>CM038679.1:678477630-679719139 GCA_021605205.1 Aegilops longissima | reverse complement strand
AAACCCATCTATGGAAGTAAGATGTACTGCATACTGGCTTTCAAACATCATCCTCTTGATGTATCATCGTTGATGGGTGAACTAATTCACCCACCCGTGATGACCCTATCGCTCCTATAAAGGTAAGCATAACCTCCATTGTCGCCTGGCGTGCCGTCATATTCTAGTCTCACACTGCCACCCCGATCAATGGAATCGTCCATGCTTAGATTGTGCCATTATATATAATATTGCAAAACATATTTTTATATAATATTATTTGATATTACTAATGTTAATGTTTTTCTGTATAAACTTGATTAAACCATAAAAAATATGCTTCTAAAGAAACTGTTGAAGGAAATATGCCCTAGAGGCAATAATAAAAGTTATTATTTATTTCCTTATATCATGATAAATGTTTATTATTCATGCTAGAATTGTATTAACCGGAAACATAATACATGTGTGAATATATAGACAAACAGTATGTCACTAGTATGCCTCTATTTGACTAGCTTGTTAATCAAAGATGGTTATGTTTCCTAACCATAAACAAGGAGTTGTTATTTGATTAACAAGGTCACATCATTAGTTGAATGATCTGATTGACATGACCCATTCCGTTAGCTTAACAGTTGATCGTTTAGTATGTTAATGCTTTCTTCATGACCCATACATGTTCCTATAACTATGAGATTATGCAACTCCGTTTACGAAGGAACACTTTGGTACTACCAAACGTCACAACGAATCGGGTGATTATAAAGGAGTACTACAGGTGTCTCCAAAGGTACTTGTTGGGTTGGCGATTTGAGATTAGGTTTTGTCACTCCGATTGTCGGAGAGGTATCTCCAGGCCTTCTCGGTAATGCACATCACTTAAGCCTTGCAAGCATTACAACTAATGAGTTAGTTGTGAGATGATGTATTACGGAACGAGTAAAGAGACTTACCGGCAACGAGATTGAACTAGGTATTGGATACCGACGATCGAATCTCGGGTAAGTAAACATACCGATGACAAAGGGAACAACGTATGTCGTTATGCGGTTTGACCGATAAAGATCTTCGTAGAATATGTAGGAACCAATATGGGCATCCAGGTTCCGCTATTGGTTATTGACCGAGAATGGTTCTAGGTCATGTCTACATAGTTCTCGAACCCGTAGGGTCCGCACGCTTAACGCTTCGATGACAGCTTCATAATGAGTTTATAAGTATTGATGCACGAAGGTTGTTCGAGTCCCGGATGTGATCACGGACATGACGAGGAGTCTCGAAATGGTCGAGACATAAAGATTGATATATTGGAAGCCTATGTTTGGACTTGGAATGGTTCCGAGTGAAAACAGGATGTTACCGAACACCGGGGTTACTGGAACCCCGGGGGTATATGGGCCTTCATGGGCCTTGAGGGAGAAGGAGAAGGGCCGGCCAGGTGGGCTGCGCCCCCCCCCTTCCAGTCCGAATAGGACAAGGAGAGGAGGGCGGCGCCTTCCCCTTTCCCTCCCCAATCCTACTCCAACTAGGAGAGGGGGAGTCCTACTCCCGTGGGAGTAGGACTCCTCCTTGTCGCGCCTCCTCTAGGGCCGCCACCTCCCCTTGTCTCCTTTATATACGGGGCAGGGGCACCCCAAGACACACAAGTTGATCTACGGATCTTGCCTTAGCCGTGTGCGGTGCCCCCTTCCACCATATTCCACTTGGTCATATCGTCGCGGAGCTTAGGAGAAGCCCTGCGCCGGAGAAGTCATATCGTCGCGGAGCTTAGGCGAAGCCCTGCGTCGGTGGAGCATCAACATCGTCACCACGCCGTCGTCTTGTGGAACTCATCCCGACACTTTGCTGGATCGGTCCGGGATCGTCATCGAGCTGAGCGTGTGCGTAACTTCGGAGGTGCCGTCGTTCGGTGCTTGGATCGGTCGGATCGTGGAGACGTCGACTACATCAACAGCGTTGTTATAACGCTTCGCTTTCGGTCTCACGAGGGCGTGGGCGGACACTCTCCCCTCTCGTTGCTATGCCATCACCATGGTCTTGCGTGATCGTAGGAAAATTTTTGAAATTACTACGTTCCCCAACAATGGTATCAGAGCCTGGTTTTATGCGTTGATGTCATGTGCACGAGTAGAACACAAGTGAGTTGTGGACGATACAAGTCATACTGCCTACCAGCATGTCATACTTTGGTTCAGCAGTATTGTGAGATGAAGCGGCCCGGACCGACATTACGCGTACGCTTACGCGAGACTGGTTTCACCGCTCCGAGCACTCGTTGCTTAAAGGTGACCGGCGGGTGTCTGTCTCTCTCACTTTAGTTGAATCGAGTGTGGCTACGCCCGGTCCTTGAGAAGGTTAAACGAGTCTATTTGACGAAGTATCGTTGTGGTTTTGATGCGTAGGTAAGAACGGTTCTTGCTCAGCCCGTAGCAGCCACGTAAAACTTGCAACAACAAAGTAGAGGACGTCTAACTTATTTTTGCAGGGCATGTTGTGATGTGATATGGTCAAGACATGATGCTATATTTTATTGTATGAGATGATCATGTTTTGTAACCGAGTTATCGACAGCGGCAGGAGCCATATGGTTGTCGCTTTATTGTATGAAATGCAAACGCCATGTAATTGCTTTACTTTATCACTAAGGAGTAGCGATAGTCGTAGAAGCAATAGTTGGCGAGACGACAACGATGCTACGATGGAGATCAAGGTGTCGCGCCGGTGACGATGGTGATCATGACGGTGCTTCGGCGATAGAGATCACAAGCACAAGATGATGATGACCATATCATATCACTTATATTGATTGCATGTGATGTTTATCCTTTATGCATCTTATCTTGCTTTGATTGACGGTAGCATTATAAGATGATCTCTCACTAAAATTATCAAGAAGTGTTCTCCCGAGTATGCACCGTTATGAAAGTTCTTCGTCTTTGAGACACCACGTGATGATCGGGTGTGATAGGCTCTACGTTCAAATACAACGGGTGCAAAACAGTTGCACACGCGAATACTCAGTTAAACTTGACGAGCCTAGCATATAACAGATATGGCCTCGGAACACGAGACCGAAAGGTCGGCGTGAATCATATAGTAGATATGATCAACATAGTGATGTTCACCATTGAAACTACTCCATCTCACGTGATGATCGGACATGGTTTAGTTGATTTGGATCACGTGATCACTTAGATGACTAGAGAGATGTCTGTCTAAGTGGGAGGTTTTAATATGATTAATCAAACTTAAATTTATCATGAACTTAGTACCGATAGTATTTTGCTTGTCTATGTTTGATGTAGATAGATGGCTCGTGCTGTTGTTCCGTTGAATTTTAATGCGTTCCTTGAGAAAGCAAAGTTGAAAGATGATGGTAGCAATTACGGACTGGGTCCGTAACGAGGATTATCCTCATTGCTGCACGAAAAATTACGTCCCGAAGCACCGCTGGGTGACAGGCTGCTGCGAGATCTTGAGCGAAGTTGTGAGCGTCGCAAAGCGAGCTGATGACTACTCAATAGTTCAGTGTGCCATGCTTTACGGCTTAGAACCGGGTCTTCAACGACGTTTTGAGCGTCATGGAGCATATGAGATGTTCCAGGAGTTGAAGTTAATATTTCAAGCAAATGCCCGGATTGAGAGATATGAAGTCTCCAATAAGTTCTATAGCTGCAAGATGGAGGAGAATAGTTACATCGGTGAGCACATACTCAAAATGTCCGGGTATAACAATCACTTAATTCAGCTGGGAGTTAATCTTCCGGATGATAGTGTCATTGAGAATTCTCCAATCACGCCACCAAGCTACAAGAGCTTCGTGATGAACTATAATATGCAAGGGATGACTAAGACAATTCTGAGCTCTTCGCGATCTTTGAAAGCAGCGAAGTAGAAATCAAGAAAGAGCATCAAGTGTTGATGGTCAGCAAGACCACTAGTTTCAAGAAAAGGGTAAAGGGAAGAAGAAGGGTAACTTCAAAAGAACAGCAAGAAAGTTGCTGATCAAGAGAAGAAACCCAAGTCTGGACCTAAGCCTGAAACGAGTGTTTTACTGCAAGCGATGGACACCGAAGCGGAACTGCCCCAAGTATTTGGCGGATAAAAAGGATGGCAAGGTGAACAAAGGTATATATGATATACATGTTATTGATGTGTACCTTACTAATACTCGCAGAGTACTGGTATTTGATACTGGTTCTGTTGCTAATATTTGCAACTCGAAACAGGAACTACGGATTAAGCGAAGATTGGCTAAGGACGAGGTGACGATGCGCGTTGGAAATGGTTCCAAAGTCGATGTGATCGCAGTCGGCACGCTACCTCTACATCTACCTTCGGGATTAGTTTTAGACCTAAATAATTGTTATTTGGTGCCAGCGTTGAGCATGAACATTATATCTGGATCTTGTTTATTGCGAGACGGTTATTCATTTAAATCAGAGAATAATGGTTGTTCTATTTATATGAATAATATCTTTTATGGTCATGCACCCTTGAAGAATGGTCTATTCTTGTTGAATCTCGACAGTAGTGATACACATATTCATAATATTGAAGCCAAAAGATGCAGAGTTGATAATGATAGTGCAACTTATTTGTGGCACTGCCGTTTAGGTCATATCGGTGTAAAACGCATGAAGAAACTCCATACTGATGGGCTTCTGGAATCACTTGATTATGAATCACTTGGTACTTGCGAACCGTGCCTCATGGGCAAGATGACAAAAACGCCGTTCTCCGGAACTATGGAGCGTGCAACTGATTTGTTGGAAATCATACATACTGATGTTTGTGGTCCAATGAATGTTGAGGCACGCGGCGGATATCGTTATTTTCTCACCTTCACAGATGATTTGAGCAGATATGGGTATATCTACTTAATGAAACACAAATCTGAAACATTTGAAAAGTTCAAAGAATTTCAGAGTGAAGTGGAAAATCATCGTAACAAGAAAATAAAGTTTCTACGATCTGATCGTGGAGGAGAATATTTGAGTTACGAGTTTGGTTTACATTTGAAACAATGTGGAATAGTTTCGCAACTCACGCCACCCGGAACACCACAGAGAAATGGTGTGTCCGAACGTCGTAATCGTACTTTACTAGATATGGTGCGATCCTTGATGTCTATTTCCGATTTACCGCTATCGTTTTGGGGTTATGCTTTAGAGACGGCCGCATTCACGTTGAATAGGACACCGTCAAAATCCGTTGAGACGACGCCTTATGAACTGTGGTTTGGCAAGAAACCAAAGTTGTCGTTTCTTAAAGTTTGGGGCTGCGATGCTTATGTAAAGAAACTTCAACCAGATAAGCTCGAACCCAAATCGGAAAAATGTGTCTTCATAGGATACCCAAAAGAGACTGTTGGGTACACCTTCTATCACAGATCTGAAGGCAAGATTTTCGTTGCTAAATTCGGGTCCTTTCTAGAGAAGGAGTTTCTCTCGAAAGAAGTGAGTGGGAGGAAAGTAGAACTTGATGAGATAACTGTATCTGCTCCCTTATTGGAAAGTAGTTCATCACAAGAAATGGTTCCTGTGACAACTACACCAATTAGTGAAGAAACTAATGATGATGATCATGTAGCTTCAGATCAAGTTACTACTGAACCTCGTAGGTCAACCAGAGTAAAATACGCACCAGAGTGGTACGGTAATCCTATTCTGGAAGTCATGTTACTTGACCATGGCGAACCTACGAACTATGAAGAAGCGATGGTGAGCCCAGATTCATAAAATGGCTGGAAGCCATGAAATCTGAGATGGGATCCATGTATGAGAACAAAGTATGGACTTTGGTTGACTTGCCCGATGATCGGCAAGCCATTGAAAATAAATGGATCTTTAAGAAGAAGACTGACGCAGATGGTAATGTAACTGTCTACAAAGCTCGACTTGTTGCAAAAGGTTTTCGACAAGTTCAAGGGGTTGACTACGATGAGACTTTCTCACCCGTAGCGATGCTTAAGTCTGTCCGAATCATGTTAGCAATTGCCGCATTTTATGATTATGAAATTTGGTAAATGGATGTAAAAACCGCATTCTTGAATGGATTTCTAGAAGAAGAGTTGTATATGATGCAACCAGAAGGTTTTGTTGATCCAAAGGGTGCTAACAAAGTGTGCAAGCTCCAACGATCAATTTATGGTCCGTGCAAGCCTCTCGGAGTTGGAATAAACGCTTTGATAGTGTGATCAAAGCATATGGGTTTGTACAGACTTTTGGAGAAGCCTGTATTTACAAGAAAGTGAGTGGGAGCTCAGAGCATTTCTAATATTATATGTGGACGACATATTATTGATTGGAAATGATATAGAATTTCTGGATAGCATAAAAGGATACTTGAATAAAAGTTTTCAATGAAAGACCTCGGTGAAGCTGCTTACATATTGGGCATCAAGATCTATAGAGATAGATCAAGGCGCTTAATTGGACTTTCACAAAGCACATACCTTGATAAAGTTTTGAAGAAGTTCAAAATGGATCAGGCAAAGAAAGGTTTTTACCTGTATTACAAGGTGTAAGATTGAGTCGACTCAATGCCCGACCACAGCAGAAGATAGAGAGAAAATGAAAGATGTTCCTATGCTTCAGCCATAGGCTCTATCATGTATGCAATGCTGTGTACCAGACTGACGATGCTTAGCTGTAAGCTTAGCAGGAAGGTACCAAAGTAATCCAGAGTGGATCATCGGACAGCGGTCAAGAACATCCTGAAATACCGAAAAGGACTAAGGATATGTTTCTCGTATATGGAGGTGACAAAGAGCTAGTCGTAAATGGTTACGTCGATGCAAGCTTTGACACTGATCCGGACGATTCTAAATCGCAAACCGGATCGTGTTTTTATTAAGCGGTGGAGCTGTCGGTTGGTGCAGTTCTAAACAAAGCGTCGTGGCGGGATCTACATGTGAAGCGGAGTACATAGCTGCTTCGAAGCAGCGAATGAAGGAGTCTGGATGAAAGAGTTCATTTCGATCTAGGTGTCATACCTAGTGCATCGGGACCGATGAAGATCTTCTGTGACAATATCTTGGTGCAATTGCCTTGGCAAAGGAATCCAGGTTTCACAAGAGGACCAAGCACATCAAGAGACGCTTCAATTCCATTCGGGACCAAGTCCAAGTGGGAGACATAGAGATTTGCAAAATACATACGGATCTGAATGTTGCAGACCCGTTGACTAAGCCTCTTCCACGAGCAAAACATGATCAGCACCAAGACTCCATGGGTGTTAGGATCATTACTTTGTAATCTAGATTATTGACTCTAGTGCAAGTGGGAGACTGAAGGAAATATGCCCTAGAGGCAATAATAAAAGTTATTATTTATTTCCTTATATCATGATAAATGTTTATTATTCATGCTAGAATTGTATTAACCGGAAACATAATACATGTGTGAATATATAGACAAACAGTATGTCACTAGTATGCCTCTACTTGACTAGCTTGTTAATCAAAGATGGTTATGTTTCCTAACCATAAACAAGGAGTTGTTATTTGATTAACAAGGTCACATCATTAGTTGAATGATCTGATTGACATGACCCATTCCGTTAGCTTAACAGTTGATCGTTTAGTATGTTAATGCTTTCTTCATGACCCATACATGTTCCTATAACTATGAGATTATGCAACTCCGTTTACGGAGGAACACTTTGGTACTACCAAACGTCACAACGTGGCGGGTGATTATAAAGGAGTACTACAGGTGTCTCCAAAGGTACTTGTTGGGTTGGCGTATTTGAGATTAGGTTTTGTCACTCCGATTGTCGGAGAGGTATCTCCGGCCTTCTCGGTAATGCACATCACTTAAGCCTTGCAAGCATTACAACTAATGAGTTAGTTGTGAGATGATGTATTACGGAACGAGTAAAGAGACTTACCGGCAACGAGATTGAACTAGGTATTGGATACCGACGATCGAATCTCGGGTAAGTAACATACCGATGACAAAGGGAACAACGTATGTCGTTATGCGGTTTGACCGATAAAGATCTTCGTAGAATATGTAGGAACCAATATGGGCATCCAGGTTCCGCTATTGGTTATTGACCGAGAATGGTTCTAGGTCATGTCTACATAGTTCTCGAACCCGTAGGGTCCGCACGCTTAACGTTTCGATGACAGTTCATAATGAGTTTATAAGTATTGATGCACGAAGGTTGTTGAGTCCCGGATGTGATCACGGACATGACGAGGAGTCTCGAAATGGTCGAGACATAAAGATTGATATATTGGAAGCCTATGTTTGGACTTCAGAATGGTTCCGAGTGAAAACAGGATGTTACCGGAACACCGGGGTTACGGAACCCCGGGGTATATGGGCCTTCATGGGCCTTGAGGAGAAGGAGAAGGGCGGCCAGGTGGGCTGCGCCCCCCTCCCCTTCCAGTCCGAATAGGACAAGGAGAGGGGCGCCCCTTCCCCTTCCCTCCCAATCCTACTCCAACTAGGAGAGGGGAGTCCTACTCCCGGTGGGAGTAGGACTCCTCCTTAGTCGCGCCTCCTCTAGGGCCGCCACCTCCCCTTGTCTCCTTTATATCTGGGGGCAGGGGCACCCCAAGACACACAAGTTGATCTACGGATCTTGCCTTAGCCGTGTCGGTGCCCCTTCCACCATATTCCACTTCGGTCATATCGTCGCGGAGCTTAGGAGAAGCCCTGCGCGGAGAAGTCATATCGTCGCGGAGCTTAGGCGAAGCCCTGCGTCGGTGGAGCATCAACATCGTCCTGCGCCGTCGTCTTGACGGAACTCATCCCGACACTTTGCTGGATCGAGTCCGGGATCGTCATCGAGCTGAGCGTGTGCAGAACTCGGAGGTGCCGTCGTTCGGTGCTTGGATCGGTCGGATCGTGGAGACGTCGACTACATCAACCGCGTTGTTATAACGCTTCGCTTTCGGTCTCACGAGTGCGTGGGCGGACACTCTCCCCTCTCGTTGCTATGCCATCACCATGGTCTTGCGTGATCGTAGGAAATTTTTTGAAATTACTACGTTCCCCAACAACTGTATACACGATAATTTTTTATGGAGGGAGTACCGGTAATTGCAGCTGTCACAATTTAAAAGTTTGTGTGCATGCACCCGTTAATAGAAGTACAAAACAAAAGGAAATAATATATTGAGAGATACCCAAAAATTAAAGTGAAAAACCTTCGCACGAAAACTTAGAGCGAAAATCATATGCCCTCACCAAATCCGACGTTCCAAGCTCCAGCACACCACCCATGAAGGGAATGCAAACAACTGTCTGAAAAATGCGATCCAGCTTCAGATCAGAGATCTAGAGGGTAAACACGTGATAGATGCATCTAAGGAGATCTCGAAGCATGCATGAAGTAATAAAGAAGTAATGTGCTGACCTGAATAGGCGCAGTCTGATTTAACCGTCCGGTAGTGTGGGCAAGCATCATGATGTTAGTTAACGACCGAAAGATGTGTACATAGTTTGAGATAAATATGTATAAGATACCTTTGCTAAGAGAGCGCGCTGGAAAGTTTTGGTGTCTGCATATTGAGCATTGTACAACCAAACATGTTCATTGCTCGCAAAGCTCTTGCCTGGCAACCTGAAAGTAACTAGGTAAGTAGGAGTATATTAATTCGCAGGTGCTATTCATTAGACAGTACCCGAGCTCGCCAACGAGGGCTTGCCAGGACCTTGTCGAAGGTGGGCACTACGAAGTGGCGTTGCCACCGGAAGAGAGGTAGACCTTCAACTGGTTTTGGTTGGGAGGGGGGAGGGAAGCTGAACAAGAGTCATCGGATTTCAAACTAATGGCTCAAAACCCGATTTGAAAGCAGAATAACCTGAAATCCTATTCCTACACAAAGTTCCTACAAAAAATCGTACGATACTAATTCGTTTGGATCATAATTCTATGATTTAACCAGCTGCTTCCCGATTGAACAAGCACGTAAACTTTATTCCAAAATAAAAGGCAACTAATAAAATGTGGCACCATATTAACTTACACTTCAAGAACAAACACTTCAGTAACAACGCTTTGACTCTACAGCCAAAGTAAGTACAACAGACTAGCTTGACTTGTTTTACTGTATTACGTAATGTTTTGCCGGTTTTTCTTCTTGCTTTAGGTGCGTCGAAGTTTTACGTGGTGTAAGAATAAGAATCCTATCACCGTGTTTTCATGTAGTTTTGTCATGTTTCTCTTTTAGACTGAAGAGTGTACCGTAGAGTTTCACTATATATCTATAAAAATGAATGCAGGAATCTCCTATACATCAAACCATATACGCTAGCTATGTATATCACCCTTTATCGGAACATAGAGTTAAACTAGCTTGGGCGTAGGTTTTTCTACACTCGGGTGCATTGCACGCATGATGAACAGTAAAATAAAAACCAGATAGCAAACAAAATCTAAAATTTCTGAAACTTCGTGGTCTTGATTATGATAAAATGTTTTACGTTCCTTGTAAAATTTGGTCACCAAATGACATCCGAGGAGCTCCTTTCAATAACTAAATAAATTTGTGCTCAAACTTGTGTGCACTGTTCGAGCAGAATTTTCGTTTTGTTTGCCACAAACTCATTTGATTTTATTTGGCTACCAAATTTTGCAAGCACCTAAAAATTTTGGTCATAATTGAAGCCACAAAATTTCAAAATTAGATTCTGTTTGCTATCTTTTCTTTTCTGATTTTATGGTTCATTGTGTGTGAATGCGTATAGTAGTTGCATGCGTACCCTTGACCAGGCCGGAATGAGTAAGTCATGCTCAGCGTGTAGTACCACTCGGCTTCCCCGAGATCCTCCGGTGACAGCGAGGCGGCAGGACGCCTCGCCCGGTGGTCTGCCTTGCCGGACAGGAGAGACTCGTAGAGCTCCCTTAGCTGCTCGCTCCTCTGCAGGATGAGGTCGTTTGCGGTAACCTCCGTGGTAGTCGAGCTTATGATCTTCCTGGTCTTTACCTCGCCGTTGTAGAAGCCGTCCTTCCATGTCAGAACTCTACAAAATCAAACCGATAGGTTCTGGATATGAAATGTACAAACTTTTCGAATTTGCTTCAAGAAAGTACCAACTTGTCACCAGCTATATATACATGAATGTACTTCGTACGGATGTATGATTGGTTAATTACCCAGGTGGGCGCAGGCTGGTGGCCATGGACCAGAAAATGGCGTAAGTCCAGTTGATGCTCCTCACAACACCGGCGAGCTGGTAGCTGAGCTGCTTCCCCGGCGGCGGTGCCTGGCCGGCAGGAGCAGCTGATAGCGCCATTGATTACCACACTAGCTAGCTGTTTCCTACATATGCATCGGATTGCATGCAGAGTTACTCACAAGGTGAAGCTAGATGATCAAGCAAACAAATCTAGTTAGACCGTACTTACTTGAGCTGTGTGCAAACTGCAAACCAAGAAGAGCTAGCAGCCGTACGTTTCTGCTCCCGTTAGAGAGGAAGATATGGATCTTCTATGTACGAAAACGGGCCAAGAATCCAAGGCATGTTATATAGAATCTTGGAGGTCGGAGGCTCGGAGCAATGACAGAGACACGGATAGCAGAGCACACTCTCCATTTAAGGCATTTTATCAAAAACATAAAAACACCATTTTCAGTAAGCCGCGGCAGTGAGAAAACCGTAGCCACAACGGGTGGTCCATATTAGCCCCAGCTAGCACCTCTTGTTTGCATTGTAAATTTTTCCCCAGTTTGTCTCTAATTGAGAGGAAGATATGTGATTGTGTGCAGAGACACACTGCAAAAGTCTTTGATCATGCATGTGATTGTTAGATTATACCATGCACTGATTTCAGCACAGCATGGAGCATGCATAAGCAGCCAAACGTACCCAAATTGGGAGGCCGTAGAAGCTAGCAATGGAAATCAACGATGAAAACTACAGATTTGTCGGTATCAGCAACACATTTGCATCGATGATAAATGCTGGTATGGTGAGTCATAGAAATTAGTGGGTGGTGGGAGTAAAAGGCAAAGGGAGCATTCTAGCGCCGGGGACCTCTCCGCGTCGCGGCTGTCAGCTAGCGCCTTTGCTCTCATCCGAAATGGTTTGATTTGCTCTCGACAGAAACGGAATGCCTTGCTGTCAACAACAGGAATGGCTTTTTATGACGAAACCAGGTGAGAATCGCCATGCACAGGAGCTGGAGGACGGACGGGGCCTTATCATCGCCAAATAAGCAAGTGGCGCTGCATCAACTTGTGACCGCACGCTGCGATCAGGCCCTTGTTTTAGATACTGATCCCTCAAAACTTTGACAGCCACATGAAACAACGTGGCTAAATATTTGACAGACACAGAGTACCATCTCTAGATTTTCACAAAATAAGTATATTACTTTGTCTCTTGACTATGCGAGCATGACATCGCTGGCTTGATCCCTGCCTTTCCCTCTCCCTCAATGTGTGTGTTTGTGTGACAGAGAGAGATGAGTGTAGTGGGAGCAAAAGACAAAGTACTATCCTCTAGCATGGGGGGCCTTCCCAAATCAACTAGGGCCATGCTCTCACCAGAGATGGTATGATTTCCCAAGGCAAACAAGCTTGGCGTTTATTGGAAATTCCTTAGTCCTTGTGGGCCAGATTATTGAAGCAAAGTACTATCCTCAGGGTCACCTTCTTGATACTGCTTTCCCGAAGTCCGTCTCGGCATCTTGGCTAAGGTATCATGCATAGTCTTGAGTTGTTCAAATGTGGAGTTATCTGGAGGGTCTATGATGGTAATGTTAATATCCGGAGGGATAACTGGCTTGCCAGGAGTTCTTTCCTTAGAGTTGCCGCTAAGAAGAACAGATCCAGGCTAAAATAGGTTTTTGATTTATTCCCAGGGAGAAGGAGATGAGACATGAATTTAATTTGGGATTTGTTTTTCCCATGATGCTGATGTTGAGATACTCATGATCGCATGTACATTAGGTAGCTAAGATCTTCTATTATTGTTTCCTAGTCTACGAATATCTCCCGATCCTTTCCATGTATAGTGGATACGGTTGAGATATTCTTGCCCTTGTACTCTATATATGCTATGGCATACGATCAATGCACATATCTATAATCTACATGGTATCAGATACCGCGTATCTTTCCTAACGCTTCCGCCGCCCCGCCGCACCTGCGCCGCCGCTGCCTCCTTCCGACGCTCTCCCGGTTTATTCATGGCGTGCAGAGTTTTTTGCATGCGGCTGATGCAAACAAGCGGGATGGTTTTATGTGTTGTCCATGTGGTGTGTGTAATAATGATAAGACTTACTCTAGCTCAAAACAGATTCACGTCCACCTGTTTACGTCCGGTTTCATGTCCGGCTATAATTGTTGGACCAAGCACGGAGAAAGAGGGATTCTGATGGAAGAGAATGAAGAAGAAGAGGATGGAAATAACTATCCTGGGTGTCCTGAATATGATGGTACTACAATGGGGGAAGAGAATGAAGAAGAAGAAGTTGAGGCATCATATGAGGCCGTTGATGATCTTGGTCAGGCCATTGCTAATGCAAAGAGAAACTACGGAAGTGAAAAGAAGAAGTTGAAGTTGCAGCGCATGTTAGAGGATCACAAAAAAGGTTGTACCCAAATTGCAAAGATGACAACGCAAAGCTCGGTACCACACTGGAATTGCTGCAATGGAAGGCAAAGAATGGTGTACCTGACAAGGCATTTGAAAAGTTGCTGGAAATAATGAAGAATAAGCTTCCAAAGGATAACGAATTGCCCGACAGTACATACGAAGCAAAGAAGGTTGTCTGCCCTCTAGGATTGAAGGTGCAGAAGATACATGCATGCCCTAATGACTGCATCCTCTACCGCGGTGAGTACGAAAATTTGAATGCATGCCCTGTATGCAATGCATTGCGATATAAGATCGGTCGCGATGACCCTGGTGATGATGTTCAGGGCGAGCGCCCCATGAAGAGGATTCCTGTCAAGGTGATGTGGTATGTTTCTATAATACCACGGTTGAAACGTTTGTTCCAAAACAAAGATAGGGGCGTCCTTGCTAGAGATGCTCGTAGTTGCCTGTGGGGTGGGAGCAGAGGAGCAATGAGGGTCACAAACAGCAAGCCACTATCAAACCAACAACAATATATATACTCCCACTGTTAAAACATCATTTTCGCATGGTTTTCACTGAATGTTGGTTTTCATTTGATACTTTTTAGGAAGACAACCAACATTCAAAGAAAACTTTGTGGAAACCTTGTTTGAAAACACCACCTTTAGTGAGCCGCAGCAGTGAGAAAAGAAAACCATAGCACACAAGGGGTGGTCCATATTAGCCTCAGCACCTCTTGTTTCCATCGTAAACTCTTCTCTTATCTCGAAGTACACACACTGACACACACACACACACGAGGCCATACTGTGTAAGTCCTGGATCTGTTTAGATTACACTAGCTAGTACCTACTGATTTCAGCACAGCAGTGAGCATGGGCATGAGACCACACGCTGGCTGCATAAGCAGCCAAATTAAACGTGCCCAAACAGCTAGGCTAGCGAAATCAATCAAAGTCGAAACGACCGATTTATCAGCTAGGAGGACCCATCATTTGCACCGACAGCAGATTTTGTTGGATCTGCGGTGAGTCATCAGGCCTAGGGAAAAAAAATTTCGAAACTGAGGCAAAAGATTTGCCTCATCTATTAAATGAGAAGGATAGAGTGTTTTGGAGTGCTGCGCCGGGGACCGATTTTTACGAGGCCACGAAGTGAGAGTCGCCATGCACAGGACAACCAAGTGACAGTGTGGGTAACAGTAACACTCGCTTTCTGACGGTGATGCTAGTATAATTGACAGCCATGTTTCCTTTTTCTTGTTTTATTTTTCTTCATCCAGCATGTTGCCAAAAAGCGTGAATAATCCATCTGACTATCAGCGGCAGCGACAAAAAACCAATGAGCGGTGCCAGAGGACGGATGGGGCCTTGTCATCCACTGTGACCACATGGTGAGATCGATCAGGAGCTCATGCCTGCTTAAACATGGCCCTTATTTTGGATGCAGATCCTCCAAAGCTTTGACAGCCACAAGAAACAAGGCGGCCACACTCGTGAGGTCCACGGTGTCACCAGCGTGGCCCCTCCCGCACTCTTTCTCTCTCTCCCCTCTGACGACAAAGCCAGAGAGAGAGAGAGAGAGAGAGAGAGAGAGAGATATTTTGCTCAGTGAAACGTTGGGTCTAGCACTAGATCATTGGATTTCATGAAGAACTGCATGTGTGGTACCTTGGCTTAATTATGGGGCCAAAGTAAAAAAAAAAAGTCCACCTGGCACAAGATTGGTTTTGACCATGGTTGACTACTTTCAAGAATGAAACTCGCACAATATTGAAAGTTAAGGATGGCAAGTGTATACTACAAAATAAACAGGGACCGAAAAATACACTATGGCAATATAACGACGAATGAGAGAAAAAATACACTAATCTCTTTTCTTAATAGCTTACACAAAAATAATAATATGCCGAAGATTTATAATATAGACACACAAACCATTAGATCTATGTACAAACTACGGTTTTGCGAATCATCAGTCGCTTGAGAATTTCTTAGTTCTACGTTGAGGCTGAGCACGAGGCTGAAACTGCTGATCAAATCAAAAGGTCTATGCAAGATGTCATATCTTCTTAAGCTCTGCGAACGGGTACTCATTTTCTAGTGCACTAGATGAACAAATTATTACTGCACGATGAATATTTTTTTCTAAATCAGTAAGATTTTTCTTTTTGTAAAACTGAGTGAGCATATAAGTTGATTGAGATAGCTGTGTGTGCGCAGACGGCAGACCAATTGACAACTTTTGCCTTTGGAGAAGAAGATAGAGCAGCTATATACGGGCCAAGAATTCAAGGCATGTGTTATATAGATCTTGGAGTAGCCGGGCAAATGACAGGGACACAGACAGCAAAGCACTCCTGCTTCCTGGTTACACCAAGAGCAAGCAAAATGTATACTCCTATCTACTTTGAAGGCATTTTATCAGAAACACAAAAAACGCCATTTTTGGTAAGCCGCAGCAGTGAGAAAACCTCTTGTCTCCACCCTAAACTTTTAGGGCGTGGTCCATATTATCTACATCACCTCTTGTTTCCATCGTAAAACTTCTTGTCTCTAAGTACACACGTGAGGATAAGGCCACACCGCTTAAGTTGACACTCATGCATGTTTAGATCACGCATGCATGTGATGACACTCTGCATAAAATGACATTGAAAACGACAGATCTGTAAGCTATAGTAAGTGACAATATGCATGGATAATAATGACGATGTATGGTGGTGAGTCATGAAAGAAACGAGTGTGGTGGGAGGCAAAAGACAAAGGGAGCCTTGTAGCACGGGAGACCTCTCAACATCAAGGGTCCATCTGCTGGCGTTTTGTTTGCTCTCACCACATATGAGATATGATTTGCTCTTGACAGAAACGGAATGCCCTGCTGTCATGTCAACAACAGGAATGGCTTTTTACGAAACCACAAAGTGACAGGGTTGGTAACAGTAACACTCGTTTTCCGACCGTGATGCTAGTATTTCATGGACCACAACAAGACTTGTCTTTTATACTATCAAAAATATATGTTTATTCTTGTTTCTTTACCAACCTGTGGTTGAATGGTTAGAGGGACTAGGGTATCCCAGCCCACCAGGGTTCAAATCCTGATGCTCGTATTTATTCCTGGATTTATTTCAGGATTTTCAGCGATGCGCATTCAGTGTGAGGAGACGTTCCCGTCGACGACGAGGTGCCTACAGTGACTTCGTAAATTTCAAGATGATGTGCCAGCTAGCTCAGTCTTTCGGAGGTGCTCACAGGGAGAAAAAAAAATGGGACATGCGGTGGTGGTCGAGGATGGACGGGGCCTTGTCATCGCCGGAGAAACAACAAGCAGCCTCATGGCGAGATCAGGGGCTTATCGCTGGTTGAATACGGCCCTTATTTTGGGTACTGGTCCTCCAAAATGTTGATAGCCAGATATTGGATAGACACTGCATATGCGAGAGAGAGAGAGAGAGGGGGAGAGAGAGAGGGAGAGAGAGAGAGGGGGGGGGGAGAGAGATCCTCAATGACACGTTGGGTCTATGTACGATATTTGGTGAAAAACTTCATGTATGGTATTGGTACCACCAAGGATAAATTACGTGGCCAAAGTACCATTACGACAGCGCCACCTTAGAACAAAACTGGTTTTAACCCTGGTTGACCACTTGAATCAAAATTACACAATATTGAAAGTTAGAGAGGAAGCGTACACCAAAGGTAAAGGGAATACATAATCTACATTATCTCGCTTTGCTTAATTCAAATGCTCTGTTTTTTACTTAATACTTAGAGACGTGTGATGGATTCGGTCTTGGTGGAGTTTTAGATATAGATATAGTTGGATAAGAGTCTATGGATACAACGACGTAATGCCTATATGCAATCATGCCATATATAATCAATTACAAAAATTTAAATTTCATTGATACGCAACTTTAATTTGTTCACCACACATATGCTATGTTTTTTTAGAGAGATGACACTAGTGAATGAATCATGGTCCTTTGTTCCTTGTAACCACATCGGCGATCAAACTCTTTTTCTATTCTTTACAATCTGAACCATTTCGTTTATTTTCTTTCAATCATCAATAACAACCACACTATTCGTTAATCCTTGTAACTAGCAAGGCTTGTGAGACTCACAATATCACTTTCTAAGTTTTGGACCAAGAAGAAGTTATCTAATTGTGTGCAAGTGATGTTCGTTGACTGTAGTCAAGTGCTCCATCAGATTGATAAAATTAGTTCTTCACTGAGGAAATACTTGTACTGCAAACCCTTGCACTTCAGGGACCAACAACTTTGTCCACAAGGCATAAAGATTAGGTGGGAATATCAGTACCAATGTTCTACCAATGTCAGGTCATGTTGTTGATATTAATTCTTTCAGCGGTTGCGTATAGCTTTCTGAAGTGCTTCAGTGATCATCCCAGGTGCAATGGCAGCATAACCGACTGCAAACTGCAATAATCCAACAATGATTGGTAAATGAAAGGATAATCATGGAGCCTTAATTAATGCTACATTATATATATTATCAGATCAACCTTAGAAGTTGGTGCGATCGAGGCCTGCTGAGTAGCTCGTATCTTGAGATCAAGATGACCTTCTGGTGTGGATGCGTGCACAGAGACGATGTCCAGGCGGAGGCTCTTGATAGCGTCGAACACCCGTGTCATCAACAACTCCTTCCATCGGCACTGAACCTCCAAGAGCACCTCCTTCTCCATCACGGTCACATTAACGACATTGTTTGGGCAATCGTCATCCTCCCTCTCCATCTCTAGCGCCTTCCTCTTGGATCTAGTTGATAGTTTGATCTTCTTCCTGCCGACAACCTCATGGAGCCCTTGTCCTGGTGCTTCGTCCGGGCGCGATGATGGTGTCCTGCTTGATTGTAGCTCTTCTACCCTTTGTTCTAGCTCTCTGAGATAAGTTATAGTTTCTGCGAGGATGGATGCTTTGTCCATCTACAAACCAAAAAAAAAAAGCTAGGAAAAACAATGTCCGCAATTTGTTAACAAGCAATGGATTTTAGATATTACTACCTTGTTAATGGACGGGACCATTGACTTGAGAGCTAGGAACATATCATTGAGCTTCTCCCGACGCCTTCTTTCCGACAGGACATGTGTCTTGATGTTACTTTCCTGGGGTCTCGCTATCCATGCACCACCGGCTACAACTTTCTTCAACAACTTTTGTGACTCCCCGGTGACCCGCGCAACCACGTCTTCCCAGTCAGATGACCTCTTCCACACCGTAAAACATGATGGATGAGAGCCTTTACCAAATCTACTTAAAGTGATGATGGCATCACCAATGCTTGGTGCATCCATGTCTGGTGCCATTTCCAAGGAAGACATGTACTCAAATGACCTTTCCATGACCCAATTGTCCTCAAGAGAACGCACGTCCAACTCCTTGATGAGGCCATAGAACTCGTCCACCTCCTCAGTGACATGATCGAGGTTGATGTCGGACATGCACTCGACCTCCCCAAGCTCAGAGATCATCCCCTCGACGACATTGTGATCGAGGTCTTCTAACATGACGATGTCTACCTCCCCATTCCCTGTTTCGTTTGTCGATGGACTAGAGCTTGGCACCTCAGACTCCGAGCATGCCAAGAAGGGTAGCTCCCAGAAACATGTGCCGATCTCGTTCACCATGTTCGGGTCCTCCAATACCTAGCAAATCCATTGATATATCCTTGTTAGTAGCAATCCATTAATCTGGATGAAGGGGGGAAATAGTGTTCTACAGTTGATGAGGTAGCTTGTCTTAACCTTTTGCACAAAACACATAAACATTTTCTACACCAATCATGAATGGAAAAAAATGAACCTTAATAATAGTCTACAAAGTAAAGTATATGTGAAGGATCATTGCTGACAAGTGTCTGGATCTTTCAGAATGACATGTATCTCACATGGGTGGGAACAAAAGCATGTACTAGAGTAGTGATCTAAACAGTCTTATATTTGTTTACAGAGGAAGTAGTATGTTATAGGTGGGTGTTTCTTTGTGTTTGTTGACGGGTTAACACATCATTGTGGTTGTACATAATTAAGACCCATATATGGTAGTTAGATATATTGCATACGAGCTTTCAAACATCATACACTTGAGGTATCATCATTGACAGGTGAAGTGATTCACCTGCCTGTGATGACCCTATTGCTCATACAAAGCTAAAGATAACCCTTCATTCTAGCCTGGTGTCCCATCATATTCTAGTCTCAAACTGCCGCCCACATTGATGGAATCATCCACATTTAGACCGTGTAATTTTCCATCCCTCAACTAATCGTGTCATTTGTAAAACATATTTTTATATAGAGCAATGCTACACTTACAAAGGAGTCTACATAAGTCTTACGTGATTATGCAGATGGCAAATTGTGATTGGGATGGGGAAAGAAGGAGTCCACCCCACCCGAAATTCAGAGGGGTAGTTAGTTCATTCGGAATTTTAACGTTCGTAGCTGTTAGTAGATGTAGGATTTTCGTTTTATATAATACTATTTGATATTAATAATGCATTTTTCTCTATACACTTGATTATTAAACAAATTAACTTTTGAAAATAAAATAATATCTATACAAGCTAATTTGGAATGGTGGGAGTACCAGAAATTGAAGCCGTCACTACTAAAAAAGTTTGCGTGCACCCATCGGCAAAACTAAAGGAAATAATATGTTGATAGTTTCTCAAAAATTAAAGTGAAAATCATTCACACACAAAACATAAAGCGAAAATGAAATGCCCTCACCAAATCCGACGTCCCGAGCTCGAGCACACCACCCATGAAGGGAATGCAAACAACTGTCTGAAAAATGTGACCCAGTTGGAGATCAGAGATCTAGAAGGCACACACGTACTTAAAAAAAACATATATGATAGATGCATATATGGCGATCGAAGCATGTGAAGTAATAAAGGCATGTGCTCACCTGAATAGGCGCGGTCTGATTTAACCGTCCGGTAGCATGGGCAAGCATCATGGTGTTAGTTAACGACCAAAAGATGTATACATAGCTTGAGATAAATATGTAAGATACCTTTGCTAAGAGAGCACGCTGGAAAGTTTTGGTGTCTGCGTACTGAGCGTTGTACAACCAAACATGTTCTTTGCTCGCAAAGCTCTTGCCTGGCAACCTGAAAATAACAAAGTAAGTATATCAATTAGCAGTTGCGATTCATCAGGCAACTGATTTTTTTTTAATTTTTTTCCCAAGGGTACAGTAAGAAGGTTTCCACGTAAAAAATAACAAAAAACAAGCACAATCATGCTCATGAGAATTTTTCCCTTCATTGAACATATATCCATTTTGTATTCCTTAGAATTTTTTTTCTGTTTTGCATGAAAGAGGGCAGCGCAACAATGAGCTCGAGACGAGGACGCCATGGCTGGCCATGGCGTCGCGGGCTTGGGCTTATCAGAACTTCGCCCGAGGTGCGCAACGTGCATCGCTGCAGTGTCGCCATAGGTGAGGACGAGGGTCCGCAGACAGTGCCCGAGCACGCTGACTAGGGTTTGCTAGGACCTCGTCTGAGACGGTGAAGAGCCTTGACTGGTTTAGGTTGGGAGGGAGGGAGTGAACATGAACCGGAGTCATCAGATTTCATACTGATGGCTCAAAAACTGACTTGAAAAATAAATAAAAGGCAACTGATAGAATGTGTGGCCCCATACTAACTTACACTTGAAGAACAAACACTTCAGTAAGAACGTTTTCACTCTACAGTCAAAAACGGTTTCTTTCCCGGTTTTTTCCAAGCCATGCCCGCCTCTCTCACTTTGGTTCTCTATTGTTTCTTTTATAGTCTTAAGCGATGCCACATAAAATAAAACCAACGTAAATAGAGTAACTTGGAATAATCTAAACCAAATCGGTATTTTCGAAAACCACGTCATCTTGCGTTACCTCAATCCGATCAAAATTAATCTTACCAAAATCTCAACCAAATCAAAACTTTTCTTAGCTTTCCCAATCGTCCATACCCAAATGAAATGAAATCTCACCTAAACCTCAACTAAATCAAAAATTTCCTTCTGTTTACCTACCCATACTGAAATATATATAAGTTAAATCTTACCAAAATCTAGAATATGGTGGGTGTAAGGTATATGTCAGAAAAGATTAATGTCGAGCCACTAGAATAGGTGTGCCCCTAATTGCAACGCACGAACAATTAGCTGGTCGGAATAGTTGTGTACGTACCCTTGACCAGGCCGGAAGGCGTAAGTCATGCTCAGCGTGTAGAACCACTCGGCTTCCCCGAGATCCTCCGGCGACAGTGAGGCGGCGGGACGCTTCGCACGGTGGTCCGCTTTGCCGGACAAGAGCGACTCATAGAGCTCCCTCAGTTGCTCGCTTCTCTGCAGGACGAGCTCGTAGGCGGTAAGCTCCGCCGTTGTCGAGCTAATGATCTTCCTTGTCTTTACCTCGCCATTATAGAACCCGTTCTTCCACGTCAGAACTCTAAAAAACAAAGCGACAGGTTCCGGACATGAAAAGTACGAACTTTTCGAATTTGCTTCAAGAAAGTACAAACTTGTGACCAGCTATGTATAGGTATGTAATTGCTTTATTACCCAGGTGGGCGCAGGCCGGTGGACATGGACCAGAAAATGGCGTAGGTCCAGTTGATGCTCCTCACAGCAGCGGCGAGCTGGTGGCTGAACTGCTTCCCTGACGGCGGTTCCTGCTGGCTGGGAGGAGCAGCCGATAGCGCCATTGATTACCACACTAGCTAGCTGCTTCCTACCGATGCATTGCATGCGCAGGCGAGCAAACAAATTAAGGTAGCCAAGAAGTGGGAAATCGAATATTAATCTGCCTTCCAACTGAAACAGAATTACTAAGGACAACTACTAATGCTTACTTGAGCTCTTGGTGTGTGTGCAGAGCAAGAAGAGCCGCACGTTTCTGCTCCCGTTATAGAGGAAGATATGGATCTGCAATATACGAAAACGGGCCAAGAATCCAAGGCAAGCTATATAGAATCTCGGAGGTCAGAGCAGCGGGGCAATGACAGAGACACGGACAGCAGAGCCCTCCTGGTTACACTTACACCAACAGCTAGCAACATACTCTCCATTTAAGGCATTTTATCAAGTACACAAAAACACCATTTTTAGTAAGCCGCAGCAGTGAGAAAACCGTAGCCACAACGGGTGGTCCATATTAGCCCAAGCTAGCCTCTTGTTTGCATTGTAAACTTTTCACCTTTGTCTCTAAGCCCATATATAGCAACACATGTGATTGTGAGGAGACACACTGCAAAAGTCTTCGATCATGCATGTGATTGTTAGATTATACCACTGATTTCAGCATAGCATGGAGCATGCATAAGCAGCCAAACGTGCCCAAATTGCTAGGCCATAGAAGCTAGCAACGGAAATCAAAGATGAAAACTACGGATTTGTCGGTATGAGCAACACATTTGCATCGATGATAAATGCTGGTATGGTGAGTCATAGAAATGAGTGGGTGGTGGGAGCAAAGGACAAAGGGAGCCTTCTAGCGCCGGGGACCTCTCCGCGTCACGGCCGTCGACTAGCGCCTTTGCTCTCACCAGATATGAGATATGATTTGCTCTCGACAGAAACGGAATGCCTTGCTGTCAACAACAGGAATGGCTTTTTACAAGGCCACCAGGTGAGAATCCCATGCACAGACAACAAAGTACATGGGGTAACACTCGTTTGCTGACGATGAAGCTTTTTACTAGGTACGAGTACAGAAAATTTACCCTAAATGATCCATCGGGGACACAGACAAAAAACTATGAGTTGGGGGGAGGGGGGGGGAGCGTAGGTGGTGTACGACGGATGGGGCCTTTTCATCGCCAAAGAAGCAAGTGCCGGCCGGCGCCGCATCGACTTGCGACTGCACGCTGAGATCAGGCCCTTGTTTTAGATATTGATCCTCAAAACTTTGACAGCCACAGGAAACAACGTGGCTAAATATTTGACAGGCACTGAGTACCATCTCTAGATTTCCACAAAAATGTATATTACTTTGTCTCTTGACTATGCGAGCACGGCATCGCTGGCTTGGTCCCTGCCTCTCCCTCTCCCTCAATGTGTATGTTTGTGTGACAGAGAGAGATGAGTTTGGTGGGAGCAAAAGACAAAGAGAGCCTTCTAGCATGGGGGGCATTTCCAAATCAACTATTGTCTTGCTCTCAACAGAAATGGAAATTCCTGAGTCCTTATGGGCCAGATTATTGAAGGCAAAGTACTATCCTCAGGGTCACCTTCTTGATACTGCTTTCCCGAAGTCCGTCTCCGCATCTTGGCAAGGTATTATGCATAGTCTTGAGTTGTTCAAATGTGGAGTTATCTGGAGGGTCTATGATGGTATAATGTTAATATCCGAGGATAACTGGCTTGCCAAGAGTTCCATCCTTAGAGTTACCGCTAAGAAGAACAGATCCAAGCTAAAATGGAAGGAGATGAGACATGAATTGAATTTGGATTTGTTTTTCCCATGATGCTGAGAATATACTTAAGCTTCATATCCCTTCTTCCCGGGAGGGAAATTTGTGGCTTCTTACTATGAGAAGAGTGGGATTTTTTCTGTTGAAAGTTCCTACAACCTTGCTTTAAACCTCAAGGAGCAGGAGGTGAAGTTCAGACAATCTAGTCGTCGGGCGAATGGAGATAGAAGATTGTGGAATATCATTCGGAATACTAATGTAGTATCTCAGGATTGGAATCTTTACATGTCATGCGGCGTCTAATAGTCTCGTGGTACAGGTTTATAAAGTCACTCGCCACCAAGTTTCTTCAGGTATGTGCTCGATTTGCGGCGTTGAAGAGGAAATTACTTTCCATGCATATGGTGATATGGGATTTGCGGACCTCGATCTGAGGTGAAGATTTTTTTTTGTCCATTCCGGCCTAGATTGGTTGTTAATTCTGCTTGATATTATGATTTATGAGTAGGCCATTGTGTTCGTGGTTCTTATTTATCATTCAGAGATCATGTCATTTGAGAAATGATGTGAATTTTGGAGAAGGGAGGAAGAAAATCCTCAATTCGGTCTATCTTTTGAGGAGTTGTTGATCTTCTTACTCGGGTAGCCATGGGGTGTCAGACAGTAGATACCAACGGCAAGAGCAAGTCTGTATTGCCTGAGTATCGGGTTAACATTTCGAGTGAAGTGCACTGTAGGTCCCTAAACTATTCGATGGGTGTCAACCAGGTCCTCGAACTATGAAAATCGACATGTGGGTCCTCGAACTATTTTAAGTGTCTCACTCACGTCCAAAACCTGCCCGACCAGTCGACCTACCGTTGATTGTTGCCACGTCGGACGGGGTAACGGAGGTGGATGGATTTTACAAAAACACCTGAATCGTTTCAGATCTCCATTCCCCAGTCCTTGCCTCTTCTTCTCCTTCTCTCCCGATCTCTCTCACGGCGATTTGGGGGCGGCGGCGCCCTGGCGATTTGGTGTGGCCGCACGGAGACGGCGGCGCCTGCCTAGGCGTCGATGGCTCGACTGGCGGCTCCTCGAGATCCTCCTCCACAAGACGGTATGTTCCTCTGTCCCCCAATCGATTTGTGACTAGGGTTAGGATTTGATCCGAATTGGTTAGGGTTAGGTTTGTGCGCAGCTTCCTGATGCTCGATTCCCTCTCTTTGCACGTAGGACCGAACGACGACCTCTTTTCAGTAGAGATTCATCACAGTGGGTTCTTTTGTGGTGACGGCCCAAACAAGACATATGTAGATGAGCGTATTGACACATTTGATTGTTGTGAAGTGGACACATGGTCTCTGCTTTGGATAGAAGATTTTGTTAGGCAGTGTGGCTATGCAGATGTCACAAGGTTGGAAGTGTATTGGTTGCTGCCAGGGAAATCATTGTTTGATGGTCTGCGAGTGCTCGGGTGTGATCTTGACACAAATTATATGATGTCGTGGTCAGCAAGATCAAAACTTTTGAGCTATATGTGAATGATAAAGATCCGAGAGATCAATCTTGATGATAATGACATTCCAATGACCGGAGGCCCTGAGCTGCCTAAGGTTTTACTCCTACAAAGAGAAAGCCACTGGATATTCCACCTTCTATGACAATGTCATCAGCCCCAAAGAGAGCAAAACTTGAGAGAAATTTTGTCGAGAGAGGCTGAGGCATGGAACAGAATGCAGGCATCAGTTCACATATGAGAGGAGAAGCAATAGGAGGAGGGCTCGGTTTGAACCGAAGTTGAAGAGGACAGTTCTTACGGGGTGAAGACAGTAGTAGTGGATCGAGTTTGTGGACTCCGATAATGAGTTCGATAAAGATGATGACAACCTATATGAGAAGTATGTTGATGCAGATGCAGAGGAGGAGGAGCAGAGCAAGGACAAGGACAAGGACAAGGATATTGGAAGCTCAAAGGAAAAGGGAAATGCAAGTAAGGGCAAGAATTTGGTGGAAGAAGAGGAGGAGCTGGACCTCCAGATTCAGATGAAGAAGGAGGTGAGAACAGTTTGAAGTTCAAAAGTTTTAGGCCTGAAGACATGAAAATCCTGTGTTCAAAGTTGGAATGGTCTTTTCATCAATTGTAGAGGTTACGACAGCTTTGGCGAGTATGCTTGTTAAGAACAGGTAGCTATAAAGACACCAAAAAGCGACAAAATTAGAGTGAAAGCTCATTGTGTCCCAGGTTGCCCCAGGAGTTCTTTGCCTCAAAGGACAGCAGAACAAAGTGCATAATGCTGAAAAACACATAGATGAGCACACTTGCAGTAGGGAGTGGGAGGTGAAGCAATTCACTGCTAGTTACATAGCAAAGAAGTATGTTGAGAAGGTGAGGACAGATGAATCAATTTCATTGAGAACCACAGGAAGTAATGTGCAAGAGGATTACAATATGGCAGCCACCAAGAGCAAGCTTGCTAGAGCAAAGAGAGAAGCAATCAGAAAGATTAGAGGAGATGAGCAAAAACAGTACAATATGTTGTGGGATTTTGCGAAGAGCCGAGAACACAAAATCCTGGTAGCACATTCTATTTGAAACTGAAAATGGTGTTCTTTTGACAAATTGTACATGTCTATAGATGCATGTAAGAGGGTTTTCTGCAAGGATGTAGGCCAGATAATTTATGCGGATGGTTGCCACCTTAAGACAAAGCATGGAGGAATACTTCTAACAGCCATAGGAGTTGATCCCAATGACTGCATCATTCCAATAGCCATTGCAGTAGTTGAGGTTGAAAACACCATCACTGGACATGGTTTCTCAAGACCTTGAAAGAGGATCTGTTAATTGAACACTAAACCATGGACAATCATGAGTGATAGGCGAAAGGCTTGATTAATGCCGTGGACGATATGTTCCCTGATTCGGAGCATAGGATTTGTGTACGGCACTTATACCAGAACTTCCATGCCAATTGGAAGGGTGAAACATTAAAGAACCAGTTGTGGGCAATAGCAAGAAGCAACAATATGGCTACATGGAAAAAGAACATGGAGGAGATGAAGGAGATGAATCTAGAAGCATGGGCATATTTGGATGGCCTTGCCCCTAACACATGGTGTAGGGCATTTTTCGAAGAATTACCTAAATGTGATCTACTCCTCAACAACAGTTGTGAGGTCTTCAACAAATGGATACTTGATGCAAGGGAGTTACCAATTCTGAGCATGTTGAGGAAGATCAAGGCGCAGTTGATGACAAGATGGTATACAAATAGAAAGCAATGTGAGGATGACTGGTCTCAACTACCATTATGCCCAAAGATCAAGAAAAACTTGACAAAAACATTGAATGGGCAAAAGTTGCCATGAACGTCCCTCTTGGCAAAGGCGTGTTCAAGGTAATGAGCCGTGAAAATGAATATGTTGTTGATATTCTCAAGAACAAATGTAGTTGCGAAGGTGGCAGCTGACAGGATTCCTTGTAGCCATAGTATTGCTTGTTTGAGGTTTGAGAGAATTAAACCAGAGGACAAAGTGGCTGCTTGCTATAGTATTGAGGCATACAGGTTGGCATATGGACATGTCATCATGCCTTGCAGAGATCCAGCTGAGTGGCAGAAAACAAATGGTCCTCCGGTAGAACCTCCAAAGTATGAGAAGAAGGCAGGCAGGAAAAAGAAGAAGAGAATAGTTCACCCTTCAGAGAAGGATGAAGGCACTAGGTTTAGCAAGCATGGAGTAATAATGCATTGCAGTGTCTGCAACTCCAGAGAACACAATAGAAGAAAATGCACTGTACTACATCCATCTGATAGAGTGCCTGCACTAGAAAAACTACCTGTGATAAGAAATTTGCTTCAAGCACCTACTACACAGGACTCCCAATGCACTGAGATGACCATCACACAGGTATTGAACTAACCATGCTTGAATGCCTACTTGTGTTGTATCCAAATGCAATGAATTGACATGGTTTTACATTTGAAATTAGATACCTGGTGAGGATAGTTCACACACATGTTCGGTGCTGTCAACATTATTCCAAGAGGTTAGCATTTGTTCCAAGGAAATGTTGTTTACATATTTATCTGTCCGGAAATACTTGTCGCTCAAGCGGATGTATCCGTGGTGTCAATTGTGTAGGTTGAAGCATCTCAAGTAACACCGATGCACCACCAGGATCACTTCACGAGTGCTCTTTCATTGCATCGAGGAGAGATGAGCTGCCGTGCCTGGGGCTACAGCCAGTGCACAATTTCTGAAGAAAAAGCTACAAACTAAGAAGAAAAAGACAACTCGTAAAGCAGCTGTTAGGCAAGCCTTTGTGCCTCCTAGAGCAGCCACTCAAGCCTCCCAAACAGATGCTTACATTGGTGTAATGAAGCAGCAAAACAGGCCGGAAGAACAAAGGCAAAGAAAGTGCATAAAGATTAATGCATAGAGAGAAAAGCTCCTTGAGGTGTTGAAGGAAACCTGAGCTCATGCCCATGTCTTGGCTGTAGGTTTTGATCCACACCTTGTAATAGCGTATGGAGTGCATATGTGTCTTTTGTGAACAACCTGTTATGATAGATGCTACTGTCCCTCTCTTTGGATGCACTCCTCTTTTGTGACAAAACTTGTTATGCATTCAGCTAATCAATGATGACTGATTTCATGCCAATTATGTATGTCTTTTGTGAACAACTTGTTATGATAGTGCTTGTTAAAATGTGATGAAATGCTTGCCAAAATTTGTCATGCTTACACATTCGGGAATATTGCAAAGCACATTCTGAAATATTTCATAACGTCATCGCTACATGCACCATACATTGTTCATCGGAAATGTTTCTTGCACATTTGGCAACTAAAACACATTTCAGCTCCTACTTCATTACAACAGCATACAAGTTCACGGCGAGAATCATGGTACAAACAAGAAGAATCTTCCAACCTATGCCTACAACAAGATCCAACTGAAGCTTGATATCTTCAGAATCTGCTCATCTGATTTCCGTGAATGTTGCTAATCTTCTTGACCACACTTTCTACCCTGCTATCTTTCTCTATGAAACTAGCACGAATATTTGGCTTCGTTCCTTTGGTTGTCATCTCCTGTCCAGATAGGGCTTGGAAATCATTGCAATGTACTCCACCTCCTCTTCAGAATATTATAACCATGGCACAAAACAAGATCCAAATATTCATCTATCCGATGATAGCAGTCACAAGATCCATGTGACCCTCTCTGCCAAAACAAAAAAAACAAGCAAACAAAGAGCAGAAAATTTGAGAAATCTTATTGATTGAATGTGAAGACTAACTCAAACAACGAAAGTGACCTTGTGATTAGGGCATTTGAAGAAAACCCGTCTGGATTCCTCTCAGATTTGGAAACTAGACGAATCACTTGCCTCCACCGCGTGCAGCACTTAAGTAGAGGAGAGATGCACCAGCCTCGAGGTCGAGGAAGGCGGCCAGGAAGAGCTCACGACGCGCTCCAGCTCGAACCATGGCGCCGCCCCCAAATCGCCGTGAGAGAGATCGGGAGAGAAGGAGAAGAAGAGGCAAGGATCGGGAATGGAGATCTGAAACGATTCAGGTGTTTTTGTAAAATCCATCCACCTCCGTTACCCCTGTCCGACGTGGCAACAGTCAACGTAGGTCGACTGGTCGGGCAGGTTTTGGACGTGGCTGAGACACTTAAAATAGTTCGAGGACCCACATGTCGATTTTCATAGTTCGAGGACCTGGCTGACACCCATCGAATAGTTTAGGGACCTACAGTGCACTTCACTCTTTCTTTCACGTGTTCGAAAAACATTGAAAAATTCAAAAATATTTCTCGCTTCTTTTCAGTTTTTCTTTTTTCCTTTAGCTATTTCATAGTATAAAAAGAAAAACTAAAGAGATTTATATTTTATCTTTTTGTCATATGTTGGGAATTCTTTGGTGTAAATTGTTTTTCTTGCTTTCCGTGTTTTTCTCGTCTGCTTTCATCAGAAAAACTAAAAACTCAAAAAATAATCAGTGTGTTTCTCTGAATTTCTTTCCTTTTCTTGAGTCATCATAAGGAGAAGACTTTGTAAAAATTTCCAATTGGCTCTTACATGCTTTATTGTTGATCTAATGAAAGACCAAATATTTTTTGTCTTCTCCTATATATAATTCTTGTAGCTTTCAGTGTAGTCCACGACACACTTGTATTGTAATAACTTTCATATTGTTCGGTCATGCAAGTGAAAGGCAATAATGACGAGGATTTGATGAAGCGGTCATGGTGAAGGAAAAGCTGGTATGAACTATACTTGTTTTTGTTTTTGTAAATAAGTTTAACTCAGTAGTCCTGATTCAGCCTACTGCAAGCAAACATGTGTATGATGACAATTACAAATTACTAGTCGTCAACCCGTGCTACTGCACAGTCTAGGAATTTTTGAAAATTTGTAATTTTTGCAGAAAAAGTTCTTGTAATTATTTACTTTAAATCTCATACAAATCAGAAATATGAACTTGTTATTATTATTTTTACTACCTATTTCCACAATGTATAAAATATTATATTTCCATGCGCCCTATACTTAAAACATAGTGGATAATCACATATCTTTGAAATTTTCGTATTAATCTTTTTCCACAGCAGATAAGGATGACCTCATTATACATATTTAACGGTTCCTAAATTTAGTAGTGTCTAAATGTATACGCATATGTCCTATCTTTTTAACATTATTATAAATATATCATCTATGATTTCGCCCCCCTGTCACTAACTATTAGCCGGTTACTCCATGTTTCCGCCAGCATATATGTGATTTAAATATTTTTCAAAGACATGCGTAACCAACAACCATTATCTCTATCACTCAGACCCGTCCATGCGTACTCTCCGTGTGTGTTACACATGCGCTGGCGGAGACACACACACATATCCGTACCTAACTCATCCCCGCACGCCAAGACGGACAATGCTCATCACGAACCAACACGCCTACACAACCAACACATACTTCGACACATGTCCACTCTTCAAAATGTTTATGAAAATTTAACAAGGCGAAGGCGAGCTGGAGGTTCCCCATGCAGGAGGCGCCGTGTGACGCCACGATGGACAACGCGCCGCACGAACCAACACGCTGCACAACCAACACACACTTCGACACATGCCCACCCTTCAAGATGTTTATGAAAATTTAACGAGGCAAAGGTGAGCTGGAGGTTCCCGTGCCGGAGGCGCCATGTGACGTCACGACGGACAACGCGCCGCACGAACCAACACGCTGCACAACCAACACACACTTCGACACATGCCCACCCTTCAAGATGTTTATAAAAATTTAACGAGCAGAAGGCGAGCAGGAGGTTCCCCGCGCCGGAGGCGCCGTGTGACGCCACGACGTACAACGCGCCGCACGAACTAACACGCTGCACGACCAACACACACTTCGACACATGCCCACCCATCAAGATGTTTATGAAAATTTAACAAGCTGGAGGTTTCCCGCGCCGAAGGCGCCGTGTAATGCCACGACGGACAACGCTCACCATGAACCAACATGCTGCACGACCAACAGACACTTCGACACATGCCCACCCTTCAAGATGTTTATGAAAATTTAACAAGCTGAAGGCGAGTTGGAGGTTCCCCGCGCCGGAGGCGCCGTGTGACGCCATGACGAACAACGCGCCGCACGAACCAACACGCTGCATGACCAACACACACTTCGACACATGTCCACCCTTCAAGATGTTTATGAAAATTTAATGAGCCGAAAGCGAGCAGGATGTTCACCGTGGCGCTGTGCTCCAATTTAGTAAACTTATACAAACGATGCCTCTGCTAGTATACATGTGTGCATATAGAGAGTACAGACATTTGCATTGACAGGATTGAGCAATGCCTCTGCAGTCATCCCTACCGTGCGTCAAACCATGCCTTTGATAGTGTTCCTCTTTTTTCCTTACATGAAATGTCAACATTTGATAGTGTTGGTAGCCCCCACCCGTAACTACCCCATAAATATCCATTTCCCAGAAATATAATGGAACAAAAAGGGAAACATGAACCAACGCGATTGGCCGTTATTTTCTTAATGTTATCGCGCGGAAAGGAAAAACGGAAAATGCTAGTAGTTGAAGGGTTAAACTGCAAAACGCACGAAACCATAAACCGGGAAGTAAAAACCAGGAACCAACCGTGCCGGTTAGTTTTCCCTCGCGGGATCGCTCCGCGCGTGACACTTGTCGTGCGTGTAGCGCTCCCGAACCGCTCATTACGAGCGCTCTGAAGGAGCGTTTGTTAACTAATTGCTCTCGAGAAAAGAGATATATGTTACAGATGAAGTTGAGGAAGACTTTTCAGCAGCAACTCATCATCGTTTCCTCGGTTGAACTTTTTCTTAGCTTGGCCCGCCCAGGCTTTTCTTTGTAGCTCGGCCACTGCTCAAGGGTGCCAAGTCTATCATGGACTTGAAGTTTCGTGACCTTGACAAAGATCGACTCGTTGAACACACACGTGAAAATCTGGTTGGCACGCGATTCCCTTCGTTCCAAGCCTTGTTTCAGTCTAATAATCATACTAGTTGAGAAAGCAAGTGTTATATTGTATTTTTCCTGACGCATGAGGCATGATATGGACATGGCACATTGAGAAAACAAATTAATTCATCTGTGATGATGACGGTGCAATGGTACTATTTTATATGTTTGTCTCGCATGTTCTAGTTGCTTTTTATCGTTATTTTGCTTGTAATTATGTAGATTGTTTTCCACGACCCTAATATATTGATATTCTAGTAAATTTTAGAGCTCCCACTTCTTTCTTCTTTTTCTTAGAGTATCTAGCAGACCCCTTAAAATCGCAAACTGCAAAACTGGGATAGGGATCGGAAAAAGTGCATTTTAAGGGTTCATTTTTAGCTACGACCGAACAAATACTGTAAAACAAACCGTAAAACTGGAACAAAAAGCTCCTTCCTCCAGTCCGGCCGCTGCCGCCCCTTCCTCCAGCCGGTCGCACCCAACCCGTCGGCGCGCCCGTCGCCCATGCAGCCATGCCCCATCGCCCGTCGGCCGTCGGCGTGACCCGCCCTGCCGGCCGCGCCCATCACCGCGCTAGCCGCGCCCAGCCTCGCCGGCCACGTCCCGTCGCCTCCGTCGTCCGCGCACAGCATGCCGGCCACGCCCCGTCGCCTCCGTCGTCCGCACCTTGCTCTATTGCCAGCCGAGTCGTGCCCCTTTGCCTGCCGCGCCGGTAGGATTCCGGCGGCCAAGCTGAGGTCATGGGAGGCCACGGCGATGTCGAGCTCGTCCAACTCGAACCGGTGGCGATCGATTGAAGCGTCTAGCGGCCTTTTCGGTGTGCGGTGATGAATTCCGGCGAGTTTAGGGCGGATTCCAGCAAACTCCGCGACGGCGTGTTTGCTCCGACGAGGTTTGACCGGTATCGCCCCCCTAGATTCGGCCTTCCAACCTCCAAAGATAAGGGTTTCGGGTGTGCATTTGCAGTGGTCCTTAAAAAATTTACGGGTTGGACTACTTTTACGGTTTCTGTTCTGGACACTTTTTTCGCCCAAAACTGTAAAACGCAAATTTTTTACTGATTTGACCACTTATGCGGGGTCTGCTACAGATGCTCTTAGTGGTGCGGACTGCAAAGCTCCAGTAATGACCTAGCTATGGCCTAGGCGCGCCATGTTTGAAGTAGTACAATGTATGTGTGCATGTTGGTGGTGTCATGCAGTGTGTTCCCGTCCCAAACTACCATGACACCACCTTTGCATTGTATGTTCCACTACCCTTTTCCATTTTGTTTTCGCAGCTGAAGACTCCTCGCCCCGTACTAATGGAATCCCATGCCTACTTCATTTTTCATGACTACTAGTTAACATGTCATTCTCCTTCTCAGGATTTATCCTCTGCACCTGACTCACATGGCTTTGCTTGGCATTATTTAACAAGTAATAATATATGACTTTGTTCATCAATGGAGCAGAGGCAGAGGTTCTTCTTTTCGGAGGGAGGAGACACCCTCAACTCCAGGGTGTTTTTCTCTAACTACTCCAAGAATAATTACCAATCTAGGATAACTTGTCTAGAAGAATGCCTATCCACATTTCTACTTGTTATATTGATTTTTTCTTTGTTTTGAACATGTTGATTCTCTTCATCTTTTGGAGGACTTTTACATAACATGGACATTTGATTGTGTTTACTACAGCCAATTTGAGCATTTTTGTGTACGGGTGCTGGGATAGTGAGTTATTAGTTTCATAAATAAATTTGAGTTTTGTGTACCGCCATATAATCCATAGTTAGTGTTTGTGTCTGCTCTACCATGTGTCAGCATGGCTTTTCTCCCCGTGAATATCATCCGTGCAATATCGAGCACTTGGCAATCGACAAATGCAAAAAAGCATGGTGCAACATGTCTTTCTCCTTGTCCGGAAGTCATTTCGTGTTCGAGTTCTCCGTGTAACCCACAATGAGAGATTAATTAATGGTTGTCAGACTTCAAGTCTTCTGTTGTTAGCGCCCAACCATTAGTGCAATTCCTGAATAGACAGAAGACAGAAAAATAGAGTAGCACTGGTGAGACGCACTGGTGAGACAGCAGTACTGATGCATCATGAGGGGCTTCAACATGACATATGTGCTGGTAGTTTGCCCTGTTATTTCAGTCCACAAAAGACAAAAGGTAGAGTAAAAGGGGGAAAACTCTAACACCGTACCCTGTTATGCCAGTACAAACGTATATTACAAATTGTCCCTACTAGTGAGTTTAGTCCTCCCTACTTCTGATGTCTTAACCCTATAGCACATATCTCCATATCTTGTGATCGTAAGGAAGATAAGTGGGTTGTTGCTATCCCCCATGGTTGCAGAATTTTTTCGTATGTGCATAGTGCAACGATATAACTCGTCGTGATATAACTATGTTGCCACAACAACATCACTGTATTTACATCTTTGACTTGGAAATTGTTGGGGTAACCTTTTGCCATGGTGTTTATTGCAATGCTTGGTGACCACCTTAATTTTTTCATGGTAAGTACATACTAATTTTCATGATTTTAGATTTACTGTGAAACAAAAAAATCATTGCAATATACCGATTCCAATAAGCCGCCTCAGATAGGGTTCCGTGTACTTGTGTTGTTTGTTGCTTCTTGATAATCAATAAAACCTGACCAATATGTCACAATAGTTTGACAAGACCGGACTAGTGGATGAATTGTTGAACCCACTATCTAGCTAGATTTCGTATTGTATGATTAATGATAGCTTGAGTTCAACATAATTAAGCAAGCAGACCTTAGTTGGTTCCATGTCACAAACTTTTATACCACTTTGGTTATCATCTTACTAGATTCACAGCCAAACAAATCACACTTACAAAGACAACTTTTCGATTTTGGCATCATGGGAATGGTTTATCGCCATATAAATATTACCTTGTGGCAACGCTTATTGCCATATAGTCCTGGTCGCTGCAATAGGATATCGCCATGAAATCTCGCTCGCTGCAAAATCTTATTTCCAAAGAGAATTGTTTGTGGCATATTGCAAAAGCATAACTCTCGCCAATAAAACTCTATTACCACGACATCGTCATTCCAATATCGTTAATTCTTTGTCACTGACATTAAAATTGTTGCGGTAACTTATTACCATGGTGTTTGTTGCAACGATTGGCAATACCCATGATTTTGTCATGGGAGTGCATGCTGCAAACGTTTTTAGGTTTATTGACACAATAAAATTTATTGCAATGAAGCCCACCTTGATAGTGGTTCATGTAATAATGTTATCTGTTGCTGTTTGACAATCAACAGTAGCCTAAACAATACTGACACATTAAGCCCAACTTGATAGTGGTTCGTGTACTAATTTTATCTATTGCTGTTTGACAATCAACAGTAGCCTAAACAATACTACGTCACAGTGGACTAATTCATGACAAGACCCACTTTCTAGCTAGAATTGATATCGTGATTATAGAAAGCTTCAGTCCAGCGTTAAGCAAAAGCAGCGCTTAAGTTAGTTCCATGTCACAATTTTCTGAACCACTAGGGTTACAAGGCTGCAGATCTCCTCAAATTAGCTTTTTCATTGCTAGATTGTGGCTAAGATTCACTGTCGAAACAAAGCGTGCCGACTAAGACAGCTTGCAGATTTTGGCGTGTGGAATGTGCACTGCCCGGAATTCAAATAATTGGCATCATGACATCTGTCTAGCCACAGCGGCCACATGTGCCCGACTTGTCAATCGCTGATTAACCAGGGATGTCTAGAATGCATGATGTACAATTAAATTATTAATTTGTTGTTTTGCCGACGCCTGTGGCATGATATGGATACAACATATTTTTTGCATGCACATACGTACAGCCTTATATATCTCACTTTAGATACGCAAATAAGCTAATATTAGTGCGGTTCATTTGAAGGGATAAAGGCGCGTGCGTGTCATTTAGCTTGGCCACCGTCGCTCCCAGGTTTGATTAGTTTTAATCCTCCATCACTAAGTTCAGCACGCAATGCAACTTGCAACGGCTTCCATCAGTTCGACAAATGTGGTGGAGAGTAAGACACACATATGGATTTTGTTTTTCTTGGAAACATGTTGGTCCGTTCCTTCTTTCGTGACCGCCACCTAGCTCGCAACGGTGCTGCCCGGACGCATGAGGACAACTGCTACCCCCGCCGAGCTGTCGGCACTCAGGCAGACTAGGCAGCACCTCCCGGCTCACCTCTGTCTCCTGCCCCTTCGCCGCCTTTCCTCGGCCTCCGAGAGCGTCTCTGCCCCGGTGACCTCCGCCGGCCGAAATCGAGCTTAGTGCCCCGGGACCTGTTGGATCGACCTCATGTCCTCCCCGCGGTCGGATCTTCATGTTTCATTTTCTTTTGAAAATTTGGGTATCCAGTTTCAGATCTACTGTGAAAGCAGAACTTATTTTAGCTATCTATAAATCTTCTTTGTCCTCGTCTGAAACTGTTTTTAGCTAGTTAATAAATTTTACGCTAGCTGTTGGAGATGCTGGTAGTGCCTTAGATTTGAAAGGGTAAAGGCTAGCGTGGTGTATAATTGTCTGCGAGGGACCATATCAGCTCAGAGTGCAATGTTACTTGAGAAGGCTTTCCCGCGTACATGAGGTGGACAAGTAAGACATATGGGCGTCTGTTTCCACACACCTTATCTCTGGTTTCTTAGCCGCTAATTAAACATTGTTAATACGACTCGATCGTCTTTTGAGAGATATGTGGGATCGAGTCATCTTTTCTCTCCTGGTGCAATCTATCGTCCATGCAAGATAGCTCTCCCTAGTCATGGTTCTCCCTGCCTAGCCCCCGTCCCGGTGGTGTGTCCAGTATCGTCGGAGGATGTGTGGAGGTGTGTCTCCGAAGGATCTTGCATGATTCTGTCGGTGGTTGTCTTTGGTGGATCCGCTCGTATCTGGTCTTTGTTCATGTGTCTTCAGGTTGGATCCTTCCGATCTAAACTTCTCTTCATCGGCGGCGTTGCTCTTCTGGTGCGTTGGTCCTATGGGGCATTACCATGACAAGTTACAGACTGTCTACTACAACAAGTTATGCCCGGCTCCGGCAAGGGAGGGGTGATGACAGTGGCGCCCCTTCGGCTCGCCTCAGTGCTTGTAGTCGTTGCTAGGATGTCTACGAATCTGGATGTAATTTTTATTTTTTCTTGTGTTCATCGCACTGTCATGATTTTTGTTATTAATAGATCGAAAGTTTCTAAAAAAAAACTCGTTACCTATTTTTTGTTATTATGCAACCGTGCCATATCAACACTTCTGCATGTCAAACATAAGTACAATTTTTGCGTTAATTACCCATGCAACCATGCCATATTAGCATGCCATACATGTCACACGTAAGTTATATTCTTTTAATTTCTTATCATAGATGGTATATGTGTCGGATGGTTGAAGCATACTTAGATAGCCCATGGTTCATATTTTTGTTATAAAATGCCATTCGATCCATCTACAACGATTCAAAAGTTTCTCGCTTTTATACATCATTCTGTTACATGTTCCATATGTTTTATTGTCTTGAAAATGTAAAATGAGAACACTGCTGCATTTGATTTTTTACATTACTTTTATTTAGTTTGTGGGTGAACCATAGGAGGGCAGTCAATCGATGCAAAGGCCCGGCGGTTGACCCCAAGTTCTAACCCTTTGACTTTCCTCGAATAGGCTGTGACCAGTGGACCTCTCTATCCGGTTGTGGTAGGTGAGCCCATAGGAACACTTGGGAGCAACGTCCGGGCCAAACCCATAGCAAGATCCCCTCCGTGTAGACCTGACGCGACCGTTTCCCCCCTCCAGGTGCTGGCGGTGGCACCGTCCATGAGGGGGCCACACCCCGGATCTGCGTGCCGGGCGTTTGCAACCGCCACAACACTTCTAGACTTGTGAGAGGCCGCTGATGCAAGATTTGGTGGCATGGCTAGCCCCCGGAGGCCGCCGGCCACAAACATAGACATTCGAAGAGAAATCAACGTAGAGGGAAGTGTTCAGATACTTCTGCATCACCAAAAATTATGAAAAATTACCATCCGTCCTATATCACATGTGCCCACTGTTGGGGAACGTTGCAGAAAATTAAAATTTTTCCTACGGTTTCACCAAGATCCATCTATGAGTTCTACCATGCAACGAGTAACGAGAGAGAGTTTGCATCTACATACCACTTGTAGATCGAATACGGAGCGTTCTTGAGAGTGGTGATGACGAAGACGTTCCCAACGTGATTCCGATCACCGATGACCAAAGTCTTGAAGGACAGCACCTCCGTGTTCAACACACGTCACGGGACGATGGCGTCTCCTCCGTCTTGATCCAGCAAGAGAGAAGGAGAGGTTGAAGAAGACAATCCCAATGGCAGCACGACGGCGTGGTGCAGCTGGTACTGTAGTTCTCCGGCGGGCTTCGCCAAGCTTGCGTGAGAAAGAGGGGTGTTGGGAGGGAGGGCTGCGCCTACAACTGTGTTGGCAGCCCCCCCCCCCCTATTTATAGGAGGAGAGGGTCAAGGGGCCGGCCCTCTAGGGCAAACCCTAGGGGCGGCGGCCAAGGAGGAGGGAGGAGGGTGGCTTGCCCCCAAGCTGAGGCGCCCCTTTAGGTTTCCTCCTCCCCAAACCCTAGGCGCATGGGCCTAGGTGGGAGGCGCACCCAGCCCACCAGGGCTGGTTCCCTCTCCACTTAGCCCATGTGGCCCCCGGAGAGGTGGCCCCTCCGGTGGACCTCCGGAACCCTCCGGTGGCCCCGTGCTTTACCGGTATACCACCAAACTTCCGAGTCCGTTTAACCACTTTCCATATATAAATCTTTACCTCCGGACCATTCCGGAACTCCTCGTGACGTCCGGGATCTCATCCGGACTCGAACAACATTCGGTAATCACATACTTGTCTTCCTATTAACCCTAAGCGTCACCGAACCTTAAGTGTGTAGACCCTACGGGTTCGGAGACATGCGACATGACCGAGACTACCTCAAGTCAATAACCAACAGCGGATCTGGATACCCATGTTGGCTCCCACATGCTCCTCGATGTTGTCATCGGATGAACCACGATGTCAAGGGTTCAAGCAACCCGTATTCTATTCCCTTTGTCGACGGTGTGTTACTTGCCCGAGACTCGATCGTCGGTATCCCAATACCTCGTTAGTCTCGTTACGGCAAGTCACTTTACTCGTACCGCAATGCATGATCCGTGACGGACACTTGGTCACTTTGAGCTCATTATGATGATGCATTACCGAGTGGGCCCAGTGATACCTCTCCGTCATACGGAGTGACAAATCCAGCCTCGATCCGTGTCAACCCAATGGTCACTTTCGGAGATACCAGTAGTGCACCTTTATAGTCACCCGATTCGTTGTGACGTTTGATACACCCAAAGCACTCCTACGGTATCCGGGAATTGCACGATCTCATGGTCTAAGGAAGAGATACTTGACATTGGAAAAGCTCTAGCAAAACGAACTACACGATCTTTGTGCTATGCTTAGGATTGGGTCTTGTCCATCACGTCATTCTCCTAATGACGTGATCCCGCTTGTCAATGACATCGATGTCCATAGTCGAAACCATGACTATCTGTTGACCAACGAGCTAGTCAACTAGAGGCTTACTAGGGACGTATTGTAGTCTATGTATTCACACGTGTATTATGATTTCCGGACAATACAGTTATAGCATGAATAAAAGACAATTATCATGAACAAGGAAATATAATAATAATGCTTTTATTATTGCCTCTAGGGCATATTTCCAACAGTCTCCCACTTGCACTAGAGTCAATAATCTAGTTTACATTGTGATGAATCAAACACCCATAGAGTTCTGGTGTTGATCATGTTTTGCCCGCGGAAGAGGTTTAGTCAACGGATCTGCGACATTCAGATCCGTATGCACTTTACAAATTTCTATGTCTCCATTCGAACATTTTCACGGATGGAGTTGAAGCGGCACGCTTGATGTGCCTGGTCTTCTTGTGAAACCTGGCTCCTTGGCAAGGGCAATAGCTCGGTGTTGTCACGAAGAGTTTGATCGGCCCCGACGCATTGGGTATGACTCCTAGGTCGGTGATGAACTCCTTCACCCAAATTGCTTCATGCGCTGCCTCCGAGGCTGCCATGTACTCCGCTTCACATGTAGATCCCGCCACGACGCTCGCTTGCAGCTGCACCAGCTTCTCGCTCCACCATTCAACATATACACGTATCCGGTTTGTGACTTAGAGTCATCCAGATCTGTGTCGAAGCTAAGCGTCGGCGTAACCCGTTCTGACGAGCTCTTCGTCACCTCCATAAACGAAAACATGTCCTTTGTCCTTTTCGGTACTTCAGGATATTCTTGACCGCTGTCCGGTGTTCCTTGCGGGATTACTTTGGTACCTTCCTACCAAACTTACGGCAAGGTTTACATCAGGTCCAGTACACAGCATGGCATACATAATAGATCCTATGGCTGAGGCATAGGGATGACACTCATCTCTTCTTTATCTTTTGCCGTGGTCGGGCATTGAGCTGAGCTCAATCTCACACCTTGCAATGAGGCAAGAACCCTTCTTAGACTGATCCATTTTGAACTTATTCAAAATCTTATCAAGGTATGTGCTTTGTGAAAGACCTATGAGGCGCCTCGATCTATCTCTATAGATCTTGATGCCTAATATATAAGCAGCTTCTCCAAGGTCCTTCATTGAAAAACACTTATTCAAGTAGGCCTTAATGCTGTCCAAGAAATCTATATCATTTCCCATCAAGTATGTCATCTACATATAATATGAGAAATGCTCTGAGCTCCCACTCACTTTCTTGTAAACGCAGCTTCTCCATAAGACTGCATAAACTAAAACGCTTTGATCATCTCATCAAAGCGAATGTTCCAACTCGAGATGCTTGCACCAGCCCATAAATGGATCATTGGAGCTTGCATACTTTGTTAGCGTTGTTAGGATTGACAAAACCCTCTGGCTGTATCATATACAGCTCTTCCTTAAGATAGCCGTTAAGGAATGCTGTTTTGACGTCCATCTGCCATATCTCATAATCATAGTATGCGGCAATTGCTAACATGATTCGGACGGACTTAAGCTTCGCTATGGGAGAGAAAGTCTCATCGTAGTCAATCCCTTGAACTTGTCGATAACCCTTAGCGACAAGTCGAGCTTTATAGATGGTGACATTACCATCCGCGTCCGTCTTCTTCTTAAAGATCCATTTGTTTTCTATCGCTCGCCGATCATCGGGCAAGTCAGTCAAAGTCCACACTTTGTTTTCATACATGGATTCTATCTCGGACTTCATGGCTTCTAGCCATTTGTTGGAATCTGGGCCCGCCATTGCTTCTTCATAGTTCAAGGTTCATTGTTGTCTAACAACATGATTTCCGGGACTGGGTTGCCGTACCACTGCAGTGCGGAACGTGTCCTAGTGGACCTCTGAGTTCAGAGCAACTTGATCCGAAGTACCTTGATCATCATCATGAATTTCCTCTTCGGTTGGTGTAGGCATCACAGAACATTTTCCGAGCTGCACTACTATCCTGTTCAAGAGGTAGTACTTCATCGAGTTCTACTTTCCTCCCACTTACTTCTTTCGAGAGAAACTCTTTTCCGTAAAGATTCCGTTCTCGGCAACAAAGATCTTGCCTTCGGATCTAAGGTAGAAGGTATACCCAAAGGTTTCTTTAGGGTATCCTATGAAGACGCATTTTTCCGACTTGGGTTCGAGCTTTTCAGGTTGAAGTTTCTTGACATAAGCATCGCATCCCCAAACTTTTAGAAACGACAGCTTAGGTTTCTTCCCAAACCATAATTCATACGGTGTCGTCTCAACGGATTTAGACGGTGCCCTATTTAAAGTGAATGTAGCTGTCTCTAGAGCGTATCCCCAAAATGATAGCGGTAAATCGGTAAGAGACATCATAGACCGTACCATATCCAATAGAGTGCGATTACGATGTTCGGACACACCATTACGCTGAGGTGTTCCAGGCGGCGTTAGTTGTGAAACGATTCCACATTTTCTTAAGTGTGTACCAAATTCGTGACTTAAATATTCTCCTCCACGATCCGATCGTAAGAATTTTATTTTTCGGTCACGTTGATTCTCTACTTCATTCTGAAATTCCTTGAACTTTTCAAAGGTCTCAGACTTGTGTTTCATCAAGTAGACATACCCATATCTACTCAAGTCATCTGTGAGAGTGAGAACATAACGATATCCTCCATGAGCCTCAACGCTCATTGGACCGCACACATCGGTATGTATGATTTCCAACAAGTTGGTTGCTCGCTCCATTGTTCCGAGAATGGAGTCTTGGTCATCTTGCCCATGAGGCATGGTTCGCATGTGTCAAATGATTCATAATCAAGAGACTCCAAAGTCCATCAGCATGGAGCTTCTTCATGCGCTTGACACCAATGTGACCAAAGGCGGCGATGCCACAAGTATGTGGGACTATCGTTATCAACTTTACATCTTTTGGTATTCACGCTATGAACATGTGTAATACTACGCCGAGATTCATTAAGAATAAACCATTGGCCATCGGAGCATGACCATAAAACATATCTCTCATATAAATAGAACAACCATTATTCTCGGTTTAAATGAGTAGCCATCTCGCATTAAACGAGATCCAGATACAATATTCATGCTCAAACTTGGCACCAAATAACAATTATTAAGGTTCATAACTAATCCGTGGGTAAATGAAGAGGTAGCGTGCGACGGCGATCACATCGACTCTGGAACCATTCCCGACGCGCGCCGTCACCTCGTCCTTCGCCAGGTCTCCGCTTATTCCGCAGCTCTGCTGTGAGTTACAAATATGAGCAACGGCACGGTATCAAATACCGGGGAGTTACTACGATTCTGGTAAGGTACACATCAATTACATGTATATCAAATATACCTTTGGTGTTGCCGGCCTTCTTATCCGCTAAGTACTTGGGGCAGTTCCGCTTCGAGTGACCCTTCCCCTTGCAATAAAAGCACTCAGTCTCGGGTTTGGGTCCATTCTTTGACTTCTTCCCGGCAACTTGCTTACCGGGCGCGGCAATCTCCTTGCCGTCCTTCTTGAAGTTTTTCTTACCCTTGCCCTTCTTGAACTTAGTGGTCTTATTGACCATCAACACTTGATGTTCTTTCTTGATTTCAACCTCGGCTGACTTCAGATAGAGAACACTTCAGAATGGTCTTTACCATCCCCGCATGTTGTAATTCATCACAAAGCTCTTGTAGCTTGGTGGGAGCGATCGAGGATTCTGTCAATGACCGCCTCATCGGGGAGGTTAATATTCAGCTGGGTCATACGGTTGTGCAACCCGACATCTTCGAATGTGCTCCTTGTGATGTAACTGTTTTCCTCCATCTTACAACTATAGAACTTGTCGGAGATGTCATATCTCTCGACCGGGCGTGAGCTTGGAAAACAAGTTTCAGCTCCTCGAACATCTCATATGCTCCGTGGTGCTCAAAACGCTTTTGGAGCCCGGTTCTAAGCTGTAAAGCATGCCGCCGAACGAGGGAGTAATCATCGACGAGACTGCCAAGCATTCATAATGTCTTGGTTCTGCAGACGGAGCTTCACCTAGCGGTCCTTCTAGGACGTATTGTTTCTGGCAGCTATGAGGATGATCCTCGGGTTCGGATCCAGTCCGTATAGTTGCTGCCGTCATCTTTCAGCTTGGTTTTCTCTAGGAACGCGTTGAAGTTCAAGTTGACATGAGCGTTGGCCATTTGATCTACAAGACATATAATTCAAAAGTTTTAGACTAAGTTCATGATAATTAAGTTCATCTAATCAAATTATTAATGAACTCCCACTTAGATTAGACATCCTCTAGTCATCTAAGTGTTACACGATCCGAGTCAACTAGGCCGTGTCCGATCAACACGTGAGACGGACTAGTCTGCGTCGGTGAACATTCTCATGTTGATCGTATCTTCCATACGACTCGTGTTCGACCTTTCGGTCTCCGTGTTCCGAGGCCATGTCTTCACATGCTTAGGCTCGTCAAGTTAACCCTAAGTGTTTCTGCGTGTAAATCTTGCTTACACCCGTTGTATGTGAACGTAAGAATCCATCACACCCGATTAACACGTGGTGCTTAGAAGCGACGAACTGTAGCAACGGTGCACAGTTAGGGGAGAACACTTCTTGAAATTGTTCTAAGGGATCATCTTATTTACTACCGTCGTTCTAAGTAAACAAGATGTATAAACATAATAAACATCACATGCAATTATAAAGTAGTGACATGATATGGCCAATATCATATAGCTCCTTGATCTTCATCTTCGGGGCTCCATGATCATCCTGTCACCGGCATGACACCATGATCTCCATCATCATGATCTCCATCATCGTGCCTCCATGAAGTTGTCACGCCAACGACTACTTCTACTTCTATGGCTAACGCGTTTAGCAATAAAGTAAAGTAAATTACATGGCGTTCTTCAATGACACGCAGGTCATACAAAATAAAGACAACTCCTATGGCTCCTGCCGGTTGTCATACTCATCGACATGCAAGTCGTGATTCCTATTACAAGAACATGATCTCATACATCACAATATATCATCATTCATCACAACTTGTCCATATCACGTCACATGACAATTGCTGCAAAAACAAGTTAGACGTCCTCTAATTGTTGTTGCATCTTTTACGTGGCTGCAATTGGGTTCTAGCAAGAACGTTTTCTTACCTCTAATAACCACAACGTGATCTTGTCAACTTCTATTTACCCTTCATAAGGACCCTGTTCATCGAATCCGCTCCCACTAAAGTAGGAGAGACAGACACCCGCCAGCCACCTTATGCAACTAGTGCATGTTAGTCGGTGGAACCGGTCTCACGTAAGAGTACGTGTAAGGTTGGTCCGGGCCGCTTCATCCCACAATACTGCGGAAGCAAGAAACAACTAGTAACGGCAAGTAAGTTGACAAGATCCACGCCCACAACAAAATTGTGTTCTACTCGTGCAAAGAGAACTACGCATAGACCTAGCTCATGATGCCACTGTTGGGGAACGTTGCAGAAAATTAAAATTTTTCCTACGGTTTCACCAAGATCCATCTATGAGTTCTACCATGCAACGAGTAACGAGAGAGAGTTTGCATCTACATACCACTTGTAGATCGAATACGGAAGCGTTCTTGAGAGTGGTGATGACGAAGACGTTCCCAACGTGATTCCGATCACCGATGACCAAAGTACTGAAAGGACAGCACCTCCGTGTTCAACACACGTCACGGACGATGGCGTCTCCTCCGCCTTGATCCAGCAAGAGAGAAGGAGAGGTTGAAGAAGACAATCCCAATGGCAGCACGACGGCGTGGTGCAGTGGTACGATAGTTCTCCGGCAGGCTTCGCCAAGCTTGCGTGAGAAAGAGGGATGTTGGGAGGGAGGGCTGCGCCTACAACTGTGTTGGCAGCCTCCCCCACCCCTCTATTTATAGGAGGAGAGGGTCAGGGGGCCGGCCCTCTAGGGCAAACCCTAGGGGCGGCGGCCAAGGAGGAGGGAGGAGGGTGGCTTGCCCCCAAGCTGAGGCGCCCCTTTAGGTTCCTCCTCCCCAAACCCTAGGCGCATGGGCCTGGGTGGGAGGCGCACCCAGCCCACCAGGGCTGGTTCCCTCCCACTTAGCCCATGTGGCCCCCGGAGAGGTGGCCCCTCCCGTGGACCTCCGGAACCCTCCCGGTGGCCCCGTACTTTACCGGTATACCACCAAACTTCCCGAGTCCGTTTAACCACTTTCCATATATAAATCTTTACCTCCGGACCATTCCGAACTCCTCGTGACGTCCGGGATCTCATCCGGGACTCGAACAACATTCGGTAATCACATACTTGTCTTCCTATTAACCCTAGCGTCACCGAACCTTAAGTGTGTAGACCCTACGGGTTCGGAGACATCTGAACATGACCGAGACTACCTCAAGTCAATAACCAACAGCGGGATCTGGATACCCATGTTGGCTCCCACATGCTCCTCGATGTTGTCATCGGATGAACCACGATGTCAAGGGTTCAAGCAACCCGTATTCTATTCCCTTTGTCGACGGTGTGTTACTTGCCCGAGACTCGATCGTCGGTATCCCAATACCTCGTTAGTCTCGTTACGGCAAGTCACTTTACTCGCATCAGCAATGCATGATCCGTGACCGACACTTGGTCACTTTGAGCTCATTATGATGATGCATTACCGAGTGGGCCCAAGTGATACCTCTCCGTCATACGGAGTGACAAATCCAGCCTCGATCCGTGTCAACCCAATGGTCACTTTCGGAGATACCTGTAGTGCACCTTTATAGTCACCCGATTCGTTGTGACGTTTGATACACCCAAAGCACTCCTACGGTATCCGGAATTGCACGATCTCATGGTCTAAGGAAGAGATACTTGACATTGGAAAAGCTCTAGCAAAACGAACTACACGATCTTTGTGCTATGCTTAGGATTGGGTCTTGTCCATCACGTCATTCTCCTAATGGCGTGATCCGTTATCAATGACATCGATGTCCATAGTCGAAAACCATGACTATCTGTTGACCAACGAGCTAGTCAACTAGAGGCTTACTAGGGACGTATTGTAGTCTATGTATTCACACGTGTATTACGATTTCCGGACAATACAGTTATAGCATGAATAAAAGACAATTATCATGAACAAGGAAATATAATAATAATGCTTTTATTATTGCCTCTAGGGCATATTTCCAACACCCACGTCGTGTAAAAAACTCATGATTTTATTGCGCTCCGAGTGTTCAATAAAATTCACGCCGCACCGTTACCGCAGAACGTTTACTACCGTGTCATCGCCGTCCGTAAGAGGGGCCACACCCCGGAGCCGCGAGCTGCCTATTTAGACATGCCACCACACCTTAGTGCATGTATGAGGGCCCGGGGCGACGCTCTGGTGGCATTGCTACCCCCAGGGGCCCATCCCGCCTAACCCTAGAGAGGTTGACCACGAGATTTAACCCCTTTGACTTTCTCAGACGGGCTTTGACCAGTGGACCTCTCCATCAGGTCATGGTAGGTCAGCCCATAGGAATACTTGGGAGGAACGTTCGAGCCAAACCCACAGCAAGATCGCCTCAGTGTAGACCCGACGCGGCCGTTTTTCCCCTCCAGGTGTCGGCGACGGTCCATGAGGGGGGCCACAGCCCGGAGATGCGTGCTACCTCTTCATACATGCCACCACACCTTAAGGCATGTATGAGGGCCCGGTGGGACGCTCCGGTGGCATTGCTTCCCCCAGGGCCCTCGTCCTGCCTAACCCTGGAGCGGTTGACCACGAGAACTAACCCTTTGACTTTTCATGGACGGAATTTGACCAGTGGATCTCTTCACCCGGTTGTGATCGGTCAGCTCATAGGAACACTTGGGAGCAACGTTTGGGCCAAATCCACAGCAAGATCCCTTCCATGTACACCCCACGCGGCCGTTTCCCCCCTCTAGGTGCCGGTGGCGGCGCCGTCTATGAGGGGCGACACACCCCAGACACGTGTGCTGCCTCTTCAAACATGCCTCCACACCATAAGGCATGTATGAGGGCCTGGTGCGATGCTCCGGTGGCATTGCTACCCCCCAAGGGCCCCCGCCCCGCCTAACCCTGGAGCGGTTGACCACGAGATCTAACCCTTTGACTTTTCCCGGACGGGATTTGACCAGTGGACCTTTTCAGACGGTTGTGATCGGTCAGCTCATAGGAACACTTGAGAGCAACGTCTGGGCAAAACCCACAACAAAATCCCCTCCGTGTAGACCCAACGCGGTCGTTTCCCCCTCCAGGTGTAGCCGACGGCGCCGTACGTGAGGGGGCCACACCCTGGAGACATGCGCCGCCTCTTCAGACATGCCACCACACCTTAAGGCATGTAGGAGGGCTCGGTGTAATTCTCCATTGGCATTGCGACCCCCAAGGCCCCCGTCCGGCCTAACCCTAGAGCGGTTGACCAAGTGATCTAACCCTTTGAGTTTCTCTGGACGGGCTCTGACCAGTGGACTTCTGCACCTGGTTGTGGTAGGTCAGCCCATAGGAACACTTGGGAGCAACATCAGCAAGATCCCCTATGTATAAACCCGACGCGATCGTCCCCCCTCCAGGTGCTGGTGGCGGCGCCATCCGTGAGGGGGGCCACACCCTTGAGACACGTGTTGCTTCTTCACACATGCCACCACACCTTAAGGCATGCATGTATGAGGGCCCGGTGTGACGCTCCGGTGGCATTGCTACCCCCAAGGCCCCCGTCCCGCCTAACCCTGGAGTGGTTGACCACGAGCTCTAACCCTTTGACTTTTCCCAAACGGGCTTTGACCAGTGGACTTCTCTACCCGGTTGTGGTAGGTCAACCCATAGAAATACTTGGGAGCAACGTCTGGGCCAAACCCACAACAAGATCTCCTCTGTATAGACCCGAGACCCGACGCGGCCGTTTCCCCTCTCTCCAGGTGCCGTCGGTGGCGCCGTCCGTGAGGGGGGCACACCCGGATGTTAGGGGGGTCACAATCCGGTGGCGCGTGCCGGGCGTTTGCAACTGCCAAAAAACTTGTATCGGCATAGATGTTTTTGATTTTAATAAAGTATAAGGACCTATATTCAAATGAACATGAGGTCACATTATTAACATACTCGAAAAAAAATACAAACTACATGTATATTCGTATATATGGAAAATATTTCACCAAATCGATAAATAATGTATGTATGTTTATATTTACATATGCTACATTTCAGTTAATCAAATAATAATACATAAAAAATTAAAAAAATATGTACAAAAACTTAAAAAAAATATGCATATGGCTGCGGCCAGGGTAGCTGAGATCCGTACCTCGGACCGATGACGTGGCAGATGCGGCGGATCGATGACGTGGACGCGAGCTATGCCGACGGCCGCCGTCCCTGCCGTCGGCATAGAGCTGACGGCGTGAACCGCCCGTCACATGCCAGGTCACCGGGCCCACATGTATGCCGACGGCCCAGGTATGCCGACGGCTGCCGTAGGCGTAGACAGCGCTATGCCGACAGCTTATCTATGCCGACGACGCCTGTCGGCATAGCTGGAGATAGCTCGACGGCTTCGGTATGCCGACGGCCTGGTCTCTCCTATCGGCGTAGCTCGGCATAGGCCCACAGGGGCCGTCGGCATTGTTTAGGCCGTCGGGGTAGAGCCCTGTTCCAGTAGTGATATTTCTATACGAGACTAGCTAAACATATATAGCTCTGGTACACCAACGAAGACATTGTGTCAAAGGGATAATATTCTTGAGTTGCACGATGTTTGCCTTTGACCTGGTTTCTAGTCTATGGTCATATTACAAGGGATGTGCTGTTTCAATGGAGCATGTACTATAGTGGTATTTGTTCCACTTAGTTTGTCGCAACGTACGTAGGGGCATTTGCTAATTCTTGGTTACTTGTTGTTATTAAAATCAGTGATATGGACGTGAACTTATCATTAGATCTCATTGTGGTATGCCTTCCACAAACACCCGTCGTGCGCTAGCTTTGCAATCGCATTCAGTGCAATCAAGCTAGCTCCATAATGTCACACCTTCCATTAGTGTCTCCAGTGGCCAGTGCAACACACACAAAGGCTAAGCTACACGACAACATATAAAAAAGAACTCTTTTTTTCGTGTATAAATAGCCCAGTAGTTTCTACTTGCTCCAACAGAACAAGCCAAGAACTCTCTACAATACTTACCAACGAATGGGTTCTCTGCATGTCTCCTGCAGTACCACTCAACATAGCAAGCTTCAGAGGGTTTACCAACTCCTGTTTTTCCATGTGCACCCGTTCTGGCTCCATTTCTTGTACTTTGTAACCATCTCCTTCTTCGGTTTCGTGATCCTGAAAGCCCTGCCCATGAAGACCAGCATGGTCTCGAGGCCCATAGACCTGGACCTGATCTTCACCTCGGTGTCGGCCACCACGGTGTCGAGCATGGTGGCCGTGGAGATGGAGTCCTTCTCCAACCCCCAGCTCCTACTCCTGATCATCCTTATGCTCCTCGGCGGCGAGGTGTTCACCAGCATGCTTGGCCTTTACTTCACCTACATCAAGTCCAAGAAGAAAGAAGCCCTCCATGACCATGGTGATGGTGGTGGCAAAGTCGAACCAGCACGGTCTAGCCTAGAGCTCCCTGCTACCACCTTCATGGACGATAGCACTGCACATAACCAGATGGAGCAAGGGTTCAACATGGAGCAGCCTCGATACGGCCGGGCCTTCCTCACCAGGTTGCTCTTGTTTATAGTGCTGGGCTATCACGCGGTGGTGCACCTCGCTGGTTACTCCCTGATGCTGGTCTACCTGAGCCTCGTGTCTGGCGCCAGAGCGGTGCTTGCCGTCAAGGGAATCAGCATGCAAACCTTTTCCATCTTCACCGTCGTCTCGGCGTTCGCCAACTGCGGCTTCGTGCCGACCAACGAAGGGATGGTCTCCTTCCGGTCCTTCCCGGGCCTCCTGCTCCTCGTAATGCCGCACGTCCTGCTCGGCAACACGCTCTTCCCCGTCTTCCTGAGGCTTGCCATCTGGGCTCTCCAGAGGGTCACCAGGAGGCCTGAGCTCGGTGAGCTGCGGCGGATCAGCTACGACCATCTCCTGACGAGACAGCACACAAGTTTCTTGGCTTTCACCATGGCCGTATTCGTGCTAGTGCAGCTGTCTCTCTTCTGCGCCATGGAGTGGGACTCCCACGGGCTGCACGGACTCACCGCCACTCAAAAGGTCGTCGCCGCTCTGTTCATGTCGATCAACTCGAGGCATGCCGGTGAGATGGTCGTGGACCTCTCCACCGTGTCGTCGGCCGTCGTGGTTGTCTACTTGGTCATGATGTACGATTACGTACCTCCACTCCTTCGATTCTAGAGTAGTCTGTATAAGAAATAACCAACTGAACTCTCTCGTGGTCGTGCTCGTGCCTGCACACTATATATGAACAGGTACCTACCGCCTTACACTGCATATCTACCAGTGGAAGACAGCGACCAACAGCAAGTCGGAGCAGATCAGTACGACCAGAAAAGGAGAAGCATATGGCAGAAGCTGCTCATGTCGCCGCTCTCGTGCCTAGCCATCTTCATCGTCGTCGTGTGCATCACCGAGCGGCGGCAGATCTCCGACGACCCCCTCAACTTCAGTGTCCTCAACATCGCCGTTGAGGTCATCAGGTAATCAATTAATTAAGAAAAGGTAGAAGCACATGATAATGTACCAGTAAATGTGGTGTGACGTTGCGTGAACTGTGCATGCATCCTTGCAGTGCGTACGGCAACGTGGGATTCAGCACGGGGTACAGCTGCGGCCGGCAGGTCACGCCGGACGGCAGCTGCAGGGACGCGTGGGTTGGCTTCTCTGGGAAGTGGAGCTGGCAAGGGAAGATGGCTCTCATGGCTGTCATGCTGTACGGCAGGCTCAAGAAGTTCAGCATGCATGGTGGGCAGGCATGGAGGATCTGATAGCCTAGACCCTAGACTAGCTACATATTCTTTCTCGGGCGTTAGAAAGGTCCACTGGAGCATGCATGTCGATGGGGAAAATATCTAGTGCTCCCAGCTATCAGGTGTGAGCGTTGGATCTACATGAATGGACAGGATCAAACCATTCGGTTGCTTACATATGCCCCCTGTAAAATTTGCATGTTGGCTCTCCTTACACCCCTATTTCTCAGACATGATAAATTTTCCTGAACACGCGTGGAGCTCACTACGTGTTGACTGATTAGTGTTTGCAACTAAGATTTGAAGCCCCAAAAGGCATCAAATACTGAATATGGAATTAGGAAATATGCTGTTTAAGAATGCAATCAGCAACTCCAGGTGAGAATGATGATTATGATAATATAATATATACATAGAACCAGTGAAATCAAATATAGGCACTTTCAGCACATATATTCCTACCAGCAAGCAACACTGCTTAATTTATCCAAAGTTCCAAAACAACAGAACAAACATCCCTGCACCTTTTGTCACATACTTCCCTACACATCTAGATCAGACAACATCAGATATTAAGTGAAGCAAAACTAATCGTGCTGGTTTCATATATAAGCAACAAAAGTTGGCAAAATAAAGGAGATTCCACAATACTAGTAACGCCTTCAGATATAAAAACATCTAGTTTTCCAGTAAGGCAAACAACAGCGGTACAATCTTCCGGATTGACAAAACACAAAGCAACGCTTGCCATGAAATTGAACATATATTTAACAGCATTTCTAGTTCTGTTTCGCTAAACTAAACAGGGCGTTACTCCTAGAACTAAAAGGCATATATTTGCCTGTAACATTACAACTCTTGTCAACTGCTAACACAGACGATTCCCCTAATTACCCAGCAAGAACACCAAAAGGAAGATATTTCAGCTCCGGAATCGGTAGAGACAGCCATTTTGTCGTTTTGCTTGTCCTGCCAGGGCGAATCCGTACCTGGAGCCAACATATTTCACAGATGCTAAAAGCATGCACATCATCGATTGGAACATCTGCCTCCCTAACGAGTCGCCTAGTTAAGCAGTCATTTTATCCTACATTTTGAAACATGTCCAAATTAACACGTATGAGTTGATTACCTTAAAAAATGGGCAGCTTGAAAAACTGGCATCTTTGTCTTGGTAACACGGCCTAAATATAGTTCACAAACTAACATAGCTACACAAAGCAACATTTCTAGAGATCACTTGATGAGTTCTTATTTTCCTTGTACATCATCCATAAGGTGGAAAATGCATCCTATTAACGGGTGTAGTTACACCCATTTCTCATATACTACCGTGTGATATTATATACTCTATTTTATTATTTTTATTATGTTCATAACTATATCTAAGATACTCCAAAGTGAGTTATATGAAAAAATTGCAAGTGAGCTCATAGTTTTATTGTATTTGTGAAATACGTACATATTTGTACGCGAAATGGAGTATTCATAAAATATGGTACATATTACCAAAAAAGTAGTATATGATTATATGACATTGTTTATGATTATGAGCTGCTCAAATTGAGCTTTTGCAGACATGGGTATTTTTACCCACGGGGTGCCCATTTACCCTGCCGGGTGACAGGTATGGGGAATTGTCCTCATTGGTGGGTATGCGTATGCGAGATGGGTAAGATCAAGAGGGACGGATAAGGGTATGGGGAGGATCCACCCGTTCCTTGGCTCATACGGGCTCCCATGCACTCTGCTCTCATATTCGTGCTTCCAACCACTTCACCTTCAAATTCTCCCTCCTGGTCCCTACCATCGCCATATCCCCCTTATCTCCTCCACTAGGCAAGAACCCCGCTCTTCATGACCGTAATCCGCACACAGGCGCCCAGGTGTGGTGCACTCAGCAACACCATCCTAACCAATGTCTAGGCTTAGGTGCTCAAGTGCGATGCGTTCGGACACCTCGTTGTTACCAACTCCCCCCTCAAGTTCAATACGCGCTGGCGTACACAAGTGCCATCAACTTTATTGCCACTCTAGAAGTTTTTTTGTGGAAGATGATTTGGTTGGACCTGTCGACAATATTAGCACATTCGTGACCTTCCTGAAGAGTTTTTATTGGAGTAGCTTATTTTTATTATTCGGTCACATGTTGACCGATGGATTATGGGCCATGTTAGAGATTAATCCAAATTACGTATTAGAGTTGGAGACGTGGCTTGCATGCCAACATGAGCGTCAAGTACTAGGAGTCCTAGTTTGAATCAGTTTTGGGTTGCTAGGTTAGCTAGCTTCAGGTCGGTTTGGCCCATATATATATATAAGCAGTGGAGAGTGGATCTATTGCAAGCAAGTACAAGGAGTATGGTGCGGACCGAGTGCAAGGCAGCGGCCAAGCAATGGGGGTGGCACAACATTGCAGAGCAAGGAGGCACACTACATGTTTCCAGGCGGGTCATACTCAGTGTACGGACATGACAGTAGAAGATCAAGCTCGGCGTATAGTGGGACAGTGACCAGTTAAATTGTACGACGTGAAGATTGAAGGTGCGTCCAGTCTTGCATGTCGCACACGTACATGTGACCGTGTGGGCTGGTAGTCCGGATCATGCATCGGAGTTTGGATTGTCAATTCGTGGATCTACAAAGAATACAAGAAAAGGAGAAAATAAAAAGAGGAATTTTCAGGGTACGAGACGTACCCTTGGCTATCAATTTTGTGCGTGTGTGTTCATCGTGATTTGATGTGATTGATCCTGTGGGCTGATTTCCAACAATTGGTATCTAGAGCAAGGTTCAGGGGTCGAGCGCTTGCCCCGGGGTTGCGACCCAACTAGCGCCTCGGGGCGGGCAATGAAGTCGCTGGGTTGTGCAGTGATGCGGAGGATCAAGCGACCGTCGTTCTGTGGAGCGACAAGGAGGGAGACGGCAGGATGTCATCGGAAAGGCGGTGGAAGAAGATCGTTGATGAGAGAGGTGGTACCGAGGTGTGGCGCTGGAGCTCATCAAGATCATCGTCTGGGGGAGCCGGATGAGTCATGGAGTCGTGCGAATTTGCACGGTCAGTCGTCGTTGTGTCTGTGAGTCGTCGTCGTGTTCAAGTGCTCGTCTTGATGATGGTTCGTTGGAGTGAAAGCGGTGTGCACTATGTTCCGTGAATCATGTCCATGTCCTCGTGGAGCGTCCTGGTTGCGGCCAGTGTGGATTCGGTGTGACGCCGAAGGCGGACGGTGGTAGGTGAAGCCATCGTAAAGCGAGGAGGTGTGCGATCGGTGGAGAGTGGATCTACTGCAAGCAAGTACAAGGAGTATGGTGCTGACCGAGTGCAAGGCAGCGGCTTAGCAATGGCGGTGGCACAACATTGTAGAGCAAGGAGGCGTTGCATGTTTCCAGGCGGGTCATACTCAGCGTACATACATGACATGCTTAGTCGAGTCGTAGATGTGATAAGTTTGGATTAGGGAGAGATTGTTAGAGATTAATCCAAATTACGTATTAGAGTTGGAGACGTGGCTTGCATGCCAACGTGAGCGTCAAGTACAGGAGTCCTAGTTTGAATCAGTTTTGGATTGCTAGGTTAGCTAGCTTCAGGTCGGTAGGGAGTAGTACATTTTGCGGAGATATTGCTGTGAGTCACGTCCAAATTGGATGGCCTCCGTTTCATTTTTATTTTATAAAGCGATTTGTTCTGACCATCGACAAGCATGCAGAGTCAGGTACTCGGCATAATGGAAATGTGTTCAGATGGGTTTAGCCTGGACCCTAGAGCGAGATGTAGCTAGTCTCTGTCTGAAGAGAGATCATTAAAGAATATGCAGGTGTATGCTACGCTATCCTCCATGCCTTGCCACCATGCATGCTAAACTTCTTGAGCCTGCCGTAGAACATGACGGCTATGAGGACGAGCTTCCCTTCCCTGCTCCACTTCCCGGAGAAGCCAACCCACGCGTCACTGCAGGCACCATCGGGCGTGACCTGCCGGCCGCAGCTGTACCCCGTGCTGAACCCCACGTTGCCGTACGCACTGCACGCACAGGTCACACAATTGGTTGGTATCTACTATATATATATTGTCATTTGCTTCTACGTTTTGTTAATTAGTCGATTACCTGATAACCTCGACGGCGATGTTGAGGACGTTGAAGTTGAGGGGGTCATCGGAGATCTGCCGCCTCTCAGTGATGCACACAACGACGATGACGATGGCTAGGCACGAGAGGGGCGACACGAGCAGCCTCTCCCATTTGCTTCTGCTTTTCTGCAGGTCGTACCGATCTGTTCCCACTTGTTGGTCGCTGTCTTCCACTGGTAGAAATGTTGTGTAAGGTGGTAGGTACCTGTTCATAGTGTGCAGGCACGATGGACACGAGCATGAGGGCGCGAATATTCCCGTAAAAAAAGCATGTGAGAGTTCAGTTTGGTTATCACTATCTAGAATGCATGGAGAGTGGAGATACATTTCTCGCAGAAAAAAAAGAAGAAGAATTAATGGAGTGGAGGTACGTTACGTACATCATGACCACATAGACCACCACGACGGCTGACGACACGGTTGAGAGGTCCACGACCATCTCGCCGGCGTGCCTCGAGTTGACCGACATGAAGAGCGCAGCGACGAGCTTCTGCGCGGCGGTGAGCTCGCGCAGCCCGCCGGAGCCCCACTCCATGGCGCAGAAGAGCGAAAGCTGCGCTAGCACGAACGCGGCCACGGTGAAAGCTAAGTACCTTGTGCGCCGGCTCGACAGGAGGTGGTCGTAGCCGATCATCCGCAGCTCATCGAGCTCAGGCCTCTTGGTGACCCTCTGGAGAGCCCAGATGGTCAGCCTGAGGAAGACGGGGAAGAGCGTGTTGCCAAGGAGGACGTGGGGCATGACGAGGAGGAGGAGGACTGGGAAGGACCGGAAGGACGCCATCCCTTCGTTGGTCGGCACAAAGCCGCAGTTGGCGAACGTGGAGACGATGATGAAGAAGGAGAAGGTGTGCGTGCTGATCCCCTTGCCGGCGAGCAGCGCCCTCGCGCCGGACACGACGCTCAGGTAGATCAGAATGAGGGAGTAGCCGGCCAGGTGCACCACCGCGTGATAGCCGAGCACTATGAACAGGAGCAACCTGGTGAGGAAGGCCCGGCCGTAACGGGGCTGGTCCTTGAACCCTTGCTCCATATGGTCCTGTGCAGTGCCGTCGTCTACGCAGATGGTAGACGTGAGCTCTAGGGTAGATATTGGTGCTGGTTGGACTTTGGCATCATCATCATGGGGTGGTTGTGCTTCTTTTCTCTTGCACTTTACGTAGGTGAAGTAGAGGCTAAGCATGCTAGAGAACACCTCGCTGCCGAGAAGCATAAGGAGGGTTAGGAGTAGGAGTTGGAGGTTGGAGAAGGACTCCATCTCCACGACCTGCATGCTCGATATGGTCGTCGCCGACACCGACGTGAAGATCAGGTCCAGGTCCATGGGCATGCTGGACTTCATGGGGAGGGCTTTGAGGATGACGAAACCGAAGAAGGAGATGGACACCAAGTAGAGGAGCTGCAGCCAGAACGGGTGAACATGGAAAAACAAGAGGTGGTAAGCCCTCTGAAGCTTGCTATGTTGAGTAGTGGTAGTGCCCAAGACATGCGAAGAACCCATTCCTAATTGAGCGGGCAGAGAGTTGTTGGCTTTGTCTGTTGGAATGCAATCAGAAACTACTGGGCTATTTATACACGAGAAAAAGGGGGCCGGGGTGTGGGGTTCAGCAAGTGCTGTACTATGTTGTTGCACTGGCCACTTGAGGCTGGCACCTTGCAGCAGGAGATAACACAAAGTGTACTGGAAGGGATAACATTGTTTTTGACTTAATTACCAAGTGCAATTGCCAAAGCTAGCGCACAACGGGCTGATGGAAGGCATATCTTATGGCCAGAATTAGGTACACCAGCAGACTTATGGGAGAAACAACAATCTCATCTAGTGATAAGTTCCGCGTCCATACCGCTCACCGATGCAAATAGCAAGTGAAATCTACAGGGCCCCGCAACGACTGACAAGTGGTTGAAGGAATGACAAATACAAGCATCGCCTGATTTATACTTTTCACTTGGGGTATGGACTTATCGTATACAAACAATTAATTAACCACATATTTATAATATACTCCCTACGCATCATAATATATGATGCTTTTTAATGATATCATAGTGTCAAAAAACATCTTATATTTTGATACAGAAGGAGTACCAAATAATATGTCACGTATAAACTGCCCTCGCGTACCCGGATGGCTTGCCTCAGGGGTCCATGAAAGTGCAATGCGGGCGCAGCCCGAGGCCACCGTCATGGGGCGGTTTTTGGACGCGACCGCGTGGGATCCACCTGTTAGCGTCTTAGGCCCTCGCAGCGCTGGCTTGTTTGTGACAGGCGAGGCTTGTGTCGCCCTTGTGTTTGTGATTTCGCACATGGGCATCCAGTGATGGTTTGTTTGCTCGCGCCCGCTGTCTTGCATGTTTCGATATGCGCGACGGATGGCCGAGTCTAACTATTAGTGGCCTTCGGCACCACTCCCTGCTTGAGCCCGAGCCAGTCATCTGTTTCGCTTGAGCCATTCATATGTCATCTACTTGAGGGAAATTTCCTGCTGTCCTACAAAACTCCGCGCTTGGAGGCCCAACGGTGTCTACAAGAATAAAAGTTGCGTAGTAGACATCAAGCTATTTCTGGCATCGTTGCCGGGGACTTGACTGCTTGAAGGTATATCTTTAGATCTTGCAATTGAATCTTTTAGTTTCTTGTTTTTCACTAATTTGTTTTATAAAAGAAAACTACAAAAAATGGAATTGAAATTGCATCAAGTTCTTTATCTTTATGATGTGTTTCTTGAGAATGATGGATCGGAAGATTGTGCCAAACTGTTAGAAGAAGAATTCAATAAAATATTTGGCATAAAATGTTTGAAGGATAAGCATGATTGCAATGTGTCTGGTTTGAATTCTTTGAATATCCATGCATGATGCTAATGATACGTAAAGCCATAAGCTTGTGGATGCTATGTTTGATGAAGATGATCTTTTTAGGCCCCCTTCTATTAGGAGCAAATTTATTGTGATGACTGAATGCCTCCTATTTATAATGATTACAATAATGAAAGTGGATTTGGAGGAGTGTCAACTCTAGGTATTAATGATCCCATTATTTTGGAGGGTGTTGAATCTTATTATAATAATTATGGAAGTGAATTTGGAGAGGTCATAATTTATTTAGTGATGAATCCACTACTTTGGAAGATGTTTCAATTGCTTATGACAATAAAGTTGCTATCTATGTTGATTATGGTGATGATATCTATGCTATAAAAAGTAATGATAACCATGAAACTTTTCATCATGATTTTAATATTCAATTGGGTTATGTCAATCAAGTTTCATATGATAGTTATTTGTTGGGTTTGCTCCCACTATTACGAATGAGAAGAAATTTTCTTATGTGGAGAGTAATAAATTTCTATGATTGTCGATCATGAAAAGACTGCTTTATGCGAAAGTTATATTGTTCAATTTGTTCATGATGCTACTGAAAATTATTATGAGAGAGGAAGGTATGATTATATATATATATATATATATATATATATATATATATATATATATATATATATATATATATATATATATATATATATATTTCAACAATATCAAATTTTCTCTCTATGTGTTGAAACTTTTGAAATCATGCTTGTTTTGCCTTCCTATGCTACTTCATTTTTGCTCTCGTAAATTGTTTGCTTACAAAATCCCTATGCATAGGGAAGCGGATTAGACTTAAATGTGTTTGCTATATGTTTCATGATGCTCCCTTGATGTTTCAATTCTTATCTTTATGTGAGCATCATTAAAATCATCACGCCTAGCTAAAAAGGCATTAAAGAGAAGCGCTTGTTGAGAGACAACCCAATATTCACCCTTATTGTTTTTCTGTGCTCACATGATTATAAGCTACTATTGTAATCATGTTTTATAGATTTATTTCAATAATGTTCCAAGTAAAGAATTTGGGATGATCTAGATGATAGTTGAATTGATTCTGTGCAAAAAAAAAAAAAACTTTTGCTCTTAGTCCAGGAATTATTATAGTTCACCGGTACATTATTTTGATCTGAAATTTATACAAATGCTTGATATAAAAATTTCCTACATTTTCAAAATTTGTCAGAATTTATAGAGTTGCAGAAATATGGTTTTTATTCAGACCATTACATATTGTTCTGTTTTTGACAGATTCGGTTTTGAATGCACATTTTGCTTGTTTATAGTTTCTGTGGCTTATATTGGTCCATATAAATTGTAGAAATGATAGAGTAGAGTAGGTATTATGTGAAAAAAATTATGAATCATGTCTTGACAGTACAAAAGTAAATGATTCATTCCTTATCACACTAACGCATCTCACGATGTTCCGCTAAGTTTTGTGTGATTGAAGTTTTCATGTTTTGGGTCAGATGTCGTTATGAGGAGAATAAGGAGTGACAAGACCCTAAGCTTGGGGATGCCCAAGGCACCCCAAGTTAATATCCTAGGAATACTCAAGAACCTAAGCTTGGGGATGCCTATTAACCCACAAGTATAGGGGATCAATTGTAGCCTTTCTCGATAAGCAAGAGTGTCGAACCCAGCGAGGAGCTAAAGATAAAACAAATATTCCCTCAAGTTCTATCGACCACCGATACAACTCTACGCATGCTTAACGTTCGCTTTACCTAGAACAAATATTAAACTAGAAGTACTTTGTAGGTGTAAAGAGATAGGTTTGCAAGATAATAAAAGCACATATATAAAAGCTAGGGGCTGTTTAGATAAAGTAACAATTAAGTTAGTTTTAGTAGAGAGCTTTTGTCCCAAGAAAGTTATTTGTCCCTAGGCAATCGATAACTAGACCGCTAATCATTATTGCAATTTTATATGAGGGAGAAGCATAAGCTAACATACTTTCTCTACTTGGATCATACATTTATGATTGGAACTCTAGCAAGCATCCGCAACAACTAAAGATCATTAAGGTAAAACCCAACCATAAGGTATCAAGTCCTCTTTAATCCCATACGCCACAACCCCCTTACTCGGGTTTAAGCTTTTGTTCCTCTAGCAACCCACCATAAGCGAATCATGAACATATTGCAACACCCTACCGTGGGGATCCCTCATGCTTGCGCGACACAGAGAGCACCATTGGACAACACCAATAATAAAACATACAACGCAAACCAATCACGATGATCAATTAACCGAGAGGACAAGACGGATCTACTCGAACATCAAGCCATACATCATTGGGAAATAAGATATATCATTGAGCGCCATGTTTAAGTAGAGATTACAGCGGGGGAGAAGAGGTGTTACACCGCTGCATAGAGGGGGAGAGGGTTGCTGATGACGGCGGCGAAGTTGTTGGTGTAGATCGCCGTCAAGATGATAGCCCCGGCGTCGTTCCGGCGGCATCGGGAGAGAGGGGGAGAGAGCCTGCCTCCTTCTTCTCCTTCCTTGACCTCCCCCTAGATGGGAGGAGGGTTTCCCCTCTGGTCCATGGCCTCCATGGCGGCGGAGGGGTGAGAGACCCTCCGAGATTAAATCTCTATCTGTTTCCTTCTTTTTCTGTGTTCCTGTTTTCTGGCCTTTCACCGTTTCTTAAATTCTCGGAGATTCGTAACACTGATTTGGGCTGAACTTTTAACATGAGTTTATCCGCATATTATCTTTCTTGCGGCGAAAGAAGGGCACCAACCGCCATACAGGGGCCCCACAAGCCTCCTGGCCGTGCCCAGGGTAGGGGCATGCCCCTAGGGCTTGTGGGCCCCTCGGGCATCGTCTCACATTAATTCTTTTTCCCAAAAATCACATATATTTCAAAATAAATCTCCGTAAAGTTTTATCGCGTTTGGACTTCGTTTGGTATGGATATTCTATGAAACAAAGAACATGCAACAAACATGAACTGTTACTGGGCATTGGATGAATATGTTAGTCCCAAAAATAATATAAGAAGTTGCCTAAAGTATGTAAAAGTTGTAGAATATTGGCATGAGGCAATAAAAAAATTTATAGATACGACAGAGACGTATCAGTATCTCCAAGCTTAATTCCTGCTCATACTCGAGTAGGTAAATGAATGATAAAAAAGATTTTTTTATGTGGAATGTTACCTAGCATAATCTTGATCATATAATCTAATCATGGCATGAATATTAAGACACGAGTGATTCAAAGCAGTAGTCTATAATTTGACATAAAGACATCAATACTAAGGCATCCCACAAAACAATCATGTCTTTCAAAATATCAATGTTAAAGAACGTTATCCCTACAAATCATATAGACTTGTCATGCTCCATCTTCTTAACACAAAGTATATATCATGCACAACCCCGATGACAAGACGAGTAATTGGTTCATACTTTTTAACACGCTTCAGCTTTTTCAACCCCCATGTAATACATGAGCGCAAGCCATGGATATAACACTATTGGCGGAATAGAGTATGGTGATGGAGATAATATGAGAAGACAAAAAAGGAAGTAAGTTTCACATCGACGCGGCTAATCAACGGGCTATGAAGATGCCCATCAATTTATGTCAATACGAGGAGTAGGGATTGCCATGCAACGGATGCCCTAAGAGCTATAAGTGTATGAAAGCTCAAACTGAAAACTAAGTGGGTGTGCATCCAACTTGCTTGCTCAGGAAGACCTCGGGCTTTTGAGGAAGCCCATCATCGGAATATACAAGCCAAATTCTTTAATGAAAAATTCCAACTAGTATGTGAAAGTGACAACATAGGATACTCTTTATATGAAAAACATGGTGCTACTCTGAAGCACAAGTGTGGTAAAGGATAGTAGCATTGCCCCTTCTCTCTTTTTCTCTCATTTCAATTTTTTGTTTTCTCTCTTTTTCTTTATTTTCTTTTTTTGTTGGGCTCTTTTTCGCCTCTTTTTTCCGTCTGGAGTCTCATCCCGACTTGTGGGGGAATTATAGTCTCCATCATCCTTTCCTCACTCGGACAATGCTCTATTAATTATGATCATCACACTTCTATTTACTTACAACTCGATATCTAGAACAAAGTATGACTTTATATGAATGCCTCTGACAGTGTACTAGGATGTGCAATGATCTAGCATAGCAAAGATATCAAAAAAACGGACAAGCCATGGAAATATCATGCTAGCTATCTTACGATCATGTAAAGCCATACGGCAATGAATGCTCAAGTCATCTATATGATGATGATGGAAGTTGCATGGCAATATATCTCGGAATGGCTATGGAAATGCCGTAATAGGTAGGTATGGTGGCTGTTTTGAGGAAGATATAATGAGGCTTATGTGTGATAGAGCGTATCATATCATGGGGTTTGGATGCACCAGCGAAGTTTGCACCAACTCTCAAGGTGAGAAAGGGCAATGCATGGTACTGAAGAGGCTAGAAAATTGCAGAAAGGTGAGAGTGCGTATAATCCATGGACTCACATTAGTCATAAAGAACTCACATACTTGTAGCAAAAGTTTGTAGCCCTCGAAGCAAAGTAGTACTATGCATGCCCCTAGGGGGATAGATTTGTAGGAAAAGATAGTCGCTCGTCCCCGACCACCACTCATAAGGAAGACACTCAATAATAAATCATGCTCCAATATCATCGCATAACGAGAGACCATACTGCATGATTCAGGAATCACAAACGTTAACACCAATATTCTTACTAAACCAGAATCATTCACTAGTACCTCCCACATATTACCATCTCTATATCGCAAAACTATTGCAAGGAATCAAACATATCATATTCAGTGATCTACAAGTTTTATGTATGATTTTATGACTAACCATGTGAATGACCAATTCTTGTTAACTCCCTAAACAGATATAAGTCAAGATGAGAGTTCAATTCTTTCTACAAAAGATATTCCCACGCTCTAAAAAAATATAAATGAAGCAAAAGAGCATTCTACAAATGGCAGTTTTCTATGTGTAGAGAAACAGGCAATCCAAACTTCGAATGATATAAATAAGTGAAGCACATAAAGAATTCTATAAACCCATATTCAAAAGATATAAGTGAAGTGCATAGAGCATTCTATAAATCAATTATGGTCTATCACATACCAGGATGGTGCATAAAATATAAAGGAAAAATAACCACAAAATACGCTCCAAGAATTTGCGCATCTCATGTGATGAATAAAAATATAACTCCAAGTAAAATTACCGTTGATCGTTAGAAGAAAGAGGGGATGCCTTTCTGGGCATCCCCAAGCTTAGTTGCTTGGGAGTCCTTGAATATTACCTTGGGGTGCCTCGGGTATCCTCATGCTTAGTCTCTTGCCACTCTTTATTCTTTCATCCATCGTGATCTCACCCAAAACGAAAACTACAATCACACAAAACTTAACAAAACCCTCATGAGATCCATTAGTATAATAAAGCACATCACCACTTTAAGTACTATTGCAAACCCATCCATATTTTATTTTTTTCATTATACCTATTGTATTCTAACTTCTGCATGTCTTATACCAACGATACAATCCATAGTTCCATCAAAACAAGCAAAACAACGCATCAAAAACAGAATCTGCCAAAAACATAACAGTCTGTAGGAATCTGAACATTGGCCATACTTATGTAAATCTAGAAATCCTGAAAAATCAGGAAAAAAATAATAAAATTGCATGACAGTACTGTGTAAATATTTTAGAAACTTTTGACGTCCCAATAAAAAAGTCGAATTCACGGACCACATCCAAAGTTCTGTTTTTGCACTGCACATACCAAACAAGCAATCTAATCATTCTATAGGCAAATCTTGGCACATTATTTTTATAATACAATGGATTTGTAAAAGGGGATGATTAATTTGGTTGAAAAGTTTCTGTAATTCAAGATTTTTAAAGTTTCCATGGGCATGAACAAAGTTCAAGGAGCTCCACCACTTCAACGGTGCTCGTCTTTCTTACTTTCACTTTTATTTTTAAAATTTTTAGGTTCCCCTCTATATATTTTTTGATTTTAAACTTTATAAAAGCACACAGCAGAATAAAATGACTCTCTAAAATTCCGGTTATCTCCCTGGCAGCACTTTCTTTAAAGCCATTAAGCTAGGCATATAGTGCTCAAGTAATGGATCCACCCGAATCCCAAGGTATATCAAAGCCAATTTTAATTCACAATGATTTGTATCTTAGTAGTGAGCACAGAGCAAGATATATCATGCAATGATGAAGTCCAACTCTCTTTGTATGCACCAGCATGTCATAAAAGAACAATTCATGCACATCAAGTAAAGGCCAATACATCGTATTGGAAACATAGAGAGGTGGAGATGTAGTTCCTCACTCATAATAATTGCAAGTAGGAGAAGCAAGCCCATGTATATTATATCTACCAAAATCATCATGTGTAGTAGTAAAACGCAACCCATCAATATAATCCTTAATAAGAGCGAACTTCTCTGATATAGTGTAGTTGGGAGAATTCAAAAATATAATAGGACTATTATGTGTGCGTGCAATAGCAGCAATTTCATTCTTAACATAAGGGACTACAGGAAGTTCATATCCATAAGAATAATTCATATTGGCACCATGGCCACAAGCATAACAAGCATCAATCTCAGCAAAAAGGGATATTTTAAATGAATCCAAGAGATCATAGCAATTATCATAGCATTCATCCTTCCGTAAGCACGAATGGAAATTAAAAAATGTATGAGTTGCAGAGTTACTATCATTAGAAGGTGGGCACGGGTAGCTAATCCGCTCTTCCTCCTTTTGTTCTTCGCTCTGCTCCTCATCTTGTTTATCCAATGAGCTCACAGTTTCAGCAATTTCTTCTTCCATTGTTTCGGACATCAGAGACGCTCTCAATAAAATCATTATTATCGGTATTATATTCATAACTCTCATAGAAATATTTAAGTATAGCATAATTTTCAGGTCTGTAAACAACATCTTCATAATTTTCACATTTTTCAAACAAAGATTCAACTTCATAAGCACCCTTAAAAGCGACAAATTCTTCTATTCATTCCACATCATAGTAATCATATATACCATTAGCATAAGAATCCAAGGTTTCATTATCATTAAATTCACATGAAAAAGGAAGGTGTGGAGCCTTCATCCTAGAGCAACAAGTATAATCATATCTCAAGCATAAATTCCAAGCATACCATTGCAACTTTTCAATTTGATCCCATAAGAGTTTTCCTTTTTGAGTCAAGCGATAATCCCGAAATTATTCACATTGATCCAACGTGTCTCCCATTATCAAGTTCAATGGTGTTTTCTCTGAATTATCAAAGTAGTGTTTAATATTTTTCACATAACGAGCATCGAGGGTTTTAGGAGGTTCCCCATCTCCATGAGTAGCAAGTACACCTAATTTTTTTGGTATTTCGTGTTCCATATCCACAACTAAAGATAGAGAACAACTTAGAACAACAAATAAAATCTACTTAGTGATAGAGCAAACAAGCACACGTGATAATATTCAGCCCACGCTATTGCTCCCCGCAAAAACGCCAGAAAATGGTCTTGATAACCCACAAGTATAGGGGATTAGTTGTAGCCTTCATAAGTAAGAGTTTCGAACCCAACGAGGAGCTAAAGGTAGAACTAATATTCCCTCAAGTTTGACCACCGATACAAAACTCTACGCACGTTTAACATTCACTTTACCTAGAGGAAGTATGAAACTAGAACTACTTTGTAGGTGTAAAGGGATAGGTTTCCAAGATAATAGAGAACACGTAAATAAAAGCTAAGGGCTGTATAGATAAAGTAATAATTAAGTTATTTTTAGTAGAGATCTTTTTGTTACAAGAAAGTTATTTGCCCCTAGGCAATCGATAACTAGACCGGTAATCATTATTGAAATTTTATATGAGGAGAGGCATAAGCTGACATACTTTCTCTACTTGGATCATATGCACTTATGATTGGAACTCTAGCAAGCATCTGCCACTACTAAAGAGCATTAAGGTAAAACCCAACCATAGCCACAACCCGTATCAAGTCCTCTTTACTCCCATATGCCACAACCCGCTTACTCGGGTTTAAGATTCTATCACTATACACTAGTAGAAAACAGGGCTTTCGTCCAGGCCAGTTTAGCCCATTAGTCCCGGTTCAATCCAGAACCGGGACCAATGGAAACTATTTGCCCAGTTCGTGAGCCCAGGGGCCGGCCGGGCCACGTGGGCCATTGGTCCCGGTTCGTCCGGACCTTCGGTCCCGGTTGGTGGGACGAACCGGGACCAATGGTCTGGCTCTGGCCCACCACCATTGGTCGGTTGGTGGCATGAACCGGGACCAAAGGCTTCCTTTAGCCCCGGTTCATGCCACCAACCGGGACTAATGGTGATGGCTATATATAGCCCCTCGCGCAAGAGCAGAGCACACTGCTCTGTTTTTTCTGGCCGAGGGGGAGAGGGCTTGGTGGTGCTCTAGCTCACCTCCTATGCACACAAGGTGTTCGATGGAATGCCCGAGCCACACTACTTAAGGTTTCTCCTCTCCAAGCTCGACCGCCAAGCTCCATTTTCGTCAATATTTATCTAGGTTTAGCGGTCCGTCACGCCCCGTCCCCGTCGACATCGCCGTCGATCACCCGCGCCGATCTCATCGCCGGCACCACCGTGGTGAGCCTCTTGTTCTTATCTTCTTTCTGAAAGGAAAAATATTATTACTTGTTTGTTTAGATAGATACTTGTATTATTTTCTTACTTTTATTATTGCATCTTATATAGTGCGATGGTTTTGGTATCCGCCCGTCGGCCCTCGTCACATCTATGATTCGGACGTGGTATATATTATCTTTTCATAACTATTGGTTCATTTATTGTTTATGAAAATTATGCCGACCAACGTGACATAGATTTTATTTATCTAGGAGGTTGTTGAACCGGAAATTCCAACCGACCCTATTGTCGAGAGGTTAAATTTAGTTGAAGAAGAAAACAATTTCTTGAAGGAAAAAATAAAAAACTTGAGGAGGAGAAGATGATATTGGAGTTGCATGTTGCGGATGTCGTCGATGATCACAAGATCAAGATGGATGCAATGCGCTTGAAGATGAGAAAGATAAGAAAATATGCCATTCATACCGAGGCTTGGTATCATTATGCTGTTGGATCAGTTGTTACCTTGGTTGCGATTATGATCGTATTTGTTTTCACATTGAAATGTTTTACATAGTTTCAATGTATGGTTTAATTAATTTAGATGCTCTGCGAGCTTTATGTTGTTAGATGAGAACTATGTATGTACTTTGGTTTTTATGTGATGATGAATTTCTATTAATTTGGTCACTTAATTATCTATTCATGATGTTCTGTAATGATTTTGACACATAATTATATATAATGCACGCAGATGAACCGGCAATGGATGTACGGTGATGCACACACCTCCGAGTACATTAAGGCGTGCATGATTTTCTCGAAGTGGCTGAGGCAAACAAGCAGAATGGTTTTATGTGTTGTCCATGCCCTATATGTGGGAATCTGAAGTCTTACTCGACCGGAAAATCCTTCACACCCACCTTTACAAGGGTTTCATGCCACACTATAATGTTTGGACGAGGCACGGAGAAATAGGGGTTATGATGGAAGGCGGCGAGGAAGAAGAGTACGATGACAACTATGTGCCCCTGAATACGGTGATGCTATGAACATCAAGATGCACTGACGATGTGCACGATGGTGCTTGGAGCAAGGCGAAGCTGCTGAAGATCAAGAGGAACCAGACGATGTGCCCGATGATGATGATCTCCGCCGGGTCATTGTCGATGCAAGGACACAAAGCGAAAGTCATAATGAGAAGCTGAAGTTCGATCGCATGTTAGAGGATCACAAAAAAGGCAGTACCCCAATTGCGAAGATGGCAACACAAAGCTCGGTGCCGTACTCGAATTGCTGCGATGGAAGGCGAGAGAATGTTGTGCTCGATAAAGGATTTGAGAAGCTACTGAAAATAATGAAGAAGAAGCTTCCAAAGGATAACGAATTGCCCGACAGTACATACGCAGCAAAGAAGGTCGTATGCCCTCTAGGATTGGAGGTGGAGAAGATACATGCATGCCCTAATGACTGCATCCTCTACCGTGGTGCCTACAAGGATCTGAACGCATGCCCGGTATGCGGTGCATTGCGATATAAGATCGAGACGAGATGACCACGGTGATGTTGACGGCGAGCCTCCGGAAGAGGTTCTGCGAAGGTGATGTGGTATGCTCCTATAATACCACGGTTGAAACGTCTGTTCGAAACGGAGAGCATGCCAAGTTGATGCGATGGCACGGTGAGGACCGTAAGAAAAGCGGGAAGTTGAGAGCACCCGTGACGGGTCGCAGTGGAGAAAAATCGAGAGAAATTACTGGGATGAGTTTGCAAACGACCCAAGGAACGTATGGTTTGCTTTAAGCGCGGATGGCATTAATCCTTTCGGGAGCGAGCAGCAATCACAGCACTGGCCCGTGACTCTATGTATGTATAACCTTCCTCCTTGGATGTGCATGAAGCGGAAGTTCATTATGATGCAGTTCTCATCCAAGGCCCTAAGCAACCCGGCAACGACATTGATGTGTACCTAAGGCCATTAGTTGAAGAACTTTTACAGCTGTGGAATGGAAGCGGTGTGCGTCGTGGGATGAGCACAAAAGGAGAATTTGACCTAAAGGCGTTGCTGTTCGTGACCATCAACGGTTGGCCCGCTCTCGGTAACCTTCGGGATAGACAAACAAGGGATACCACGCATGCACGCACTGTTTACTTGACACCAATAGTATATACAGGAAGCTGCGGGAAGAATGTGTACAGGGCCATTGTCGATTTCTTCCGACCAACCATCAATGTCGAAAGAAAGGCAAGCATTTCAAAAGCGAGGCAGATCACGGAAGAAGCCCGCCATGCGTACCGGTGATCACGTACTTGCTATGGTCAATGATTTACACGTAATCTTTGGAAAGGGTCGGCGGACTAGCTGTTCGAATGACGCCGAGAATCACGCACCCATGTGGAAGAAGAAATCTATATTTTGGGACCTACCCTCTGGAAAGACCTAGAGGTCCGCTCTTGATCGACGTGATGCACGTGACGAAGAACCTTTGCGTGAACCTGCTAGGCTTCTTGGGCGTGTATGGGAAGACAAAAGATACACCGAGGCACGAGAGGACCTACAACGCTTACACGAAAAAGAGGGCATGCCTCCGAAGCGATATGAAGGTCCTGCCAGCTCGCTCTTACGAAAGAAGAGAAAGAAATATTCTTTCAATGCCTGCTCGAGATGAAGGTCCCGGCGGCTTCTCGTTGAATATAAAGGGAATAATAAATATGCGGAGAAAAGTTCCGAACCTAAAGTCTCATGACTGCCACATGATTATGACGCTTATCGCTTCGGTTGCATTGAGGGGCTTCTACCGAAAAGCGTCCGATTAGCCATTGTGAAGCTATGTGCATTCCTCAATGCAATATCTCGAAGGTGATCGATCCAGAAATCGTATCAACGCTAAGGAGTGATGTGGCGCAATGTCTTGTCTGTTTCGAGCTGGTGTTCCCACCATCCTTCTTCAATATCATGACGCACGTCCTAGTTCATCTAGTCGACGAGATTGTCATTCTAGGGCCCATATTTCTACACAATATGTACCCCTTTGAGAGGTTAATGGGAGTCCTAAAGAAATATGTTCAGTAACGCGCTAGGCCGAAGGAAGCATCTCCATGGGCCATCAAGCGAGAGGATGTCATCGGGTTTTGTGTTGACTTCATTCCTGGCCTTAAGAAGATAGGTCTCCCTAAATCGCGGTATGAGGGGAGACTGACCGAAAAACGCGCTTGGAAGAGACTCAATAATATGCAGGGACGGATATTCTTGGTCTCAAGCACACTACAGTTCTACAGAACTCTACCTTGGTGACCCGTATGTCGATGAACACAAGAACGATCTGCGCTCCAAACACCCGAGCGGTCGACGATCGGATTACATGTGAACACATCGGGACTTTCAGCAGTTGGTTGGAAACACGTCTCGGAGGTGACAGCACTGTTTGTGATGAGCTGTACTTGTTGTCCGGGGACCATCTTCGACTATAATGATTTGGAAAGGATACGAGATAAATGGGAATACATTTTACGATTGACCAAGATGAAAAGAGCACCAACCAAAACAGCGGTGTCCTTTGATGCAGCAACCGACAAGGAAATGACACATATTATGGTTACATAGTAGACATATGGGAACTTGACTACGGAGTAGATTTTAAGGTCCCTTTGTTTAAGTGCAAGTGGGTCAATCTGTCAGAGGCGGGTGCAGGTAGACCCACAATGCGGAATGACAATAGTGGATCTGAAAAATCTTGGGTACACCTGACGAACCGTTCGTCCTAGCCAATGATGTGGCACAGGTTATCTATGTGAAGGACATGTCTACCAGACCGAGGAAAAGAAAAGATAAGGAAGCGAATACATCATACAATGAGCCAAAGCGCCACATAGTTCTTTCAGGAAAAGGGACATCCCGGGAGTGGAGGGCAAGACAGACATGTCGAAGAGTATGAAAAGTTTCATGAAATTCCCCCTTCAAAGTCAAGGCTGACCCAAGCATCCTGATAAGCGATGAAGATTATCCATGGTTCTGGCGCAATAAGCAAAGCGACACAAGCGAAGAAAAAGTGAAGACTTTCTCCATAACTATTATGATGATACCATGCCAACTTTGTAACAGACAGTATGATACCATTGTCCGCTTTGTACATGAACATGCTATGCCAACTTTTTCAGAGTTCATTTGAAAACTATGAATTTGAAAACCTCCCCAACCAAGGGCGCTCACACCGTTTATAAGCCCGTCCCTCTACGCCTTTGTTGAGCTCACAAACTTGTGATTCACACAAATTTCAAAGAATTCAAATTTTATAAAACTAATGGCACAAACAGAAAGTTTATAATTGTTCTAAAACAAATGGCACTAACAGAAAGTTTATAATTTTGCTGACCTAAAAGCAAAAAGAATTAAAAATAAAGCAAAAACCAAAAGAAAATAAATAATGCAGAAAACAAAACAAAAAACTTGAAAAAAATAAAATAGCAACAATAAGCATTTTGTTGTAAGTAGAAACAAAATAAAATAAATAAAGCAACAAAGAAAACAAAAAGGTGTTTTCAATTTTAAAACTAATGGCACTAACCGAAAGTTTATATTTTTTCTAAAACTAAAAGAACTAACAGAAAGTTTATAATTTTGCTGACCTAAAAGCAAAAAGAATTAAAAATAAAGCAAAAACCAAAAGAAAATAAATAATGCAGAAAACAAAACAAAAAACTTGAAAAAAAATAAAAATAGCAACAAGAAGTATTTTGTTGTAAGTAGAAACAAAATAAAATAAATAAAGCAACAAAGAAAACAAAATAAAATAAATAAAGCAACAAACAAAATAAAATTTTAAAACAGAAAGTTTATATTTTTTCTAAAACTAAAAGCAAAAAGAAATAAAATATAAAGCAAAAAAAAGTGCCACCTACTGGGCCCCCACGGCCTGAATACGACTAGAAACCCTATGGGCCAGGATTCAGGCCCAGGAAGGCCCAAGAGGCCCACAGCACAGATGGCGAGTTAGGCCCGAAGCCTGCTTTAGAGAGGAGCTCGAGAGGAAGCCGCACTGCACCTTATAAACTGGTGCGGCTCCTCTCAACTAGCGAGGTGGGACTAAACATTTGGCGCGGGGCAGCACAAGGCCTTTGGTCCCGGTTGGTGGCACCAACCGGGACTAAAGGGAGCATTGTTCTCGGTTCGTGGCACCAACCGGGACCAATGCACTTTTAGTCGGTTGGTGCCACCAACCGACCAAAGGCCGCTTCCGCCCTTTGGGCTGCTGAAAATTGGCCTTTGGTCCCGTTGGTGGCACCAACCGACTAAATGGGGCATTAGTCGGTTTGTGCCACGAACCGACCAATGCCATTGCTATATAACCATGACTTGTGAAAATTTCACATCTCCTCGCCTCCCTAGCCAGTTGCCCCCGCCGCCAGGCTGCCCAAATCGCTCATGGCGCTCCTCGTCGCCGTCGCCGCCCGCCATCCATCCCGTCTCCCGTGCCTGCCCCGCCCCGAGCCCACGCCGCCGCCGCCCGTGCCCTGCCCGTCCCGAGCACGCACGGCCGCGCCCTGCGCCCGCCCGCCCCACCATTGTCGCTGTCGCGGCCGCCGCCCCTGCCGCCCCTGCCTCGGCGCCGCCCCTCCTCCCGTTCGGTCCGGCTTGGCGACCCCTTTCCTCCCTGTCCCTCGATCCTCTTCATATAATTTTTTTTCATATAATTTTTTTCATATGCATATGTTGATTATATGGATGGATGGATGATGTATATGTTCATTATATGGATGGATGGATGATGTATGCTTTTTTCATATAATTTTTAGGTAGATTTTTAGATTTTTTAGGCAGATTTTTAGAATTTGTTGTGTATGTATGTTATGTTTATATGTATGTATGTATGTTCATATGTATGTATGTTTATATGCAAAGCATATGCAAAGAAAATGTATGAATGGTCATATGCAAAGAAAAATGTATGTATGGTCATATGCAAAGAAAATGTATGTATGTATGTTCATATGAAAGAAAAATGTATGTATGTATATCTGTTTATATGTCTTTTTTAAAAAAATTTGTTTTTGCATTTTATAAAATGTATATATGTTCTATGTGTATATATATATGTTTTATGTTCATAGATTTTATTTGAACATTATTTAAAAAACAAGCAATACAAGAAGAAGAAAAGAATGAGAGGAAAAGGAAAAAGAAGAGGAAGAAAGGAGAAGAAGAGGGATAGGAAGAAGAGGAGAAATAAATAAGAAGAAGAAAAAGAAGAAAAGAAGGAGAAGAAGAAAGAATAGAGGAGAAGAAGAAAAATAGAATTTTTTTCTATTTTAAATTCTATTTTTCTTCTTCTCCTCTATTCTTTTCTTCTTCTCCTCTTTTTCTTCTTTTTTTTTCTTCTTCTTCCTTCTTCCTTCTTCCTCTTTCTTCATTTTCCTTATTTTCCTTTCTCGAGGGATAAGAAGAAAAGAAGAGGAGAAGAAGAAAGAAAGGAATAGAGAGGAGAAAGAAGAAACTTTGACACGAGGGGGGTACGATACCCCTCCCGATAACATTATTTTCCCATGTATATGTATGTTGCGTCGTTGTCGATATAACGAGGGTGTCGAGGATCGCCGAGGGTCGAGGGTCGGGAACTAGGGTAGAGGGTCGAGGGTCGTTAAGGGTAAAGGTCGAAGGTTTCAGGGTCGAGGGTTCCTATAGTGTCAAAGTATTGAAGAAATCCATGGCTTCATCATTGGCCGGAAGTAACCATGGCATGATGGTGCGAAGTCCTCAAAGTTGTTACGGAATGGAGTCCGGATAGGATATTTTGCCTTTTGCTGAACTTTGTACCAAAAAGCGAATTATCCTATCTGGGACTCCGTTCAAAATAACTTTGGAGAGCTTGCACATCATGCACCTGCACACTTTCGCCTAATGATGAAGACATGGTTTTGTTGAATGCTTTGACACTAGGCAACCTCCCGACCCCTCGGCGATCTTCGACCCCTTGACCCTCGACCGCTCGGCGATCCACGACCCTCTACCCTACCGCGGGCATCGATGCCCACGTCACTTGTGGGACATAGATGTACTGTTCAACGCCGACCCCCTCCCGATAGCTTCAACACGTGGGGGGGGGGGTCGATATTACCCCCTCCTAGCTTGAAGCGTTCTCGAGGCCACCCCCTAACCCTTGAAGCATTGTCGAGGCCACCCCAAACCCTAGAGAAGCAGCGTCGAGGCCACTAATATGATTCCTTATTGTGATTAGCTAGCTAGTTCTACGTTTGCCACTAATATATCCATATCTGTCATGTTTGAATAATAATTGCCATGTTGTAAATATTTGTAGAAACTATGGACACCCCCCGAGACGAAGCACAAGAAGCGTTGTTGAGGGACATAATCGCACAAGGAAGTGATGCCGTCTGCTCGTTGATGTTTCTCAACGACAACGATGGTCTGGAAGGAGAGGGTGAAGAAGCAGCTGGCTATGATTTACATGGTCCGATGACCCAATGCCGTGCAAGAAGGAGAGGGTGAAGAAGTAGACCGTGAGGACGGCTCGGTGATCACCAAACCGAGTCCGCCAGGTATATATATTAGTTAAGCCTGTCTGACTAGCTCTCGCCTTTGTTTTGGTATATATGTACACATATTAATTAACTCTCGCTCTTTGTTCTTTTTCTAGCCCTCCGGATCGAGCACAACTTCGTAAAGAGACGAGGCCCAAGAAAAAGTTGAGCTCGGATGAAAAGTTTGAGATCATACAAATCACGCTGACGGCCAACCGATTGAACCCTACCGGACAAAGAAGGCATTTGTTGCTCGGTCAAGGGGTTCTGGTTAGGGACAAGATCCCGATCAGCATCCACCAATGGTATAAGCCTAAGAACGAAGACCCTGAGGTGTCTTGTGTCAATGATATGCAGAAAAATGATCTTTGGACTGAGCTGAAGTCAAATTTTACCCTACCGCTAGAGGATGATCCGGAGAAGCCAGTAATAGAGCCATTAATCAAGTCTTTTGCTCTTAAGTAGATGGCAGAACTATTCAGGAATTGGAAGAAAGAACTCAATACGTATGTCGAAAAAAATGCGACACCAGAATTCAAGGGAAAATATGAGAAGACCAGAGATGACTGGCCCACATTTGTGGCCTACAAGACATCGGAAAAGAGTAAAAAGATGTCAGCGACAAACAAGAGAAATGCTGCGAAGAAGAAGCTTCACCATCGCACGGGGTCAGGTGGCTACCTCGTAGCCCGGCCTAAGTGGGCCAAGGCTGAGAATGATCTGCTTGATAAAGGGATCGAACCAGAGACAATGAACTGGCCAGACCGTTGCGGACTTGGTTCTTGGGGCGGCGGATCCTTGGACCCTATAACAGGGAAGTGCATTTGGGCGGACGAACAATTGGACATACCACCAAGAGGCTTCAGATTATATCGAAGCAGCGCAGCAAGGGAAGTTCGTTCGAGACAGAGAGAAGGACGAGCTCACAATGGCCCTCGGGAATCTCGAGCACCTGGGACGGACACGAGGCACGCCAGCTCCGTTTCGTGGAAGGCTGGATTTCGACGCAGGGGTTACAAAACCCATGAGAGGAGGAAGAAACTGGAGCAGAGCCTAATGCAGGCGCTGCACGAAAGGGTAATGGGGCTAGAGGAACGAGAAGCAGCAGATCACAACAAACGACCTGCCGAAGCTTCCCCCGAAGCTACCCCGCCATCTCAGCGGAGAAGCAGCGTGGCTTCCACCGAGATGCTTCAGCCAGAGCAGCATGTCTTGACGGCTCCTACCAGCTATCCCGTGGATGCTGAACATTGCCACCTTATGGCGCAATGGAGCAATTTGAAGGTCAAGGCGGCTGTTGGCTCTGTTTATCCTACTAAACCCGACTCAACTTTTCACTGCCGGCCGATTCGAAGGATATGCTAAGGTGATGGTCGATGAAATAACGGAGGATTTGAGGACCTCCGCCTGACCACCCTACCGGTGAAGGGAGTATCGGCTGGGTACTGCTCAAGACTCCATGCCTATGGCGGAAGGATCTCATCAATCTTCCGAACTGGGCGCCTCCGCCTCCTCCTCCTCCTCCGCGTGAGTCGGGCACTCCGCCTCCTCCACCGCCTCCTCTTCCGGCGAGTGACGATCAGGGCACTCGGCCGGCTCCTTCTCCGGTGCGTGGCGGCACTCCGTCTCCTTCTCCGCCTGCACCGGCGCCGACGGGCAGCCAGCCTCCTCCTTCTCCGCCCGTCGGCAAGGGCGGAAGAGACCCCGCCGCCGCTCCGGCTGCTCCGTGTCGTAGTCCTTCTCCTCCGCCTCGTAAGCAAGGAAAGAAGACATCCGCTCCGTCTGCTCTACCGGCGCCTAGCAGTACAGCCAAAGGCGGAGGAGATACTGATTCGGTCCTTCTCTCAAGACTCGGAGAAGTTACCGTCTGAGAGGACCGAGGAGGAAAACGCGAAGATCGCGCAGACCGAAGTGGATGACTGGTTTCAAGGATTGAAAGCAAGAGACATCCACCTCCGGAGGAGAAGGTAGATCCGGTCAAAGCGAAGCGCACTCGCTGCCTTGACAAAACCACCCAAGTCTCCGCCAAAGGCAACTATGAGCGCATTATTGGAAAGGCATTTGCGAAGCGGAGAGATCGGGAAGTACTGTCGATGATCAAAGGATGAAAGAACGACGAGCTGGGAAACAAATTGCCCAGCTCGGCGAACAAGCAACAATCGTGCCCCCGCTCAAGGTGCCTGCTAGCGACATCGCCGATCCGAGGATGGTGCCCGTTATGGCAATCCTGCAGATTACCTGCCCGACGATGTACATTATGATTTCTTGGAGGTGCAGATACAAAGATACGAGTACGGGAAGCCTCTCGTCAAAGATGAAAGCTCTCTATCAACGATGATGCGAAGATTGCATGATTGGTACATGAAAATCTGCAAAGAGTCTGAGGGGAGGAATACTTTGTATGTGAGAGTTAAAAAGGAGCATGACCTCCTTGGAATTGAACTGTTGCCTATTCCATTTGAGGAGTTCTATCAGTTTTTCAATCAATTGGCCCTCGATAAAGCAACGGTCACCTGCTACTGTCTGTAAGTAGTACTACTTCTGTCATTAAGTATCTCTATATAACTCAGCTCTTTCATTGCATGTATTTATAAATATCCTCACTATATTATGTAGATTGAAGATCGCAGAAATGAAGAAAAGACAAGTGGGTGATATTGGGTTCATTAACACATATCTCATAGATGCAAATGAGGTTAAATATCGTGCACGAAACCGAGGCCAACTTGCTACGATCGTTGGAAATAAATGAACACAAAATATAATACTCTTTCCTTACAACTACACGTGAGTGTTACTGTCTTGTGGCATATTCGGTTTCCTTATTTAGTCCAGGTTATAGTAATGTAATATTGATGAGTTATGCATGCGCATGCAGGTTCCACTATATTCTCCTAGAGATTAAGCTTGAGCAAGGAGTAGTAACTGTCTTAGACTCGAGACGAAAAGATCCCAAGGAGTATGCGGAGATGACTGAAATGCTCGAGAAGTAAGTTAAATCGATCATTATCCACCATATCAGCAACTTTGTTCATTTCTGATATCAAGTAATTGTTTTCTTTGTATGGCAGGGCTTTGGGAAATTCACCAAAAAATCTCCGGGACTACCGAAGAAGCTGCAATTTAGACACCCGAAAGTAAGTACTATATAGTAGCATATTCCACGCGCATCTCCTAGTGATTCAAGCGCTAGTTTCATCAATACCATTTAGCATGCTTGCTAATTATCAGTTTGATTGACCTCTGTTTCTTGTAAAGTGGTTGTGGCAGGAACAAGGGAATGATTTCTGTGGATACTACGTTTATGAGTCCATCCGCCACACGACCTGTGAGAGGGCTACTCCGACAAACAATTTGAAGTGCGTAAATAAAAATATTCACAATTTTATTTTATTACCATCATTTGTGTTGAGTTTCATTCATATATATATATATATATATATATATATATATATATATATATATATATATATATATATATATATATATATATATATATATATATATATATATATATATATATATATATATATATGTATGTATGTATGTATGTATTGACCCCTTTCTTAAAATTAGATGTTTCGAAGGGATGAACTCCTAGCACCAGATCGCATGCGAGCAATTCAAGAGGAATTGGCATTCTTTCTTGACCATGTGATCGCTGAAGACGGAGAATACTATGTGGACCACGCGTCCGTATTGTAAAAGATAATTATTGTATATATGTAGCCGGTAGTGTCGGACAGATATACGAGAACTTGTTGTTTGACCAATCTCTTGGAGAAGGAGAGGTGGTCGATATCACTTCTCTCTGTATGCATATATGTTCATGACGATCTTCTGTTTCCTTTGTTTGCTTACTAGCTAGCTAGCGTGTCTAGCTATACGTATGTATAGTACGTAGCGTCGACCAAGCACGGACAAAAGAGAGGACACTTTTCTGTATTAATTAGCTAGCTATAGCACAATATATGAAACACCTAAATTAACCCCCAAAACCCCCCAAACCCCCCCCCCCCCTTTTCAAAAAAAAAAACAAAAACCACAGCCATAGAAATGTTGATGCGTGGATGTTTATTGGTCCCGGTTGGTGCCACCAACCGGACCAAAGGCCCTCCTCGCTGGGCTCAGCGGACAGGCCACGTGGAGGTTCATTAGTCCCGGTTCGATTGAACCGGGACTAAAGGGCCAGGGTATTAGTACCGACCCTTTAGTCCCGGTTCATGAACCGGGACTAAAGGCCCTCACCAACCGGGTCAATAGGCCCTTTTTCTACTAGTGATAGCAACCCACCATAAGCGAATCATGAACGTATTGAAAGACCCTACAGCAGGCATCCCTCATGCTTGCACAACATGAAGACACCATAGGACATCACCAATAATAAAACATACAACTGAAACCAATCACGATCATCAATTAACCCATAGGACAAAATTGATCTATTCAAACATCATAGGATAGCCATACATTATTGGGAAATAATATATATTGTTGAGCACCATGTTTAAGTAGATATTATAGCGGGGAGAAGAGGTTTTACACGGCTGCATAGAGGGGGAGAGTGTTGGTGATGATGGCGGTGAAGTTGTTGGTGTAGATCGCCGTCACGATGATGGCCCAGCAGCATTCCGGCGCCACTGGGAGAGAAGGGGAGAGAGCCCCCCTCCTTCTTATTCTTCCTTGACCTCCCCCCTAGATGGGAGGAGGGTTTCTGATTGAAATATGCCCTAGAGGCAATAATAAAATGGTTATTATTATATTTCCTTAATCATGATAAAGGTTTATTATTCATGCTAGAATCGTATCGACCGAAAACTTAAATACATGTGTGGATACATAAACAAATACTGTGTCCTTAGTAAGCCTCTACTAGATTAGCTCGTTGATCAAGAGATGGTTAAGGTTGACTAACCGTAGACATGTGTTTTCACTTCATTAGGAGAATGATATGATGGACAAGACCCATCCGTTAGCTTAGTATATGATCGTTCAGTTTATTGCAACTGCTTTCTTAATGTCAAATAGATGTTCCTTCGACCACGAGATCGTGCAACTCACGGATACCTGAGGACTTCCTTGGGTGCTATCAAACTTCACAACATAACTGGGTGATTATAAAGATGCTCTACAGGTATCTCCGAAGGTGTCTGTTGAGTTGGCATGGATCAAGATTGGGATTTGTCACTCCATGTATCGGAGAGGTATCTCTGGGCCCTCTCGGTAATACACATCATAAGAAGCTTGCAAGCAAGGTGACTAAGGAGTTAGTTACGAGATGATGTATTACGTAACGAGTAAAGAGACTTGTTGGTAACGATATTGAACTAGGTATGGAGATACCGACGATCGAATCTTGGGCAAGTAACATACCGACAGACAAAGGGAATTACGTATGTTGTCATAACGGCTCGACCGATAATGCTCTTCGTAGAATATGTAGGAACCAATATGGGCATCCAAGTTCCGGTATTGGTTATTGACCGGTGAGGAGTCTCGGTCATGTGTGCATAGTTCTAGAACCCATAGGGTCCGCACGCTTAACGTTGGTTGACGATATATGAGTTATATGTTTTGGTGACTGAATGTTGTTCCGAGTCCTGGATGAGAGCACAGACATGACGAGGATCTACATAATGGTCTCGAGGTAAAGATCGATATATAGGACGATGATATTTGGATACCAGAAGAGTTTCGGGAGGTACCAGGTAGTCATCGGATCACCGGAAGGGGTTCCGGGAAGCCCCGGGAGGCTATATGGGCCTAATGGGCCAAAGGGGAACACACCTGCCCACAAGGGGCTGGTGCACCTCTCTCTCTTGCCGCCGGCCCTAGGGGAAGGAAAGGGAGAGGGTTGGCCCCTTCTGCCTTTCCCTCCTCTTGAGAGAAAGGAAAAGGGGGGCGCCACCTCCCCCTGCCTTCCTCCCGTGCACAAACAAAGAAGGGGGGGGGCGGCCAAGGGCAGGAGCCCAAGGGGGATTCGGCCACCCTTGGGGCGGCTCCGTGTTGCGTCCCCTCCCTCCACCTATATATATGTGGGAGGGGGCGCCGCACAAAGACCACAACAATCTCTTAGCCGTGTGCGGTGCCCCTCTCCATAGTTTCGTCCCTCGGTCATATTTTCGTAGTGCTTAGGCGAAGCCCTGTGGAGATAGCATCACCACCACCATCACCACACCGTCGTGCTACCGGAACTCATCCACTACTTCGCCAGTCTTGCTGGATCAAGAAGGCGAGGACGTCATCGAGCTAAACGTGTGATGAACGCGGTGGCGTCGTATGTTCGGTACTTGATCAGTTGGATCGTGAAGAAGTTTGACTGCATCAACCGCGTTAATAAACGCTTCCACTTACGGTCTATGAGGGTATGTAGACACACTCTCCCCTCTCGTTGCTATGCATCTCCATGTATAGATCTTGTGTGTCCGTAGAATTTTTTTTGTTTTCCATGCAACATTTCACAACAGATCTTCATAGTATACCCTAAAGAGACTATTGGGTACACCTTCTACCACAGATCCTAAGGCAAGATCTTTGTTGCTAAGAATGGGTCCTTTTTAGAGAATGATTTTCTCTCGAAAGAAGCGAGTGGGTGGAAAGTAGAACTTGATGAGGTAATTGTACCTTCTCTCAAATTGAAAAGTAGCACATCATAGAAAACCGTTCCCGTGATGCCTACACCGACTAGAGAGGAAGCTAATGATGATGATCATGAAACTTCAGGTCAAGTTACTACTGAACTTCTTAGGTTGACCAGAACACGTTCCACACCAGAGTGCTACGGTAATCCTATCCTGGAAGTCATGTTATTAGACCAAGGCGAACATACGAACTATGAAAAAGCTATGATTAGCCCAGATTCCGACAGATGGCTTGAGGCCATGAAATCTGAGATAGGATCCATGTATGAGAACAAAGTGTGGACTTTGGTGGACTTGCCCGATGATCGTAAAGCCAAAGAGAATAAATGGATCTTCAAGAAAATGAGTGACGCTGATGGTATTGTTACTGTCTACAAAGATCAACTTGTCGCAAAAGGTTTTCGACAAGTTCAAGGGGTTGACTACGATGAGACTTTCTCACCCGTAGCGATGCTTAAGTCTATCCGAATCATTTTAGCAATTGCCACATTTTATAATTATGAAATATTGCAAATGGATGTCAAAACTGCATTTCTTAAAGAAGAGTTGTATATGATGCAACCAGAAGGTTTTGTCGATCCGAAATGTGCTAACAAAGTGTGCAAGTTCCAGCGATCCTTCTATGGACTGGTGCAAGCATCTCGGAGTTGGAATATATGCTTTGACGAGGTGATCAAAGCATATAGTTTTAGACAGACTTATGATGAAGCCTGTATTTACAAGAAAGTGAGTGGGAGCTCTGTAGCATTTATGATATTATATGTGGATAACATATTGTTGATTGGAAATGATATAGAATTTCTGGATAGCATAGAAGGATACTTGAATAAGAAATTTTCAATGAAATAACTTAATGAAGCTACTTACATATTGGGCATCAAAATCTATAGGGATAGGTCGAGACGCTTATAGGGCTGGACCAAAAGCTCTTAGTTCGCAAGCTTAATGAGCGCTCGATAGTTCGTCTCATTAAGCTCGTAGCTCGCTTCTTAATGAACAGAGCCAATCATTGATTGTAGCTCGTTAAGCTTAACAAGCTTAACGAGCGAGCTAATTAATTTCACGAGTAGCTTGCTAGGCTCGTTAGTAACAACACAATACATATTTTCATCTTATGTGAAAAACTTTTTGTAGCACCTCAGCCCATCTATTTAATCTAATCGACATATGAGGCAACAAACTACTTCATTTCTTTTTGTAGTCACCATATTTCATCTTGAAAACCATACCTACACATTCATCATGTATATTGTAACACATTATAATCTGTTAACGAGCGCTCACGAGCTTAACGAGCTTCAAACGAGTCGAGCCGAGCAGAGTTTTCTGCTTATCAATCTTAACAAGCTTAATGAGCACAGCCTTAACGAGCGCGATCTTAACGAGCCGAGCTGCTTGTTAGTCCACCCCTAGACGCTTAATAAGACTTTCACAAAGCACATACCTTGGCAAAGTTTTGAATAAGTTCAAAATCGGTCAGTCGAAGAAAGGGTTCTTGCATGTTTTGCGAGGTGTGAAGTTGAGTTAGACTCAAAGCCCGACCATGGCAGAAGATAGAGAGAGAATGAAAGTCATTCCTTATGCCTCAGCCATAGGTTCTATAAAGTATGCTATATTGTGTACCAGACCTATTGTGTGCCTTGGCATGAGTTTGGCAAGGGGGTACAATAGTGATCCAGGAGTGGATCACTGGACATCGGTCAAAGTTATCCTTAGTTACTTAAGAGGACTAAGGAAATATTTCTTGGTTATGGAAGTGATAAAGTTCGTCATAAAGGGTTACATCGATGCAAGCTTTTGAAACCAATTCGGATGAATCTGATTCTTAATCTGGATACGTATTGAAAGTGGGAGGATTTAGCTAGAGTAGCTCCACATAGAGCATTGTAGACACAGAAATTTGCAAAATACATATGGACCTGAATGTGGCAGAGCCGCTGACTAAACCTCTTTCACAAGCAAAACATGATCACACCTTAGTAATCTTTGGGTGTTAATCACATGGAGATGTGAACTAGATTATTTACTCTAGTAAACTCTTTGGGTGTTGGTCACATGGCGATGTGAACTATGGGTGTTAATCACATGGCGATGTGAACTAGATTATTGACTCTAGTGCGTGGGAGACTGATGGAAATATGCCCTAGAGGCAATAATAAAATGGTTATTACTATATATCCTTAATCATGATAAATCTTTATTATTCATGCTAGAATTGTATTGACCGGAAACTTAAATACATGTGTGGATACATAAACAAATACCGTGTCCCTAGTAAGCCTCTACTAGACTAGCTCGTTGATCAAGAGATGGTTAAGGTTCCCTAACCATAGACATGTGCTGACACTTGATAACGGGATCAAATCATTAGGAGAATGATATGATGGACAAGACCCATCTGTAGCTTAGCATATGATTGTTTAGTTTATTGTTACATCTTTCATAATGTCAAATACATGTTCCGGCGACCATGAGATGATGCAACTCCTGGATACTGGAGGAATGCCTTGTGTGCTATCAAATGTCACAACGTAACTTGATGATAATAAAGATGCTCTACAGGTATCTCCGAAGGTGTCTGTTGAGTTGGCATGGATCGAGATTGGGATTTGTCACTCAGTGTATCGGAGAGGTATCTCTGGGCCCTCTCGATAATACACATCATAAGAAGCTTTCAAGCAAAGTAACTAAGGATTTTATTATGAGATGATGTATTACAGAACGAGTAAAGAGACTTGCCGGTAATGAGATTGAACTAGGTACGGAGATACCAACAACCGAATCTCGGGCAAGTTACATACCAACAGACAAAGGGAATTACGTATGTTGTCATAGCAGTTCGACCGATAAATATCTTCGAATAATATGTAGGAAACAATATGCGAATCCAGGTTCCGCTATTTGTTATTGACTGGAGAGGTGTCTTGGTCATGTCTACATAGTTCTCGAACATGTAGGGTCCGCACGCTTAACGTTCGTTGACGATATAGTGTTATATGAGTTATATGATTTTGTGACCGAATGTTGTTCGGAGTCCCGGATGAGATCACGGATGTGATGTGGAGCTCCGGAATGGTTCGGATGTACATATGGATATATAGAACAATGATATTTGGACACCGGAGGTGTTTCGCGAGGTACCTAATAGTCACTGAAAGGGGTTCCTGGAAGCCCCGGGAGGCTATATGAGCTTAATGGGCCAAAGTGGGAACACACCAGCCCACAAGGGGTTAGTGCACCACTCTCACTGGCAGTTGGTCCTAGGGGAAGGAAACGGGGAGGGCTGGCCCCTCCCGCCTTTCCCTCCTCATGAGAGAAAGGAAAGGGGGGTACCACCTCCCCCTGCCTTCCTCGCGCGCACAAAAAACGAAATGGGGGGGGGGGCAAGGGCAGGAGCCCAAGGGGGATTCGGCCACCCTTGGGGTTCCTCCTGGCCGCCTTCCCTCTCCCCCATCTGTATATATGTGGGAGGGGGCTCCACACGAAGACCACAACAATCTCTTAGCCGTGTGCGGCGCACCGCTCCACAGTTTCTCCCCTCGACCATATTTTCGTAGTGCTTAGGTGAAGCCCTACGGAGATAGCATCACCACAACCATCACCATGCTGTTGTGCTATCAGAACTCATCCACTACTTCACCCATCTTGCGGGATCAAGAAGGCAAGGACGTCACCGAGCTGAACGCGGAGGTGCCGTACGTTCGGTACTTGATCGTTTGGATCGCAAAGAAGTTCGACTACATCAATCGCTTTAATAAACGCTTCTGCTTACTGTCTACGAGGGTACGTAGACATACTCTCCCCTCTCGTTGCTATGAATCTCCATGGATAGATCTTGCATGTGCGTAATTTTTTTGTTTTCCATGCTACGTTTCCCAACAGTTTCCCCTCTGGTCCATGTCCTCCTTGGCGGAGGAGGGGCAAGAGCCCCTCCAAGATTGGATCTCTCTCTCTCTCTCTCTCTCTCTCTCTCTCTCTCTCTCTGTTTCCTTCTGTTTCTACATTCCTATTTTCTGGCCTTTCACCATTTCTTAAACTCCCGAGATCCGTATCTCCGATTGGGCTGAAATTTTAACACAATTTCTATCCAGATATTATCTTTCTTGTGGCAAAAGAAGGGCACCAACTGCATTACAGGGGATCCACAAGCCTCATGGACGCGCCCAGGGTAGGGGGTTCGCCCCTAAGGCTTGTGGGCTCCTCGGGCATCGTCTCGCGTTGATTCTTCTTCCCAAAAATCACATATTCTCAAATAAATCTCCGTAAATTTTTATCGTGTTGGACTTTGTTTGGTATGGATATTCTGCGAAACAAAAAACATTCAACAAATAGGAACTGACACTGGGCATTGGATCAATATGTTAGTCCCTAAAAATAATATAAAAAGTTGCCAAAAGTATGTAAAAGTTGTAGAATATTGGCATGAAGAAATCAAAAATTATAGATACAACGGACACGTATCAATGCCCTGTATAGCATCCCCTCTTTCGTCTTCAACATCATCGGTAACCTCACTTGGAACTATATTTGTATTTGTCACATGATATGTGTTTTGTTGGGAGCATCTTTTCTTTTTGTTTGTTGTTTGAATAAAATACTTAGATATGAAAGTTTTGAATTGGAGAGAGTCCTCACATAGCTACTTAATTGTTTGAGTACTTACTCATCTTCACTCTTATCTTTTGGATTAGCTTGCCATTAAATCGTTTGCTTCACATATATCCTAAGAGTAAATTCTTGAATGAATTGAATATCATAAGCCTAAAATCATATATGTTCCATATGCTTATTAAATTTCACATTGGGTTTAAAAACTAAAATCTATTGAAGTTTCACAATCACAATATTGGTCATACAAGCAATTCATGAATTATTAGTATATGGAAGAGAAATTTCACATACGATATAATATCTCAGGCATATTTTATGATTGTGATTACCAATTAATTATTTTCATAATTGATCAAATTAGTTGAAGTTGGACAAGGAAGACAACGTAATGAGTTATGTTTGGGTATATTTGCATATACTTTTTATTGTTATGGATCCTCTGACATGTGGTGCTTGTTTATAATCTTTGCTAGCCAAAATTTTTGTGCTAAGCGGGATTACTGCTTGTGCATCCAAATTCTTGAGCCAAGTTTTGTCCATGGGTGTCCACCATATCTACCTATACATGGTATTACCTGCCGTTCCAAGTAAATTTGCATGTGTCATCTCTAAAATCTTCACATAAACATCTGCTTTGTGTGCCCGTACCGCTCATGGAGTGACGGGGCAGTTAATATCTTCCATGCTAAGTGGATTATTCTCACGATGAGATTTTATTCACTTGTATTGCATGAGAGAGGCTGTTATTTGGGATGCCCAGTCCCGTTAAATACAAACAAAGAAAAATATAATAAAACAACGCCCCCCGGAAAGTTGATTGTTTGGAGGGCACCCATGAATTGGGCTAGCCATGGCTTGTGATTGTATGGTTGCGGGGGGTAAATATTTTCCTTTCTGTATGGGAACCGCCAATAATGTGATTAGCATGGAAGATATTGAAATCCTTGGTCGTGACATTGACAGGAAAAGCACACCACTCAAAATGTATTGATCTGGCACATCGGCAAATGCATGCTTCCCTCTACGAAGGGCTTATCCTTTACTTTTTTTGTCAATTTTATTTTTGTTGAGTCAACTTCTTATCCCAACCTCAGTTATTCTCTACATGGCAAGCATCATGTGGTGGAGAATGAACCAGACACATATATCCAATCAAATATATTGATCATGAATTACTATTGTTGACAATGATCTCTATGATAAGTAAGCCGGGAGGCCAAACATTAAGCCCCTATCTTCCTTTTTGTTTGATAGAAGTTGTTAATTCAAAAATATGCTTTGAGTACTAGAAATCATAGAAGACCATTTCAGTGTTATGTTCTACTTTAATTTGGTCAGAGGCATTAAGTGCTTGAACATTACTCTTATGAACCACAGTTGTAGCTTTAGTATGTTCCTTAATCCTAACAGGGAAAGGAGGTTTCTAAATATAAGTAGTAGGTACAACTGCAACAATATTATAAATAATTGTTTCAGTTTTAGCTATAACAGGTGATACATCTCCAACGTATCTATAATTTATGAAGTATTCAAGCTATATTTACAAGAGTTTTATACAGTTTTGGTGCACTTTTATATGTTTTTATGGACTAACTTATTGATCCAGTGCCCAGTACTAGTTATTGTTTCTTGCATGTATTTTGTTTCAAAGAAAATCCATATAAACCAAGTCCAAACACGATAAAATTTTACGAAGATTTTTTTGGAATATATGCCATTTTTGGGAAAAAGAATCAATAGAAGACGATGCATGAGGGTCCCACAAGGCAATAGGGCGCGCCCTACCCCCCAGGGCATGGGGTGTTGCCTTGTGGCACCTTGTAGGTATGTTGATGCCCTTCTTTGGCCGCAAGGAAGCTTATATTGGGAAACAAATCATTTTAAAATTTCAGCCCGATCGGAGTGCGGATCAACCAGAATATAAGAAACTGTTTCTGGCTAGAAACAGAGTCGTGACAAATAGAAGACAACATAGAGATTCAATCTAGAGGAGAGCCTCCTCTCTCCCCCGAGGGCCAAGGAAGAAGAAGAAGAAGGAGGGGGGCCCTTCCCCCTACCATCCGGTGGTGCTGGGTGCCGTCGGGGACATCTCCTCCATCGCCATCACCATCACCACCAACTTCTCCGTTCTCATGGTGATGTGAGTAGTTCATCCTCGAGGCTGAGGGTACGTGCTAGTAGCTATGTGTTTGATCTCTCTCTCTCTCTCTCTCTCTCTCTCTCTCTGTAGTGTTCTTGATCTGGCACAATCTTGATGTACTATGAACTTTGTTAATATAGTGGAATCATATGGTGTTCTTCCCTCTCTATCTTTGTTGTGATGTATCGAGTCCTGCTCTTTGAGGTTTTGTTATGTTGGACTGAATATTGAATTTGAGATCACTTGATATATGTCTTGCATAAGGATATCCGTGGTGACAATGGGGTATTCTATTGATTCACTTGATATATGTTTTGGTAATCAAGTTGTGGATTCCCGTTGTGACATTACGGTAATCTAGGCACATATGGGAGGAAGAAGGAGAGAAATAAAAGACAGCTTAAAGTATAAAATATAGACGGAGGAACAAGACGAACTCAGAATCCGGTGCTAGGCGTAGAATCTTCGGAGACGGGCTGCGTTCCATGGGTTCGGCCCGAGTCGGTTATCCGATGCGTTTCGCAGACGGTACGCTCCGCCGGTTAGGACTTGGTTGATGATGAAGGGACCCTCCCATTTGGGCTTGATTTTGTCCTTTTTCTTGTCCAGCAGGCGTAGAACTAGTTCGCCAACATTGTAAGCTTTGGCCCGTACTTCCCTGCTTTGATATCTTTGAGCCTGCTGTTGATAGAATGCGGAACGAGCTTTTGCCACGTCATGCCCCTCCTCCAAGGCGTCCAAACTGTCCTGTCGATCGAGCTCGGCTTCTCTTTCTTCGTACATGCGCACTCGAGGTGAGTCATGAATTATGTCGCAGGGCAAGACTGCCTCTGCGCCGTATACCATAAAAAATGGTGTGAATCCGGTAGTGCGATTCGGCGTGGTCCGCAGCCCCCAGAGTATGGAGTCGAGCTCCTCTACCCAGTGCGTGTTAGATTCCTTGAGGGACCGCACTAGTCTGGGTTTAATGCCGCTCATGATTAGACCGTTTGCTCGCTCGACTTGACCGTTAGTTTGGGGGTGATAGACTGAAGGTAGTCGAGCTTGATGCCCATGTTTTTGCACCAGAGTTTGACCTCGTCGGCCGTGAAGTTCGTGTCGTTATCAATGATGATGCTATGGGGGACGCCGTAACGGTGTACTACCCCTGATATGAAGTCTATCGCCGGTCCGGATTCGGCCGTCTTTACAGGCTTGGCCTCTATCCATTTGGTGAATTTATCCACCATGACCAATAAGTATTTTTGCTTGTGGGTTCCTCCTTTAAGGGGACCAACCATGTCAAGCCCCCAGAACCTGAAGGGCCAGGTGATGGGTATAGTTTTGAGGGTGGTGGGTGGCATGTGGCTTTGATTAGCAAACAGCTGGCAACCGACGCATCGTTGGACTAAGTCCTGAGCATCTGCCCGGGCCGTCGGCCAATAAAATCCTGTCGGAAGGCCTTGCATACAAGGGCCCGAGCTGCTGATAGTGCCCGCCGAGTCCGCGTGAATTTCAGCCAGAGATTCCGCCTTCCTCTTCGGAGATACACCTTTGAAGGACTCGGTTGTGCTTTTCTTATAAAGCTCCCCTCATGGACCTTATAGGCTTTAGACCGCCACACTATGCAGCGGGCCTCGCTTTTGGTCCTCGGAAGTTCCTGCCTAGTTAGGTAGGCTAGGAATGGTTCTGTCCACGGGGCAATGACTGCCATTATTACGTGGGCTGACTGTGTTATTTCGTTGGCAGGACCACCAACTATGTCGGAATGCTCGGTATGGGGTAGTGCGGTTGGGTCCGGGTTGTTATTTCCGGACTCTCCCTCCCATAGTACGGATGGCTTGAAAAGCCTCTCTAGGAAAATGTTGGGGGGGACGGCATCGCGCTTTGCGCCAATGCGTGCCGACACGTCTCCTGCCTGGTTGTTATCCCGGGCTATATGGTGAAATTCGAGCCCCTCAAACCGAGCTGACATTTTTAGGACGGCATTGCGATAAGCTGCCATTTTTGGATCCTTGGCATCAAAGTCCCCATTTATTTGGGATATCGCGAGGTTCAATCGCGCACCTCTAGGCGTTGAATGCCCATGGAGACTGCCATCCGAGACCATGTAGAAGGGCCTCAGATTCGCTGCGTTGTTGGAGTCCGTACATTATTTGAAGTACGATTGGACTGTATCTCCGGGACGTCAGAACGACGCCAGCCCCCAGGCCGGCCAACATTTTGGAGCCGTCAAAGTCCATGATCTAGTTGGAATATGCGTCGCACTCTTTAGGGAGTTCGGCTTCAGTCAATTCGGCGATGAACTCAGCCAAAACTTGCGACTTAATAGCTCGCCGTGGCTTGTAGGTTATGTCGAACGGGAGGAGCTCAATGGCCCATTTAGCAATCCGGCCCGTTGTGTCGTGGTTGTTTATAATGTCATTAAGGGGTACTTAGGAGGCTACTGTTATCGAACACTCTTGGAAGTAGTGTCGCAGCTTCCGGGATGCCATGAACACCGCGTATGCTATCTTTCGATAATGCGGGTATCGTGACTTGCATGGAGTTAGGACAGTGGACACGTAGTAAACTGGTTTTTGGAGAGGGAACTTGTGTCCGTCCGATTCTCGTTCGACAACGAGCACCGCACTTACAACTTGATGGGTTGCTGCGATGTATAATAGCATTGGTTCGCCTATGTTGGGTGCGGCCAGGACCGGATTTGTTGCCAATATGGTTTTGATTTCTTCGAGTCCGGCCGTGGAAGCATCCGTCCACTCGAAGTGTTTGGTGCGCCGGAGGAGGCGATAAAGGGGTAATGCCTTTTCTCCTAAGCGGGAGATAAAGCGGCAGAGAGCCGCCACGCATCCAGTCAATTTTTGTATCTGTTTGAGGTCTTTGGGGATATCCAATTGTGACAGAGCTCGGATCTTGGCTGGGTTTGCTTCAATTCCTCTACCGGATACAATGAAGCCCAAGAGCTTTCCGGCTGGTACGCCGAAAATGCATTTTTCCGGGTTGAGCTTGATGTCATACGTTCGGAGATTATCGAACGTGAGCCTCAAGTCGTCGACTAGGGTTTCGACATGCTTGGATTTGACGAACACATCGTCTACGTATGCCTCCACTGTTTTGCCGATATGGTTTGCCAGACATGTCTGAATCATGCACTGATATGTTGCGCCGGTGTTTTTGAGCCCAAAGGGCATTGCGTTGAAGCAGAATGGGCCGTATGGAGTGATGAATGCCGTTGCGGCTTGGTCTGGCTCTGCCATCTTAATTTGGTGGTAGCCGGAGTATGCGTCGAGGAAACACAATGAATCGTGTCCTGCGGTAGCATCGATGATTTGATCGATGCGGGGGAGGGGGAAGGGATCCTTTGGGCAAGCCTTGTTAAGGTCCTTAAAATCGACACATAGGCGCCAGGATTTGTCCTTCTTTGGTACCATTACCAAGTTTGCTAGCCAGTCCGGATATTTAATGTCTCTGATGAATCCGGCCTCCAATGGTTTGGCTAGCTCTTCTCCCATGGCCTGTCTCTTGGGTTCAGAGAAACGCCAAAGAGCTTGTTTGACTGGCTTGAATCCTTTTAGGATATTTAGGCTGTGCACTGCCAGACGGCGTGGGATTCATGGCATGTCTGAAGGGTGCCAGGCATAAATGTCCCAATTTTCATGTAGGAATTCTCGTAATGCGGCGTCCACATCAGGGTTTAATTGTGCCCCGATGGAGGCCGTCTTTGTAAGGTCCGTTGGATGGACTTGGAATTTGACTGTTTCGTCTGCCGGTTTAAAAGAGGTGGACTTGGATCTCTTATCGAGTATCACATCGTCTCTGTCCACCGTGGAGCGCAGCGCAGTGAGTTCCTCTGCCGCTAGGGCTTCGGATAGTGCCTCGAGGGCAAGTGCGGCTGTTTTATTTTCGGCATGGAGCGCTATGTCCGGGTCACTAGCGAGAGTGATAATTCCGTTGGGTCCGGGCATTTTGAGCTTCATGTACCCGTAATGGGGTATAGCTTGAAAAATTGTGAACGCCTCGCCCTAATAGAGCGTGGTATCCGCTGCTGAACGGGCCACTTGAATGTGACCTCCTCGGACCTATAATTGTCCGGCGTGCGTAACACCACATCTAGTGTGATCTTTCCCAGACAGATGCTTCCCGATCGGGATTATTCCTCTAAAGGTTGTGCTGCTTCGCTCAATGCGGCTCCAGATATTTCCATTTTCTAAGGGTTTCCTCGTAGATGAGGTTTAATCCGCTACCGCCGTCCATGAGTACCTTGGTAAGGCGAAGCCGCCCACTATTGGACCGAGGACCAATGCGGCTGGTGCTCGGGCTGTTCGAACTTAGGTTCGTCACTGGCGTTAAAGGTAATAGCCGTGTCACTCCATGGATTTATTGTTGCTATCTGGTAGACTTCAGCAAGGCTGCGGAGTGTTCGCTTCCGCATATTATTTGATGTGAAAGTCTCAAGACTGTTAATACCGTGCATCGGTATTGCTGGGCTAGTGCTCGAGCTAAGAGCTCTTCGCCACTTTTGGCCACCTGCCGTAGTATCCAACATGCTCTAAGGCTATGAGTTGGAGTGGCGCCCTCATGCTATGAAGTTTGCGGGGTCCATTGAGCCATCCCTCCAAGACGGTTCCATGCCCTTTGGGGGGGGGGGGGTTTCTTTTTGGTATGTAGCCCAGGTGCTGGTGATGATGCACCCTTTTATTTCGCACTAGGGTCGATTCGGGCCGGATTATCCCAAAATTTATTTCGGTTTTCCAGCGCCTCCATCGCAAGAAGACTTTTGTACTATGGACGCCAAGTCGATGAAGCGTGTAATTTCAACGACGACTTATGGCGCTTAGGATTCCTTGTCCGTGAAATTATTGCGAAAGAGTGAGATTACGTCCTCCTTGCGGCAGTCCTTTATCCTGTCCATAACCAGGAGGAATCTGCCCCAGTAATGATGTACTGTTTCACCGGGCTCTTGCCGGATTTGGAATAGATTGCTTATGTTTGGGTGGGCGGGTGGAGTTAAATTCCGAACCCCGTCCGATCTAAGATTCAGGGGCCAAGAAGTTTCCGAACTTGGAAGCTTGGGTTCTTGGAGGTTGTCCAATGAATCTAGCCCGCTGCGACTTTAAGTTCAAGGCTTGAGTGGTGTCCTCCCTCTGCGGGAATCCGCATGGAGGGTCGGGAATCCGGACATAGCTAGTCCGTAAGGTAGGAGAAGAGTCGTCGTATTGTTCCTCTACCACAGCAACGTGGTGGGTAGCCTGGGGAGAGTCGATCTCTCTCAGATCGGTTTTTGGACCGATCTGATCGTAGTCTGTAGCGACTCCCAGGGCGGCGATGCGATCCAAGAGCTCGTTCAAGGAAGAGAGCTCCATCGGATCTAACTACTCAGCGAGTTTCGAATTAACGTGAAGATTTCTTTCGATGACCCGAGAAGTCACCGTCAGCGCGGCGGCCGAACAGGCGGTCATAAGAAAACCGCCTAGCCGGAGAGTTTGGCCGGTGGCCAAAGCTCCTTTAGCAATGGTGCCGTCTTTAAAGACGGGATGAGGCATCCTTCCTGACAGTAACGGCACAGAGGAACTCCCAATGAAAGCACCAATGTCGGTGTCAAAACCGGCGGATCTCGGGTAGGGGGTCCCGAACTGTGCGTCTAGGCGGATGGTAACAGGAAACAAGGGACACGATGTTTTTACCCAGGTTTGGGCCCTCTCAATGGAGGTAAAACCCTACTCCTGCTTGATTAATATTGATGATATGGATAGTACAAGAGTGGATCTACCACGAGATCAAGGAGGCTAAACCCTAGAAGCTTGCCTATGGTATGATTGTTGTTCGTCCTACGGACTAGAACGTTCCGGTTTATATAGACACCGGATAGGGTTAGGGTTACACAGAGTCGGTTACAATGGTAGGAGATCTACATATCCGTATCGCCAAGCTTGCCTTCCACGCCAAGGAAAGTCCCATCCGGACACGGGACAAAGTCTTCAATCTTGTATCTTCATAGTCCAGGAGTCCAGCCAACGGTGATAGTTCGGCTATCCGGACACCCCCTAATCCATGACTCCCTCAGCGGCAGACAGTCTGTTGGCATCCTCTGTCCGAGGAGCGTCCGACGCATGCTTCGTGTTCACCTCCGCTTCTGGACCTGGCTTTGGAGCCTGACTGGTGGAGGCTCGATTCGCAACCACTCCAGATATAGTCCGGCGAGCGCTCTTTTTCCTAAAGAGAGCACAAGCGATAGTATGCCTTCCGAGAATAAAACCTGGGAATAAATGGCACGCCATACCGTTGCGCCGGCGTCTCAATCCGGACCGCGCTTCTTTTCAGCCTGCTGGGTGTTGCTGCCACTTGTTGGCTAGCCACCGCAGGCTCGGCCTTCCGCCTCAAGGGACCCCCCTGCAAAACACCATTGATATACGGTGATAAAAAATAAGCACGGATGGGTCATTTTCAAAATATTGGGACTTCGGTCTCAGTTACCTGTGAGGCTGGAAGTATTCCGGGGTAATCGGCCGTAATGGAGACCAAGGCAATGTCGATGCTCAGTTGGTAAAATACCCCATCGATCAGCTCCACGATATGTCAGGATCCTCTTGGGAGGCCGGATCGAGGGACCATTCCGGATCCTCGGGTTGTGGAGGAGGGCTGTTTATATCCTTTACGGCCCGGCGCAATTCCTGCGTCGAAATCACAAGATAAGGTACTTAACTATGGGAATATGGAACGGATGGGCAAAAAGAAGGGTCCGCTTACCCAGCTTGGAGGATTGTACATAGAAAATCCGCCTTGTGGATTGACGCGGAGGAACTCCTCCTCTTCTCCCGTGTACAATGCGGACAAGGCCTTCGTCCGAGCAGCAACCGATCCCGGCCCCTTACGGCCGCAGCGGGTGGCATCATCCTCCCCGTTGAAAACCCACATGGGGTGGCCTCTATACTGAAGCGGCTGCACCCCCGGCATAATGCATGTGGCCATGACCCCGATCATGGTCAGTCCGGAATGAGCTAACAACCTTATCCGGCTCATCAGGTAAAGGATGTCCTTGTCATTTTCCCTTTGAGGGCTTCTTCAAGGGAGCATTATTGAACTCAGGGAGGCCGATCCGAACAGGGTCCGGCAGGGGGACATCTTCTATATAAAACCATTCTGAGGGCCAGTCTTCGGACACCTCCCTTGGGGTCCCGGGTAGATATCCTGTCCCGGCGATGCGCCGTAGTACGGCTCCGCCCACTTGATATATCGACCCCTCCTGAGAACGGGGCACAAGGCAGAACAACTTCTTCCACAATGCGAAATGAGCCTCGATGCCCAAGAACAGCTCGCAAAGGCTCTGAAGCCCGCAATATGCAATATGGAGGCAAAGGAAGGTTATGCAACCGAGGCCGAGAACTCCGTGAGCCCCGGAGAAACGGATGAATTGGAAATCCGAGCCCTCTTATCAAATAAGGGACAAGGCATACCGCTCTCCTTTGAGGGATTGGGATGCTCTCCGCCGCTTTCCGCAACTATAGGTGGCGAGTCCGCTCGAACCGGGACCATGAAGGCTGGGGAAGAAATCCCTTGGTTTGGACCGTCACTAGCTCATTGTCTTGGGACGGAACATCTCTCCCAATCTCCAGCCGAGGGCTGGGAGGGCGAGAGGAGGAGCTGCGTCGACCGTCCATGATGGAATGGATTTACATCGGATGTGCTCGATGAACGCTTCAAGGGAAGATGGTGTGATTCGGATCTGAATCCTCTTCTCTTTATAGGCAGCTCATTTGCACAGCTAGGGGGTAAATGTAAAACACCCTGGCTTTACGATTCGCTTGACACGTGGAAGAAGGCCATTATTGGGCGTGGAAGCCAAGGAGCACAATATTCACGAGAAGCCGGACACTATTCAACAGGTATACAGAATTTGGAGAAGAATCCGCCTTGCAATACCGAAGACAATCTGCGCGCCGGACTCATCGTCATTGAAGCCTGGTTCGGGGGCTACTAAGGGAGTCCCAGATTAGGGGGTGTCCGGATAGCCGAACTATAACCTTTGGCCGGACTCCTGGACTATGAAGATACAAGATTGAAGACTTCGTCCCGTGTCCGGATGGGACTTTCCTTGGCATGGAAGGCAAGCTTGGTGATACGGATATGTAGATCTTTTCCCATTGTAACCGACTCTATGTAACCCTAGCCCTCTCCTGTCTCTATATAAAATGGAGGGTTTTAGTACGTAGGAGGAACAACAATCATACCATAGGCTAGCTTCTAGGGTTTAGCCTCTCTGATCTCGTGGTAGATCTACTCTTGTACTACCCATATCATCAATATTAATCGAGCAGGAGTAGGGTTTTACCTCTATCGAGAGGGCCGAACCTGGGTAAAAACATCGTGTCCCTTGTCTCCTGTTACCATCCGCCTAGACGCACAGTTCGGGACCCCCTACCCGAGATCCGCCGGTTTTGACACCGACAGTCGTAACGGGCCCTGGATTAGCGGGATGTAAATTGGCTATATGCGAACAGGCCGTTAACAGGCTTTCCGTGGGCTGGCCCGCCATCTTTTGACAAAGTCAAACGGGCCGGCCTTTTCATAGGAATGGGCCTCTGGTTGGCCGTGCCACGTGTTGACGTATCATAGACGCCTTCGGTCCAATGAGTGGATGACATCTCTCCCAACGGTGAGCCAACACGTGTTTCCTCCAGACAATGATGATTTTACATGTGGAAAATCCTCATTGATCAGGGCTGTTAACGGGTTATCATATCCAAAACCGTACCTGATAGCTTAACGACGTTCCATTACGGTGGATGCCACGTGTCAGTCACCCTTGATGGAAGCACTTATATGACGTGTGATTTAAGTCATGGAAGTGGACACTTCTATGATGATAATTTTGGTAATGTCATGGAACACTTCTACGACAGCACTGGTATGACTATCTTGATTCTGTCATAAAATTGTCATGGATGTACATGCAGGACAGAAAACATGACCAACTGTGACAAACACGTATCATCACGGAAGTGTATTTTTTTGTAGTGATAGCACCAGCTCTACGACGCAAAACCCCCATTCCAGCAAAGAGTACACCACATCCAGTTGCCAAATCCCTTTTCGAACCAAAGAGAACCCCAACTGCAGCAAATAGGACCCCTGTTCCATTTCTTCCTAGTTTAGAAGACGAAGCTTATATTGTTGTCAGAAACTTTGTGCGCATCTTTCCTTCATGGAAAGATTATACCGCAGACATAGAACAATTTCCAGTCTTCCTCTGCAACTTACGCGTAAGTAATGTACTAATGTTCTTCATGATAATTACTGCATATGTTTCTGCTGACAGAAGACATAAGATTTCATTCTTTTAAATAGGCGAGGCCCAACTGGATTGTCAAGACGAGCAAGGGTTGGTTGCGCTTTTCAAGCATCGTTGATGAAGCATCGTTCCTTCCTGAGGCAAGCGCACTCCGATGGCAAGCCTCTAAACGAAATTTTTGTAAAGTCTCCGGTGCTACATTTATCCGACAGTGACTAGAATAATCTTGTTACACATTGGTCTCGTCTACAGTGTAAGGTACTGTCTATGATATCACATCACAATTTGAACTACATTCCTGCATTTGCCTTAACATCTCACTTGTACAAAAAATGTTAGCAGAAGAACATTTATTCTCAAGGGACCACAAAATCCCGCAACTGTACTGCACACTGCATTGCTCTTGTGAGTACCTCTTGCCCTGTATGACCATACTTACTTTCATAGTTGTTCGATTATGTAGCATCACTGCACATGTTAGCCTTCTTCGCCCATTTGGTGGACATTATAAGATCCATATGGACTCTTACATAAATTTAGAATCAACCCAATGCTTTTGAAGAGGTTTAGCTCTGCAGTCCTCTTGTAAGGACTGAACGTCGTCTATCACTGTACTTACATTAACAGCTACTCCCTCCGTCCCATAATATAAGAACATTTTGTACAGTACACCAGTGTTCAAAACACTCTTGTATTATGGGAAGAGGGATTGGTTCATTGTGTAGCATTCTGCATCTTATCTCCCTCGCCCACCATTTACTAAAAAAGATCAGATCTATATTTAATCTTACCAAAAAGTTGAATACACAGACAATGCCAGTGCAGAAGTGTAGCACGTTGCTCTTGTCAGTACATTTTGTCCTGTAACGCTTGTACTTCCAGGGATTGGTAGTTGATTATGTAGCATCAATCTGCATCTTATCTTCATTATCCTCTATCCCTTCCAGTATTATCATATATATAACTACTCTTTATGAAATGTAGAGTGCATGCAATGCTTATGAAGAAGATTATGTGCTAAAATTCTTGAGTTATCCTTCCCTTGACATGGAGAAGGGCATTATAAAGCCGATGTTAACTATTAATGTAAGTCAGTCCTTCTAAAGCCTTTATCCTCAACTGTTGTTTTCCTCATACTCCCTATCATCTACTGTTGTTTAGTTTGCTGTTTCTATCATAATGCATGTTCGCAACAACCGTAAGTTCCAAGTTTTACTTGTAAAACCAAATTCCTTATTCATACCATGCACATTACTCAATACTCCCTATATGTATGCTTGTTTTGAGGATCTATAATCCAGTGTGTGGTGAAGCAGCCCATGTTTGCACCTTGTCATCTCCTATTTTATCTTAGTGATGTGGCTGATGATATGAACAACATGCCATGCAAATTAACCAAAATAGACCCAACGATTGTCTTTGCCCTTCATCTATGCTTGTTATGTTGACATGGTAATCCAGTAGTGTCATGAAGCTCCCCGCATTATGAACAATGCCAAATTATGCTATTGATATTTTGAACTTACTCTTTATTTTCTAATTTGAAATTGGATGGAATTGACAGCACAGTTATCATGTTTGTTTATAGACGTGCAAAACATGTCATCTCTCTGCTTGTTTCAGGGTGATATGGCTGCTGGCATGCACATGTCTGCTGAAGGTTGTGAGACAAACCCAACATATATTGCAGCAAAGAAGGCAAAACATCTTGAAGATAGTGAGACAACCCCAAAGTCTTGTCTTGATGCAGTGTTCAAGTTACTTGAGACTAGCAGTCGGACAAGCTAACAGAATTTGCTGTCTGAATCAGTTCGACTTGTTCAGTCCCAAGTTCTAGCAGAAAGGCATTGTGGAACTCAACTTCGACTTGAGGTCCTATCTCTAAGAAAGATTCCGGAGAACACCAATGAGAACCTCATTGCTAAACAGCTACAACTGGAAGCTATGACCAACATGCTAGGCCAGTCTCACAGCCTTGCTCAGCAGCTTGCGCAGCAGTTCTCGTGTAAGGCTAACCTTTCTTGAACTGTCTTGGACGTGGTCTCGGTTCAGTATTATTTTGTTACGCTGCAATGGTGCCCAGTTTTTGTAATCTGCTTCTTTGTAGCGCTTTATGATCACTGGTGGCGAACTTCGATGTCGAGTGGATGTAATATACCGTAAATCCTTTAATGTATAGTGTAGGTTTATTCTAAGTTACTATGCCGTAATTTCTTTATTGTATAGAGTAGGTTTGTTCTTAATTCCTACTAGTTACTTCCATCATTCACTATCTGCAAAAAAAACTGATATAGTCGACCGGGCCGAAACATTCGCCTCTAATGGGCCTAATTTTTAGCGGGCCACAATTGGGCCGGCCTGCATCTTTCTTGGGCCTAAATGATTGGGGCCTTCACACTTTGCGCCAGGCCCACAAGTTACTCCGGCCTATATTCGGCCCAAATTTTAGTTGGGCCTTTTGTGGACCCAGCGCTTAGTTTGGCCCAAGTAGCGTTAGGCCATTAACAGGCTGAATATTTTACTGGCCTGTTACGACCGAGAAGAAACCATGGGCCTTTAGCAGGCCGAAATGCATATTGGGCCTCAATTTTCACTAGTCGTCGACGGGCCTTTAGCAGGCTGAAATGTAGACCGGGCCTTTTTTGGCCGAGTTATATGACGGGCCGTTACCAGGCCGAAACATATATCGGGCCTTAGTTGGCCCACTGATACCATGGGCCTTTAAGAGGCCGAAAGCTTAGTACATGCATCAACGGGCCGAATTATACGACATGCCTTTAACAGGCCCAAAGTCACATTGGGCTGAACAGTTGCCACCTTTATCATGGGGCGTTAGTGGGCCGGATGTCGCGTCAGACCATATATGGCCCATGGGCAGCCCCGGGCCATTCCCAGGCCAAAAGACACACCGGGCTGAAATGGGCCAATGTCTACATCGGGCCTCTAACAGGCCGAAAGTCAATGTGCTGTAATTGGGCCCAAATATTCGGTGAACAATTAAAGGGCCAGATCTAGCTTCGGGCCATAAATGGGCCTTTATTAAAGAGACCGTTATTGGGCTGGCCCACTAGTACCTGAGTAAGTACTATGGGCCTTTGACTAGGCCAACCTTTTTAACCTATATGGGCCTCTGTTGGGCCCTGCCACGTGTCGACGTATCATAGGCATGTCTCCTCCAATGGACGGGCGACATCTGGCCCACCGAGGAGCAGACACGTGTTTCCTCCGGCCAATGAGAATTTTACACATGGAAAATCACCATTGGTCCGGGCTTTAGCGGGTTATCGGATCTAAAACCGGACCCAACAGCTTAACGGCGAGCCGTTATGGTGGATGCCATGTGTCGGTCACCCTTGACGAAAGCACTTCTATGACGCGCGATTTATCGTCATGGAAGTGGACACTTCCGTGATGATAATTTTGGTAATGTAATGGAACACTTCTACGACAGCACAGGTATAACTATCTTGATTCTGTCATAAAATCATCTTGGATGTACATGCATGACAGAAAACGTGACCTACTATGAGAAACACGTATTATCACGGAAGTGTATTTTTTTCGTAGTGCAATCTGAGATTTTGGGACAAAGATCGAATACAAGAGAGAAACTAGGGTTTGAGATAAGATGGCGCTGGTGAAGATGTTTATGAAGATTGGTCCTCCCATGATGAGAGGATAGTTGGTGATGTCGATGGCTTCGATCTCCCCCTCCCGGAGAAAGTATCCCCTGCAGAATCGCTCCACCAGAGAGCAAAAGTGCTCCTGCCTAGATTCCGCCTCGATAAAGTGGCGCTTCATCCCGAAAGTCTGCTCGTTCTTTTTTTCTTAGGCAAATGGCATCATATAGGAGAAGGAGGGCCACGGAGGCCTACTGGTGGTGGGCCCACAAGCCTGGGTGGCGCGCTGATATTTCTCCAACGTATCTACAATTTTTTATTGTTCCATGCTATTATATTATCATTCTTGGATGATTTACAATCATTTTATAATTATTTTATATCATTTTTTGGTACTAACCTATTGACATAGTGCCCACTGCCAGTTGTTGTTTTCTGCTTGGTTTTTACATTGCAAGAAATCAATACCAAACGGAGTCCAAACGTAACGAAACTTTTTGTGGATTTTTTCTGGACCAGAAGACACAAGTTGGGCCGAACTACTAGATAGGTGCCCCGAGGGGGCACAAGGCGCGCCCAGGTGGGTTATGCCCACCTCGTTGGCCTCCCGCATCGCCTCTTTGCTCTATAAATACCCCAATATTCTAGAAATCCTAGGGGATACCAAATTCAATTCCAGCCGCCGCAAGTTCCAGAAACACCAGATCCAATCTAGACACCATCGCGGAGGGGTTCATCATGTCCATTGGTGCCTCTCCAATGATGCGTGAGTAGTTCTTTGTAGACCTACGGGTCCATAGTTAGTAGCTAGATGGCTTCCTCTTTCTCTCTCTCTTGATTCTCAATACAATGGTCTCTTGGAGATCCATATGATGTAAGTCTTTTTACGGTGTGTTTGTTGGGATCCGATGAACTTTGAGTTTATTATCAGATCTATGTTTTTATCCATGAAAGTTATTTGAGTCTTCTTTGGTCTCTTATATGCATGATTGATTATAGCCTCGTATTTCTTCTCCGATATTTGGGTTTTGTTTGGCCAACTTGATCTATTTATCCTAAAATGGGAAGAGGTGCTTTGTGATGGGTTCGATTTTACGGTGCATGATCCCAGTGACAGAAGGGGAAACGACATGTATGTAGCGTTGTTATTAAGGATAACAAGATGGGGTCTATTTCTACATAAATAGATCTTGTCTACATCATGTCATCATTCTTATTGCATTACTCCATTTTCCCATGGACTTAATACACTAGATGCATGCTGGATAGCGGTCGATGCGTGTAGTAATAATAGTAGATGCAGGCAGGAGTCGGTCTACTAATCTTGGACGTGATGCCTATATAATGATCATTGCCTGGATATCGTCATGATTACTTGAAGTTATATCAATTGCCAACAGTAATTGTTTTCCCGCTGTTTGCTATTTTTCTCGAGAGAAGCCACTAGTGGAACCTACGGCCCCCGGGTCTCTTCTTTAATATATTTTCCTTCACGACCTATTTTCCTTTTCTTTTGTTTTAAGTTCTATTAAACCAAAAATACTTTGCTGCACTTATTTTATACCTGTTATACTTATCCAATCTATTACAACTTTCTCCCGTCTTCGTGCCTTCTGGCGCCGTTACCCGAAAGGGATTGACAACCCCTTTAACACGTCGGGTTGCGAGTATTTGTTATTTGTGTGGAAGGGTTGTTTACGTTGTGTTGTGTGGTTCTCCTACTGGTTCGATAACCTTGGTTTCATCACTTAGGAAAATACCTACCATTGTTGAGCTGCATCATCCCTTCCTCTTTGGGGAAATACCGATGTAGTTCAAGCAAAATTCACGCGCCCGGGGGAGCGCCACCTAAGCTTGTGGCTCACTGGTGGGGCCCCTGCTGCTAATTCTTCTTCCAGTATTTTTATTAGTTCTAAAATCATTCTGCAAGGATTTTCAGGTCATTTGGAGCTCTGGAGAATAGTTGTCTCTGTTGTAGCTTTTTAAGGTCAAGAATTCTAACTGCCGGCAATTTCCCTCGTCATTTAAATATTGCAAATTAAGAGATAAACGGCATAATAATTGCCTCTTAAAGTGAAATAATGACGCAAAACATAATAAATAACAGTAGAAAACATGATACAAAATGGATGTATCAGGCAGCAACGACGACATAGCGACTTCAACACCTTTATTTGGTAGCCCTTTCTGTATCTTTTCTGTGTGTCCGAGCTTAAGGCATTAAGTGTGTAATGTTACGACTTGTTATGCTTATCATAACATGATGACTCTAGCATGACAACAGAATGAGCCCTTTGTCCTATAGTTCATGTTGTGGCCGAACAATTATCTGTTAGTTTCATGAATGCTGCCATCATTTGCTATGCAATCTTCCTATATAGATTCATGCAAAATGTACTACATATTATAACATTGACTATTTAATTGCATAATACTTACTATTTTTGTATGTATGAAAACTACAAATGTCACAGCAAACTGTCGTGGCAATATTTATGTTATCCCTCTAAAAACAAGCTAGCAGCATTTGATATCATCAGGACGCTGCAAATTTTAACCAACACTAGGAGCGTTCCCCAAGAGGGCACGCTGTAGATTGTCTCTAACAACCACGACGTTTACTAGAACAACACATCGCCAATTCAACATAGCCTGGCAACGTTCGGAGATAGCACACACTGCTACTTAGTATTACTATAGCAGTGTGCAAAGAACACGCTGCAAGATGCAACGCGCAAGGCACGTGCCTATTTCACATTGCTACTCTTTTTACCTTACCAAGAGCGTCAAACTGGCGGCGTCCTCGGAATGCCGCTGGTGGGCTTACCCGCAGACAGTTTGTAGGGGGTTCTTGTACTAGTGAAGAGAGTGCAAATGATTTCTATAAAACATATCGCCGTGCTTGAAGAAATATAATAGAAGAACATGAGTGATTGCCTCTACTCAGAAGATATAAGTGAATAAGAATGAGCATTTTATAATTTTGAGATGAACGTGTGTCTCTCATAATAGGTGTGATCGGAAGACAATAATTGTGCAACAGAAACAATAAAATTACTAGACAATGTATACAATTTGTAACCAAATAATGTGTAAAACTTTCAGGAATTGATCACACTCCATTACAGAGAAATAATTCATTTAATGGACACAAAAGTTTCTGTTTTTGCATAGAATCAAATCAACAAGCATCAAATAAAAATAAAAGATCGAAAAATAATTCCGACAGTAGCAATAATCATGTTGATACACAAAAATAAGAAAATGATAAATATTGGGTCGTCATTAAGATAGGCTTCAGATTTAATGATGTTCACATGAAATATAAGAATTGAAGCACAAAGAGAGCATCATAAAACATGTAACAAGAAATTTTAAGTCTAACCCACTTCCTATGCATATGAATTTTATAAATACAAACTAATTATTAAGGGAAGGAATATTTAGCTTATGGGAGGAAGGAATATAAAACATTAACATCTTTGACATAAAGAGAGGTAATTTAGTAACATGAAGGTTTTATAACCATACTTGTCTCTCTCAAAATAATTATAGGTAGGGTCAAAATGAAATTCAAAATATAGCTATCATATAAAATATTCTCTCCATGATACACATAAATGCATATCTTATAATCTTCCAAGATAGTAGTATTTACACCAACTAACGCCATGAGCCCTCCAAACCTAATTTTATCAAAAATTCATAAGATAGAATGTCCTCCAAAATAGTGAGATTCTTTTTATGTAAAGTTGACACTCTTCCAAACACACTTTCAATTGTATTGCAAATTTTATTATTAATAATAGATTCAGTATGAGGCTCAAGTAAATTTTCAAGATCAAAAGAAGCATCAATTATCTCTCGAGTCATGATCATTATAATAACTAGTAGGCATATAAAATCCATCATCAATAGTGCCTACGGACATAGTGTCCCCATAAAAAGCAATATGAAGTGTGTCCTCTTCATCACTTGAATCATAAAGATTATCATATTTTTCTTTTATAACTACCTCATTAGTAGGGGTACTAAAAATATCATGCTCATCAAACTCATCATCCCCAAGCTTGTAGTTTTGCATATCATAAGCAAAAATGGCATCCATAGATTTCATATTAACATCATTGGAATCATGCTTTTCGTTCAAAGAACTATCATGAATCACTTTATAAAATTCATTTGTGAACACTTCACAAGAATTTTTAGATTCTCGATTTTTACGGAAAACTTCATAAAGAAAATGAAGAGCACTCAACTCCATCTTTTCTTTCAAAGAGTTTATAGCAATATTATTTTCATCATTAACAATTGGGTTACCATAATTAGGAATTTTGAAAAGTCTAACTAGCGGAGAGGGATCCATAATGAATATCATTTATTTGATTTGTTTTCAGTGTGTCAACATGGTAGAAACACAAGCGGAAATTGTAATACAAATATTTTGGTACTTCCAATATTTTTTTTGGTAATTTTGTGACTTTTGGAAAACGGAAGAAGATCAAATAAAAAGGCAAATGGCAAAAAAGATAAAAAGAAGTAAATTAATAAGTTTGTGCTAAGGCACCTGGTTTGTTTGGTGAAGCCTAAACGACAACGGCGTCAGAAATTCTTCTGATACTTGTGATAGTTATTGGATTTCCTCGAAGAGGAAAGGTGATGTAGTATAAAAGCAGAAAGTATTTTCCTTAGTAAAGAACCAAGGTTATCGAACTAGAAGGAGGCGACAAATGGATTAAATAAGCAGTACAAGCACACACAAAGCAAATGCTTGCACCCATCAAAGGTAAGGTGGTCGTCACTCCCCTTTTTCTTGTCAGTTGCAAGTATCAAATCTCGCAGTGATAGGTCAAAAAATAAAATAAAAACAAAGTAAACTAAAACATCAAAATAACTGTAGGATCACTTGAAAATAATTGAGAATCGATCCGGGGGCCATAGTTTCACTAGAGGCATCTCTCTCATAAATAGCATCGGTGGGTAAACAAATTATTGTTGGGCAATTAACAGAACTACGGAAAATTATGATGATCATCCAAGGCATAGTCAGTGAATAGACATTACATCCGTGGCAAGTAGACTGTTAGTCCAATTGCATCTACCACTATTACTCCATCCCAAGACCACTATCCAGTATGCATCTCAATATATTAAGTTCATACATGCAGAGTAGTGCATTAAGCAAGATGACATAACGTAAACAGAACAAGACAACTAATATGACCAAACCCCCTCATTTTATCCTTAGTAGCAACAATATAATAAGTGCCTTATCAGCCCTCCTATCATAGAACAAGCTCACCGCAAGATTGAACCTACTACCAAGCACCACTCCCACTAAAGGTAAATCAATCTACTTTGCCAAAGAAGATGGATAGATTGGAGAGATATATAAGGTTATAAAATTACGCAATCAAAGAGATCGCAAAGGACTCAGATAATATCAGTGATTAATCCCATCATAGACCCATGATTGATCGGATCCCAACAAACACACCGCAAATACGATGTCGGATTGATCTCGGAGGTGATCACTGTATTGAAGATTAAAGAAAGGAAGAGAGAGAGAGAGAGAGAGAGAGAGAGAGAGAGAGAGAGAGAGAGAGAGAGAGAGAGAGAGAGAGAGACCCATCTAGCTGTTGCTATGGACCTGTAGGTCCTTAAAGAACTACTCACATCGTCATGGAGGCAACAAGGTTTATCAAGATTGCCTTCCTAATGGTTTTCCCCTCTGGCAGAGTACCGAAACAGGTCTCCACATGGGGTCGCTTCTAAACATAGGCTTGCGACGGTGGAAGAATTGCTTTGGGTCTCGCTCCTAGTGTTTTGGAATATTTGGAAAATCACAAGCTCACATGGCGCGCCTACCCCCTGGGCGCACCTTGTGTGCTTGTGGCCTCCTCGTGTGTCTTCTGGTCTCTTCCCGAAGCTTTTATGGTCTCTTTTGTTCCGGAAAAATTCATGGTAAAGTTTCATCATGTTTGGACATCGGTTGCTATGTTTTCTCTGCGAAACAAAAAATATGCAAAAGATAGGAACTGGCACTGGGCACTAAGTTAATAGGTTAGTCCCTAAAAATATTATAAAATGGCATATAAAGCAAGAGCAGCGATTTGGTGCCCGGGCTCAAAAGAGCCCGGGCGTGAACAGTGCCGGCGTTAAAAAAAATCCATTTTTGTTATGCAAGATGTTCAAATGTGTGATGTTCCTGAAAACTTTCATGAAGTTTGGACATTCAAGGAACTCATGGCAAAAAAATTAAATTCAGGTATGTGAGAAACATTTAAAAACAGCACGGTTCACACCCAATTTTGTCTTTTTGCCGCACATTCCTAGAATCTCCAGACTTCATCAAATTTTGCACAAACATCAACCACATGCGCATCTTTCTTGCAAAAGAAAAGTTCAGATTTTTTGAATTTTTTCTATTTTTTATGGCGTTACTATGTACCGGGCGAATCTGAGCCCAGACTCAGAGGTGGATTATCAATATAAAACATGAAAGAATAAAAAATATTAAAAATTATTGATGCGTTTGAGAAATATCACGGGGGCGACATGTCGTTACTCCGATGGAATGGAGGTCAAAGCTCTCTGTGACAAAGAAGCTATTAGGGGTGAGCACCGCCTTCTCCTGGCCATCGGTACGTACCTCGCCCCGTGAAGGCTACTGCCATGGACGAAATGGAAGCAGGAATTATGGTGCACCAACGTTGAGGATATCACTTACTGTTAACATTTCGGTTGGCTGGGATTCAAGATTAATCAGAAAGCGACCAATTAATCAATTTTATTGGTCAACTATTAATATCAGACATCAAATCCCTGGTTCCTAGCACTAAAATATGCTATATTTAGCACAAAAACAATATTGGATAGAAGTGTTAGCTTGATTACTTGCCTTTGAATCATTTTATGATGACAAACAAAATAGGATAACAATACTCCCTCCTTCCCAAAATATTAGGCGTACTAGTTTTGCATGCAATCCCATAATCTAAGGTCCACATGCCTTCCTATTCATTCACATAAACCCATAACGAACAATTGCTATTTTTCTGGAAAGGAAAACATATCGCTGGCTGAGTCTCTCGTCAGGTTAGCTCCCAACGCTTTCCTAGTTTGAGATTGGATCGCTCGAGTAAACCTGCGCTAATATTCGTGCTGAAACTAATACGCCTAACATTATGGGAAGGAGGGAGTACATATTACATAACCAGGTCCAAGAAACACAATTAAATATAGTTCTGGCACACCTGATGCTAGGAATATGCCCGATTTATTGTTATATTCCCAATAAATTGCTTATCTGAGTGATAAATCAGCCCAAATGATAACCGCTGGTGATAAGGAATAATCTTATCGGCAGCCACCCCCGCCCGGCTAGTGATAAATCGGACGATAAATCGTTGAACTGGGCAAATTTTTTAACAATCCTATAAAGTTATAACCCTATCCCACATCCAAGAAGCTCATTGGTATGCAGACCATATCAAAGTGCAAATCAAAGCAACCAAAGATCCCACCCCCTCCGTTGAGGGGACTTCCAGAAGGAGGAAGACTATGAAATAAAATCATGTTTCAATTTGTTGCAGTAGGTCAATTTGAGAAATTTTTATGTCATGTTGAAAGCAAGTTCCGTTGACCGAAGTTGCAATATCTATGTGATGTTGAACGCATTGCCAATAAAATTACAATGTCTATGTGATGTTGAACGAAATGTGAATGAAATTGCAATGCATGTAGGTGAAAGGGAAATAGACACTAATGGGTGGGTCTGCAAAATTTAAAGTTCTGGTTATGCCATATCTGAGTTTGCACACGTCTCTGCAGCCAAAGAAAATAGAATAAGGCGCATCTGAAAGAGTTGCTCTAAAGGCAACGATTTACCAATGAAAAGAAAATAGAACAGTAATGTGCGTTCTTATAAAATAGTTTTTATTTTCTCTTATAAATTCGTTTACAATTATTATGACCCTAGCTTTCCCATTGTTTCTATGTAGCAAAAAAAATTATGTGTGGAAAATCCGAATCAATCAGACACTTGCATAGAAAAGTGCATATCAATTTCTTGTAGCCCCAGGACACCCACGGCAGGACGCCAGCTGCCCTACCGAGATTTTTTCCGGCATTGACAGAGATGGATTGTGTGCATCCAATGCCATGCATGCTTTTCTCTTTGTACTGTAGTAGAGTGTGTGCAGCCAAGCCACACACGCAGACGCACAGTCTGCACATCGCGCAAAACTTTTATCGCCAACAAATCGGCTGGTAATACGCGCCAAGATTTCCTGTGCATATGATGGCCGATAGGCACCTGCCACTGGCAAAGGGCGATATCGCGCATCTACTTGCGTCGTCATACAACAGGCCTACCATTGTTCTGCCGCATTGTACTTTAGCCGCAACACCTTTTGTTAACTTCACTATTCACCCGCAAAAAAAAACTTCACTTCATTATTGAGAATAACCTGAACTTACACCAGCGCCTATGGATTCGAATCTAAGGGCATCTACAACGCTGACCCGCAATCCGGACATTGCATTGTTCCACGGACAGGTGGATCAGTCTATGGACACAGATACGGGAGCCGGCCATCCAATGCTATCTTCAAACATTTTAAAACGCATTTAAATAGACAGGATGAAATTCATGCAAACCGGTAGATTACCATATAAGCTGGACGAAAATATTTGCATTTTGAACATATTTTAATTAAACTATGCCGGACTACGATAAAACTTGTCTAATGCTCGACGAGGCGGATCCCCACTCTCACGACATCTCTTCCCTATGCCCGTGTTGGAGATGCCCTAACGATCCACAATTATAGGGCACCCAGGCTGCGCCCATCAGATCCTCTCAATCTTCTTTTTTCTATTTTGCAGGAAAGATCCTCTCAAGCTGATATATATATGTTAAGAAAAACATTGCCATCACTCGCTCCCGGCATACAACATACAACATAGTAGGAGTTGAATATTTCAAGATAAGCCTTAAATTTACACGTGCATGGCACGTGCCATTTAATAGTAGCAGGACAAGCGTAGGCGCGTAGCTATGTTGCGTCGACGATTGATGGCACCAGGAGAAAAGATGGCTGCCATCTCTCCAAAGTTGAGTGACGTTAACATCTCCAAAGGAAAGAAAGAAATATCTTTCCCATTAACAATGTTTAATTAGCGGCCAAGAAGACAAGGATAAGGTATGGAGAACCATCCGAAGGTAATATAAGCGGCATGATATCTTCCTGTCCACCTCATTTGTCCAACTCATGGAAGCCGTCGCAAGATGCATTGCGCGCTGAGCTGATCTGTGGTCCCTCGCAGACCATGATACACTACTCGAACGTCGGGTCGACGGTGGCCAAGCGAAGTGACTCGCACGCGCCTTTATCCCTTCAAATCAAACACGCACTAACATTCTCCTAGTGCCTATCGGAAAGTGAGATATATAGCCGTACGTATGTGCATGGATAGAAAAATGTTGTATATCACGCACAGGCCTCGGCAAAAACAAATTAATAATTTTATTGGAAAGCATGCATGCTGATGCTGGATACGTTTGGTCAATCAGCGATTGACAAGTCGGACACATGTGGCTGTGGCTACACAAGTCATGGTGCCAATTATTCGAGTTCCTGGCAGTGCACACCCCACACTGCTAAAATCGGCAAGCTGTCTTAGTCGGCACGCTTTGTTTCAACCGTGCATTGAATCTTAGCCACAATCTAGCAATTAGTAAAAGCTAAGTAAATGAGATCTGCAGGCTGGTAACCAAAGTGGTTCCAAAAATTATGACATGGAACTAACTGAGCGCTGATTTTGCATAATATTGGACTCGAGCTTTCTCTAATCATAAGATCAAATCTAGCTCTAGTGTAGGCTGAGCAACTCATGCACTAGTTCGGTCTTGTCAAACCACTGTCACATGTTGTTTGGTCTACTAGTGATTGTCAAACAGCAATAGATAACATTAGTGCCCGAAACTCTAACAAGGTGGGGTTGGTGCATTGTGACAAATTTTACTGATGCAATAACCAAAAATCGATTGCAGCATTCACTCCCGTGACAAAATCAAGGGTGGTGCCAACAGTTGCATAAATACCATGACAATAAGTTACCGCTACAATTTTCAAGTCAGTGACTAAGAATGATATTGGAACAATATTGTCATGGCAATAGTTTATTTGCATGAGTTATGCTGTTGTAATATGTACATATGGCCACAGACTTTTTTCTATGGTAATGGCTTGTCCAAAAAAAGAGATTTTGTTGGAACATCCTAACCCAAAATGATTTTTTTTCATGGCAATAACATGTCGCAATGGTGATATTTCATGTAGATATCCTATTGCAAGGGCCAAGATTACATGGAAATAATCCATGTGACAAACTACGATTTATATGGCAATAAACCATCGCCACTATACCAAAATAAGCAAGTTGTCTTAGTTAGCGTGCTTCGTTTGGCTGTGAATTTATTATTAGCCACAATCTAGTAAGGTGGTAACCAAAGTGGTTCCAAAAATTATGACATGGAACCAACTAAACTCTGCTTGCTTAATGTTGGACTCAAGCTTTCACTAATCATATTATATCAAATCTAGCAACAGAGCGGGTTCAGCAATTCATGCACTAGTCCGGTCTTGTCAACCCACTATGACATACTGGTCAGGCTATTATTGATTGTTAACAAGAAACATACAACACTAGTACATGAAACCCTATTTGAGGCAGCTAAATTGGAGTCGATATATTGCAATGAATTTTGTTATTGCTGCAATAAACATAAAAACAGTACAATTAATATGTCCTTACCACGAAAAATTCAAGGTCGCTCCCAAGCATTGCAATAAACACCATGGCAATAGGTTACCACAACAATTTCCAAGTCGAAAATGTAATTGCAGTGATGGTGCTGTGGCAACAGAGTTCTATCACTACAAGTAATGCTGTTGCAATATGCACATACGAAAATAGTCTGCTATCACAGGGGATAGCTAGCACCCACTTATCTGCCCCACGGTCAGAACACGTCGAGATATGCACTACATGATTAAGGCATTGGAAGCAGGGAGGATCTATAGAAGCGTCGCCACTAATTAGGGACAATTTGTACTGTACGTCTGGACTGACATTGTTTAGAGTTTACATGTGTAACTCTTTTTTCTTTCTGTCTGACATACCACGGCAAACTACCAGAACACATGCTCAGCTGGGTGGATATCTGGTGCTACGGGAGCACCTCACATTAGATGCTCCCGCGCAACCTCGGCCGTCGATCTGAGGTTGAATGGGCAGCATCATGGGATGTGGACCAAAGTGTCATTTCAGGAATGTTCGGAGAATTTTCTGCAAAACATTTATGCTGCATTTGTGTTTTTTGTTTCTCGATGTGTATTGCGAATTTTGATTTGAAATTTTGGGGGATTGTACATTCATGTGATGCTAACATCCATAAAAAAAATTTGGATATCTGGTGCTACGGAAGCACCTCACATTAGGTCCACCCGCTCAGTTCAATCCCCTCACGATGCATTAATACTGGTGTCCCACCGGTGCTACTCTACTTTTTATTTTTCGTTGTTGCTTAGTACTCCCTTCATAAAAAAATATAAGTGCATTTAGATAACAGCGATATAAACGCTCTTATTTTGTATGGAGGGGATAATAGCCTATGTTTGTGTCCATTCAGGCCCCGTTTGGGAGCAGTGTCAAAATTTTCCAGAGGTGCCAGTTTACAGCCGCGCGAGTTGCTGGTCACAGGTGGGATATAGGACAGAAAAAAACACTCCGTTTGTTCATCCCACCGGAAGATGTTTGGGAGGATACGAGCTTTAAACTTGGCGTGTTTTTAAGCACTGGAGAAAACCCAGCCCGAACACCGATGGTAAACTGGAGTTGGGGAGAGGAGGTTGGAGGACAAGGACCGAGTGGCCTCATGGAGTCGCACTAACGGTTGGGCGCTAAAAACACAAGACATGAAGTCTGACAGCCATTAATCAATCTCTCATTGTCGGTTGGACTGACAACTCAAACTTGGAATGACGGGTTGATAAGGTGGGAGACATGTTCCACCATGCTTTTGTATTTGTCAATCGCCAAATCCTCGATATCTGCAATGACGAGTGATGATCTTCGGGAGGACAAAAGCCATGCTGAAACATCGTAGAAGCGGGCAAAAACACTAAATACGAAAACAAAACAATCTCCATTTCAAAATAAGTGTCTCAACTTTTGAACAATTTTATACACTAAAGTTTAGTAGAAAGTTGAGACACTTCTTTTCGAACAGGAAAGTATTATTTATGAAATAAATAATGTTATATCCCAGCACCGATACTCAAATATGCTAAAATTCACTATAGTAAAAGCAATATATGGGCAAATCCAACGCGCAAAAGCTACGCCGATTTTGTCCGTTTTTTATCCATTTGGGTCAGCGTATAGCTTGGCCTTTCTTCGTCCCCGTCCGTGTTTGGGTTGGGAATGCGCCCAACGCACCGACGCATTTTTGTCCACACGGCCATATTTTTTCTCCTTTTACGTACACATCAAAAACATTGCCCCAAATTCACATAATTCAACCAAATACAAATATCATAATTTCATAAACCAATTAAAATCTCATAGTTTACTAATCAAACTAAATATAATTTTTTACCAATACATTTGAAAGAAAAAATAGCCCATACATCTATTGGTTGCCAATGTGAGCTCTCATATGCTCAACAAAATCATCTTGTAGTTGAGTGTGAGTTTTCCAATCACGCATTTGATGATGAAATTCGGTGAACTACAAATGTTGCCGCTCCTCTATGCTCAGACACAACATTTTCACCCTAAAATTGAAACCCCTAATGGTAGATTTCATACCCCACGCTCATCCTCTGCGATTAGGGGCCAATTTTTCTTATGCCACTCTAGATTTCAACATTTCACTTTTTTCCATTTTTAGTTTTTGATAATTATCATAATTTCCATTCCCGTGGCAAAAGCAAAATTTTCAGAGTGGCAAGTGTGAAATAAAATTATTTTTCTTTTGCCACGGAATGGCAATTGTGATAATTGTCAAAATCTAAGAGTGGCAAAAGTGAAATGTCAAAATCTGGAGTGACATAAGAAAAATTGATAAATCTAGAGCATTGGCATGCGGACGTCCGTGACAGGATCTTTCAAATTTTAGTACACAAACTGATAAAATTCTAGTTGGTTGTACTATGCCTCCGAAGAATTATGTGGCCGACAATTACCTTGTCAAGGAAGACTCGGACTGCTTGAGAAAGTGACAAGTTATTTTAACTAGGGATGTTTATTGCACAATGCACTCACTCACAACCAATGTTTATAATATCGGGAACAAAATAATTTGGGACCTAACTGAAATGCTCAAGACTTGCTCAAATCACGAATTCCTTTGGTCACAAGACGGAGAGGGAGTGGATCTATCACTTGATTGGAAAATCTCTTAAGAACTCCCACGAATCTCTCCAGATCTAAGATTTGATGTAGGAGAAGTGAGGGGGAGCAACTTGGGTGTTCTAGGGTTCTTTTGGATTTAGTGGTCAACCCTCTACCGGATTGGTAGAGGGGTATATATAGAAGGCCTAGAAAACTAGCCATTTGTGAGTGTAAAATCCCGTGTAAGTACGAGATGTATGGTAAGTATCGGAAGTCTAGTAAGTATCGGACATCTGGTGGCTGAAGGAGCGGTGGACGTCTGGTAAGTACCGGACGTCTAGTCGCTGGAGTTTTTGCACGAACTGAATGAAACAGACAAAGAACAGGGGCATCAAAAGTCCAGAGAAGACCGGATGACTGGCAATTTGACTGTGTATAGGGTCGACCGGATTTCCGGTGGAGGCCAGAGATCCGATAGTTTCTTTCTGTTGAGATACACCGGATTTCCGAAAGGTTCCGGATGTCCGGCGGGCAAAGAGTGATCGGACGTCCGGTAAATACCGGTCGTCTGGTGAGACATCAGTGGGTGTATGTGTGACTTAGGATGAAGGATGAAAAATGAAAAATATAAGAAGCAACTGTGGTCATTGAGCAAATCCTTCACGAACCCCTCTGATCCCCTCTTAATAGTGCGGGATCCCTATAGCTTAAGAACATAAAAGAACTATACTGGATAGCTTCTGGAAACTCAGTCTTGAGCATATATCCTTTTCGATGGTCATCGATCCACATCTAAAGCCAAAGGAACTAATACCTCTGACTAAAGCATTTCAATTAAGCTTTGGTGTTGATGTTTACGCTTGGCTAAAGTTGGAACGATGATCTTGATCATGCCACTTGGTGAAGGCTTCAAATTGTATACATCTTCATACGTTCACCATGTGATCATCCACAAGCTTCAAGCATATAATCCTTCGGGGTGGCTATCTTGAACTTGCCCTTGTCAACCATGAACATCAACACTTGATGTTATCCTCTCAAGGGCACTTGAGATCTTTCTTTTGAGGTAAGTCCATGCGAATCACCTAACCTACATAGATATAGAGAACACATAGAATGGGTCAGTACACAAAGGGTAATTGATAAATTCTTACCATACCACAAGATCTCATGTGGCAATGATTTGCGCTTTTGTGTTGACCATCTTTGATCTTCATCTTGGTCAACATTTATCTTTGCTCCATGATTAATATTGATTCTTAAAGGCCCTATTAATATCTTCACTATGCTTCATTGCTTCAAGACATAATAACAAACATCTCAATTCACTATAACCATATCAAGTTTCTCCTTGAATATCATATTGCACATCATTTGCTCCTTTTCATGCTCCAACATAGTATCTTGAGAGGCACAATGAATCCTTCACTTGAATTACATGTTTCAAGACATAATAATCCATGACTCAACATATTAGCTCATAATGATCCTATCTTCAAGCATATGTAGAATTCTTCTCTTTAATCATTCTCTCAAGATCTTGATCCATCATCATTCCCCATAAGCCTAAGAATGAGAACGTCTGAGATCCTCAATGAACTCCATATAGATCACATCTGTTCATCACATGGAATTCATCTTGATCGTATTTTGTTCAATCACCGAGCTCAACCCTTGATGCATGCAGAACAATATGTATATGGCATTCATTTCGAATCCATTCTATCTCCTTCTTGGATCACCATGGAACAAACATCCTTCAATTCATCTAATATTGTTCATGCATTGCAAATGGAACTTTCCTTCAAATGTATAACTCAATGCAAACATTAGTCCATTAGGATTGTCATCAATGACCAAAACCACACATGGGGATATGCACTTTCAGGGGTGGCCTCATGTGTTGGTTGTCAATGGGAGGGGGATGGCCAATGTGCCATCGACTGGCGGGCTAGGCGAGGACAGGGGCAGGTGTCGCGCATGTCCGCTTTGTTTCGGCGCCAACGCAAACCCTGCCCAAATTCAGGCCTGAAATGGGTCATGCTCAAGAAAAACGCGCTCGCTCGTCCATTTGGGTCGGCACGTTGGGTCGCAATTTGTGTCTGTTTGGACCCAAGCGGACACACTCAGACAGTTTGCGTCGGTGCGCTGGAGTTTCCCTAAGTCTTCCAAAAGGTGAAAAGAATCCACATGTTCAAAACAAAGAAAAGATCCATATGTCAGGTAGAATTGTAGACATGGCATTCCTCTAGATAAACAGGCATCTTAAATGGGTAATTACAAATTGGTTCGGATCCTGCAGCACGATATCCGCTCATCCCGCGCGTCGCACACGTCCGGCGACACGGGGAAAACCATTGTTGTCGCACCTAGGGGCTCAACTCTGCCGCCCTCCATCCGCATTGCCGCGTCCCTCTTCGAGCACCGGGGGAAACCCTTGGTCCAACTTCGGATCGGATGGCGGCGGCGTAATCACGTCGCTCCCCTTCTTGAAGAAGCTATCTTGCTTGCTTGTGACGTCTGCGGTGTTCGACGTCTTGCCGGTTTTAGGATTAGTGGGTTTAACTGTGGTTTTTCTTCTGTTTGGACTGAGCATCTATGTTCTCTCTGTTCCGGAAATCATGCCAACACCGGTTTGCGTTCGTGCCATGTGGTGTACCCTTTTGTACTCATTTCTTTTCCTTCTATCAATGAAAATATATGCAAACTTTATGTGTTCGCAAAAGAAATGGTAATTGGAATTTCTATTTCCACTTTACATTGAGAAAAACACGCTCTGGGTGTCTCCTTCATTCGAAAAGAAGGGTAACCTAAGCCTCTACATCAATTGACGCAGAGAGTCCTTATTATTACTTGTAAAATAGTGCCGAACAAAGCCATGCGAGTCAGATGCAGAGCTGGTAGCTGCAACGAGACCAGGAGCCGATTATTATTCTATGTAGTTAAGCTAGGAAGGGGTCCGATTCTGGGGGACTCTTGCAGAAGAACTGGCCTAAAAATATTGGCTTTATCAAGGAGGAAGAAGACTCACACACACAAGTTCAAGGAAGAAAAAGATACACACACTTTGGCACCTCATACCGTGCCTTTTCTCTTGTATTCCTTCTCACTCAAGCAAAACTGATTACAAGTGTCTTTAAAGGAAACATGCAACGCATCCACGCCCAGGCCATACTGGCTATATGCACGCAAACGTTCAGCACTAGTACAACTACTTCTGCATGCAGCCCGGGCCAGACATATTGCTACAGTACACGAAGAGTTTTCTCTTCACGCCCCAGGCCACAGCCTGGGCAGCCCTGGGCTTAGCTACGCCGCTGCATGCAGCCTACTTTCTCTGAAGGATAAGCTCAAGTCACGTTTAAGCCTCAACTAACTCACCACACTTGAAGCTAGTCTTTCGGCTCAAGAAGACAACAACGTCCAGATCCTCAGGCGGTCAGCTGCACGTACATACTACTCACAACAGAAGATTAGTAAGCTTGCACCTACACATAACCTCTCCTAATGAGTAAGACACAGAATCCATAAAAATTGCATTTGGAACATTAAATAACGTGTGTCCATAGAATATCTGAGTGACATTGATAATAAGTAAATAGGAGTAATATCTTTCCAATTGCCATTACAAAAGAAATTACTGTTTTTGGCATTAGCAGAAATTTTGGATTAATAATTAGTCCAAAAAATATTACTGATTTAAGAGACAAAACCATTCATTCCCGGCAAGGCAAGAGAAGCCATTGCCGCAGCCTCTAGTGCATCACCTTTGGCACTAACATGTCTAATACTTATCCTAGTATCACATGCATGTGCACACAACTACTGGCTTCACTTGACCGACAATCCACCCGCCTCGCAGCCGATCGATCTGTCCACTTCGCCATGACGACATGTATCGACTTTCCTATACTTAGACAACTACTCGATGCAAACTATACCAACAATGCCATGCAAATACAAGTAAACATCAGAATAGACCTATACAATAAGGTTAACTCTAACACAGAACACCTGTCAAAGAAAGAAAGAAAAATAGTAAGAAAACATAGATCAAAAAATATGGTATAGTGACTATTACCTAGTTGCCATGAGAAATGAAAGAGGCATGGGCTTCCATTAATAATGAGCATATGATTAACATTTTTCATATATATAATTAACATTTTCTACTTTGTACATTTACATGTATGCATTTTTTGTATACAACAAAAACATTTTTATACACGTTTAACATTTTTTTAAATCCAACATTAAAAAATCATTTTGTTAATGGAAGTGTTTGTGCAATATATGTATTTTGAATATTTTGAACTATAAACAAAAGTAAGAAATGAACAACATAAAATATGAGTAAAATATGAGAAAAGTAGCATGAGATCATCATGACATCAGCGTGATGAGGCACCTGGTTACTGGGCCGGCCGCGTCACATGTATAACAGAGATGTGTGGGAGGGCACCCCTATTTCTCGCTCTAAGCGAGTACAGGGGAAGCCTCGCGCCGGAGCACCCCCAGATGGGCCGGCCCAGCAGCGCGGGAGGACACTAGTAGAATAAGGGCCTATTGTCCCGGTTGGTAAGGGCCTTTAGTCCCGGTTCCTGAACCGGGACTAAAGGGTCGGTACTAATACCCTGGCCCTTTAGTCCCGGTTCTATCCAGAACCGGGACTGATGGTCCTCCACGTGGCCTGTCTGTTGAGCCCAGGCAGGAGGGCCTTTGGTCCCGGTTGGTGGCATCAACCGGGACCAATAGGCATCCACGCGTCAGCATTTCCATGGCTGTGTTTTTTGTTTTTTTTTGAAAGGGGGGGGGGGGAGGGGGTTTGGGGAGTTAATTTAGGTGGTTCATATATTGTGCTATAGCTAGCTAATTAATAGAGAAAAGCGTCCTCTCTTTTGTCCGTGCTTGGTCGACGCTACGTACTATACATACGTATAGAGAGGACTAGCTAGACACGCTAGCTAGCTAGTAATTAAGCAAACAGAAGATCGTCATGAACATATATGCATACAAAGAGAAGTGATATCGACCACCTCTCCTTCTCCGAGAGATTGGTCGAACAACAAGTTCTCGTATATCTATCCGACACTACCGGCTACATATATACAATAATTATCTTTTACAATACGGACGCGTGGTCCACATAGTATTCTCCGCCTTCAGCGATCACGTGGTCAAGAAAGAATGCCGCCAATTCCTCTTGAATTGCTCGCATGCGCACTGGTGCTAGGAGTTCATCCCTTCCAAACATCTAATTTTAAGAAAGGGTCAATGCATACATACATATATATATATATATATATATATATATATATATATATATATATATATATATATATATATATATATGAATGAATGAAACTCAACACAAATGATGGTAATAAAATAAAATTGTGAATATTTTTATTTACGCACTTCATATTGTTTGTCGGAGTAGCCCCTCTCACAGGTCGTGTGGCGGATGGACTCGCAAACGTAGTATCCACAGAAATCATTCCCTTGTTCCTGCCACAACCACTTTACAAGAAACAGAGGTCAATCAAACTGATAATTAGCAAGCATGCTAAATGGTATTGATGAAACTAGTGCTTGAATCACTAGGAGATGCGCGTGGAATATGCTATTATATAGTACTTACTTTCGGGTGTCTAAATTGCAGCTTCTTCGGTAGTCCCGGAGCTTTTTTGGTGAATTTTCCCCAAGCCCTGCCATACAAAGAAAACAATTACTTGATATGAGAAATGAACAAAGTTGCTGATATGGTGGATAATGATCGATTTAACTTACTTCTCGAGCATTTCAGTCATCTCCGCATACTCCTTGGGATCTTTTCGCTTGGAGTCTAAGACAGTTACTACTCCCTTCTCAAGCTTAATCTCTATGAGAATATAGTGGTAGCTGCGCACACATGCATAACTCATCAATATTACATTACTATAACCTGGACTAATAAGGAAACCGAATATGCCACAAGACAGTAACACTCACTTGAAGTTGTAAGGAAAGAGTATTATATCTTTGTGTTCATTTATTACCAACGATTGTAGCAAGTTGGCCTTGGTATCTTTGGCACGAAATTTAACCTCAGTTGCATCTATGAGATATGTGTTAATGAACCCAATATCACCCACTTGTCTTTTCTTCAATTCGGCGATCTTCAATCTGCATAATATAGTGAGGATATTTATAAATACATGCAATGAAAGGGCTGAGTTATATAGAGATACTTAATGACAGAAGTAGTACTACTTACGCACAGTAGCAGGTGACCGTTGTTTTATCGAGGGCCAATTGATTGAAAACTGATAGAACTCCTCAAATGGAATAGGCAACAGTTCAATTCCAAGGAGGTCATGCTCCTTTTAACTCTCAAATACAAAGTACTCCTCCCTCGCACTCTTTGCAGGTTTTCATGTACCAATCATGCAATCTTCGCATCATCGTTGATAGAGAGCTTTCATCTTTGACGAGAGGCTTCCGTATCAGATCTTTGTATCTGCACCTCCAAGAAATCATAATGTACATCGTCGGGCAGGTAATCTGCAGGATTGCCATAACCGGGCACCATCCTCGGATCGACGATGTCGCTAGCAGGCACCTTGAGCGGGGGCACGATTGCTTGCTTGTTCGCCGAGCTGGGCAATTTGTTTCCCAGCTCGTCGTTCTTTCATCCTTTGATCAACGACAGCATTTCCCGACCTCTCCGCTTCGCAAATGCCTTTCCAATAATGCGCTCATAGTTGCCTTTCGCGGAGACTTGGGTGGTTTTGTCGGGGCAGCGAGTGCGCTTCGCTTTGACCGGATCTACCTTCTCCTCCGGAGGTGGATGTCTCTTTGCTTTCAACCCTTGAAACCAGTCATCCACTTCATCTGCGCGATCTTCGCTTTTTCCTCCTCGCTCCTCTCATACGGTAACTTCTCTGGAGTCTTCAGAGAAGGACCGAATATGTATCTCCTCCCGCCTTTGGCTGTACTGCTAGACGCCGGCAGAGCAGACGGAGCGGATGTCTTCTTTCCTTTCTTACGAGGCGGAGGAGAAGGACTACGACGCGCCGGAGCAGCCGGAGCGGCGGCGGGTCTCTTCCGCCCTTGCTGACGAGGCGGAGAAGGAGGAGGTTGGCTGCTCGGGCGCGCCGGTGCAGGCGGAGAAGGAGACGGAGTGCCGCCACGCCGGAGAAGGAGCCGGCCGAGTGCCCTGATCGCCACTCACGGGAGGAGGAGGCGGTGGAGGAGGCAGAGTGCCCCGACTCGCCGGAGGAGGAGGAGGAGGTGGAGGCGCCCAGTTCGGAAGGTTGATGAGATCCTTCCGCCATAGGCATGGAGTCTTCAGAGCGTAACCCAGCCGATACTCCCTTCACCGGTAGGGTGATCAAGCCGAGGTCCTCAAATCCTCTCGTTATTTCATCGACCATCACCTTAGCATATCCTTCCGAATCGGCGGCGGTGAAAAGTTGAGTCGGGTTTAGTAGGATAAACAGAGCCAACAGCCGCCTTGACCTTCAAATTGCTCCATTGCGCCATAAGGTGGCAATGTTCAGCATTCGTGATAGCATCCACGGGATAGCTGGCAGGAGCCGCAAGGCATGTTGCTCGGCTGAAGCAGCTCGGTGGAAGCCACGCTGCTTCTCCGCTGAGATGGCGGGTAGCCGGGGAAGCTTCGCGGCTCGCTTGTTGTGATCTGCTGCTTCGCTCCTCTTCTCATTCCTCTAGCCCCATTACCCTATCGTGCAGCGCTGCATTAGGCTCGCTCCAGCTTTCTTCCTCCTCTCATGGGTTTTGTAACCCCTCTCGTCCGAAATCCAGCCTTCCACGAAACGGAGCTCGGCGTGCCTCGTGTCCGTCCTGTGGTGCTCAGATTCCCGAGGGCCATTGTGAGCTCGTCCTTCTCCCTGTCTGGAACGAACTTCCCTTGCTGCGCTGCTTCGATATATTGCTGAAGCCTCTTGACTGGTATGTCCAATTGTTCGTCCGTCCAAATGCACTTCCCTGTTATAGGGTCCAAGGATTCGCCGCCCCAAGAACCAAGTCCGCAATGGTCTGCCAGTTCATTGTCTCGGTTCGATCCCTTTATCAAGTAGATCATTCTCAGCCTTGGCCCACTTAGGCCGGGCTACGAGGTAGCCACCGACCCGTGCGATGGTGAAGCTTCTTCTTCGCAGCATTTCTCTTGTTTGTCGCCGACATCTTTTTACTCTTTTCCGATGTCTTGTAGGCCACAAATGCGGGCCACCATCTCGATCTTCTCATATTTGCCCTTGAATTCTGGTGTCTCATTTTTTTCGACATACGTATTGAGTTATTTCTTCCAATTCCTGAATAGTTCTGCCATCTTTTTAAGAGCAAAAGACTTGATTAATGGCTCTATTACTGGCTTCTCCGGATCATCCTCTAGCGGTAGAGTAAAATTTGACTTCATCTCAGTCCAAAGATCATTTTTCTGCATATCATTGACACAAGACACCTCAGGTTCTTCGTTCTTAGGCTTATACCATTGGTGGATGCTGATCGGGATCTTGTCCCTAACCAGAACCCCGCACTGAGCAACAAATGCCTTCTTTGTCCGGTAGGGTTCAATCGGTTGGCCGTCGCGCGCGATTTGTATGATCTCAAACTTTTCATCCGAGCTCAACTAATATATATACCTGGCCGGACTAATATATATACCTGGCCGGACTCGGTTTGGTGATCACCGGAGCCGTCCTCACGGTCTACTTCTTCACCCTCTCCTTCTTGCACCGGCATTGGGTCATCGGAGCCATGTAAATCATAGCCAGCTGCTTCTTCACCTCTCCTTCCAGACCATCGTTGTCGTTGAGAAACATCAACGAGCGACGCATCACTTCCTTGTGCGATTATGTCCCTCAACAACGCTTCTTGTGCTTCGTCTCGTGGCGGGTGTCCATAGTTTCTACAAATATTTACAACATGGCAATTATTATTCAAACATGACAGATATGGATATATTAGTGGCAAACGAGAACTAGCTAGCTAATCACAATAAGGAATCATATTAATTAGTGGCCTCGACGCTGCTTCTCTAGTGTTTCGGTGGCCTCGACAACGCTTCAAGGGTTAGGGGTGGCCTCGAGAACGCTTCAAGGAGGGGTAATATCGACCCCCACGTGTTGAAGCTATCGGGAGGGGGCCGTTGAACACTACATCTATATGTCCCACAAGTGACGTGGGCATCGACGCCATGTAGGGTAGAGGGTCGTGGATCGCTGAGCGGTCGAGGTCAAGGGTCAAGGATCGCCGAGGGTCGAGGATAGCAAGGGCATTAGTCCCAGCTTCTAGGTCTAGTGTCAAAGGATTCAACAAAACCATGTCTTCATCATTAGGCAAAATAATAGGCACATGATGGTGCGAATCTCTCAAAGTTATTCGAAAGGAATCCCGGATAGGATAATTCGCTTTGCTGAAATTTGTACCAAAAGGCGGATTATCCTATCCGGACTCCGCCTCGAGAACAACTTTGAGAACTTCGCACCATCATGCCCCGTTACTTCCGGCTAATGATGAAGCCATGGGTTTCTTCAATACTTTGACAATAGGCAACCTCGACCCTTCGGTGATCCTCGACCCCGACGACCTCGACCAACGAATCCTCGGCCCTCGACGACCCTTGAACACTCGAACCATCGACCCTAGAACCCTCGAATCCTCGACCCTCGACCCTAGAACCTCGAACCTTCGACCCTCGAACCTCGACCCTCGACCCCCAAACCCTCGGCCCCTCGATGACCTCGACCTCGAACCCTAGAACCCTCGAACCTCGACCCTAGAACCCTCGAACCTCAAACCCTTGTGCCTCAAACCTAGACCGCTTGATTTAACCTCGATTGTCGAATCAAGCGGCCCCTCGACGACCTCGAACCTCGACCTCGAACCCGAGAACCTCAAACCTCGACCCTAGAACCCTCGAACCTCGACCCTCAAAACATTGACCCTCGACCGCCTCGACGACCCTCGACCCTCAAAACATTGACCTCGACCGCCTCGACGACCCTCGACCCCTCTGTGACCCTCGCGCCCTCTAGCCTAGTTCCCAACCGTCGACCCCTCAGCGATCCTCGACACCCTCGCTTCCCGATAAAAAGAAGAAGAAGAAGAAGAAGAAGAAGAAGAAGAAGAAGAAGAAGAAGAAGAAGAAGAAGAAGAAGAAGAAGAAGAAGAAGAAGAAGAAGAAGAAGAAGAAATGAGAAGAAGAAAACGTGAAGAAGAAGAAAGAATAAGAAAAATAGAAGAAAAAAAGAGGAGAGAAGAAGGAATAGAGGAGAAGAAGAAAAATAGAATTTTTTTCTTCTTCTCTCTATTCCTTCTTCTTCTCCTTTTTCTTCTACTTCCTCTTCTTATTTTTTCTCTCTTCTTCTCCTTCTTCTTCTCCTTCTTCCTTCTTCCTCTTTATTCTTTTCCTTATTTTCCTTCTTCCTCGACGACCCTAACTCTAAACAGACAACTTCCTCGACGTCCCCGCCTCTCTCATGAACAAAATAAAATCTATGAATAAAAAACATCATATTCTATGAACAAAAAACATCATATTCCATCCACATCGATCCATGCATACATCATATATATGATCATATCTATGAACAAAAAAAATTCATATGATCATCTATGAACAAAAAAACATCATATATATATATGCAGAAAAAAAAACATTAGATCAACACATATGCAAAAAAGCATCATACATATATCCATACATCAATATATATACATGAACATTTATGAAAAAAAGCATCACATCTATGAACAAAGAAACATCATACGGTGGCGGCGGCGGCAGGGGGGCAGGGCAGGTGCGCGGGGGCTCACTGTGGGCGACGTCGGCAACGGCCATGTCGGGTGGCACGCTGGGCAGGGCAGGGGCTGACGCGAGGAGGCGAACGCGAGGTCGGGAGGCGGAGGCGACGGCGAGGTCGGGAGGCGTTGGACGACGGCGAGGTCGCGGAGGCAGAGGCGGCGACGGCGAGGGCGCGGCGACGGGGCGGGACGGCGACGACGAGGCAGGGTGACGGCGTTAGGGCAGATGCACGGCGGCGGCGACGACGGCGGGGCAGACGGCGGCGACGACGGCGCGCGGGCGACGGCGATGGTGACGACGGCGGTGACAACAGGCGCGAAGCGACGACAGCGATGGTGACGACGACGGCGATGGCGGCGACGGCGGCGGGCGGCGTCGGGGCAGCCTGGCGGCGTCGGGGAGGTTGGGGCAGTCGGGGGCAAATGCGCGATGAAACTGACAATTTTCACAAGTGTTGCTTATATACACTGAGCATTGGTCCCGGTTCGTAGCACAAACCGGGACTAATGCACCCCTTTAGTCCCGGTTGGTGCCACCAACCGACCAAAGGCCAAATTTCAGCAGCCCAAAGGGCGGAAGCGGCGTTTGGTCGGTTGGTGGCACCAACCGACTAAAGGTGCATTAGTCCCGGCTTGTGCTACTAACCGACTAATGCCTTTTTAGTCCCGGTGGTGCCACCAACCGGGACCAAAGGCCTTGTGCTGCCTCACAAAAAGTTTAGTCCCACTCGCTAGTTGAGAGAGCTCGAGAGTGGTTTATAAGCGCTGCTGCGCCACCCTCTCGAGCTCCTCTCGAACTGCAGGCTGGCCTAACCTTGCCATCTGTGCTGTGGGCCTAATGGGCCTCCCGGCCTGAATCTGGCCCATGGTAGGGTTTCTAGTCGTATTCAGGCCGTGGGGGCCCAGTAGGTGGCACTTTTTTTGTTTTTTGTTTTCTTTGTTGCTTTATTTATTTTATTTTGTTTCTACTTACAACAAAATACTTATTGTTGCTATTTTTATTTTTTTTCCAGTTTTTGGTTTTTCTTTCTGCATTATTTATTTTTTGTTGTTTTTTGCTTTATTTTTTAATTCTTTTTGCTTTTAGTTTTAGAAAAATTATAAACTTTCTGTTAGTGCCATTAGTTTTCAAATTTGAAAACACTTTTTTGTTTTCTTTGTTGCTTTATATATTTTATTTTGTTTGTACTTACAACAAAATACTTATTGTTGCTATTTTTATTATTTTTCAGTTTTTTGTTATGTTTTCTGCATTATTTATTTTTTGTTGTTTTTCGCTTTATATTTTAATTCTTTTTGCTTTTAGTTTTAGAAAATTATAAACTTTCTGTTAGTGCCATTAGTTTTCAAATTTGAAAACACTTTTTGCTTTATTTATTTATTTTATTTTGTTTCTACTTACAACAAAATACTTATTGTTGCTATTTTTATTTTTTTTCAAGTTTTTTGTTTTGTTTTCTGCATTATTTATTTTCTTTTGGTTTTTACTTTATTTTTAATTCTTTTTGCTTTTAGGTCAGCAAAATTATAAACTTTCTGTTTGTGCTATTAGTTTTCTTTGAAATTTGTGTGAATCACAAGTTTGTGAGCTCAACAAGGCGTGTAGAGGGACGGGCTTATAAACCGTGTGAGTACAAACGGACAATGGTATCATACTAAATCATTACAAAGTTGGCATGGTATCATCATAATAGTTGAGGAGAAAGTCTTCACTTTTTCTTCGCTTGTGTCGTTTGCTTATTGCGCCAGTAACCATGGATAATCTTCATCGCTTATTCGGATGCTTGGTCAGCCTTGACTTTGAAGGGGGAATTTCATGAAACTTTTCATACTCTTCGCACATGTCTGTCTTGCCCTCCACTCCTGTGGATGTCCCTTTTCCTGAAAGAACTATGTGGCGCTTTGGCTCATTGTATGATGTATTCGCTTCCTTATCTTTTCTTTTCCTCGGTATGGTAGACATGTCCTTCACATAGATAACCTGTGCCACATCATTGGCTAGGACGAACGGTTCGTCGGTGTACCCAAGATTTTTCAGATCCACTGTTGTCATTCCGCATCGTGGGTCTACCTGCACTCGCCCTCCCGACAGATTGACCCACTTGCACTTAAACAAAGGGACCTTAAAATCTACTCCGTAGTCAAGTTCCCATATGTCTACTATGTAACCATAATATGTGTCATTTCCTTGTCGGTTGCTGCATCAAAGGGACACCGCTGTTTTGGTTGGTGCTCTTTTCATCTTGGTCATTCGTGTAAAATGTATTCCCATTTATCTCAGATCCTTTCCAAATCATTACAATCGAAGATGGTCCCCGGACAACAAGTACAGCTCATCACAAACAGTGCTGTCACCTCCGAGACGTGTTTCCAACCAACTGCTGAAAGTCCTGATGTGTTCACATGTAATCCAATCGTCGACTACTCCGGTGTTTGGAGCGCAGATGTTCTTGTGTTCATCGACATACTGGGTCACCAAGGTAGAGTTCAGAGAACTGTAGTGTGCTTGAGACCAACAATATCCGTCCCTGCATATTATTGAGTCTCTTCCAAGCGTGTTTTTCCAATCAGTCTCCCCTCATACCGCGATTTAGGGAGACCTATCTTCTTAAGGCCAGGAATGAAGTCAACACAAAACCCGATGACATCCTCTGCTTGATGGCCCATGGAGATGCTTCCTTCGGCCTAGCGCGATTCTTAACATATTTCTTTAGGACTCCCATGAACCTCTCAAAGGGGTACATATTGTGTAGAAATACGGGCCCCGAATGACAATCTTGTCGACTAGATGAACTAGGACGTGCGTCATGATATTGAAGAAGGATGGTGGGAACACCAGCTCGAAACTGACAAGACATTGCGCCACATCACTCCTTAGCGTTGGTACGATTTCTGGGTCGATCACCTTCGAGATATTGCATTGAGGAATGCACATAGCTTCACAATGGCTAATCGGACGCTTTTCCGTAGAAGCCCTCAATGCAACCGGAAGCAGTTGCGTCATAATCACGTGGCAGTCATGAGACTTTAGGTTCGGAACTTTTCTCGCATATTTATTATTCCCTTTATATTCGACGAGAAGCCAGTCGGGACCTTCATACTGAGTAGGCATTGAAAGAATATTTCTTTCTCTTCTTTCGTAAGAGCGTAGCTGGCAGGACCTTCATACTGCTTCGGAGGCATGCCCTCTTTTTCGTGCAAGCGTTGCAGGTCCTCTCGTGCCTCAGGTGTATCTTTTGTCTTCCCATACACGCCCAAGAAGCCTAGCAGGTTCACGCAAAGGTTCTTCGTCACGTGCATCACGTCGATCAAGAGCGGACCTCTAGGTCTTTCCAGAGGGTAGGTCCCAAAATATAGATTTCTTCTTCCACATGGGTGCGTGATTCTCAGCGTCATTCGGAACAGCTAGTCCGCCGGGACCCTTTCCAAAGATTACGTGTAAATCATTGACCATAGCAAGTACGTGATCACCGGTGCGCATGGCGGCTTCTTCCGTGATCTGCCTCGCTTTCAAATGCTTGCCTTTCTTTCGACATTGATGGTTGGTCGGAAGAAATCGACGATAGCCCAGGTACACATTCTTCCCGCAGCTTCCGGTATATACTATCGGTGTCAAGTAAACAGTGCGTGCATGCGTGGTATCCTTGTTTGTCTGTCCCGAAGGTTACCGAGAGCGGGCCAATCGTTGATGGTCACGAACAGCAACGCCTTTAGGTCAAATTCTCCTTTTGTGCTCATCCCACGACGTACACCGCTTTCCATTCCACAGCTGTAAAAGTTCTTCAACTAATGGCCTTAGGTACACATCAATGTCGCCCGACATTATAGTGTGGCATGAAACCCTTGTAAAGCAGGTGGGTGTGAAGGATTTTCCGGTCGAGTAAGACTTCAGATTCCCACATATAGGGCATGGACAACACATAAATCCATTCTGCTTGTTTGCCTCAGCCACTTCGAGAAAATCATGCACGCCTTAATGTACTCGGAGGTGTGTCTGCACACGAACATCCATTGTCGGTTCATCTGCGTGCATTATATATAATTAAGTGTCAAAAATCATTACGAACATCATGAATAGATAATTAAGTGACCAAATTAATAGAAGTTCATCATCACATAAAAACCAAAGTACATACATAGTTCTCATCTAACAACATAAAGCTCTGCAGAGCATCTAAATTAATTAAACCATACATTGAAACTATGTAAAACATTTCAATGCGAAAACAAATACGATCATAATCGCAACCAAGGTAACAACTGATCCAACGGCATAATGATAACAAGCCTCGGTATGGATGGCATATTTTCTAATCTTTCTCATCTTCAAGCGCATTGCATCCATCTTGATCTTGTGATCATCGATTTACATCCGCAACATGCAACTCCAATATCATCTTCTCCTCCTCAAGTTTTTTATTTTTCCTTCAAGAAATTGTTTTCTTCTTCAACTAAATTTAACCTCTCGACAATAGGGTCGGTTGGAATTTCCGGTTTAACAACCTCCTAGATAAATAAAATCTATGTCGTTGGTCGGCATAATTTTCATAAACAATAAATGAACCAATAGTTATGAAAAGATAATATATACCACATCTGAATCATAAACAGGACGAGGGCCGACGGGGGGCGGATACCAAAACCATCGCACTATATAAGATGCAATAATAAAAGTAAGAAAATAATACAAGTATCTATCTAAACAAACAAGTAATAATATTTTTCCTTTCAGAAAGAAGATAAGAACAAGAGGCTCACCACGGTGGTGGCGGCGATGAGATCGGCGCGGGTGATCGACGGGGACGGGGCGTGACGGACCGCTAAACCTAGATAAATATTAAGGAAAATGGAGCTTGGCGGTCGAGCTTGGAGAGGAGAAACCTTAAGTAGTGTGGCTCGGGCATTCCATCGAACACCTTATGTGCATAGGAGGTGAGCTAGAGCACCACCAAGCCCTCTCCCCCTCGGCCAGAAAAAACAGAGCAGTGTGCTCTGCTCTTACACGAGGTGCTATATATAGCCACCACCATTAGCCCCGGTTGGTGGCATGAACCGGGACTAAAGGGATGCCTTTGGTCCCGGTTCATGCTACCAACCGGGACCAATGGTGGTGGGCGAGCCAGACCATTGGTCCCGGTTCGTCCCACCAACCGGGACCAAAAGGTCCGGACGAACCGGGACCAATGGCCCACGTGGCCCGGCCGGCCCTTGGGCTCACTTAACGGGCAAATAGCTCCATTGGTCCTGGTTCTGGATTGAACCGGGACTAATGGGCTAAACTGGCCTGGACGAAAGCCCTGTTTTCTACTAGTGGGATACAGCATCTTTGTTTTTTTTTCTGTTTACTGTTCATGTTTTTTGCTTTCTTTTTGTACTTCTCTTTATACTTCAAAATATTATGTTGGGGCAGCTCTCTCTCAGTGGATGAAGGTAGAAGAAGTATAAGATGGTAGAGATGTTTTTCCGGCCGCAAGTACAGCCTTTTTCCCTTTATATCAAACTGGATACACAACGCTACACACTTGCACACTCGCCGTGCTTCCGCTACATCCCGCACGTCCCGCGCGTACCCGACGAGCCCGAACACATCACATGCCGTGGCTCATTTCAACACACGGCCCCTAAGCCACAGCCTTGAGGAGTCCATTGTCGTCGGCGTTGGCGTCGGCCAGGAGAGCCTGCTCCGCCGCCGGTCCTTTCCGCAGCTGCAGGCACTCGCGCCGGAAGTGCCCGTGCTCCACACATTTGTAGTAGCGTCCACCACGCTTCCCTCCGTTGCCTGACGCAGTGCTCGCCACGCCGTCGTCGTCGTGGTCGCCGAAGCCGCGTCCGCATCACCGTCGTTCCCGAGCCGCCCATTGTGCTGCCGTCATCATCAGCTGCCCGTCCGCGCGCTCGCCGCCGGCCTGCACGCGCCGCCGTGTCCGCTCCTCGAACACATTGAGCCGTCCGAGCGCCTCCTCGAAGGCCATCTCCTCCACATTGCAAAATTGCTCGATTCTGGCCACCGCAGTGTACAGGCGGTCCGGCACGGTGTCGAGCAGCTTCTTCACCATGGCGCTATCCTCGAGTGTCGACCCGAGCATCGCGTACCTCACCGCCATGCCACTGACCCTCCCGGCGTACTCGTCCAGCTCATCGCCTTCGTCCATTCGCAGGCGATCGAACTCGCCGCCCGCCCCGATCGACGCCGACAAAGCGAACCTTGAGGCAACCCCATACCTCCTTCGCGGTTGGTTTCGTCGCCACCACTACTAGGAAAATCCTTATAGGTAGACATTTAGCAGTGGCGTTAGTTATATACCCCACGCTACTGCTACTTAGCAGTAGCGCTGGACAATACAAGCGCTGCAAGCGCACGTTAGCAGTAGTGTGTGATTTCCCGGCCAGCGTTGCTGTTAATGGGCCACGCACTCGGCCCCCTGTTGCAGCTTCAGCTATAGCGCCGGGCCTCCTCCCCCACGCTGCTGCTAAGCCCACCTCTGCTTCCTCCCTGCTCCGACCCGCACGCGTGCCCCTCTCTCTCACTCACTCTCACACTCACAGACTCGATCCCTCAATCCCCCGCTCCAGCCACCGCCCCCGTGTCCTACGTCGGCCGCCCTCCCCCGTGCGGGCCCTCCTCCCCCGTTGGACACCCTCCACCGCTTGCCCTCCTCTCCCGCCACCGCCTCCTCGCCGCCACCCCCCCCCAGCCTTGCCCTCTTCCACCGAGAGGTACTCCTCCCTCCTTCCTCCTCCTCCCTCCCTCCCTAGTTATAGTTATTAGAGAGTAGTTATTTTGAATCCTATATAGTTGAAAAAATGTAGGTTCTTAGAATAATGTAGGTTATGATGGAACCCTAGCTAGGACAGATTAGGTAGTATGAACCCTAGTTATTTATTATGAACCCTACGTTTTAAAATTTGCTAGGTTTTAAAATTAGGACAGAAATTTATCTAGCTTTTTAAATTAGGACAAAAATTTATCCAGGTTTTTAATTAGGTGTAGTTAATAGAATTTAGGTGTTTTAGGTGTATTTAACATAATTCTAGGTGTTTTAGTTGTTTTAGGTGTAGTTAACAAATTCTAGGTATTTATTTAGTTAAAGCAATTGTTGTTATTTTTTTAGTTAAAGCAATTTTTCCTGTTATATACAAATTTGCAGTGGACATGTCATATTTTGAACATGTCCCATTTTAGACATGTCATATTTTTCCGTGTGGCCTATGTTTTGCCAGAATGTCGATTCGTTTACGTTATGGCAAATTTCAGGCGCTCGATATGTCCTGCTTTTAGGAAAGGTCATGCCGAATTTTGCTAAGTGTTTATTAACTTTGTTTTCATAATTAAGCATTTGTTCTCGACGTCGACGATGCCTAGCCCGCATCCTCGTCGTCGACTCGGCGGAGGACGCTTGCTTGATTATAGGGGTCATGTCCGGGAATGGGCTCCGCCTGGCTGGTACTGGGAGGTGCTACCTTCCGTGGCGCGCAGCTTGGTGAGGAGGCAGCCCGTCATCGACCCGGGCCTTATTTGGTGGCGGTCGCGTGGGCCAGTGACGGTAGGGAGGCCTTCGTCCACCGCGGAGGTGGTATCTCACCATGTCAGCGAGGAGGATGAGCACGTCTATCGCTACATGGTTGCGTTGGAGGACAGATTCGACAGTACGTGGATGGTTCTTCAGGGATCTCACTGGAGCTATGATCCTGTGATGGTTCCTTCTCTTTGGACGTCCACTGCCCGTGCCGATACCTGTCGTTCGCTAGGGTTCTAGCTGTATTAGTGATGTTATATGTATGATACTATTCGAGATGTATTAGTGATAATATTCGACGATGTACGGATGCAATAGATGATTTAGTTTTCTTATTGAATGCATGCTAATTTGAATACTAATTTATTTTATGATTTAGTTTTGCTTATTGAATGCACGTCTGTTTCAACTATATGAACATAGGAAATGTCTGACGACGATAGCGAAAGCGAATTCGGTATGTGCGAATACCGCAAAGACGAGCACGGCCTGTGCGACAGGCCTCACCTAGTTGGTGGTAGGTGCTTCAGCATCAAGCTGGATGAGAACTTCGAAGTGCATACAGTAAGTCACAACGACAAGTCTTTTTTCGTAATTAAGCATGACTTCTTCTTCTTTTGCTTCAACTTATAATTTGAGTTTTTTACTATTCTACTAGTGTATCCCCTGCCATGCAAGAATATATATTTATATGTCTTGGCTAAGATTGGTTTCAATACTATGGAAACTATGGAGGTAAAAAGAGTTAACTTGAGGACCTAGCATGGTTATAGTTTTCTCGAAAAATTATACAATACAGACACCTACGCCCGTTTTGAATGCAAACAATGGAGAGCACTATGCAAGGCTTATGCATTTGAGCATGATATGCTTATCACCTTTGATATTCGTCCGAAAGATGATATTGAAGATAATATCGACATCTGTGTCGATGTGTAGACGCCTCCAGTTCTACCTTTATGTAAGTTTCTCAACCATATTTATATCTTAGATATTGTTTATTCAAAAATAGTTGACAACTAATTTCTATTGACAGCTTATTTCCATTCAAGCAAACATGTCCGGCGCTTGGTAGACATGACCTACTACTGTCCCAGGGCTGAAATAAACTGTGAGGAGACAAGTCATTATGTTTCATGGCTTGAGGATCTTCATACTGTCAAGACAAACTATTTTCCTGGACTTAGAAATCTTAGTACTTAACGTGCGACCAATAGTGTTCGTACTGAACTACAGTCACATCTATTTAGGAAAGATGGTAAGATTTTTTCTATTTCTCCTCAGTGCATCTTTTGCATACATTATTTTTAAAGCTAAACTTCATTGCTAAGTATGTTACTTCTAGCTAGAATGAATTTCAAGATGATGATGATGTGATACACTATGTAGCTATGATGATTAGACAATGTTGGTGGTAATGACTAGCTATGATGATTACTAGCTAGTGTCGGTGGTAATTTTCCCTTACTTGCAACTCCTATGCTGAATTAGAGGCTATGTTGATGCTACTACTAATCATTGTTGGTGAAGCAAATGCATCTGAATTTCCATCCATGAATACTGCATTTGAATATTATTATTTTTAATTTCTAATTAATTAGTTGTAGCGTGGGTGGAGAAAGTAGCGCTACTAGTACATACGATAGTAGTAGCATGTGTGGAGAAAGCAGCGCTACTACTACTTAGCATATCTGCAGCGTGGGGTAGAAAATGCGCTACTGCTAATATTTAGTTGTAGCATCATAGCAGTAGTGCCGGCACCCATGCTACTGGTCTGCAAAAAAACCCGTTGCGCCCTCCGCTGGAGCCACCGCACTCCATAGCTCCTGGGCATCAAGGATAGCCTCCGCCTTGACCACCAAGGCGGTGTAGTTCATGCTTCAGCGGCTGCAGTTGCAACGTCGTCGCCCCACCACCACCACCGTGAGGGACGAGCGACATGCACTAGTAGAAAACAGGGCAATGGTCCAGGCCCGGCCAGCCCATTAGTCCTGGTTCAATCCAGAACCGGGACCAATGGGGGCACTGGACCCGGTTCGTGAGCCCCGGGGGCCGGCCGGGCCACGTGGGCTATTGGTCCCGGTTCGTCTGGACCTATTGGTCCCGGTTGGTGGGACGAACCGGGACCATTGGCCCTCGCTCCTGGCCCACAACCATTGGTCCTGGTTGGTGGCTTGAACCGGGACCAAAGGAACCCCTTTAGTCCCGGTTCATGCCACCAACCGGGACTAAAGGGTTGGTCCTCGTTGCGCCCAGAGTTTAGTCTCACCTCGCCAACCGAAGGGGAATCAAACCGGTTTATAAGCCCCTCCCTCTCTGCCATGTTGAGCTCCTCTCAAAATGAAAATAGATGCCCTTATACACGGAATTTAACCTAAATTCATACAGAATTTCTCTGAAGTTAGTAGAAATTTATTATGAATTTAGGTTGAGTTTTCTCTATAAGCGCATCTATGCTCATTTATGAGTAGTTTTTTATATAGTTTTTTTTCTTTTCTGCTATATTTATTTTTTTCTTTTTATTTGTGAGTTGTAATAAGTCATTAAAAATAAACATCTATGCTCATTTTTTAGTAAAGTTAATCACAACTATTTTTTCTTCTATTTATTTCTGAATTGTAATAAGTCATTAAAAATAAGCATCTATGCTCATTTTTAGTAAAGTTAATCACAACTATTTTTTCTTCTATTTATTTCTGAATAGTTTTTTATATAGTTTTTTTCTTTCTGCTATATTTATTTTTTTCTTTTATTTGTGAGTTGTAATAAGTCATTAAAATAAGCATCTATGCTCATTTTTAGTAAAGTTAATCACAACTATTTTTTCTTCTATTTATTTCTGAATTATAATAAGTCATTAAAATAAGCATCTATGCTCATTTTTAGTAAAGTTAATCACAACTATTTTTTCTTCTATTTATTTTTGAATTGTAATAAGTCATTAAAAATAAGCATCTATGCTCATTTTTAGTAAAGTTAATCACAACTATTTTTTCTTCTATTTATTTCTGAGTAGTTTTTTATATAGTTTTTTTATTTTCTGCTATATTTATTTATTTTTTCTTTTTTTCTGTGTGGTAATAAGTCATTAAAAATAAAAAAGAGGCGCAATGCTAGTTAATTCGCTTCAAGCCTTTCAGAATAGTGTAAACTGCACTGCACATAGCTCCGTGCAGTCTACCCTATTCCTCAAGGCTTGAAGCGAACCAACGTGAGCATTGAGCCTCTTCTTCATCGTCTCTGCACTCAGGGCTTATAAACAGCTGCGAGTGCCTCTTGCTTGGCGAGGTGGGACTAAAAAACAGCTGCATAAAATAAATAAGTAAAAAATGCCTCCCATCGGGCCCCCACGGCTGGATATTTACTAGAAACCCACCATGGGCCAGATTCAGGCCCGCAGTGGCCCATTAGGACCATCAGGCAAAGCAGTAGTAAGTAAGCCCGTAAGCCTGCAGTGGAGAGGAGCTAGAGAGGGGAGCGGCAGTGGGGCTTATAAACCACTGCGCGCCCCTCTCAGCTAGCGAGGTGGGACTAAACTTTCGTGCCGCACCGTGCCAGCACAAAGCCATTGGTCCCGGTTCGTGGCTCCAACCGGGACCAAAGCCCTCTGCTTCCCGCCCTTTGGGCTGCTGAAAAGGCCTTTGGTCCCGGTTGGTGCTACCAACCGAACTAAAGGTGCATTGGTCCCGTTGGAGCCACGAACCGGACCAAAGACTTTGCTATATAACGAAAATTTCAGAACCGCATCCCCACTTCGATCTCTCCTTCCTCCTCGATCTCCCGACGCCGCTGCCGCCGCCGCCGCCCGCCCGCCGCCGCCGCCGCCCTTCGCCCGCCGCGACGCCGTCGCCGTCCCCATCGTCCCGTCGTCGCCTGTCTCTGCGCCATCGCCCGTCGCCGCCCGCCACGCGCCGTCGTTGTCCCCCTCGACACCCCGCCCCGTACGTCGCCGCCCCATACGCCCTCGGCCCGTCGTCAGCGCCGGCCCCGTGTATTTTCCGTTATCCGTTTTCTGTTAGGTAAATTAGATAGAAAAATTAGATATTAATGTCAAATGTTAGATGAATTAGCTAGATATTAATTAATGCTAATTAGATGAGTTAGATAAATTAAATAGAAAATTAATAAGTGCTTAATTAGTTGAATTAGTAAGTACTATAATTGAACTAGCTAGTTAGAAAAATATAATTACTATTTTATTTAGATTTTTTGGTAATATAATTAGTTAGAAAAATATGAGTTAGTTAGAAAATACTAGTTTATTTTTAGTAAGTACTATATAGTAAGTGCTACTTTGTTTTTAGTAAGTACTACTTTATTTATTTATAGTAATAAGTGCTTAGTATAGTTGAACTAGATAGTTGATTTAATTAATAAAACTACTTTATTTAATTATATATAGAAGTAGTTTGTAGTAAGTGCTACTCTATTTATTTATAGTAAGTGCTACTTTATTTATTTATAGTAAGTACTACTTTATTTATTTATAGTAAATGCTTAGTATATATAGTAGTTGAACTACATAGTTGATTTAATTAATAAAACTACTTTATTTAACTATATATAGAAGTAGTTCCCGATCGACGTCGGCGATGCCTATCCACATCCTCGTCGTAAATCCGACTCGGCGGTGGAGGCTTGCTTGATCAGGGCCATGTTCGGACTGGGCTCCGCCGGCTAGTATTGGGAGGTGCTACCTTCCGGGGACGTAGGTTGGTGAGGAGGCAGCCCGTTGTTGACCCGATCCTTGTTTGGTGGCGGTCGCGTGGGCGATGATTTGTGCCGAGGCTTCCGGACACCACGGAGGTGGTACGTCACCGTGTCAACGAGGAGGACGAGCACGTCCGTCACTACATGGTTGCATTGGAGGGCAGGTTCGACAATATCTGGCAGGTTCTTCAGGGATCTCACTGGAGCTATGATCCTGTGATGGTTCCTTATCTTTGGGTGTCCACCGCCCGCGTCGATACCCGTCGGGCGCTATGGTTCTAGTTGTATTAGTGATGCTATATTAGTGATAATATTCAACGATGTACGAACACCAATAGATGATGTACTTTTGCTTATAATTATTGAATGCATGCTAATTTGAATACTACTTTATTTTATGATTTGGTTTTGCTTATTTTATGATTTGGTTTTTCTTATTGAATGCTCATATTGGATAAATTCTCCTTCATTTGAATTATGAATATAGGCCGGAAATGTCGTACTCGGACGACAAAAACCGTCCGGGGGAGTGCGACTGGTGCCACGACGACCGAGGTATCTGCGACAGGTTCATTGAGCTGGACGAAGATCGGCGCTTCAGCATTAAGCTCGACGAGAGCTTCGATGTTCATACGATCATAGCAGCGATAATAGTTTTTTTCGTAATTAATCATGACTTCAACTATTTTAATCATGACAATATTTTTCATCTTTTCCAATTCGACTAGCTTATCCCATGCTTTGCAAGACGCTATGTCTTGGAGAGGATGGGTTTTGAAGACCATAAAAATTTTGAAACCAAAAAAATTATCCTAAGTACCCATCATGGTGTGGATTTTCAAGTAAAGTTGTACAATGCTGAGAGTGTAACCCATTTTGGTTGCAAAAATTGGGAAGCACTTTGCAAGATGTATGGTCTTGATGAGGGTATGCTTGTCACCATGGATCTTGGTGATCCTACAATCAAGCAAGAGACACCTTCGATTTGGGTCCTTGTGGATACACCTCCAATTCTTCCCCCATGTGAGCTTAACATAGTTATTAAGTAATTTATATTGTTTATTTCAAAATAGTTGACAGCTTATTTCCATTGACAGCTTATTTTGATTGTTCAAAGAATGTGCGGAAGATGGTAGACAAAACCCACTACACCGATGGCTCCGAATTAACTTATAAGGAGAAAAATCATCTGATCGCATTTTGTGGGGATCTTGAGAATTACAATGTCTACAATCGAACTCCTCAACATTATGGTCAATACGTGCCACTAGTGCACGTGTTGAACTACGGTAACTACCATGGAGATACCCTGGTAAGATTTTTTACTATTACGACATCCGTGCATCTTTTTCCATACTTCTAAAACTAGTACATCATTGCTAACTACGAAGTTATTACTATGTTTTTCAACAGAGAATCCCAGAGGATTGTGTGCCTCATTTGATGTATGAGAATGGCAGCCTTCATGTTTTGAACATATATCCAGGTCATCTACGAATCTCAACTGTCCATACCGGATTTCTAAAAGAAGTGGAGACATGACAATCAAAGAATGGAAAAAATGTATGGACAGTCGTAAGGAGCTTCTTGGAAGCAAAAGGAAGCGAAGCGCAAGAATTGGAGACAGGATGATCTCCATTCTTCATAATGGAGAGTCAGGGTCTATATTGTTTTATGCTATTTTACCTTAAGGGTGTTTAATTAGTTCCTACCGATCTCGATGATCATGTGCTAAGAACAATTATGTAGGGTTGGGTTCGATGACTATGAGGATGATGATCGTATGACTTATTATTAATAACGAGTAGAAGTTGTATGATGATGCGTGATTAGTAGGACTTGTTATTATATATGATGATGTATGATGCGAGCATGCATAAGCATGTTATATCAGCGGGTGAAATGAACATAGCAGCAGCGTTGATAAACTAAGGACGAAGATATAAGAGAGGACACTTCTCTCTATTAGCTAGCTAATAACAACCTAAAAATAACCCCCAAAACACCTAAAGCAGCCACTTTTCTAAAGAAAAACATGGACTTTTGGTCCCGGTTGGTGCCACCAACCGGGACCAAAGGCCCCCCTGACTGGGCTCGGCGGACCGGCCACGTGGAGACATCTGTCCCGGTTCGTGTTTGAACCGGGACTAATGGGTGGAGGTATTTGTAACGACCCATTAGTCCCGGTTCATGAACCGGGACTAAAGGCCCTTACGAACCGGGACTAATAGGTGTTTTTCTACTAGTGATGGCCGCCGACAGGATCGCACCGAAGCTCTGTATACCAAATGTTGGCGCAACGCTCTCTCAGTGGACGAAGGTAGAAGAAGTATAAGATAGCAGAGATGTTTTTCCGGCCGCAACGTACAGCCTTTTTCCCTTTACTAGGACAATGCCCGTGCGCTGCAACGGGGACATACATATTTCTATGTTTCAACATTAACCATATGTAATATATACTTTCCGAATCATGTGTATTAACATTGTGGGCTTAATTTTACTGTTATAAATCACTCTTCTTCCAAGGCCTATTATTGCTATCCCACTGGTACCAAGGCCATCTTAGGGGAAGAGCTCGGCTATAAGCAATCACATACTTAATTCCAAGGCCACTCAAGGAATTTGGCGCACGAATGTACTTCCAATTCACAAGAAATTAGAAGATAATGGGCCACCAACATGGACTCTATATTGTACTTGTACATTTTACCAGGACAAAAAAAAGGAACATGCAGAGCTATGAAAAATATTTGTCACTCTTTTCTTTTGATGTCATTTCAGCATCTATTATGGGAGTATAATATGTAATTTTAGAGTGCGGATGCATTTAGCATCATTGTTACCTTCAGCGAAACACATGATTATGTTCCTATGCCTTCGCACACCCTTGCAACCAAATTGATCCTTCATCAGAGGCATAATTCCATGAGAAAATACAACAATTGAACTGTACAAAGCTTACTTGCTAAGCATGCATTATGTACACATCAATATCAAACGAGGTCCTAAAAAGAAAGTGAGATCTAGACATAACAGATACATGCCTTTCTATTTTTACCACATCACAATAGTTACACTAAAAGTGCATCAGGAATTCAGGATTCATGGAGGAACAACTCAGAGATGCAGAAGTTGTACCTCCATAAGCACTCTTCTCCCCTAGAGTCCAATGGAGGCCGTAGAGGATAACCCTCGCCTCCTACCTCATCATCGGGTCATGGAGGTGACCTAGGAGCGTCCTAAGTTCAGCATAGGCGTCGGTCCATGACTCCGCGCACATGCATTTCATCCATGCTTACCAATGATTAATGTTGTTGTTTGCACAGTGAGATTTGTTACAACAGATAAAATAGAAAACAAAACATAATTGTCAATGATATAGTAGACCTTGGTTAATTGAACAATAAAGCATGAAGAAATAAGGAAACAGCGATAGCAATGAGAGTAGAAACCAAAATCTCGTGACCGATATGTTCTCTGATCATGCTGCCAAGTTCAGTCATCACCATTTTATCTGATCCAGCAGCAAGTATAGATGCTTCATGTACAATATGTGTTATCCTCCAGTAATGTCAGTATATAGGTGCAGTAAATAGAGCGGAGGAGTTTTAATTCTAACATAACTTGAATGGATAAAAACAAATTGGTGAGAAGAAGTTCTGAATCATCTTCAGTAAAGCCACAAAAAAACCTCAAGTCCAGTTGATCCGTTTTGCATTATTCACTGCATTACTAAGTATTCTCATAAGTGAATACAAGGAAGCAATGGACCTGGAGACACGGCATAGAGGTGGTTCTGCACATCAGCCTATAAATAGATCATCAAATACTCCCTCCGTCCGAAAATACTTGTCGAGAGATGAATAAAAATGGATGCATCTAGAACCAAAATACATCGGATTGCTACAGAACTTTATTTGAAAGTATCTGAAGCTAGAAAAAAATATATCATGTGCAGCTTGTCAAGCATCGAGTGTAGCTAGCAAGAACGTTATCTGTTTTTTTCTTTTTGCGAGTGAGCAAGAACATTATCGATGCGGCATGGGTGCCAATTGGGAATTTCAAGAAATTGACCCGCATGCGGCACGCCATGCAGAATCGTATGGTGGCAGGGACGGCCTCCACCGCCATGTTCGTCCAAAGGTTCATCGAGTATATCATTCTTGCAACTGAAACAACAATCAAACAAAGGTTACCGGCTTACCGCACACGCACATCGTGAGGAAGGGCGAGTATTCTGGAAGGAAGTGGATACCTGTTCATGGACAGCGACCCTAGGCCGAGCCTATTATCTCCTCGCGGCGGCAGTGTGGTGAGGATCTCATCCAACATTGTACAACTGGTGTACTCCTTGACGAGACGTCGTCCGACGGCAGCAACGCGCAGCGGTCGGTACAGAGCGTGAACCGTACAGCGGAGTCCACATGGCACGGTATGTAGATATCACAGGGAAGCGCGCAGGAGCGAGGTGTGGCACAGCGGATTACAGCGGGCGCGGTATATAGATATTACAGGGAAGCGCGGAGGAGCGAGGTGTGGCACAGCGGCGTCCACATGCGCGAGGCTGGAGGCCGTCTCGGCGTCATGGCGTGAGTAAATTGCTGAAAGCCACCACATTTGTGGCACGAATACTGCAAAACCACCACTTTTGTCGAAAATTTCGAAAAACCACCACTTCCTCGGCAAGTGAGTAACAAAAGCACTAAACGTCTTTGTGAGCCGCGACTAATCGCGAACCTGACTTGTCGGGCCCACTGTCGAAGCCACGTGGCAAAGGGGAAGCGGAATGGCGGAAGCGGCCGTTAAGCCCTGGTCGCCGCCCTGGTGCTCTCATTCCCTCCTCTCTTCTCTCGTTACGCGCAACCATGGCAAGTACTCCCTCCGGCGATGTCGAGGGTGGTGACGACGGCGGCTCCAGATCCGGACGGAGTCGCGGCGGGACCTGCTTAGGGTCGACTATGGGTCGCCCTCCTCGAGGGCAGCCCGCTATCGCCGTGGCGTGGGCAAAGGGCGGTGTCGGGCGGCTGGGGGCCGCGGTGGCTGTGGGGGCGGCGGCTGCGCGGCGGCGCCGCCGCTGCTGCTCCATTTGGATCCAGATCCATTCAAGCTGAAGGCGCTGGGACCAACCCGATGAGGATGAGCCGCCATCTTCTTACTGCAGCAAGGCTACTCTTCGCTTGGCGCGAACGCCGTCGGCTGCAGCGATCGTCCCTACTAACGCCGGCGACGACATGTACGGCCTCTATCTCCTTCTCCTTCGCTTTTTTTATATGATTTGATTTTTGTTCTTCAGTTTAGGTCGATCTAGGGTTTGAGTACAGATTATAACCTACAATTATTTTGTTCTCCAAATTTTGTGCATATTTACATTGTTAGGATTGCATTCCAGTAGTACTTGTGTTGTACAAATTTAGGTAATTACACTGTTAGGCTTACATTCCAAAGTACAATGTGTTGTTCAAAATTATGTTATAGTAACTTGTACATTTTAATTGGTATTGTAGGTCAAGCTATGAGCAGTGGGACGTGCATATTGATTTTGAAGGGATTAAATACATCAGGACAAAGTTCTTTAAGAAAGACATAAGATATTACAATCTTATGTATGTGATGCTTGACAATGGGTATAGTTTTTCAGACTGCCTGTATTACATGAGCTGTGGTGGAATAGGATTGGATGGTTTCAAACTGATTGACAGTCGATGAAGGTGGATGAAATGCTTAGGCAAAACCAGGACATCGGAGGATCACATTGTCGGTTACTAAGGGCAAGAGGCAGCAGGCAATTGTTGTGTCTCCAAAGAAAGAAGGGAAAGAGAAAGGCAGCAGAACTAGTTCAGATATCTGATGAATATAGCAGTGATCCTGATATAGTGTTTGCAGTCGATGAAGATGGTGTGGCCCATAAGGAATTTGGTGATTATGTTGGTTCAAGTTCAGGCCGAGGCACGTATGAGTTTTGTTCTTTGGCACACAGGAGAGTGTAAATTACCAGCCCATCCAAACTATGCCACCTCCCGCATGTAAGCTTATGATGAATACCATAACTCTCGGTTAGAAGACAAGGCCAATTATGCAGACATGGATCTTGATTCAGAAAGTGAGGAGGAAAATAGCTCTAATGAAGACAGTGCTGACCTGCAGTCAACTCAGAAAGAGATATGAAGAAGGCAGCACTGCACTTTGAGGGTGACACAAACCAGAGGACATTTATGATGTTCCTGAGGAGCAGGAAGAGGAAGAGCACACTGAAGAAGCTCCAAATGTAGCTGAAGAAGAACATTTCACTGAAGATGGAGTACTGCAGCAGCCTGTGCTTAGGATTGGAAAGAGAGTGGGGCCAACAACAAGAACACACTCATCAGCCAATGATCCAATTGAGCCTGATTGGTTTCCCTCAGGTGATGAGGATGAAAATCTTTGTTTTTTGGACTCAGAGGATGATGATGGCAATGAGCCTATGTCTTTTATTATTCCCTCAGGAAGGAAAACAAGAGCAGAGAAGGCAAAGGGAAGAAAATGGTATGATGAAAGCAGACTGAATCCAGAGCAGCAATTTTGTTTGAAGCTATGTTTCAAAGATGTGTACCAATTTAGGAGTGCTCTACTTAACTTTCACATCAAGCAGCTGAGGTCTTTCAGATATCACAGAACTGCAAAGACAGGTCATTGCTTGGTGTGACCACAAGGACAAAGGATGTCCTTTTTATATTGTTGCTTCTCAGATCAAGAATGAGCAAACATCCTGTGTAAAGAAGTTTAGAGCAGAACATACTTGCCCAACTAGTGACAAACATAGTAAAGTGAGCTCAAAGTGGCTAGGAAGCACTATGTTAGAGACAATTAGATCAGACCCAAACACAACTGTGCCAGCATTGGTAGACAAGGCAAAGAGGAAATTTGGAATTGAAGTTCCAAAGATGATGGCATGGAGAGCTAAAAAGGCAGCAAAGGAAATTGTCCTAGGAGATCATAAGAAGCAGTACCATAGGTTGACTGATTACATTGAAACAGTTAAAATATGCAATCCAGGATCTAGATGCATTGTCACAACTGTCACTCCAAAAAGCACAAATGAAAACCCACATCCAGGTCCCAGATTCCATGGTCTTTTCTTTTGTCTCAATGCACCTAGGGAGGGTTTTCTAAATGGATGTAGACCTTTCATTGGTTTGGATGGATGTTTCATAAAGCTTACAACTGGAGCACAAATCCTAGCAGCTACTGGTAGGGATGCCAACAACAACATGTATCCCATTGCTTTTGGAATTGTAGGAGTGGAGGACACACCAGTTGGAGTTGGTTTCTCACCCAACTTAAGTATGCTCTGGGAGGCATGTAAGAGGGAAAGTTTGGCAAATACACCATCATGTCGATAGGCGTAAGGTCAAGATCTATTTTCTCTTTTGTGCCTTAAGTATGCTCAATGTTGTATGCTCAATACTAGTGACAAACATTATTAGTTAGTGATTGTTTGAACTTAAGGTTGAAACCTAGTTACTTTATTTTGAAACCAGGGCCTGCTAAATGCTGTCAATGCTGTATTTCCAAACTGCCCACACAGATATTGTTTAAGGCACATTTATGCAAATTTTCAAAGAGCTGGATTTAGAGGTGAAGATCTGAAAAAATGCATGGACAGTGCTAGCTATTCCTACACAAAGCATGGTTTTGATGTAGCCATGGCCAATTTGAAGAATGAGTGTGAGGATGCATGGAGGTGGTTATCTGGTATTCCAGTACACACATGGGCTAGGCATGAAATGGACACAAATTGCAAAACAGACACTGTGGTCAATAACATAAGTGAGGTCTTCAATAAATATATCTTGGATGTTAGAAACAAACCAATAGTGACAATGATTAATGGAATCAAAGACAAGTTGCTAGTCAGGTTTGATGGAAAAAGAGAAAGTGCAGCAACTTCTAGATGGGAAATAGCTCCAACATATGCAGAGCAGCTGGAGATGAGCAAGAAATATCAAAGAGATTGCAAAGCAATTAGGGCAGGGCCTAACCTGTGGCAAGTAAGCAGTGGGCCAAAGACCTATGCTGTGAACCTTGAGGAGCACACTTGTGGCTGCAGGAAGTGGGATATGTCAGGGTTGCCATGCAACCATGGTTGCAGTGCAATTTACAAGGCCAAATTGCAACCTGAGGATTTTGTAAGTCCTTTCTTGAGGAAAGCAATGTATTTGGAGGCATACAAACCAATAGTGTATCCAGTTCCTGGAGAAGATGCTTGGGTCAAGTCAGGAAAACCTGATATTGAGCCTCCTGTATTCCACAAAGAGGACCAGAGTGGAAGAAAAGAAGAAAAGAGGAAGAAGGGAAGGTTTGAAGTTCCTAAACCAAAAGATTCCTCTAGGATGGCTACCATCAGATGTGGCAATTGTAGGTTAATGGGCCACAGGTTTACTAATTGTGGACAACCTTTGAGGCCTGATCTCCAGCTGAGGAAAAATAGAAGCATGGTACATATTTCTTAATCATTGTATCTGATTTATCTTATTTAGATTTTAATTGTTGTTTGTTTTAAAAACTGCAGGAAAAGAGAAGGCAAAAGGCACAATCCTACACTCCACCTGATGCTACTGCTGCTCCTATGGCACCAAGAGCTGCTCCTAGGGCACCAAGAGCTGCTCCTAGGGCACCAAGGGCTGCTTTCTCAGCACCAAGGCCAGCATCTAGGCCTCCATGTGGAGAAGGGACTTCTTCTGCTGCTGGTACTTCTACATCTACATCAACTATTGCTGTTGCTGCTAAAAAACAGAGGTCAGTGAGAGGTGGAAGAGTTGGTGGAGCATCTAATGCTGCAACAGGTTCCAGGAAGAAACCTCAGAAATATGCAAGACTCAAGAGCTACTTCACAGCAAGTGGAAATGTGTGATCTTTGATATCTGCAAGTGTTTGCAACTTTTGGGGCTAGGACCCTTGTATCTGTCTTCTGAACCTATGTGGTAATATTAGTCCTCTGAACCTATGTGGTAATATTAGTCCTTTGAACCTATATTATGTGTGAACCTATGTTATGTGTGATCAAGCCTTCATGCTGTTGTGGAGTTGTGTTGATATAGCAGAATTATTGTTGGTTTTTGGTGAAGCCTAAATGCTGTTATTGTAGCAGAATTATTGTTGGTTTTTGGTGAAGCCTAAATGTTGTTATTGTAGCAGAATTATTGTTGGTTTTTGGTGAAGCCTAAATGCTGTTATTGTAGCAGAATTATTGTTGGTTTTTGGTGAAGCCTAAATGTTGTTATTGTAGCAGAATTATTGTTGGTTTTTGGTGAAGCCTAAATGCTGTTATTGTAGTAGAATTATTGTGGGTTTGGAGTGCACCCTAAACTACCATACCATAGAATAGGGGTCATCGAGGCTCGACGACAACCTAAACTACCTTACCATAGAATAGGGGTCATCGAGCCTCGACGACAACCTAAACTACCTTAACCATAGAATAGGTTGTCATCGAGCCTCGACGACAACCTAAACTACCTTAACCATAGAATAGGTTGTCATCGAGCCTCGACGACAACCTAAACTACCTTACCATAGAATAGGGTCATCGAGCCTCGACGACAACCTAAACTACCTACTCCATAGACAGAAACAACCAAAACCACCTACTCCCTAAACAGAAACAACCAAAACCACCTACCACCTACTCCCTGGAGTACATCTACATCAACAGGTTCAACAAAATGTGGCACAAGTAGCATTATGCAGCAACACAAATTAATCCAGCATCACAAATTAATCCAAAGAACACAAATTAATAGCATTATCCAAAAACACAAATCAGTACAAATGTCTTGCACTTTTAGTGACACACATAGCAGATAGAGTACTCTAGCAGATACAACTACAATAACATTGAATCATTCATCAACTATCTCTTTGATCTTCCTGATCTTCCCCTTGGTGGCCTCCTTCTCTTTGAACAGATCACCTATAGTGTACTCCAGGTGCCTTTTCTCTTGCTTCCACTTCTCCTTCTCCTGCAACAACATGGACCTCTCCTGCTTGATCTTGTCCATCTCCTGCACAAGCTTCACCTTCTCTTCCTTCTCTTGATCTCTCTCTTTCTCGCTTTGAGCCTCAAAGACTTGATGAATGTTAGTGTCGACTTGTCACCAAGTTCTTTTCTCAATCTGTTCCTCGCAGTCACTAATAACCAACCTTGCATTGCCTAACTGGGTAATTGCATCCTCCTTGTCACCCACCATTTTGGCAAAGTCAACTTTAAAAACCTGAGGTCATTTTCCATCTTCCTCTTCTCTTCCATTACCTTCACTACTTCTTCAAAGATTAACTACATTCGCCTCAACCTATTGGTCGTCTCCTCCTCATACATAGTCCGGATGGTATTTAAAGCTTGCTTCAATTGGACTGGCCACTCGTGGTCAATCCAGAGCACAAAGTTGCACTTTGGTACATCCTATGAATGTGTGAAGAAAGGAAATATAATTAAACCAATTTCTAAAAACATTACTGATAAAAATAAAAAACCAATCCATTAATTAGTCATGTTTTCTACTACTGCATTTTAGAAGTATCGCTTTTAGAAGAAAAATAACAGGAACAATGTTCAATCCATTAAAAGCAGAACTGCCTACTACTGGAAATAAAATATAGAGCTAAAATGATTTCAAAAACAATGGCCACAACATATAAGAAATTGAAACTGCCTAATTTCAGACTTATTGCATCACCAACTCAGCAGTTCAAAGGATTCACATATTGTATATTACAGACCAATTCTATCAAGAATGAATTCACATTTTCACAAAATCACTTCAACACTTTAAGAACTAATTGAACTGGTAAGAAAATCACCTTCTTTGCACATCCCAGAACCTCCCGCCGCTATCACCCATTCAAAGGCAACAAACTTCTCACACGGGCACGATGCTCACAACGTGCGGGGTGATTCAAAGCAATGCCGCTCGATCGATGGACTCCATTTTGGCAGTACCTAACCGAGGAAAATGAATTCACATGCTATCGGAAGAAATTCCCTTTCTCCCTAACCCTAACCCTAGATGCGATGCTCATGAGCGTAAACTTACCGAGCTCACATCGTCGGAGGAAGAGTCGGAGCAGTGGAAGGCTCGGACCAAGAAACCATGTCTCCCCTCCGTGGTGCGGTTGCTCGCAATTAAGAAAGCGGCGGCGGCGGCGGCGGCGGCAGAGAGAAGAAGAGAGCGGTTGGGGAGGAATGCCCTAAAGCGCGACCAGGGGCTTAACTAGCGGTGTTCTAACGGCCGCTTCCGCCATTCCGCTTCCCCTTTGCCACGTGGCTCCGGCAGTGGGCCCGACAAGTCAGTTCGCAGTTAGTCATGCTCACAAAGACGCTTAGTGCTTTTTGTTACTCACTTGCCGAGGAAGTGGTGGTTTTTCAAAATTTTCGACAAAAGTGGTGGTTTTGCAGTATTCGTGCCACAAATGTGGTGGCTTTCAGCAATTTACTCTCATGGCGTGGAAGAGAGCTGTAGAGATGCCTGCGAGGGTTTACGCAGCAGGGACGGATGCCATGACCGCGGATATCGCAGCGGCCTGCAGGACGGCGCTGGCGGCGGCAAACAGCGGAGACGGTAGAGAGAGACGGGGGATCGAGCGCGAGCGGGATGGGATTCGGTTGCATCGTAGTCTCCTCGTCAACAAATCTCTAGCTTCCTGTCCCAATTACTCCCGTTAAAATATCTCTCTCTCTCTCTCTCCATAAATTCCTCCATGAAAATGATTCTCTTCCATAAAAATCTCTCTCTCTTCAATCAGTTACACCCGTGAAATCTCTTGGCGTCGGGTAGAGAGGAAGGAGCGGGCTGAGATAAAAAAGGAATAAAATCTGGTAGGACCATAGGAGGCGAGGGGATTGAGTCACGATTTTTTCGGAGGAGATTTTTCGATCGTAACTGTAAGGAAAGAGAAAAATCAGGAGGTGGGATGGGACGACGGGGGGGGGCGACCGACTTAAAATCGGACGTCATAGGGAAACGGAACCTTGCGTTTCTTTTAGATAGTAGAGATCTCAAACTGGATACACAAATCCATGCTACAGACATGCACACTGGCCATGCTTCCGGTGCGTCCCGCGCGCACCTGACGAGCCTGACCGCACCAGTGCGTCCTGCACGTCCCGCGGGCACCCGACGCGCCCGACGAGCCCGACCACACCACACGCCGTAGCTTATTCCAACATATTATACATATATATACAAAAAACACTTCAAAAACACATTTGAAAAATGTTGGATAATTATTTGAAAAATGTTGAATAAGTATTACAAAATGTTGAATAAGTATTTAAAAAATATTGAACAAATATTACAAAATGTTGAATAAAATATTTAAGAATTGTTGAACAAGTATTTGACAAATCTTGAATAAGTATTAAAAAATTGAACAAGTATTTGTAAAATATTGAACAAGTATTTGAAAATGTTGAATAAGTATTCAACGTTTTGAAAAAAATTAAAAATATTGAATAAGTATTAAATATATTGAATTAGTACTTGCAAAATGTTGAACATTTATTTGAAAAGCTGTTAAATAAGTATTAAAATGATGAAAAAGTACTAAAAATGTTGCACAAGTATTTGAAAATGTTGAATAAGTATTAAAAATGTGGAATGATTATTAGAAAAAAATTGAACATGTCTTTAAAAACTGTTGAATAAGTACTAAAATGTTGAAAAGTTTTAAACAATGTTGAATATGCTCGAAAAATTTGAACGTGTATACAAAAATTGTTGATCACTTACTAAAAAATGTTTTTGACATATGTGAAAATGTAGAGTGAAAACAAAAGCTAACTTAAGAAAGAACAAAACATAAAGAAGAAATGCTAGATGTGTATTTGAAAAATATTGTAGGCATATACAAAAAATAGAATAATAACCAAAAGAACAAACAAAACCGAAAAAAGAACAAAGAACAAAGAACAAAGAACAAAGAAAAAAATCCAAAATAGAATGAAAAATGGAGCAGGAAAAAAGAATCAAACTAAAAGATAGAAAACTGAGAATAAAGAAAACCAAATAAAAAAATCTGTGAGACCTGAGAAAGAAAAAAAATCAAATGGCCAAAAGAAGGTCGTCCCTAGTTCTAACCATGAATGAAATCTGGGCGTACTGGCTAGCAGCGTCGTCTGGTATCCTTTGCAGCCAGGGATCAATCCTTGGTTCTCCCTTTCCTGTTTCTTTTAGTTTTAGAGGGCGCGAACGGGCCGGCCCAAATTACCTCAGACCATTAGCGAGACTGCGAGAGTTTCCTAGCGACTCGGTTAATGCGACAAATAGTCGGGAGATCCTATATGCCGCTCTCTGGTTCTCCCTTTACTCTTTCTTTTTATTTTAGAGCGCGCGAACGGGCCGGCCCTATTACCTCAGACCATCAACGAGAGTTTCCTAGCGACTCGGTTAATGCGACAAATAGTGGGGACATCCTATGGGGAGCTCCTACTTGACGCTCGCTGCGTCCAACAGGGCGCCAACGCACAGGGGGCAACGCGACTGAGCCAGCCCAAACTAGCGAACATCAATCGTAAACAAGGCGCCGATGGCGATGCGACTGGGCCAGCCCAAGCTAACGAACAACAGTCGAACTAAAAAAAATTGAGGCTTTTGTAAGAATCGAACCCTGGATCTCATGCTCGAAAAGAGGTGCTAGTAACAGTTGTGCTAGGGTACGTTGTTGTATAATTTGCTGCGCGAAATATTTACGAAACATAATTAGCGCCGATACCCTTCTCAAAAAAATAAAGAGTAGCGCCGATACTATTTTTTTGAAATTTCAAATGCAAACCAATTTTGTTTGAAAAAATGTGAATGTTTATGAAACACAACGCATTCCAAAGTTGTGAAGAAATTTTAGAAAAATCAGACATTTTCAAAAAAACAGGAACTTTTTTGAAAATAATGAACACTTTTTTTAAACACAACTTTCCTAAACTCGTAAAAAAATTCAAAATGCAATTTTATTTAAATTCCATAAAAGCTTGTAACAAGAACATTTTTTGAACATCTAAAACAAAATTTGAAAACAAAAACATTTTTTCAAAAACTAGAACATTTCTTTGAAAGTCCAAACCAAAATTTGAAGCATGGACATTTTTTGAACATCTAAAACAATATTTGGAAACACAAACATTTTTCTCAAAACTGGAACAGTTCTTTGAAATTCCAAGCCAAAATTTGAAACATGAACATTTTTTTTCGAAACAGGAAAAATTGTCAAATTCCAAACCAGAATTTGCAACACGAAAATATTTTAAAAATTGAACTTTTTTTGAAACTCTAGAACAAAATGTGAAATTAGAACTTTCTTACAATTTAAGTAACTATTCAAATGGAAACATTTTTTGAAAACTTAAACAATATTTTACAACATGAAAATTTTTGAACAATTTTTAAGATGGGATCATTTTTGAATCTCCCGAGAAAATTTGGAAACATGCACATTTCTTAAATTTGCGAACAATTTTTGAAATGGAATTACTGATTGAAATATCCTAAAAAATAAAAGTTGTGAAATTTTGAATTTTTCTAAAAAGTGAACAAATTAAATTTTTTAAAACAAATAAAGTCAGAACATTTCATAAAAAATGAATTTAATGGAAAACAAAGAAATAATAGAAAAAACAGGAAGAAAGAAAAAGGAAAAATAAAAAAAAGGAAGAGTCAAAAATGAAAATCCAAAAAAGGGATAAAATCAGGAGAAAAAACCAGTTCCGGAACCTTCTAGAAGGTTCCCAAAACCGGAAGAAAAAATGGTACAGAAAAACGAACGCTTGATAATTGGGAAGTGTTTAGGAACGGCGCACCGGCCGAACCGTTCCGCCGGTCCCACGCGGGCCACTCGATCGAAGCGACGCGCAGCGCATCATACGCTCGCGCTCCTCCCGATCCCCTTCTTCCTCCTCCCAGATCCCCTTCTTCCTCTTCCTCTTCCTCGCGTCGCGCCACCCTCTTCTTTTGCCCTCTCCTCCCACCCCTTCCCCATCCCTTCCTCACCTCCCCCCCCCCGGTCGCAGCGCCACGCGCTCCCCTCTCCGCTCGGAGCTCGCCGGTGGTAGCGAATTCAATCGCCGGTGGTAGCAAAAATCTACTACGGTTGCAGCAAAACGGCGTCATCGTCATCACGGGGTCGCAGCCGGTGAAGCGCTCCCTCGCCGGCCGCCATGGCAGCCTGCAGCCACGCCCGGATCCTCCCGCGTATACAAGTGTTGCAACCGTCACCTAGAAAAGCTTTAACACCCGTTGAAAAAAGCTTCAACCATAGACATAGAAAGCTTCAATGGCACTGCACAAAAAGAGAAAGCTGCAACCGTTGTTGGATTTTGCTACTACCAGCAAAGCTTTTTGCTACATCCATCAGGCAGAGCTACGACCTCGCGAGGACGGCAATGATTTTTTTGCTGCAACTGTAGCAGGCTTTTTGCTACTACCGTTGGAGGTTTTTGCTACATCCAGTAGATAAAAAAGCTTCAAGCAGACAACAACATACAGGAAAAGTTACAACCGTTTTAACAAAAAACTTCAACCCGCAGATGAAAAATCTTCAAAAAGAGATTGAGAAAATCCTCCTTCGACCACGACCATGGCGTATCTCTGTGTTTTTGTTGCAACCGCAGAGTAAAAAGCTTGCAACCCTTTTGTGAAAAAAGCTTCAAGCTCAGGTGAAAAAAGCTTCGTTTGGCACGGTGGAAAGCTTCAATCCGCGAGAAAAGCTTCATCGGACATAGGGCTGGACTAACGAGCAGCTTGGCTCGTTAAGCTCGTACTCGTTAAGCTCGTGCTCGTTAAGGCTCGGCTCGTTAAGCTCGTTAAGATTAACGAGCAAAAAACCCTGCTCGGCTCGGCTCGTTTGAAGCTCGTTAAGCTCGCGAGCGCTCGGGAGCGCTCGTTAACAGATTATAATGTGTTACAATATACATGATGAATGCGTAGGTATGGTTTTCAAGATAAAATATTATGACTAAGAAAAGAAATGAAGTAGTATGTTGCCTCATATGTCGATTAGATTAAATAGATGGGCTGGGGTGCTAAAAAAGTTTGTCACATAATATGAAAATATATGTTGTGTTGTTACTAACGAGCTTACCGAGCTACTCGTGAAACTCGTTAGCTCGCTCGTTAAGCTCGTTAAGCTTAACGAGCTAAAATCAATGATTGGCTCTGTTCATTAAGAAGCGAGCTACGAGTTTAACGAGCCGAACTATCGAGTGCTCATTAAGCTCGCGAGCTACGAGCTTTTGGTCCAGCCCTAATCGGACATAGAGAAAAGCTTCAACCGATGAGATAAAAAGCTTCAACCTGACTCGCCAATGGCAGTGAGCAGCGACGTTGAGAGCTGTGTCGCGACACGACAGTGCAGCGACGGTGGTGGCTGCTAGGCGCTGCGACGACAAGGGGTGCCGGTGTGCTTCAAGACTGGCGACGAGGACAGCCGGTGAGGGCGGGGACTGGCGACGAGGACGGGCGGCGAGGGCGGGGACCGGCGACGACGAGGAAGACCGGCGAGGGCGGGGACCGGCGACCGCCGAAGGGCAGGCGAAGCGTTCGCCCGGTGTGCCGGCGCCTAGCATCGCTCGCTCGCAGATCCCCCTATGCGAAGCCTCAACATTACAACGCAGTGAGCATCCTATAGGATTTTCCGATCCTATGTGCCGCTCTCTGCGGCAGTCTGTCGCCCGAACGCAGAGGGGTATCTACAGCTGGGCCGGGCCATGAAGTACAGACAGGCAGCGATCGCATACTATAGCTACAAAAAAGGCACACTAGCCGCGGATCGAACACAGGATCTCATACAAAAGGCAACGGACAATACCACTTGAGCTATGAACATTCATTACTGATAACGCCGCGCAAGACCTTAAAAACAAAATGCCGGCGCTGATCCAAAATACTTTTCGAAATTTTGGGCACAAATTCTGTTTGAGAAAAAATAGCAGAACATTTTTCGAATTTGCGAACATTGTTTGAAAAAATAGAACAGAATTGAAAACCCAAACATTTTGAATTTCCCAAATATTTTTCAAAAACATGAACATTTTTTTAAAGCAAGAACGAGTTTTGAATCATCCGAACAAATTTGGAAGCACGAACATTTTTTGAATCTGGGAATAAATTTTGAAACTGAGAACAATTTTTAAAAATCACGAACAAATTTGGAAGCGCGGACAATTTTTTAAAGCACTAACATTTTTTGAATCTTGAGAACAAGTTTTGAAATGGAGAACAGTTTTGAAAAACCCCGAACAAATTTGGAAGCACGAACATTTGTTGAATATGTGAAAAAAATTTGAAATCTGGTACATTTTCGGAATTTAAAAAGTGTTGAACTTTTTTGTGTAACAAGAACAATTGTTGAATTTGGAGAACAATTTTTCAAAACTGAACATTTTTTGGAAACACGAACAAAATTTAAAATTTTCAATTTTATTTTGAAAACAGAGAAGAAAAAAACAAGAAATAAAAAAATCCTATTTTTTTTGTAAAACTACGAATATGTTCTGAAAAAGAAAAATAAACCCCAGACCAGCTCTCTTTCTCTCACTCGAACAAACGAAGGTGGAAGATGGAGACACAATTTTTCCGGCGCACAAACGCCTCCACCGCACGAACGGCGCCTCGGCCGCACGAACGGCCTCACTTTACTAGGCACATACCCGGGCACGGCAACACACCGCAGCCTACTCAGAGGAGCTCTCTCACAGCCGATCGGACGCACACCCACTAGTAGAAAAAGGGCCATTTGTCCAGGTTCATAAGGCCCATCTGTCCCGGTTGTGGATCCGGGACTAAAGGGTCGTTACTAAAGCCCTAGGCCTTTAGTCTCGGTTCTTACATGAGCCGGGACACATGGGTCTCCACGTGGCCGCTGCTGCGAGCCCAGGCAGGAGGGCCTTTGGTCCCGGTTGGTGGCACCAACCGGGACCAAAAGGCATCCACGCGTCAGCAGCTGGCAGGAGCTGAGGTTTTTGTTTTTTTAAAGGGGGTGGTTTAGGGTTTTGGGGGTTAATTTAGGTTGTTAGCTAGCTAATAGAGAGAAGTGTTCTCTCTTATCTCTGTGCTTGGTTTACCAATGCTACTGCTATGCCTAAACATGGCTTAGATTGAAGTGAAGGCAACATGTGGTGCATGTCGAAAGTAATACTAATCCTAACTTGATCAAGTTTCGATTGTACTACTTTTGACATGCACCACATGCATGTTGCCTTCACTTCAATCCAATCCATGTTCATTTCACCCACTGATATATAATAACTCTTCAGGATCGCATCATGCATCATCATAATAACAAGTCCTACTAATCATCATCATACAACTTCTACTCGTTATTAATAACAAGTCATACGATCATCAACCTCATAGTCATCGAACCAACCCTACTTAATTGTTCTTAGCACATGATCATCAGTATTAGGTAGGACCTAAATACCCTCTTTAAGGTAATAGCATAAAACAATATAGACCCTCACTCTCCATTATGGAGAATGGAGATCATCCCGTCTCCAATTCTTGCGCTTCGCTTCCTTTTGCTTCCAGGAACCTCCTTACGACTGTCTATACATTTTTTCCATTATTTGATTGTCATGTCTCCACTTCTTTTAGAAATCCGGTATGGACAGTTGAGATTCGTAGGATGACCTGGCTGTATGTTCAAAACATCAAGGCGACCATGCTGATACATCAGATGAGGCACACAATAATTCGGGATTATCTGTTGAAAAACATAGTAATAACAGCGTAGTTAGCAATGATGTACTAGTTTTAGAAGTATGAAAAGATGCACGGATGTCGTAATAGTAAAAAATCTTACCAGGGTATCTCCATGGTAGTTACCGTAGTTCAACACGTCCACTAGTGGCACATATTGACCATATGTTGAGGAGTTTGATTGTAGATATTGTAATTCTCAATATCAGTACAAAATACGATCAAATAATTTTTCTCATGATAAGTTAATTCGGAGCCATCGGTGCAGTGGGTTTTGTCTACCATCTTCCGCACATTCTTTGAAGAATGAAAATAAGCTATCAACTATTTTAAAATAAACAATATAAATTTCTTAATAACTATGTTTGAGAAGCTCACATAGGGGAAGAATTGGAATCGTATCAACAAGGACCCAAATGTCCAAATTGTCTTCGGCGGTGTCAGGATCACCAAGATCCATGGTGACAAGCATACCCTCATACAAACCATACAACCCGCAAATTGCTTCCCAATTCTTGCAACCAAAATGGGTTACGCTCTCAGAATTGTACAGATTTACTTCAAAATCCATACCAAGATGGGTCCTTAGGTGAATTTTCTTTGTTTCCATACTTTCATGGTCTTCAAAACCCATCCTCTCCAAGACATAGCGTCTTGCATAGCATGGGATAAGCTAGTCGAATTGTAAAAGATGGAAAGTACACGTTGAAATAGTTGAAGTCGTGCTTAATTACGAAAAAAAACACTTGTCGTCGTTGCATACCGTTTCAACATCAAATGTCTCCTCGAGCTTAATGCTGAAGCGCCGATCTTCGTCCAGCTGAGGGAACCTGTCGCACATACCTCGGCTCTCATGGCACCAGCCGCACTCCCCCGGGAGACTTTCGTCGTCCGAGTACGACATTTCCTATGTTCATAATTCAAATATTAAACTTGTACAATTAAATATATGTACTAAAAATCCTAAATTAGATCATTATTAGTCATCACGGGTTGACTATCGGTCTGTCGAGTCTTTTCTTGAAAACTCTCAGCTCACGTGGTGTACATATTCGACCGTCGGTGATGGTAGTTCCTCCTTTCATTCCCGAGTGCATTACACCAAATTGTCTAGCACACGGGAATGAAGGAGAAGCTACCCCCATGACAACGGTCGGGATTCTTCGTCCTCTCATATATATATGGTGGAGACTCTGTCGTGGTTCTAAGACTGACAGTAGAAAGGGGGGTAGGTATGGAGAGCCAAGATCTCAGCTATGGCGAAGGTGTACACAAGTGTTTTACGAGTTCAGGCCCTTCTCGGAGGAAGTAACAGCCCTATGTCTCGGTGGTCGATTGGATTAGATGTGTGATATTACAGGGGGTGCGAACCCTTGTCCCAGAGGAGGGGGTGGCTTATATAGAGTGCGCCAGGACCCCTGCCCACCTCCATTCAAGGGGCTTAATGTACATAAACTAAGGGGCGTTACTGGTAACGCCAGCCTTAAGTGCTATTAATGCTTATAAAGACTAAGGAGTGAACGTCCGACCGTTGCGGTTCCTTCTGACTCTTGGTCTTTGATATGGTCGAGTGACTCTTCATATGGTCGAGTGACGGTAGCGAGGAGGACTTCCAAGTGATGTGGTCATCGAGTGGGTCGCACTCGATGTGTTCGACTGACGTTCCTCTGTCGCCTGTTGGTCCTTTTATCTTCCAGGGTAGTGACCTTGGGTAGGGCGTATAGGTCAGGCCTATGACCCTACCCCAGGTCTGTATCTTCATCGGTAGCCCCCGAAAGGATTAAGGTATGAGTGAAAAGTAGGTTGAAGTTGAATCTTCTCCGAGCTTCGTGTCTTCACGAGTGTCTTCTGCAAGACTGAACGCCCGCGTTGGTACTTCGGTGTCGACTCAGTCGCCTTGATCCATTCAGTGAGCTGTCGATTGAACTGGTGACCTCATGTGTCGAGTGCTGTGTTGGAACTGGTGACTCAGTCGCCTTGATCCATTCAGTGAGTTGTCTGCAGTGTATCCCGGATTTCGTGGCATACAAAATTTCGGGGAAGTGCGCGGGGTGGAGAGCGCCGAAACGGGCGGTCCGGATAAGTAGTGATGCCTCGATTACTGCGCCACCTTTTTCGCCACGTACGCTGCGCGCAACTGTTGCGGGATTTGACGGGATTGCCTGGTCCCACGCGTTAGTCACTCGGAGGTGGCCCTTTATAAGGCGACGGGTCTGAGGCGCTGGCACTGTGCACGCCTGTTCCTTATTCTTTCTCCTCTGCTTCTCCACCGCGCCCAGCACCTCCACTCTCGACACCGCTGCTCCCCAGCCATGGTGAAGGACAAGACGGCGGCGCTAGAGCGCGCTAAGAAGGCGGCGGGTGCGGCGAAAGGCAAGAAGCAGAATCGCGGGTCATCATCGCGTGCGGGGCTGCCGCCGGGCTGGATCCAGGGCGATTGGATCCGGTCTTCGGTCCGGCAGGAGGATCTAGCCGATCTGGAGGAGTCCGGATTGATCACCAAGGGAGTGGCGAGGCTGCCGAAGGGGGAGATGGAACCGCAACCTCGACCGGCTGAGTGCGTTCTGCTCGCCACCCACGTTGACCGGGGTTTCTCGCTCCCTCCGCATCCTTTCTTTCGGGGATTCTTGAACTTCTTTGGCGCTCAGCTCCACCATTTTTCTCCCAACACCATCACATATTTAGCTGCGTTTGTATCGATGTGCGAGAACTTCTTAGGGTGTTGACCGTGACCTGGGTTTTTCAAACACATCTTCACCATTCGCTCCTCATCGGTAAAAAGGCGAAGTCGAGTGATTTCAAAACCCACATCATGCAGATGTGTGGGGGTTTAGGTATCCAAAAAGAGGAATAGGAGTGCCTTTCCCGCCATGACTCTCCCTGAATTTGTTAGAGGTCGGCAACAGATCGGTTCTACCGCCAGACGCCACAGCCTGTGTCACCGACCGGTCTCACCCCTTCTCGTTTGACCGTGTTCAGACTCCTGCCCCACTGAAAGTAACCGCTGATGAGACCATGGAGACGAGGATGTTGGTGGATAGAGTGGTCCAGCTCATCAACGATGGTGTTACCGGCATGGACTTGTTAGAAGTGTTCCTCAGTCGACGCATCCAGTCTCTCCAGGCCCGCGTTCACCCGATGTGGTTGTATTCCGGACCGGACGACACCGCTCGGGTCCATCCAGAAGAAGTGCAGCCTGAAACCGTAGCTTTGTGGCTGAGGAGCATCACAGGCAACCAGGACAACCCCAGAAGATCCAGGAAAGTTGTCCCCTTCGGCGATGGAAACCCGCCCGACAAGGTATACTTTTTGTTCCATCTGCTTCCCGCTCACGCTCCGACTGTAGTTGATGTTGACTGACTCTCGCTCGACCGATTTGTTCTGCAGGTATTCACTGAGATGCATTCGATGCCCAACGGTGAACAAGCTTTGGAGCAGGGCCAGGAGGGGGAGGACAGTGCGGAGGAGAGTGGTCAGTGGGAGTCTCCTGGAGAGGAGGAGGAGGAGGAGAGCGAGGAGTCGGACGAGGAGGAAGAAGTCGACTCGCCGCCGCGCTCCGAATGTCAATCCAAGCAGCAGCATGATCCGGCTGGCGGGCGCGGAAAAAGCATGGGCCCGAGTGTCAATACTCAGAAGCGCACTCGGACGTCGACTCCGGAGCCGACGGAGAAGGTGGCCAAGCAGCCTAAAGTTGCTCCTCCCAAGGCCCGGAAGACATTGCCGCGAATTAAGATGGACGTCCCCGTTGCTTCGGGGTGAGTATCTCGTTTGCGTTTTCGTAGGTCGACTGAAGATTTTCTTGTTCTGACCGACCAATTCATGTGTCTTTCCAGTCCCACCTCTGCTTCCACTGTCATGGACATTGACAAGGCGCCAGGAGACGAAGAGGCCACCTCACGAGTCGGTAAGTCCGACCGACCAAGCTTCGTTAAGTTGAGCAGATCGTCAATCAGCAGAATTTCTGACATTTCTCTCTTTCTGTAGTTCTGCAAGGAGTTGTTGTGCTTCCTGATGACGAGGAAGAAGAAGCGCCTCTACATGAGAGGAGGAAGAAGAGTGGAGGGTCAGGCAGGAGGAGGCTTGAAATCCAAGTCCCTCAGTCGACGCCGGCACTTTAGGCAGTGGTCGAACGTTCTGAAGGGCCGGTTCGGACCAACGTCACATTTGCCAACCCGCTGACGACTAATCGTCCGTCGGGATCGACTGCACAGACTCCTTGTCGGTGTCAAAACCGGCGGATCTTGGGTAGGGGGTCCCGAACTGTGCGTCTAGGCGGATGGTAACAGGAGACAAGGGACACGATGTTTTTACCCAGGTTCGGGCCTCTCGATGGAGGTAAAACCCTACTCCCGCTTGATTAATATTGATGATATGGGTAGTACAAGAGTAGATCTACCACGAGATCGAGAGGCTAAACCCTAGAAGCTAGCCTATGGTATGATTGTTGTTCGCCCCACGGACTAAAACCCTCCGGGTTATATAGACACCGGAGAGGGCTAGGGTTACAGTAGTCGGTTACAATGGGAGGAGATCTACATATCCAGACGCCAAGCTTGCCTTCCACGCCAAGGAAAGTCCCATCCGGACACGGGACGAAGTCTTCAATCTTGTATCTTCATAGTCCAGAGTCCGCCGAAGGTTATAGTCCGCCATCCGGACAACCCCTAATCCAGACGCCTCAAGAGCCCCCTCGAACCAAAGCTTCCATGACGACGAGTCCGCGCCGCAGATTGTCTTCGCATTGCAAGGCGGGTTCCTCCTACTAATACTTCATTGAAGATTTTGAACACAAGGATAGTGTCCGCTCGCAAAATAAGTTCCACATACCACCGTAGAGAGAATAATATTTGCACAAATCCAATCACGACGTATTCCGCAAAGATGACATCACACCACAGCCAAGCCTTTATTCGAATCATTTTTACTGTCCCACCTCAGCGCGTTTAGCGAGGCGGTTTCCTTGGCACGTCTTGTCGAAGCAGAGATCGTGTCCCCTTATTTTGGGATTCTCATTAATACGGGCATGGGCAACCCAATCGTGCCCGTTGGCATGTCTCCTCTATCGAAGGCGAGTCCCAAACGGTCACGAGGAGGGCTCTTGGTATTCAACCTCTTTATAAAGAGACTGTCGGTGTCAAAATCGGTGGATCTCGGGTAGGGGGTCCCGAACTGTGCGTCTAGGCGGATGGTAACAGGAGACAAGGGACACGATGTTTTTACCCAGGTTCGGGCCCTCTCGATGGAGTTAATACCCTACTCCTGCTTGATTAATATTGATGATATGGGTAGTACAAGAGTAGATCTACCACAAGATCAAGGAGGCTAAACCCTAGAAGCTAGCCTATGGTATGATTGTTCTTCGTCCTATGGACTAAAACCCTCCGGTTTATATAGACACCGGATAGGTTAGGGTTACACAGAGTCGGTTACAATGGTAGGAGATCTACATATCCAGACGCCAAGCTTGCCTTCCACGCCAAGGAAAGTCCCATCCGGACACGGACGAAGTCTTCAATCTTGTATCTTCATAGTCTTGGAGTCTGGCCGTGATGATAGTTCGCTATCCGGACACCCCTAGTCCAGACTCCTCGGTAGCCCTGAACCAGGCTTCAATGACGACGAGTCCGGCGCATATTGTCTTCGCATTGCAAGGCGGGTTCCTCCTCCGAATACTTCATAGAAGGTTTTGAACACAAGGATAGTGTCCGGCTCTGCAAAACAAGTTCCACATACCACCGTATAGAGAATAATTTTTGCACAGATCTGCTGACGTACTCCGCGGCGTGGCATCACACCACGGCCAGGCCTTTATATGAATCGTTTTTTACTGTTCCACCTCAGCGCGTTTAGCGAGGCGGTTTCCCTAGCACGTCTTATGAAAGCATAGGTCGTGCCCCCTTATTCTGGGACGCATATGCGCCATTGATTACGGCGCTTGGGAGATAAGCGAGTTTTACCAGGCTGGCGGGGGACGCATAACTTCGTCCGTCCATATAAGGGGATAAGGATCCACCTTTTCACCTACGCCTTCTTCCTCCTTTGCTCATCCATTTCACAAGACTCGAGCTCCAGCGCCCAAGTCCGCACACCCCACCTCAACCTTCTCCAACCATGTCAGGAGCGGGAGGCAGGTGGATGGCCTCCTCCATCACGGAGGGGCACATCACAAGACTGCGGGAGGCCGGATATTTGTCCGGCGACATCACAGACACAGCTGCCCGACGCAGGCAGCTCATTCCAACCCCTGTGCCCCATGAGAGGGTGGTGTTTATCCCCACTTCCTCCGCGGACTAGGTTTTCCACTTCACCCATTTGTCCGGGGATCATGTTCTACTACGGCCTGGACTTCCACAACCTGGCCCCGAATTTTATCCTCAACATCTCGGCGTTTATCGTCGTGTGCGAGGCTTTCCTCTCATTCAGCCCCACTTCAGCCTATGGTGAAGATCTTCAAAGTCAGCCGAAGGTAGTGGGCGGCATTGCCGGAGTGCGGAGGCGCCATGGTCGGCAAGATGGCCAAAGTCCTATGGCTCGAGGGCTCCTTTGTGGAGACAATAAAGGTGGCAATCGGGTGGTTCTATATCACCGAGCCGCGACCCCAAATGGGTGGCGGCCCCAATTCAGATCTGGCTTCCCACACGGCTCTCATCATGGAAAGAGACAGTTCGACGTGGGGAATTCGGACGAGCTATCCGGACTCCAAACATGCGTCCGAAACCTGGTGGACAAGAATCTCGTGCTTGTCAACGTAATCCGTGATGCTCGACTTAAAAGGCTCTTCGACACTACGCACGAAGATGCCCGGAAGGTGCTATTCAAGGGCGCCGAGGTTTCATCCGCGATCAAGATCGCGGATACAGCTCGCAACGCAAGCGGGCGAGGTGTTATTTTACCATTTACGGACTCTTTTTCATAGATTGACTATATGCGGATCTAAAACTCCCTAATCTTTGACAGATCGTGAAGACGCCCGGACAGATTAACCGTCCGGCCTTTGCCGGAAGACCCAGCGGACGCCTGATTGACGGGCTGCTGGCTCCGCACTTCGTGGTGCCGGAGAAGAAGGCCAAGAAGGAGGTCACGGAACTCAAGGAGCCCCGACGCCGGTGTTGTCGATTCTCAAGCGTAATCTTCTCCCGAGGACGAGGAGGAGGAAAAGAAGCTTCTCCCCCGGCGGGGGAGGAGAGGAAAAGGAAGGCCGCCCCAACTGGGGAGGCCGGAGGGTCCAAGAAGGGACGAACCCTTCCTCCGGCCTTCTCCATCAACGTCGACAGCGACGAGGAGGATTGGCCAACAAGGGCCAAGCCCCCTAGCGAGATCGTAAGTGTCCGGATACCCATGGCTTTTTTATTATTACATAGTGTTCTCTAATGTCGAACAATCATGCAGCCCGCCCAAGAGCGAGCTAGCCGCTTCGACGAGCGGGTCCCTGGTTTCGTCGGAAATGGAGAGTACTTCGCTTCCGACCGCCTCCTCGCCTCACGCTGCGGACGACGCCGAGGTGGTGCCCCAAGGGGGCCCGGTCAAGAGGAGGTGACGCAGGAGGTGCCACAAGGCAACCTCCCGGACTCCAGGCGCTTGGGGGGCAAGACCCCCAGGGGCTCTAAGCCCGACCCTTTTCCGGACTCCATACCGGAACCTTCAGCGGTTCCGAGTCCGCAAGCGTCCTTCGCAAGAAGGAAGTTATACGCCGTGTCCTCCGCCCAACCGGAGGCACCGGATAGCTATTAAAGGCGCTTAACAGCGCCCATCGAGGAGGAGCACCGCACCGTTATGAGTGCGGTGATCCAGACAGTCAGTCCGCCAAGAGCGGGCTGGCCAAGCCTGTACCAGCCTTCTAATGTGCTTTGAGGTAAGTTTAGAATATGTAAAATATTACCGATAGACAGTAGTTCTCGATGCTTAGTTCGTGTTCGGAAAGAAAAGCCGGACTAAGGATCTAAAAAGATATACGCAGGATTCTAACATAAGTATGTCAATATGGGAATGCAGGTTGTGTTCTGACCTCTGCCAGCATCGATCATGGAGGTCAATGCATTGAAGCAGAGCCTCGAACGGTCCGAGAACGAGCTCGCCAAGCCAAGAAGCAGCTCGAGGACAAGGAAGGTAAGTAGTACCTTATTAAAGAAATACCTTATAGAAAGGTTTCGGTTGCAAAAATTATCAGGAATAACATGGGTTCCGCAGGGGCCACAAACGAGGTGGCGACCTTGAAAGAAGCGGTGTCCGTAGCCGAAAACAAAGCGGCTGTGGAACGCACCGAGCGAGAGAAGGGGGAGGCGGAGCTGGCGGAGGTGCGGCAAGAGCTCCAGGCTCTCGTGGAAAAACACGAGGGTTTGGAGCGTGACTCGAAGACCCGAGAGTCCGAGCTTGCCTCGGCTCTTGAGAGTGCCAAAGCTGCTAAGGCCGAGGCCCAAAAGGCCCTCCATGAAATTGAATCGCTAAAGAAGATAGCGGCGGGTAAGGCATTCTATATGCAAAGCAAGCATGTGAAAGTGAATTAACTATTACTTACCCGGATTCGGAGCTATCCAGGAGCATTCGCAGATCTGCCTCGTAGTGTATCGGATGCTGCCGCGTTCTACCGCGCCAAGGAGGGAGCTCGACGGAGAAGGTGTTCGGTCTCAAGATGTCGAGGCGAACGTCCGGTGCCTCGAGCGACCAGCTGAAGCAGCTGGTCGAGCTCCACAAGGTCGCCGAACAGGCAATGAAGGGCCTTATAGTTCGACTGTGGCCATTGGAAGCCATGCCTGGGAGCTACTTCGGCTTAGTGCAGCGGCTGGTGGACGCTCGTCCACGAATTGAAGTCATCAAGCGCCACCGCATTGAAGGTGTCCATCGGGCCCTTGCCCGTGCTAAAGTGCACTGGGGCAAACTGGATGCGGAGAAGCTTGTGATGGACGGGCCACCGAAGGGCAAGGAGCATCGCACGCCCGAAATGTACTATGAGGGCCTCCTGAAGGGTGCCCGCCGAATAGCGGATGAGTGCTCCAAAAATGTAATTTTTGAATAGACTCGCATTTGTTATCATGTACGCTGAAAACTTTTTCATATGCGCTAAGCAACGCTTGTTAATTTAAAATATTACCTTATGTGCGGCCGTTTATCAAATTTGAGAGATGGCAAGTCGTTGGCTTCAGCCCCCATGCCACGAGTGCTGGGGTGTTCGGATAAACTTGAGTACTCTTGTTCCCATTCTTGGGTCCATCTAGGGAGGCGCTCAATGCAACGAACAAGGCAACCAGACTTATAATGCTTGAACACTCTCACTTAGCCACAGATTCCTATAATTTTAAATTTCGGCGAAGCCCCTAGTATTTGGAAGACCGAGTTCGGGGCGCTATCCACGCCTTGGCCGGACAACTCAGGTTCCTCGCTCTAAGCTGCATAAGTCTTTAGGGACCCGAAAAAACCTCTCGAACAGCAACCGGCTCTCTCCCTATCATGACGGTCAGTTTTAGCTTTCTCCACTGAGGTGCTCGACCCAGCTCAACTGGGGCACAATCGCAGTGGTTCTCCCGGTGCTACCTTAGCCGATATAACGGAACGGAAGGTACCAAAACACGGGAGCCGGGCAAACCCAACTATTGACCCAAGACATGATTTGGAGCCGATTCATATAATGCTATAAGTTCAGGGTGCCGCACTTGTGAAAGTGTTCGAACTTATCACACCATAATTTTGGGGTACTTAAGCCCCTTGTGTATTGGCCGTACCAAAGTGTACGGGTGCAACATGTCATGAAATGAACATATGTATAGAGAAAGAAAGGAGTGCAATAATAGGCAAAAGCTATGTATTGTTTATTCAAAAAGGTACTGCAATGAAAGCAGAACGATACAAATAGTGCGATAAGCAAGGGATGGGACTATCTAGCATGTCCCCCTCCAGGGGTAAGCTGCGGGATGGTATGTAAAACAGGTATAATGCTCGTAATAGAGACCACCTGAACACTCGACGTAGCTTTCTGTTTCCCTGGCTGTTGCATCGTGAGTCCGGCGATTCTAGTGCCGGACAGGACTTCTGGAAAACGGAGTCCTGAAAGTAAAAAAAGGAAGAAAAGAAAAAGAAAAAAGAAAAAGAATGACACAAGCAGGAGCCCCTGGTGCGGTTGAGCCGTATTCCGGGCATGCCGTGGTCGTGCTCCTCCCCTTATGCCCATGGTATCTCCAGAGCGTAGTTATGTACGCGTAGTACTGGCTTCGCGACTTCACGAGGGCTGGGGTTGGGGCCGGATTGCTATGCGTGCTTGAATCGTGCCAGGTGGTCTTGTTGTAGGTTACTCCGGGCGCGCTTGGCAGTGTCCGGACGCTTAGTGGCTGGACTCGAGAATTGCCGTGAGAGGCTGCTTTGCACCTCCGTCGCGAGGGCCGCCGTGTGCTCCTCCGTTCGGAGAGAGCGTTCGGTGTTTCCATTGACCGTGATTACTCCTCGAGGGCCTGTCATCTGGAGCTTGAGGTATGCGTAGTGCGGCTCCGCATTGAACTTTGCAAATGCGGTTCGTCCAAGCAGTGCGTGATAGCCGCTGCGAATGGGACTATGTCAAGATTAACTCTTCGCCCGGAAGTTATCCGGGATCCAAGACCACTTCGAGTGTAACTGAGCCTGTACAATTGACCTCTACACCCGGTATGACGCCTTTAAAGGTCGTTGACGGTGTCCTGGACTAGGGTGTACTCACCACGCCATCCCCCAATCGGTTAGATTGGGCCGAGGACCCCCAAGGCCGCATACTCATGGGCCAGTCCGGACAGGTGCCGCATACAAGGAAGATTCCACAAGACTTGGTGATCAAGACAGTAACTTGTTTAAATCATAACAGTAATATTTTTTTATAAAACAGTAATAATTTTTTTTTAAAATATGTTCAAATTTGTTATTTGAAAATATTTATGAATATGAAAAAAATATTCATATGGGGGGATGGTGCGGTTGGTCGTCGGCGGCGGTGGAGTGGAGGAGAGTGCGGGCCGGGGGTCGGCGGCGGTGGCCGGTGGAGCGGGGGCGGGTGCGGGGGGTGCTCGGTGGCGAGGGGGACCGGATCTGGCAAGGTGGGATAGCGATCGAGATGGAGGGGGATCGAGATCGAGTGTCCATGAAATTTAAAAACATTCATGAGTTCAAAAAGTGCCCATGAAATGCAATCGAGAAATGAAGGCTACAATTTAAATACAATCGATCTTAGCTAGCTATCTGTTCAAAATCTTCTTGCCCTTATTTTTCATAAATGAAGTTCTTCTCTTGAACGGACGTCCTTTAGGTAGGGTGGTCCTGCTTCTTCTTGTGGTGTATGCTGATACTTCATCATCGTCGTCATGTTCCATCTTCGGTCGCCGTGCTTGTCAAGTCTTGCTCATTGGCGACTCCATCCATTCCGATAATCTTCCTTTGCCTCTCCTCACGACAACACGACGGGCTTTGGCGGTCGGTAATGAAGAAGCATTGGTCCACTTGGGAAGCCAGTACCATGGATCATTTTTCGCGGTGACGCTTATACCATGGTATTGATTTGGCTTCGGGTATAACCATGGTGGTGAAATACCGGTCTTCTTTTATGACACTCTTGGCCCATCTGACACGGAACATCGGGACCTTCTCTCCAGTGTAGCTCAGCTCCCAGATCTCCTCGATCCTTCCGTAGTATCTGTCCTTGTCGCTACGGTGTAGGATTCCATCGTTACCCGGAGTTCGATAACCATCGCTCTTCATGTCCTTGTCCTCGTGTAGAGTGTGTAGCCATTGATATCGTGACGCCTCATAGGTCATCAGTTGTGCTCGGCGCCCGTGACAAGGCGAATATGAGTTGTTCTTCCGCTGAAGAATCCTCATGTGAAGGGTACGGCGAAGCTTCGCTTGAACCAACGCGTGAAACATGAGTTGTGCTCTTTGATTATATCTCTGTCCGTCCTCTGTTGGCCTCGGTCATTGTATGTCTTCTCAGTAAAGGTTTTGTGCTATACCACCCAAGGATCGACCACGTCTATGTGTTGTAGCACGACTAGGTTTGCTCTTTCAAAGTCGGCGAGTCGACCCTCGAAGTCGACATGCATTTCGCGGCGACCCTCACGGTGACGCCATTCAGTGAGCCTGCCGAGGTACCTGTTGACGGGCAGACCAACGGGGTCCTCAATGCCTAGATAATTCGTGCAGTAGGAGATGCACTCTTCGGTCAGAAAGCCCCTGGCTATGCTTCCTTCTCGACGTGACATGTTGCGAACGTATCCTTTGATGACACCATTCATCCTTTCGAACGGCATCATGCTATGCAGGAACGTCGGCCCGAGTTGGATGATATCCTCCACGATATGGACCAGCAGATGCACCATAACGTTGAAGAATGCGGGCGGGAAGTACATCTCAAGCTCGCATAGTATCACCATGATCTCTTCCTGTAGCCTTCTGAGTTGACTTACGCCAATCGACTTCCGAGAGATGACGTTGAAAAAGTTGCATAGGCCAAATAGCGTTTCACGGACGTGCGCGTCCATGATCCCACGGATTGCAACTGGAAGTATTCAGCGTCATCAAGACGTGATACCGTGAGACTTCATCCCGCTGAACTTCGCTTCACTGGGTCTAGGTATCTGCTTATCTTCCCACAGAATCGTAAGGAAGTTTTACTCCTACGAGGCAGGTGAAAAAGTGATCGATCTCCTCCTGACTTAGAGTGAAGCACGCGGGAGGGTAGTCATTTCCGGTCTTCTTGGCCTTTTTGCCTTTGCGACGACTTTCCATGTCCTGCTTTGCCTCATCATTATCATGATCATTAGCGTGAAGCTCCTCCCTGATGTCCATTGATTTCAAGTTTGCCCTTGCTTTTGGCCCATCTTTGGTCCTCTCTGGCATGTTGAGCAGGGTACCAAGCAGACTCTCGCACCCATTCTTCGTGATATGCATGACATCAAGGCTGTGAGGCACACAGTGGATCTTCTAGTATGGCAAGTCCCAGAAAACAGACCTCGTTTTCCATACCTTCAGCAGCGGCTCTTGCGCCTTTTGCTTCTTTCCCGGCTCTGGCGCCTTTTGCTTCTTTCCCGGCAGTGGGCAATCTTTCCAATTTTTCAACAACTGGTCTATTTCTCGCCGCCTCGTGACGCTGGCGTCTTGGGTTCGGTTTCACCATCAAACAGATCCTTGCGTTTCTCCACGGGTCATCGTCGCGAAGCCACCTTCGATGTCCCAGAACACAGTTTTCTAAGACCCGGATATCTATCTAGCCGGCGATACGCCAGTCATCCATGCACTGACGCATCCGTAAAATCCGTGGACCACCTGCCCCGCGAGATATCCAGAATCGAGATAGCCGTGCACCGTCGTGAGCAAAGCGGCTCTCATAGAGAAATATTCTTTCGTGCGGCGTCCCACGTATTGGCTGGCGTTTTCCACAGCGTGTCTAGCTCCTCTTCAGCAGCCCCAGATCTGATTGATGTCGCTCCCTAGTTGTTTCGCCCTTCAATTAGCATACTCATGTAAATGTACTTCCTCTTCATGCACAACCAGGGGGGAAGGTTGTACACCCACACAAACACAGGCCAGGTGCTATGTGTGCTTCTCTGGCTGCAAACGGATTGACTCCATCGGTGCTCGCGCCCAGCACGATGTTCCTTGGATCCTTCCCAAATTATGGGTGTTCAAAGTTCAACGCTTGCCACTGGCTCCCATCCCTAGGGTGACTCAGCATCTTGTCTTTTTTATTTATCTCCAGATCATTTGCGTCATCTTCTCGCTTCTTCTCCTCCCTATCCGTGTGCCAACGCAGGAGCTTTTCTACCTTAGGGTCCGTGAAATACCGCTGCAGACGAGGAGTGATCGGAAAGTACCACACCACTTTTCGAGGAGCTTTCTTCCTCTTCTTGTATCGAGTGACGCCGCACACCTGACATATGGTAGACTCCGCGTGCTCATCCTGATAAATGATGCAATTGTTCATGCACACATGGTATTTCATGTGCAGTAAATCCAGAGGACACACGATTTTCTTCGCCTCCTCGAAACTGGTCGGGCACTTGTTCCCCTTGGGAAGACGTTCGCGCCAGAATGACATGTTCTCGTCGAAGCATGCGTCGGTCATTTTGTGTTTTACATTCATCTCCGAGCCATGAGCGTTACTTTTCAAAGCGGTATCCTCAGGCCTGCATCCTTCATACAATGGAGTAACCGCGTCTATCTCCAGCTTGATCCAGCTTGGCTTTCTCTCGGGCGGCAGCTCTTGCGTTATCCGTCTGCTTGAGAAGCAGCTCTTGAACATGAGGGTCCTGCACCCAGCCCATCGATGGTCCATCGTCATCTGCTCCGTCGGCATCTTCATCTTCATGATCATGCCCTTCGTCTGCTCCGGCATCTTCCTCATCATCATGTCCTGCATCTTCTACATGATGATCGTATACAACATCACCGTCGTGATCATGTCCTCGAGATTCTTCGCCTTCTCGCCTCTTGAGTCTTGCTCATTTCTTGCCGCCCGACCCCATGGACAACTTCATAGTCATCTTCATCACCTTGCCACCGATAGCCATCCATGAAACCACGCAAGAGTAGGTGGTCCCAAGACCTGCCCGAATCCGGGTCCGCAATAAGACTCTTCACTTGCATCTTCGACACGGACATCTTATCTCCGCCTCGCTCTTTTGAAGCATCTCGCCTTCATGAGCTCAAAACCTATTCACGATGCCTTCGGTCATCGTGCGGACTATGGTCGCCATGGGTAGAGCAAAACGATATTTTAGAACCAAGAAAAATTTGGCATGACTTTCCTAAAATAGGACCAAAAAGAATGCATAGTGCCAAAATTCTCGCCGAAACGGAAATGAATCAACATTCCTGCAAAATATTGGCAACTATCGCATTTCAAATACCGGTACCTGCAAACACAAACATATATGCAACACCACAAACATATGCAACACCACGAACATACATAGATCTAGCTATAGGCCACAAAAAGTGCATGTGCACGTTGTTGGTGAGGGAGAACAACATAAAGATAGCTTCCCCCTTACTTACCTATAAAAAAAAGGTAATTTAACCACTTAATTTCGATGAATCTATGATGCAAATGAGGTGAGGAGGAGGAGGCGGCCAAGACAAGCTTGGAGGAGGAGGTGGAGAGAATAAAGTGGGGAAAGTGAGTGGGTAGGTGGGCTCCAAAATATCTTGTTGGTCCCAGGTTACTAATGGCGCACCGCCCGCAAATGCGCCATTAGTAACCCTGGTTACTAATGGCGCACCTGTTGCGGGTGCGCCATTAGAAGTTTTGCAAAAAAAAATATATATATATATATTCTAATGGCGCACGGAACTAGTAATGGCGCACCCTGTCATGATGCGCCATTAGAATCTTTGGAAAAATAAGAAGAAAAAAATTTACTAGTGGCGCACCGTGTGTATGATGCGCCATTAGTGTCTTCCATACTAATGGCGGACCTGCACATGGTGCGCCACTGCTATATAGTAGTGGCGCACCACATGACAGGTGTGCCATTAATGGTCATCCCATCTATAGCCCTTTTTGTAGTAGTGCGACGTCAACTCGCCGTCGCCGACCACCTCATCGTGGTTGCCCATCGCCACCCCAGCAGTCCTCGCGTCTTCCCGCCACCATGAGCCACCACGGGAAGCAGTCCCCGGCCTCCGGCGACGCTGCGACTCATCTTCTGCCACGGGCACACGCCTTTCCGCCGTTGAGCGCCGCTCCCCTCGACTACTGCCTCCCCCGCCGATTCGACAGCGCGGCCAGGTGCCTTGCCCCCACTGCACAAGACTCGCAGTGGGGCTTGAACGAGCTCATGGCAGCTCCACACGGCCGTGAATCCTCACATGCAGGTAATTTTCCCCTTCCTTCTCTCCACTGATCTATCTCTCCCCCCAAACACCTTCCCTGATCTCTCCCTCTCTCTCTTCATTGGTCGCCTCGAGAGGATTCAGCCTTGAACTTGTTTGGGTTTACAAGAATGAAAATTGTTGGATCTAAATCTGGTTGGTACTAGTAATCTGCCTTTGCTGTCATTTTCCTACTTCATAAATTTACTCTGGAAAGTTCATACATTTAGTAGTCTGGACTTGGGAATTTTACTTGCAATGTTGATTCAACTTGGGTTTCTATGGCAGCTGAAGTAGAAAATGCAAATTTTGTAGCTTAACAGTTGTAATCTGATCTTACCAGATATTGATGGGAGCAATCAGACTTTTGATGTCTATGCAGTTTATCTATGTTATCGATAATTTTTCATTCAGTCATCTAATCCACCTCCACTTATGCATGTATAGTCTGCTACCTTACCCAAATAGTACTAGTACTGAAATATTAACAACATTTTCATTCTCACAGATTGTTAACTCAACCCCTTCTAGGTATTTTTCCAGGATAAAACTGTCAAATTCATTGTACAGATGCATCACGTTTGTGATCCTGCTAGTCAACCTCTGGTATGATGCTTGGAATTTTGATGATTGGAGTGTTGATATGTACAGGAGTTTCGGCTTCTTGCTCAAGGAGCTACGGCAATTAGGATTAGTGGTGGGTTTGTACGGTGATTAGGATTTTAGTTGTGGGTTTGAATTGGATTTTCACGGCGAGCTGTTCTAATTTTGTCACTATTGGTATGGTTTAGAATCCTATTTTGATCCATCTATTCTTGCATACACTGCAATTGTCTCGTTAAACATGATACTCGCTGTAGAGCTTCATTACATTATGTAAAAAAAAATCTCGTAAATACATCTGTGCGGTTTCTCTGTTTTCTTGTAAGTTGCATGCATATAAGTAACCAGTTGGCTATTTAGTTGTAATAGTTGCACGGGATCGCAAACGTAGTTGGATGACGCATATACATATCTCAGTTGGCCTGCCAACTTATGAAGTTGCACAGTGAGGGCTAACCCGTTGCACAATCGATAGTATTTAGATGGATGCACTGTGTAAACTATGTACAAGCAGTATGTATATATTTTTGGTTGCACGCTCATATATGCCCTGTTGTCAAGGGTATACATTCATATAGGAGTACATATCCTAGTTGGCTTAGCCACACTTATACAGTTGCACGGGGAAGGGCTTTCTAGGTGCACGGTTGATGGCTAGTTTAGTTTTGACTCCGGTGCCTAAATCATGTTGAGACGGTGTGTATGCTGTTTTTTTGGTGCACGCTCATGTGTGCCCAGTTAGACATATAATGCATCAAGTTGCACACTTTTATTTTGTTTTGTAGGTGTGCTTTGGAAAATTATCATGAGTTGCTAACACCGTGGCATTTTCTATATCATTTGTTTGGCTCATTTTTTTTCTTTTATACATTTGGTTGCTTTGACTAATTTGTTCGTTTGCTTTTTTCATAAACCAAAAATGGTTGTAGGAGATGCGGCTCCTAGCGAGGGAGAGCCGGCCCGGGCCTAGGGGCGTGCAGCCCGTGCAGCCGCACAGGGCCTTCAGTTCGGAGGGGCCCCAAATTCACAGGTTGCAGGCCTATTCTTGCACGCGTTACTGCTGGAAGTGGCCTTGAGCAGCTGCATCAAGCCGTGCGGCTGTTAGATATATGCCCTACCTGTACCCTGTATCCTGTGCGGCCGACGACGACTTGATCCAGCGCCGCAGTGCCTCATCGCTGTTCGCCAATCGATCCATTCAATCAGTTCGTTGAAAGCCGGTTCCGGCCAACTTTATAGCCAGCATGGACACAGGCGGGCCGAGAGAAGGTCACTGGCCACCGCCGGCGCTACCAGCACCACCTTCGGTGGTGCCAGTAGCTCTTCTGGCATGTCACCTCCTGCTCAATGGTAATCTCAATCTCACATTATCAATTCCGTGTCGGAATTTTTACAAGTGTATCAATTTCTTTTGCACATCCTGCCCATCAAATTTGGTAAAAACTGCAGTACATTGCTGGATCAATTGGTCACAAAGTCTGTCAATTCTGGGTCTCTGTATTCTCCATAGAAACTACAGTCCATCATTTTTCTTTTGCACATTGCACCCATCTGATTTGATTGTTGTTGAATGTACTAGTTGATTTTTCCCTAAACTAGTCTGCCCGTATCACTATTTGATTTTATTCCACACAATTGGAAGGAGAGTGGTATGCACACAGTAGTACAGTAGTTCCAAGTATCACTGAGTGAAAGACTACTGCATATAGGTGAGTTTGTAGCAGGCTAGCATCTGTAGCAGCCTATTTTATAAAATCAAACTGAGTTCAATTAGTTCGGACAAAGAAAACACTGTATTTGTTCAGCGATGTCTTATTTACAAATTATATTTATTAAGTGTCAATTTTTTTTAAAAGATGGGCCCCATTTAGAGTTTGGCACAGGGCCTCTGATTTTGCCTGCCCGGCCCTGCCGCCCGTGCATGCATACTATATATTGGCAGATGGACAAAACATACCTACTCGTCCTCCATTGTTGGCACAATAATTTGAAGTTGCGGCCGTCCCTCAGGAACCATAAGCATAAACATGGCAGTGGCACCTACGTCTAGATCCAGATCAAGGAACATACACATGCATGAATAAGCTACTGCCCCCAACACCATACTCGCGCTCTGAGCAACCCCTTCACAGAGGTAAGGCTTTGGAAGCAAATAAAGTGGCTGTATGTACGTCAAGAGGACCCGTATTAAATGTAGCTGCAGCATTTCTATAGCCGGAACAATCTTATCCATCCTAAACGTCTGGGCGGACAACCCGGGAATTGCCCATTCAGAAGAGAACGAAAGAGCCACCCTATAGGACCCCTCCCCCCCCCACTTTGTCCCTATATGTCCAGACTGACCGCAAATCTTCAGATCCATGTCATATATGGGGATGTCCGGACGTGTCCGGGCAGTCCTCCACATAGAATGCGGTCCACCCATCCATCTTTTCTGTTTCGTTATTCTGTATTTCTCTATCTTCATCCTCATCAATTATATGCATTTGAACGAACAATTAGAAAACAAAGTAGAAATCATGATTGCACACATGCATAAATGGAAGCTTAAAATGAACATGTTCAGTCACTGTTCAGTCGCGCCCACAGGCGTTTGAGGTGTCAGGTTTGACTACATTGGTTGTAGACGCTCCAAGTACTATAATCCCCAACATGTTCGTGTTCTGTTGCTCTTGTGATTTGAGAAGGTGATGTGGACAAGACAATTAAGCTCTAGAACGTGTATGAGTATGACATGATAGGACCACGTAACGACCATCAATGGCGCCTCATCCAGAGGAGATGAGACGTGACCACATGCTTGCATTGCCTTAAGAATTTCTGGTGCGCGGTCCCTAGCTTTCGTTGTCTTTGTGTGTGTGCATCGCTAGCAGAATTGGTAAAGGAAAGCTTTTCACTCCTGGGTCCAAATGCACAACCCTAAGTATCTATAGCCGCCGTTCTCAAATCCTTCTCAAACGTCCGCGGACACACTTGATCAGTGACCAAACAAGATAGAAGAAAAAATATGACTCAACCGGACCCCTCACAGGGAAAGTAGTGGTTGAACCCCAGCTCGGCGCACCCATAATGCACCCAAGCAAGAAAACATAGCAAAAGATTCGGAAAAATTCCGAAACTTTGTGGGAATGATCATCAACAAATGTATGGGTACATGCAACATTTGATGGTCAAATAACATTTGAGTAGCTCTGTAAAAAAAAGACAAATTTACAAAAGCTGTTCAAACAGTGCACTTACATTTTGACTAATTTTCAGTGATTTTGTCTTTTTGAACTCCTCGAATGTTATTTGAACACCAAACTTTACAAGTGTCCGTAACATTTGTTGATGATTATTCCCACAAGGTTTCATAATTTTTTGAAATCTTTTGCTATGTTTTCTTGGGTTTTCTTGGGTGGATGCATCAAGCTGGGGTGTACACTCTCCCCCTCATATCATCCATATAAGTCTGAGCTCTCCGTGAATCCAATATTGAGACCAAATGTAGGAAGGATATGAAGGCCCGCGGACGCGCCGAGAATGTCCACCATATCGGACACGGCCCACCTAGGATCACCTTTTCTTTTTTTCTGTATTGTTTCTTTTCTTTCTCTCTACATCTCCACCAATCACATGCAAGTGGCCACACATAACGGAGAAAATGAGGAGTACGGCTGCCTGGATAAACAAATATGGGTTGAAAATGAACATGCTCAGACACTAACGGACGCGTCCGCGGACATTTAGGGGGCCAGATTTGCTAAGCCGGTTGTAGATGTTGTAAGGTCTCTTTCAACGCCCACAAGTGGTGCATTAAAAAGTCTAGCAATTAAATTTCTTAATGCATACGTGCTTACACTACTAGGGAAAAGCCTATACACAGAATCTTAGCAGCAGCGCGGGTCAAAAAGGAGCGCTGCTGCTAATTAGTAGTAGCGAGTGTGCGGGAAACTCGCTGCTGATAAGTTTTTAGCAGTAGCGCGCTCTGTGTAAACCGCGCTGCTACAAATATCCACCGAAGGTGTTCACCGAGCTCCATTTAGCAGTAGCGCCGTTGCCCGAACCGCGCTACTGCTACGGATATAGTAACATCACGCTTTTACTGGGATCGCTGCTGCTACATTTCAAATTGGTAAAAAAAAATTGTCACTGTTAGCAGTAGCGCCGTTGCCCAAAGCGCGTTGCTGCTAATTCTTTAGCAGCAGCGTGTTTCTTCTCCCGCGCTACTGCTAACCCGCACCAACCCACCACCTTTCCCCACCCGTGCCTCCCCTCCCCTCTCTCTCCCTTCCCCCTACCTCCCCCACATGCTCCCACTCTCACTCTTCTTCTTCCTCAATACTTCTCCCCCATTACTCTTTCTCTTCTATCCACCTTTCTCTCTCTTCATTACTCCTACCTAACTACATCACCTCCATTAATGCATCTCCTTTCTCTTTTTCCTTTCCCCTCCACTAGTTGAAGTTGTCTCCTCCCAAATTAGCTAGCTAGGTAGATGTAGCATTTAGTTAAGTGACCTATTTGCCCCCTAACTAGATCTATCTTTGTCAACAAGAGCTTTGTGCACTTTTGATCTCCCTACAGCATCATCTCCACCGTGTGCTCGATCTCGATCGAGGTGATGAAAATTTCATGCTTTTGCAAAATGAAAATATGTTTATGTGTGTGTGATATGTTTGTGGAAATTGTGTGTGTGGCATGCCAAATTGTGCTTTTGAGTTGCCTATGTTTTGCCAAAATGTCGATTTATTTCCGTTTCGGCGAATTCCGGGCAAACTCTAGATCCATATATGTCCTATTTTTAGGGAAGGTCATGCCAAATTTTTGTATGACTTTGATGCATGCATGCATTTTTATAATCAATTTGTTTATTATTACCGTGCAGAGTTGACGATGGTCAGTGGAAAGATGGTGGACAGGTGGTTGCGGTCGGCGGTGCAGGACATGAAAGAAAATAACCGGACAGAGGTTTTATGTCCATGTCAAAAATGCAAAGGAATAGTTTGGCTCGACCCCCATGACGATGGTCGTGTCGAAGCGCACCTGCTCATGACTGGTTTCATGGATGGCTATAAGCGGTGGATAATTGAAGATGAGGATGACGATGTTGAGGATGCCGACGGGCAGGCAATGATGACACGGGGCAAGACGAAGAGATGATCGATAATGGCGGCGGGGAAGAGGCCGGACATGGCGGCGGAGAAAGGGCCGGACATGGCGGAGGAGAAGGGCCGACATGGCGGCGGAGAGAACGACATGGACTCCACGCAGCAGAGTTCGCTCGGTACTAAGTTCAATCGTCGGGGACCCTCATGTTCAAGCATTGCTTCGCAAGGAGACGAAATTGAGAGAGCTGCTTCTAGAGAGGAGGCTAAGCCGGAGCAACCGGTGGTAGACTCGAACACTCCATTGTATGATGGTTGCAATCCCGAGGTGACCCGCTTGAGTTTCACGCCCAACTCCTCAAGACGAAGGCTAAAACAAATGGACCGACACTAGCCTCGATGAGCATCTCAAGTACCTAAAGGATGTTCTTCCCTGGGTAATTTATGTCCTACTAGTGTTGATGAGGCCAAGAAGATCGTGTGCCCTCTTGATCTGCCACACGTTAGATACCATGCATGCATCAACGATTGCATAATTTATCGGAAGGAGCACGGAAAAAACAAGCTGTCCGTGTGCAATGCTTCTCGATACAAGAAGGCCGGGAAGAAATGTCCCCAGAAAGTTGTATGGTACTTACCGATCACTCCCCGTCTCCAGAGGTATTTTGTAGATCCCAAGGAAGCAAAGCTAATGCGCTGGCTGTTGGGGAACGTAGCAGAAATTCAAAATTTTCTTACGTGTCACCAAGATCTATCTATGGAGAAACTAGCAACGAGGGAAGGAGAGTGCATCTACATACCCTTGTAGATCGCTAAGCGGAAGCGTTCATGAGAACGGGGTTGAAGGAGTCGTACTCGTCGTGATCCAAATCACCGGAGATCCTAGTGCCGAACGGACGGCACCTCCGCTCAACACACGTACAGCCGGTGGCGCCTCCCACGCCTTGATCCAGCAAGGAGAGAGGAGAGGTTGAGGAAGACTCCATCCAGCAGCAGCACAACGGCATGGTGGTGGTGGAGGAGCGTGGTAATCCCGCAGGCTTCGCCAAGCACTACGGAGGAGAAGGAGGTGTTGGAGAGGGAGAGGAGGCGCCAGGCTCAAGTATTGCTGCCCCCCCCCACTATATATAGGAGCAAGGGAGGGGGGGCGCAGCCTGCCCCCTCCTCCAAGGGAGGGTGCGGCCAAGAGAGGGGAGGAGTCCATCCTCCCAAGGCACCTCGGAGGTGCCTTCCCTCTATGGACTCTTCCTCTCCAAGTGTTTCATGCGCATGGGCCTCTTGGGGCTGGTTCCCTTGGCCCATGCAGGCCTAGGCGCACCACCTAGGGCCCATGTGGCCCCGGGCAGGTGGCCCCACCAGTGGGCCCCGACCCTCCGTGGTCCCAGACAATACCGATAACCCGAAACTTGTCCCGATGGTCAAAACAGCACTTCCCATATATAAATCTTTACCTCCGGACCATTCCGAACTCCTCGTGACGTCCGGGATCTCATCCGGACTCAACAACATTCGGTAACCACATACAAGCTTCCTTTATTACCCTAGCGTCCATCGAACCTTATGTGTAGACCCTACGGGTTCGGGAACCATGCGAACATGACCGAGACGTTCTCGGTCAATAACCAACAGCGGATCTGGATACCCATGTTGGCTCCCACATGTTCCACGATGATCTCATCGGATGAACCACGATGTCAAGGACTTAATCAATCCCGTATACAATTCCCTTTGTCTATCGGTACGATACTTGCCCGAGATTCGATCGTCGGTATCCCGATACCTTGTTCAATCTCGTTACGCAAGTCTCTTTACTCGTTCCGTAACACATCATCCGTGATCAACTCCTTGATCACATTGTGCACATTATGATGATGTCCTACCGAGTGGGCCCAGAGATACCTCTCCGTTTACACGGAGTGACAAATCCCATCCTCGATTCGTGCCAACCCAATGACACTTTCGGAGATACCGTAGTGCACCTTTATAGCCACCCAGTTACGTTGTGACGCTTGGTACACCCAAAGCATTCCTACGGTATCCGGAGTTGCACAATCTCATGGTCTAAGGAAATGATACTTGACATTAGAAAAGCTTTAGCATACTAACTACGATCTTTGTGCTAGGCTTAGGATTGGGTCTTGTCCATCACATCATTCTCCTAATGATGTGATCCCGTTATCAATGACATCCAATGTCCATGGTCGAAACCGTAACCATCTATTGATCAACGAGCTAGTCAACTAGAGGCTTACTAGGGACATGGTGTTGTCTATGTACCCACACATGTATCTGAGTTTCCTGTCAATACAATTATAGCATGGATAATAAACGATTATCATGAACAAGGAAATATAATAATAACTAATTTATTATTGCCTCTAGGGCATATTTCCAACAGTCTCCCACTTGCACTAGAGTCAATAATCTAGTTCACATCGCCATGTGATCAACATTGATAGGTCACATCGCCATGTGACCAACATCCAAAGAGTTTACTAGTGTCTGTAAACTAGTTCACATCATCATGTGATTAAGACTCAATGAGTTCTGAGGTTTGATCATGTTTTGCTTGTGAGAGAGGTTTTAGTCAACGGGTTTTAGTCAATGGGTCTGAACCTTTCAGATCCGTGTGTGCTTTGCAATTTCTAGGTCATATTATAAATGCTGCTTCCACGCTCCACTTGAAGCTATTCCAAATGGTTGCTCCACTATACGTATCCGGTTTGCTACTCAGAGTCACTCGGATAGGTGTTAAAGCTTGCATCGACGTAACCCTTTACGCCAACTCTTTATCACCTCCATAATCGAGAAACATGTCCTTATTTAACCCAAGGACAATTTTGATCACTGTCCAATGATCCATTCTGGATCATTCTTGTACCCTTGACCGACTCATGGCATGGCACACTTCCGTGCGGTACACAAAGATAGCATACTATAGAGCCTACGTCTAAAGCATAGGGACGACCTTCGTCCTTTCTCTCTTTTCTGCCGTGGTCGAGCTTTAACTCTTAACTTCATACCTTACATCTCGGCAAGAACTTCTTCTTTGATGATCCATCTTGAACACCTTCAAGATCATGTCAAGGTATGTGCTCATTTGAAAGTACTATTGAGCGTTTTGATCTATCCTCATAGATCTTGATGCTCAACGTTCAAGTAGCTTAATCCAGGTTTTCACTTGAAAACACTTTAACCCTATATGCTTTACAGAAAATTCTACATCATTTCTGATCACCAATATGTCAACAACATATACTCATCAGAAATTCTATAGTGCTCCCACTCACTTCTTTGGAAATACAAGTTTCTCATAAACTTTGTATAAACCCAAAATCTTTGATCATCTCATCAAAGCGCACATTCCAACTCCGAGATGCTTACTCCAGTCCTTAGAAGGATCGCTGGAGCTAGCATACCTTTTAGCATCCTTAGGATCGACAAAACCTTTCTGATTGTATCACATACAACCTTTCCTTACGAAAACTGGTAAGGAAACTCATTTTGACATCCATCCGCCAGATTTCATAAATGCAGCTTATGCTAACATGATTCCGACGGACTTAAGCATCGCTACGAATGAGAGAATCTCATCGTAGTCAACTCCTTGAACTTGTGAAAAACTCTTTGCCACAAGTCGAGCTTCATAGAAGGTGACATTACCGTCCATGTCCGTCTTCTTCTTAAAGACCCATTTATTTCAATGGCTTGCCGATCATCGGGCAAGTCCACCAAAGTCCATGCTTTGTTATGATACATGGATCCTACCTCGGATTTCATGGTTTCTAACCATTTGTCGAATTTGGGCCCACCATCGCTTCTCCATAACTCGTGGGTTCATTGTTGTCTAGCAACATGACCTTCAAGACAGGATTACCGTGCCACTCTGAAGTGGTACGCATCCTTGTCACCCTACGAAATACGGTAGTGACTTGATCCAAAACTTCATGATCACTATCATAAGCTTCTACTTCAATTGGTGTAGGTTCCACAGGAACAACTTCCTGCGCCCTGCTACACACTAGTTGAAGTGACGGTTCAATAACCTCATCAAGTCTCCACCATCCTCCCACTCAACTTTTCGAGACAAACATTTCCTCGAGAAAGGACCCGATTCAAGAAACAATCCCTATTGCTTTCGGATCTGAATTAGGAGGTATACCCAACTGTTTTGGGTGTCCTATGAAGATGCATTTATCCGCTTTGGGTTCGAGCTTATCAACCTGAAACTTTTTCACATAAGCGTCGTTACCCCAAACCTTTAAGAAATGACAACTTAGGTTTCTCTAAACCATAGTTCATACGGTGTCATCTCAACGGAATTACGTGGTGCCCTATTTAAAGTGAGTGCGGTTGTCTCTAATGCCTAACCCATGAGCGATAGTGGTAATTCGATAAGAGACATCATGGTACGCACCATATCCAATAGGTTGCAACTATGATGTTCGGACACACCATCACACTATGGTGTTCGGTGCGGTATTAATTGTGAAACAATTTGCACAATGTCTTAATTGTGTGCCAAAACTCGTAACTCAGATACTTATCTCTATGATCATATCATAGACATTTTATCCTCTTGTCACAATGATCTTAAACTTCACTCTGAAATTACTTGAACCATTCAATAATTCAGACTTGTGTTTCATCAAGTAAATATACTCAACATCTACTCGAATCATCTGTGAAGTAAGAACATAACGATATTCACTGCATGCCTCAGCACTCATTGGACTGCACACATCAAAATGTGTTACTTCCAACAAGTTGCTATCTTGTTCCATCTCACTGAAACCGAGGCTTTTCCATTCATCTTGCCCATGTGGTATGATTTGCATATCTCAAGTGATTCAAAATCAAGTGAGTCCAAACGATCCATCTGCATGGAGTTTCTTCATGCGTATACACCAATAGACATGGTTCGCATGTCTCAAACTTTTCAAAAATGAGTGAGTCCAAAGATCCATCAACATGGAGCTTCTTCATGCGTTTTACACCAATATGACTTACATGGCAGTGCCACAAGTAAGTGGTACTATCATTACTATATTATACCTTTGGCATGAAAATGTGTATCACTACGATCGAGATTCAATAAACCATTCATTTAGGTGCAAGACCATCGAAGGTGTTATTCAAATAAATAGAGTAACCATTATTCTCCTTAAATGAATAACCGTATTGCGATAGACATAATCCAATCATGTCTATGCTCAACGCAAACACCAAATGATAATTATTCTGGTTTAATACTAATCTTGATGGTAGAGGGAGCGTGCGATGTTTGATCACATCAACCTTGGAAACACTTCCAACACGTATCGCCAGCTCACCTTTAGCTAGTCTCCGTTTATTCCATAGCTTTTTGTTTCGAGTTACTAACACTTAGCAACCGAACCAGTATCTAATACCCTGGTGCTACTAGGAGTACTAGTAAAGTACACATTAACATAATGTATATCCAATATACTTCTATCGACCTTGCCAGCCTTCTTATCTACCAAGTATCTAGGGTAATTCTGCTCCAGTGGCTGTTCCCCTTATTACAGAAGCACTCAGTCTCGGGTTTGGGTTCAACCTTGGGTTTCTTCACTGGAGCAGCAACTGATTTGATGTTTCATGAAGTATTCCTTCTTGCCCTTGCCCTTCTTGAAACTAGTGGTTTCATCAACCATCAACAATTGATGCTCCTTCTTGATTTCTACTTTCGCGATGTCAAACAACGCGAATACCTCAAGGATCATCATCTCTATCCTTGATATGTTATAGTTCATCACGAAGCTCTAGCAGCTTGGTGGCAATGACTATGGAGAAACATCACTATCTCATCTGGAAGATTAACTCCCACTCGATTCAAGTGATTGTTGCACTCAGACAATCTGAGCACAAGCTCAACGATTGAGCTTTTCTCCCTTAGTTTGCAGGCTAAGAAAATCGTCGGAGGTCTCATACCTCTTGACGTGGGCACGAGCCTGAAATCCCAATTTCAGCCCTCGAAACATCTCATATGTTCCGCGATGTTTCGAAAACGTCTTTGGTGCCTCAACTCTAAACCGTTTAACTGAACTATCACGTAGTTATCAAAACGTGTATGTCCGATGTTCGCAACATCCACAAACGACGTTTGGGGTTTAGCACACTGAGCGGTGCATTAAGGACATAAGCTTTCTACTGTCCGCATAATCGCTACTGTCAACTTTCAACTATATTTTCTCTAGGAACATATCTAAACAGTGGAACTAAAGCGCGAGCTATGACATAATTTGCAAAGGTCTTTTGACTATGTTCAGGATAATTAAGTTCATCTTATGAACTCCCACTCAGATAGACATCCCTCTGGTCATCTAAGTGATTACATGATCCGAGTCAACTAGGCCGTGTCCGATCATCACGTGAGACGGACTAGTCATCATCGGTGAACATCTTCATGTTGATCGTATCTACTATACGACTCATGCTCGACCTTTCGGTCTCCGTGTTCGAGGCCATGTCTGTACATGCTAGGCTCGTCAAGTTAACCCCAAGTGTTTTTGCTGTGTAAATCTGTCTTACACCCGTTGTATGTGAACGTAAGAATCCATCACACCCGATCATCACGTGGTGCTTAGAAGCGACGAACTGTAGCAACGGTGCACAGTCAGGGGAGAACACTTCTTGAAATTTGTGTAAGGATCATCTTATTTACTACCGTCGTTCTAAGTAAACAAGATGCATAAACATAATAAACATCACATGCAATTATATAGTAGTGACATGATATGGCCAATATCATATTGCTCCTTTGATCTCCATCTTGGGGCTCCATGATCATCATCGTCACCGCATGACACCATGATCTCCATCATCATGATCTCCATCATCGTGTCTTCATGAAGTTGTCTCGCCAACTATTACTTCTACTACTATGGCTACGGTTAGCAATAAAGTAAAGTAATTACATGGCGTTGTTTAATGACACGCAGGTCATACAATAAATAAAGACAACTCCTATGGCTCCTGCCGGTTGTCATATTCATCGACATGCAAGTCGTGAGTCCTATTACAAGAACATGATCAATCTCATACATCACATATCATTCATCACATTCTTCTTGGCCATATCACATCACATAGCATACCCTGCAAAAACAAGTTAGACGTCCTCTAATTGTTGTTTGCATGTTTTACGTGGCTGCTATGGGTTCTAGCAAGAACGTTTCTTACCTACGCAAAACCACAACGTGATATGCCAATTGCTATTTACCCTTCATAAGGACCCTTTTCATCGAATCCGTTCCGACTAAAGTGGGAGACGGCACCGCTAGCCACCTTATGCACCAAGTGCATGTCGACCGGTGGAACCTGTCTCACGTAAGAGTACGTGTAAGGTCGGTCCGGGCCGCTTCATCCCACAATACCGTCGAAACAAGATTGGACTAGTAACGGTAAGCATATTGAACAACATCAACGCCCACAACTACTTTGTGTTCTACTCGTGCAAAGAATCTACGCAATAGACCTAGCTCATGATGCCACTTTGTTGGGGAGCGTGCAGAAATTCAAAATTTTCTTACGTGTCACCAAGATCTATCTATGGAGAAACTAGCAACGAGGGAAGGAGAGTGCATCTACATACCCTTGTAGATCGCTAAGCGGAAGCGTTCATGAGAACGGGGTTGAAGGAGTCGTGCTCGTCGTGATCCAAATCACCGGAGATCCTAGTGCGAGCGGACGGCACCTCCGCGTTCAACACACGTACAGCCGGTGGCGTCTCACGCCTTGATCCAGCAAGGAGAGAGGGAGAGGTTGAGGAAGACTCCATCCAGCAGCAGCACAACGGCATGGTGGTGGTGGAGGAGCGTGGTAATCCCGCAGGCTTCGCCAAGCACTACGGAGGAGAAGGAGGTGTTGGAGAGGGAGAGGGAGGCGCCAGGGCTCAAGTATTGCTGCCCTCCCCCACTATATATAGGAGCAAGGGAGAGGGGGGAGGCGCAGCCTTGCCCCCTCCTCCAAGGGAGGGGTGCGGCCAAGAGGGGGGAGGAGTCCATCCTCCCCAAGGCACCTCGGAGGTGCCTTCCCCTCTATGGACTCTTCCTCTCCAAGTGTTTCATGCGCATGGGCCTCTTGGGGCTGGTTCCCCTTGGCCCATGCAGGCCTAGGCGCACCACCTAGGGCCCATGTGGCCCCCCGGGGCAGGTGGCCCCACCCGGTGGGCCCCCGGGACCCCTCCGGTGGTCCCGGTACAATACCGATAACCCCGAAACTTGTCCCGATGGCCGAAACAGCACTTCCCATATATAAATCTTTACCTCCGGACCATTCCGAACTCCTCGTGACGTCCGGGATCTCATCCGGACTCGAACAACATTCGGTAACCACATACAAGCTTCCTTTATTACCCTAGCGTCCATCGAACCTTAAGTGTGTAGACCCTACGGGTTCGGGAACCATGCGAACATGACCGAGACGTTCTCCGTCAATAACCAACAGCGGATCTGGATACCCATGTTGGCTCCCACATGTTCCACGATGATCTCATCGGATGAACCACGATGTCAAGGACTTAATCAATCCCGTATACAATTCCCTTTGTCTATCGGTGCGATACTTGCCCGAGATTCGATCGTCGGTATCCCGATACCTTGTTCAATCTCGTTACGGCAAGTCTCTTTACTCGTTCCGTAACACATCATCCCGTGATCAACTCCTTGATCACATTGTGCACATTATGATGATGTCCTACCGAGTGGGCCCAGAGATACCTCTCCGTTTACGGAGTGACAAATCCCATCTCGATTCGTGCCAACCCAATGACACTTTCGGAGATACCTAGTGCACCTTTATAGCCACCCGATTACGTTGTGACGTTTGGTACACCCAAAGCATTCCTACGGTATCCGGAGTTGCACAATCTCATGGTCTAAGGAAATGATACTTGACATTAGAAAAGCTTTAGCATACGAACTACGATCTTTGTGCTAGGCTTAGGATTGGGTCTTGTCCATCACATCATTCTCCTAATGATGTGATCCCGTTATCAATGACATCCAATGTCCATGGTCAGGAAACCGTAACCATCTGTTGATCAACGAGCTAGTCAACTAGAGGCTTACTAGGGACATGGTGTTGTCTATGTACCCACACATGTATCTGAGTTTCCTGTCAATACAATTATAGCATGGATAATAAACGATTATCATGAACAAGGAAATATAATAATAACTAATTTATTATTGCCTCTAGGGCATATTTCCAACACTGGCACGCGGAGAGGAAGAAGCCCGACGATGGAGATGATCCGAAGCTGAGACACGTGAAGGATGGAAGCCAGTGGAGAGCGTTGAACAGCTTCTATCGGTATTTTGAATGTGATGCAAGGAACATCGTGCTCGGCGCGTGTACCGATGGCATGAATCCGTTTGGCAACCAGAACACCAACCATAGCACATGGCCCGTGTTTGTATGGATGTACAACCTCCCCCTTGGTTGTGCATGAAATCGAAGTACATTCACATGAGCATGCTTATTCAAGGGCCGAAACAACCAGGAAATAATATTAATTTGTATCTGGGGCTACTTACAGAGGAGTTAGACACGTTATGGAAAACACCGGCCAAGACATGGGACACCAGCAAAGGTGAGTATTTCAACATGAGAGCCGCGCTGATCACGACAGTGCAGGACTATCTCGGTTATGGATATGTGGCAGGCCAGGTGTGCCATGGATATTGCGGATGCACGCGGTGCATGGATGATACGACGTCTCAGCAGCTAACGTCAAGGAAAGATGGCGGGTCTGGGAAAATCGCATGGGGCATCGAAGATGGCTTGAACAGGACGACCCGTGGAGAAACCGTGGAGATCTATTCAATGGTCACGCTGAGCATCGAGGACCTCCACGTAAGCGGAGCGGTGCCGAAATCGATGAGCTGTTGAAAAACTGGAAGGAGTGCCCCGCGTCGGGAAAGACGATGAGAAAGGCGCCGGAGCCGCTGCTGAAGGTATGGAAGGCGAGGTCGTGTTCGGGACTTGGAGTCTTGGCACAAACTTGATACACCTCGTTGCCTTGATCAAATGCATATCTGTAAGAATGTCCTTGAGAGCTTGCTCGCAACAACGATGAACATGCGGATAAGACCAAGGATGGGCGAAGGCAAGAAAAGACTTGCAAGATTTGAAAATTAGGGAAGATCTGCACATGCCGCCCGTAAAATGTCGACGAGACAGAGACGGAGACAGAGCACGGGGAGAAGAAGGGCAAGAAAATAAAGAAATAGGATTATTGCCCCCTTCTTGCTTCACCTTAAGTCGAGCTGAGATCAATGCCTTCTTTAAGTGCCTTACCGAGTCAAAGTTAGTTCGATTCTTGTGGCAAGATAAGTAGATATCTAGACACGGACAAGAAAAGGTTCAGCGGGATGAAGTCTCATGACTGTCATGTGATGATGACGCAGATACTACTGTTGCCCTTAGAGGGATAATGGGCAAGCACGTCCGTGACACGCTTATTGGTCTCTGCAACTTTTTCGGCGTCATCTCTCGAAAGTCGATCAGTGTGAAGCAGCTCCAAAGGCTACATGAAGAGATCGTTGTGATACTTGAATGAGCTTGAGATGTACTTCCGCCCGCGTTCTTTGGCGTGATGGTGCATCTGTGTGTCCATATTGTGGATGACATAATAGACACAGGGCCGTCATTCCTGCACAACATGATGCCATTTGAGAGGATGAATGGGATCATCAAAGGATTCGTTTGTAACATGTCCCGTCCGGATGGAAGCATCGTCCAGGGCTATTTGGCACAAGAGTACATCTCTTTCTGTGAGAATTTTCTATATGGCGCAGACCAGCCGCCTGGTGTTAGTGTTGGTTTGCCCGTTAACAAGCACGACGGGAGGCTCGAAGGAGATGGTCACTGCAATGGTCGCAAGGAACTGCACGTGCCATACTCAGATCGACGCAGCGACTTTCACAGAGCAAACTTGGTAGTGCTACAACACCTAGACGAGGTAGATCCTTTCATGGCACTGCACAAAGAAATTATCGCAAAGAAGTATCGTGACCGGGGGGTATGCAGGACGGACGCCGAAGTTACTAGAGAGCACAACTCCACTTTCCTGCATTGGTTCAAAGAGCATATTATTGCTAATCCTCCGGAGGAAGGGCTCTAAGACGGATTGCTCATATCGCCTTAGCACATGGCCCTCGCCCAACCTCGTAACCTATCGGGCATATGATATCAATGGATACACGTTCTACACGGAGGCCAAAGATATGGACATTGATGATCAGAACTCAGGGGTGATGATGGAATGCATGACCGGCAGCGACAACGGCGCAACTAAACGATTTTATGGAAGGGTCGAGGAGATCTGGGAGCTTGACTACTTTGGACTGCACAACACGACGATGTTCCGTATCAGATGGGCTAAGAATGTCGAAAGAGAAAGCCAGATTTTCACTACCATGACTATATCCGACGCCAAGAGCGCTACCGTGAACGCTATCGCAAAAAACAAGCCATGGTTACACGCTAAGCACGTGACACAATGCTTCTTCATAACTGACCCGCGCAATCCCAGCCGTGTTGTCCTGAGGAGAGGCAAAAGGAACATCATTGGAATGGATGGAGTCGCCAACGAGGAAGACTATGATCAGTACGGCAACCCAATGAGGGAAGATGACGATGATGATGAAGTATACGTCAAAACAAGAATCAATACTACATTACCTAAGAAAAATCGTACTCCATGGAAAAGGCAAAGTCACAATGAGGGGCTCAATTATTCTCCGACGATGGGTCCAATGATGTGTAATATATATGTTCCTATTTTGCGTACGTATTTAACCGTCAAATGATGCAATATATATCGCCCTCCCTTTGTTCACTGCCCTCGAGAAATAAAAGTGGGATAAAATAAAGGAAAAGAAAAACTGGCAATAGCGAAGGTAGTAGCAGCGCGTTTTTCTTAAACCGCTACAGATACTGAAGTTAGTAGCAGGGCGTTTTGTCCAAATGCGCTACTGCTACGTCCACTTAACCCAAAATTCTCACCCGCCCTGCTTCATCCCGCCTCCCCCCAAATCCCCACTCCCCCGTCGCCTTTGCCGCCCGACCCGGCCCGGCGCTCGCCCCGACCCGCTCGCCCTGACCCGCCCCTCGCCCCGACCCGACCCGGCCCTCGCCCCGACCCAGCGCCAAGCGCTGCCCCGACCCAGCTGGCTCGCCCCGACCCGTCGGCCCTCGCCTCCCTCCTCTCCCCTCCCGGCCGTCGTCGGGCCTGCCTCCTCGCCCCTGCACCCTCTGTAACCCCCTCTCTCTGCTAGGGTTCTTCGGTTAATTTACTTAGGTTTTAGTGAGGCAGTATGTTAATTAGGTTATCTATTTAGTTATGAATTTAGCTAGGTTTCAAAATTTGAACTGGACATGTGATATGTGCAAATTTGAACTGGACATGTGATATGTGCATATGTCATGTTTTGGACATGTCATGTTTGGAAAATGATCCGAGTGGCCTATGTTACGCCGGAATGTTGATTCATTTCCGTTCGGTGAATTTCAGCGCCGATATGTCCATTTTTAGCAAAGGTCATGCGAAATTTCCCGTGAATAAAGGCATGATTTTGTGCTACATAGTTGGCATATCGAGTCTTGGCACATAGATTTCTTTTTATGTCATTTATCATTTATTCATACTTTTAGAAATAAATGAGGACACTTAATCATAGGAAACATGTCGAACAACGAAGAAACTGGGTCTTGACCAAGATGCGAGACGAGATGGATTATGAGGGTGAACAAGAGTACCTCGACTATTTGATGCTAAGCAAGGTTTGCAGGTCGGCCTCGATGATGGTATCGACGCGACATCGACACCGACAGCGCAAGGCACCGATGGCGGCACCGAGACCGTGGGGAAGGTACCGCACCGATGGCGGCACCGAGACCAGGGGGAAGGTATCGCCCCGATGCCGCTACCGAAAAGAGGAAGCATAAGAAGCGAGAGGATACGAAAACCTAACAAACTAGGGATTGGACGACTTGTGATCACAAAGATGGCACTTGGCAAGTTTGAGCCGTTAGAGCGGAAGAACCTCGCAAGTGCTATGGGAACCAAGTAGGATGCATCCTCGGAATCTGTGACATCAACGCGATGACTTAAGGAGTAAAGAACATTTGACGCAGTTGCTCTTAACAAAGTTGCACAAGAGATTCAAGTTCCCCGACCGGGATGATAACATAGAACAACCGTGGGATGATCTTAAGATGAAAAAGATTAACAATCACGCCATGGGCATGTTCAGCAATGATTTGGCCTCCTGGAAAACGAGGGTGAAACTAGCTATTGAGGCTGATGAACCCCTGTCCAAGATTCTGGAGGAAAATCCGACACTTACGAAAGAGGAGTTCGAAAAGTTCAAGGACACTTGCGCTACCGAGGCAGCCAAGGCTAAGGCTGCGAAATTCAAGATCCTTCAGCAAAGGAACACGGGGAAGCATCCGCCTCGGAAGCCGTGGCTACCTCGGTAAAAGGACCATATGGGATAAGGAGGACGCGGAACGTGAAGCCGCGGTCTCCAGACCCCTTCGCGAGTTCACCAACCCCTTGGAGCATGACTTCATCAGGGCCCTCTACAAGTGGGACAGGGAGAAAAGGTTTTTACGGACAAGATCACGAGGAAATTGATTAGACTCTTCGAGAAGCAACACCAGCTTGCAGCCGAAAGCCCTACTTCTCGATGAGGCCCAAGTGGGACACCCCTCTCAACCGGGCCTTGAACGAACTTAAGGGACTCCCTTTGGATCAGCGGCCGCAATATGGTCGTGTGCACGGCGCTGGAGACGGTGCCACGTGGAAGGTGGTTTACAACGAGGGCCCGGAGGCCAAGAAGCTGAAAACAAAGTTTGTTCAGGCGGACATCGACGCGAAGGTGAAGCTTGCGGTCGAGAAAAAAGCAGCTGAGGACGCGAAAAAAGCAGCCGAGGACAAATATGAGTTGCTACAGCGAGCAGTCAATGCAGCTGTAAATGCTGCGAAATGATTTCGCTACTAACTTGGTTCCAGTTATCATCAATCTGGGCGAAGGAAAATCCAGACAAGGCGGTACATGATTTCCCGATGCCCAGTTTAAATCGGGAGCAACTCCATGAACAACAACACCATCGCACCATCACTTGCTCACGCAACCGGGCCTCCTCTCAGCCGCTCCGCTCATAGCAGCCGTCCTCGGTCTCGAAGCGCTAGGTGGGCCTTCGTCTTCGCTGAGCTCGGCGCCGTCACGGTAATTACATGTCGCACCAACATATATATATATATATATATATATATATATATATATATATATATATATATATATATATATATATATATATAATATAATATTCCATTTTGTTGCCTTTCGGTTGTTTTACGCCACAGACATATGTGTTTGCGGCGAAAAGAAACCCTGTGCACCATACTCTACTTGATCAAAGGCCGAAGGTGGGCGTGGGAAAGGGGATGATAATGGACCCTCTCAGCGACGTTCCACAACCAACCGATCCCGCTGGGCACTTCAGGGTTAGCTTGACCAGTGTGAAATCGGGCACGAGTTTGCCTCCTCCAAGATACAGCATGTGGGAGCGGATGACGAGACCCGCCACGGATTGAAGCTGCAAGAATTGTGTGCTGCTATGGCGAAGAATCTTATTAAATGCAGAGCCGCCGAGAGCTCACCAATAACTACCACACATCAACAAGCATGTGCGAAGACCACCACCCGCCTACGCAATTACCAGCTCACAGTAGTGCGGGTGAGAGCGGTGGGCGACATGATGAAGGGGTGCAATAATACTGGCTGATGTAATTTCTCCTTTAGAACAGAGAATGGATGATGAGGCGGAGGTCGACCCTATGGATTACCTCAATACAAGCAGCGTATGACTGTGACATAGATATGATGAGTCAACCATATGACGAATCGGGCTATCAACTTGCTAATGAGGATATGGATGATATACCGGGCAGGGTCGTACCATGGATTGCAAAAATCTCTCTTCATGAAATCCTCACAGGACACGCTTTGAAGATGCCGCCTCAACACAGGCTCAACTAGCCGACACGAGGTCGTCTGAAGACTTAGCCCGGGAACACTGGGGCAGGGGTTAAGGAAGGGTGCGGAAGGTGTGCCCAAGAAAATGGAGAGGAAGAGATCGGGAAGGTAACTGCCTCCAAACAAGCTAGAGCACATAGCAGCAGACGATGCATTACAAGAGCGTGTACCCGTGAAAAGTGCGGTCATGTTCCATCTCACGGGCGAGCCGATGCTACTGCCGAAACCGCTGGAGGCACTATCGAGGAATCTCGAGACTGCACGACCATGTCTTGTCGATGAGAAAAGCCTACTAGCCTCAAAGGATCCAGGATATCCGACATCTGCGGCTCGTGTGCACGAGGGAAGTGCTACGTCGACACACAGCCCGCGGAGGTGTTCTTCCTGCGGTTTGACCATATCTTTGAGATGTTTCTAACAAAGGCGACTTGATTTTACTATCGTCCGCCTTTTGCGCTACATATGAGCTCCGTCATGAAGAGTGAAGAAGTCTCGCAAATCTGTGTGGCGGATCCGTACTACATGCACGAGTCTTTCTTGAGTCTCGCGACTTTGAGCGTGAAACTGCTAGGGAGTACCTCCAAAACTTCATGGTACAGAATAAGGACCGGAAATTGTCCTCGTGCCTTATCATCCAAAGTAAGTGAGTTCAGACAACCCTTTCGTACATTTCAATCATTCCTTCTCTCTCATATGGGGAATAATTTGAGGTGTCTTTTCCCGCAGCAACAGGCGCGCCGTCCTTATCATTCTTTACCCGCAAGTCTCCCACGCCGTGTATTTTGACCCTTCGAGACTACGAGAAAAAGACTACACCCACATAATGAATATTCTAGATGATGCTCTCAAGGCTTCAGCTTTAGAGGTGGCCACGTGCAGATCAAGAAACAAAGGAACAAGAAGATGGGTTTCGCGCATACAACTAACTTCTCCTGCATCCATGTCCCAAAACCAAGCAAGAAGGATGGATTCTACATCGTCCATCTCATGATTCAGTTTAACACGGATCACCAAAAGCTTCGCATTAACAACAGAAATGATGATCGTATCCACAAGTGGCTAGAATCTCATGGAGAAGCGGATTATAAACTTAGAGATGACTTCTTTTGCATCCAAAGCGACATTGCGACGATCATCATGAAAGAAGTCGTCGATGAGAAGGGGATGTTCCACCACGGCCCTATATCGCGAGCTGATGTCCGAACTCGCATAGGCATGCAACGTCTAGACCTCACGTCGTTCAAGAAGCTAGGGTTCGTCCTCGATGATATGGAAGGATGGAACTTCTAGTGATTTATGATGCCGATGATGATGATATGTGTCGGTTGAACTTGTATACTTCTTGTAGCGATGAAACTTTGTGATGTCCACGGTCCATGTGCCGAACTTGCGTAACGCTACTTTGTTAGTTTGCGTACGATGACCTGCGTACCTCTAGTTAATTAATTTGCGTACTGTATGTTGCATCTAGTTGCTAACCCTTTCTTTTTCGGTGTTGCTCTAGTATATTTTGTTGCATATATATGATTGTACATCCTCTTCATGAACATGCATCTCTAACAGGTACCTAGTTTCTTGATGGCGAGATGGAATTGCTATGTCGTGTACAGAGGGAAGGTTCCGGGGATGTACAACGAGTGGCATGAGTGTCAGGCGCAAGTGAATGGGTTCACGGGCGCCAGCCATAAAGGCTTCAAAAGCGGACAAGAAGGAGAAGCTAGTTACTTGAGGTTCACGCTAGCGCGAGAGAGGACTCGTAACCGCCACCTCATGTACTGCTTAGTTCCGCTCTCACTCATAGTGATAGCACTTCTTGTGTATACCTTTGTTTAGATGGATGAGTTGTTGTAGTTGCAAGTATTCGAGACTTGCATGTATTGCTATTTTCGAGATGATGACAAGATATCACTTTGTGTTGGATGATGATTATTATGAGACTATTTGTATGTACATGCTATGATTACATTTGTGGTCTCGCAGACATTTGTATGTGTATCATGATGACATTTCTATGTGCTAAAGATTCTTCTATAAAGCATGTTCAAATACAAACCAAATATGCCAAAAAAATAAAAAATAAACCTACTTAAATTAGCAGTAGCGACTGTACAAAAGTTAGCAGCAGCGCCGCTATAGCAATAGCGCGTTAAGGTAAAGCGCGCTAGAGATACTAGCAGTAGCGAGCTTCCGCGAACAGCGCTGCTAATACACTTGTGTAGCAGTAGCACCGGTGAGCACGCGCTACTGCTATATGTTAGTTGTAGCGCCTTATTAGTAGCGCCTATCCCCGCGCTACTGATACATCTAAAACCCGCGCTGCTGCTAGCCTTTTCCCTAGTAGTGTTAACTTGTAGCTAAATATACGACCTCTCGCTGATTACGGTGATCAATGAAAAAGTACTCTACATGAGAAGTTGAGTAGTCACTAGTCAGTCAAAATTGTAGGTTTCAGAGTGTTGCTCCAGCAAAAGTAAATCTAGCGGCGGTAGCGGTCTGAAATCCACCGGTCTTCATTGGTGGAGACTGTTGTCTGATATTCACATGTAATACCATCACTAATTTATTTAGCGCGTGTAAGTTGTTGTGTGTGGAGATACATGTATGACAGATCAACATACATTAGCCCCGGAAGATCAAAATGTCGCAGCCCTACCTAGGCTCAACAGAGAGGTCAGCACGCCGGTTTAAATCCTAAGCGCGCAGGTTCTGGGCCCATCGCCCATTGCACTCCTGCATGTTGCGAGGGTGGCCGGAAGCAGACCCTCCCTAATACAAGAGCAGGCGTTCCAGTCCAATCCGGCACGCGCCGCTCAACCGCTGACGTCAAGAAAGCTTCGGCTGATACCATGACGTCGAGAGCGCATAACTGTTCCCGCGTAGTTGATTAGTGCGTATAGGCTCGTAGCCAGACTCGGATCAAATACCATGATCTCGTTAAGTGTGTTATTTTTTAAGTAACCGCGGACGCCGACCAGGGACCAGGCCCACCTGTCTCCTAGGTGATCACAACCTGCCCTGTCTCTCCGCCACAAAGTAACACTCGAGGGCCGTCGGGAACCTAGGCCCACCTCTACCTGGGTGGAGCCACCTATCCTTTCAGCCCCCACATCGGAATCACTTGCGGGTACTCTACGAGCCGACCCGAATTTAGTCACATCATGTAATCTGTATAGTATGTACGTATGTATATACCCATGATCACGTCCCGAAGTGATCACGGCCCAGTAGTATAGCATGGCATACAGACAAGAGTGTAGGGCCACTGATGGACTACTAGCATCCTATACTAAGCATTTAGTATAGCAGGTAAATGTATCAACAATTGTAGCAACAATGACAGGCTATGCAACCTAATAGGAGCTATCAAATCAACAACAGTAGCAAACCTAATGCAAGAATAAGAGAGAAAAGAGTGGGCGATATCTGGTTGATCAAGGAGGGTTTGCTTGCCTAGAAGCTTTGTTGCACAGGAAGAGGGGTCGTCGGTGACGTAGTCGTACTCAATGGCATCAGCGCCCATCTCGGGGTCTACCGCAGAAGAAGAGGGGGGGGGGGGAAACAGTAAATATGGAGCAAACAAAGCATCACAAAATATAACAAGGCAATGCACGGTGCCATGGGTGATCTAACGCGGGGATAGGTGATACCGGCGTAGGGGAGAAACATACGGGAAAGTATTGCCGGTGTTTGGCATCTTCGGACAGGTGAAACGAAGAGGGACGGTTGCATGTTCGCTATGCTAGGGGTGTGTGACAGACGAATAGAGTGCGTATCCGAATTCATCTCGCTTTTCTGAGCAACTTTCATGTATAAAACTTTTTCATCTGACATACGGATTAATTTATATGATTTTTCAAATATTTAAACAATTTCTAAAATTACTATTAATAACAAAGAAAACACTGCATCAACATGATGTCATCATGTCAACGTTGACCGTTGACTGGTCAAACTGACAGCCAAGGCCGCTGTCATTGACTTACCTAATTAAACAGATCTAATTAGAGTAATTATGTAACTAGTTTTTAAACAAGTTAATTAATTACCTAATTAATTAACTAAGTAACTAATTAATTGTGTGTGTGTGTATATATATATATATATATATATATATATATATATATATATATATCCTAAGTCTTTTTTTTATTTGTTTCCAGGGCAGGCCCCACGTGCAGTCGCTCAGGGCCTTGCGGGTGCACGGCGAAACAGGTGTGGGCGCCGGCGCCCCGTGTGGAACCAGGCGCGCGGGCAGCAGCGACAACAGCGAGCCAGCAGTGAACATGGGCAATAGCGGCAATGCGCAGCCGCAACAAGCAGTGGCACGGTAAAAGGGGAACATGGCAGCGGAGCGAGCGGGCACTCAGGCGAGCAGCGCAGTGCCGGGGGGTTGCGCAAGACCGGTCTGAGGCCGAGTGCGCGACATGAAGCGAGATGTGGTGGCCGACTGAAGTCGAGCGGCGGGGAGATGGCGAGCGCGCGAGGCGCGCGCGCTGTTCGAGCAGCGCGCCCAGCCGAGCGGGCGTAGCGAGGTGGCGAGAGGCGGACAGGGCGTGGGAGCGGTGCGGTGAGCGCGTCGAGGAGCAGTCACGTCGCAACCACGGCGCAGCCGGGCGCGGCCATGTCGAGTATGTGGCCGTGGTGGATGATGGCTACGGCCTCGGTCGGGGAGAGGGCTACAGCGGCGATTCCGCAAAGGAGGGAGAGGGAAACACATGGGTTGCTCACAGTGAGCCTGTAGGGGGTGCGTAGCAGCTCGGGGAGGCTCCGGTGGGGCGAATCCGACGCGGCGACAACGGTGGCCGGAGTTGATGAAGACGGACGAAGGTGATGTGCGGCCGATCTTGTTCGATCCAGGGACGTAGTCAACGTAGATAGACACGGCGGAGCTCCAAAAGATGGTGGAGCGATGAATGGACCTCGGTTGCCACGGGTTCAACGGCGACGCGGCCATGGAGCTCTCGAGTTTGCAAGGGGAGGAAGAAACCGAGAGGGGAAAGGGGATTTGGGTGCTAGGGTTTGGCCAGAGAAGTCGGCGGCGACCTTGTAGGGTGCCGGGATGGTCTGGATGGCCACCACGCGGTGGTCCGCGGCATGGACGCACAGCCGGCGTCCAGCGTGCTCGGTGAACAGGGTGGACGATGGAGGGAGGCAAGTTGGGCTGGGCTGCACTGTTGTGCAGCTGGGCCGAGTGCACAGTGCAGCCTTTCCCCCTTTTAATAGTTTCTAATTTATTAGCTCCTGTTTCTATTTAGTTTCAGCTATCAAATGAATTTTGTTGAACATAATATTTGGCACATAGATATTGGGTCATATAATGGAGATGCACTCAAGGTTTCAAATAATTTTGAAAACGGTAAATGATTGTTTATTTTTAAAAGTTTAATTTAAATGTTGTTTCTCCTGTTTTAATTATCTTAGAGGCAAATAAACATTTTCAATAATGTTGGTTGATGTTTGTTAATTAGCTAGTGAATATTTACAACCTTTCAAACATTTTTAATTCACTGTTTTAAGAAATTATAATTTGACTTGCTATAAGAATTTGAAACTAAACTTAGTTTGAAACAAGTGAGGTTTAGCAAAAATTTAATTATAATGACCTTGCATCATTAACAGGGGTTTGTTATAGCTTAACTATCAGGGTGTCACAGGTCGGGGCGTGGTCTGCGGTCGAGGTCGGGGCGGAGTGGGGTCGGGGCGGATGGTGGGGTGTGGGGTGTGTTCGGGGCGGCGGGCAGGTGTGTGTTGGAGAGAGAGAGAGAGAGAGAGAGAGAGAGAGAGAGAGAGAGAGAGAGAGAGAGGTGGGCTGTTAGGGCCGTTAGGTAGTGGCCTCTTTGCCGTCAGCTAACGGGTGGCAAAGAAACTTTGCCATCCGCTAGCAGACGACAAAGAGGTGAGGTGGGACCCCACCCCACCTCTTTGTCGTCTGCTAGCGGACGGCAGCAAAGAGGTGGCTGATGGCAAATAGTGTCTTTACCATCAGCTCATTCGTTGTCGTCTGTTTTTTGTAAGCTGATGGCAAAGACCTTCTTTGCTGTCAGCTAGCAAACCGCAAAGAACTTGCTGATGGCAAATTCCCTGATTCCAGTAGGGAATGAAAGTGGATAGTTGTGTACTAATTTTAGTTCGGTTGTTTTAAATAAAATGATCGTAACAGTTTCATTAAATATTTTAGTATTTCAAGAAGTGATTTTTAATTTTCACTAAATCCAAAAAATTAGTTCATATGTTTTGTTAAAACCCAAAAGTTATTTCAATTGCTTCACAATTTTAAAAGTCGTTTCAACAGTTTCAATATTTGGAAAAATGAAAATGATTTTTCAATTTGTGAAAAGACTATATCAATGTGTGAAACTAATAATTTAATTATGTTAAACAGGTTCTTTAACATGTGAAATCGATTTCAATATTTCACACAATTTTAGAAAAATATCACATATTTAGTCAATTGAAATATGATTAAAATAATAAATAATCGAAACTTGTTAGAAATATATCCACTATTGGTCTTGTTCTAAAGATCTTGGCGCTAGGTATTCAAATAAAAAATAAAAATAGATTTTTTTTTAGGGAATACCATCATGGCTAGCTTTATTGAAAATCAAAATAGGTTTACATCGTCTATGAGTTTGCTGACAACAATGTCTGGAGGCTCGTCCAACCAACTATAGGAAGTCTTATTACAATAACAAAAATGAGCTAACTCATGAGCTGCTTGATTACAAGATCGATAACAATGATTAAAAATGACCTTCCCAATCAAAGTACTAGTGTCCAAACATTCTGTGAAGATAGCCGCCGATGCATCCCACCAAGTTGTTTGGCCGTTGCAACAATTAATGACTTGCAGAGAATGTGATTCCGCTTCCAACTGATTGCATCCGAGTGCATTAGCAAACACAAGTCCATCTCGCATAGCCAAGGCTTCAGTACTAATTATATCTCCTGCATATGGAATGAATTTGCATTGACCTCCAATAAAGTTACCTCTATCATCACGCAAAATCGCTGCTGTAGCCCCTGCACCCTCATCAGGATAGTAAGCTGCATCCACATTAAGTTTAATAAATCGAGGATTAGGTCTGCACCATTTTGCTTCCGTAGTGTTCCTTGTTTGATCCAAGGCTCTTTGGTGGTTACTTGAAATAGATAATACAGAGAGCGGCCACTTCTACACTGGCGGAATTGTTTCATTATGTGTCACCTGTCTCCGTATCCACCATAGATACCACCCTCCAAAAATTATAACTTGTTTGAAATTCAACTCTGGATGAACTGCAAGCTGTTGATCCTGTAAAGATAGGATAAATTTGAGGATCGCAGAGCCCGATCTATCCACCTGTAGTGCTTGGTCAATAATGTGTGTCACACCCAGCCTACGCCATAACTCTCTGGCGTTAGTGCACTGAAACAACAGATGTCGGATGTCATCGGCTCCCAGATTACAAATAGGACATGCCCCATTCGAACCAATGTGCTTGTTAACAAGTATAGCTCGGAGCGGTATTATTCCTCTCAGTATTCTCCATCCAAAAATCTGAACTTTACATGGAACTCGCAGTTTCCATAAAGTTTTCCATACTGCCAAAGGGGCAGACCCACCAGCGTGTCCTACCACGGTTGCATGCACCCGAAAACTATGCATCCATTGCATATGGTAGGCACTCTTAACTGAAAATGTCCCCGTTCTATTTGGGTGCCATGCAATGAAGTCATCAAAACCTTGTAGATGTAATGGAATCTGAAGTATTCTGTGGACGTCCACTGGGTTAAACAAATCTGTAATCAATTCCTCATCCCATGACCCACTTATAGGATCAATTAATTCGCATACTCTTGTGATGATTGTTTGACCTCTTGGGGTGATAATCATTCTGTCCGCACTAGAAGGAATCCATGGGTCCCTCCAAATGTTTACCTTCTCTCCAGTTCCAATCCTCCATATATAGCCTTTTTTGAAAGTGTCAAGCCCCTTCAAAATACTCTGCCATGTGAACGAGGAGCCACTCTTTGGTGTTGCATCAAGTAAAGACCCGTTTGGGTAATACTTTGCTTTCAGCACTCTCGCAACCAAAGAATCCGGTTCATTTATTAGCCTCCAACATTGTTTCGCTAGCATTACTAAGTTAAAAGAGTACAGGTCGCGGAACCCCATCCCTCCTTCACCTTTAGGAACACAAAGCTTCCACCAAGCCATCCAATGCATTTTTTTTGTTCTCCTCATCATCACCCCACCAAAATTGCGCAATGATATCTGTGATCTCCTTACAAATCCCTTTAGGTAAACTGAAGACAGACATAGCAAACACGGGTATACCTTGGGCCACAGATTTCAGTAATATCTCCTTTCCTCCTGTAGATAGGATTTTTTCCATCCAACCAATTAACCTAATTTTGATTCTTTCCACGAAATGCCTGAAGCAATCACTTCTATCAGCTCCCACTAATGCTGGAAGACCAATATACTTATCTGATAATGCCTCGGTATCAATATGCAAAATTTGACATATCTCTGCTCTTGACACCACACTAGTATTAGGACTAAAGAAAATACTTGACTTGGCCAAACTCACCATCTGTCTTGAACTCTGACAGTAGGTATCTAGTGTTTGCTGTAAGGAAGTTGCATTTAACACATCTGCTTTCATGAGAATTAGAGAATCATCAGCAAATAAAAGGTGTGAAACTGACGGTGCATTTCTGCACACTCTAATCCCATCCATGCCACCAACTTCTTCTTCATACCGCAACATACTAGAAAGCCCTTCTGCACAAATAAGGAACAAATATGGGGAGAGAGGGTCCCCTTGCCGAATACCCCTAGTTGGAGTAAATAGTTCTGTTTCATGGGAATTAAATCTTACCCTGTATTTTACAGAACTAACACCTGCCATAATCATGTCAATCCATTGTTCATGAAACCCAAGTTTTTGCATCATGCTCCTCAAGAAAATCCACTCCACTCGGTCATATGCCTTGTGCATATCCAGTTTTACTGCACAAAGACCCGTTTGTCCTACTCTTTTGTTCTTGATCTTATGGACACATTCATAAGCAATGAGTACATTATCTATTATCATTCTGCCCGGGACAAACGCACTTTGAGTAGGAGATATAATATCTGGCAAAATACTTTTGAGCCTCAAAGCTAGCATCTTTGAAATAATTTTATACAGAACATTGCATAAGCTGATAGGTCTATACTGAGTAATCAATTCAGGCGTGTCTACTTTGGGAATAAGAACAATGGAAGTATCGTTCCACTCAGCTGGAATCTGGCGGTTGTTTAAAGCAAACAGAACCTCTTGTGTAATAGCATCACTGAGTATATGCCAATATTTCTTAAAGAAAAGGGCATGGAGGTCATCCGGACCGGGTGCTTTTAAATCACCAATACTGAAAACAACTTTACGTACATCCTCATGAGTATACGATGCCATCAAAAAATCATTTATTTGTTTAGTCACTTTATTCTGAACTTTTTGCATGATCGCAGGGTCTTCCTGCTGTACTTCCGAACTGAACAAGTTACTAAAATAATTATGAATATGTTGACTGAGAGGAGCTGTACCTTCCAACACATTACCCTCTCCATTGTTCAATTTCTTAATATAATTTTTCTTTCTCCGTGCTGATGCATATGCCTGAAAGAAACCCGTGTTGCGATCACCGAACTGAAGCCAATTAGATCTTGACCGCTGCATGTAATGGATTTCCTCCAGTTCTAACAAAAACTCAATCAGTTCAGCTAGCTCCTTTCTCTTCTCCTCTGTCTCATCATTGATGGAACCAGTCATTATGTTTTCCAATTCTCTTTGTGCCCTTCGCAACCTTTTCTTGGGTTTCTTGAGGACCCTTTGATCCCTGTCATGGAACATATCATGCATGCGATTAAGTTTTGCATGAACATATATAAGATTCGGGTTGGAATCAACCTTCTGCCATGTTTCCTGAACCAAATCAACAAAAGCACTTTCTCTTATCCATCTTGCTTCGAAGCGCTTTATACAATTGCTGGATCCTCCCATCAGGGAATAGTATTCCATATCCACTAGTAACGGTCTGTGGTCAGAATGGTTAAAACTCAGATTCTGTAGTGCAGCATGTGGGTGCATAACGCTCCAGGGTTCGTTAATTAGGCCCCTGTCTAACCTTTCTCTAATACGTCCACGCCGCCACGTGAATTGATCACCCACAAACCCCATATCTCTTAACTCGCAATCATCAATGGCTGACTGAAACGCCATCATATATTGTTGTGGTCTTGGATTTCCTCCCTCCTTCTCACTTAACCATTGTATTTCATTTAAATCTCCAATGAGAAGCCAAGGGAGATTGTAATTCTGATGGAGCTGTCGCATACGCTAACACGTTTTGTACTTATGCTCCCACTTAAATTCACCATACATTCCAGTTAACCTCCACAGATTATTATTATTATCCTCCACCTTGACATCAATGAAATTTGGATCAAGAGATAATCTCTGGATCTTTACTTCCTTCTTCCAAAATAAAACCAGTCCACCCTTTCTCCCATCACTTACACACACTAACTTTTGGTCCATTTTTAACCTTCTTCTTAAACATTCTGCAGGATAGCTCTCTAAGTGTGTCTCCGACAAAAACAACACGTCCGGGCTACAGCTTCGCTGGACATCCAGCAAAGCACGAACTGCCGGGGCATTCCCAAGCCCCCGGAAGTTCCAACTTAGTATTTTCATTGGTCCCGGCGGTCTCCTACGAGAGGAGCCGCCGATACTACCTCAGTTGCCTGGCTTGAATTGCTATCCACAGCCGCACCATCGGCCCCTCTAAGCTTCTTATTATTCACATTTTTCTGTGGTGTACCTATGACAATTGGGGTCTTATCATTCCCAGTTGCTTCTCCTTGAAAAAGGTTAACCTTCTCGGCCACTTTCGATGATCCTAGCTGTGCACCTTCATTAATGCCCACAAACGGAATTATAGCTTTGTTAAACATCTCGATAGCCTTCTCTTGATCAGCCGATGTCTCATACGTGCTATCATCTGCAAATCTCTTTCCTAGAATTTTGTCTGTTGCATCAGTCATCCTTACGTCCTGCTGTACTGCACTTGGATCATTCTGTCCATCTGTAACTATCTCTCCTTTATTAACACCCTGTTGAAACACCTTATTATGACGCCAACTAATAGGAACCGAACCATCATTGGCTGTACCAGCATGGACGACCGGCTGCATATTTTGTCCTCTTCCCCGGCCAAAGCCTCTACCAAACCCCCTTCCACCTCCTGTTGGGTCTTCTTCTTCAAAGAATTTCTGACGGTCTCCACTTCCCCGGCCACCACGGCCACCTCCTCTGCCTCTCTTTGAAGCCATAATGAAATTTCCCCATTCAAATTTGGTCTCATCATGCTCGCCTGATCCACACTCCTCGTGCCAGTGACCCATTAATCCACAGGCATTGCAGAAAATAGGCAACTTCTCAAACTTGACTAAATATTTCTCAGTTTCACCTCCTCTTGTAATCCCCACTACCCTTGTTAACTTCTTGGTTACATCAAGTTTCACTCTGACCCGAATAAATTCACCTATAAAGCCATTAGGCAGGGTGACCTGCACCTCCTGTACTACACCAATGCGTGAAGCCAAATTCTCTAACGCCTTTGTACTCTTCAAAACCCCATCAGGCAGCTTATGTATCTGACACCAAGTATCTAATATAAAACTAGAATATTGGGGCAACTGCTCGACACCCCTGGGGGGTGCGGCTATCTCATTATATATAAGTACCAAAGGGTACAAGTACAAGTACAACACGTATACACAAGTCTATGTATCCATATACAGTCTAACACCCTCCCTCAATCTTAACTGTGGCCTGAAGTACAAACTAAGTTAAGATTGCGCTTGCAGCCTACAAACTATGGTTGTGGAAGAGGCTTCGTGAAGATGTCAGCAAGTTGATCTTTTGATGATATGAACTTGATGCTAAGCAGCTTCTGTGCAACACGCTCTCGAACAAAGTGATAGTCAACCTCAATATGTTTTGTTCGAGCATGAAACACTGGGTTAGATGATAAGTACGTAGCACCAATGTTATCCCACCAAAGCACCGGAGAGTGAACTGAAGGAACTCGCAACTCCTCAAAGAAGGACTGAACCCAAATGATCTCAGTGTCGCATCAAGAACTGCTTTGTACTCGGCTTCGTCGTGCTGCTGCGAGACACCGTAGCCTGCTTGCGAGCATTCCGAGCAATCAAGTTGGGACCAAGAAACACTGCATCCCCCCGTGGATCGCCGGTCATCGGGACTACCAGCCCACCAAGCATCGAGAAGGCCAAGATCTCATAAGACGGCGCCGCGCCGGAGAAGCAAACCATGAGATGCGATGAGGCATATATATCGCAGAATCGCTTCACAATGGACCAATGGGATGTCGTAGGCGCATGAAGAAACCGATGAATACGATTGATCGCATAAGAGACATCTGGTCGGTGATAGTAAGATATCTGCAGGCCTCCAACAAGATCGCGGTACTCGATGGCAGCATCGAGAGAGAGGGTCACCATCAAAAGCGGACAACCGATCGGTGGCGGACATAGGAGTGGCGACATGTTTACGATGCAGCATACCAGCACGACGCAACAAATCCAGGCGTGCTTCTTACGAGTAAGAGTGACTCCAGGTGACACCTCCGGACCAAGGAAGAAGTGCGAGCACCGAGATCCTAACAGCAAAATCACCACTCAATGCAGCCACAAGGCGGTTCGCATGAAAGATCTGAAGAACTGATGAGAATAATATCATCAACATAGACCAGTAAATACATCGTAACCTCAGGGCGTTGAAGAAGGAACAATGATGTGTCAGCAGTAGAAGGAATGAACCCAAGTGCTCGCAAAACCGAACCAAGACGTGCATGCTAGGCACGGGGAGCCTGCTTAAGACCATAGAGCGCCTTAAAAACACGACAGAGATGATTAGGACGTGCAGGATCCACAAACCCTGGTGGCTGACGCATATAAACCTCCTCCTACAGAACTCCATGCAAAAAAGCATTCTGCACATCAAGCTGACGGAGAAACCATCCTCGAGTAACAGCAAGGGATAGTAGCAGACGAATGGTAGTAGGCTTGATAACTGGACTGAACGTGTCTTCATAGTCAAGACCATACCTCTGTTTGAAGCCCTTAGCCACTAACCTTGCCTTGTAACGCTCAATGGAGCCATCAGCATGCCGTTTAACTTTAAACACCCATTTAGAGTCAATGATATTGACCCCAGATACTGGAGGAACAAGCTGCCAGGTGTCATTCTTCAGCAATGCTTGAAACTCCTGTTCCATCGCGGCACGCCAGTGGGGAATGCCTAGTGCAGCCTGAAAGTGGCGAGGCTCAGCAGTGGGATTCGCAGCAGCATGAGCCATGCACGCGGCGAGCCACGCAACAGTCCCATCGGTCCGGATCTTAGGCCGAAAAACACCGGTCTGACTGCGCGTGCGATGTCGAGGAGCAACAGGTTGTGGTGACGACGTAGGGCATGATGCAGGCGACGAAGAAGGCGACCCCGAGTCGCCAGGGCTCGCGTCGGAGCCACTGGGCGTCGGGGAGGCGGGCGGTGTGGCGCCCGACACGGCCACGTCGCCCAGGCCCATGCCGGAGCCGCTGAAGGCCAAGAAGCGGCGAGCACTGGGTGGCCGACCCATCGGGAGCCGAAGCCGCCCAGCGAGCTGGCGTGGCTGGCCCAGAGCAACCTCCTGCGAGGCCAGCTCGGGCAACTCCCACGAGGCGGGCGAGGCGCCGCTCATGGAGCGGGTCGGGCGATGCCAGCGAGGCAGCATGGCGCAGCTCTTGCGGGCTGCGGTGTGCCGCCCGATATGCATGCCCCATGCACGCGATCGTCCTCCGGACGCGCCGGTGCTTGTTCTTCAAGGAGCTCGAGACGAGCGCCACGGCCCACACCTGCAGCATGGTTAGGGAGCAACACAGGAGCATATGCAACATCCACAAATTGGTCAGGCAAAGGTGTGGTAGAAGAAGCGTCTGGCATAAGAGTGATAGAGGTATTAGGAAGTGCACGAAAGGGAAACACATTCTCATCAAAAACAACGTCATGAGAAATGTAAACGCGATTGGTGGGAACATGTAGGCATTTGTACCCTTTGTGAAGGGAACTATACCCAAGAAAAACGCACTTTTTCGACCGAAACTCTAGCTTATGTTTATTATATGGACGCAAGTGAGGCCAACAGCACACCAAGACTTTGAGAAAGGTGTAGTCTGGGATTTCATTGAGCAAGAGTTCAAGTGGGGTTTTCATATTCAGTAGTCGTGAAGGAAGCCTATTGATCAAAAACAGGCAGTGGAGAAAGCATCACCCGAAACTAAAAGGTACGGAGGCATGAGCCAACAAAGTGATGCCAGTTTCTACAAGATGACGATGCTTACGTTCGGCAGTCCCATTCTGCTGATGCGTATGGGGGCAAGACACACGGTGTGTAATCCCAAGCTTGTTAAAGAATGAGTTGAGGTTGTGGTATTCACCCCCCAGTCGCTTTGGACATGAATAATTTTCTGGCGAAGGAGACGCTCAACATGTGCTTGAAACTGGATAAACACATCAAACACATCAGATTTTTTCTTAATAAGATAGAGCCAGGTAAACTGACTGTAAGCATCAATGAAACTGACATAATAATTATGGCCACTAACAGACGTTTGGGCATGACCCCATACATCGGAAAAAATAAGCTCAAGAGGATGTTTCACAACACAACTAGACTCTGAAAACGGGAGTTGGTGACTCTTGCCCTGCTGACAGGCATCACAAATAGTTTCAGCAGTTTTATTTGACACAACTGGTAGCTCATGACGATGCAACACATGACGGACTATGGGAGCGGCAGGATGACCAAGTCGCGCGTGCCAATGTGTAGGCGGGATACGAACACCACTGAACGCCTGAGGAGAAAACTGCATGGGAGGTGCGGTTGGCGCGTCAAGTGCATACAAGCCACGGCGAAGACGACCGCTAAGCAGAACGGCCCTCGTGTCCCGATCCTTGATAAAGAAACGAAAAGGGTGAAATTCAGCAAGGACATTATTGTCACGAGTAAGTTGTGGAACAGACAACAAACTACGCGAAGCAGTGGGAATACGAAGGATGTTAGACAAATGCAGTTTTCGTGAATTGTGTGCAAGAAGGGATGCCTGACCAACATGGGAGATGCGCATACCTGCTCCGTTAGCGGTGTGCACCTGATCATGACCGCGATATGGCTCCTGGACCGAGAGCTTGCTCATGTCGTTGGTGAGGTGGTTGGTAGCTCCCGTGTCCATGTACCACGAGGGATCAATCGAGTAGGATGGAGTACGCCCGTGCTCATGACCCACCACCGCAGCGGCCGCCTGTTTTTCATTTCCCTTGCCATTGTTGCCGAGGCCAAGGAAATCTTGCTTGTAGCGGCGATGACAGCGAGAAGCTACGTGGCGCTCAATCCCACACAGCTGGCACGCCTGCTGAGCACCACAACTGGGGCAGCAAGCCACCGGCCGCGATCCCCCTGTGATGGACGGTGCGGCGCCCCGTGAGGGCTGAGATGTGCCCGCCGGCTTGGTAGGGAGCGACGGCTTCTGCGATTTGCCACGGGTTGCGGCGTTAGCAGAGGCAAAACTCGGAGTAGATCGACGCGCTTTGATGCGCTGTTCGCGACCAAGGAGCCGTGCATACAGTTCCCGTGGCGGGAGAGGCGCCTCGCGCCCATGGACGTTCTCAATGAGATTGTCATAGTCATCATCGAGGCCATTGAGCACATGAGTGGTGAAGTCCTCATCTCCAAGGGGCTGGCCAATGGAGGCCAGCGTGTCTGCAAGTCCTGACATCTTGTTGAAGTACTCCGTGATGGTGAGGCCTCCAAGCTTGGTCTCCCCCAACTCAGTGCGGATAGAGTGAGCACGCGCCTGACACTGAGAGGCAAAACTGCTGTGAAGTGCAGACCAAGCCTCCCGGGATGTCGCGGCGAAGATGACAAGCGACGACACTCTCGGAGTCAGCGAGGACTGGATGGCCGAAAGTATCGCCTGGTCTTGGGCCACCCATACATGATGAGCCGGGTGATACGGCGGCGGACACGGGATAGATCCATCAACATAGCCCTCCAAGTAGCGACTCCGTAGGAGAGGTAGCACCTGCGCCCGCCAGGATAGGTAGTTGTCCGGTGTAAGCTTCACCGGAAGAAGATGCGAGAAGTAGAACGGCGATGGCGCCGGAGCATAACCCGCATGGGGACCCATGTTCTGCCCATCATGGGGAGCGAGGGCCAAGGACGCCTCGTAGCCAGGACCGGAATGGGCATCGACCGGACCAGGTGTGGCCACCGAAGACACGGCGGGCGCAGCGCCGTAGGCCGCGCCATAGGGTGACGGCGCAATCTGTGACGGCGGGGGCATCGCCGTAGAAGGCATCGGTGGCGCGCGCCGTAGGTTGGTCAGGGCGCCGCATACCACGGAGCGTAGGTCGGGTAGCGCCATAGTAGGGCGGAGGGCTCCGTAGGGTTGAGAGCCGCCCGTGGCGAGACGGCGCAGCGCCGCGAGAAGAGGCGGCGCGCAAGCGCGAAGGTCGGCGCGAGGCACCACCAGTGGCGATCGGCGGCTGGGGCAGGTTCGCCCGCCTCGCCTCGCCGCCGCCCGCCCTGCAGATGGCTTCGGCGGCAGCGACGGCTGCCGCCAAGCCGTGGCGAAGGGAGGATGCGAGGAAGGGCGACGAGGGAGCGACGGGCGCGCCAGAGAGAGAAGCCGAGGCGGCGGAGTCTTGTGGAGCCATCGGGCTAGGCGGCGGCAGCGATCGGCGGAGGCGGCGGCGGCAGCAAGGGGTGCAGCGGAAGACGGGAACCCTAGTCTGATACCATGTAAAACTAGAATATTAGGGCAACTGCTCGACACCCCTGGGGTGCGGCTATCTCATTATATATAAGTACCAAAGGGTACAAGTACAAGTACAACACGTATACACAAGTCTACATATCTATATACAGTCTAACATCTAACCTGTCCAGTTTTACCTTCTCTGGGTTGGAAAATCTATCATACTCAGCTAAGATCAGCGCTATCCCATGGAAGTCCCAGGGACCTTGATGCACAGCGTTGTTCCAATCTCCAAGGCAGTTGAATTGGACAGAGAATAAGTTTGCATTGATTCTTCTCCACACTACTGCTTGTGCAGGATTCCATGCAGCTCTCATATCCGCAATCAGCGCACTCTCGCTGAAGTTTTTGTTTGTTAAAAGGCGCCCTAGGGCAAGCCTCTTGGTTTTAATTTCATCGGCATCCTCCTCTTCTTCCCATACCAAATCATCTACCTCGTCGTCCTGAAGATTCAGTCTCCCCAGAAGCTTTTCAGTATCCTCCAGGTTCCTGTTTCCAGGCCCGCTTCCTTGTCCCTGAGTCGCCATGAAATTGATCGGGAAATCGCCAAAACCCCTATATCCCATGTGCACCCCCTTGGCCCAGCCCTGACAAGAAGAACAACAGGAATTGTTCCCAGGCGGGGAGAGGAAAGAGGAGCAGTAAGGGGGACCGGGCTACAATCGCTCAATACACCGGAGATCGAAGCAAACTCGCGATGGCGGCGCCACCGGAGGACTAGAGAACCCTAGTCGCGAGACCTAGGGGAAAAACCTTCTTTGTTTAGTTATAATAAAAATAGATATTTAGTTTTAACGATATGGACCATTTAAATTATAAAAGGAAGATAGAAAATATTTGATTTTGAGACTGGGAGGGGGTGGAGGGGGAGATAATGCTACAGCCTTCATGTGTGCTTGGTCAGAGGTGGGCACAATTATACATATAAAATGGGCCAGCAAGTGCACGAATCTTAGCACAATAGTATGGTGGATGTTCACCGCTACGTAGATGCGCCGTTACAAGCCACTTTGGCATGTTATTACATTATTACCTTGCCTATTGAAACCTTCACAAGATAGGGAGGGAGCAAAGTTGTGAACTAGATAGGGCCAATTCTTTTGGGTGGCTTAGTAAAATAAGCTACCTCTCCGTAGCTTAAAATATAAGCTGCTCTTGTTTAGACTGCTAAATTAGTTATCTCATAATTCATTTAAAAGCCCAATAAACAAGAGAGTTGGTTTATGAAAAAAGCTGGGGAAAAGGCGGCTTATTTTTTAAGTGATCAAAATAATTGGCACTTAAAGTGGAGAAGGAGCCATTGGAGAGATACAAAATTTGCAGTCGTTGAAATAAAATAATAAATCTGTTGTCGTGGCCAATAAATTAATCGATGAGGGCATTACAATGACGTTTGTTTATCTAGTGATCTAGGTTGCGGCATGAGGCTCTCGTGTGACCTTATCATCTGGCAGGGCTTCGCCTATTATTCATTGATGAAGTCCGGTAATTTGGTAGCTATCTTTGGGATAGGATATGACCAGCTGATCCACAAATTAGAGAATATATCTCCCAGAACTGTAAGTAGTGCACCACTTACGAGTATCTACTCAGACACAAAAAAAAAGTGTCTACACAAACACAAAGGATGGGACTAGAGAACCCAAAGACACTCGAGCTGGTGACATAGTCCGGTTGCCCTTATAACATTCTACTCCGACCCGGCCCATTACACCCCGCCTGTGACTCCCATTATACCGAAAACTCTTGTCGGGTTTGCCCTTTTTCTATCCTTTTTTTGGAAAGGGGGTTTACCCCGGCCTCTACATACGGCGTGAAGAAGGATGCCTTGTTAAAAGATATCTCCTCTTCTCCTCCTTCAAGAAAGGAAGTTAGGGTTCGTGCCTCTCGCCGGCGCCGACGCAGGTCCGCCTCGTCTCCGGTGGCCCTAGGGCCATGGAGGCGGGGTGGATCCTGGCAAGGGTCGGCGGGAGGGCTTCGTTTTTAGTTGTTTTTTTCAATCTTGTTAGGGTTTGTGTCTAGACCCAGGAAGGCGAGACGGCGGCGGCTCCCTGAAGATGGAATAAAGGTCTCCCTGCCTAGTCCCCGTTCCGGCGGTGCGTCTAGCATCGTTGGTGGGCGTGTGGAGGTGTGTCTTCGGCAGATCTATCTTTGGTGGATTTGCTCGGATCTCGTCGTTGTTCGTCCACGTTCGTGTGTCTTCGGTTTGGATCCTTCCGATCTCGTTATTTTTCATCGACGGCGGTTGCTTGTTCAGGGTCTTTGGTCCTATGGGGCCTTAGCACGACGACTTCCCGAATGTTTCTACAACAAGTTGTGCCCGGCTCCGGCGATGGAGGGGCGATGCCGGCGGCGCGCCTTTGGCTCACTTTGGTGCTTGTAGTCGTCGCTAGGTGGTCTACGGATCTGGATATAATTTTTATTTCTGGTGTTCGTTGTACTGTCATGATTGAAGATGAATAGATTGGAAGTTTTTCCGAAAAAAAAAAGAACGATGCATACGGCTAACCCCTTTTCTATCTATACTAAAAGAAACATCATTCTTATCGGAATCCCCTCCTCCGCCGGTGAACAATGAAAAAAGAATTGAATTATGTATGTGATAGCATAGCATACGATTCTTACGTTGATGTCGTAGCAGCAACTTGTGTCGCATTGGGAAGATGCCACTTTTGAGGCCCGTTGGAGCTTAGCTCTCCCTGTCATGACACGTACGTCGTAGGAACCCTCCGGAACCATGGCCCATAACATTGACATTGATTGGTACAGCGCAAATCCACGTACGGCCGGCCGGTGGCGATCGAGGACGTGGCGCCTACAGCACTACCAGCGCTGGCACGGCGGCACCATGTTTGTGTGGGTCTGTCGGCTCCGCCGATGGAGCATGGCCACGCTCTCGGACTTGGCGGCAGTCAGTGTAGTAGGCCTCGATGGCGGCAGGCTGCATCCCGGAATCATGCATGCATGCATGCATACATAAAGTTACTGCCCAAACGCCAACGGAGTCGAGTGCTGGGACAGAGGTAATAAAGCGGCCTCACGTGAGCACGACCCCATATACTGTACGAGTATATCACACGACGCAGCAGCATTTTACGTTGGAGTATTTACTGAGCAAAATAGTCCCAGCGTGTTCTGTTGCTCTTGAGACAAAGGTGACGCGGACGGACGCGAGCGAGACAAGGTAGCTAGCTAGGACCATGCATCTTTGGCGCCACGGCCATCACAGGAGAGCCCACGGACAATGAGACCTGCGTCGCTTTAAAAATTTCTGGTGCACGGTCGATAGCTTTTGTCGTGTGTGTGCGCCCGCGCGTGCGCATCAAAGACCATATCCTCCCAATCGCCTAGCAGATTTGGAAATGGAAAACTTTCCACTCCTGGGTCCAAATGCACAATGCTAAATTAAAAGACCTCCTGCTCACCATAGTGATTGATGTGCAAATGTGCGGCCACGGATGCATAAAGACAATTTGACGGACCGCGCTCAAGATGCCCTAACAATAGTACAACAGGAGCTGCGTGCTCGGCCAAGATTGGATGATTCAGCGTGTTGGCCCGGTGTTACCCTTTTTTTCTGGCGAGTGCTCAAGTGTTACCCTGCCTAGGGGAACTTCGACAAGATAGCAAGGGGGCAAAGGCGTGAGCCATTTGGAGTGGAGAAAGATCCATTGTAGGCCACAAAATTGGCAATCATCCTAACAGATACCAAATCTATAGTCATGGCCAAATAATTTGTAGGATGAGCTAGTTTTGGTCTAAACATACCTAGTGGTTCAAATCGTCCTCAAGTTAATCACGGAAGGCCAGTAAAAATTCTAGTTATATGACAATCGATTTTGGTTGTTTTTATTTTCATTTGTACCTATTTCCTTGCTATACCAACCTTGGCCATACTAACTGTAATTTATTGAAGAATCCAAACCAACTTGGTTCAAGCATTACTATAGAAAAACATTGTAGCTCACCAGTCAACACCGACTGGCCTAGGATTTTTTGAGAATCCGATAAGCCTAGGTCACCCTGTTAGTGGACATATTTCCAACACATTGGTCCCGGTTCGTGCCTAAAACCGGGACAAATGGATCCAGAACATTTAACCCACTAACGCCTCGAGGCCTCTACCGCCCCTGGCTCATGAACCGACTAATCTCGTGGGTCCCGATTCATGAGGAACCGAGACTAAATTTGGCAGGCCCAAACGACGATACTGCTTTCTACTTGGTGTGCGGAAGGGCGCCCATGGTGATGGTGTAAATACTGACATGCCTTTAACTGTCGGCAGTGACACCATAATAGCTGACACGTTGGGTGCTCAAGTACCACTTCCAGATATATCTTTTTTTTTTTGAGTGGTACTTCCAGGTATATCTTATAACCACCTGTTAGTTGTGACAGTCTTTTTGGGCTTAGTCAAAAAAAGAAAAACCGAGGGGGTAGTTTAATGAAGAGAGTGGTAGACCTAGGTAGGCCCAACTTAATGTTACCAGATAACGATCCCAAAAAAAGTATCGCCCATGATATTTCTCAATTTAATCTTGAGTAAGTTGATTGCAGAAAATACCCAGAAGCAATGCTAATTTGAGAAGGGAGTAGACCACATCATGCACAATATATCTCCTTTGTTTCAACACGCATAAGAAAGTGCTCACCGATCGAGATTGCTTAGGCCTTGGAAGTTCTCACCTTTTCTCATGCCACCGGTGTAGCAGTGAACAAGTTGAAGTAGTGTCTCAAGACTGACGGATTACGTACAGTCAGCCAAGAGGAGAGAGGCTGTAGCCAACAAGCTGTGCTATCACCAGGTCACCATATTTTGATTCCCATCGATTTTCAGCAGAGCAAACTCGCAGAGCGCTCTTCAGTCGAGATGAAACGAAACAATAGGTATCAGCCCTCAATGCATGTGTGATAAATCCTCCCAGCCACTCTTCGGTAGCGACCGCCGTCAGCCAATCAGCGGTCGGCGGGAGATGTGCGCCGTGTCCGGCCACCGGCTACAGTAACGAGATCCCGATGAACAGTGCAAAACCCGCTAAGCAGTGCTATATAAAAATCCTTGGGGTAGCACAGCAGTTTGCGTGGCGAATTAAGGTTTCACCCTCGCATATAGACGACGGTAAGTCCGTGACTAGAATGGAACAGCTGACCGGTGAGCAGGAGGAGCTGTGCCTGGAGCTCACCCTCCGCCCCATGGCGCCGGAGCCCCGCGTCGGCTTCTTCCTCTGCGTGTACTGCGACCGCCAGTTCGTCACCTCGCAGGCGCTAGGCGGCCACCAGAACGCGCATAAGCACGAGCGCAGCGTTGCCAAGCGCCGCCGGCAGGCCGCTGCAGCTCGGAAGGGTGCGCCTGCTGAGGCGCCGGACGAGAGGCTGCCCTGGTACGGCGGCGGTTTCATGTCTCCGGCCAGGACGGTTGCTCCTGCTGTCAAGGGGCGCAAGCACGGCATGAGCTGGTCGGAGCACGGCGGCACCGTGGTCGACGTCGACTTGTCTCTTCGTCTATGAGAGGTCTGCTAACTGGTCCCTGATCTCCAGATGCACTAGTTGACCAGCGGGCATCCGCTAGCTCTTTCGGTATGTTAAAAGTCTTCTTTTGTGACTACAACTCTACAAGCATGCATGTGAAACTGCTACTCTATGTTTGTGGGAGTATCTTGATTAGCTTGACACATGTCAAGTGAATGATTTGCTTGTGTCAACCTCGTGTGTGTGTTTGATCCATATGTTCTTCTTTCAGTTGAGTTTCTCATATGGAATTCCTTGACCAGATAGACAGTTTGGTCACTATATAGAGAAGGCAAGGAGATTTAAAATTTTCTTGTTTTCACCATTCTACTACTCTTAATTGTTGCTTTCATTGTTTCGCGTATTCAAGTGATTCAGATGCAGTACTATATATTCCATGTGAGAATTCCCTCACTATTTCAAACGCAGGTACTATACTTTTGTAACAATGCGGATGCCGAATCCATCGATGGCTAGGGACTGCATAGCTTCCAGCTACAGTTACTGCAAGGCTGCAACAGCCCACTTGGAGAAATTGTGGTGTCCTCGCAAATTGCAGCGTGACAACGTTATTATGTACTTGCTCCGTTTCAAAATAATAGTTGTAGGTTTATCCTATGTCAAACTTGTTTAAGTTCGACCAAGTCAATAGAAAATTATATTAACATCTACAATACCAAATTAGACTCCTTAGATTCTTTACAAATATATTTTCATACTATGTGTATTTGGTGTTCTAGATTTTAGCACATTTGTTTTTTCCATAGTTGGTCAAAGTTAAGCAAATTTGACTTCGATCTGGCAAAACAAAAAGCAAATTTGACTTCAGACAAATCTCAAAGTTCAATTATTTTAGAACGGCGGGTCTATCTTCTAAAGTTCTAATTAAGATACAGAGACAGAACGTAAGACATGCACATATTGATGACTACTCCTCCGTCTGAATTACTTGTCGCAGATATGGATGTATCTAGATGTATTTTAGTCCTAGATACATCCATTTCTAAGACGAGTAATTTAGAACGGAGGGAGTACTAGATATGAAAATATACTCCAAGGTGCACATATTGGGCGTGTGTCATTGCCGAATGTAATGCACACAAATTAATGGTGTTCTTGAGCCATAGTAAACATATTTAACCAGTTCCCTGATAATGCACCTAACGTGGTATACTCCCTTTGTTTCTAAATATAAGTTATTTTAGAGATTTCAATACGGATTATATACGAATGTATATACACATATTTTATAGTGTAGACTTACTTATTTTGCTTCGTAGTAGTTCATATTGAAATTTCTAAAAAGCCTTATATTTACGAACGGACGGAGTATATAGCATTACTATAATCTAGAGCTAGTCCCTTCTGCTAAATCTCTGATGAGATGACACCCACATGCAGCATGCTCATCTGACGATAGTTAATCACAAGCAGCAGCAACATTTTAGGTGTGTAGTACTGGACAACAGATATAATAATCCCAACGTGTAATGTTTCTCTTGAGAAAGCTAGGTGAACCGGCCTGGACAAGGACGGACGCGACAAGACAGGCCAGCTAGCTAGGACCACACCATCTTTGGCGCCACTCTACCCAGAGGAGGGAGGAGAGGAGGCATCTGCCGGTCGGTTTAAGATTTTCAGCGGATGTGGCCGGCCTCGCTTTTGCCCAATGCCCCCTATCATAATTGGCAATGCAAAGCTTTCCACTCCTAGGCCCCAAACAGGCCGGCAACGCTAACTAAAACGACCTCTCGGATCTCGCACAGCACAGCATTTATTACTCTTTTTCTTTTCTTTTTGGAAAAAGGCAGGCGTCCAATATCAAGTGAAGTTGCCATCCTCCCCAGCCTCTCATTTGCTTCGTGCTGCTCATGACATTTAGATATATTATAACCGAGCATCTTTCCAGCCCTCCCAGACTATCAGTGTTTGCAGCCCTCCCCATCCTCTCATTTGCTTCGTGCTGCTCATGACATAATTTACTGTGGCCCCTCTGGTCCGCTAGTCGTTGGCACATTGACCATCCTCTCCCATTTCAACAACAAAACCTTGCCCGCCTCCTTCGTCGTCGTCGCCGCCGCCCACTTTCCGATACCTTTGCCAGCTGCTGGAGCCGCAACACCCCCCCATCGCATAACAACGCGCACCGCCGGGATCCGAAAGGTTCCCACCCCACTCCTCGACACAGATGCGACCAAGAAGCCGCCTCGCCGCCCAGCCAACTCCTTCGTCCTGACACGCTCGTTGATTTCATTGACGAGTACGTCCGTATGAGCGAGTCTACGTGCCTAGCTAGACTCCTTGTACAACTTTTGCAAGGCTGTGATTGCTGTGTTTGGCCCTGAGTACTTGAGAGAGCCGACTCCTCAAGATACAGCCCGCTTGTTGGCTATGAATGCCCGCATGAGCTTCACAGGGATGCTTGGCAGGATAGACTCCATGCACTGAAAGTGGAAGAACTGCCCTTTTGCTTGGCAAGGGCAATATAAGGGCCATGTCAGGGCTTGCACTGTCATACTTGAGGCCGTGGCATCACAAGATCTCTTGATCTGACACTCTTTCTTCGGCATGGCCGGATCACACAATGATATCAACGTGCTTCAATGCTCGCCCGTGTTTGCAAGGCTTGCTGAAGGCAACAACCCACCGGTGAATGTTACCATCAACGGCCACAACTACGACAAAGGATACCATCTATGTGATAGTATCTATTCTTAGTGGACCACTATTGTGAAGCAATCCCCAACCCTGGCGGAGAGAAGAGAAAAAGATTCCCCCAAAAGCAAGAGAGTGCTAGGAAGGACGCCCAACGTGCCATTGGTGTTTTGCAATCTCGATGGGGCATCGTTCGATATCCTGCTAGAACTTGGAGCACGAAGAAGCTGTGGGAGGTGATGACTGCTTGTGTGATCATGCACAATATAATCGTAGAAGATGAGCTTCCGGAACGTAGGGTTTCAGTTTCAGGGTGAGAATGTTGTGCCTGAGCATGGAGGAGCGACAACGTTTGAACAGTTCACCCAGTTTCATCATGAAATGCGCTATTAGCACTCACATGCAACTGCAAAATGATTTGGTCGAGCATATGTGGGCTCATATTGACAACCAATAGATGTATCTATTTTTATTTGGCTTGAAAAACTGTGTGAGAACAATTTAATTTATATTCGGGCTTGTAAAACTATGTTTTATATTTGTCCGTGAAAACTATGCTACCTTGTGAAACTATATATTTGCTTGTGAAATATGCAAAGTCTTCATATAAAATGAAGGCTAGTCAACCACGCCGGCAAATAGTCGGTGAGTTGGGTACACTGCCGATCCATATAAAAAAAGGGCAGACATCGAGCGGACGGCCGATCCAGACGGACAAAAAACGAACAAATATGCCGTCAGTTTGGGTCCACGCGTTGGAGTTGCTCTTAGCTCTCTCTGTCATGACGCGTAGGAACCCTCCGGAACCATGGCCCTCGATTGGTGCAGCGCAAATCCACGTACGGCCGGCCGGTGGCGGGGACGTGGCAACTACAGCACTACCAGCGCTCGCACGGCGGCAACATGGAGCATGGTCACGCTCTTGGACTTGGGCCCGATCGAGCGTGAGCGCGACAGCGGAATAAGGGGCGGCAGTGTGGTTGGCGTCGATGGCAGCAGCCTGCTTCTTGTCCTCTACGGAGTATTACTCTGCATCCCGGAATCGTGCATGCATGAATGCATACATAAAGTTACTGCCCAAACGCCAACGGATTCAAGTGCTCGGACAGAGGTACTGACGCGGCCTCACGTGAGCAGGACCCCGTATCACAAGTACCAGCAGCATTGTAAGACAATAATCCCAACGTGTTCTGTTACTACTGAGAAAGGTACTAGTAATGTGGACGGGCGGGAGTAAGACAAGCTAGCTAGCTAGGTCCACATATACCAATACAGCGACACTGTGGCCATGCATCTTTGGCGCCACACACATCAGACAATTAAATGAGCCCTGCGTCGCTTTAAGAATTTCTGGTGCGCGGTCGATAGATTTTGTTGTGTGTGTGTGTGTGGGTGGGTGGGTGCATCAGAGACCACATCCTCCTGATCGCCTAGCAGATTTGGAAAGTGAAAACTTTCCACTGCTGGGTCCGAATGCACAACGCTAAGCTAAACGGCCTCCCGCTCACCACAGTGATCGACGCCCAGTCATTTTCTTGGCAAACAAACGTCCAAGAGATGCTGCGTGCTCAGCCAAGATTGGATGCTTCAGCGTGTTGCTCCAGTGTTACCCTGAGCTTCGACAAGATATAGCGAGGGCTAAATGGAGTGAAACACTTAGACGGGAGTGTGAGGCGTTTTGGCAGGTCACAAAAATTAGCAATCATCCAAAGAGTGAGGCGCTTTGGCTCTGAGCCTGGGATTGAAATATAAAATCGTTGAAAATACTACATAAACTCAAAAATATCTTGATTTTTTTGTGGAGAAAGATGCCTGAGTGCGTAATGTACATACCAAATTTCAGAACATTTAGATGTCTAAGTAGCTCTCAGCAAAAATAACAATTTTGGTTCTATGGAAAAAGCTTACTGTTTGTGCACTGCTCAGACCCGATTTTTTTTCTGAGAGCTACTCGGATGTCCAAATGTTATAAAATTTGGCATGCGCCTCACACATTCAAATATCTTCCATGCAAAAAAAAAGGATTTTATTAAATTTTTCTAGTTTTTCTAGTTTTTTTCAATTTACTGTTCACCGGATGCAGATGAGCCCAGGCTCAGAATTGGATATTCGTCGTCCTAACAAATAGCAAATCTATAGTCATGACCAAAAAGATTGTAGGATGAGCTAGCTTTGGTCACCGTATAAACATACCTAGTGAAATCGTCCTAGGGTTAATCACGGAAGGACTGGAATTTTTCTAGTTATATAAGGCAATCTACAAGTTTTGGTGGTTTCATTTTCATTTGAACCTATTTCCTTGTGATACTAACCATGGCCAAACTAGCTAAACTTTTTTGAAGAACCCAGACCAACTTGGCACAAGCATTACTACAGAAAAACGTCGTAACTCATGAGTCAACACTGGTCAATAGGCCATCGACTATAGTCACAGACGACCGTGCAATGTTGACTCACCAAGAAATGACGGGCCGCAAGTCCACCTGTTAGCGGTGAGTAGTGAGGCCACCATTGTACTGTAATACATACCGCTGAGGTACCTCTCGACTGACGGGCTACGAAACGGTCCTGTCGGTGGTGATTGTGTAAATACTGGCAAACTATTAACTGTCAGCAGTGACACCCGAATAACTGACATGTTTACTAAAAAAACGATAGCTGACATGTTGGGTGCCCAAGTACCACTTCCAAATATCTTATGCCAACCCGTCAGTTGTGACTATGTGTCGGGCATAGTCAAAAAACAGGAGTTTTTTTTTTGCCTCCTCGACACTTTCCAAGGGCCCTGATGCATGATGGTTGTAAACGAGCGTCCTTTTTCACTGAAGGAAACATATGCTCGATGTTGACACTTTTTCATCAGTGAGGTATATATATGAAGAAATATTGGTCAATAGGTTGGAAGGCCGAGGGGGAAGTTTAACGGAGAGAGTGGTAGACCGAGGTAATGTGACTAGACAATGATCCAAAAGAGTATCATGTTGAATATTTTCAAGGAATTCCCCATGAAGTTTAATCCTGAAAAACAATGGATAAAATAGGAATAACATGCAATCGAGATCATAAGGAACAAGTATCCTATTCATATCAATTGCTACTAGTAGTAAACATGATGCTAACTGTAACTGAGAGGGTAAGATGACATACGGAGCAGCGAAAGAAGGTGTAGGTATGTCGTTCGTCATGTCGCCGAAGAAGTGATCAATGTCGGGGAAGAAGTCGTTGTGGGGGAACTCGTCGTTCGGGATGTCGCCGTTCACAACCACGCTGAACAAGGATCCAACAGCTACACAAGAGCGCTCCCAAAAAACTAATCGCCCTCTCCCACACCGGATCTCAAGAGGAGCGAACTCTCTTACCAGGAAGTGGAAGCAAAACCGAAACACTAATAGGAAGATGAAACTGAAACAACAATGCCATCAATGGAAAGATTAATACATTCGGTTTCATTTTCCAGTAGTGTAAAAAAGCTTTCCAGCTTCTTTCTTACATGACAAAAATAAGGCAACGCACGAAATGAAGGAAGAATCCAAAACACCAATGAAGAAACAAAACCGAAACATTAATGACATCAATGCGGAGATGACCGGGAACATTCACAACCATTTGGTTTTATTTTCCACCACCACAAAATATTTCAACTTCTTTCTTATCATCCATGAACGGGCCACGTATATGAGCCTATGGGATTTTCCTCTGAATTATTGTATGACAAATGGGCTAAAGCCCAATAATTCCAACATATAACCCATGCTATTTCTCAACTTAAGCTTGAGTAAATTCATTGCAAAGAATACCCATTAAACACTTCTCATATCTACGGGCAGAAGCAATACTAATTTGATAAGGGAGTAGACCACATCATGCGCTAAAAGGAGAGAAGCAATACAATCAGGCGCCTGGTGTAGCCAACAAGCTGTGCTATCACGAGTTCACCATATTCTAGCTAAGGCGCTGCAACCTTGTTTTGATTCCCCGATCAGTTTTCCGCAGAACAACTCACGGGGGGCTCCTCAGTGGAGATGATGAAAAAAAATTTATAAAAAAAAAGGTATCAACCCTGTGTGTGTGTGTGATAAATTCTCCGAGGCACTCTTCCGTTGCGACCGCCGTCAGCGAATCAATGTCAATGGCCGGTGGGAGGCGTGCGGGGTGTCCATCCATCGGCTACAGTAACGAGATCCTAAATGAACAGTGCAAAACCCGTTAAGCTGTATACTATTTAAAAATCCTTTGGTGAGCACAAGAATTTGCGTGGTGAGTTAGCTGTGGTGCGCTCACATATAGACGACGGTAAGTCCATGACTAGAATGGAACAGCTGAGTAGAGAGCAGGAGGAGCTGAGCCTGGAGCTCACCCTCCGCCCAATGGCGCCGGAGCCCCGCCCCCTCGGCTTCTTCCTCTGCGTGTACTGCGACCGCAAGTTCATCACCTCGCAGGCGCTCGGCGGCCACCAGAACGCGCATAAGCACGAGCGCCGCGTCGCCAAGCGCCGCCAGCAGACCGCCGCCGCTGGGGAGGGTTTGCCGGCTGCGGCGCAGGACGAGAGGCTGCCCTGGCCCAGGTACGGCACCGGCCTCGTCTCTGCGGCTGGGACGGCTGCTGCTGGTGGCAAGGCGCACAAGCACGGCAGGAGCTGGTCCGAGCACGGCGCCGTGGACGACGTCGACTTGTCTCTCCGTCTATGATCGGTCTGGAAATTGGTCGCCGATCCCCATATTCACTAGTTGACCGGCAAGCATCCCCTAGCTCTTTCGGTTTCGGTACGGTATGTCAAAAGTCGTCTTTGGTGACTACGTGCATGTGAAACTGCTATGTTTGTGGTACCAAGTTAATGATTTGCTTGTCTCAACCTCGTGTGTGTTTGATTCATACATATGTTCTTTCAGTTAAGTTTCTCTTATGGGATTCCTTGCCCAAAAGGACAGCTTGGTAATTTACAACTGTTCACCCAGAAGGCAAGGCGATTTTTTTTTCTTCTTCTTGTTTTCACTCTTATACTACTCCCTCCATTCCCTTATACAAGACCACTATAAAAAATGCATTTTGCATCAATATAAGGCCACCAACAGTAATCGAGGCAAAAAATAATGATGTTTTCTCATACTAGCAACATTTTAATACTTACATGCATGTAGTCATAATGACACTCAGTCACTTCCTTCCCATTCATTCGTTGCATGCTTGTGGTGTACTACCTCCGTCCGGGATTTTTAGTCCCGTGAGCAGGTTAGGCGCGTCCTGATTTACAGGGCCGCATGCACAGCCCCCTTCTTTCTTATTGGTTGGTGCTCTCATTAGTTATTGCCAAGGGACGCATGCAACTAGGTGAGCAAATGCGCGTGTGCATGCAGCCAATGCATGCGTTTTGTTTAGCCAGCGGCCGTAGCACAGTGACGGGAAGAGCCAGCCGAGAATTAAAGGGACACAGAGGTAGAGGCATTTTACGCGCTGCGATTGGTTAGACTTTTACGGATTGCTATGCACTAAGACGTCTTGATACCTGCGTTTTGGTCTGGGGGCCCTTTAAACCCGGACGGAGGTAGTATTAATGATCCCGGTTAACAAAAAGAAAAGTTGACTTGCAAAGGAGTCATTAAATTTTATCTTGTTACCTGTAATATGAGTTTGTGGCCTTGTATAAGGGAATGGAGGGAGTAATACTCTTGTTGTTTTCATTGTTTGGCTTATTCAAGTGATTCAGATAGTACTGTATATGACATGCGAGAATTGTCTCACTATTTCAAAATCAGGTACTCTCTTCGTTCATAAATATAAGATATTTTAAATATTTTAATATAAACTAGATACGGATTAAAATAAGTGAACTAACACACTAAAATGTGTTTGTATATAAATATCTTATATTTCAAAGGGGAGGAAGTACTGCTGTACTTCCGTAACAATCCCCCATCGATCACGAGATTGTTTGGGAGAGTAATATATGCTCTCTCTCTCTCTCTCTCTCAATCAGATGAGGGATTATGAACATGCCGGCTAGATAATTATGAGGTCCGTTGGAGCTTAGCACACCTTGTCACAACACTAGTAATAGCATCACAAGGCCGGACGCGAGTAAAGACAGGCTAGCTAGCTAGGAGTACACCATCTTTGGCGCCACTACCCAGAGGAGGCCACAGGCCTGCATCGGCCGGTCGGTTTAATAAGATTTTCACAGCTGATCCTATACGGCCGGGATCGCTTTTGCCCCGCATCAGAGACCACATGCCTCGTGCAGATCGGTCGCCTAGCATAATTGGCAAGGCAAAGCTTTCCACTCCTAGGCCTCCAAAACCGGCCTGACAACGCCAATTAAAACGACGTGTCGGCTCTCGCTCACCAGTCTTTTTTTGGCCCAATATATCAAGTGAAGCTCGAGAAGTGTCCAATATCATATGCCTCCCGCTGCTCCTGAAAAACCCACTTCTCGAACCGGTCTGCCCCTCCCCTCCGTGACGAGGCGCCTGCCCCTCCCTTGTCTGCACAGAAACACTAGTAGTGCAATAAATATCTCAAATATTGCATGTCTGGAAAATGCGGGGGCCTGGCACGTGTCCTGTGATGACCTCCTTTGAGGGCATGAGAAGTTTCGACGCCAACGAAGAAACATGACCCGCACTTTCTTCACAAACGGACACGTTCCCTCTCGATACCTAGAGAGTGGTCGGAGATGTTGTAGTTTACAAGCGGCCTCAGCTGAGGCCTTTTTGAAACGCGCACAAAATTTTACCACACCCTATAGGGGGCCATGTGATGACATGGTGCCAGTTCCCGGGGATTTCCGGCATCGTATGATTTTTTGAGGATTCAAACGGTTGGATAATCCATGCCGCCGAGGTAATTTCACCCCCCGCCCCGTGGCCGGGCTTGCCGCTCCCTCGTCTGCACAAGGGCTACCCATGCTGCAAAGACATCAAATAGGATTTTTCATTCAGCTTCTGAGAAAGATTTCATGTGCTGCCCTGCAGACCTGCATTTCCATCACAAACCGTTTATTTAAAAGGTCCATGGATCATTGCTATCACACAGATGAAAAAGTAAAAAAAAAGCAATAATAAGACGCTGACATTCATCATTAGGAAGATGTATTGTCACCCAGAATCTTCTCTGCCCGGAACAGTTGAAGATTCACAGTAATGGTCCATCTTCTTAAGAAGAGTGTAATGAAAACCGAAGCTTACTGCCTCTAAACGAGTATTTAAAATGGTCCTGACGCTCATTGTTAAGCAAGGTGGGACTAAACTCAGCTCCCACATTAATGAAAAATCCAAATTAATTATGCAAGGAAAAAACGCTTTACCGAGAGCCAAGTTACGGGCTCTCGGCAAAGTAGCACCACCGTCAATGAGCTGTCAACCACCATCGACTCGCCACGTGCTACCACTTCCCTGTGTGGCGACGGTGGGCACTCGGCAAACAGATCGTTTGCCAAGTATGGACCTTTTGCCAAGAGTCTTCTTTCACAATGTATTGGCAAATATATACCTGCGTTTGCCGTGCGGCAGCTTTGCCGAGTGGCCGTGACTTGTGCTCGGCGAAGAGCCTGGCACTCGGCGTACAATGAAATTCAGTACTGGTAGTACGCATCACAAATTCACAACTACGACCTCACCCAGAGTGCAGAATAAGTTATTCTTCACCCGAAGTAATTTTACGATCGTTTTGTAAATAAATTACATTTAAAATACAAACAATTACATTCATAATGATTCAGTACGTAAAATTTGGCATAAGAAAAGAAAGTAGAGAGGGTTACACCACGAACTTGGTTACCATCTCCACCAACTCTAAACCTTGCAACTGTTTCTTTTTCCTTTCCTTTTCATCCAACTCATCACCATGTTTGTAGATGAGCAGCAGCAGGCCGTGGGACTCCAACAGGTAGAACGGCGGCGCGGTGTTGAACGGGGTCCGTGTCTGGCGGTCGGCGCCGATGACACGGTGGACTCCGGACACGAGGGCAACGCCCCTTGTGGAGACGGAGAAGGAGATGGAGAAGAGGGCCCTGTTAGTGGTGAGGGCGTGGAGCTGCCCCTGGTAGAGTACAATGTTGGAGGGACATGAAGACGTTGTAGAAGCCTGTGGCGAGTGCCCACGAGGATCCCCCTGGCCGGCACAGCGCCAGCTTGACGACGCCGTTGTCAACCAACGTGCATGGCGGCAATGATGTTATCCGAGCACACCACCAGCTTCTGGATGGTTGGCTCGAAAGACTCGTTGCGAGGAGCGTGGAGGGTGTGGAGTCCGGGGAGCACCATGGTGCCGGCGGCCGCGGACAAAGGGCTCATGAGCGTGAGGGCGCCGTCCATGCGCTCGAACAGGAGCCACTCGCCACAGGAGCTCTGCGCTAGCGGCACCTGCCGGTGGCCGTCGAGGCGGACCGGCAACGGCCGGAAGGCGGAGCCGGCCAGGCTGTAGAAACTCAGGTCCGGCAACGCGATCCACGGGAAGTGTGGCGGCAGGGCGGGGTTCTCCCGCGCGGCGGCACGCCATTGACGGCAGACGGCGCCAAAGCGCACGCGGTTGAGGAGGCACGGCGGGAGGCGGAGGAGCACGGCGGCGGCAAGGTCTAGCGGGAGGTCCGACCAGGATGTCGGCGCCATCGGTCGATCTAAGTATGAGAGATCAAATCGAGTCTATCTTGTAAGATACACGTGCCGAGGAGATCGTAATTGTAACTTGCTGCAATTGCCCGTACCAAATTAAAGACACGTAGGAAACTACAACAACTACTGTCGGTCACGTCTCACGTACGAGAGTTGTATTCGATACTCTGTTCTTCAAAGGCAATACGTGCCTCCTTCATAAACAGCATTCTCGGAGAAAGTAAAACGGCTGTGGAGTCACGTGGAAGTTAGGTCATCTTCAATGCCGACCCGTAAACCTTCCGAATGCATTCGGACCACAAAAGCCATCCAACTTGATCCTTTATCGGTCTATGGTGCGGTCCGGGCGTACATTCTCGCAAACCGGAGATAAACATGGTGGGCTTTGCAGGAGTCCAGACCGCTCCAAAGCCCTCTTCTGACCGCCTTGGCCCACCCAAAGCCCTCCACCCTCGCCTGCGCGTGTTCCTGCTCGGCGCCAGCTGCCGGCATTTATGCCACTGTAGAGCGCGTTGCTCCACATTGAAGACGGCTTAGGGCGGATGCGACCTCTCACTGCCACCGCCATTAAAATGGCGCGTCGGCCAAGGGCGCCGCCCGCGACGCATTTCCAGTGTCCGCGCCTGATTAATGCCGGAGCGCGTGACTGGACGAATATCTACCATGCTCGTTCAATACCCCTGTCCGTCCGGATGCCGCCATTAAGTAGGCTCGCCGGCTGAGGAACCCAATCTGGCACCGCCCATTGTCGCACCCGGACGCCTCGCCTCACCGTAATCCGCTATTTAAAGGTGGTCACAACCGGCTCTCCAATCCACACCACAACACAAGTTGCTCCCCATCGTCCTCCCTTACATTGCATCCGCCATGACTATAGGCGGCGAAACTCTGTGGGAGAGCCTTTCCATGAAGAAGAAGCACACCATGGCTGCCCTTGCCGCCTCCTGACAGATCCCCCATGCCAAGCAGATCAAGGCCGGCTTGACGGCCAGCTCGGCCGAGGTCTCCGACGACGAGGACGACACGATGGAGACGGGTTCCGACGACACCGCCCCGGCTCCCGCGCCTCCTATGCACGCCGGCTTCACCATATAGCAGGCGCAGGAGGAACAACAGTACAACCAGTTCCTCCTAGAGCAGCAACGATTGGCGGAGGGCCAGATCTACGGCAAGCACGCAATCGAGGAGGCCGTGGCGGCCATGGACGAAGCGAACCCCAACTTCGTCGCGGGGCAGCGTGCCATCTACGATGCCGTCCGCGCTCAAGCCGCCGCTCGCCGGGAAATGGCAGCCACGGAGGCGTAGCTGGAGGTGATCGCGGAAGATGTAGGGGAACGCGACCGAAAACAAAAAAATTCCGACCTACGCACCAGCCCAGGACCACTATATATGGAGATTGCATACAAGGTTTGATCCTTTTCATTACCGACTCTTAGCGCATCGGAAGTAGAGTCGATGACGATCGGTGGTGCAGATCCCCACAGCTAGGATTTACAACCTTTCAACCGCGAGGATGTATACCCTCATCTGCCACTTGGACATCCCTCTGGGATGCGGTCGGACAGTCCCTCGGACGATGTCGCGGACAACCCTTCGGGAGGACCTTCAAAAATCGAATGGTCACACAAACGGCTCTTAGGGAGGCACTCTCGAACGAAGACCGAAACTATGATCTCTCTACAGAGTTGCACACATATGGTGTCATCTATCCGGCAGGGCTTCATTGCCGTCGTAACTAGTTCTGCCGAACCTGACATCCTTTCTGCTCTACAAAACTATTTCGCTGGGAGGGAGAGAGAAGGCCAGATCATGCATGGCATTTGTATGTGAGAAAGAGAGTGTGTGGAGAGAGCCTCTCCACCTCTATTTATAGGAAAACCCAAGGGGTAGGGGGAAACAGGAAAAGCCCAAAATGCACACACTTTATGTCACACATAAAGGGCACAAAGGGCATAAAGGGATGACAAGTGGAGCTCCATGGAGGAGCTGCACCTTTTAACGTCCCACCTTTGTGGGGCCCCCCAAAGGGGGTTCCTTAATCCCCAAGTCCTTCTAGAAGCCTTTTGGAAAAGCCCTACAAGGTGGCTTTTCATAAAATATCCAAAAATCAATTTCACTATTCACGACGACATTTTTCAGCGTCCGTCCAAACTGAAAATATTTATGTAGGCTTAGAACATTTCGAGTACCCACTAAAATAATTTTCAACGCGTTCCGAAACAATTCCGGATTAGTGATTTTCATCTGCGAAAAACATCTGAAGTGGTTTTGGCAGCTTTGGAACATTTCTGGTTTTTATCCCGGAAAATTCCCAAAAGTTTCCAGAATAATTCTGGCACCCTCCAAGAATTATCAGGCATGTCACGGAACCAATTTGACTTGATGGAATACCCCGAACAACTTTTCGGTTTTACCGAAACTATTCCGGTGTTCTATCTCGGGAACCGTTTCGGTGTGTCCAAAACTTTTTCGACGAATTTTCTCAGACTCCTGTCCAGTATTCAGCAGATAGATGACCCTTAAGCGTGTGACCCTATAGGTTCGGTGAAGTATAGACATGGCCGGAACTCTTTCCGATCACTGATCAACATCGCAACCGTGGACACCCATATTGACCCCTATACCCACACGAATGAATATTCGAGTGAACCTCCAGTTGTTGTGTGCCATTCCTGTTGCTTCACGAAATGTTACAAATACCCGAGGTGAGATTTACTTGCATCCCCGTGGATCAACAACTTGTCCACTATGCTAGTTACCTCGTTGCCGGTTTTGTTTCTCTTTTCTCGTTCTCGTGTTCTGGCATCCCTGTGATCAAATCACGCTATGTCTGGCCAGACGATGATGGATAGCGTAACACCGAGAGGGCCCAGAGATATCTCTCCATCGTCGGAGGAGCAAATCCCAATCTTGAGCTATCAAGTTACTTGACATACCTTTCCATGAACCCGAAGTCGCCGTAATAGCCACGCATTTACGGATGACGTTTAACAAACCCCAAAGTTCATGAAGCAAGCACAAAGAAACTTGATACTCTCATGGTCTAAGGAATTATGCAAATGTAAACTTTCTTTGTGTTATAAACCATTAACTTGTGACAAATGTATCTCATAGCATAACATCAATCGGGTCAATTCAACACAAGTGTTCTCCTAACATAGTGCCCTCAAAGTTGCCAGCATAGTCATGCCCATGATTAGGAAAATAGAACCATCATGTAACACTTGAGCTAGTCTTAGAGGCCAGACTACGAATACATTTTACCATTTATTATTCCACACGTGCATATGAGTCTTCCTTCAAGCCTCGTGTTATTGCAGACTCAAGAACTTTAGCAGTTCTAGCATGGAACATAAACATAATTATGAACTTGGAGATAAATAATATCATTTATTATTGCCTCTAGGGCATATGTCCTACAGACTCCCACTTGCACTAGAGTCAATAATCTAGTCAATGCTAATGCACTTCACACCTATGGCATACCGGTGTAAAAATGCTTCGCTTGTGGTATAGCCTGATGTCCAACGGATCCGACAACTTTAGGTCCGTGTGTGTGTCTTTGCATATCCTCGCGTTTTCACGCTTTCACAAAATTCATATTTTGTCTGGATTTGGCTTTGTATATATGTGAATCATAGTTCGAACGTTTATTCCTCAGACTGAGCTATGGAGCAACTATCTACAATAGTGTCCCATTGACCAAAGCCATCTTGGAACCATACTAAGTTCATGAATGAACTATATGATTCAACATCTTCTTTGTCACTTCAAAAGCGTCAAGATACATTGCCCCTGTTCTAGAATTCGGCACAGTAACTTGTTTGGAACAATTTCCAACTAACTGTGCCACCATATTGTGTATTACACAGAACCCTCAGTTTAAATTGAAAATCGCATGGAGAAAAGATGAAGACTGTATCGATGTAACATTTTATAACGAACTCTTCATCATCTCTGCTTGTGAGAAAACATGTCATGAGTGCTACTCTAGCACTCAATGACCCTTTTTCACTGTTGTCCCATGATCAGTACTTTTGATGACTTTGGTTTTTATACTCACAACAGCTTGGGAGTATTGGACATATCTGGTTATTTTACATACCATGGAATACATGATTAATCAAAATGCAGGAGTGTCTGGATTCTCCATCATGTATTTTTCTCATCAGTGTTTTGGGACACCGAGTCTTACAAAAACTCTTTCCATGTAACTTCGGCAAGAATCACTCCTTGTCGTTTTTAGTGCTAAACGGTTTTAGCATCTAGTCAATATGTATTGTTTCCTCAGCCCCACTAGGTAAATCTATCTCCATAGATCATTATACCTAATATCAAGGCTATTAAGCCCAAGAACTTCATCAAAAAACTATTTTCAAATGAAGTCCTAATTCGTGTCAAGAATTATTTCCAATTAACAATGTGTCAAGCACACAAGGTTTTCAGAAATATTATTATGCTCCCACTTACTTTCTTGAAACCACAAGCATCTCCGTTACCCGTTGATGAAGTCAAACCCCTTTGACCATTCCATCAAAAACAAAGATTCTAACTCCATTTTGCTCTCTTATGTCCATTGCTGGAACTCTGAAGTTTGCATACTTACTAGCATCCTCTGGACCGACAAAATACTTTGGATTGTATCACATACAAGTCCTAGGTTGTATTTCCATCTCATAGAAATCCTTTTGGCAGCCATGTTTCATATCTCATGTTTGAAATATGTATTAATTGCTAGTTTAACCCGAACCGACTTTAAGCATTGCTACGATGAGACAATCTCATTGTAGTCAACTCCTTGAACTTGCTATTTCAACAAGTCGAGCTTAATGATAAAACATTTTCATTTGTATCAGTTTATAGTCTCATTACAATCCGTTAAACTCTAAGTCTTTCGGAGGGTTTATTAAGATTTAAATCTTGAATCATTTATGCAAACTATCTCAGATTATATTGGCATTTAGCCAATTCTGGAGTCAGGGCCCACCAACGCCTCCTTGTGTATCGTAGGTATACTGTTGTCAAACAATAATATCTCGTTTGCGCACCTGAGAGGTTTGCACGAGCTATGCCTATGTTGTTCAGCTGCAAGTTCGTACGAAGTCCATACATCTCATGTAGAGGCTTCCGCATCAGTTGTAGTAGGAAACTCTGGAATCACTTCCAAGGTTCCTTTCCTTTGACCTGATGACGAAGATATTTGTTATCTCGTCGAGTTGCACTGTCCTCCCACTCACCTTTTGCAAGAACTATTCTCTATAAAAGCATACCGTTTTGTGACAAAATCCTTTGCTTCGGTATAGTGGTAGGGGAATACCCAATGACTTGGGATAACTTACAAAGTAGCACTTGTCTGATTTGGAATAGGTTTGTAACCTTTTACACAAGCCCCATATTCCAAATGTCAAGAAAAGATATAACATGGTTGGGCGTACCATACCATGGCATCATTTCAACAGACCCGATGGAGCTCTTTTCAGTGTAAAAACCGCTATCTCATCTTTGATCTTACCATGTCATGAATGGTTCGATTACATCTTCATGGACTTTCCACTTGCAGTGGTGTTCCAGGAGGTGCAAGTTATGAAACCCCTTTCACAACCCACCAGGGCACGCCACCCCTTCCAAGCGCGCCCAGATGGGTTGTCCCCACCTAGTGGCCCCGTAAACTCTGAAACCGATGCTATAAAATCACATATTCCAGAAAAAATCGGGGAGAAAGAATTATCACGTTTCACGAGATGGAGCCACCGCCGTCTCCTGTTCTTCGTCGGAAGGTCAGATCTGGAGTCCGTTTGGGGCTCCGAAGAGGGGGATCTTCGATATTCGTCATCACCAACACTTCTCCGTCACCAATTGCATGATGCTCCGCACCGGGAGTGAGTAATTTTTTCATAGGCTCGCTGGTCAGTGAGGAGTTGGATGAGATTCATCATGTAATCGAGTTAGTTTTGTTAGGGCCTGATCCCTAGTATCCATTTATGTTCTGAGGTTGACGTTGCTATGACTTTTCCATGTTTAATGCTTGTCACTTTAGGCCCGGGTGCCATGATTTCAGATCTGAACCTTTTATGTTATCACCATTATATCGATGTTCTAGATCTGATCTTGCAAGTTATAGTCACCTACTACGTGTTATGATCCGGCAACCCCGGAGTGACAATAGTCGGGACCACTCCCGGTGATGACCGTAGTTTGAGGAGTTCATGTATTCACCGTGTGCTAATGCTTTGTTCCGGTACTCTATTAAAAGGAGGCCTTAATATCCCTTAGTTTCCAATAGGACCCCGCTGCCACGAGAGGGTAGGACAAAAGATGTCATGCAAGTTCTTTCCATAAGCACGTATGACTATTTTCGGAATACATGCCTACATTATATTTATGAACTGGAGCTAGTGCCGTATCGCCCTATATTATGACTGTCTCATGATGAATATCATCCAACAAATTACCCATCCAATGCCTACGATGTTCCTACATATTGTTTCTGCTAAGTTACTATCGCTACTGTTACTATTGCACTACAAAACTACTGCTATCACTGTTACCGTTACTATTGTTGTTGCTACTACAATCAAAACTATCATATTATTGTGCTACTGATCACTTTGCTACAGATAATTAATCTTCGGGTGTGGTTGAATTGACAACTCAGCTGCTAATACTTGCAAATATTCTTTGGCTCCCCTTGTGTCGAATCTATAAATTTAGGTTGAATACTCTACCCTCAAAAACTGTTGCGATCCCTTATACTTGTGGGTTATCAAGACATTTTTCTGGCGCTGTTGTCGGGGAGCATAGCTATATTTGTTGAGTCACTTGGGATTATTATCATATTACCACTATGAAGAAACTGAAGGATGCTAAGACTAAGATTTTTTCCTCTAAGACGAGGGGAGGTAAGGAACTGCCATCCAGCTCCGCTTTAGATTCACCTTCTATTATAAGTAAACTTGCAACACCACCAGATGCTATTAATTCTGATATGTCGCAAGTTGCTGATGATGCAACTTCTACTATGAATGCTACTCATGATGATGCTAGTTGTTGGAAATATGCCCTAGAGGCAATAATAAAAGCATTATTATTATATTTCCTTATTCATGATAATTGTCTTTATTCGTGCTATAATTGTGTTAACCGGAAATCGTAATACATGTGTGAATAACAGACAACAACATGTCCCTAGTGAGCCTCTAGTTGACTAGCTCGTTGATCGATAGATAGTCATGGTTTCCTGACTATGGACATTGGATGTCATCGATAACGGATCACATCATTAGAGAATGATGTGATGGACAAGACCCAATCCTAAAACATAGCATAAGATCGCATAGTTCGCTTGCTAGAGTTTTCCAATGTCAAGTATCCTTTCCTTAGACCATGAGATCGTGTAACTCCGGATACCGTAGGAGTGCTTTGGGTGTGCCAAACGTCACAACGTGAATCGGGTGACTATAAAGGTATGCTACGGGTATCTCCGAAAGTGTCTGTTGGGTTGACATGGATCGAGATCGATTTGTCACTCCGCTTGACGGAGAGGTATCACCGGCCCTCTCGGTAATGCATCATCACAATGAGCTCAATGTGATCAAAGTGTTTGATCACGGGATCATGCATTACGGTACGAGAAAAGTGACTTGCCGGTAACGAGATTGAACGAGGTATTGGTATACCGACGATCGAATCTCGGGCAAGTAAAATACCGATTGACAAAGGGAATCGATACGGATTAATTGAATCCTTGACATCGTGGTTCATCCGATGAGATCGTCGTGGAGCATGTGGGAGCCAACATGGGTATCCAGATCCGCTGTTGGTTATTGCCCGAGAGCCGCCTCGGTCATGTTCAGATGTCTCCCGAACCCGTAGGGTCTACACACTTAAGGTTCGGTAACGCTAGGGTTATAGGAATATGTATGTGCAGTAACCCGAATGTTGTTCGGAGTCCCGGATGAGATCCTGGACGTCACGAGGAGTTCCGGAATGGTCCGGAGGTCAAGAATTATATATAGGAAGTGCTGTTTCGCCATCGGGACAAGTTTCGTGATATCGGTATTGTACTGGGACCACCGGAGGGGTCCTGGGTCCACCAAGTGGGGCCACCAGCCCTGGGGGCCACATGGGCCCTAGGTGGTGCGCCTAGGCCCACATGGGCCAAGGGGAACCAGCCCCAAGGGGCCCATGCGCCTAGGGTTTAAGGAGGGAAGAGTCCATGAGGGGGAAGGCACCTCCGAGGTGCCTTGGGAGGTGGACACCTCCCCTCTTGGCCGCACCCCTCCCTTGGAGGAGGGGCAAGGCTGCGCCCTCCCCCTCCTTGGCACCTATATAAAGGGGAGGGAGGGGGCAGCAGCACCTTGCCCTGGACGCCTCCTCTCCCTCTCCAACACATCCTCCTCCTCCGTAGTGCACGCGAAGCCCTGCCGAGTATCGCAAGTTCCATCATCACCACGCCGTCGTGCTGCTGCTGGAGCCATCTTCTCAACCTCTCCTTCACCTTGCTGGATCAAGAAGAAGGAGACGTTACGCTGACCGTGACGTGTGTTGAACGCGGAGGTGCCGTCTGCTCGGCACTAGATCATCGGTGAATTGGATCGCGGCAAGTACGACTACCTCATCCACGCTCACTCCGACGCCTGCTATGCGATCTAAAAAGTGGTATGTAGATGCTATCCAATCTGAATACTCGTTGCTAGATGAACTCATAGATGGATCTTGGTGAAACCGTAGGAAAAATTTTAATTTTCTGCAACGCTCCCCAACAAAGGGCATCATGAGCTAGGTCTATGCGTAGTTCTTCTTGCGCGAGTAGAACACAATTTGTTGTGGGCGAGATGTTGTCAATTCTTCTTGCCGTTACTAGTCAATCTTGATTCAGCGGTATTGTGGGATGAAGCGGCCCGACCAACCTTACACGACGCTTACGTGAGACCGGTTCCACCGACTAACATGCACTAGTTGCATAAGGTGGCTGGCGGTGTCTGTCTCTCCTATTTTAGTTGGATCGGATTTGATGAACAGGGTCCTTATGAAGGGTAAATAGAGATTGACAAATCACGCTGTGGTTTGAACGTAGGTAAGAAAACGTTCTTGCTAGAACCCTAATTCAGCCACGTAAAACTTGCAACAACAATTAGAGGACGCCTAACTTGTTTTTGCAGCAAGTGCTTTGTGATATGATATGGCCAAAGTTGTGATGTATGATGAATGATATATATGTGATGTATGAGATGTTCATGCTATTGTAATAGGAATCACGACTTGCATGTCGATGAGTATGACAACCGGCAGGAGCCATAGGAGTTGTCTTTATTTTTGTATGACCTGCGTGTCATTGAGAATCGCCATGTAAATTACTTTACTTTATTGCTAAACGCGTTAGCCATAGTAGTAGAAGTAATAGTTGGCGAGCAACTTCATGGAGACACGATGATGAAGATCATGATGATGAGGATCATGGTGTCAAGCCGTGACAAGATGATCATGGAGCCCCAAGATGGAGATCAAAGGAGCTATGTGATATTGGCCATATCATGTCACGCTTATTATTTGATTGCATGTGATGTTTATCATGTTTTGCATCTTGTTTACTTAGAACGACGGTAGTAAATAAGATGATCCTCATAATAATTTCAAGAAAGTGTTCACCCTAACTGTGCACCGCTGCTAAGGTTCGTCGTTCAAGCACCACGTGATGATCGGTGTGATAGGTCCTTACGTTCGCATACAACGGGTGTAAGAAAGATTTACACACGCAAAACACTTAGGTTGACTTGACGAGCCTAGCATGTACAGACATGGCCTCGAACACGTAAGACCGAAAGGTCGAGCATGAGTCGATAGAAGATACAATCAACATGAAGATGTTCACCAATGTTGACTAGTCCGTCTCACGTGATGATCGGACACGGCCTAGCTGACTCGGATCATGTAATACTTAGATGACTAGTAGAGGGATGTCTATCTAAGTGGGAGTTCATTAAATTTGATTAAATGAACTTTATTATCATGAACTTAGTCTAAATATTTACAATGTGTCTTGTAGATCAAATGGCCAACGAGTCCTCAACTTCAACGCGCTCCTAGAGAAAACCAAGCTGAAAGACGATGGTAGCAACTATACGGACTGGGTCCGAACCCGAGGATTATCCTCATAGCTGCCAAGAAAGATTATGTCCTAAGAGCACCGCTGGTGACGACCTATTCTCCCCGCAGAACAAGACGTTATGAACGCTTGGCAGTCACGCTGCGATGATTACTCCCTCGCTCAAAGGCGGCATGCTTTACAGCTTAGAGCCGGACTCCAAAAGCGCTTTTGAGAGACATGGAGCATATGAGATGTTCAAGAGCTGAAAATGGTTTTCAAGCTCATGCCCGGTCGAGAGATATGAAGTCTCCGACAAATTCTTTAGCTGTAAGATGGAGGAAAATGGCTCACAAGGAGCACATACTCAAAATGTCCGGGTTGCACAACCGCTGACTCAACTGGAAGTTAATCTCCGGATGAAGCGGTCATTGACAGAATCCTCCGCCGCTTCCACCTAGCTACAAGAGCTTTGTGATGAACTACAATATGCAGGGATGGTAAAGACCATTCCCGAGGTATATGCTATGCTGAAATCAGCAGAGGTAGAAATCAAGAAAGAACATTAAGTGTTGATGGTGAATAAAACCACTAAGTTCAAGAAGGGTAAGGGTAAAAGAACTTCAAGAAGGACGGCAAGGAAGTTGCCGCGCCCGTAAGCAAGTTGCCGGAAGAAGCCAAAGAATGGACCCAAGCCCGAGACCGAGTGTTTTTATTGCAAGGAAGTGGTCACCGAAGCGGAACTGCCCCAAATACTTAGCGGACAAGAAGGCCGGCAAAACCAAAGGTATATGTGATATACATGTAATTGATGTGTACCTTACCGAGACTCGTAGTAGCTCTTGGGTATTTGATACCGTGCAGTTGCTCACATTTGTAACTCAAAGCGTGAGCTGCGGAATAAACGGAGACTGGCAAAGGACGAGGTGACGATGCGCGTCGGGAATGGTTCCAAGGTCGATGTGATCGCCGTCGGCACGCTGCCTCTACATTTACCTACGGGATTAGTTTTAAACCTCAATAATTGTTATTTAGTGCCAAGTTTGAGCATGAACATTGTATCTGGATCTCGCTTAATTCGAGATGGCTACTCATTTAAATCAGAGAATAATGGTTGTTCTATTTATATGAGAGATATGTTTTATGGTCATGCTCCGATGGTTAATGGTTTATTCTTAATGAATCTCGTACGTGATGATACACATATTCATAGTGTGAGTACCAAAAGAGTTAAAGTTGATAACAATAGTCCCACATATTTGTGGCACTTTGCCGCCTTTGGTCACATAGGTATCAAACGCATGAAGAAGCTCCATACAGATGGACTTTTAGAGTCTCTTGATTATGAATCATTTGACACGTGCGAACCATGCCTCATGGGTAAAATGACCAAGACTCCGTTCTCAGAACAATGGAGCGAGCAACCAACTTATTGGAAATCATACATACCGATGTAAAAGGTCCAATGAGTGTTGAGGCTCATGAGGCTATCGTTATGTTCTCACCTCATCGATGACTTGAGTAGATATGGGTATATCTACTTAATGAAACACAAGTCTGAGACCTTTGAAAAGTTCAAGGAATTTCAGAGTGAGGTTGAAAATCAACGTGATAGAAAGATCAAGTTTCTACGATCGATCGTGGAGGAGAATACTTGAGTCACGAATTTGGCACACACTTAAGAAAATGTGGAATAGTTTCACAACTCACGCCGCTGGAACACCTCAGCGAATGGTGTGTCCGAACGTCGAATCGCACTCTATTGGATATGGTGCGATCTATGATGTCTCTTACCGACTTACCGCTATCTTTTGGGGCTATGCTTTAGAGACTGCCGATTCACTTTAAATAGGGCTCCGTCGAAATCCGCTGAGACGACACCGTATGAATTATGGTTTGGGAAGAAACCTAAGCTGTCGTTTCTAAAAGTTTGGGGATGCGATGCTTATGTGAAGAAACTTCAACCTGAAAAGCTCGAACCCAAGTCGGAAAATGCGTCTTCATAGGATACCCTAAAGAAACTGTTGGGTATACCTTCTACCTCAGATCCGAAGGCAAGATCTTTGTTGCCAAGAATGGATCCTTTCTAGAGAAAGAGTTTCTCTCGAAAGAAGTAAGTGGGAGGAAAGTAGAACTTGATGAAGTGTTACCTCTTGAACCGGAAAATGGCGAAACTCAAGAAAACGCTTCGAGGTGCCCGCACCGACTAGAGAGGAAATTAATGATGATGATCAAGATGCTTCGATCAAGCTCCTACTGAAATTGAAGGTCAACAAGGACACGCTCCGCACTGCAGTGGTACGGCAACCCTGTCTTGGAAATCATGTTGTTAGACAACGGTGAACCTTCAACTATGAGGAAGAATGGCGGGCCCGGATTCGACAAATGGCTGGAAGCCATGAAATCCGAGATAGGATCCATGTATGAAAACGAAGTATGGACTTTGACCGACTTGCCCGCTGAACGGCGAGCCATAGAAAATAAATGGATCTTTAAGAAGAAGACAGACGCGGATGGTAATGTGACCATCTATAAAGCTCGGCTTGTCGCTAAGGGTTATCGACAAGTTCAAGGGGTTGACTACGATGAGACTTTCTCACGGTAGCGAAGCTAAAGTCCGTCGAAATCATGTTAGCAATTGCCGCATACTATGATTATGAGATATGGCAAATGGACGCCAAAACGGCATTCCTTAATGGTTTCCTTAAGGAAGAATTGTATATGATGCAGCCGAAGGTTTTGTCGATCCTAAGAATGTCGACAAGGTGTGCAAGCTCCAACGCCGATTTATGGGCTGGTGCAAGCATCTCGAGTTAGGAACATTCGCTTTGATGAGATGATCAAAGCGTTTGGTTTACAGCACTTATGGAGAAGCCTGTGTTTACAAGAAAGTGAGTGGGAGCTCTGTAGCATTTCTCATATTATATGTAGACGACATACTTTTGATGGGAAATGATATAGAACTCTTGGACAGCATCAAGGCCTACTTGAATAAGAGTTTTCAATGAAGGACCTTGGAGAAGCTGCTTATATATTAGGCATCAAGATCTATAGAGATAGATCGAGACGCCTCATAGGTCTTTCACAAAGCACATACCTTGATAAGATATTGAAGAAGTTCAATATGGATCAATCTAAGAAGGGTTCTTACCTGTGTTACAAGGTGTGAAATTGAGCTCAGCTCAATGTCCCACCACGCAGAAGATATAGAAGAGATGAGTGTCATCCCTATGCCTCAGCCATAGGTTCTATTATGTATGCCATGCTGTGTACCAGACCTGATGTAAACCTTGCCGTAAGTTTGGTAGGAAGGTACCAAAGTAATCCCGCAAGGAACACCGGACAGCGGTCAAGAATATCCTGAAGTACCGAAAAGGACTAAGGAAATGTTTCGTTTATGGAGGTGACGAAGAGCTCGTCAGAAAGGTTACGCCGACGCTAGCTTCGACACGATCTGATGACTCTAAGTCACAAACCGGATACGTATATTTTGAATGGTGGGGCAGTAAGCTGGTGCAGTTGCAAGCAAAGCGTCGTGGCGGGATCTACATGTGAAGCGGAGTACATGGCAGCCTCGAGGCAGCACATGAAGCAATTTGGGTGAAGGAGTTCATCACCGACCTCGAGTCATACCCAATGCGTCGGGGCCAATCAAGCTCTTCTGTGACAACACCGAGCTATTGCACTTGCAAAGGAGCCCAGGTTTCACAAGAAGACTAGGCACATCAAGCGCCGCTCAACTCCATTCGTGAAAATGTTCAAGAAGGAGACATAGAAATTTGTAAAGTGCACACGGATCTGAATGTCGCAGATCCGCTGACTAAACCTCTCCCTAAGGCAAAACATGATCAGCACCGTAACTCTATGGGTGTTCGATTCATCACAATGTAACTAGATTATTGACTCTAGTGCAAGTGGGAGACTGTTGGAAATATGCCCTAGAGGCAATAATAAAAGCATTATTATTATATTTCCTTATTCATGATAATTGTCTTTATTCGTGCTATAATTGTGTTAACCGGAAATCGTAATACATGTGTGAATAACAGACAACAACATGTCCCTAGTGAGCCTCTAGTTGACTAGCTCGTTGATCGATAGATAGTCATGGTTTCTGACTATGGACATTGGATGTCATCGATAACGGATCACATCATTAGGAGAATGATGTGATGGACAAGACCCAATCCTAAAACATAGCATAAGATCACATAGTTCGCTTGCTAGAGTTTTCCAATGTCAAGTATCCTTTCCTTAGACCATGAGATCGTAACTCCCGGATACCGTAGGAGTGCTTTGGTGTGCCAAACGTCACAACGTAATCGGGTGACTATAAAGGTATGCTACGGTATCTCCGAAAGTGTCTGCTGGGTTGACATGGATCGAGATCGATTTGTCACTCCGCTTGACGGAGAGGTATCACCGGGCCCTCTCGGTAATGCATCATCACAATGAGCTCAATGTGATCAAAGTGTTTGATCACGGGATCATGCATTACGGTGCGAGAAAAGTGACTTGCGGTAACGAGATTGAACGAGGTATTGGTATACCGACGATCGAATCTCGGGCAAGTAAAATACCGATTGACAAAGGGAATCGATACGGATTAATTGAATCCTTGACATCGTGGTTCATCCGATGAGATCGTCGTGGAGCATGTGGGAGCCAACATGGGTATCCAGATCCCGCTGTTGGTTATTGCCCGAGAGCCGCCTCGGTCATGTTCGCATGTCTCCCGACCCGTAGGGTCTACACACTTAAGGTTCTGTAACGCTAGGGTTATAGGAATATGTATGTGCAGTAACCGAATGTTGTTCGAGTCCGGATGAGATCCTGGACGTCACGAGGAGTTCCGGAATGGTCCGGAGGTAAAGAATTATATATAGGAAGTGCTGTTTCGCCATCGGGACAAGTTTCGTGATATCGGTATTGTAATGGGACCACCGGAGGGGTCCTGGGTCCACCAAGTGGGGCCACCAGCCCTGGGGGGCCACATGGGCCCTAGGTGGTGCGCCTAGGCCCACATGGGCCAAGGGGAACCAGCCCCAAGGGGCCCATGCGCCTAGGGTTTAAGGAGGAAGAGTCCATGAGGGGAAGGCACCTCCGAGGTGCCTTGGGAGGTGGACACCTCCCCCTCTGGCCGCACCCTCCCTTGGAGGAGGGGCAGGCTGCGCCCTCCCCTCCTTGGCACCTATATAAAGGGGGGAGGGAGGGGGCAGCAGCACCTTTGCCCTGGACGCCTCCCTCTCCTCTCCAACACATCCTCCTCCTCCGTAGTGCACGGCGAAGCCCCGCCGAGTATCTTGCAAGTTCCATCATCACCACGCCGTCGTGCTGCTGCTGGAGCTATCTTCTCAACCTCTCCTTCACCTTGCTGGATCAAGAAGAAGGAGACGTTACGCTGACCGTCACGTGTGTTGAACGCGGAGGTGCCGTCTGCTCGGCACTAGATCATCGGTGAATTGGATCGCGGCAAGTACGACTACCTCATCCACGCTCACTCCGACGCCTGCTATGATCTACAAAGTGGTATGTAGATGCTATCCACTCTGAATACTCGTTGCTAGATGAACTCATAGATGGATCTTGGTGAAACCGTAGGAAAATTTTAATTTTCTGCAACGTTCCCCAACACTAGTACCTTGCTTGATGATGATGTGCCACTAGGCGAATTTCTTGATGAACAAATTGCTAGAGTATGACAGCACATGATATTGTTGAAACTGATGATGAGCTTGAAACCAAAATCTTGAAACACGTACTAGAACTAGCCCTCCTGGATATGAATTGCCAAAGGTACCGGAAGGTTATGTTATGGGTGAGGAGGCAACTAGAGAAATTCTTGCTTGTAAGGATAGAGATGAGCTAGAAAAATTATTATCCAATTATAAAGAAAGATCTTTGAATGCTAGAACGAAATGTGATCCTAAGTTTGCAACTTCACCTATCTTTATTGATGATAAGCACTATGAATTCTCTGTCGACCCAGAGTTAATTACTTTTGTTGAATCTGATCCATTCCATGGTTATGAAACTGAAACGGTTGTGGCACATCTTACTAAGTTGAATCAAATAGCCACCCTTTTGCTCATGATGAGAAGATTCCGTATTACTATATCCTCAAATTATTTCCGTTCTCATTAAAGGGTGATGCTAAAGCTTGGTACAATACTCTTGCTCCTATTTGTGTGCGTAGTCCCCAGGATATGATTTATTACTTCGCTGAAAAATATTTCCCTACTCATAAGAAACAAGCTGCCTTGCAGGAAATATTTAACTTTGCGCAAATTGAAGAAGAGAGTCTCCCACAAGCTTGGGGTAGGCTTCTCCAATTGCTTAATGCTTTGCCTGATCATCCTCTTAAGAAAATGAAATACTTGATATCTTCTATAATGGACTAACCGATGCTTCTAGGGATTTCCTAGATAGTTGTGTTGGTTGTGTTTTCAGGGAACGAACTATTACGCAAGCTGAAGAATTATTGAATAACATGTTGAAAAATTATGATGATTGGACTCCTCCTGAAACACCGCTTAAACCCACTTGGAAGAAGAGGGGTTTTAGTCCTGAAGTATGCAAGAGGCAAAGAAATCTATGAAAGAAAAAGGAATTAAAGTAGAGGATGTTAAAATTTTACCACCTATTGAAGAAATACATGGGCTTGAAGGACCACCACCTAAGGTGGTAGAGGTAAAATCTTTAATGAAATTCAGTGATAGTGATGATCCTCGTAATAAACATCCTAGTCAATGCCTTTATGAGTTTGATAATTACATTAGAAAGCAAGATCACTTCAATGCAAATGTTATGAAACAACTGAAATACAACACTGATATGATTGCTCGCTTAAGTGACTTGTTATTTAGAATCTCAAATGATGTTATAGGTGTAGGAAAGCATGCCTCTATGGTTCAAACTCAATTAGAAAAAGTTGCTAAATCTCAAAGAGAGTTGCTTGATGAAATGAGCAATAATATAAGTGACTTTGTTGTTAGGGTAGCAACTAGAGGAGGTAAAATGACTCAGGAACCACTTTATCCTGAGGGACACCCTAATAGAATTGAACAAGACTCTCAAAGAATTAACACTGATGCACCTAGTCCTTCTAGAAAGAAAAAGAAGAAGAAAAATGGCAGGACTTTGCATGCCTCTAGTGAACCTGAAATAGAAAAACCTCCTGATAATGATAATGAAGTTTCTATCTCTGATGCTGAAACATAATCTGGTAGTGAACACTCACCTTCTGATAATGAAAAACATAATAATGAGGTTTATGAAGACAGTCAACCTAATAACAAAGAACCAGATAATGATGTTGAGATAGAACCAGCTGTTTATCTTGATAACCCACAACCGAAGAATAAATGATATGATAAAAGAGACTTTGTTGCTAAAAAACACGGTAAGTAAAGAGAACCATGGGTTCAAAAGCCTATGCCCTTTCCACCTAAGTCTACTAAAAAGAAAGATGATGAAGAATTTGAACGCTTTGCGAAAATGATTAGGTCAGTTTTTTTGCGCGCTCGCTTTACTAATATCCTAAAAATGCCTCCTTATGCAAAGTACATGAAAGACATCATCACCAATAAGAGAAAAATACCGGAAGCTGAAATCTCCACTATGCTTGCTAACTATACTTTTAAAGATGGAGTACCTAAAAAACTTGGAGATCCGGGAATACCAACTATAACTTGCTCCATTAAAAGAAACTATGTGAAAACTGCTTTATGTGATTTAGGAGCTGGTGTTAGTGTTATGCCTTTCTCTTTATATAAAAGACTTGATTTGAATAAACTCACACCTACTAAAATATCTTTGCAAATGGCTGACAAATCAACTGCCATACCTATCGGTATTTGTGAGGATGTGCCCGTTGTTGTTGCTAATGTTACTATTTTGACTGACTTTGTTATACTTGAGATGCCCGAGGACGACAACATGTCGATTACCCTTGGTAGACCCTTCTTGAATACTGAAGGGGATATTATTGATTGCAATAAAATCAAGGTCACTTTTCATATCAATGGTAATGAGCATACGGTGCACTTTCCGAGGAAACAATTCCAATTGAATGATATTAATGTTATTGAAAAATCTCCGACAATCACTATTGGAAGTTTTCAACTACCTCTACCTACTATTAAAAAGAAATATGAAATGCTTATTGTTGGGGACATTCATATCCCCGTTGAGGTAAGTTAGTGATTTATGAAAGTTCTTCGGTTTCATGCTAATCGAAAGTAGTTCTTAATAAGACTTGATCAACCATATTAATGGATCATTTTTGAGAGGTATGAAGTTGATGAATTTAGTGAGCACTACCTTCTGTCCCTACCTTTTGTTTTCTATTTTTGTTAGTAAATAAAATAAAATGCCATGTTTTATCTGTTTTCTGAGTTTTCCGTACAATAAAAAGTGACCCAAAATAAAAGTTATCAGAATGCTCTGAAAATTTAATAAATTTTTTTCTGAATATTTAAGAATTTCTGGTGCAAATAATATCAGAGGGAGGTGCACCAGGTGGGCACAACCCACCTGGGTGCACCAGGACCCCCAAGCGCGCCCTGGTGGGTTGTGGTCCCCACGTGGACCCCCTCACTTACTTCTTCGTCCCGCATCACCACATTCCTACAGAAAAAAATCACCATTGCTCTCTCTCTCTCTCTCTCTCTCTCTCTCTCTCTCTCTCTCTCTCTCTCTCTCTCTCTCGTGTTCTTGCTCCCGAAACCACGGATTTCGATCTCTTTGCTCGAAGCTCCGTTTCCAAAACTGTTTCGGGGAATTGTTGCTTGGTATGTGACTACTCCATGTGTCCAATTAGTTTTGCTTTAGTGGTTTATATTTTGAATAATTAGCTACTCTTGGTGCTGCTGTAGATGGGCTTGCATGTTGAATTCTTAGAGTTCTAAGTAGTTTGGATGCTTGTTATTGCCTCTATACATCCCTATGAGTAGTTGCTATCAATCTTATGAAGTTTTGTTGAGAAAAATTTTGTGGACTAATTTTTTTTTCAGAATTTTGTTCATAGGAAAAAAGTTGAGTTTCTTTAGGAAGTTTGCTTCCAAAAAGATCTCCAAGGGAGTTATTGGAGACTCATCTGGCAATGATCTTCATACCCGGAGATTGGTGGAGTTATGGCTGTGCGAATGGCCGCATAATACGTTCATGGAAGGGGCTGGAATCCTTCAAGAGTTTGCATAATATGCTACTAATACCGGCCTCACCGACTTCATCGCAGCTGAATGCGGATAGTATCATCTCCTCACTAATTCCTTTGTGCAAAACTTTCGTTTCCATTCTAGGAATAATCCCCCTAAGGTGTCGTTTAATTTATATGTTGAAAACCACCATATACCACTTACTGAATTTTGTGACATATGCATGCTTCCTTCTGATGGTGACGTGGTAGAACCTAGGCCTGCAGAGTTTGATGGTTTTTATCGTACTATGACGGTGGAGCATGAGAGAGGAATATCGAGTGTCACCGCTACTAGCTTGCATTTTCCTATTGTGCATTATTTTGCTCTATTTATTGCAAAAATGCTTACTTGCTAGAGAGAAGGTAGGTGCACTTAGCGCTCCAGACTTTGCTGTTTTATGTCACGCAGTTTGCTGCGATAACACTTATAGCTTGGGAGCTATTGTGTTACGTCGCCTTCACATCAACACTTATAGCTTGGGGCATTTATACTACTCTCATGGCGACTCACTTTAACATGCAAATACGCCAGCATGATCATCATTTGACCAAGGTTTACCTAGATCGAGCAGCTATGGAAGACCACTAGTTTATAGTTGCTGATTACCCTAATATTGATATTCCTTATAACTTATTTTTTAGTGAGAAAACTCATGATATTATTCTATTTCCTGCACCTGCTTTGTTCGATCATGTTGCCAGGGGCGGATACAGGTGTCGGAGTAAATAACCACGGGTAGCCTTATCCGCTCCCCCTGGTTCTCAAAAACAACGGGCCGACTACGCCCCTCAAGTATCCTAGATGAAGGGCCGCCTTCTCCTGGCCGGCTGGTCCAGTAGCCGGCTGCAGGTAGGCGGCAAGGTTCAGCAAGCCATCCCGAAGTGAGCCAACTCCTAGCAGGCGGCCTGGCATATACCCTCAAAGTTTGCACCCACATAACGGCGATAAGACGGGGCGTGGCAATAGTGAACCTTGCCACCCCTGAATCCCGGAGCAAGCGTGGCCGCAGTGCATCGTACCGAGCGGCCATCCCTCGTCCGGCGCAGCACTATTGCCATGTTGACCATGACGTCACCCAAGATGGGCTGTTTGTACGGCCCGCAGGCCGCAGGCCCCTCCTGCCAGAGAGCCACCAGAATGCAGCTAGACCTGACCAGTCGGCACGGGGGGAGGCCGGTTCCCGACAGCCGGCCTGCCCTTGCCCTAGAAGTTTGTGCACCATTAAGCAGATGAGACGGGGTAAGGCTACAGTGAACGCCCGCCAGGCGGCGGTACTGTAGCCATGCTTGCACCGACAAAGCCATCGTCATCAAGGGCGAGGCTACTGTAATGAGCAGCCGACAGGGCCCATAGGCGGTGGGCCCAGCCTGTCGACCAGGAGGCCGGCAGTCGGCGGGACCCACCAGTCTGCGGGCCCCAGTGGCCGGCGGAGAAGCCGACGACCATAGACACTGACGGTCTGGACCCACATATAGCCAAATTACCATTGTACCCCTGTGGGTAGGCCTATATAAACCCCCCAGGGCATCCATGCTAAGGGTTGATCCATTAGAACTACACACACCACATAGAGAGAAGAGGAGAGCTAGCCTTGCCCTTCTTCTTCGTCCAACCGAACAGCTCAAGGAGCCTCTTGTAGCTACTTATTGATTTAGTGATCATGCGGAGACCCTGCAGAGCAGGACTGGGGGTGTTATCTCCTAGGAGAGCCCCGAACTTGGGTAAGATTCGCCAGCGTGCATGTCTTCGCCTTATCCCATTTATAGGCACCGGCGATGTCTTACTGGCTCCCACTATGATTAGCCATCCTTTGGCATATGTCGCACATATCACCCGAAATTTGGCGCCCACCATGGGGCCAGGTGCACCGTCGTCCGGAGACCTGCTCTAGACGGGTACCCTCTTCCTTCCTAGCGAGCATAGCCAGCCCGGCACGTCCGATGGCGCTTGCCCAGACGTGCTGCATGGCATTGATGCCGCCTGTGCAGCGAGTGGCCTCGCTGATCTTCTCGGTGAGGTCTGCCTCTCCGACGAGCCCGCGCCAGGCACGGGTCGAGCCAGCTCCGTGAGTTGCCTCATCAACCTCCTTGGCAAGCTCGCCATGGCCAGTGAGCCCACCATCGACCTGGAGTCGACCGGCTCCACCGACCCGATGCTCGTCAACTCCGACACGGCATCCCTTGACGCCTTCCCCACCAACGTGGTGGTCATGGACGATCCTCTTCCTCACGCAGAGAGCAGTGGCAGCACTGTCTCCGAGGTGCTGGTCATCAGCCACAGCGCTGCATCCTGTGAGAACACCCGTGACACTCTGCAGACGGCGCTGGACGACCTGTCTGACCCCATTCTGGCTGACGCCGATGCCGAGACGCTAGAGGCCCACCGCCTTTCCCTCATCGAGAACGCCAAGAAGATAGCCTCCATGAGACGCCTCACTGAGGATTATCAGCGTGAGGTTGATCGTGCCACCTCTGGCACGCCGCCTGTTGGCGGGCCCAGCCATCTTGGCACTATCAAGAAGCACGGCGCGGCCATCGCCGGCATGCTGGGTGCCGAACGCCCAGTCTACGCCACACCACTCGAGAACCTGCGCGCCGCTCAGGCGGCAGCGGATGAGCTGGAAGGCTTGGACGGCGACGAGCAATGCTGCATGACGAGGCGCGTTCAGCAGCTCATCAACGTGGCCGCGGAACGGCGAGAAGCCCGCGCCCGCGCCAAGAGTCCTCCCCCTCATCGAGAGCACGGCGCGACCTCCCGAACACCGACTACAGGCGGTGCCCGCGAGCGAAAATACAAGGCGCCGGCTGCTAGCCGCAGTCGGACGCACCTCACCATCGAGCGCGACGCAGAAGGCCGCCCCCGAGCCGTGGAGCGTTGAGGCGATAACTCGCCTCCTCCACCACCCCGCAGGGAGAGATATCCCTCCCCGCCGCCTGTTGAGCACCCGACGCTCAGCGGCTGACTGGGCCGCCGCGAAGGAATCGGCGAGAACGACGCCCACCATATGATCGACCGCCTGGCACAATCCCTGGCGCTACAAGAAGAAGATGATGTCGGCCCGCCCTGTTTCGGCGCCCGCATTCGGGACGAGACCTTTCCCAAAGGGTTCTCGCTCCCAAGAGACACGCCCAAGTATAACAGGCGAGCTAGGTACGTCGGTGGAGATGGCGGTGCTGGTTGGTGGAGTGGCTGGGTGGTGAGTCTCAGCTTGATCATCGCCGGCAGCAGGCGTCGTGTTCGCGCGCACCTCGTTGCTGGAGGCATGGTCAGGCTTTGGCTAGCCGGCCGCTCCACCGTCTGGCGCAGCGTCTTCACCGTCCTCGTCCTCTTCGTCCTCACCCTCGTCGCTGGAGTCGATCTCCTCCGCCGCCGTCCGCTGGGTTCAGCCCAAAACAGTCCGCTGGCAACTCAACGCCGTCATCGTTCAAGTCGGGGATGAAGAGGCTGGTGTCGGTGTAGTCGGCAATCGCTGCGGCGCGATGAAGGATAGCCGGCCGCACCGCCACCAGCTCCTCGTTGGCCTCCTGCCGGAACGTGGCCAACTTGGCAAGATCCGGCCCATGGTACCACGCTCGGACAAACTCCAATGCCGGCCTGGCGCCTGCCTGGCGCCTGCCTGGGCCGAAGAAGCCTTCCACGCCTCGAAGCGGCCGACTGCCACCTCCAGCGAGTCGGCAGTCCGACTAGGAGTGCGAGGAATCGTGGCATCAGGCCAGAGAGCGGAAAGCACCTGAGCTCCAACGTGCTGAAGGCGGCGGAGCATCCGGTGCTCATTCGGCGCGACTTCAGCACCGGCGTGCCTCCGCACGTCGCGGCAGGCCTCGATGACCTGGCTGGCGGCAACAGAGTATCCAGGGAAGTACTCTGCGCGAAGAAGAAAAAGAGAACACGAAGTCAGAAGCCGGACCAAACAACAGGCGGCAAACAAAGGGAAAAGGAGGAAGGCAGCTTACTCATACGTCTCCGTCATATCTATATTTTTTGATTGTTCCATGCCAATATTCTTCATCTTTCATATACTTTTGACAACTTTTTACATTATTTTTGGGACTAACATATTGATCCAGTGCCCAGTGGCAGTTCATGTCTGTTGCATGTTTTATGTTTCGCAGAAAACCAATATCAAACGGAGTCCAAACGGGATAAAAACAGACGGAGAATTATTTTGGAATATTTGTTATTTTTGGGAAGTAAAATCAACGCGAGACGGTGCCCGAGGTGGCCACGAGACAGGGGCACACGCCCACTCCAGGTGGGCGTGCCCCCCACCCTCATGGGCCCCTCGTAAGGCGGTTGATGCCCTTATTTGGCCGCAGGAAAGCTAATTTTTGGAAAAAGATCTGGGCGAAGGTTTCAATCCAATCGGAGTTACGGATCTCCGGATATAAAAGAAATGGTGCCAGGGAAGAATCTGAGAATGCAGAAATAGCGATAAACAGAGAGATAGATCCAATCTCGGAGGGGCTCTCGCCCCTCCCAAGCCATGGGAGCCAAGGACCAGAGGGGAAACCCTTCTCCCATCTAGGCAGAAGGTCAAGGAAGAAGAAGAAGAAGAAGGGGGGCTCTCTCCCCCTTGCTTCCGGTGGCGCCGGAGCGCTGCCGGGGGCCATCATCATCACCGCGATCTTCACCAACACCTCCATCACCTTCCCCCATCTATATTCAGAGGTCCACTCTCCCGCAACCCGCTGTACCCTCTTGAACATGGTGCTTTATGCTTCATATTATTATCTAATGATGTGTTGCCATCCTATGATGTCTGAGTAGATTTTCGTTGTCCTATTGGTGATTGATGAATTGCTATGATTGGTTTTAGTTGCATGTTTTATTATTGGTGCTGTCCTATGGTGCTTTCCGTGTCGCGCAAGCGTGAGGGATTCCCGCTGTAGGGTTTGCAATATGTTTATGATTTGCTTATGGTGGGTGGCGTGGTGTGAAGCACATGCACTGAGTAAGTAGGTTGTTTGCGTATGGGATAAGGGGGACTTGATACTTTAATGCTTTGGTTGGGTTTTACCTTAATGATCTTTAGTAGTTGCGGATGCTTGCTAGAGTTCCAATCATAAGTGCATATGATCCAAGAAGAGAAAGTATGTTAGCTTATGCCTCTCCCTCAAATAGAATTGCAATAGTGATTACCGGTCTAGTAAAGTAGTCAATTGCTTAGGGACAATTCCACAACTCCTACCACCACTTTTCCACACTCGCTATATTTACTTTATTGCTTCTTTATCTAAACATCCCCTACTTTTTATTTACGTGCTCTTTATTATCTTGCAAACCTATCCAACAACACCTACAAAGTACTACTAGTTTCATACTTGTTCTAGGTAAAGCGAACACTAAGCGTGCGTAGAGTTGTATCAGTGGCAGATAGGAGTTGAGAGAATATTTGTTCTACCTTTAGCTCCTCGTTGGGTTCGACACTCTTACTTATCGAAAGAGGCTACAATTATCCCCTATACTTGTGGGTTATCAAGACTTTTTTTCTGGCGCCGTTGCCGGGGAGTCATAGCGTGGGGTGAATATTCTCGTGTGTGCTTGTTTGCTTTATCACTAAGTAATTTTTATTTGCTATCCTTAGTTGGTTTCTATCTTTAGTTATGGGTAGGAAATGCGAAATACCAAAAAAATTAGTTGTACCTACTGAACCAATGGTTGAAGAACCACTCAAAATCTATCACACTCCTGAAGCTTTTTACTTGGATCATCTTCGATCCCTTTGTGCTTGTGCTGAAACCCCAACTAGCTTAGTTGAGGGCAAATCTTTAGATGAGCATGCTTGTTATGTGCGACACCGTATATCTGAAAAGGGGAAACTTTTGCTGGATCAAATTCATTGTTTGCAATGATATGCTTGGACTTTATGTGAAATATATGATGTTACTTGTTCTGAAAACCCTAAGAAACACCTTCCCTACCAATGCTTGTTTAGTGATAATGGAATCGTATCTTCATATGCTAAGGGTGTTTATAATTACTATGATGTTCAGCAAATTGAAGAATTTGTTGCTTTTAAGGGTGCTTATGAAATTGCTTCTTTGATTGAAAAGTATGATGCTACTCTCTACAAATATGAATATTTTGCCATACTTGAGTATTGTTATGATAATTATGCTTCTAATGCCTATGTTAAACTATATATTGAGGAATTCTCCGCTGTCCAAGAAGAGAATAATATTTTGCAGGAAGCTATGGAAGAAGAAATTGATGAAACTGTGAGCTCATTGGATGAAAAAGATGATGAGGAGAGCGAAGAACAAAAGGAGGAAGAGCGGATTAGCTACTGTAGGACCTTAATTTGCTAACCAGAGAGTTGGTCAGGTAAACTCGGTGGGACCGATTTGCTCTTTCGGTGAGACCGAAAAGTTATAAAAGGGAAACAGAGAGTTTACATTGTAATCTCGGTGGGACCGATTCGCTCTTTCGGTGAGACCGAAAAGTTACGAAGGGGAAACAGAGAGATTACAATCCCATCTCGGTGAGACCGAGATCCCTATCGGTGAAACCGACTTGCCCAGGGTTTGTGGCAGTTGCTATGACATCTGAACTCGGTGGCGCCGGATAGAAAGAATCAGTAGGGCCGAGTTTGACTTTGGGTTTAGGTCATATGTGGATGTGAGAAAGTAGTGGAGGATTTTGGAGCATATCACTAAGCACATGGAGCAAAAGGCTCATTAACCAACACCTCATCCCTTCTTGATAGTATTGGCTTTTCCTATAGACTCAATGTGATCTTGGATCACTAAAATGTAAAATGAAGAGTCTTGAGCTTTTGAGCTTGAGCCAATCCTTTTTCCTTAATATTTTGAGGGATCCACTTTCATCATCCATGCCATGCCATTCATTGAGCTTTCCTGAAATATTAATCTTGGAATAGTATTAGCTCAATGAGCTATATGTTATTATGAATTACCAAAACCACCTAGGGATAGTTGCACTTTCAATCCAAAACCACCTAGGGATAGTTGCACTTTCAGCTACCCGTGCCCACCTTCTAATGAGAGTAACTCTTCAACTCAAACATTGTTTAATTCCCCTTCGTGCTTACCGAAGGATGATTGATATGATGATTGTTATGATCCCATTGATTCTCTTGAAATATCCCTTTTTGATGATGCTTGCTATGCTTGTGGCCAAGATGCCAATATGAATTATATATATGGAGATGAACTTGCTATAGTCCCTTATGTTAAACATGAAATTGTTTCTATTGCACCTATGCATGATAGTCCTATTATCTTTTTGAATTCTCCCTACTACACTATATCGGAGAAGTTTATGCTTATTAAGGATTATATTGATGGGTTGCCTTTTACCATTGCACATAATGATTTTGATAGATATAATATGCATGTGCTTGCTGCTCCTACTTGCAATTATTATGAGAGAGGAACTATATTTCCACCTCTCTATGTTTCCAATATGATAAAAATGCAAGAAACTGCTTATACTATGCATTGGCCTTTACTATGTGTGCATGAATTGTTCTTTTATGACATGCCGATGCATAGGAAGAGAGTTAGACTTCGTTGTTGCATGATATATGTTACTTTGTGCTCACTACTAAATTACAAATCATTCTTAATTAAAATTGGCTTTGATATACCTTGGGATCCGGGTGGATCCATTCCTTGAGCACTATATGCCTAGCTTAATGGCTTTAAAGAAAGCGCTGCCAGGGAGACAACCCGGAAGTTTTAGAGAGTCATTTATTTCTGTTGAGTGCTTTTATATAGTTTAAAAACAAAAAATAAAGAGGGGAACCTAAAACCTTTTTAAAAAGGAAAGTGAAAGTAAGAGAGACAAGCATTGTTGAAGTGGGAGAGCTCCTTGCACTTTGTTCATGCTCACGGAAACTTTGTGAATCTTGATTACAGAAACTTTTCAACAAAAATAATTATCCCCTTGAATAATTCCATTGTATTATAAAAATAATGTGCCAAGGTTTGCCTTTAGGATGTTTACAATGCTTGTTGGTTTGTATGGTGCAGGACAGAAACTTTGGCTGTAGTGTGCGATTTTACATTTTTTACTGGAAAGCCAAACGATTCTGATTCTTTTTGCACTGTCTTGATGTAAAAATAGTTTATCTTTACTAATTTTTGTCGAATTTTCGGGGTACCAGAAGTATGGTGAATGTTCAGATTGCTACAGACTGTTCTGTTTTTGACAGATTCTATTTTTGATGCATAGTTTGCTTGTTTTGATGAATCTATCAATTTCTATCAGTGGATTAAGCCATGGAAAAGCTATATTACAGTAGACACAATGAAAAACCAAATATGAATTGGTTTGCAACAGTACTTAGAGTGATGATTTGCTTTATTATACTAACGGATCTTGCCGATTTTTCTGTTGAAGTTTTGTGTGGATGAAGTGTCTAATCGATGAGGTCTCGATATGAGGAAAAGGAAGAGAGGCATGAGCTCAAGCTTGGGGATGCCCGAGGCATCCCAAGTAAATATTCAAGGAGACTCAAGCATCTAAGCTTGGAGATGCCCCGGAAGGTATCCCCTCTTTCTTCAACAAGTATCGGTATGTTTTCGTATTCGTTTCGTTCATGCGATATGTGCAAGTCTTGGAGCGTCTTTTGCATTTAGTTTTCATTTTTTTTATGCACCATGCTACTATGAGATAGTACTTGGTTGATTTATAGAATTCTCATTGCACCTCACTTAAATCTTTTGAGTATGGCTTTATAGAATGCTTCATGTGCTTCACTTATATCATTTGATGTTTGGATTGCCTGTTTCTCTTCACATAGAAAACCGCCATTTATAGAATGTTCTTTTGCTTTACTTATATTTGTTAGAGCGTGGGCATATCTTTTTAGAAAGAATTAAACTCTCTTGCTTCACTTATATCTACTTAGAGAGATGACAGGAATTGGTCAATCACATGGTTAGTCATAAAATCCTACATAAAACTTGTAGATCGCTGAATATGATATGTTTGATTCCTTGCAATAGTTTTGTGATATAAAGGTGGTGATATTAGAATCATGCTAGTGGGTGATTGTGGATTAGTAGAAATACTTGTGTTGAGGTTTGTGATTCCCGAAGCATGCACGTATGGTGAACCGCTTTGTGATGAAGTTGGAGCACAATTTTATTTATTGATTGTCTTCCTTATGAGTGGCGGTCGGGGACGAGCGATGGTCTTTTCCTACCAATCTATCCCCCAAGGAGCATGTGCATAGTACCTTGTTTTCAATGGCTTGTAGATTTGTGCAATAAGTATGTGAGTTCTTTGTGACTAATGTTGAGTCCATGGATTATACGCAATCTCACCCTCCCATCATTGCCAGCCTCTTCGGTACCGTGCATTGCCCTTTCTCACCTCGAGAGTTGGTGCAAACTTCGCCGGTGCATCCAAACCCCGTGATACGATACGCTCTATCACACATAAGCCTCCTTATATCTTCCTCAAAACAACCACCATACCTACCTATCATGGCATTTCCATAGCCATTCCGAGATATATTGCCATGCAACCACCATCATCATCATATACATGACTTGAGCATTCATTGTCATATTGCTTTGCATGATCGTAAGATAGCTAGCATGATGTTTTCATGGCTTGTCCGTTTTTTGATGTCATTGCTACGCTAGATCATTGCACATCCCGGTACACCGCCGGAGGCATTCATATAGAGTCATATCTTTGTTCTAGATATTGAGTTGTAACATTGAGTTGTAAGTAAATAAAAGTGTGATGATCATCATTATTAGAGCATTGCCCCAGTGAGGAAAGGATGATGGAGACTATGATTCCCCCACAAGTCGGGATGAGACTCCGGACTTAATAAAAAAAGGAAAAAAGAGAGAGGCCAACGAAGCCTAAATAAAAAAGAGAGGCCAAAGAAGCCTATTCAAAAAAAGAGAGAGAGAGAAAAAGAGAGAAGGGGCAATGTTACTATCCTTTTACCACACTTGTGCTTCTGAGTAGCACCATGTTCTTCATAGAGAGAGTCTCCTATGCTTTCACTTTCATATACTAGTGGGAATTTTCATTAAAGAACTTGGCTTGTATATTCCGATGACGGGCTTCCTCAAATGCCCGAGGTCTTCATGAGCAAGCAGGTTGGATGCACACGCACTTAGTTTTCAGTTTGAGCTTTCATACACTTATGGCTCTAGTGCATCCGTTTCATGGCAATCCCTACTCACTCACAGTGATATCTATTGATGGGCATCTCCATAGCCCGTTGATACGCCTAGTTGATGTGAGACTATCTTCTCCTTTTTGCCTTCTCCACAACCACCATTCTATTCCACCTATAGTGCCATGTCCATGGCTAACACTCATGTATTGCGTGAAAGTTGAAAAAGTTTGAGATTACTAAAGTATGAAACAATTGCTTGTCTTGTCATCGGGGTTGTGCATGATTAAATATTTTGTGTGATGAAGATAGAGCAACAGCCAGACTATATGATTTTGTAGGGATAACTTTCTTTGGCCATGTTGTTTTGAAAAGACATGATTGCTTTATTGGTATGCTCGAAGTATTATTATTTTTATGTCAAATGATAGACTATTGCTTTGAATCACTCGTGTCTTAATATTCATGCCATGATTAGACATATGATCAAGATTATGCTAGGTAGCATTCCACATCAAAAATTATCTTTTTTATCATTTACCTACTCGAGGACGAGCAGGAATTAAGCTTGGGGATGTTGATACGTCTCCGTCGTATCTATAATTTTATATTGGTCCATGCCAATATTCTTCAACTTTCATATACTTTTGGCAGCTTTTTACATTATTTCTGGGACTAACATATTGATCCAGTGCCCAGTGCCAGTTCCTGTCTGTTGCATGTTTTATGTTTCGCAGAAACCCAATATCAAACGGAGTCCAAACAGGATAAAAACGGACGGAGAATTATTTTGGAATATTTGTGATTTTTGGGAAGTAAAATCAACCCGAGACGGTGCCCGAGGTGGCCACGAGACAGGGGCCCACACCCACTCCAGGTGGGCGTGCCCCCCTCCCTCATGGGCCCCTCGTAAGGCGGTTGATGCCCTTTTTTGTCTGCAAGAAAGCTAATTTTTGGAAAAAGATCTGGGCGAAGGTTTCAATCCAATCGGAGTTACAGATCTCCGGGTATAAAAGAAACGGTGCCAGGGCAGAATCTGAGAACGCAGAAAGAGAGATATACAAAGAGATAGATCCAATCTCGGAGGGGCTCTCGCCCCTCCCAAGCCATGGGAGCCAAGGACCAGAGGGGAAACCCTTCTCCCATCTAGGGAGAAGGTCTAGGAAGAAGAAGAAGAAGAAGAAGAAGGGGGGCTCTCTCCCTCTTGCTTCCAGTGGCACAGGAGCGCTGCCGGGGGCCATCATCATCACCGTGATCTTCACCAACACCTCCGCCATCTTCACCAACACCTCCATCACCTTCCCCCATCTATATTAAGCGGTCCACTCTCCCGCAACCCGCTGTACCCTCTACTTGAACATGGTGCTTTATGCTTCATATTATTATCCAATGATGTGTTGCCATCCTATGATGTCTGAGTAGATTTTCGTTGTCCTATCAGTGATTGATGAATTGCTATGATTGGTTTGAGTTGCATGTTTTATTATTGGTGCTGTCCTATATGGTGCTCTCCGTGTCGCGCAAGCATAAGGGATTCCTGTTGTAGGGTTTGCAATGTGTTTATGATTTGCTTATGGTGGGTGGCATGAGTGATAGAAGCACAGACCCGAGTAAGTAGGTTGTTTGCGTATGGGATAAAGGGGACTTGATACTTTAATGCTATGGTTGGGTTTTACCTTAATGATCTTTAGTAGTTGCAGATGCTTGCTAGAGTTCCAATCATAAGTGTATATGATCCAAGAAGAGAAAGTATGTTAGCTTATGCCTCTCCCACAAATAGAATTGCAATAGTGATTACCGGTCTAGTAAAGTAGTCAATTCCTTAGGGACAATTCCACAACTCCTACCACCACTTTTCCACACTCGCTATATTTACTTTATTGCTTCTTTATCTAAACAGCCCCTACTTTTTATTTACGTGCTCTTTATTATCTTGCAAACCTATCCAACAACACCTACAAAGTACTACTAGTTTCATACTTGTTCTAGGTAAAGCGAACACTAAGCGTGCGTAGAGTTGTATCAGTGGCAGATAGGACTTGAGAGAATATTTGTTCTACCTATAGCTCCTCGTTGGGTTCGACACTCTTACTTATCGAAAGAGGCTACAATTATCCCCTATACTTGTGGGTTATCACTTACCATCAACCATGTCCTCTATCTGGCCGTAGCCGTTGCTCAGCGCCTGCTCCGACTAGGCCCAGTTCGCCGCCTGGGTCTCATACTCGGTTGAAGGGCGGCCTCGCTGTCCTTCACCGCCTGGAGATCCGCCTTGTGACTCTCTTTCTGGTCAGCTAGTTGTTTGTCCAGGCGGTCGCGCTCCTAAGCCATCACACTGCACTCCGCCTCCTTGGCGCGCAGCACGGTCTGGGCCTCACCTAGTTGCTGCTGCAGGGCAGCATTGGCCTCTGCAAAAACAACAAAGAAGAAGAACAATCAACAAGCAAGAAGTCGCCAGAAGAGATCCGGCCCGACTGCTCAGCAGTCGGACCGAATCTCGGGCACTACACCCAGTGGGTGCCCTGACGCGCCCCCATGATAGAAAAAAAGACTGAATACTCACTCCGGCTTTCAGACAGATCGGCGGTCTGTTGAGTCAGCTCCCGGACATGGGAGTTGAAGGCGGCCACACAGAGGTTATGATAGTCCTACAAAAAGGAAAGACAAACAAAAGAAGACAAGTCAGCACCCGAGGCTACTTAGAAGTTCGAGGCCGCCTGCTCAGCAGCCGACCCGGAAGTCGGGGACTACACCCAGTGGGTGCGCTGACGCGCCCCCACGGAAGAATACAAGAGCAAAAGCAAAAGAGCAAAAGGCTCACCCGAATGGCCGTCCGCATCGCCATGAACTCATGGTTGTAGTTCTTCAGGGCGTTGGCCTCTGACTAAAGCCGGGCCCGGACGTCCTATGCCGCCTCGTTCAGCATGGCTGTCCCGCCCCCTGGCGTCCAGTCCAGCGAACTGACGCTCGCCGCCTCCAACTCCTAGGTCGACTAGCCGGAGCCCCTGGCCCTCTGCGGGTGTGGCGCCGAGGCTGCCTTCCCCACGTGCTGGCGTGCCATAGACCGTACCACGAGGTCCGCCCCTGCAACCGGCTCGCCTCCAACCGGCGGCACACGGGTGGCGCGTTGGGCTGGCCGGCCCGCCGCAGTCGGCGCTGGCGAAGTCACCTCCATCTCCAGAGCGACACCGTCGCCCCCCTCCCTCTCCATTAACGGCTGGTTGCCGCCGGCTCCTTCCGGCGACTCCATCAATACCTCAGGCGCAGGCACCACGGCACGGAGGGGGATGACGAGTTGTGGGGGTTGGCCGCGTAAGGCCTTCCCGCTGCGCCGCGCGCCGCGACGCTTGCTCGAAGCGTTAGCGCGACGCCGGCTCGCCCTCGCGCCTCGTCCACAAGATCCCACGCCGCCTTGGCGGCAGCCGCTCTCTGCCACTTCGCCTCCTGCTCCTCACGCGCCTCCCGTGCGTTCCTCTCCGTCGCTGCCTGAAGCTCGGTGCACGGGTCCACGCGGTGGGTGCTGGCGGAGCCGCCCGCCGTCCCAACCACAGAGGCGGCGGCCGACCGCTCAAGAGAGAGCGGAGTCCTGTTTGAGCGAGAAGAAGAAAAACTCAGAAGAACATTTACAAGAAAAAGGAAAGAATGCATTAACAAGCTGACACTTATGTGGAAACCATCTAGGGCTCCTTCACGACCTTGCGGAAGCGGGTCACGTTCGCGGCCGCTTCCTCCTGTTTGGTCGCCGCGGCCGAGCTCTTGGGCTTCTTCGGCCTGCTGCCGTACATGGACGATGCGGCCCGGCGTTTCTGTGAGCCGCCTCGGGCAGCCGGTTCGGCGGATGAGCTCGCGCCCTGCTGGTCAGATGCCGGCTGGCGGCGCGGGATGACCTCTTCGTTATCATCGTTGGGCCAGTCCTCGAGGCCGCCCCCGACTCCCGAGCCGCGTGCCTCACCGCTTCCTCCCACAGCGTCGTCCTCCAGGGCAGCCGCCCCCAAGTCGGGGTCGTCCACGTCACTCTCCTCCCGGTCAGGAAGAAATACACGCTCCGGCCCTGAGGCTCCTGATGTCTACTACACAACCTTCTTCTTGTAGACGTTGTTGGGCCTCCAAGTGCAGAGGTTTGTAGGACAGTAGCAAATTTCCCTCAAGTGGATGACCTAAGGTTTATCAATCCGTAGGAGGTGTAGGATGAAGATGGTCTCTCTCAAGCAACCCTGCAACCAAATAACAAAGAATCTCTTGTGTCCCCAACACACCCAATACAATGGTAAATTGTATAGGTGCACTAGTTCGGCGAAGAGATGGTGATACAAGTGCAATATGGATGGTAGATATAGGTTTTTGTAATCTGTAAATATAAAAACAGCAAGGTAGCTAGTGGTAAAAGTGAACGTAAACGGTATTGCAATGCTAGGAAACAAGGCCTAGGGTTCATGCTTTCACTAGTGCAAGTTCTCTCAACAATAATAACATAATTTGATCATATAACTATCCCTCAACATGCAACAAAGAGTCACTCCAAAGTCACTAATAGCGGAGAACAAACGAAGAGATTATGGTAGGGTACGAAACCACCTCAAAGTTATTCTTTCCAATAAATCCGTTGGGCTATTCCTATAAGTGTCACAAACAGCCCTAGAGTTCGTACTAGAATAACACCTTGAGATACAAATCAACCAAAATCCTAATGTCACCTAGATACTCCAATGTCACCTCAAGTATCCGTGGGCATGATTATATGATATGCATCTCACAATCTCAATTCATCTATTCAAACCAACACATAGAACCTCAAAGAGTGCCCCAAAGTTTCTACCGGAGAATCACGACGAAAACATGTGCCAACCCCTATGCATAGGTTCATGGGCGGAACCTGCAAGTTGATCACCAAAACATACATCAAGTCAATCACGTGATATCCTATTGTCACCACAGATACGCACGGCAAGACATACATCAAGTGTTCTCAAATCTTTAAAGACTCAATCCGATAAGATTACTTCAAGGGGGAAACCCAATTCATTACAAGAGAGTAGAGGGGGAGAAGCAACATAAGATCCAACTATAATAGCGAAGCTCGCGATACATCAAGATCGTGCCAAATCAAGAACACGAGAGAGAGAGAGAGAGAGAGAGAGAGAGAGAGAGAGAGATCAAACAAATAGCTACTGGTACATACCCTCAGCCTCGAGGGTGAACTACTCCCTCCTCGTCATGGAGAGCACCGGGATGATGAAGATCGCCACCGGTGAGCGTTCCCCCCTCCGGCAGGGTGCCGGAACAGGGTCCCGATTGGTTTTTGGTGGCTCTGGAGGTTTCGCGGCGGCGGAACTCCCAATCTAATCTCTTTTTTGGAAGTTTTAGGGTACGTGGAGTTATATAGGCGGAAGAAGCACGTCAGGGGAGCCACGAGGGCCCCACGAGGTATGGGGCGCGCCCCCCACCCTCGTGGCTTCCTCGTTCCTTCCTTGACGTGGGGTCCAAGTCCATCTGGTAGTTTTCCTTCCAAAAGTAACTTCTCCAGTTGATTTCGTTCCGTTTTGACTCCGTTTGATATTCCTTTTCTTCGAAATACTGAAATAGGCAAAAAACAGCAAATCTGGGCTGGGCCTCCGGTTAATAGGTTAGTCCCAAAAGTAATATAAAAGTGGAAAATAAAGCCCAATATTGCCCAAAACAGTAGATAATATAGCATGGAGCAATCAAAAATTATAGATACGTCGGAGACGTACCAAGCATCCCGAAGCTTAATTCCTACTCCTCTTCGAGTAGGTAAATGATAAAAAAGATAATTTCTTATGTGGAATGCTACTTGGCATAATTTCAATGTAATTCTTCTTACTCGTGGTATGAATATTCAGATCCATATGATTCAAGATAAAAGTATAATATTGACATAAAAATAATAATACTTCAAGCATACTAACTAAGCAATTTTGTCTTCTCAAAATAACATGGCCAAAGAAAGTTCATCCCTACAAAATCATATAGTTTAGTCATGCTCCATTTTTGTCACACAAGAATTCTCTCATCATGCACAACCCCGATGACAAGCCAAGCAATTGTTTCGTACTCTAGTAATCTCAAACTTATAAACCTTCACGCAATACATGAGCGCGAGCCATGGATATAGCACTATGGGTGGAATAGAATATGATGATGGGGGTTATGTGGAGAAGACAAAAAAGGAGAAAGTCTCACATCAACGAGGCTAATCAATGAGCTATGCAGATGCCCATCGATTGATGTTAATGCGAGGAGTAGGGATTGCCATGCAACGGATGCACTAGAGTTATAAATGTATGAAAGCTCATCAAAAGAAACTAAGTGGGTGTGCATCCAACTTGCTTGCTCACGAAGACCTAGGGCATTTGAGGAAGCCCATCGTTGGAATATACAAGGCAAGTTCAATAATGAAAAATTCCCACTAGTATATGAAAGTGACAACATATGAAACTCTCTATATGAAAAACATGGTGCTACTTTGAAGCACAAGTGTGGAAAAAAAGATAGTAGCATTGCCCCTGTTTATTTTTTATTTTTATTTTTATTATTTTTTTGGGCCTTCTTTTTTCTTCTTTTGGCCTTTCTCTCTTTTTTTGGGACAATGCTCTATTAAATGATGATCATCACACTACTATTTATTTACAACTCAATGATTACAACTCAATACTAGAACAAAGAATGACTCTATACGAATGCCTCCGGCGGTGTACCGGGATATGCAATGAATCAAGAGTGACATGTATGAAAGAATTATGAACGGTGGCTTTGCCACAAATACTATGGCAACTACATGATCATGCTAAGCAATATGACAATGATGAATGTGTCATGAAGAACGGTATGGTGGAAAGTTGCATGGCAATATATCTCGCAATGGCTATGGAAATGCCATAATAGGTAGGTATGGTGGCTGTTATGAGGAAGATATAAGGAGGTTTATGTGTGAAAGAGCGATCATATCACGGGGTTTGGATGCACCGCTAAGTTTGCACCAACTCTCAATTTGAGAAAGGGCAATGCACGGTATCAAGAAGCTAGCAATGATGGAAGGGTGAGAGTGTATAATCCATGGACTCAACATTAGTCATAAAGAACTCACATACTTATTGCAAAAATCTACAAGCCATCAAAAACCAAAGCACTACGCGCATGCTCCTAGGGGGATAGATTGGTAGGAAAAGACCATCGCTCGTCCCCGACCGCCACTCATAAGGAGGACAATAAAATAACACCTCATGTTTCAAATTTGTTACATAACGTTTACCATACGTGCATGCTACGGGACTTGCAAACTTCAAAACAAGCACTTATCAAATTCACAACTACTCAACTAGCACGACTTTGATATTATTACCTCCATATCTCAAAACAATCATCAAGCATCAAACTTCTCTTAGTATTCAACACACTCATAAGAGTTCTTACAAATCTTGTATGCTTAGCATATTAGGATTATTTAAGCAAATTACCATGCTATTTAAGACTCTCAAAATAATCTAAGTGAAGCATGAGAGTTCAACTAATTCTTCAAAATAAAACCACCATTGTGCTCTAAAAGATATAAGTGAAGCACTAGAGCAAACAACAAACTACTCCAAAAGATATAAGTGAAGATCAATGAGTAGTTTAATAATTATGTAGCTATGTGAAGACACTCTCTCATTTAAGAATATCAGATCTTGGTATTTTATTCAAACAGAAAGCTAAACTAAAGAAAATAAAATGACGCTCCAAGCAAAACACATATCATGTGGTGAATAAAAATATAGCTCCAAGTAAAGTTACCGATGAACGAAGACGAAAGAGGGGATGCCTTCCGGGGCATCCCCAAGCTTAGACGCTTGGTTATCCTTGAATACTACCTTGGGGTGTCTTGGTCATCCCCAAACTTAGGATCTTGCCACTCCTTATTCCATAGTCCATCGAATCTTTACCCAAAACTTGAAAACTTCACAACACAAAACTTAACAGAAAACTCGTGAGCTCCGTTAGCGAAAGAAAACAAAACACCACTTCAAGGTACTGTAATGAACTCATTATTTATTTATATTGGTGTTAAACCTACTGTATTCCAACTTATCTATGGTTTATAAACTATTTTACTAGCCATAGAGTCATCAAAATATGCAAACAACACAATGAAAACAGAATCTGTCAAAAACAGAACAGTCTGTAGTAATCTGTAACTAACGCAAACTTCTGGAACTCCAAAAATTCTAAATTAAATTGGTGGACCTGATGGATTTGTCTAGTAATCATCTTCAAAAAGAATCAACTAAATAGCACTCTCCAGTAAAAAGTTGAAGCTAATCTCGTGAGCGCTAAAGTTTCTGTTTTTTACAGCATGATCATAAAGACTTCACCCAAGTCTTCCCAAAGGTTCTACTTGGCACAAACACTAATTAAAACATAAAACCACATCTAAACAGAAGCTAGATGGATTGTTTATTCCTAAACAGAACCAAAAAGCAAGAAACTAAAATAAAATTGGGTTGCCTCCCAACAAGCGCTATCGTTTAACACCCCTAACTAGGCATGATGATTTCAATGATGCTACCATAAAAGATAAGAATTGAAACATAAAGAGAGTGTCATAAAGAATATGAGTAGAACATTTAAGTCTAACCCACTTCCTATGCATAGGGATTTTGTGAGCAAACAACTTATGGGAACAAGAATCAACTTGCATAGGAAGGTAAAACAAGCATAACTTCAAAACTTTAAGCACATAGAGAGGAAACTTGATATTATTGCAATTCCTACAAGCATACATTCCTCCCTCATAATAAATTTCAGTAGAATCATGAATGAATTCAACAATATAACCAGCACCTAAAGCATTCTTTTCATGATCTACAAGCATAGAAAATTTACTACTCTCCACATAAGCAAAATTCTTCTCATTCGGAATACTGGGAATATCATAAGAGACTTGAATACTACAAATTGTTTCCACATTAAAAGAGTAATGTTCAGAAAAAGAGTAATCATAATCATGACAAGTTTTATAAATATAATCATCACTACTCTTTATAGCATAAGTTTCATCACAATAATCATCATAAGTAGCAACTTTGTTCTCAACATAATCAATTGAAACCTCTTCCGAAATAGTGGACTCATCACTAAATAAAGTCATGACTCTCCAAATTCACTTTCATAAATATTATAAGATTCAACATCCTCCAATATTGTGGGATCATTACTTCCTAAAGTTGACACTCTTCCAAACCCACTTTCATAAATATAATCATCATAGGTAGAAGGCATGCTATCATCATAACAACTTTGCATACCAAAACTTGAGAGGCTAAAAATATCATCTTCATTAAACATAGCATCGCCAAGCTTGGGACAAACATTAATTGCAGAAAATATATTCTCAAATATGTCATCCTCATTAAACATAGCTTCCCCAAGCTTGGGCCTTTTCATATCATAAGCATAATCACTCTTATCATTAATAGTATAGATAGCACCAATAGTATAGCAAACATTATTATCATATTCTTCCTAGCAAGTGCCAAAAAGATTTTCGAGATCATAAGAAGTATCTTTATCTTCCCAAGCATAATCATCACAACAGGCAATAGGCATGACGGGGTCATCATCAAGTGTATCATCTTCATTTTCATGGGGCACAACAATACAAGGAGCAACTTTATTTGGGAGAGATACCTTTTTACCTCTCTTCCTTTTTCTTTTCTTCTTCTTCACCACATCATGTGTGGGTTCAATCCTCTTTTTGGAGCTCCTTATTAATGAGATTGGTTGGATAGAAGGCTCCTCCTCGTTACCTGATTCATCATAACAAAATAATAGGAGGATATTGGGAAGTCTCTTCCCTTTCGTTAGTATTCTCTTCATCTTCCATTTGTTTTCTTTCTTTATGTAATTGGCAATATAAAGATTTTCAATACAATTCACCGCACAATACATATAAATTTTCTCTAGATCAAAATGAAGAACTTTATCAAGGACAAATTTTGGAATATCCTTAGTTATACGTATAATTTCTTCATAACCCAAGAGTAAACTAAGTTCATTATGATGTGCAAGCGAAATCAAGTCATCACAATTTTTGGACACGATACGATCATGAAACAATTTGCATTGGGTACTAAAATGATCACGTTCATTGCAAAGTTCACAAGTAGGGCTAAGAAAAGATAAATTTTTAGCACATTCATCTAGCTCTTCTTGCAACAATTTGGTTTCTAAGTACTTATGCCTCTTGCAATACCTATCTTCCCTATTTGGTGTGTACTTAAAAACCCAATGCACTCCACAAAAATTGACATGTTTATAGGAGGCATTTTCATCATAACTAGTGCAATCATCATCAGTACAATGGATATTCAAGGAGTTCATACTAACAACATTGCAATCATGTTCATCATTCAAAGATTTATTGCCAAACAATTTAATGCATTCTTCTTCTAACACTTTGGCACAATTTTCCTTTCCATCATACTCAAGAAAGATATTAAAAAGATGAAGCATACGAGACAAACTCAATTCCATTTTTTTGTAGTTTTTTTATAAACTAAACTAGTGATAAAACAAGAAACAAAAAGATTCGATTGCAAGATCTAAAGATATACCTTCAAGCACTCACCTCCCCGGCAACGGCGCCAGAAAAGAGCTTGATGTCTACTACACAACCTTCTTCTTGTAGACGTTGTTGGGCCTCCAAGTGCAGAGGTTTGTAGGACAGTAGCAAATTTCCCTCAAGTGGATGACCTAAGGTTTATCAATCCCTAGGAGGTGTAGGATGAAGATGTTCTCTCTCAAGCAACCCTGCAACCAAATAACAAAGAATCTCTTGTGTCCCCAACACACCCAATAAAATGGTAAATTGTATAGGTGCACTAGTTGGCGAAGAGATGGTGATACAAGTGCAATATGGATGGTAGATATAGGTTTTTGTAACTGAAAATATAAAAACAGCAAGGTAGCTAGTGGTAAAAGTGAACGTAAACGGTATTGCAATGCTAGGAAACAAGGCCTAGGGTTCATACTTTCACTAGTGCAAGTTCTCTCAACAATAATAACATAATTGGATCATATAACTATCCCTCAACATGCAACAAAGAGTCACTCCAAAGTCAGTAATAGCGGAGAACAAACGAAGAGATTATGGTAGGGTACGAAACCACGTCAAAGTTATTCTTTCCAATCAATCCGTTGGGCTATTCCTATAAGTGTCACAAACAGCCCTAGAGTTCGTACTAGAATAACACCTTAAGATACAAATCAACCAGAACCCTAATGTCACCTAGATACTCCAATGTCACCTCAAGTATCCGTGGGCATGATTATATGATATGCATCACACAATCTCAATTCATCTATTCAAACCAACACATAGAACCTCAAAGAGTGCCCCAAAGTTTCTACCGGAGAATCACGACGAAAACATGTGCCAACCCCTATGCATAGGTTCATGGGCGGAACCCGCAAGTTGATCACCAAAATATACATCAAGTGAATCACGTGATATCCCATTGTCACCACAGATACGCACGGCAAGACATACATCAAGTGTTCTCAAATCTTTAAAGACTCAATCCGATAAGATTACTTCAAGGGGGAAACTCAATCCATTACAAGAGAGTAGAGGGGGAGAAGCAACATAAGATCCAACTATAATAGCAAAGCTCGCGATACATCAAGATCGTGCCAAATCAAGAACACGAGAGGGAGAGAGAGATCAAACACATAGCTACTGGTACATACCCTCAGCCCGAGGGTGAACTACTCCCTCCTCATCATGGAGAGCGCCGGGATGATGAAGATGGCCACCGATGAGCATTCCCCCCTCCGGCAGGGTGCCGGAACAGAGTCCCGTTTGGTTTTTGGTGGCTCTGGAGGTTTTGCGGCGGCGGAACTCCCGATCTAATCTCTGTTCTGGAAGTTTTAGGGTTCGTGGAGTTATATAGGCGGAAGAAGCACGTCAGGGGAGCCACGAGGGCCCCACGAGGCGGGGGGCGCGCCCGCCACCCTCATGGGTTCCTCGTTCCTTCCTTGACGTGGGGTCCAAGTCCATCCGGTAGCTTTCCTTTCGAAAATAACTTCTCCAGTTGATTTTGTTCCGTTTTGACTCTGTTTGATATTCCTTTTCTTTGAAATACTGAAATAGGCAAAAAACAGCAAATCTGGGTTGGGCCTTCGGTTAATAGGTTAGTCCCAAAAGTAATATAAAAGTGGAAAATAAAGCCCAATATTGCCCAAAACAGTAGATAATATAGCATGGAGCAATCAAAAATTATAGATACGTTGGAGACATATCAGCGCCGGCTGCTGGCTGGAGAAGAGCACTCTGTTTCATAGCCGACTGGTCAAGATGGCCCAAGAGAACTCGGCAACCAAAGAAAAAAAGAAGAAATAAGAGCTTACCATCGGCGATGGATTTGAGCGCGAGTACAGCTCCTCCTTGGTGCACATCCGACTGGGATCCCGATGTCCGCTGATTTGGCATATCATGTGCGGCCGGCCTTGGAGGGGGAGCACCCGGCGCGCCACGAAGGCGGTCAGCAAGTCGGGCCCGGTGAGGCCCTCTGACTTCACCATCACCCTGAGCCGCGCAACGGCAGCGGCACCGAAGGCTGACAGCGTTCGGGGCCGGTACGACCAGTTGGGCCGCGTTCCAGTCGGCGGGCCGACAACTTAAGCCGGCAGGTTGACCCAGTCGCCCTCCGGGTGGACGCTCTTGATGTAGAAGTACGACTGCTGCCACATCTTCACCGATTGGATCAGCGTGATGGGCGGGAACGGGTTCTTAGCAGCCGGCCTCTGCACTGTGATGAAAGCGCCACACTGCGCCGCCACACTCTTGACGACGGTGCCGAGCTTCGAGTAAAAGAACTCGCCCCAAAGCTCGAGAGTGGGGAGGATGCCAAGAAAGCCCTCGCAGAGGGTGACGAAGGCGGACAGCAGCACCACCATGTTCGGTGTGAGGTGGTGCAACTGAAGGCCGTAGAAGTTGAGAAAGGCGCGGAAGAAGCCGCTCACCGGCAAGCTGAGGCCGCGCAAGCAATGCGACCAGAAGATGACACGCTCGACTTCTTCCGGTGCCAGCGAGATCTCCCTCTCCAGCGCCAGCCGGACCTTCACGAAGTCCTCGTCGGGCAGCCGCCGCGTTCGGCGGAGGAAGTCGATATGGTTCTCGTGGATGTTGGAGCCATCCCATGCTCCGGTGCGCGCCATGAGGACGAGAAGCTCGACGAAGGAGCGCCGCGGCGACGTGTGCGCGGCTTCGCGGCAGTGAGTCGCAGCGCTGCAGGGTGGCTGGAAGCACGGCGCAGCGGTGGCGGCGGGAGAAAGAAGGAGAAGAAGAATGGCGGAAGAGGAGATGAGCGCGTGTGCATCTACCGCTCCCCCTCTCCCCCCCCCCCCCTACTTATAGCCCCCGAATGGCGAAGCCGAGGGGCGGGGCGTGGGGGGCGTGGGATTAACTGCGCCCACTCCCCCATGAACCTGCGTTTATCACGCCAGTAAAGGCGTGTATTAACCGCTCCAGAATACCTACCGCCTCCGCCACGAGATCCACGCGGGCCGAGGCGCCAGAGGGCGTGTTTCACCGCGGCGACGCCCCGTCGCTGGTGGGCTGGGAGGCTGGCCTGCCCAGGCGCGCCAGGCGCGCTGGCGCAGCAAAGCGGTTGCCCGGTGCGCGCGCGTGAACCATCTGGTTCCCGGCTTCGGACTTTGAATTATTCAGACGACGTGCTTGATATGGCCAACTCCTAGCTATCGGCTCCTCAGAGTAGGAAGCTGCTTGGGCTTCTCACTCTCCTTTCAGCCGTGAAGCCCCACCAGCTTCGGGGACTACTGTCGGAGTAAATAACCACGAGTAGCCTTATCTTCTCCCCCTGGTTCTCAAAAACAACGGTCTAACTGCGCCCCTCAAGTATCCAAGACGAAGGGCCGCCATCTCCTGGTCGGCTGGTCCAGTAGCCGGCTGCAGGAAGGCGGCAAGGTTCAGAAAGCCATCCCGAAGTGAGTCGACTCCTAGCAGGCGGCCGCCAGAGTGGCCGCTCCTAGCAGGCGGCCTGGCATATACCCTCAAAGTTTGCAACCACATAACGGTGATAAGACGGGGCATGGCTACAGTGAAGCCTGCCACCCCCGAATCCCGGAGCAAGCATGGCCACACTGCATCGTATCGAGCGGCCATCCCTTGTCCGTCGCGGCAATATTGCCATGTAGACCATGACGTCACCCACGATGGGCTGTTAGTACGGCCCGCAGGCGGCAGGCCCCTCCTGCCAGAGAGCCACCAGAAGGCGGCTAGACCTGACCAGTCGGCACGGGGGGAGGCCGGCTCCCAACTATTGGATATATGCCCAAGAGGCAATCATGTATGATGATATTTCCTATGTGTTTATGAATAAAGATAGTCCTTGGACATTACCAATGATGTGTATCAGCAAGTACGTGACTTGTTTGTGGGACTATGCATTGTATGATGACTGTCCTAAAAGGTCCCTGGTCGAAAGGGTTGTGTGGACGCGCAGCCGATTAGACTAGCATATGACACGTTCGATGGCTCGGTCTCACTAGCCATGGAGCATTGGATGCTAACCGGATAATATAAACTTGGAAAGGTCTGGTCGGATTTGAAATAGTCGGATCCGAGTCGAGATAAGTTCCAAGTCAGACAGACCCAACTATGAGACACAGCGATATGTCATCTGTGAGTCTCTAGTACAACATACGTTCTATGTCCTAAGACCTGAGCTGATGCATGTACTCGGGATGGTGACAGACTTGCTTTGGGCCGACCAAACGCTACTCCGTAACTGGGTAGTTACAAAGGTAGGTTTCGGGTTTGTCCAGTCCCATGTTGCGAGACATGGTCGAGCAAGATGGGATTTGCCCCTCCAATTAGGAGAGATATACTCTGGGCCCCTCGTGTGATCCGACCAGGATAAGCATGGCCATGCGACAAGGATTATGAGATAATCCGGATAGTGGACGGCATCACTGGATCGAGAAAGAGGTCGGGCTACCACAAGGATGACAAACTCTCCTTGAGTCTGACAACATATATCATGCGGCAAAGGGAACAGAAGTGTGACATGTTGTACAGGTTCGCCTAACCAGCTTCATGGTCTGCTTGGTGTTCGGCATGCCTTGCTAGAGGCCGCTACCAACTGTGCAGTTCGGAGGTGATCCGAACTGCGACCAAGCCGACTTGAACCTAAGGGGTCGCGCGCTTAAGTGAAGGAACCTACGAGGTCGGATCCGAGTGAGGGAGTCCTAGATTAGGGGGTATCCGGACAGCTGGACTATATACTTTGGCCGGACTGTTGAACCATGAAGATACAAGACTCAAGACTTCGTCCCGTGTCCGGATGGGACTCTTCTTTGCGTGGAAGACAAGCTTGGCGATACGGATGATAGATCTCCTTCTTTCTAACCGACTCTGTGTAACCCTGACCTCCTCCGGTGTCTATATAAACCGTGGGGTTTAGTCCGTAGGACAAGAACAATCATAATAATCATAGGCCAGCTTCTAGGGTTTAGCTTCTACGATCTCGTGGTAGATCTACTCTTGTAATACTCATATCATCAAGATCAATCAAGCAGGAAGTAGGGTATTACCTCCATCGAGAGGGCCCGAACCTGGGTAAAACATCGTGTCCCTACCTCCTGTTACCATTAGCCTTAGACGCACAGTTCGGGACCCCCTACCCGAGATCCGCCGGTTTTGACACCGACATTGGTGCTTTCATTGAGAGTTCCTCTGTGTCGTCGCTGCAAGGCTTGATGGCTCCTTCAATCATCAACAACAACGCGGTCCAGGGGGAGACTTTTCTCTCTGGACGGATCTTCGTGTTCGGCGGCTTCGCACTGCGGGCCAATTCGCTTGGCCATCTAGAGCAGATCGATAACTACGCCCCTGGCCATCAGGTCAGGTTCGGAAACTTGAAATACACGACCGATATCCGCGGAGACTTGATCTTCAACGGATTCAGGCCTATGCCAGGAGCGCCGAACAGTCGCGACGAGCAAGGCTTAGACCTGCCGTCAGACAATATTCGGGATATCGCGCCTGCAATAGCTCCGGTCCTAAATCTCGGGCAGATCGCGTCGTCCGAGGATGGGTGGATGGACCTCGCCCCGGAGGCCGCACACTCATGGCGGTAGAGCCGAACACAGACTCCACCCTCAAGAAAATCTGTGTCACCGGACCCCCGGACTTGTGTCCGGCTGTAGGTTCCAAACCGCGCGCCCCCGGGCCCACCGAATTCGGGTGGGCTCTGGTAATGGAGTTCGCCGCTGCGGATATATTCCAGCTGTAGCGACCCAACCCGAATGGATCAAGTCTCTGTGCTTAAGTGTCATCCCTGGATCGGTATGCTGACACACACAGTACTCGAGGATTTATAACAGAGGTAAATCACATGTATCAATAACGTAAATACTATTACCTCAATCCAAAATATAGCGGAAGCAACAAGGTTGTGGATTCCCATGAACACCAACGGCAAAGTTGAGTGTAGAAATCGTAACCCTAACATATCATTTACTCGTCGTCTGAAAAGTCTGCAACATGAAACGTTGCAGCCCGAAAACGGGTCAGCACATGGAATATGCTGGCAATGTAACACATAGAGAGTAATGAAAGAATAAGCTATACTACATGCATATATTGCTGGTGGAAAGCTCTATGGTTACAGTTTTTGCGAAAAACCAATTTTTCCCTACTGCAAAGGAATACATTTTATTTAACTATCATGGTGGTTGTTAAACATTGAGAATGGTTGACAGCATCCTCAATCCCAATTAAAAGTACTCATTAAACCCAAACAAATTGTATTAAGTAACATGATGAGATCAACAGGATAATCCAAGAACTAGATACTCAAGATTGTCCATAACCGAGGGACACGGCTAACCATGATTAGTTTATACACTCTGCAGAGGTTTGTGCACTTTTCCCCACAAGACTCGATCGCCTCCGTTGATTTCTCGCACTACATGATGTTTGAGAAACGGATGACGGAGACATAGTCTTTCAGAAGCGCTAGCACCTTACATGTGGGTAGACCGTACCAACCTACATCCCCTACATCTGCTAGCCTACCCATAAGAGTTCGCACAACTTAGTCAACTACGCCAGAGCCCATAATGGCTTGTGGCTGCACACGAAAGTTTTAGTTTGAATAATCTCATGATCCATTTGAGCCTGGGTGGCGGTCCGAAGAAATACAGGCAAGTCCTGATAGAAACCAGGTGCCTCAATCCACCCAGATGTGTGTTTAAGTTGCCACCTTAAATAAACCATTAAATAACAATCTCACATCTGTCATGGATACACTCACCCAATCCACGTCTACTAGCATAGCATGGCATAATAAGCAAACGTAGAAGTAACTCCCAAGGGTTTGATAATAAAACAGGTAATAGGTACTACCTCAACTACTTCCCATAACCCACAATTTAATTAGATCCTAATCATGCAAGTGTTTGAGGATAGATCTAATGCATAAAAACTAGGTATGAGAAAAGTATGATCAAAGTGTTACTTGCCTGCAATGTTGATGAAGATGATTCACACTCAAAACTCTTGATAGTTCTACTCGTCACACTCCGTTCAATCTATCGTAATCAAGCAATAGTAGCCACACATAAGCAATCACTCAAAAGATCGGGAAGAACGAAAAGAACATCTCGGAAAACACCAAAACCAAGCAAATAACTCTTGAAACATAAAAAAATTTATAACAGTACAAAAATTATATGAATTTGGCCTTATCAGAAAGTTTAGGTCAAGAGCTTCGATTTGCAAAAAGAATCAACTCAAACGGAGTTATAAAACTCAAGTTATGATCAAACGAAGTTTGAATACAAATCTAATCTAATTCAAATTTTAAAACTTTCAAAAACATGTTTCAGTTGGATTACTGGATAGAGGAGATCGTAACGAAGAAGTGGGCGTTGGTTTCGTTGAATTTGGATAAACGAGTAAAAAGATGTAGTCGTGTCACAGCCCCAGATCGGCCTTGCCTGACTTTGCTTGCTCATCATGTCATCATGTTTAAATTTCTAAGAAACTTGAAATGGGGATTGCCTAAACCCTAGCATTAAAGGAATTCACTAGGTTCACCTAAAATATTTCCAGTAAATCCAAATGGCTTTAGAAAATGTTCATCATTTCTGGAAAAATGCTATAAACCATAACCAGAGGTGCTGCACATTTTTCATGACATATTGGGCTCTGGATTTAAATCATACCTTATTTGCATTTGGGCATTTAAATACTATAAAATATTTTAAATGCTCAAATAATCCCAAACTGAAATGTTTACTGTAGGATATATTTCCAACAGTGGTCATGAGCAGTTGCATGATTTTTGGGATTGATTTAGTATTTTTAATAAAGCCACAAAGCTGCAGAAAAATAGAAAACATAAATAAAAGAGAGAGAGAGAGAGCAAACTCACCTGAACTTACCTCAGCCTACCTGCGCGGCCTGCTACTGTTGCCGGCCCAGCTGTGGCCCAGCCCACCAGGCCCTCCATCGTCTTCAACCTCCTGCCAGTGGGCAGGAGGGCGCGTGTTCCCCGCGCGCGTGCACACGCTACGGCCACCTCCTCTCTCCCTGCCTGCCTGGACCTCCCTCGCGTCGCACGCAGTCCCGTGTTCCCCTCGACCTCTCCCCTCCTCGCAGCTCTCTCTTCCCCCCTGTCTTGCTCTCTTCCCCACCACCGAGCATGCCCGTCGCCGCCGCTCTGCTGCCACCACCGCCCTCCCTCGCTTCCCCGACTAGCCCACAAGCTCCGCCACTCCGTCCTCGACCCCCTCACCGAGCCACGCCCCGCCAGAAGCCCTGCAGCGTCGTCCTCAAGCTCATCTTCAACCTCCGGCCGCCGGCAACCTCATCGCCGATTCGCCGCGTTCGTGCTTCCTGAGCTCGCTGACCTTCCCTGCGTGATCCCCGTGAGCCCCTGAGCTTTTCCCCTCACCTCCCCCTCTCGCTAGCTTCCTCTAGCAACCGCCCCCACGAGCTCCCGAGGCCGCCGTCCGCCATGGACGCCGGGCCTGGCACTGCCATGCCGCTCCGCTCAAGCCGACGAGCCTAGCGAGCTCCTAGATGTACCAGGAGGCCGCAGATCCCCTTAGCTGGCCTCGCCGTACCTGCAGACACCCGCCACTGGGGCCGAGCTCCGGCCGCCGCCTCGGGCTCCACTCCGGCGAGTACAGCGCACCCCGCCCGCTCCTTCCTGCCCTGTTGGATGCGGAAGAGCACGGGCTACCTTCTGGTGGTCTCCCCACACCTAAACGGAGCCCCTAGCGCCTCCTAGTAGCAGCTCCGCCGCGCGGAATGGTCGCCGCCGGCCAAATTCCGGCGAGCCGACGTGGCTCCGTCATTAGGAGCTAACCCAGCTAACTAAACAACCCACACCCACTGACATATGGGCCCCACTTCCTAATTAATCATGTTTTAGTTTTGTTTAGATCAAACTAAACCTCAGAGGCACCACAGGTCGATTTGACCTGCCACGCCACCGCCGACTGGCCCCACATGTCGATGACCCTAGCCATCATTTGTGAGATCGACCAGCGGGTCCCGCTGGTCAGATTTGACCTGGACAGCGCCCGTTGACTTGCTGACGTCACCGTGAGGTCATGCTGATGCATTAAAGCCTTTCTGGAATTAAAAATATATCAGAAAGGTTTAGAAATTCCAGAAAATAGCTAAAACTTCTAAAATTCATAGAAATTCAACCGTAACTCCAAATTAAATAATTTATATATGAAAAATGATCAGAAAAATATGAAGAATCTGTTTATGCCATGATCATGCATGTTTGAACAAGTTAACCTCACTGAATAGGACAAATGATGATTAGGGCAATTTATGAAATAACATTTGGAGTTGGAATTTGTTCTTGTTTGAGTTCCACTTCAATTAACTTGGCTAGATATTGCATTAGGTGAATTCAGTACCTTAACATGACATGTCATTCATGTGAATGTGCATTGCATTGATTGCGTTCTTTCTCAGTTGCCGGTGTTTGTCACCTCTCAATAGACGATGTTCCGACGATTGTTCTATGACACCGATGAAGAACTATATTATCTTCAGAAGTGCCAGGCAAGCAAAACCCCCTTGTTCATTCCGATACAATCCCACTCTCTCGCTCCTGCTCTCTTTTACTGCATTAGGACAACAACGATTCATCATTACTTGCTGCGGTAGCTGAACCCCTTATCCTCTCGCATGACTGTCATTCCACAAGAATTAGATGAAACCCACTAGCATGAGTAGGAGTTGTTTGAGCCCTGTTGTGCCTACTTATTCATGCTTGTTTGTCATGCCTTCTACTGCTTAGAGTTGAGTCTGGTCTGATTCATCGGGGATGAATCGGAGGTGTGTGAACATGTCCTACTGTTGAGAGCTAAGTGTGTGAACACGATTTGGTAAAGGTAGCGGTGAGAGGCCATGTAGGAGTACATCGTGGGTTGTCTCATTGCAGCCGCCCTCGTGAACTGAGTTCGTGTTTGTGATCCATGAAACAGTTACTACCACGCATTGGGCCCAAACTAATGGACCCTCTCGCTTCTTAACCACCCTTGTTCTCTGTCCGGGAGTTGCAACTAGTTTCGTGTTTGTAGGATATGTGTTGGAGGCCGTGAAGGCGCTGACCCTAGGGGTGGGATATGATGCGGTAGATACACCGTGGCCCGTGTACCAAGTGCCCGCTTGGTATCTCGAGAACCCTGCACACATCGTGACGGGGCCGTTAGTGGAAACCTCGGCGGACTCCTGCGGATGGAACCCGAATAGGCGATAAACCTGGACTAGGGACTTGAGTGTTTAGGTAGGCCGTGGCCGACACCCACGTTGGGCTTCCGCTTGAAGGTTGCCGAGTACATGTCGTGTAAACGGCGGTAAGTGGTGAGAGCGTGTGAAGAAGTACACCCCTGCAGGTTAATATGATCTATTCAATAGCCGTGTCCATGAAAAGGACTTCGGGTTGCCTATATCAGTTCATAGACAAGTGAAAGTGGATACTCTAAAATGCGCAAGATAAGCGTGAGTGCTATGGATGGCGTTCTCGTGGGAGACGGGAGTGGATCCATAGTAGTGTATTGATATGGTGAATATGTGGACTCGTAAGCGCCACCTCAAAAGAGTTACTTGCAATGTAGTTCAGGATAGCCATCGAGTCAAAGCTGGCTTGCTGCAGGTCAAACTCCACCACCCCTTTTGATAATGATGCATATGTAGTTAGTTCTGATGTAAGTCTTGCTGAGTACAATTGTACTCACGTTTGCCTATTTTATGTTTTTGCAGAGAGACGTCAGTCTCGCTAGTAGTTCCACGTGGACTTTGACGTTTAGCTTGTTACCTCAGCTACGATCTTGTGCCCTCGGCAGGATCTGGTAGATAGTCAGGCTTCTCGGCCTTTTTCATTTTATAGATGTCTGTACTCAAACATGTTAAGCTTCCGCTTGTGCTTTGACTTGTATGCTCTGAGTGTTGGGTCATGAGACCCATGTTTGTAATATCTCGCTCCTCGGAGCCTAATGAATAAATATTTGAGTCGTAGAGTTATGTTGTGATGCCATGTTGTATTTACACATATTGAGCATATTGTGTGTATGTTTGAAATGCTTGGTATGTGTGGGATCCGACAATCTAGTTGTTTATCCTTGGCAGCCTCTCATATGGGGAAATGTAGTCTAGTGCTTCCTGAGCGATAGTAGTCCGCTACAGCCCGCTTCACCGAGTCCTGCTAGCCCAAACTACTGCTTTGGACACTTGATGGCGGCATGTGTTTCACTTCGCTCATGTGTCATCCCTTGGGGAAATGTCACGCGTGACATCCGAGTCCTGCCTAGCTCTGCTACAGCCGGGATACGGAGTCCTGTTAGCCCAGTGCTACAGCCCGGATTCACACGTTGATGACCGACATGCTCGATGTGATTCATGTATGCTGTCCCCATGGGTTAGCGCCGCTTTGGGTTCACAACTAGCCATGTCGGCCCGGGTTCTCTGTCATATGGATGCTAGCGACACTATCTTATACGTGAGCCAAAAGGCGCAAACGGTCCCGGGCCATGGTAAGGCGACACCCGTGGGAATACCGTGCGTGAGGCCGCAAAGCGATATGAGGTGTTACCAGCTAGATCGATGTGACTTGGAATCGGGGTCCTGACAAGTCGTTAGAAGTACAGGGGCTAATCTGTGAAGAAAATTATCACGAATAGGTCCCTGGCTGGAAATTAAAAAGAAAAGGAAAAAAAAGAAAAACTCTACCGAGCGAACGATCGCTGCAGAACGCTAACGAACGAACTCCTTCACTACCGAACCCTAACTAATGAACCTCCATTGAATAAATCTAACTAAAAAAAATCGACCTAACTAACCATAAAAGAACCGATACAAAACCGATCTAGGGTTTTACCGGTTAAACGGGGTCCGGCCGGCGGCGGTCAACGGCGATACGGGCGGCGGCTCCGGCGAGGCGAGCGGTGGCTCGGCGATGGCAGGGCACGGCAGCAGCGGCGCAGAGCTAGAGAGGCGGCGGTGAGGTGGGTGGTGGCTGCGGGGTCGGGAAGGCGGGCGACGGCAAGGAAGCTCGGCGGCGGCAACTCCGCAAGGCGGCGGCGAGATGCATCGGCGGCGCGCTGCTCGGGAGGAGAGGGACGGCGTCGGAGAGAGAGGGGGAGGAGCCGCCTCGGTTTTAAAGGCCAGGGCCTCGGGAGGCGTGGGCGAGGTGCAGGCGCGGCGGCGCCGGACTCCGGGAGGAGTCCCGGTCGGGGACGACAGGCAAGGCGGCGCGGAGCTGGGTTGCGGCCTGGCTGGGAGCTGGGCCGGCCCAGTTCGAGGGAAGTTTTTTTTTTAAAACAAACAGAGAAAACAATAATAAAACAAAATAAAATGAAAATATTATATAGGCATATAATATATCAAAATTTTCAGAAAAAGATTTCCTACAACATGGACATTTCTATAGCATTAACTAAAATTCACACAAATTTAAATAATTCAAACAGTGCTCCTGCTCTAATAAAATCCAATAAAAATCATTTTAAAAATACCAAACTGAATTCAAATTTATTTCTCTCCAATTTTCTGTTGTAGGAATCATGTTACCCTATTTTCCATGTATTTTATTTTTGGAGAAAAATAATTTGAATAAAACTCAAATAACTCCAAACTAAAAATAAATTCAAAAGAACTTTGAATTTAATTCTTTGAAACTCCCAACTCATATTTCATATGTTTTGAAGAAGTCATTTTATCTTCGCTCATGAAAATCATTGAGTTGCATAAAGTTTCAGAATTGGGAATATTCTCAAATGAAATTCAAATATTTTCAACACCCCCCTTGTCATTTAAATAAATGGAAGAAGTCATGTCATCTTCTCTCCAGGGTTTTGTGATGAAGAGTATTTGAATTCACGAAGATCTGAAAGCAATGGTGAAAGTTTGGGAAAGTCCTTTTATTCCCTCTCATTTAACTTTCAAAAATTTCGAATTCACCCACTTTCAGTCAATCAATCAAACAATCAATCAAAACTATCTATTTGTTTATAACATTCCAAAATTTATTTGTTTAAAACAGACCTCCTACGATCGAAACAATCAATCAATCAAACAATCTATTTGTTTAACACAGACCTCCTTCGGTCGAAACGGGGGTCTTGTTGATCGGGAGGGGTGTGGCGTACCGCAAAACGGAGGAAATGGACCTCCTACGGTCGAAACGGGGGTCCTGTTGATCGGGAGGGGTGTGGCGTACCGCAAAACGGAGGAAACGGACCTCCTACGGTCGAAACGGGGGTCCTGTTCATCAGGAGGGGTGTGGCGGACCGCAAAACGGGACTCCACGGGATACTGTTCATCTCCACCATCGACCTCCTCCAGCCTCCACGGGCTACCGTCGACCTCCTCCAGCCTCCACGGGCTCCTGTTCATCCAGCCTCCACCGTGCGCTTACTCCACCGCCATCGCTCAACCACCCCTCCACGGCACCCTCCATCGCTCATCGCTCATCCAGCCCTCAACACCGCGGGTCCTGTTCAACCACCCTCCACCGTCTCATCGCTCATCCAGCCCTCCACACCACGGGTCCTGTTCATCCGGAGGCAACGCCATCGCCACTTGCTCATCCAACCCCCCGCAACGCCATCGTTCATCCAATCGATCGGCTTGATTAGCGGCAGCCGGCGAAGCGAATCGCTCCATCGGGTTCGCTTAACGCCATCGATCGATAGCTCGGGTTCGATAACGCGTAGCTGCAAAGGTAATCGCCGGGTTCAATTAGAGCCCAACGCCTCGCTCGGTTTCAGCGAGCCAACGCCCGCACACACGCCACAGCGTGTACGAGAAAGCGCGCATCGCTCGCCCCCGACCTCCCACCGTAATCGCAACTCCTCGAAATTTTCCTACCCTCGCTTCTACCATAGTTTTTCCGTCATGGACGGCCCAAAGCATGTCATGCAACTGCGTCTCCGGCCCGCCCAGGACGAAAAGCCCATTTTCTATCATGATTTTTTGTCATAGAAGTAGGAGCCCACCACATCTATGATGATACCGGGTTCTGTCACAATTATCGTCATAGAAGTGTCATATGTATGATAGAAAAAAATTCGTTCGGCCCAAAATGTCACGGATGTGTCTTTTTTTTGTAGTGATATGGCAAATTGTCGTCCCAACTAGATCCATAATCTAGCGCACAAGCTCTCAACATGTCCTCCAGAATCTGATTGACTCTCTCGGTCTGTCCATCTGTCTATGGATGAAAGGCTGTACTAAACTCTAGCCTGGTACCAAAGTCTCATGCAACTGATTCCAGAACTTTGAGGTAAACTGGGTTCCTCTATCTGATACGATGGTCCTCGGAACTCCATGCAAATATATGATCCTGGTCATGTATATCTTTGCCAACTTAGCACTGGTGTAAGTGGTCTTCACTGGGATAAAATGAGCTACCTTCGTCAACCGATCAACTACAACCCATATCGAGTCATAGCCTGAACGAGTCCTAGGCAATCCCGTAATAAAATCCAAGCCTAGCTTGTCCCACTTCCATTCGGGTATCGGCAATGGCTGTAGCAAACCTGTTGGCTTCTGATGCTCTACCTTCACTGTCTGACATACATCACATACTACTACATACTCCGCAATATCTTTCTTCATTCCGAACCACCAGAAATTGTCCTTCAAATCCAGATACATCTTGGTATTTCCTGGGTGAATTGAATACGGTGAATCATGGGCCTCTTGCAGAATCAACTTCCTGATCTCGGGATCATTAGGCACATATATGTGATCCTCAAACTATAAGGTATCATGCTCGTCCTTACGAAATCCTTTAGCCTTTCCTTTGCTCATCCTTTCCTTTATCTCTGCAATCTCTTTGCCAGTCTTCTGAACTTCCCTGACCATCAAGGTAGACTGAATTTCCAATGCTGCTACATAGCCTCTTGGAACTATTTCCAAACATAGCTCACGAAGATCCTCTGCTAACTCCTTGGATAATCCTCTGGTCATGAGTGTATTTACATGACTCTTGCGACTTAACGCATCGGCTACTACATTAGCCTTTTCGGGATGATAGTGCAACTTCATATCATGATCCTTAATGAGCTCCAACCATCTCCTCTGCCTAAGATTCAACTCCTTTTGCGTGAATATATACTTCAAGCTCTTGTGACCTGTGTACACCTCACAATGGTTTCCGATGAGAAAATGTCTCCAGGTCTTCAACGCATGCACTACGGCTACTAGCTCCAAATCGTGTGTAGCATAATTTTTCTCATGGGGTTTAAGCTGTCATGAGGCATATGAAACAACTCTTCCCTCCTGCATAAGCACTGCTCCAAGTCTCCAACGAGAAGCGTCGCAATACACTTGATAATCCTTGCGTTGATCTAGAAGAATCAACACTGGGGCTATAACCAAACGTTTCTTCAACTCCTGAAAACTGGCCTCACATTCCTCAGTCCAATTGAACTTGGTGTCTTTCTTCAGCAACTCTGTCATGGGCTTTGCAATCTTAGAGAAATTCTCAATGAACCTTCTGTAGTATCCTGCGAGTCCAAGGAAACTCCGGATCTCTCCAACTGACGTGGGTGCTTCCCATTTAGTCACAGTGACAACCTTGGTGGGGTCTACTGCTATTCCTTCTCTAGAAATAACATGTCCGAGGACTCCAACTTCCTTCAACCAAAACTCACATTTGCTGAACTTGGCATATAACTGATGTTCTCTGAGCTTCCCAAGTACCAAACGCAAATGCTCCTTATGCTCCTCTTCATTCTTCGAGTAGACCAAAATATCATCAATGAACACCACGACGAACTTATCCAAAAACTCCATAAACACCTTGTTCATCATGTTCATGAAATAGGCAGGCACGTTAGTTAGACCAAATGACATAACGGTATACTCATATAGCCCGTACCTTGTGGTAAAAGCTATCTTAGGTATATCCTGCTCTCTAATCTTCAGCTGGTGGTATCCTGATCATAGATCGATCTTGGAAAATACTTTAGCTCCTTGCAGCTGGTCAAATAAATCATCGATCATCGGCAGTGGATATTTGTTCTCGATCGTCACTTCATTCAATCCACGATAATCAACAACCATCCTCAACGATCCATCCTTCTTCTCCACTAGAAGCACTGGTGATCCCCAAGGTGACGAACTTGGGCGAATATAGCCTTTATCCAGTAACTCCTTAATCTTCTTCTTAAATTCTTCCAAATCCTTTGCGGGCATTCGATACGGTCTCTTAGATATTGGCCCTGTGCCTGGCAAAAGCTCAATCAAAAATTCAATGTCTCTATCTGGTGGCATGGCTGGCAACTCCTCTGGAAATACATCAGGGAAATCGTTCACCACTGGTACTTCCTCCTGTACAACTCCTGATAAGGAATTCACTTGAGTCCTCTTCGGCACATGCCGAGATACATACTTAATCCTTCTTCCTTCTGGGGTGGTGAGCAAAATCGACTTACTGGCGCAGTCAATGTTTCCCCCATACTTCGATAACCAATCCATGCCTAATATTACATCCAGTCCTTGTGACTCCAATACTATTAGATCTGAGGGAAACACGTAGTTACCAATCCTTAATGGTAACCGATCACACCATAGGCTAGCCATATACTCTGCTCCTGGCGAGGTTACTAACATGGGTGACCTAAGGGCTTGGGTTGGCAGGTTATACTTATCCACAAGTCCCCTTGATATGTATGAATGCGATGCACCAGTATCGAAAAGTACGATTGTAGTAAATGACTTAACCAAAAACTTACCTATAACTGCATCGGGTTGCGCTTCAACCTCCTCCACGCTAACGTGGTTCACTTGTCCCATGTTGAAAGGGTTGGGCTTCTTCCCAGAGCTACCATTGCCATTTCCATTCTTTGCTTCAGAACACTCCGTGGCGTAATGTCCATTCTTCCCGCACTTGAAACAAGTAATGTGACTTAGATCCTTCTTGGCGGGCGTTACTGGGTTGGAACGGTTCTGGCCGTTGCTTCCTCCATTCCCATTCCCATTCTTGGGGCCACTATGGTTGTGCGAACTTCCTCCATTGGAATTACGGCCTCCATGGCTATGGTGAATGTGTCCTCCCGGGTTCGGGGTGAAACGAGGCCTCTGCTGAGCTCCTGAATTGTACTTCCCTTGTCCATACTTCCTCTTGCGGTTGTCAATCTGCTGCTGCTTCCCTTCAATCATGAGAGCTCTATCTACCAACTCCTGGTAATTGTTGAAGGTTGCCACCATCAACTGCATGCTCAGCTCATCATTCAGTCCTTCCAGAAACTTCTCCTGCTTAGCGGCATCTGTAGCAACGTCATCCGGGGCATAACGTGCTAACTTACTAAAATCATCCACATACTGGCCCACTGTGTGTCCTCCTTGGCGCAAATTGCGAAATTAGCGCTTCTTCATGGCCATAGCTCCTGCTAAAACATGGGCAGTGCGGAAAGCCTATTGAAACTAATCCCATGTAACAGTGTCAATGGGGTAAGTGGTTGTGAAGTTCTCCCACCATGATGATGCGGGTCCATCAAGCTGATGTGCGGCAAAACGCACTCTTTCCACGTCTGTGCATCCTGCAGTGGTCAGCTCCCTTCCAATCTTGTGGAGCCAATCATCTGCAATAGTCGGCTCGGTGCTACTAGAGACCACTGGCGGATTCAGCCTTAGAAAACGGGCTAAGTGATCAACATGTGGTGGTGGTGGTGGGTTGTTGTTGTTGTTGTTGTTGTTGTTGTTGTTGTTGTTGTTGTTGTTGTTGTTGTTCCCCTGATTCTAATTCTGAACTAGCAACTGCATCAAAGTATTCTGCTGCTGGATCAACTGAGTGAGCTCCGGTGGGAAAGCAAATCCATTGTCACGTCTCGGAGGCATCTGATGGGTTTAGAAAAGGTGAGAAAACAGAATAGAATGAGGTCTAGAGGGAAAACACTACCCATATGCACATGAGACAAACACAAACATATCACTTCAATCAATTCAAACAAGGGCATACAATCGGTCTAACTATCGTTACAAAAGTGCTCGGACTATACTATATACATGGGAGAATACTACTACTGATATGGTGGTCGACTATAAGTTTTAATCGGTGAAGACTCCATGATATCTGCTCTAGCTTCATCAACATAGTCATCAACATTGTCGCCGGGGTATGAGTCGGTGTCGTCGATGATGATGTAGTCCTTCGAGTGAATGCCCTTGGATTCGTCGTCTTCTCCTCCTGGCGCGGGGTCTCCCATGAATACTCCTAGCTTCCTTGTCAGATCGTCATTCTTCTCCACGAGTATCGTCATTTCCTCCTCATATCCATCGTGTGTAGACTTGAGTTATTCCTCCAGCTCTGTGATCCTGGTCATTGCCTTCTTCAGATCTATCATGTCTGCGCACATCTGGTTCTTCTTGCGACGAATGTGCTGGTTTAACTCCTGGATGAAAGCTGCAATGGACATGTCCCTCCTGGTGCTGATCATCTCCCATTGCTCATCTCGGCGCCCACAAATCTGGTAGATAGTATCCTTGAGATCCTTGTGGTAAACTTCTCCAATGCGTCCCATGGTGATGTGGGCTGCCATGCTCTTTCCTAGACTCCAGGTTGGTGCATCAAAGGAAAACTCTATGGGCTCAGTGACCGGCATGAACGTCCTTCCTGGAACTTGAACTTGAATCATCCAACGCTCCTCTTCTGATAAAGTGGCGATGTAGGTCCCCGTGAAGCTTGGTATTCCTATGTTCAGGTACCTAGAAATTTCCTTCAAGTGTCGTCCAAAAGGGGTGTCTTCATCCGATTGTGTAAACTTGCTCCTTGCATCCGCCATCCTATAGAGTAGAAAAGGGAGAGGAGTAAGAACTGAGAAGAGAGTAGTGACCTACGGTTTTAGCTTAGTGGTCGTGTCATATAGTCAACGTGTGCTCTGATACCATCTTGTAGCGACCAGACCTCAAACAGTCTAATCTCTGTGCATCAGTGTCATCCCTGGATCGGTAATGCTGACACGCACAGTACTTGAGGATTTATAACAGAGTTTCAATCACACACTTATTACATCGAATGTCTCAAAAGAGAAATAATTACAATAATATGGCTTAAGGCCATCTAAAAACGATAACAGCGGAAGGCTTGGAAGATAAAGTGAGTCCATCAACTCCAACGGCATAGCTGAGTGAACGACAACGACCTATGGCACCTTACTCGTCGTCTGAAAAGTCTGCAACATGAAATTTTGCAGCCCGAAATGAGTCAGCACATGGAATATGCTGGCAAAGTAACACATAGAGTAATGAATAGAAATGAATGTTATCACTACATGCATATATGGCTGGTGGAAAGCTTTATGGTTACAGTTTTGCATAAAGCCAATTTTTTCCTATAACAAAGGAATAAATTTTATTTAACTGTCATGGTGGTTGATAAACATTGAGAAGGTTCCTCCAACTCAATCCCAATTAAGCATCATCATTAAACCCAACAAATTAATTTAGAGTGATGAGATCAACATGATAATCCAAGAACCAGATACTTAAGATGTCCATAACCGGGGACACGGCTAGCCATGATTAGTTTCTACACTCTGCAGAGGTTTGCGCACTTTTACCCACAAGACTCGAACACATGCATGATCGGAGATACGAGACATAGTCTTTTTGAAGCATTAACTCTCTACTCTGGGTAGACAGTACCACCTACAACCCACAACATCTGCTAGTCTACCTCTTCAAGAGCTTCACGCAACTTACTCAACTATGCTAGAGCCCATAATGGCTTGTGGCTGCACACGGAAGTTTCTAGCATGAATAATCTTATGATCCCTTTGAGCCTAGGTGGCGAACCATAGGATGATCACACGGGTACTCCGGGATATCCTAGGACAACACTGGATTCTCCAGGTGCCCTAACAACCATTGGGTACTCTAGGGTGCCTTCAACCAATCCACCCAGATGTGTATTTAAGTAGCCACCTTAAGTTAACCATTAATTAACAGTACTCACATCTGTTATGGATACACTCACCCGAACCACGTCTAGGAGCATAGCATAGCAATATAAGCATAACGTAGAAGTAACTCCCAAAAGTTTGATAGCAAACGGGGCAATAGGTTCTACCTCATCATCTACTTCGCAAAACCCACATGTTAATCATATCCTAACCATGCAATGTTTGAGGGTTGATCTAATGCATAAAAACTGGGTAATAAAGAAGTATGATCAAAGTCTTACTTGCCTTGCTGATGATCCGCAAAACCTAGAGACTCGTAGTAGCACGCTTCGCACTCCGGGTATTCTATCGCAAACAAACAATAACATACATAAGCACTCAACTAGAAGCACGGGTAAAACTCAAATAAGAGATCTAACCAGAAAGTTCAACTGAAGAACTCCGGTTTGCAAAAAGAATCAAACCAAATGGAGCAACGAAACTCAAACTACGAAAAAAAACAAGATTCGTTTACTAATCTGGACTAAAGTCAAATTTTACAGTACCAAAATCTTGTTCAAGTTGGTTAAACAGAAAGAGGGCTTCGAAACGAAGATCTAGGCGCTTGAATCGCCTGAATCGGATAAACGAGCGAAAAGATAAACTAAAACGAAGATCAGGGCAGAAATCGCGATCGAAAATAATCGCGGAAAACCCTGGAAACTAAAACGCGATGAACAGGCTAACGAACGAGCGTTCGCTGTCTGCGGCTAATGGACGAACTGTGTTCGTTATAACGAACGTATGGACGACGTCCGCTATTTAACTAAACCGAAAAAACAAACCGATCTAAAAAAATAAAACCTAGGGTTTTTTCTAAAAAACGAATAGTTTTTCTGGGAAAACCGGCGGCGGCGGCGGCTATACCTCCGGCGAGGTCGGACTCGGCGGCGGGCGACGGCTCCGGTGGGGTGGCGGGTGGCGGCGTCGTCGGCGCGGCGGGGTGGCGGCGACGACGACGGCGTGAACGCAAGGCGCCAGGCGGAAGGCGGCGGCGGTGCGGGATCCGAGGCGGGCAAGGTGGCTAGGGTTTCGGGGGGTGGCGGGACGCGGCCTATAAAGCCTGGCCGTGTCGGAGTCCTAGCTGGATACGGCCCGGTTAGGTCGGTAACTTTTTTGAAAATAAATCCTGACGCAGAAAAACTAACGAAAGAAATACTAAACCGACACCAAAAATCCTGAAATAAATTTTCACGATCCTCCAATAATATTGCGGACAAAGTGAACATTTATTTGGGCCTCTAATGCAATTTTGAGAAACACATTTTTTTATAATTCAAATAACATAGCAACGAAACTCCGAATAAATATATTATTTGACTTTAATGTTTTTCCTCCAATATTTCTTTATTTTTGGAGAAGTCATTTTATCCCTTCTCTTTTATTTTCATATAATAAATATTCGAAGAGAAAAATAATTAAAACCAAATGATCCCCTTTTCAAAATTTGAGAAAACTCAAATATGAAAATAGCGAAATCCCCAACTCTCTCCGCGGGTCCTTGAGTTGCGTAGAATTTCTAGCATCAACCAAAAATACAATAAATATGATATGCAATGATGATCTAATGTATAACATTCCAAATTGAAAATTTGGGATGTTACAAATTCCTCAATGGGCCTAGGCCTTATAATGACCTTTATTATTTTTCTTCATTTTGTTGGTTTATTATGTTTTTTTTAAGTAGGATTTATTATATTTTCATAGCTTGTGAAATAGGTCCTAGTTATTTCTTCTTTTCTCGTTAGATGCAGAACTCATGTGTTTTGTAAGAAAATTAAACAAAATTGTAACTAGACCATAAGAATGTCTGATTATTCAAGAAGACCAGCCCCGTTGAAGCTTTAGGCCTAAGACACCCCAACGCGAATGATATGTATCACTCGTCGGCACGACCGCTCACTACCTCTATAGTTTGGCCAACCCATCACGCACTACACAGAAGTACAGAACCATTGGGAAGAAGATTTTGTTGGTTTGACAAAGCTTCTCGAACATTCCCTCGGTCTTTGAAAGGTACCATAAGGGTTTCTCTTCGGTACCGGTTTTTCTGGTATTATTTTTTTCACTTGTTCTATAAAATCACTTTATTTTTTTCCTTCTAAAATTAATTAACACATTTCAAATTCGTGAACATTTTAACCAATTTGTGAACTTTTTCCCAATTCAAGAATATATTCTCAAATTGTAAAAAATGTAAAATAAAAATAAATTCACTAGCATTTTATTAAATTCATGATTTGTTTTAAAGTCGTGAATTTTTATGAGTTCATGATTTTTTTATTGCCAATATAATTTGGATCATGAACATTTGAAAATTCACATAAATTTTTACAAAATTCTGAACTTTATATATTTGCATACATTCCTAGAATTCATTTATATTTTTAAAATTTGCAACAATTTCACCAAATAATAAAACTCCTGAACATGTTTTTATCTAAAAATAATTTTTCAAATGGTTGCCACGGGAATGAAATATTGGCCGTCATAACGCTTCAACAGAAGATTGAAGATGATCATGAAAGATTCCATATCATGCATTTAAAAAATGTTCATGAAGGTTTACATTCTATTAACTTTTATTAAAAATATCATGAAGATAGTTTTTGAAATATAGACATATTTTAAAATTTGACGAATACTTTTTTGAATGTTATCAATAATTTATAAAGTTTCAACGAGCATTTTTTACATAATTGATTAGATATTTTAAATATTTAAATAAAATAATTTCTATTTATAAGATATAAATAAAAGTAATATAAAAATGAAAAGGTTTTTAAAAATGCGCTCGAGAGCCGACACTATTGCCGCGCTAGGCTGGCCCACTTAGGGGCCGCCTGAGACAAGAGTATACCTCGCCATCCCTCGGGCCGATCAGGATTCGGGCTGGGCCTACCAAAGCTTGACACAAAAAACCTAGGCCCGAGCCCGCCCCGGCCCGTCCGTCGGGCCTATAAATCAGGCCCAAACCCGGCTTATCGAGCCTTGGGATGGGCCTCTTTGTTAAACTGCAAATACGACGGGCCCGGGCCCAACCTGGCCCGACCATTGAGTTCAAAATCCAGGTCCAGGCCGGCCCAAGGGCAAGGTCGGGCTTTTACAGGCCGTGTCGGGTCGGGCCATCCAAGCCGGGCAGCCCATGGCCATGTATAGGAAAGCGTAACATTCTACTCGCAACATTGGAGAAATAGCAGCCCTTGGACACCAATGTCGTTATGGGAGGATAGTCATTTATTTGGGCAATTCCTGTCTATTCCTCCTCAATGCAACCCAAGAACTGTTGAGCAAACATGCTCCCTCGTGGGCCTAGTCCTTATACTTACCTTTATTATTTTTCTTAATTTTGTTGATTTATTATGTTTTGTTTTCCAGTTGGATTTATTATATTTTCTTAGCTTGTGAAATAGGTCCTAGTTATCTCTTATTTTCTCGTCAGATGCAGAACTCGTGTTTTTGTAAGAAAATTAAACAAAACTGTAACTAGACCATAAGAATGTCTGACTATTCAAGAAGGCCAGCCCGGTTGAAGCTTTAGGCCTAAGACACCCCCAACGCGAATGATATGTATCACTCGTCGGCACGACCGCTCGCTAGCTCTATAGTTTGGCCAGCCCGTCACGCACTACACAGAAGTACAGAACCGTTGGGAAGGATTTTGTTGGTTTGACAAGGTTTCTCGAACATTCCTTCGGTCTTTGAAAGGTATCATAAGGGTTTTTCTTCGGTACCGGTTTTTCTGATTTTCTTTTTTTTTCACTTTTTCTATAAAATCACATTTTTATTTTCCTTCTAAAACTAATTAACGCATTTCAAATTCGTAAATATTTTAACCAATTTGTGAACTTTTTCCCAATTCATGAATATATTCTCAAATTGTAAAAAATGTAATATAAAAATAAATTCACTAGCATTTTATTAAATTCATGGTTTGTTTTTAAAGTCGCAAATTTTTATGAATTCATGATTTTTTTCATTGCCAAATACTTTGGATCATGAACATTTGAAAATTCACATAAATTTTTACAAAATTCTAAACTTTATATATTTGCATACATTCCTAGAATTCATTTATATTTTTAAAATTTGCAACAATTTCACCAAATAATAAAACTCCTGAACATGTTTTTATCCAAGAATAATTTTTCAAATAGTTGCCACGGCAATGAAATATTGGCCGTCAAGACGCTTCAACAGAAGATTGAAGATGATCATGAAAGATTCCATATCATACATTTAAAAAATGTTCATGAACTTTTACATTATATTAACATTCATTTAAAATATCATGAAGATAGTTTTTGAAATATGGACATATTTTAGAATTTGACGAATACTTTTTTGAATATTATCAATAATTTATAAAGTTTCTACGAGCATTTTTTACATAATTGATTAGATATTTTAAATATTTCAATAAAATAATTTCTATTTATAAGATATAAATAAAAGTAATATAAAAAGGAAAAGGTTTTTAAAAATGCGCTCGAGAGCCGGCACTATTGCCGCGCTAGGCTGGCCCACTTAGGGGCCGCCTGAGACAAGCGTATACCTCGCCATCCCTCGGGCCGGGTCAGGCTTCGAGCTGGGCCTACCAAAGCCTGACACAAAAAACCTAGGCCCGAGCCCGCCCCGGCCCGTCCGTCGGGCCTATAAATCAGGCCCAAACCCGGCCTATCGAGCCTTGGGCTGGGCCTCTTTGTTAAACTGCAAATACGACGGGCCCGGGCCCACCTGGCCCGACCATCGAGTTCAAAGTCCAGGTCCAGGCCCGGCCCAAGGGAAGGTCGGGCTTTTTCAGGCCGGGTCGGGTCGGGCCATCCAAGCCGGGCAGCCCATAGCCAGGTATAGGAAAGCGTAACATTCTACTCGCAACATTGGAGAAATAGCAGCCCTTGGACACCAATGTCGTTATCGGAGGATAGTCATTTATTTGGGCAATTCATGTCTATTCCTCGTCAATGCAACCCAAGAATTGTTCAGCAAACATGCTCCCTCGTGGGCCTAGGCCTTATAGTTATCTTTATTATTTTTCTTCATTTTGTTGGTTTATTATGTTTTGTTTTCCAGTTGGATTTATTATATTTTCTTAACTTGTGAAATAGGTCCTACTTATTTCTTCTTTTCTCGTCAGATGCAGAACTCGTGTTTTTGGTAAGAAAATTAAACAAAATTGTAACTAGACCATAAGAATGTCTGATTATTCAAGAAGACCAGCCCCGTTGAAGCTTTAGGCCTAAGACACCCCAACGCGAATGATATGTATCACTCGTCGGCACGACCGCTCACTACCTCTATAGTTTGGCCAGCCCATCACGCACTACACAGAAGTACAGAACCGTTGGGAAGAAGATTTTGTTGGTTTGACAAAGCTTCTCGAACATTCCTTCGGTCTTTGAAAGGTACCATAAGGGTTTTTCTTCGGTACCGGTTTTTTTTATTTTCCGTTTTTCACTTTTTCTATAAGATCACATTTTTTATTTTGCTTCTAAAATTAATTAACACATTTCAAATTCGCGAACATTTTAACCAATTTGTGAACTTTTTCCCAATTCATGAATATATTTTCAAGTTGTAAAAAATGTAATATAAAAATAAATTCCCTAGCATTTTATTAAATTCATGATTTGTTTTTAAAATCGTGAATTTTTTATGAGTTCATGAATTTTTATTACCAATATAATTTGGATCATGACCATTTGAAAATTAACATAAATTTTTACAAAATTCTGAACTTTATATATTTGCATACATTCCTAGAATTCATTTACATTTTTAAAATTTGCAACAATTTCACCAAATAATAAAACTCCTGAACATGTTTTTATCGAAGAATAATTTTTCAAATGGTTGCCACGGCAATGAAATATTGGCCGTCATAACGCTTCAGTAGAAGATTGAAAATGATCATGAAAGATTCCATATCATGCATTTAAAAAACGTTCATAAAGTTTTACATTTTATTAAGATTTATTGAAAATATCATGAAGATAGTTTTTGAAATATGGACATATTTTAAAATTGACGAATACTTTTTTGAATGTCATCAATAGTTATAAAGGTTTTACGAATATTTTTAAAAACTTTATGATCATTTTATAAAGAGCAATTAACATTTTTTTAGATTTAAATAAAAAATTTCCATTTATAAGATATAAATAAAAGTAACAAAATGAAAAAGGCAAAATAAAAAAAATGTGCGCTCAAGAGCCGGCGCTATTTCCGCTGGGCCGGCCCATTATGGACCGCCTGAGGCAAGAGTAACATTCAACTCGCAGCATGCGAGAAGTAGCAGCGCCCCTGCTGCTCATACATACATAGGAGCCCCCTGACACCAATGTCGTTATCATAGGTATATACTCCCTCCGTTCTGATTTACTCGTCGTGGTTTTAGTTCAAATTTAAACTAAAACCATGATGAGTAAATCGGAACGGAGGGAGTACATAGGAGCTTTTAACGTATATTCACACATGTACGAACTGTTTTAAAAATCCATGATTTCTTAATACATGAATGTACTTTGTTTTATATACAGGGATTTTTCTAATAAGTTAATGATTATTTTATTTTATACATATGCTCATGAATGTTTTACCATTTCCCGCAACATATATTTTTCCACTTTGAGACTAACTTTTACTCAAAATGTTAATCTTTTGGTTTTGTTTTCTTAAACAACCTTGTAAATCTCTTAATTTTTCTATAAAAATGAAGCAGACTTACTGGGCTGTGCCATGGCTGGGTCGTATAATGGGGCACCATGTGTTTGGTTGACTTCTTGATGCCATGATCCTCGGATGTGAGAATATTTCCTATTTGCCGATTATTGCAACAACTTGTCCGCTTATTTTTTAAAAATCTTAACATTTTTTAGTCTCCATTAATATAATTTTCAAAATTGTTGAAACAAGTCCCATGGTAGGTTTTCGTAGAAAACCAACCGGAAAACCATGCGTACAATAGTAAACTAACCAAATCAAAAGGAAATTGCTCAACACAAAGGGCTCTAAGATGCGTTGTAGGGTCAGCCCATTTTGCGGGACACTTGTGTGATCGAGCGACAATTTGCCGCAAAGAGCAGCAAATAGGAGCTCACGGGTATGAGGTCTCTGCTTCCATCGCTTTTGTGGTTGCGGGCTCTGCTTTTGTTGCCCTCCCCTTTTCTTCTTCTTCTTTTTCCTTTTCTCCTTTGTTTCTCGGTTGAATGGCTCCTTCCCCGTGGAAGGAATCCCACCTCTAAAATGTGCACACACACTTTCTCCTGGCTGGCCTTTTGTCACCGCCTTTACTTTGCATGCACACTGTAATTCGTCAGAAGAACTTTACATGCATGCAGTAATGCTTTGCGACCTCCACTCCACTATGCAAGTACTCTCAAAAGGTGGTGGTGTGGTAATCTGCTTGTTATGTTCTTTTCGGTGTCCATGGCTCAACTACCAGGATAGGGATATATCCTACTCCCACATGAGACATGACAAGAAGGACATGATATATGGCTATATCCTACATGAAACTAACTACCTACTAATTAAACTACAGGAGTAGTTATCATCATCTACTCCCTCCGTTCGCTTTTATAAGTCGTTTCAGACAGCTGAAAATAAGCTACTTTGCACCCTGTCTTAAATGTTTTCAAGACCTTATAAAAGTGAATAGAGGGAGTACTAGAATCGCCCGGTGGCAACCATAACTGTCCAGTTATACATGTTGGGGTGCCAAAACGTTTAGCAACGTTTACTGGATAGATACATAACGAGAGAGATAGGTCGTAACCAACCAACACATCTGTTTGTTGGGGAGTAGCCGTCGTCTTAGCACATCAACTATGCGAAAACGAGTGAAAGCGTCAACCCCAACTAATTTCCACTTACTTACTTGACGCATCAACCATATTCTACACTGCAAACTGAAGTTAATTACCTTTACTTTGACTTGATGCGGCATGAATGGTAGGTACTAGTCAATTAGCTCTTCAACAAATCATAGGTGAGCAGATAGATAGCATTAGCGTTGCAAAGAGCACAAACGAATATTTCAGCTAGTTACGCAGAGTCTAGAGTGAGCCATCTTCAGTGCGGCTGCATGGCTAGCTAGATCTGTTGGTTTCCATAAACAAACTACTCTACTTGCCATTACCAACTTGATTATACCTTATCTTCTATCGAGAACATGATTAGACGACCCTGACTACATATCTCTTTAAGCATCGATACTTGTTTGCTTGAAATGGTAAATCAATTGTATATACATCACGTTCATGTGTAGATGTCCACGTGGTCAGAATTAGGGTCGCGCTAACTGCCACACGTGTGGCAGGAAGGGAGACGCATCACACGTCTCTAATGTAAACAGATTGCCACATCATCGCATTTATGCATGTAGGAATCTTTTGGATTTTCAGTTTTAAAATGTTTTATCTCTTAAACGAAAAATCCGATTGAAAATCCGCTTTCACCATTAAATCCTCGCGATGAGATCTTCAAACTAGATCCCATGTTGATATGTTTTGATGAAAAAATTGGATTAAAAGTTGCCATGTCTATTGCATATGAATTGCCATGATGTTTACACTGAAGTTGCCATGATATGTTTCAGCTATTTTCTTCTACATTTAAAAGTAATTTTTGACATTTATAAAACAGGGAATTAAGAAACTAGACTTGCCATGAACCATAAACTAAAATTGCCATGATACATGCACGTCAAATTGACATGGTTCATACAAAAAATAATTTTCATGATCAAAGTACTGGAGTTGCCATCATCAAAATACTAAAATTGCCATGATCTACAAACTAAAATTGTCACATGGCAACTTTAGTTTAAGCCCTATGGCAACTGCAGTGTAAACATCGTGGCAACTTCTGGCAAAAAAAAATTCGTCGAAACATATCAACATGGGGTCTAGTTTCGAAGATCTCGTTGAGACGGATTTAATGGTGAAAACGGATTTTTAGTTCGTTTTTTTATTTAGGAGATACAACATTTTTAAGCCGAAAACCAAAAAAAATTCTGCTGATGTCATCTATTCAAACGTGGCAAAATGAGTGGTGGTGGAGGTGTGTGGGCGATGTGCAAACGCCCACACGTGTGGGCGTTAACATTTCCGTAGAATTACATCATGCTATGGGGTATTTTTATTTTTATTCATCGGTAACGTGCAAGGAAATGCAATCAATCGAAGACAAGATCAGCTAAATTTCTCTCTTCCTCTCCTCTGCCTCCTCTTCTCCCCCTCGCCCCGACGCCGCCGTGTCCCCTGCCCCGATCTGCCGCCCACTCTCCTCCCAATGGCCCGACGCGGTGGCCGCCGGTCCCCTCCGTCGATCCGCAGCGCGGCCATGGAGTACGACCTGTGGCAGGTCCGGTTCCACGGCTGCGAGGCAAGGCTCAACTTCCCTTTCGGTACGGCTCGGGTCCACCTCGGCCCGCCGGAGCCGGAGGGGGGGTGAGCGCTCGGATGGCGTGGGAGGACCGTGAGGCGAGGGAGCGCTTCGAGGCGGAGGCCGCTGACGAGGCCTACATATGGATGACATCCGCTAGCAGTACTCGGAACTCGTGGAGGCGGAGCGGGCGATATTCGCCATCGATGACGGCAAAGTTATCGTCATCTCCGACGATGAGGGCAGCAACGAGGGCGGCAAGAAGGGCGGCGAGGAGGAGATCGGCGTCGAGGAGTGCGGAGCGTCTTCCCCGACGATGACGACGACACCGGCCCGGACCCGGCTCTCACCGAGGGCAGTCTCACAAGGAAGGACTAGTTCTGCCTCCACTTCGACCGTGTTTAGTTTAAGTTTTTAGTGTAGTTTAGTTTAAGTCCAAAATTATGTTTAATGTTCGGTTGCAAAGACTGTCTATGTTGAACTTATGTTTAAATGTATGCATCTTTTGGTTGAAATTTGATTGAATTTATGCAAATTTACTTTTAATCCGCTAACTTTAGGGAATCAGCTAGGTCCGGCAAAATTTTAGTGAAGTATATATACTCCACTAAGGTATACTAGGCCGTTTACACACTTAATTTGTAGGGAATCGGCTAGGTCCGTCGAAATTTTAGTGAAGTATATATACTCCACTAAGGTATACTAGGCTGTTTACTCACTTAATTTTTAGGGGATCGGCTAGGTCCGGCGAAATTTTAGTGAAGTATATATACTATACTAAGGTATACTAGGCCGTTTACTCGCTTAACTTTTAGGGGATTGGCTAGGTCCAGCGAAATTTTAGTGGAGTGTATATACTAGTATACTAGGCCGTTTACTCACTAAATTTTTAGGGAACCGGTTACAAATGCCCTTAGGCAGAGTCTAGAGTGAGCCATCTTTAGTGTGGCTGCATAGCTAGTTAGATCTATTGGTTTCCATAAACAAACTACTCTACTTGCCATTACCAACTTGATTATACCTTTTCTTTCATCGAGAACATGTTTAGACGACCCTGACTACATATCTCTTTAAGCATCGTTACTTGTCTGCTTGAAATGGTAAATCAATTATATCATCACGTTCATGTGCAGATGTCCACGTGGTTAGAATTATATCATGTTATGGGGTATTTTTATTTTTATTCGTCGGTAACGTGCAAGGAAATGCAATCAATCGAAGACAAGATCAGCGAAATCGATCGACAGAATCACGTCAGGGTTTCTCTGCTTCTCATTTCCTCTGGTCAATGGCTTGTGCTAATTAAAATACTACTACTCCGAACTGCATGTTATTCTTCTAAAAGAAAAGAGATCCGCACTATCATGGAGACCTAGCTCAACCTCAATCTCAATGTCGATGTCAATTTTTATTATGTTTGAGATGCTTTGTATTTTCGATGAACTTTTATAATAGATATGATGATTTTTCGCACAAAAAAATGCCAATAGTTTGATGCAGGAAGCTACTAGCTAGTGTTAGACGATCTTACTAATTATAACCCTTTAATTAGTTAAGCGATGATGTATGTAGCCGATCGATATTAATCTGCTCTTAATTTTGAAAATGTGGTACATGCATGGACTGGTGTGCATTATTCTCACATGTCTATGTCAGTTGAGGCAGCTAAATACTATCGGGCCCTCGATGTGCTACAGTAGTTCAGTTCAATGATCCATCCATAATCTCTTCTTCAACTATGTGTCCTGACTCCTGAGACATGCATGCAGCCACCGATGAGCAAACTATACGTACTCACTCCGTCCTAAAATAAGTGTCTTGAGCTTAGTGCAAATTTGTATTAGAGTTAGTACAAAATTGAGACACTTATTTTGGGACGGAGGGAGTATAATCCAGCTGCTGACATGTAAAAGTATAGACAAGCGGCCCGCTACAGTCAACTGATGCATGTGGTGTACTCGCAGATCTGGTACTATACAAAATAAATTTGAGTATGTGTTTATTTACGTTCTTGTTGCCAGGAAAGAAAAGAAGGTGAGCATCAAAAGCAGAAGTACTAGGAAGGTAGTTTGATCGAAAGCACCGAATAAAACCCCACTACCAGAAATCAGTGCCTAATTAAACAACAAAACGAGGCAAATTAGTGAGTCATGAAAACATATACAACAGAACCCCAAATGAGGATCCATCCAGGTGCAGACAAAAGCCTCCATATTTCTTTTTCATTCTTTCCTTTTCAAAAGGAAAAGCTAAGATTTAATTGAAATGGAAGATTTTTTTTTGCCCCATCCATGAATTAAGCAAAAGAAAGTTGCATGGTTAATTAGCTGAAAACCTAGCGAAAACCAATACATTCCTAATGTTACGGGCAAAAGAATGAATCTCCAAATGCTTTCAAAAATAATCTTTTTGTAGCATCGATTTTTGTTTTTATTCCTAAGGCATTTCGGAATGGGTTGTCTTCATGAAAAGGTTGCACATATGTAGAGCCTCATCTATGTTTGTATCTAAAAAATTGATTTTTATTTTATTATCTTTTAAATACTATTCATGAGAGCATCTATAGTCGGGCGTCTCAAACCCGCTTCATACGCCTGGGCGGGCCGCCCAGTCACTGTCCAGTCGCGAAACTTCGACCCAGACGGGCGCCTAAAACGGGCCTCAAACATCCGCGCTGACCGGCACACCTCATAACCAGCCCAAAAATGGCGCAGATATGGGGGCGCCCGGACATGCCCGTGACGTCGGATCCGACAGGCCAACCCCATCGCAAATTGCACCCAATCCACCCCCTTCCCCAAACCTGCCGGATCCATTTGCTCTTTCCTCTCTTCTTCCTCCTCCGTGTCGTCCGTGTCGTAGCTCCACAGCCGTTCCTAGCCTCTGCGCCGCCAGCTCCGGCAGAGCAGTCCTCTGTCCCGTCCTCCGCTGCGTGGGACGTCGTCGCCGGCCCGGACGCCACCGCGGTATATGTCCGGCAACTCTCTGGCTCCGCTTATGAACTTTCTGCAGATGCATCAGCATCTTCGAGATCATTAGGTGCACACGCAGCTACTCAATGATCTTGTGAAGCACATGTGAACCGCAATGAAAACCAGGAAGCTAATGTTTGAGTTGTACACTTCAAAATAAATTTTATGTAAACACTATTTATGCTTGGTACCAACATTTATTATTTACGTGCCACATTGGCTTGTATGATCGACGTGCATGGATTTAAGAGTCCGGGGTTTGAGATATGTGAATGACAGGAGCGAAATATAAGGGACCGTCCGGATGCATCCGCGGACATGCCCGGACGCGTCCACGGACGTATAGGAAGTCAGATTTGTCGAGTCCGGGTGTAGATGCTCCGAGGGAGTATTTGAGCTCGCGAGCCTTCACATCGCCTTTGAGGTTATGGGCTCCGCTTTTGTCTGTTGCTGTCCCCTTTTCCTCTTCTTCTTTTCGGTGCTTCCTTTTCTTCCTTTTGTTTTGGGTTGAATATTCCATCGTTCCTTCCCAACGGAAGGAATCCCACCTCCAAAATATGCACGCGCTTTCTCTCTTGGGCCTTTCACTTTGCATATCGCCACCTTTACTTTGCATGGACACTGTTATTTCGTGAGAAGAGACTGTACTTTGCATGCAGGATGCAGCAGCATATACTAGTACTGATTTGCTTTGCAACCTCCACTCCGCTAATAGGCAAAGGTGGTGGTACCGTAATCTCCTTGACCTTGTGATGTTTTCTTTCCTATGACCGGTAATTCGTCGATGAGGACCGGAGAAGCACATGAGATCAGCTCAACTACCGACGATATATATGATATTCCTACATGAGTCATAGGACATTGTACGATTGGTATGATATGATATGGCTATATCATAGTGCTTCCTGCATGAAACAAAGCCAACAAACTAACTAATTAACAACTACATGCACGGGCACGTAGGCATCAAATATCTACTATTCCTATATACAAGCGGCAGCAACCGTAACAACCCATAGAAAATTAGGGTGCCCGAAAATATAGCACTTACGTGCGTTGTTCACTGGATGCATATATAGAGAGAGGTCGATATAGGTAGTAGCCAACACAGTGTTCGTTGGGGAGTAGTCGTCGGCTTAGCGCATTAACTATGCGACAATGAGTGAAAGCTTCAGCCCCAACCTATTTCTACTTACTTAGTTGACGCATCAACCATATTATGGATACATTCTCGCAGTAGTTGTCATAGGTGACGGTGCCATTTGTTGCACGCACGGCGAGTACCCTGCAAACCAAAGTTATCTCCACTTTGACTTGATCGAAGTGGCAGGCATGGTAGGTAGTCAATTAGTTAGCTCTTGACCAAATCATACCCAAATTAAGCGATCGATGAGGCCGCAATGCAAAGACCACGAAAGAATGTTTCAGCCAGCCAGGACTTGTGTGTGTGGCTAGGCTAGCTACCTAGTATGTAGACCTGGCTGGCTTTGTTAGTTTCCACAAACAAACTAATGTACTTGTCATTACCAACTCGATTAGACCTTTTCATCTACCGAGAACATGCATGGTTAGAACTTGCCAATCTGCTTATTAGTACTTGATTAATTACTTGTACTCATATAATGTACTCCCTCCTTCCCATATTATTAGGCGTATTAGTTTCAGCACGAAGATTAACGCAAGTCTATCGTTAGTTTATTACGTGAGCCGTTGTACAATTTTTTACGTGAGCTAACAGCATGAGAGATCCATCAGACGTGATTTGTTTTATTTCCAGTAAAATAGGGATTCTTAACTGTACAAGAGAGAGAGGAAGTAGTCTGCACCTAATATTATGGGATTGCATGAAAAAGCTAATACGCCCTATATTTTGGGAAGGAGGGAGTACTACGTCCGTGGATCGATCTCCACGTGGAGGTAAGAATTACATCGTGCCAGTATTTTTATTCTCCGGGAATCACATGCAAGGGGAATTATTGCAAATCAATCGAAGACAAGATCAGCCAAATAAATCGGGAGAATCGCGCGAGCGAGTTTTTCTGCATTTTCATTTCCTTTAGTCAATGGCATGTGCACCGCTCCGCACAAGCAAAGCTTAATGTCAATGGTTTGTTGTAGGCAGCTAGTTAGTTTGACGATCTTAAGCCTCTAGTTAAGCAATAAGCGATACTATTGTGCTCTTAATTTGGAGAAAACATGGTGTCGGTGCATGCATTATTGTCCACATGTCAATGTTTGCTGCCTGCGCACCGTCGACATGCTACACAGCTACAGTAGTTGAGTTGAATGATCTTCTTTTTATTCTTTTTTTGCGGGAGAGTTGAGTTGCATGAAGATTATTTCAAAACTATGTGGACACATTTTTAATTTACATAAAAACTTTTTAAAAGATGTATGGATGTTTTTAAAATACAGGAACACCTTTTCAAAAATACATGCATTTTTCAAATGCATGAATACCTTCTTTAATTCTATATAAGTAGTTCTAAAAAAGTGCGAACACTAATACATGAACATTGTACAAGCATGCGAGAACATTTTCGCACATTTCTTAAAGTTCCATGAAAACTAAAAGAGAGGAGCTTCTTCAATTATTACAAACATTTCTACTATTATGGACCGCTTTTTTAACTAAATGAGCATTTAAAAAATAAGAACACTTTCGAAAAATGTGTGAATAGTTTTCCAAAATTGCATGAAAACTATCAGCATATTTTACCCAAATTACACTAAAATGTATTAATAGAGAAAAGGAACAAAACGTAAAAAAAAAAAATGCTACGTGTTTGGCCAGGACCATGTGAGGCAGCCATGCGGGTGACCCTGCGCTAGACGCGCCTCTTGCCCTCTTCCATGGCCTTTGCGGTTATGGGCTCTGTTTTTGTCTGTTGCCCTTCCCTTTTCCTCTTCTTCTTTCCGGTGCTTCCTTTTCTTCTTTGTGGTCTGGGTTGAATATTCCATCGCTCCTTCCCAATCGAATCCCACCTCTAAAATGTGCACACATACACTTTGTCTTGGCCTTTTATCACCACCTTTACTTTGCCATGCACACTGTTATTTCGTCAGAAGAAACTTTACGTGCAGCATATACTACTTGCTTTGCAACCTCCACTCCACTGATAACCAAAGGTGGTGGTACGGTAATCTCCTTGACCTTGTGATGTTTGATTTCCTATGATCGTTAATGCGTCGGTGAGGACCCGAGAAGCACGTCAGATCAGCTCAACTACCGACGAGATTTATATGCTACTTTCTTCGTTCCTAAATATAAGTCTTTAAAGAGATTCCACTATGGACCACATATGAAGTAAAATGAGTGAATCTACACTTAAAATGCATCTATATACATCCATATATAGTCCATAATGAAATCTCTACAAAGACTTACATTTAGAAACGGAGGGAGTACTTCTGTATATGATATGGTATGGCTATACCATCCTGCTTCCTGCATGAAACAAACCAACAAACTAACTAATCAATAACCACATACAGGAGCACGTACGAATCCTAACTATCCATATAGAATCAGGGGTGCCAGGAAACATAACACTGGATAGCCAACACATGTGTTCGTTGGGAGTAGTCAGTCGTGGTCTTAGCGCATTAACTATGAGACAAGGAGTGAAAGCGTCAAACCCAACTAATTTCTACTTACTTATTTGACGCATCAACCATATTATAAAATAGTTCTACTTCTTTGCACGTAGCCCTCCAAACCAAGGTTACATCCACTTGACTTGATCCATGTGGCGTGGTAGGTAGGTAATTAGTTCTTCAACAAATTATGGCCAAAGCGATTGATCAGACCCCAAAGACCACGAACGAATGTTGGAGCGAGTTAGGTAGTACTAGAGCCTAGCTAAACTTGTGTGTGTGGCTAGCTACCTATAGATAGTGCTGGTTACCATTAAGTAACTAGTGTGCAGTGTGCTTGTCATTACCAACTGGATTACACTTTTTCTTCTCTCAAGAAGATGATTACACCATAATAATCTGGTAAATTACTTGAAATGGTCAGTCAACTATATATACATATTACCTCCGGCCAGATTACATGTCTTATATTTATCTATGATACGGATGTATCTAACACTAAGATACATCTATATCTGGACAAATTTAAGATAAGTAATTCAAGACAGAGAAAGAACATATCATTTACGTCCACGTGGTGACGTGGAGGTTAGTAATTACATCGTGCTAGTATTTTTATTCATCGGTAACATGCACGGGAATGAAATCGATGGAAGACGAGATCAGATCAGCGAAATCAATCGACATTATCGCCCACGAGCATTTTTCTGCATTATCATTTACTCTGGTCAATGGCATGTGCTGATTAAATAAGAGTAGTGCACCGCACAAGCAAAGCTTAATGTCAATGATTTGTTGCAGGCAGCTAGTTAGACGACCTTAACCCACCCTCCAATTAAGCAATGAATATATATGTGTATACTGTATATTTGTGTGGGCGATGCTACTATTGTGATCTTAATTTGGAAAACGTGGTGAAGGTGCATGCATGAGCACGAACATGGTGCAGCATTATTGTGCACATGTCAATGTCAGGTGCGCACCGTCGATATATTTGCTACAGTAGTTGAGTTCAATAATCAATCGGTGAACAAACCTTGTTCAATTATGCATGTATCCTGAGTCATGCATTGTACTGTAGCAAAAGAGAGTGAAATAATCCGGAACGCCGACACGTAAATAAAGACAATCGGTACACTACAGTAATGACTTCAACGCGAAGCATTCGTTCCAAACATCGCCGCGGGTGCCCTTTTTGTGGAGTTTAAAAAAAAGATTGTTTTGCCTAACGGACCTGTTGAGTGATTTAGTACAAAATTAGCTCAAAAAGTATGATTAAGTACTAAACATGAGGTCTCAATTATTTAAATGCAGTTTTGGTTTGCGGTACAGCAGTATCGGCAAACCAAAAAAGCCAGCAGTATCTCGCACGGAAAAGGAAAGAGACAGGTGAAGAAAGCTGGGAAGAAAGAGAAACGCAGCGAGCATCAAAAGTAGAAAGTAAGTTGATCCAAAGCAAACACATTTGTTACTCCAACTCAATCTACAAGTCTATCTTAGAAGTTGTGGGCATACTTCTTAAATATGCTTCGGCCATTCCCCAACCCTAATGGCTGCGTGAGTGATTAGCTTAAAAAACTACAATTGGGATCGGCTATGTGAAGTCGCCTGAAAGTTTATTTAGGGTAAGTCGATTTTTTTAGTCATTAGATTAAGATTATATGGCCATTCTTCTTTCTTCTTCCTCTAGCTTTTCTTCCACCTCCAAACGTTTTCTCCTCTCATGAAATCAACTTACCCAAATTAAAAATCCAGTCAACTTACATATAGCTATTGTGATTTAAGTACTGAAAACAAAGTAATCAATTAAAACTACGACATGTATTTTGGAATGGAGGAAGAAACATTTATTTCCACATGCAGTTCTGTTTTGTGCTGTGTCAAAGATGTGTATTCGGAGGGTTTGATATTTTAGTCAAACACATGTGTAACATGAACCTATTCTATAGCGGCACCCATCATTTTGGATTCAAACTCTACGAACCGAGCTGCCCGGCGCCCTTTCAAATTCGAATTCGAATGGCTATATAGGGACAAGTGTAGACATAATCAAGAATGTTCGGGAGAGACCCGCCGTTGGTAGTACACCTATTCAGAGATAGGTCTTTAAAATAAGAGCCATGAGGCAACACTTCTCCAGATGGGCGAAAGACACTAACGGGATTTATAAAAAACAAAAAAATGACGGCTCTGTAACATCATTGATGACCTTGGCAAAATTGCAGAGACGTGCAGATTATCTCAACAACAGATTGATTAAACAATCAAACGAATGAGAAGGTTGCCCGTCTTTTGTAAGAAGGGGAGATCAAATACTACCTGAGATCCAAAATTGATTTCATTTTGATGGGGATAGTAATACAAGATACATCCAATTGATCGCCAATGGGCAGCACATGAAGAAATATATTTACAGTCTCCAATAGGATGAGGGGCAGATCGAAGGTCAGGAGGAGCTCAAAAAGTATATCATCAAATATTACAAATCTCTGTTCAGAGTGTCGGCTGAAGGGAATTTCACTCTTGACGAGACACGAACAGATGATATACCACAAGTCATGGCAGAAGAAAACGATATCCTCATGACACCTTTCTCGGAAGAGGAGGTGAGAGCTGTGGTATTCCCAATGGAACATAACAGAGTTCCATTTTTTGGATGGTTTTCCTGCATAATTCTATCGGAATTTCTGGGATATCACTAAGAATGACCTTATGGAGTTGTTCAATTGTCTACATGTCGACCGTCTTGGCCTATTCAGACTTAATTTTGGCGAACTTGTCTTTTTGCTGATGATTAAGGAGGCCGAATGGATCCAACAGTTCGGACCCATATGCCTCCTCATTGTCATCTTTAAGATTTTCACCAAAGTGGCAACAAATAGGTTAAACTCGGTACCTGATCAGGTTGTCCGGCCATTTCAAACGGCTTTCATGCAAGGAAGGAATATAGTCGATGGCACAGTAATCCTGCATGAGACAGTCGCCGAGATGCACTACAGAAAGACATGAGTGGAGTAGTATTCAAAACTGACTTTGAAAAAGCCTATGACAACGTCAAATAGTCTTTCCTCCAACAGGCCCTAAGGACCTATTCTATAAAGGCACCAGAGTAGCCAAATGGACTAGATGAAGTTGATAGGCTACACATGAGATAACAAAGGGACGATCCGAGCACCATGGTAGGGCAGTCCGAAACAGCTGTGGCATGATGGTCGACATGCGTCTGATTGCCTCGGAGGGATTATCATCGATTTATACTATGTCGACTTACTACACGTGGAGGAGCATCTTCGTACTCACCCCTTGGAAATATTGTGGTTCGTTAACAAGTAGAAAGGGACTGCTCTGCCTCCCGTCGGTGCTGTCGTAGGTCCACCTCGTTTCTGATGGCCTTAGGGTCATGAAGGCCCAGTTGTCCTTGACCCTTGCCGCAGGAGGGTTCGTACTCCGCTTTTTAGTTTAGGTGGATTTAGGGTTCTGTCCTGCTCAGTCTTTGTCCCGGCGACTTTTTGACTGTCTAGTAGAACAAGTTTTGTACGATTCCGACGTGCGAGAGGCGATAACGGCAATATGCCTTCGACTCGCTTCAGTACATATAGTCGTCGCTAGATGGCTTGAGAACCTGGGTGTAATTTCTTTATTTCTGTTGTTCCTTCTCCCATTACAAATTAAGAATAGAGCAAAAAATGGAAAGAGAGTTGATCCAACGCAACAAATGGAACCGATCCACTACAAAAGAAAGGTCTATTTAGAGCAACTTCAATGGGGCGACCCATTTCGTCCGCACGTGTTCGTTTGGGTCGGTGCGGACAAAAGTGGCGGCCCAACGCACCGACCCAAACTCAAATCTTGTCTGTCTGGCGTCCGCGCCGACCCATTTTCGACCTAAAATTGTGCCTGGAAAGCGTCGGCGCGGACGCGAAGCGGACGCGCCGCGCGTCTCCTCGCCGTCCGCCGTGTCCCCGGCCACCTGGCGGCCGTCCAACTACGACGGTCAACATTATTTATGACGACCGCCCACCTTGGGCCCACGCGTTAGCGGCGGCGGTCGTCCTTTTTTAAGCCGGGCGTGCGGTGGGGTCGTCCTCATCAACTGCCACTCGCCCCCGTCCCCATCTGGCCACCCCTGCCCCCACGCCGGCGACAACTCTAGCCATCACAAGATGGGCTTTTTCTCCCAGATCGGCAGCAGCCGCAAGGGCAAGGCCCCGCCACCATTCCCCCCCGCCTCCCCGCGACGCCAAGACGCTCCCGGCAGAGGCAGCGATCAATGTGCCGGTGCACCAGCCGAGTGGCACCGGCAAGACCGCGTGCCTCGTCGCACTTCGACGCGACGCCGCCGATGATCGCATTTGATCCGGAGAGATCCCAGTCAGCGGCGCGCCATGGACGGCGAGGGCCCATGCGGAGGAGGCGCGCGCCGCGGGCGTTGCGACGCCGAGCAGCAGAACGAACCACACTACGCCGCCGACTTCGCCTAATCAGGCTCGATGGTTCGCCGAGCACGAGGAGGCGAGGCGACGTGGCGTCTGGCGCGGCCGATCAGATCTCGCCGCGCTTCGCTTCGTCATCCGCGACGAGACCAGAGGCCGAGCCGCCTACCAGCGCCATTAAGGAGAGCGAGGAGGAGGAGCGATGGAGGAGGCGGATGAGGCGGCTTTCCGTGCTGCCATGGCGGAGGCCATGGTCTCTCCGCGGAGATCGCGTCGCGCCGGCGACTGCTGCCCCCCGCCTAAAGCCGAAGCCGAGGAGCGACCTACCTCGAGCGCTACTCTGGACCGAGTAGTCGCGAGTGGTCAGCCCGCCGATCCGCTCGGGCGACGAAGAAGCAGAGGCGGCCTACCTCGACCATCGGCGCCGTGTTCGTTTGGCCGAGGAAGCACCGAGGGCGAGCGCCGCAGATGCTCGAGCGCGAGGTCGAGAGGAGGCACGCCAGCCCAGTGCAGCGGCGGCAAGAAGTCGATAACGCCGCCTCCGAACACGCGTTCCTCGGGCCGCCCTGCTACGATGCTTGACGACCACCGCCTCGACGCAGACGCCGCCGCCGACGAGGATGCCTAGGGCAGCGCGTCGTCTAGTTTTTAATGTTTTTATGTTAATTAATGTAACGTGGACTTTCGCCGGCCTTCGTGGCCGGCTTTTATGTTTAATTAAATACATGTATTTATTTTAAAATGCTTTTAAACTTTTTTTTGGCACGCCGACAAAATGGGTCGGACCAGCGTTGGCCGGGCCGACCCAAACGGACAAAAACGCCGCCCGTTTGGGTTGGCCCGTTGGAGTTGCTCTTAAGCAAAAAATATGCAAATTCATCACCTTGTGATTAGGCCATTAATTTGCGGATCATGAAAGCATATACACACCAGACCCAAAAGGAGGATCGATCTCCAGATGCTGGCAAAAGGCTCCACATATCTTTTTCGGAAGAAAAAAAAACTGAGAAAGGCTGCGCTACTTTCCACATCATCTACACCCCTCTCTGCCGTCCGGACCCGCCTGCGTCGGCGGCCCACGTGTCGGTGGCGCGGGAGAACCATTCTCTGGTGTAGCCGGTGGTCGCCGGAGTGGTGGCGAATAAATCCGATGGCCATAATAACGCCCAGAGATGCAGAGCTGAGGTGAGTTGACACCCACCGCCCGCTCCCCGGCAACAACCTCCCCTCGTGCTCTGCTTTTTACACGGCGCGCCGCCGTGCTGGGGCTCCGTCTTGCGCAGTACCTCGCCGGCAATGGCGGCGGCGACGGCGTGGGTGCGCTCCCTCAGCTGCAAGTACTCTACCGCCGTCGCCGACGACGCGTACAGCCCGCTCCTGCCCCCGCCCAAGAAGCACCCGCCGACGCCGACGGTCAAGGCTGGTTCTGCCGTCGCGGTGCTGCCGCCGGAGAAGGGCAGGGAGAGCCGGAGGTCCAGGTCCATGTCCAGCGCGCGGGACCGGCCTGCTACTACTACTGCTAGGAAGACCAAGAAGAAGGACGCCACGGCTGAGCTCGCGAGGAAGGAGACGCCCAGGGTGCAGCGGCTCGCGGCGTCGCTGGAGAGGCCGAGCTCGGCGTTCCTGGAGATGACGGAGCTGCCGGAGGGCCACCCGTCGCGGCCCGTGGTGGAGCTCATCTTCGCGTCGGGGTGGGCGCGCGCGGCCGACGGAGCCGCGGAGGTGGAGGCGCTCTTCCGGGTGCACGGCACGGCGCGCGCGGCGGCGCGCTTCGAGGCCGCGCGCGCCGCCGCCCGGGCGCGGGCGAGGCCGCGGGCGACGCGCGCTGCGCCGCGGACGGCAACGAGATGATGCGGTTCCAGTGCCGCCCCGCCGCGGAGGCCGGGGGCGGCAGCGAGGTGATCTGCGCCGCCGTGGCCACGTGCCACAAAGCCGGCGCGGCCAGGGCCGTGCGCACGTTCGCCGGCAGCGGCGCGGCGGACGCCGGCATAACAGGAGGCCGCGAGGGCCGCAGGGGCATGCTGGTGTGCCGCGTCATCGCCGGCCGCGTCCGTCCTGGTCGCGCCTCCGCCGACGAGCGCCCCGGCGAGTACGACTCTGTTGACGCGGGGGACGGCGAGCTGGTGGTGCTGGACCGCCGCGCCGTGCTCCCCTGCTTCCTCGTGGTGTACACGGTCAAGCCTCCCCCGGAGCTCTCCACCTCCTCCAGCGGCCGCTCCCGCTGACCCGACCGACGCCGGCCCTGCGCCGATCACCACCGCTCCACCCGCTAATCCGCTAACTGCTAGCTAGGCTTGGATCGATATCGACCGACCTTCCTCCCCCCATTCCTCCATGACCGATCGATGCAAGGTGTGCGTGTGAGACTGTAAAAAACGCCATTGTTTTCCACCCCCACGATTGTTGACCGAAATTGTACCATACATCAATCAAACAAATGCAGCTGCTGCTGCTACTTGAGCTCAGTGCAGCTCGTCTCTTACTTTCAGTGCCGTGCCCCATCCATTGTTTTTACCATTGTTGGCTGAAATCGCCCATTGTTTTCCGTGCACGCACGACACAGCACGAACGACCGCAAGCCGTTCCGTTCCTGCGTCGCCATCAGTCAATCAGCACAGAAATTCAGTAGATTCAGCACAGAAATTTGCTGTCGTCGTAGGTACTGTAGTACGACTACGAATCAAGGAAGGTGACGCGCGCCGCTTGTCACCGCGCGCTCGTCTTCTTCCACGGCGCCTTTCCGGCGAGATTTCGGATTTGGCAACACCCGGGGCCGGCGCCAGAGGAACCGACAACCGAATTCCGTTGCGGCAGGCAAGGGTCCAGACTTATCTTGTCACATCGGCTTGTCCGCGTCTGCTTGGCACCACGCTTCCTCTTGGGATCAATGGCAGCGGCTTGGCTTGGAGCTGGAAATTCTAAGGGATGATGAACAGTAAAAAACCATATGTACGCAGTGCGATGTCATCAATGTTGGGAGGGCTTTGCGGTTGCTTCACTGACAGCACACACACACACATGGGATGGGGCGGGAGCGCCATGTGGTGTTGTGTAGGACTGCAGCTGACATTGCAATTGCATATGGTCCTGCATCTTGGTCTGCAACCAGAAATGTCACCCCAAGCAAGCATTCATGCCTTCTTATCCATGGTTTGTTCCAGGCATCATGGAACAAATAAGCATACTGTGTGTGTGTGCATTTTGATTATCTGTTGATCTCAAGGAAAGGAAAATATATGTAGGTACTGTACTGCTGTGCATACTGCAGCTAGCACTTGCGATCAGTGCTGGTGCGCGTCCCCTTCTTGCCGGCCAAGGACTGGAATAAATTGTTGCAGTACAGTTAGAGGGTGTTTATTTTCATGGACTTTTTGGTGTGGGGACAAAAAAAGTCCCTTTTAGTCTCATTTAAACTAAATATAAGGGACTTTTAGGGACTAAAAATGGGCATTTGGGACTAAAGAAAGAAAAACCCTGAGGGAGAGTCTTTTTGAGACTTTTTCCAACAGTTGTCCCTACCCCGCATCGCACCTTATCTAGGGCCTGTTTGGTTCCAAATAAGTCATCAACTTATAAGTCGAAAAGTGAAAAAAATGACTTATTTTGCCAAACAGACCCGACTTACAAGTCACCCCAACTTATAAGTCATAAGTTGCTCCACCCCAACTTAAAACTTATAAGTCACCCCCTTTTGCGTGGGTCCTACCACCTACATGATGTGGATTGGTGTGGGAAGGTGTGTTAGATGACTTATAAGTCAGGTGACAACCAAACATGCATGACTTATAAGTCACTGGTTTTAAGTCACCTGACTTGGAACCAAACAGATCCTTATATTAGTTCATTACTAGGAGTAACATGCTCTTTTAACATGTCATTTAATAATCTCTAGTCTATGTTTAGTCCCTGAAACCAAACAAGTAGGGACTAGGGACTTTTTAGTTGGGATTAAAAAAAGTCGTAGGACTTTTCAACCAAACAGGGCCTTAGTTTGTTGGCTGGCTGGTTGCCTTCAATCAATCTCCTTCCATTCATCACTGCTCCTTCCTTGGGTTTACCAGCTTGCCCCAATCTTACTTACTAGTAGTACTCCCTCCGTCCGGAAATACTTGTCTGCGGAATGGATGTATCTAGATGTATTTTAGTTTTAGATACATCCATTTGTATCCATTTCTACGACAAGTATTTCCGAACAGAGGGAGTATGATTTATTTATACGTAGTACAGTACTTGTACCTGGCGGTAGTCCTCTGCCCTGCATGCATGCTTGGATCCGGCAGCTAGAGGTGCGTGCCCGCGGCGCAACTGGAGGTGGCGAGTAGCGACTGGAGGTACCAAGCCCCACTTCTAGAGGCGGAGACAGCGATGCGAGCAGGGGTCAGACACCCCCCAACACCTCGCCCTCCCCCCCCCCCCCCCCTCCTTTTGCATGGTAATACGTGTCTCATTCATATCATAAAAATTAAAGTATAAGCCATGTAAGGACCGACATGACAAAACTGAAAAGATAGGAGAACATCTCTGAGCTTGACACCAACACTCTTCACCTGTCTCCGGTACCAGTGCAACAACCACCGAAGAAAAGAATGACAGATCACCTCCTCACCCGAGCTCGACGCGGCTCCATCGCTGATATGCAGCTTTGCGGACCTCCAAAGTGGCTCACCAAAAGTGAAGCCCTTGTCGTTGAACGAATCAGACTGGGGCAACACCCCGGACACACCATCGAACTCTAGATCTAGCACCCCACCACGAGTAAGACGCCGAAAGAGGAAACCATACCTGCCATCCCCCTATAGTGGCTTTTATTATCAAACATATATTTCCATTCATATCAATTCTACTTCGAGACTATATTTTTAGTAATAACATGATACCTGCCACCACCCCTAATAGGAGTACAATTCGTTTCAAACCAATGATCTATATTTTACTAATTAGGTAAGATTGTAATTTAGAAATCTGATTTCACTTCTTGTTTATTATTTCATGGACAACGGATTATTTTTACAAGCTCGTCTGCTTCGATCTCAAATATCACTGAGAATACAAATCCATTTGAGGATCAACCTATTCTACATGATAATTCAATCCACTGGTAGAATAAGGGCCTATTGTCCCGGTTGGTAAGGGCCTTTAGTCCCGGTTCCTGAACCGAGACTAAAGGGTCGGTACCAATGCCATGGCCCTTTAGTCCCGGTTCAGTCCAGAACCGGGACTAAAGGCTCTCCACGTGGCCGCTGCCTGGAGGTCCACCTTTAGTCCCGGTTGGTAACACTAACCGGGACTAAAGAAAATTTTATGATTTTTTTTAAAATTTTGTTTTGAATTTTTTTTTGGAATTTTTTTTATTTTCAAATTTCTGAATTATTTTAATCTCTCATCTCTAATCACCCCTCACCCCTCATCACTACTCAATTTAACCTCTAATCAGCCCTCATCACCTAGCTTCCCGGACGGTCACCCATCCTCTCACTACTCCAGCCTGAGCACGCTTAACTTCCGTGTTCTATTCTCCCTCGTTTCCAAGTCTGCACTTGTTGTTTTCCTCACAATAGTAAGATGTCAATCCTATTAACCTCAGGAATTTAGCTTGAGCATGAAGTCACACATTTCACTGTTTGAGTTTGAAACTATTGTTCTAAAAAATAACACTAATATTTAGTAACAGTAATATTTCTTGAATAATTAGTTTGACCAGATTTGACCAAAATTCAAAAAAACTGAAATAATTATTTAGTAACACTAATACTTCTTGAATAATAGTTTGACCAGATTTAACAAAAATACAAAAAAAAACTGAATTTTTTTGAATTTTTTTGCCTCCAGATCTTAAAAGCCCCGTAAGTTAAATTTGGATGTAACTTTTCAAGTAGATGATTTTTCATATAAAAAACTTTTTCATCCGAGTTAGTATGCAAAAGTTATGCCCATTTTTACAAATTTTTGAGAGATTTTGCAAATAAAGTCGAAATTCATATTTGCAAGTTTTCCCAACAACTAGACCACATATCACATGGGAAATTTATTTTCTTTTATTTTTTTGACATTTCCATCATTATCTTTTATTTTTTTTAAACTGAAAAGGCGATCAGGGGGGTAGAGTTTGAAAATGGGACCTTTAGTACCGGTTCGTGGCACGAACCGGGACTAAAGGTCTCAACCCCTTTAGTCCCGGTTCGTGTCTCAAACCGGTACTAAAGGTCTAATCTTTAAAGGGCACAGGTGAACCGGGACTAATGCCTTAGCCACACGAACCGGGACCAATGCTCACATTAGTCCCGGTTCGTGACTGAACGGGGACTAATGTGAATATTGCCCCGGAACCATAGCCCTGTTTTCTACTAGTGATCTCATGTTATTACCAAACATATGTTTCCATTCATATCAATTCTAGTTCGAGACTATATTTTTGTGTTGCGCTCTGAAACGATTACTATCCCCCCAGCCTATGTCTAAATCCTGGTTCCGTCCCCACTTCTACAGACTCAATGGTTTCCCGTCGGGGCGACTCTGTGCCCGCATCCTGGGACGGCTGAGCTCGGGTTTCCTTCTAGGACCGGCAGAGAGACAGCCGGACAACTAACTCCTGGAGACGAGGTCCCAGTCGACAGTTCCGGAGTTGTCGGAGAGGGGGAAATTTCAGGTGATACCAAGTCTTAGGTGCTACCGTGATACAACTTTATGTACTGTTGGATCTCATATCCGATGGCATCTAAAGAGATATTATACCTGTGCGCAATTTTAGAACTTTTGGATGACTTTTGTAAAATATTCAAGAATTCCTAGGAGCCGTCGGATATCTTCCCCGCCAGAAAGTAGCCCATACATAGAGGAGGGATTTGAGGGGTCCGGTTGTAGATGCTTTGATGGCAGCTAGCACTTGGGATCAGTACTGGTATGCGTCCTCTTCTTGCCTGCCCAAGGACTTGAATGGATAAATTGTTGCAGTACAGTTAGTTGGTTGGTTGCCTTCAATCAATCCTGTTCCATTTTTCGTTACGGCTCGTTCCTTGGGTTTACCAGCTTGGGAGAGTATCCTGTGATACGGGAGCTTAGATGCTCCCATGATACGGGCTTTTGGACCATCGGATCTCAGATCCAATGGTGTATGAGAAGCTGCTGTAGCTGCTGTACTTGCGCGCATTTTTCAGATACTATGAGGACTTTCTTGTAAAAATGTTCACCATCTTACAGGAGCTGTTGGATTTGAGATCCAACGGCCGAGGTCGCACGGGAGCACCTAAGCTTAGGTGCTCCCGGAGCACCAGATATTTTCCCTTACCAGCTTACCCGGCGGTACTCCTCTGCTTTGCATGGACCATGCACGTATCATCTGGCTGGCGGGGCGGGCCCACCCAAGTACATGCACATACATACATACATACATGGCCGAGGAATTCACTGTTCACCTCCACATCAACAGCAGGAGCAGGTGTTTGCGCTAGTAGTATTGGTAGTATTTGTACTGGCAATGAGGGTGATCTGATGGCATTAATTGGGTGCCATTGTTTTCTGAATGTTCATTGGTGTCAATGTTACAGCAGCAGCAGCTTGGTCACTCACTTGACGGTTCTTTCTCTACAACAACAGCAGCAGCAGCAGCAACACAGTTCCTGGAGCCTCAGAGCATCTATAGCCGAACTTGGCAAATCCGATCCCTCAAACGCCCACGGACACGCCCGGGCGCATCCGCGACAGTGACCGGTCGCGCCTCAAAAATGCATTCCATATCCGGATACCTCAAATTAGAAACCTCAAATCCATATTATTACATGCAACACCGCGATCTTTGAGCTGAGCTTCGTCCGGTTCCGCTCCTTGCTTGCCTGGCTCCGCCCTGACCATGTCCTTTGGCCGGCTGCGCTTCTCAGAGTGTTGGTCCGGTCGTCGACAAGGTAGAGTAGGGCATGGGGCCGGCTCACGGGAGTCAAGGCGCCGCCGTCTCCAATGCCCTACTCTTCCTTGTCGGAGCCCGGAACCCAAACGGTGCCGGTGGACGTCAGATCGATGACGAATCCATCCTTGGACGAGCCGCCGACGTCCACCACGATGCGGTTGCGGCGCCCGGATTGATGCTCCCGAGAGTGCGACTCCGCCTCGCCGAAGTCCACCGCCGCAAGGGTTTCCGTTGCCTCCCGTGCCCTGTGCCTGGCATGAAGGGCACACCGTGCCATGTTGTCGTCGGACGAGGCCCATGGTGAGTCCCGATACTCAGCGCGTCAACGGAGGGGTTGCGCGTCCGCCACCGTGTTCGGACGCCAGACGGACCACACCGCCTCCGGCGAGGCAGCTACGGCTAGACTAGCGCCGGATCCATGCTCCATTTGGGCGGATGAAATGGATTCCTGACAGGAGTCCGAGCGGGGCCGTGCACCGGCCTCCTCCCAGGCGCGGCAGAGCGCAAGCCGGACGGTCATCTCCTCCTCGGGGCCACGTGGGATGAGCTCGGGGTCGATGGATCTGGAGGTGAAAGACTTGGACCAGCTGCCCGCCATGCCAGAGACGGACGGAATTCGCCGGAGACGAGATTGAGTGACGGAGGGGAGTGGAGGGGAGTAGAGTGAAGTGACTAGGGTTTGGTCCGGCACGGATAGGGAGGAATATATGTGAGGTCGGGTGTGCCAGCGTGGGCCTGGTCCGACGCGGCGGGCGTGCCCAGACGCCCCTATATCCACCCCATATTTGGACGGGATATGAGGTGTGCCGGCCAGCCCGGACGTTTGAGGGCCGTTTAAGGCGTCCGTTTAGGTTAAAATTTTAAAATTTTATGACCGGACAGTGACCGGACGGTCCGCCCGAGCGTATGAGGCAGGTTTGACGGGCTCGGCTTTAGATGCTCTCACAACTGCATTGCACATACATGCATATACATACGGTGACATGACATGGGCCACCCCAAATTTGAATCATTGGGTGGCCCTGTACCGCTGCTGTCTCTGTGCATCTGGCCACATTGTTAGCAGCATACCACCTGCACAATCTATGGACGGATCATGTGTGTGTGTGCATTCAGTGCGGCGGCCAGCTACACCTAATCGCAACCTTCAAGTGCAGTGTACCACAGTGCTCCTACGATCCTGCATGACCTTTCGTCCAAAAGGCGCTGAGAAAGATACGCGACGTGACTGTTCTCTGACCGTCCGACTGTTACTGCTGTATCTCTCACGCACGCACACAGAGACAGGCCCAGAAAGAAGTGAATGCTGGGTGCTGAGAAAGGTTTGAAGTTTCATTTAGTAGATCCTGCTGACACTTGCAGATGGATGCAGAGCTGCTGGCGTGAATTGACTGAGGAGGCTCATTATTCAGAGTTCTCCAGAGAGTTCTTCAGACACACCACCCTCCCGTATTTATTTTCCCGTCTGACTTGACGGTGGTGTGATTGACCCTACTCCACCCACCGGCAACACCCTGATCAATGCCCGCTTGATCCGCATAGAGATTTCCAGTAGATTCACAAATTTATTCTGCAGGTTATCGATCCATGCATGCACATTACGTACTTACTGTAGCATTAAGGCTCAGCTGTACTGCTACTGAGTGCTCGACATGACAGCAGCTGAGACTGATGATGATGTCCGTCCGGTTGCTGCACTGCATCCTGGCCTGCAGACATGTTTGATCTCAAACAAGATACTAGTAGAGCAAAAAAAGCAAGAGGGATCATCAAGCTGTTTGTTTGCTTGCTGTCTATTACCAGTATGGTTCTGATAAAACAAGTGGTGGTACATTGTTTATCATCATGTCCCTGAGGCAGCTCCCAAGGTGGCAGCAGCAGCTAGTGGACTGGATGCTGGCACCAATGATATGATAGAATATTATTACCATGAGTACTTGCACACAATAGTAGTACTATACATCATGCCTAACAATCCTCACAGGCATAAGCCACTGTGTGACAGATGCAGCAACAGTGCACAGTGCTCTCACTCTCAGCACTGATGAGAGAGCATGCATATATGTTCCTGACAGACACTTTGGGAGGCAAATGCAACCAACAAAACAATGATGCACATGTGCAACTGGGGCTGGCCTGCACTGCACCCACCATGCATGCACAGTGTTTCCCTTTTAAGGATTCCTATAATTGGTCAACGAAGACCCATAAGGGTTTCTGCCTATTTCTCTGCGTGAAATATAAAAAAGTAGGCAGGGAAATGAAATAAGGGTGTGGCTAGGCCTCAGTCTACTGAAACATATATTTATTTTCACAAAAAAGATCAGATCTATTATGAAGGTTGTTGTGGTGCTGCAGGGTTACTTGCTTGCAGGTCCTTCACCAGATAAAAATAGAAGAAAATTTTTCACGAATCTCTATGTAACCTATATCGAATATAGCATCGACCGAGACATAACCGAGTTTCAATCGACTGAGATTTAGCAAGACCGGTTGAAATGATGGCCGGATCTTTGGGCTTTGGCAACCAGCAGTGTTGTCTCATAGAGCGCCCTGTGTTCGGACACCAAAGAAAGAGTAAATCAGAGTTCATGCATGCAGATGCAGCGATGCAGACAGAGATACGTGCAGATGTGCCATCCTCCGTCTCATAGACTGATGGATGGATGGATGGATGGACGGCCATTTGATCTACGTGTGCCGCACACTGCACACTCATGCAGCAGTCATGTACTGGCAGTTTTTTGGATTGTTTTTTCACATTCCTTTTGGATTTTGCCACAAATTGATCTTCAATTATTATTTTCATCGTGGCAAATCGAACTCCCGGGATGGTAAATTATGTGGTCGAGAGGATGACAATTAACAAGCACATACTGTCATAATTTGCATAAAAAACGTCGCCCCCTCCGCCTTTTCTTTTTCACTTCTCATTTTAGTGTAAATTCATATGCTTTTCAAAATAGTCTTTTTTCGATGAAGGGCACTCTTAAAATATTCATATATGCCAAATTTGGCATGCTTAAAAATTCGACGTCATATTTCCAGTTATTTCCGTCCTTGTTTTAAAAACAGGACAAGCTGAATGTTGCGTTTTCGTTATGCCAACATTTTGTTTTAGAAAAGAAAAATGACTGCGAGTCTTTCTGGCGTTATGCGATCGTAAATCTTGGCTACATTACAAACTGACAGCAAATAGTTCATGACTTTTGCAGGATGTTACTTGAAACAAATCTGCCCAATTTGGACGCAAACAACTGCCGAATTTGAATGCAAACGAGTGCCAAATTTGGATGTTTTTTGCACAGCACAGGGCAGGTATTTGGAGCACCAGCCATCCATCCAGGACAGGGCTGTGCACCGTAGCATGGTAGTAATTGGTAAGTAACCCAACAGATACAGTAAAGAATGTACACACAGGGAGGGAGCCTTGTTCTATGGGGCCATTCATCCAAATCATTCTTCCAGGTTACACAAACAACAAAAAATTGTCGAGCTTTACCATCACCACTTCACTTGCTAAATATAAATCCGCAGCTACTAATAAAAGGCGCAACCTACTTATCACCAACCTTTTTTGTAGATGAACCGAAAAAAGGAATTCTCCGACCGAACGATGGCGCTAGCGGCAGCAGACCGGTTTCAGCTAGGCTTCATAGTTCAGACACGGCGGGCGATATTCACGGAGCTGGCCAGAATTACCCCTCACAACTCCTACTCGCCCCCACCATTTCCATCGTCGGCATTGTGCTTCGCCGGTGCTTCGGTATGAAAAACCCTCACTAGTTCCATGCATTGGAGCAACGCCGAGGCAGCCTTGACCGGGTCGACGGGCCGTACTTGTCCCCGGGCGCCCTCCTCTGCCTGGTCTTCCTGATCTCATACCCTATAGCATGCAAGTCGTCGCATATCTCGTGCCTCGCGAGGGAGACCAGCCCGGGCAATATCTCCCTCTGGAAGTCCCTCATCCCCCTCCCTCTCCTCAGCTTGATCCCACACGAAGGCCCGTCCTTGTCCGGCGCTGTCACGGCGACCGAATCACCGTCGTCTCTCAGAGCCTCCAGGTTCATCACGCCTTCCTCGAAAGAGTCCAGCGAGACCTGCGGTTCATCGCCTCCATCCTGAGCACCTGCCTGGTTGTTGCTGCAGTGGCTGTCTGTGATCCACGCAGCGCTATCCGTGAACAAGGAAACGAGTGTCTGAGCTGCTGTGGACGCTAGTAGCTCATCTTCTGCCACAACTTGATATGTGATGGGCGCGTTCATAGAATTTGATTCTCCGTTACTTGACGGTCTCAATCTTGGACAAGCGTAGTCACGACCTTGAGGAGTTTCTGGAATCGACATCGATCTGTTGGTTGCAACTCCAGAGTCTGGCGACCGTACACTCCTCTTACCGTCCATACTCTCAGCCATGTGTTGTTGGTCTATGATAGTTGGACATTCAAGGGAAGAAATGTTTTCCTGGACCTTTTCCTCAGTAAAGTAATGACTTAGAAGTTTGTCAACACCATCACTACTACTTGCATGTTTCTCTCTGGGACTGCTATCCATCATCGATGGGAGCTCGATGCTTCCGACTGACACATTCAAGTCAAAACCCTCCATTTCATCATCACAGATTACTGCCAGACTCTCCTCTTGGCACTCCCTATACACAGCTGTTGGTCCTCCTATTTTTCGTAAATCTGAAGAATAAGAAGAAGAATGTCGACCGCTCGCCCTAACTGATATCTCTTCATGAGGAATTTCCATAGAGGCCTGAGAACTCATTCCAGAGACATTATCTAGTGTATGTTGATGCTGGATATTTCCTCTGAGACGCACGTCATGATTTGAAGCTTCCACGCGGAAAGGCTTAGAACTGCTCTGTGGGTCACAAATGCCTCTGGCCATCACTTCCCTTGTGCTGTCTGGGGCCGGCATTGATGCCGCAACTGTGATCGAAGACCCTTTTGAGGATCCAATGCTAGATTCACCTCCGATGTGGAATGCTTTGCTGGAGTCGCTGCAACCTTCTCCTGACTGCATTGTTCTTGAACTGGCCAAAAGAGAACAGAACACGTTTTTGGAAGAATCAGGGCAAGCATTTAAATCATCTTCTTGAGCTATATTCAGGTCGATAAGCATGCGTCCAGATGCAGTAGCCTTTGCTTTGACTGGTGAATGACTGTCTGGGGTATCACTAGATCCAGTTGAACCTGAAAGGTGATAAACAGAGTCAAGCAAATACCCCAACAGAATCTCACACTTTTCCAGTGGAGTTACAGAAAGCAATGAATAACATGCAGTCCAAGATGTATGCACGAGACAAGAATTTCACTGAATGATAAGCACTACACTAACTGCAGTCATACAGAAAGCTGGGAACACATCTAGTTAGAATGATATATAGGAACATTATGATATGTTGTTCTACTCAATGGGTTAGTTTTCTTCCAGTCTGAATGGAACATTACTACTCATAAAAATATATATATTTAGCCAGGGCAATTATGTTGCTGATGGAACATGGAACATTTATGCTATTCTAATTGAAATGAACACAAATTTGTAGTGGTAATGATTAGGTAAACAATAATCAAATGCAGAGGATGCAATCTAACATCCCTTATCAAATCGCTTGCACTTCTAAATTCCATAAATCACGAACTTCTTTGGCCAATCATAGAACATTATAGTGTATGTTCTGCGCATATAGACTCGATTAATACTTTAATGTGTCGCCATTGACAAAAAAGATGAAATACAGGCAACACACCATCTGGTCTGATAGCAGATAAACTTGGCCAATTTACAATCTCTTAGTACTGTCAAGCATTAGTTATTAAATTAGTGATCATTAAAGTGTAGTAAGTAATAATACTTTTTTGTCTCTTAGACTCTTGTATTACAACCAATGGATAAAGGAACTCACGTAAAGAGAGGAAAATAAATAAATCAAAGAAGCCTTTTCATGTTCATGTATCATCAAGATAAACAAATGAACTGCTGCCCAGAAAATCAAACTGAAAGAGAGATCCACGCTTGCAACTGACTAAACAAGCTGAAAGAGAGATCCAGGCTAGCAACTGACTAGATGTTATTTTGAACGAGTATAGAGAATTACAACAAGAGCACATTCCGTTGAAGCTAAATGGATGTTTTTCCTACAATTAAGCTAAATGGATGTTTTCTTCAAACCAAGCTAAATGGATGTTTCAGCAAACCAAGACTAGAAGATTCAAGCTTGCAGGCACAGATAATAAGCTAAATGGATGTTTCAGGACACCATACAGGAAGATTCAAGCTTGCAGGCACAAATTACAGCATACGTAAAAGCTATACTGTAAAAAACTGGAGCTAGCATAACACACAATCAGTTACGTAAGTGGTACACAGAATTTTCCGGCCATCCTGTTTTTTTTTGGTTAGAATAATTTAGCCTACAATACAATGGCATGGTGTGAACTTATTGACAATGCAATCTTTCCGGACACAAGTTTCAACCCAGAGCACATAACTGCAGCCTACATGTATTAATCAAGATTCATTACTCACAGATTCATTTTTTTTATAATAACAATCTGAGTTCTAATGTCAAGGACCATTCAATTTCTATCAGAAGAACTCATTACTAGGAAGGCATTCGGCTCTGCATTTCTTAGTTTTGCTTGACAAAACTGTTTTACTCTACCAAAGTAGACAATGATAGTTATATTAACATAACTAGGCAGGGCAGGGAGGAATGCTCTTGAACTCACCGAATCGAACATGGGCAGCATTCTCCCTCGGATAACACTGAGAATTATCCACAAACCCAGCATTGCGCCTGGCATAGTCACTGAACCGGGCAGGAGACAAGATCTCCACATCATCATCGTCGTCGTCCTCAGACATCGCCGGCTTCTCCAGATCGATCATACGGCGATAACCGGACGACCTCCCCTGCACACCGCCACCATGGTCAGGTTTCCTCCTGGCAGAAGAACCCTGCTCAGCACCCAAATTCCCTGCGACCCCATTGCCACACCAGATGGCCTGCTTGCCCCGCGACAGATCCGGATCAATCTGCGGCAGAAAGGCAGAGGGAATCGTCGATTTAGCAGCAGGAATTTGGGGAAAGGTTAGGAGATTCCTGTTTGGCATATGGCCTGAATAGCATAGCGTAGCGTAGCTCACCGTGTGGATGTGGGATTGGGAGGAAGTGGCCATGGCCATGGAATGGGTGGGAACAGGATAGAGGACATCGTGGGATTGCTCCCAGAAGGGCACATCGGGCCTGAGATTCCTCTGCGCCCAATACAGCCTATGCAGGTCCTCCACCTAGAGACACCACCACAACCAGATGCAACCGCATGAGCAAGGGAAATACGATATTTAACAGTACAACAATATCTATCCAATCTGTGGAAGAAATTGCGAAAAGAATTGACTTTATATTCTTTTTTAATCGTGATTTACACGGGCTGGCTGGTGAGGAAAGAAGGGATTTTTGCGGGGAGCAAGTAGGTAGGCAGGGGAAGGGAGGGGAAGGCACCTGGTGGCGGTAGGCGTGTTCTTGGCGGAGCATTGCGTGGGCGAGGCGGTGGTCCTGGGGCGGCGTGCAGTTCTCCGGCGACGGCGGCGCGCAGTTGAGATCCAAATCCATGACGGCGGCCATGATCCGCCCTCCTCCTCTCCCAGGACTGGACTGTACCCGACCCAACAACAACGACCAAGCAAGCAAGCAAGCAGCCAACAGAGAAGCTAATTCAGATCAAGCAAATCTACCGGCGGGAGGAAGAAGCACAAGCAGGCGGGCAGCCGGGCAAAGAAAATAAACCATGGATTGAAACGAGAGAAAACATCGGCCAAGATTACTCACCGCGGGGATGGAGACGGACGGGGAGGAAGGAAAAACAATTGGAGGCCGAGGCAGGGGCTACTGGTCGCCTCCTCCTCCTCCTCCTCCTCCTTTGTGCATGCTTTCCTTGTGATGTTTTTCCTTGCTCTACTCTCTACTCTCTACTCTCTTTCTTTCCCCAGGCAGGCAGGCAGCTCTCTCTTTCACCACATCTCGGCCGTCGCTGTTGCGCCGAGTTGTTTTCTTCCTCCCCCCATCTGCGATGAATCTGCTGGCTGTTCCTTTTTTACCGCTGGACAGTGAGCGAGGAGCCGAGCCGATCTGGGTCTCCTCCCAGTCCCACGGGATAGAGGGGAGCTGTGGTTGCTATGGGTGCCGCTGTCCCGTCTCAGCCGTACTGTCAGCTACTCCCCTCCCTCTCTCTCCTGCTTTTCTCCTCTCTGCTCCTCTGCTGCCGCTGCTCTCTCCTTTGGAGTAGGAGGAGTGTTTTTTTACTGGTAGAGTGAGCACTGCGCTGCGCTTCACTGGCCGCAGCTGCAACTGGACGGACCCCTGCAATGCACTGTTTGCTTTTCTCCTCCGAAAGCTCGGGCCTTTGGAACTACTGCTGCTGCCGTGAATTCGGACCCCTTCCTTCCTTCTACGACTGCACTTCCATTTGGTACGTACTCCCTCCCTTTAGAATTACTTGTCTAGATACATCCATTTTCGAAACAAGTAATTCCAAACGGAGGGAGTACTACTGCTACAGAGCCGGTGAATTATGCTCCCACCACGAGCTTTGAAATTTAGGAAATTGGGATTTTGACTGCCTGCAAATTTTCTCTCTAGGAATTAGGTGCTGAAATTCCTTGGTGGTACTAGGATCAACGAGGGATGATAGTATCTTGGGCTTGGGCTTGGCCTGGCCGACCCGGGGCAGGGACAGTCTGTGTGTCTGTGGACGTATGGATGCACTGAATAATGGATGAATAAAGTAGTAGTAGTAGTATCTCGTGTGGGTGTGCGATGCTGATGAGATGATCTTTGTGTGTGTTGTGTTGCTAGCTTGCGTGTCAAACTGTGGAAGGGGTCGGGGGAGCCCGGATGGGATGGATCCCTGTCGGCCGGCCTCATTGCAATTTGCTTACCAAATAATCACACGGTTTAAGCCAACGACTAACTCATAACTATGCATGCATGGTCCCTGTTAGAGCATAGTTTACTGGCTACGTGAAAGTGACGTGTCATCTATAGCCAAGCTTATAGCCAACAAATACTCTCAAGTAGTGATCTAAATGTTTTTATATTACTTTACGAAGGGGTACAATAGTTAGTAGATATAAAGATGTGCTACTTTATTACTGTATGGCCCATCTGTCTCTTTCACGTACTACTAGTGGTGCCTAGAAACACGTGCTGCAACTGGCTCTTATTTTATAGCCGGCTCCTTCTTTTCTCTGCTCTCCATGTCAGCAGAAAAATAATATTTTAACTCTTATAGCCTACCTACATAATCTTATTGTACCTGCACTTACGGAAATCTAGTCTTACAAGTGTGCGTGTGACTTTGCATCCATGATGAACTTTCACAGTAATCAATTAATCAGCTCCACAAAACTTAAGTTTACTAAGGTTTCATCTGAGGCTTGACGCGTCCTTTTCATGCCACCTTTAGGTTGGCCACTTTGTAAGTCACGACCACCACCGTCTTGTGCTGGGTTCCTACAAGAAGCACTTCATGCATGCCCGGAAATAACCAGAAGAATAATCAACATGTGAGAGAATATGGGAAAGAAAAGGAAAAGAGATGATGAGGAAGAGAGGTGGAAATACATGATGGTGGTGATAGGAAGGAGACAAGGAAAGCAGTTACGGGAGAACACTATATTGGTACTACTCAAAATGTATACCTGTACGTGTGGAATTATAATATTCTTTTTTGCGGATAGTGAAATTATTAATATAATATTCTTTTTTGCGGGTAGTGAAATTATAATCGTGTATACGCATAAAATTCCTAGTTGTTTTCTGAGGCCCATGGCAAGTGAGTGTCATTTTCATGCGCTTTAGATTGGCCGTTTTGTAAGAGCATCTATGATGTGGCAAATCCAGCAACGCCCATATGTCCGCCGATGCGCCTGGGTCGCCCCATTTGTCGTGTCTGGCAACTACATATCTCAAATGCAGACTCTCAAATACATGCACATCCATGCACGTCCATCATACACGGCAATAATGCACATAAATAACAACTATTGGTACAAAAAAATACATAGTTCTTATATAAAATTTATTTGAAGTACACAACTTAAACATTAGCTCTTTGATTTTCATTGTGGGTCCATATGTGCTCCAGAAGATCGTTGAGTAGCTGCGCATGCATCTGATGATCTCGAAGATTTTGATTGCTCGATTTTAGACCGGTTCTGTTTTTATTGCATAGTTTGCTTATTTTGATGATGCTATGAATTACATCGGGGTATAAGTCATGAAAAAGTTAAAATACAGCAGGTACTATGCAAGGTCAATTATGAATTTGTTTATAACAGTACCTGAGTTTATGGTTTACCGATTATACTAACAGATCTCACGAAGTTTCTGTTGGGTCTTATGTGCTGAAGTTTTCATATTTTGGGTGAGATTACGATGGACGTATGGATGAATTGAATAATGAATAAAATAATAGTACTACTAGTATCTTGGATGTGTGGTGTTGATGATCTTTGTGTTGTTTGTTCGCTTGCGTGTCAACTGTCGAAAGGGTTGGGAGAGCCCCGATGGGATGGATCCCTGTCGGCCTCATTACAATTTGCATACCACCTAGTCACCGGTTTAAGCCAACGACGAACTGATTACTATGCATGCATGGTATGGTCCCTTTTTAGGGCAAAGAGGTACCACTCCCTCCCATCCATATTATTTGTCGCTCAAATGGCTGCATCAGAGGGAGTACGTAGCACGTGCGAATTAGTATTTACGGTTTTCGTGGTCTAGATTCCTGTTGTAATTTTTTATATTTAAGATGATTCACACTTCTGATGAATTTTCATAATAGATACTGATCATTTTTATCAAATAAAAAATTGCTAAGGTTGCACCCGAAGCTTGTGTCGTTTTCATGCGCTTTAGGTTGGCCACAAGCTTCGTAAAGTCGCCACCGTGTCGTTGTGGTACAGGGAATATCCTATTCATGCATGATCGGAAATGACCCAGAGAAAAATCAGCAGGTGGGAGAATATGGGAAAAAAAAATGAGGACGAAGAGAGGTGGAAATATATAAATGGGTGGTGAGGGCATCTCCAGCGCTGACCGGACATTGTATCAGTTCATTAACCATTGGGGACCAGTCTATGAACACTGATACGAAAGTTGACCATCTAAAGTTATCCCCTGAATGTCCATCCAGGTACGATCAATTTAAAATTAAAATCCGCCCGACTTACAACAAAAAAGAGACAAATACGCATAATTTTTACATTCCCGGTCGCAAAAGAATATCAGTCAGTCCGGCAATTCACGCAAATGTTTTGCCCTGTCAGACCGGTCATCCGAGCCTCATCGTCACTCTGCCGCCGCCTCCTTCTTCGCCCCCGCCTTCTTCGTCTCCGCTTCCAGCCAATCCTTTTGTTACTTCAACATCTTGAAACAGACGGCTTGTATGATCATTCTTCCAGCCAATCCTTTTGTTACTTCAACATCTTCAAGGTGTTCATCTGGATCATCGTGATCGTAGACCTCCTCCCAACCCTGTTTGTCCGGTGGCCCAATCCGGTTGTCGTGTGTCTGTGCCTGGATGGGCATACGTGCCCTGCTGGTTGTACATGCCGGACTGGCTGAAGCCCGGTTGCGAGTCGGGCTGGGTGTACATGTCCAACTTGTTGGACATGCCGGTTGCGTGGACTCAGAGTCATCCAGCTGCCCGTCCTCGTAGCAAACTCTGTCTCCACCTTCGTCCTAGATCATATCAAAGATCTGCCTATTTGTGTCGTACTATGCTGGCTCGCCTGCTTGAGACATACCACCAAACTGCGTGCGGGCACCCAGGTGCTCAATGCCCGGCGTCCGTGCCTGTACAACTTGTGGCGTCGTGTTGACGTACACGTAGTAAGGCACGTGCTGGGAATGCCTACTGGGCTGTTTGGCAGCGTAGAAGTAGGGTGCCTTGTACTGCTTCGGTCAGGGGAGCGTCGGCACAAACAGCAATGACATCGGCGCCCCGCGTACCAAACTCCACCCTACACCATGACCGTCACCTGCACGTCCACCACCTCCACCTCCGACGGCCTTCTGCTTCTTGACCGGTGCCACCTTTGCCTTCGCTTTGAGGCGGGTGGTTTTGACGTGTCTCCGAGTTGATCTTCTAGGCGAGCGTGTGGTCGCCGGATCCTCCACCACTGCCGTCTACGACTGTTTTTCGTGCAAGTCCATGCGCCGGTGGGGAGAAAAAAGGCAGGGATTGGGTGACGAGCGGCGGGATGGAAGAGAGAGTGTTGAGAAAGGGGGATTTTATCATGGAAATAGTGTGGATGGCTACAAAAGCGCGGGTTCCGCCTTAGTTTTGGATGGGCCGGAGGTGTCTGGTGTTCAGACTCCCGTAAAGCCCCTTGATTTGATTTCAGTTTGCGGAAAATGGTGGTCCAAATCGTCCCGCAGGCCGATGGAGACGGTGTTGGACGACTTGCGGAGTTCCAACCATACGGTCCAGACATATGCGGCCAGTTTGAGAGGCAGCGTTGGAGATGCCCTTATAGGAAAGAGACAAGGAAAGTTGTCATGTCGACTTTGTTGTCATTCTCTAATCACAGCGCAGTTTAGTCCAACGACTAACTGGTTACTCCCTCTCTGTAAAGTAATATAAGAGTTTCAACGGAGTACTATGCATGCATGCGTGCCCCCAGTTGATTAATTTTACAGCAAATACATACTTACTTCCAGCGCAAAAAGAATATATATATACTTATATACGTGCAAAGTTCCTAGTTGTTTTCTGAGGCCCATGGCAAGTGAGCGTCGTTTTCATGCGCCTTAGATTAGATTGGCCACTTTGTAAGCCACGACCACCGCGTTGCGCTGTTACAAGGACCGGGTTGTGGAACAGCGAATATCCTTGTCATGGCCACAAATAACCAAAAGAAAATTCAACAGATGAGAGGAAAAAGAAGGGATAAAAAGAGATGGGAGAGGAAGAGAGGAGGAAACGATGGGAAAGAGACGGAGGAAAGGCTGGCTGTTGTGTGTGGGAGAATAACTACATGCTACTGGTACGTGGTAGCAGTACTGCTGCATCAAACAAACCAAAGCTGATGCTCCTGCCCAAAAAGCCCCTGCCTGCCTGCCTTTGTCACCTCAGCTACGCTACGGTCTAGCTCCAGTCTCAGTCTCATCTTCATGCATGCATGGCCCCCATCCTCCTCATCTTGATGTGACAGGGTCCTGCCTGCCTGCCTGCACGCTCTCTTTCTCCGGGGTGCCACAAGCAGCACTCCATTGCACTCTGTTTCCATTTTGCTGAAATGGTTTGTATTATTATTGTCTTTTGGCCTTAGAAGAAAGAGGGGTTTCATTATTTAGTTTCCTGCCCAAATTGTGTAAGATTATATTTTTTGCTTTGTGCTGTAAATTGGTTTAGTAGGTAAGAAAAAAGGGGGCAAGAGAGGAGGGCAAGCAAGCAAGAGTAGTACCAGCATGGGAACATAACTAACAGAGGGGACAAGTGCTCGTGTGGTCCCTTCATGTCCACACAAAACACATAATCAGTACTACTAGTACTAGTACTCCTAACTAGTACTGCAAGTGTTCGAAAATCTTACAAAAAGGCAAAGAAAAAAAAAACATTATGGCAAATGGTCATTGTGGTTTCTGAGGCCAAGGATGAACCAAGAAAGATCAACGGTGAGTGCATGCATCGAGGGAAGTAGTAATTTTTTTTAGGCGCATAGAGTATCTATAGTTGGACTTGGTAATTCCGGCCCCCTACATGTCCATCGACGCGTTCGCACACATCCGCGAACCCCTCATATCAGCTGCCGGGCCGCCATACATCTCAAATATAAATCCTCAAACCCATGAAAATCCATGCATGTCCATCATACACGTGAATATCACACGTAATAAATATTTGTTCGTAGTGAAAATACATAGTTTGAAAATCAATTTTATTTTAAACATTAGCTCTTTGATATTTGTGGGTCCGCATATGCTCCACAAGATCACTGAGTAGCTTCGCGTGCACTTGATGCATATGCAAAAAATTGATAAGAGCATCTGCAGCCGGACTTGGCAAATGCGGCCCCCTATACGCCCGCGGGCGTCCGAGCGCCCGGCGACCCCTCGTATGTTGCGGAGCACATCCACATACCTCAAATTCCGATCCTCAAATCCATGCAATCCATGCACGTCGATAATACAAAACAAATTGTCTGAATTCCAAAGTTCGAAACAAAGCAAAGAAAATCATAGTTCAACAAACCAGACATGCCAAAATGAAATCAATATCCGAGCGTGACAGATGGCCTCGGATCACTGGCCGGGCGCCTGCTCCGAGCAGATTGCGTCGTGCTCCAGGCGGAATGCGTCATACTTGTCCTCCTCCGCCTGCATCCGGGTCGCCTGCTCCGTCTGCATCCGGGCTGCCTGCTCCGCTTGCATCCGTGCCGTAGCCGCCCTCGCTGCCTTGTACTCTTTATGGTCGTTGATCTCCTTCTTATTGTCCGCAAACCACTTCTTCCCATGCTCATCCAAGAAGGTTCCGTCCGCCAACATGATCCTCGCATCTTCCGCGTCCCGTGCGAGTTGCAACATCTCCTTCTAAAGCTCTATGACGCCAAATGTCTTGGCCTTCTCGAGTTCCCATTTGATCGCCGCTTGTTGCTTCTCCAACTCGATCTTCTCCTTCTCAATTTCGAGCTTCTTCTCTGCCCTCTTTCGATCCCACTCCATCCTTTCCTTTTGCGCATCCAACATGAGCTTGTACCTCTCTTACTTGTTCTCCCTCGCCGAAAAAATGCCCGTCCATGTGGATGATATTTTTGTAGCCGTGGTGTCACAGGAGCCTTCTCCCACTTGTTTTCCATGACTTGGCAGTTATCCTTTGGCACGATGGCTTTTCCATTCATCACAACAACATCATCCTCTTCATCGTCCAACCCAATTGATTGGTTGGAGCTTGAGCCATCATTCCTCTTCTTGCCGAACTTGAGATCGACCACAAGTTGGTTCCACTTTGGCTTGCCATTCAATATGATCCAACAATGGCTAAAAGCAATGGGCTTCTTCTCTATCTCGTGATACAAAGTGGCTGCCACTGCCGTCTAGCAAACAACATATGCATGAGCACGAGAACGCAAAGACAAGAAGCATATGCAAATGACGACAAGATGAAGCAATTGAGCTTACGTGAGTTGTCAATGCCATCCCACTTTGAGGGCGTTTGGTCACTTGTGAGTAGTAGCCGACATACTTGTTCACTTCCCCTTGGATGACCCCCCAATAATGTTGGAGAGATGGCACATTGCGGGTGGTCACGATAGGATGTGACTCCACATACTCCTTTTGTTCGTGATACTCCTTACAAATTTTCTTTCAATACTTGTTCCCATTTTGCTCGGTGCCACATATTGTATCCATCATTGTGGCCAACCAAGCTTTGACCAACAACATGTCCTCATATCTTGAGAATGCCGGACCTCTTGCCTTCATCGTCTTGGTCTCCTTCTTCTTCTTGCTCGGATTGGGATCGGATGTTGTCCCAACTTTAAATGCGGTGGTGGCCTCCAATTCATACTCCATTTCGATCGGATCTTCATTTTCATTGATCATGTTCAACAAGAACGTCTCTACATGATTATGGTTTGCAAGCATTCATCATGTGCGAAATGAACTGGTGGCCTTCTAAAAGATTTGATCGGATAGGAGCAAAGAAAGCGAACCGACTCTTGTTCCCTCATTCCGTCGAACATGTCGAGGGCATCCCGGGCACTCCTGGTGCCCGTGCTCATCCGCGCCCGAACGAGCTGCAGCGAGTCACATACGTCGACGCCGGCATCTGCGTGGGTGGAAAGCCCTTCGAAATGGCCCAGCCGGCCGTCGAATCCTCCTTTGTCCCAATGGGGTTGGATGGCGTAATCCGCGTCGGTGCTTGGATGAAAGGGGTGAGGGGATCTGGGAACAGCGAAGGAGACAGTTGCTCCACCATGTCCGAACCTCCCTACGGCGGCGCCGCCACCTCCTCTCTCGCTGTCGGCATCGTCATAACTTTCGGGTGACGCTCTCCTCCTTGCAACTCGCAGCCAACGAAGGGACCCGCTGACGGATGAGGCGGATAGCGTCTCCGTCGCGGCAGTCTGGGTTGGGCTGGACGACATCTCCGACGGTGGATCAGGACCGGTGGTGAGGATTGGGAGCAAGGGTGGAGGACGACGAGGGTCCGAGCGCGGGAAAGGGTGGATGGCGGTGGGAGGAGGAGGAAGGTTTTGGTGGATTTGGTGTAATTTGTGGTGGGGTTGGGCTGTCGGGTCCGACATGGCGGGCTTGCCCGGGCGCAGTCGGGCGCCCCCACATCCGCCCCATATTTGGGCTGGATTTGAGGGGTGCCGGTCAGCCCGGGCGTTTGGGGCCCGTTTAAGGAGCCCGTCTTGGTCGAAAAATCATGATCGGTTAGTGACCGGACAACCCGCCCGGGCGTATGAGGAGGGTTTGAGGCGCCCGACTGTAGATGCTCTAAGCTGATCTGCATTTTCTTCTTTCGGGATCTCAACTTGTTCTCCAGGCTTCTCAAAATCATGGGTTCGGCTGCCCCATCACTCTCATGCTCGGCAATCATATTGTATAAAGTGATAAAACATGCCATCAGCTTCCAGTCTCTAATTCCGACATCACTACAGCTCCACGAAAAATTCCCAACGAGTTTGGAGTACTCCAAATGCCCTCTTCACATCTTACCTAGGTGCTTAATGCATTGATGAAAAGTGGCTTTGTTTGTTGCCTTGGGGATCATATATGGTCTTCACAAAGTCCGCTCACTCAGGATAGATAGCGTCGGCAAGGCAGTACCCATGTTATAGTTGCGGCCGTTGATAGTGTAGTTGCACGGCGGAGGTTACCTATTACAAAGTCTCCTGAACACGGGAGATTGCTCAAGCACATTGATGTCGTTCTGAAAACTAGACATTCCAAGAAAAATCATGCCAAATCCACAAGTCATGTGATGTCACTGCTTCTCATATGATGGTGGCCTCTTTGGTGTGACTGTCTTACATCCCGCGCAAACCTTTGGGATAGTTCTTTCACTGCCAACGTGTCCACTAAAAAAAATCGTGCCAAATCCACAAGTCATGTGATGTCACTGCTTCTCATATGATGGTGGTCTCTTTGGTGTGACTTTATTACATCCCGCGCACACTTGTAAAACCTTTTGCCTATCCAATAGCCAGCAACCTTTCTGTCATGCACATTTGGTTCTTTCACATACTCTGATGCAAACTCCTCTCCACGTCATGGGATAACTTTACAGTGATCTTCAAGCATGTGCACTCCCCCATACGAACCATCTCACCAACGGCATCGGCGGCGGTACCAAGTGCAAGCATCCCCATAGCATCAGTGCATTTTCTGCTTAGCAGAGAATGAGAGTTGTCAGCAACAATCCCTGGTGAGCTTGATGTAGGGATCGTGAGCCTCCACTCCCTCTAACACATGCCAAGAACAATAGTTTGTTCATATGAAAGCATCGAAGAAACCATTTATCAGATAAACCTGGGATGGAAGCAAAATAGTCTCTATAGAGTAGCATGCTCCAGAGACCTTATCACGATTCAGAGCTCTTACCCCTTTGATCGAGCCCTTGAGGTTGAGAATGTGCTCGATGTCCCGGTCCATCTCCTATTGGATGCCCACGATCATCACCATCTCGGCTTCTTCATCCAAATCTGGCGAATCCATGAACACCTTTTGAGCTAATTCATCAAGCTCTGTTGGTTCATACTCCTCTTCCGACGAACCATCCGAATCCATCGTTTCCCCTACAAATCAACCACAAAAAACTGGCCGGACAATGTGTCGAACACATGGAGGGCAAGGCATATTCCGTGAGTAGCTGCAGCATACCGAGGCAGCATCCGGGTTGACGACCGTGCCTGTGCGGGCGAGAATAGGGTGGAGGAGTGTTTTGGTGGTACTGTGGGCGCAGTACAGTGGTGGAGCAAAGGTGCCGCGGAGGTAGGGAGGGATGGTGTGAATGAGGGATAAGAGATGAGAGAAACAAGTCAAATCAGCATGGTTCGGGGGGGGGGGTGGTGTAATTTGTGGTAAGGTTGTCCTATTTGGTCCGACATGGTGGGCGCGCCCGGTTGTACCAGGGCCTCCCCATATCTGCCCCAAATCTGTCAGTCTGGGTGTTTGGGGCCAGTTTGAAGACCCCGAGGCAAGCCAACTTTTTTAGCAGTAAATGATTGGGTCGTCCGTCCGGGAATATAGGGGGTTTGGGGCGCTGTAATTGCCCTAAGAGCATCTATAGACGGACTCCCCAAATTGATCGGGCGGACACAGTAACACTGACCATACAGGAGGGAGAAGCAAAAATGTGGCCTAGTCGGATCCCTCAAAGCCTTCTTAAATGTCTGAGCTGTCCGTCACTCATCATATTGCCCCTATATATGGTGTGAGTATGATCAGTGCACGGGCGTGTCCGGTTAGTGGTCCTGCGTTCTCCACATAAGTTTTAGCCAACCATAGACCATCTTTTTTCCTTCCTTTATTATTTCTTTCCTTTCTCTCTCATCTCCATCAATGGCATGCATGTGACCGGACCTATAAGGAAAAAATAAGGGACGTGGCTACGTGCACGGACAAAAAGGTACTCCAAACGGACATGCTTGGACACTGACTGTGCGCGTCCGCGGACGTTTGAAGGGCCAAATTTGCCCAGTCCGGCTGTAGGTTCCCTAAGAGCATCTAGGGTGTATCTACAACCGGAGCTAGCAAAATCTGCCCCCGAACGTCAGCGACGCGTCCGAACACGTCTGCAGATAGTGACCGGTCGACACTCAAATATTTGATGCCAGAACTCGATACCTCATTTCAAATATCAAATCCATACAATTACATGCAACATAAAACCTAATCTAAATGTTCGCCGACGACCGTCCTTGTTATTCCTTCTGTGTCCCTATCTGTGAGCACCGCAAAATGAAGGTCTGGTCACCAGCGAGTTAAAGTAGGACATGGACACGAACTAGCCCACATGGTACACGAGGTGGCTGCCGTCTCCCACGCCCAACTCTTCCTCGTCAAAGCCCATGTCCTTGACGTCGCTGATCATCATGAGACCAATGATGGACGTGGACGGGCGTTGCGGCTCGGCGACATGCGACTTCGCCTCCACAGCATTGGCTGCGAGGGCTGTCATGGCCTCCCGCGCCCTTTCCTTGCACGATGGGCATGCCTCGCGTCCGCATCATACTAGTCGCAAGCCATGATGGTATTCACCACCGACTCAGATCCCGATCCTGTGGGGACGACGCCCCACCAGAGGGGTTGCGCCACTACCTCGGGTTCGGGCAATACATGGACCACACCGTGTCCGACGATGCAACAGTCACACATCGCCCGCTACCTGCCTCGATGGATCCAAGCGTCAGTTGTGCGGACGCAATGGATTTCTGCCGGAACGAGTCCGTCCGTGTTCAGGCGCACTCCTCGTGGGAGCGACGGAGAGTCAACCGGAGGGCATCTCCTCCTCAGGCCCGCAAGGGACCCAATCGATACTGCTTTCCTGCTCCACGCTGCTCGGCCGCGGTTTTCTCTTTTGGAGTAGGATATTTTTACTGGTACTGTGTTGGCTGGGGCCTGGGCGTATGTACCATCCCTATGTAAGAGCATCTATAGACGGACCTCTCAAACCCGCCTCATACGCCCGGGCGGGCTGCTTGGTCGCTGACCGGTCACGTTTTATCGACCCAGACGGATGCCTCAAACGGGCCTCAAACACCCGGGCTGGCAAGACTTCATATCCAAATTTCAAATATGGGGCGGATATATGGGCGCCGGCACGTAGCGCCACGCCGACAGACGAAGGGGTCCCACCGAAATGCCTCAAACCCGGCGGTCCGGTTAGTCTCCTCCGTCGGATGGTGGCGCCACAGCGCAACTCCGGCGGGCCACGTAGTGCATTGCCCGGCTATTTAAGTCGACCGGCAGCACCGAAACCCTACCATCCATCCAAATTTTCCTCCTCCTGTCCGCCATCCCCGCCACTTTCCACTCCACCTGTCCGCCTAGTAGCCATGCCCCCACGCCGTTGGGTGAGGAGCGGGCCCTTTTTAACGCTGGAGCGCCGGATCGAGCTCCTTGAGTAGATCTGGGCTAGGCGCAAAGCCCGGATCGCCGCGGGGCTACCTCTGGATGTAATGGATCGGGAGAAGGTGTTGGAGGAGGAGAAGGTGGAGGAGGAGGACTTTGAGGAGGAGGGGGATGAGCCGGTGGAGGAGGATGTGGGGGACGCTTGCGACGGGGATCTGCAGGCAGAGCAGCAGGCCATCCTCGATTCCCTCCGGTCGGAGTCGGCTGCGGAGGCAAGACACCGTCGCCGGCAGGAGATGGAGGCGCAAGAGGCTGGGGAGGAGGCGGAGATGTTCGCCTACATGGATGCGGTCGAGCAAGACGAGGATGAGTCGGAGCCTCCTACCCGCCTGTCCAGTCGGCGCCTGGCACCTTCGTCATGGACATTTCCGACGATGAAGAGTAGCTAGGGTAGTACGTAGATGTAGCACGTAGGATTTCTTTTGCATGGTTTGTATGAATTTAGGGGATGAAATTTGAGAGAGGTAGATACAAAGTGGCTAATTTGAGGCGTGAGAGGTCAGTGCTCGCGGACATGCCGGGCGCGTCCGTGGGCGTTTGAGAGGCCGGATTTGCTGAGCCCGGGTTGTAGATGCTCTAGCTATTTGCTTTTCTCGTCGAAAACGAAGAGTAGCTAGGGTAGTACTTAGATGTACTACGTAAGATTTTTGCATGTTTTGTATGAATTAGGGGATGAAATTTGAGAAAGGTGAATGCAAAGTAGCTAATTTGAGGAGTGACCTATTAGTGCCCATGGACGCACCCGGGCGCGTCCGCAGGCATTTGGGGGGACGGATTGGCTGAGTCCGATTGTAGATGCTCTGACTGTTTGCATTTCTCGTCGAAAAGTTTGGGTTTTGGAACTACCGCACTTCTATTTACTACTACTGCTGCAGTCAGTCAATACTTCTTCCATGCAGTATACATTATAATTTGACCGAGAAAATGCTAGTAAGAAATTCGAACTAGTCGTGTTTTTTTTTTCTTATCTGCAGAAATTAGATACTGACTACTGACTACTGACTGTTGAACTGGTTTTATTTTGTTGTAAAATTCCTTGGTACCAGGATCAGAAGAGATAATAATATGTTAGGCCTGGCCGAACCGGCGACAGTCTGTCTATGGACGTATGAATGGATTGATAATGAATAAAGTACTATCATCTCGTGTGTGGGTATGCGATGCTGATGATCTTTGTGTTGTTTGTTCGCTTGCGTGTCAACTGTCGAAGGGGTTGGGAGAGCCCGGATGGGATGGATCCCTGTCGGCCTCGTCACTATCTGCTAATCACACCGCACACCAGTCTAACCCAACCACTAACTTGATGCCATGCATGGTCGAATATTTATTAGTGCAACTGAGCATACACTTGTACGTCCCGAAATCTAAGTCGTATGATACCACCGCCCCAAAATGCTTGTCTTAAATTTGTTTAGATACGGATGAGATGGAGGGACTACGTAAGTACAAACGTATGTGGATTACTAAGGTTTTGACGGCGGCGACGCGGCGACCGTTCAGTGATTCAGAAACCTTGACCTAATTTTTTAAAAATTATATATGGGGTGGTTTTTTTACTTGTGAAGTTTCATGATAGATATCGATCATTTTCGCATAAAAGAAGAAGGAAATACTACTAAGGTTTTCTCTGGAGCTTGAGGTGTCGGTTTCATGCGCTTTCGGTTGGCAACTTTGTAAGTCACGACTCACGACCAGTGCACCACCGTGTTGCTTTGTGCTGTTACAACACACACCGACCGTGTTGTGGAACAGGGAATATCCTCCTCGTGGCCAGAAATAAGCAGGAGAAAAATCAACAGTTGGGAGAATATGGGAAAAGGCAAATAATAGGAAAGAGACAGGGGAAAGGCTGGCTGTCGTGGGAGAATAACTACATGCTACTGGTACCACTACTGCACCAAATTTATTTTATTGCCCAAAAGGCCCCTGCCTGGCGTTGTCACCTCAGCTACGGACTTGGCTCCAGTCTCAGTCTTCTTCATGCATGGCCTGGCATGGCCCCTACTCATCTGACGTGACAGGGTCCTTCCTGCATGCGCTCTCTCTCTCTCTCTCTCTCTCTCTCTCTCTCTCTCTCTCTCTCTCTCTCTCTCTCTCTCTCTCTCTCTCTCTCTCTCTCTCTCTCTCTCTCTCTCTCTCTCTCTAGGGTGCCACAGGCAGCACTCCACTGCACTTTGCTGTGTACCTACTAGGTTTCGCTGCCCATTTGGTTCAAATGGTTTCAACTATTATTGTCTTTTCGCATTAAGAAAGAATAGACCTCCTTTTATTTTCTGCCAAAAGTACGTAGTACTAAGTACTCCTACTTATAATGCTGGTAGTACGTCAAGTGTATCAAGTAGTAGTAAAGGAGGGGAAGCAAGCAAGCAAGACACATAAATACATAGTAATTAACAGAGGGGACAAGTGCTCCTGTGGTCCCTTCATGCCCACACATAACACAGAATTGGTACTCCCTCCGTCTAGGTGTGTAAGTCATCTTACGAAAACCAAATAATCCCAAAACACTTAGACGCGGTACATTAACTATCATCTCGTTTCTTGTTTCGTGACATATCAACCAATAAGAGATGTGGGTCATGCATGCTTTAAATGATTTGAGACAACCAAACACGACATGCATTGGTCAGTTCGTTGCATGCATTGTTATTAATTAGCAAAAACACATTAAGTTCTCTCGTTTTCCCCTCCACCTTGATCACGGTGCACAACGTAAGATGACTTACACACCTAGACGGAGGGAGTACTAATTGTACTCTTACGAACTACTAGTACTACTCTACAAGTGTTCAGAAATGTTACAAAAAAGATGAAGAAAAAACATTATGGTAAATAGCCGCGGTGGTTTCGGAGGCGAAGGATGAACCAAGAAGGACGAACTCTACAACTATATGCATCGAGCTAGAGCATCTTTTTCCAGGGATAAAAACTCAAAGTCGTAGTATATATTATTGTTGTAGATGGCCGGCAGGATTCTCACAAAAGGTAGATCGAGGACGATTACATTTAGTTTGGTTCGTACTGACTTATATTTTATTCATCCACGGATAGACCGATCTGCCTAACTTTACACCATTATTTTCTTATTATTCTCTGAAAAGCCCTTCAAAGTAAATATTGTTCATGGATGCATGGCCGGTGGCTCTTTTCATTTCCCGGCTAGGCGGGCCCCCTAATCTTATGGCGACGTGGAGGAAGTATAATAGCGAGGTGTAAGAGCAAGAACAATAGTATAGCAAACAACAAGCTATATGTAGTTGTCACGTCACCTAACATTAACAGTAGATTAACAACCGACTGTAGCACGGGCACCAACACACTTTGTGAGAGAGAAATAAGGGTCATATAGTAATAATATAACATACAACCATTAAAGAATTCTCTCGCAAAAAAAACATTAACGAATAATAAGGTAAAAGCACGTTAGTCATAAATTAACTATAGATGATATGAAAGCACGAATATACAGTTAACAATAAAGTATACCGTGTGATGCTGATGATATTTGTGTTTGGTCGTTTGGGTGTCAACTGTCCAAGGGGTCGGGACAGCGGATGCGAAGGATCCCTGTCGGCCTCATTACTATTCGCTAATGACACCAGTTAAGCTAATGACTAACTGATGTTATACATGGCCCCTACTTATTAACGCTAAATAAAAATACACTTATACGTGTGGATTGCTAAGGCTATATCTGAAGCTTGGCATGTTCTTTTGAAGCACTTTAGATTGACGACTTTGTAAGTCACGACTACCGATAAAAAAACTTTTTTCCCTGGAAAACTAGGAGCTCCCTTGGAAGGCGATTAGGGTTTCACGTGGAGTCTAAGGCGGCCGCCGATCGCTCGCGTCGGCGGGCAGCACTGCATCGGGCTCGGATGGCTACGGCACCGGGCTCCCACGGGATAAGGGTGCTCTCTCGCCCCGAGCAGAGAGGGCGCGCATGGAGGAAGCCATGGACAAGTTAGATCTCACCGTAGAGGAGGCAACACCATTGGTTCTGGACAACGATGACAACGGGTCAAGGCAGTTTTGGGCGATCGCAGGCAAGGTCTTGCACCGGAACTTGTTGCATATTCAGACAATCGCCAATGCGTTGCGCCCGGCTTGGGGAAACCCTAGAGGATTGGTGTTCTGCCCGGCGGGTGAGAACATGTTCATTGCAGAGCTTGAGTCCCAACGTGATCGCGATCGCGTGTGGGAGGGATCGCCGTGGCATATAAGTAAGCACGCGATTGTTCTCACGGAATTCAAAGAGTGTATGCAGCCGTCTGAGCTGCAGTTTGAGAAACTTCAGATTTGGCTCAGGGTCCCAAATCTGCCTTTCAATTTGCGGAATGATGTGAGGGGAAAAGCAGTGGCCAAACAAATTGATAAGAACACATCCTCTGTGCAATTCGACCCTGTAGGTGGGTACCTTCGAGCTAGGGTTACCATTGATGTAAGAAAGCCTCTACGCAGGTGGATCTTAATTGATTCTGCAGCAAGGGGTGGGAGGGATTGGTATGATATTCAGTATGAGCAAGCACCAAATTTCTGTTTCTCATGCAGGCGACTGGGACATTCTGACCTTCGTTGTCCGACTCCTGGTACGCGTGATGAAAACGGTGAGATACATTTTAAAACAAGCCTGAGAGCGCCAGAGGAGAAGAAAAAAGGTGTGTCTAATGATAGCTCGTCCAAGGAGCAACAGTCGAGCCAAAGTAGCACTAAAGATGCGCGTGCTACAAACGCTAGAGCTGATCCCAGTCCAGAGGTCAACTCGCCTAAAAATAAGCATGATCAGAGGAATAAGAGAATGGGAGGGCCTTATGGAACGAAGCAAGTTTATCGACAGATCACTTTGCCTCCGACTGATCAACCGCAGGTACCACAAATGAATGAAACCACAAATGATGTGATGGTGTTTAAAGCGGGTGAGGTGCGTACGGATGGTGATGAGAAGGAGTCAGGGGGGGAGCCAGAAACCAAAAAGAAGAAACCGACTCCCACTAACTCTGAAAATTCAGAATGTTCGGCGGCGGTTGCAGAGCAGCCCTGCCGGGAATGATGAGTTGCCTCAGCTGGAACTGCCGGGGGCTTGGGAACCCCGAGGCAGTTCGGGAGGTTCGCAACATTGTGAAGCAGGAAGGGCCCGGTCTCTTATTTCTTATGGAGACCAAAATTTCAGCCAAGCGAGTGGAGAATCTACAGAACTCTCTTGGTTTTGTGGGATGTTTTGCGGTGAGCAGCGTTGGACTCAATAGGGGACTAGGTTTGTTCTGGTCTGCTGATCTAGATGTTGAGCTCAAAAATTATAGTTCTTCCCATATAGTTGTTATGGTGCAGAGGAAAAATGATACGTCCAAAAAATAGCGTGTTACAGGATTCTATGGAGCTCAACGTGTGGAAGATAGATGCCACAGCTGGAGATTCGTGAGAACTTTGTTTGCTATCCGGCATGAAGCTTGGATGTGCATTGGGGATTTTAACGAAACGTTATTCGGCTCCGAACACTTTTCTCTTTCACCAAGACCTGAGTGGGAGATGAAAGCATTCCGGGAAGTAATGGATGAGTGTGCAATGGTTGACTTGGGGTTGTCATGCATGGAATATACATGGGATAATAGGCAGTCGGTTCGATCTAATGTTAATGTTGGGGAACGTAGCAGAAATTCAAAATTTTCCTACGTGTCACCAAGATTTATCTATGGAGAAACTAGCAACGAGGGGAAGAGAGTGCATCTACATACCCTTGTAGATCGCTAAGCGGAAGCGTTCAAGAGAACGGGGTTGAAGGAGTCGTACTCGTCGTGATTCAAATCACCGGAGATCCTAGTGCGAACGGACGGCACCTCCGCGTTCAACACACGTACAGCCGGTGGCGCCTCCCACGCCTTGATCCAGCAAGGAGAGAGGAGAGGTTGAGGAAGACTCCATCCAGCAGCAGCACAACGGCGTGGTGGTGGTGGAGGAGCGTGGCAATCTTGCAGGCTTCGCCAAGCACCAAGGGAGAGGAGGAGGAGGAGGCGGGGCTGCACCAAGAGGAGAGGTTCTCGTGTGTTATGGGCAGCCCCTGTGGCCTCATATATATAGGGAAGGGAGGCTGCGCCCTCTAGGGTTTCCACCCCTAGGGGTGGCGGCCAGCCCTAGATGGGATCAAGGGAGGCGGCCAAGAGGGAGGGAGAGGAGGCGCCACTAGATGGGCCTTAGGGCCCATCTGGACTAGGGTTTGCCCCTCCCACCCATCCTTGCGCCTTGGGCCCCTTGTGGGGCGCACCAGCCCTCCTAGGGGCTGGTCCCTCCCACACTTGGCCCACGCAGCCTTCAGGGCAGGTGGCCCCACTTGGTGGACCCCGACCCTCCGGTGGTCCCAGACATTACCAAATCGCCTCAAACTTTTCCTGTGACCAAAACAGGACTTCCCATATATAAATCTTTACCTCCGGACCATTCCGAACTCCTCGTGACGTCCGGGATCTCATCCGGACTCGAGCAACATTCGGTAACCACATACAAACTTCCTTTATAACCCTAGCGTCATCGAACCTTAAGTGTGTAGACCCTACGGGTTCGGGAATCATGCAGACATGACCGAGACGTTCTCCGGTCAATAACCAACAGTGGGATCTGGATACCCATGTTGGCTCCCACATGTTCCACGATGATCTCATCGGATGAACCACGATGTCAAGGACTCAATCGATCCCGTATACAATTCCCTTTGTCTAGCGGTATTGTACTTGCCCGAGATTCGATCGTCGGTATCCCGATACCTAGTTCAATCTCGCTTCCGCAAGTCTCTTTACTCGTTCCGTAACACATCATCCGTGATCAACCCCTTGGTCACATTGTGCACATTATGATGATGTCCTACCGAGTGGGCCCAGAGATACCTCTCCGTCAACCGGAGTGACAAATCCTATCTCGATTCGTGCCAACCCAATGACACTTTCGGAGATACCGTAATGCACCTTTATAGCCACCCGATTCGTTGTGACGTTTGGTACACCCAAAGCATTCCTACGGTATCCGGAGTTGCACAATCTCATGGTCTAAGGAAATGATACTTGACATTAGAAAAGCTTTAGCATACTAACTACGATCTTTGTGCTAGGCTTAGGATTGGGTCTTGTCCATCACATCATTCTCCCAATGATGTGATCCGTTATCAATGACATCCAATGTCCATGGTTAGGAAACCGTAACCATCTATTGATCAACGAGCTAGCCAATAGAGGCTTGCTAGGGACATGGTGTTGTCTATGTATCCACACATGTATTTGAGTTTCCTATCAATACAATTATAGCATGGATAATAAACGATTATCATGAACAAGGAAATATAATAATAATAACTAATTTATTATTGCCTCTAGGGCATATTTCCAACAGTCTCCCACTTGCACTAGAGTCAATAATCTAGTTCACATCGCCATGTGATTAACATCGATAGGTCACATCGCCATGTGACCAACATCCAAAGAGTTTACTAGTGTCTTAAACTAGTTCACATCACCATGTGATTAAGTCTCAATGAGTTCGGGGTTTGATCATGTTTTGCTTGTGAGAGAGGTTTTAGTCAACGGTCTCGAACCTTTCAGATCCGTGCGTATTTCGCAATTCTCTATGTCATATTGTAAATGCTGCTTTCACGCTCCACTTGGAGCTATTCCAAATGGTTGCTCCACTATACGTATCCGGTTTGCTTCTCAGAGTTACTCGGATAGGTGTTAAAGCTTGCATCGACGTAACCCTTTACGCCGAACTCATTATCACCTCCATAATCGAGAAACATGTCCTTATTTACTCCAAGGACAATTTTGACCGCTGTCCAATGATCCCCATTCTGGATCATTCTTGTACCCTTGAGTGACTCATGGCATGGCACACTTCGGTCGCGGTACACAGCATAGCATACTATAGATCCTCGTCTAAAGCATAGGGACGACCTTCGTCCTTTCTCTCTTTCTGCCGTGGTCGAGCTTTTAACTCTTAACTTCATACCTTACAACTCGTGCAAGAACTCCTTCTTTGGTGATCCATCTTGAACACTTTCAAGATTATGTCAAGGTATGTGCTCATTTGAAAGTACTATTGAGCGTTTTGATCTATCCTCATAGATCTTGATGCTCAATGTTCAAGTAGCTTAATCCAGGTTTTCACTTGAAAACACTTTAACCCTATATGCTTTACGAGAAATTCTACATCATTTCGATCATCAATATGTCAACAACATATACTCATCGAGAAATTCTATAGTGCTCCCACTCACTTCTTTGGAAATACAAGTTTCTCATAAACTTTGTATAAACCCAAAATCTTTGATCATCTCATCAAAGTGCACATTCCAACTCCGAGATGCTTACTCCAGTCCTTAGAAGGATCGTTGGAGCTAGCATACCTTTTAGCATCCTTAGGATCGACAAAACCTTTTTGATTGTATCACATACAACCTTTCCTTACGTGAAGGTAAGGAAACTCGTCTTGACATCCATCTGCCAGATTTCATAAATGCAGCTTGTGCTAACATGATTCCGACGGACTTAAGCATCGCTACGGATGAGAAAATCTCATCGTAGTCAACTCCTTGAACTTGTGAAAAACTCTTTGCCACAAGTCGAGCTTCATAGAAGGTGACATTACCGTCCATGTCCGTCTTCTTCTTAAAGACCCATTTATTTCAATGGCTTGCCGATCATCGGGCAAGTCCACCAAAGTCCATGCTTTGTTATGATACATGGATCCTACCTCGGATTTCATGGTTTCTAACCATTTGTCGAATTTGGGCCCACCATCGCTTCTCCATAGCTCGTGGGTTCATTGTTGTCTAGCAACATGACTTTCAAGACATGATTCTTGTACCACTCAAGTAGTACGCATCCTTGTCACCCTCACGAGGTACGTCGGTGACTTGATCCGAAACTTCATGATCACTATCATAAGCTTCTACTTCAATTGGTGTAGGTGCCACGGAACAACTTCCTGTGCCTGCTACACACTTGTTGAAGTGACGGTTCAATGACCTCATCAAGTCTCCACCATCCTCCCACTCAACTTTTCGAGACGAACTTTTCCTCGAGAAAGGACCCGATTCAAGAAACAATCCCTATTGCTTTCGGATCTGAATTAGGAGGTATACCCAACCGTTTGGGTGTCCTATGAAGATGCATTTTGTCCGCTGGGTTCGAGCTTATCAACCTGAAACTTTTCCACATAAGCGTCGCAGCCCCATACCTTTAAGAAATGACAGCTTAGGTTTCTCTAAACCATAGTTCATACGGTGTCATCTCAACGGAATTACGTGGTGCCCTATTAAAGTGAGTGCGGTTGTCTCTAATGCCTAACCCATGAACGATAGTGGTAATTCGATAAGAGACATCAAGGTACGCACCATATCCAATAGGGTGCAACTATGATGTTCGGACACACCATCACACTATGGTGTTCCAGGCGGTATTAGTTGTGAAACAATTTCCACAATGTCTCAATTGCGTGCCAAAGCTCGTAACTCAGATACTCATCTCCATGATCATATCATAGACATTTTATCCTTTTGTCACGATGATCTTCAACTTCACTCTGAAATTACTTGAACCATTCAATAATTCAGACTTGTGTTTCATCAAGTAAATATACTCAACATCTACTCAAATCATCGTGAAGTAAGAACATAACGATATTCATTTGATGCCTCGGCACTCATTGGACTGCACACATCAAAATGTGTTACTTCCAACAAGTTGCTATCTTGTTCCATCTTCTGAAACCGAGGCTTTTTCAGTCATCTTGCCCATGTGGTATGATTTGCATATCTCAAGTGATTCAAAATCAAGTGAGTCCAAACGATCCATCTGCATGGAGTTTCTTCATGCGTATGTACCAATAGACATGGTTCGCATGTCTCAAACTTTTCAAAACGAGTGAGTCCAAAGATCCATCAACATGGAGCTTCTTCATGCGTTTTACACCAATATGACTTACATGGCAGTGCCACAAGTAAGTGGTACTATCATTACTATCTTATATCTTTTGGCATGAACATGTGTATCACTACGATCAAGATTCAATAAACCATTCATTTTAGGTGCAAGACCATTGAAGGTATTATTCAAATAGAGTAACCATTATTCTCCATAAATGAATAACCGTATTGCGATAGACATAATCCAATCATGTCTATGCTCAACGCAAACACCAAATGACAATAATTCTGGTTTAATACTAATCTTGATGGTAGAAGGAGCGTGCGATGTTTTGATCACATCAAATTGGAAACACTTCCAACACATATCGTCAGCTCTCCTTTAGCTAGTCTCCGTTTATTCCGTAGCCTTTTATTTCGAGTTACTAACACTTAGCAACCGAACCGGTATCTAATACCACTGGTGCTACTAGGAGTACTAGTAAAGTACACATTAACATAATGTATATCAATATACTTCTATTGACCTTGCCAGCCTTCTTATCTACCAAGTATCTAGGGTAATTCTGCTCCGATGGCTGTTCCCTTATCTCGTAAACACTTAGTCTCGGTTTTGGGTTCAACCTCGGGTTTCTTCACCGAGCAGCAGCTGATTTGCCATTTCGTGAAGTATCCCTTATTGCCCTTGCCCTTCTTGAAACTAGTGGTTTCACCAACCATCAACAATTGATGCTCCTTCTTGATTTCTACTTTCGCGATGTCAAACATCGTGAATACCTCAAGGATCATCATATCTATCCCTGATATGTTATAGTTCATCACGAAGCTCTAGCAGCTTGGTGGTAATGACTTTGGAGAAACATCACTATCTCATCAGGAAGATTAACTCCCACTCGATTCAAGTGATCGTTGCACTCAGACAATCTGAGTACAAGCTCAACGATTGAGCTTTTCTCCCTTAGTTTGCAGGCTAAGAAAATCGTCGGAGGTCTCATACCTCTTGGCGTGAGCACGAGCCTGAAATCCTAATTTCAGCCCTCAAACATCTCATATGTTCCGCGACATTTGAAAAACATCTTTCATGCCTCAACTCTAAACCGTTTAACCGAACTATCACGTAGTTATCAAGGCGTGTATGTCCGATGTTCGCAACATCCACAGCACGACGTTTGGGGTTTAGCACACTTAGCGGTGCATTAAGGACATAAGCTTTCTCGTCCGCATAATCGCTACTTTCAACTTTCAACTATATTTTCTCTAGGAACATATCTAAACAGTGGAACTAAAGCGCGAGCTTTCGACATAATTTGCAAAAGGTCTTTTGACTATGTTCAGGATAATTAAGTTCATCTTATGAACTCCCACTCGAGATAGACATCCCTCCGGTCATCTAAGTGATTACATGATCCGAATCAACTAGGCCGTGTCCGATCAACACGTGAGACGGACTAGTCATCATCGATGAACATCTTCATGTTGATCGTATCTACCATCGACTCATGCTCGACCTTTCGGTCTCCGTGTTCGAGGCCATGTCTTTACATGCTAGGCTCGTCAAGTTAACCCTAAGTGTATTGCGTGTGTAAATCTGTCTTACACCCGTTGTATGTGAACGTAAGAATCCATCACACCCGATCAACACGTGGTGCTTAGAAGCGACGAACTGTAGCAACGGTGCACGTTAGGGAGAACACTTCTTGAAATTTTAATGAGGATCATCTTATTTACTACCGTCGTTCTAAGTAAACAAGATGCATAATCATGATAAACATCACATGCAATCAAATAGTGACATGATATGGCCAATATCATTTTGCTCCTTTGATCTCCATCTTGAGGGCTCCATGATCATCATCGTCACCGCATGACACCATGATCTCCATCATCATGATCTCCATCATCGTGTCTTCATGAAGTTGTCTCGCCAACTATTACTTCTACTACTATGGCTACGGTTAGCAATAAAGTAAAGTGATTACATGGCGTTGTTTAATGACACGCAGGTCATACAATAAATAAAGACAACTCCTATGGCTCCTGCCGGTTGTCATACTCATCGACATGCAAGTCGTGAATCCTATTACAAGAACATGATCAATCTCATACATCACATATCATTCATCACATTCTTCTTGGCCATATCACATCACATAGCATACCCCGCAAAAACAAGTTAGGCGTCCTCTAATTGTTGTTTGCATGTTTTACGTGGCTGCTATGGGTTTCTAGCAAGAACGTTTCTTACCTCGCAAAACCACAACGTGATATGCCAATTGCTATTTACCCTTCATAAGGACCCTTTTCATCGAATCCGTTCCGACTAAAGTGGGAGGCGGCACCCGCTAGCCACCTTATGCACCAAGTGCATGTCGGTCAGTGGAACCTGTCTCACGTGAAGAGCGTGTAAGGTCGGTCCGGGCCGCTTCGTCCCACAATACCGTCGAAACAGGATTGGACTAGTAACGGTAAGCATATTGAACAACATCAACGCCCACAACTACTTTGTGTTCTACTCGTGCAAAGAATCTACGTAATAGACCTAGCTCATGATGCCACTGTTGGGGAATGTAGCAGAAATTCAAAATTTTCCTACGTGTCACCAAGATTTATCTATGGAGAAACTAGCAACGAGGGGAAGAGAGTGCATCTACATACCCTTGTAGATCGCTAAGCGGAAGCGTTCAAGAGAACGGGGTTGAAGGAGTCGTATTGTCGTGATTCAAATCACCGGAGATCCTAGTGCGAACGGACGGCACCTCCGCGTTCAACACACGTACAGCCCGGTGACGTCTCCCACGCCTTGATCCAGCAAGGAGAGAGGGAGAGGTTGAGGAAGACTCCATCCAGCAGCAGCACAACGGCGTGGTGGTGGTGGAGGAGCGTGGCAATCTTGCAGGGCTTCGCCAAGCACCAAGGGAGAGGAGGAGGAGGAGAGGCAGGGCTGCACCAAGAGGGAGAGGTTCTCGTGTGTTATGGGCAGCCCCCAGGGCCTCATATATATAGGGGAAGGGGAGGGCTGCGCCCCCTCTAGGGTTTCCACCCCCTAGGGGTGGCGGCCAGCCCTAGATGGGATCAAGGGAGGCGGCCAAGAGGGGAGGGAGAGGGAGGCGCCCACTAGATGGGCCTTAGGGCCCATCTGGACTAGGGTTGCCCCTCCCACCCATCCTGCGCCTTGGGCCCCTTGTGGGCGCACCAGCCCTCCTAGGGGCTGGTCCCTCCCACACTTGGCCCACGCAGCCTTCAGGGCAGGTGGCCCCACTTGGTGGACCCTCGACCCTCCCGTGGTCCCAGACATTACCGAAATCGCCTCAAACTTTTCCGTGACCAAAACAGGACTTCCCATATATAAATCTTTACCTCCGGACCATTCCGGAACTCCTCGTGACGTCCGGGATCTCATCCGGACTCGAGCAACATTCGCAACCACATACAAACTTCCTTTATAACCCTAGCGTCATCGAACCTTAAGTGTGTAGACCCTACGGGTTCGGGAATCATCTGCGCACATGACCGAGGCGTTCTCGGTCAATAACCAACAGCGGGATCTGGATACCCATGTTGGCTCCCACATGTTCCACGATGATCTCATCGGATGAACCACGATGTCAAGGACTCAATCGATCCCGTATACAATTCCCTTTGTCTAGCGGTATTGTACTTGCCCGAGATTCGATCGTCGGTATCCGATACCTAGTTCAATCTCGTTTCCGGCAAGTCTCTTTACTCGTTCCGTAACACATCATCCGTGATCAACCCCTTGGTCACATTGTGCACATTATGATGATGTCCTACCGAGTGGGCCCAGATACCTCTCCGTCAACCGGAGTGACAAATCCCATCTCGATTCGTACCAACCCAATGACACTTTCGGAGATACCAGTAATGCACCTTTATAGCCACCCGATTCGTTGTGGCGTTTGGTACACCCAAAGCATTCCTACGGTATCCGGAGTTGCACAATCTCATGGTCTAAGGAAATGATACTTGACATTAGAAAAGCTTTAGCATACTAACTACGATCTTTGTGCGGGCTTAGGATTGGGTCTTGTCCATCACATCATTCTCCCAATGATGTGATCCGTTATCAATGACATCCAATGTCCATGGTTAGGAAACCGTAACCATCTATTGATCAACGAGCTAGCCAATAGAGGCTTGCTAGGGACATGGTGTTGTCTATGTATCCACACATGTATTTGAGTTTCCTATCAATACAATTATAGCATGGATAATAAACGATTATCATGAACAAGGAAATATAATAATAATAACTAATTTATTATTGCCTCTAGGGCATATTTCCAACAGTTAAAGCCCGGCTGGACAGAGCCTTTGGCAACACAGCACTTACTAATTTATTTGCAAATGTCAAAGTTCAGCACATTGTCGCTGCGGAGTCAGATCACTGTTTTCTCCTAGCATATCTAAGGGAAAAATCTAACTTCCAGTGTACATCGAGGGCCTAAACCCTTTCGATATGAGGACATGTGGCAGACACATGCGGATTATGACCAGCTCATCCTAGATTCTTGGCAGAAGGGGTCGGGTCGTCACGGCCTGGGAGGCGTGGTTGAGGCCCTGCACAACATACAAACACAGTTATCTGCATGGGGTAAAAGGGAGTTTGGTTGTCTTGCTCACAAAATTCATAAGTTACGTGAACAGCTAACACGGCCGCGGAGTCGATCTGTGGGCAGTGGGCCTTCCGAGGAGGAGAAAGCAATTGTGAAGAAACTGAGACTTGCCCTGCACCAAGAAGAGATTTGGACCCGACAACGGTCTAGAGTACCGTGGCTACGCGAAGGAGACCGGGATATTTCCATGCCCAGATGTCTCAGCGTAAGCGCATGAACCGGATCGAGAAACTTGAACGCTCGGATGGTACTATGTGTACCACTCCCGAGGAGGACCGGGAAGAGGTCCAAAGTTTCTTCAAAAAATTATATACATCTCAAGGTTTTCGGCAGATGGAAGATCTGCTCGAGTTTGTACCCAGCAGAGTTATGGACCCGATGAATTATGAGTTGCAAAAGCCATACATGGCGAAAGAAGTTAAAAAGCTCTCTTTTAAATGGCACCGTCAAAAGCCCCGGGAGTTGATGGATTCATCGCGGGGTTTATTCAGCGACACTGGAATCTTCTTAAGGATGACATAATTCCAGCGGTGCTTGACTTTTTGAATGGTGGCGAACTGCCAGCGGATATGAACGATACCTCCATCACCCTAATACCCAAGGTACGTTTTCCACAAAATATTTCCCAATATCGCCCTATCTCTCTCTGCTCAGTCCTGTATAAAGTTACTGCCAAAGCTATCACTAATCGGCTGAGAGAGTTTTTGGATGATATTATTGGAGCGGACCAGAGCGCATTCGTCCCGGGTCGCTTGATCACATACAATGTCTTAATCGCGTATGAAAGCGTGCATGCCATGAAGAGAAGGAAGAAGGGAGGAAATGCTGCTTGTGCTATTAAGTTAGATATGATGAAAGCCTATGATCGCGTCGAGTGGCACTACCTCGAAGCGATTATGCTAAAGTTGGGGTTTGGATTCGATTTTGTTCGTCTCATTATGAAGTGCGTAACTTCAGTGCGGTTTGTTGTTCGAGTAAATGGCGAGCTTCTTCCTTTCTTCTCTCCCTCTCGGGGGTTCCGTCAGGGTGACCCCGTATCACCTTACTTGTTTTTGCTTTGTGCCAAGGGCTTCACTTCACTGCTGAAATTCTATGGAGGGGCTTATATCGATAGAGGCATACAGGTCAGCTATAGACGTCCTTGGATCAATCACTTACTTTTTGCGGACGATAGTCTGATCTTCCTGCAAGCTAAGGTGCAGAGTGCTTATCGTTTGAATGATACTCTTCGTATCTATGCGGAGTGTTCTGGTCAAGCAGCGAATAAAGAAAAAAGTGCAATATTTTTTAGCCCAAACACTCCTGATCCTACAATGCTTTTACTAAAGCAAACGCTACAGATTTCAGTGGAAGCTTTTGGTGAACGCTATCTCGGCCTTCCGACTGCTGTTGGTTGAATTACTGGAGGCACTTTCGACCACATCGGGGAGAGGATTCGGTCAAAACTCCAAGGTGGAGTAGACAGACTTATTTCATGCGCTGGTAGGGAAGTCAGAATTAAAGCAGTAGCCCAATCAATCCCCACATACAGTATGTCTTGCTTCCAGCTAATGAAAAAAATGTGTAAGAAGTTGGCCTCGCTTATGGCCAAATACTGGTGGAGCAGTAACCTTGATCGCCGATCTTTACATTGGCTATCTTGGGATTCTTTGGCTGCACCAAAAATTAAATGAGCGATGGGATTCAAAGACTTGCAACTCTTTAACCTAGCACTACTTGGCAAGCATGGGTGGCGCTTGATGACGAATCCCAACTCTCTATGTTCGCAGGTCTTAAAAGGCAGATATTTCCACTCATGTGATTTCATGCAAGCCACTGCACCTAAGTTTTCTTCAGCTGTGGGCTATAATCGCGGGCAGGGAAGCTTTGAAATCGGGCCTGCTCAAGCGCATTGGAAGCGGCACGACCGTTTCTATCTGGGAGGACAAATGGATCCCTGATACCAGAACTATAACTCCGGTTGCTCACATTGGTAATGCGCAGCTACAGCAAGTGTCTGATCTTATTGATTCTGAAACTTGGCTCTGGAAAGATCAAGTAATCCGAGATAACTTCATACCAGCCGATGCAGACGCCATTCTGAACACCCCCCTAAGGATTGGCGATGGTGATGATATTATGGCATGGGCTTTTGAGAAATCTGGTTCATATATTGTCAAGTCAGCTTACCGCGCTCTCATGACTCAGAACGAGAAACTGGCTCTAGAGGAAGGGATGGTAGTCGAAGCTTCAGCGGCAGAAAAGTGAGAGTTTTACGAGGCATCCTGCCAGTAGAATCCACACTAAAATATCGACATTTAGCAACAGCGAGCCAATGCAAAATATGTCAGCATGAAGATGAGGACATGATGCATGCATTGTTATATTGTTCCCATGCGAGAGGGTTTTGGACTCAAGCCCCGGTTTGGCTTGGGGTAAAACGACCTGATCTACATCCTCTAACATGGTCAAAGGATATCACTTGTGATCCCAAGTTCTTTGAGACCGATCGAGCCAGCTGGTGATGATCATGTGGGCTATTTGGACGTCAAGAAAAAATTTAATTCATGACAAAGGTGGTCTCGACCCAATACAGTCCATGAAAATGACCAGAGATACTTTAGCTTTGCTTGATCTACCAAAGGCTCAAGCTCGGTTGCTTCTGGGCCATGGATGGAGGCCACCCGAGGAGGGGGAGATCAAGATTAACACTGATGGCAGTGTTGCATTGGAAGCTCAAAGAGGAGGAGTGGGAGGAGTTGCTCGATCCTACTCCACTTTCAGAGCTGCATGGTGTAAACCTTATCAGGGGATTACTGACCCCCTTATCTCTGAAAACCCTAGCAATCCGGGACGGTGTCATATTTGCTAAGCTCAGGGGCAATGAGAAAGTCGTGATAGAATCCGACTGCCTGGAGGTCGTTAATCTCTGGAACTCACGTCATGATGACAGGACTGTTGTGGTGCCCATCCTGTCCGAAATATTGGAGCACTCTACTAGTTTTAAGTCTTTCTGTATTCAATATATTTCGAGAACAGCCAATTACCCTGCTCACATATGTGCTAGACATGCAAGCACACTGGATGTAACAGAATGTTGGTTTGACTATACTCCTGGTATCATTGTAACTAGCCTTCTTGCAGATTCTGCAGGGGCTTCAATTGTTGAATAAAGCTCCAAATATTTCCCCGTAAAAAAAGTCACGACTACTGATAACCCACAAGTGTAGGGGATCGCAACAGCTTTCGAGGGTAAAGTATTCAACCCAAATTTATTGATTCGACACAAGGGGAGCCAAAGAATATTCTTGAGTATTAGCAGTTGAGTTGTCAATTCAACCACACCTGGATAACTTAGTATCTGCAGCAAAGTATTTAGTAGCAAAAGTGGTATGATAATAAAGGTAACGGTGGAAAAAGTAAAGATAATTGTTTTTGAGTTTTTGTAGTAGTTGTAACAGTAGCAACGGAAAATTAAATAAGCGAAGAACAATATATGAAAAGCTCGTAGGCAATGGATCAGTGATGGATAATTATGCCGGATGCGATTCCTCATGTAATAGCTATAACATAGGGTGACACAGGACTACCTCCAGTTCATCAATGTAATGTAGGCATGTATTCCGTAAATAGTCATATGTGCTTATGGAAAAGAACTTGCATGACATCGTTTGTCCTACCCTCCCGTGGCAGCGGGGTCCTAGCGGAAACTAAGGGATATTAAGGCCTCCTTTTAATAGAGAACCGGAACAAAGCATTACCACATAGTGAATACATGAACTCCTCAAACTACGGTCATCACCGAGAAGTATCCCGATTATTGTCACTTCAGGGTTGTCGGATCGTAACACATAATAGGTGACTATAGACTTGCAAGATAGGATCAAGAACACACATATATTCAAGAAAACATAATAGGTTCAGATCTGAAATCATGGCACTCGGGCCCTAGTGAAAAGCATTAAGCATAGCAAAGTCATAGCAACATCAATCTCACAACATAGTGGATACTAGGGATCAAACCCTAACAAAACTAACTTGATTACATCGTAAATCTCATCCAACCCATCACCGTCCAGCAAGCCTACGATGGAATTACTCACGCACGGCGGTGAGCATCATGAAATTGGTGATGGAGGATGGCTGATGATGACGACGGCGACGAATCCCCCTCTCCGGAGCCCCGAACGGACTCCAGATCATCCCTCCCGAGAGAGATTAGGGCTTGGCGGCGGCTCCGTGTCGTAAAACGTGATGAAACTTTCTCTCTGATTTTTTCTCCCCGAACGTGAATATATGGAGTTGGAGTTGAGGTCGGTGGAGGTCCAGGGGGCCCATGAGATAGGGGGGCGCGCCCTATAGGGGCCCCCTGTCTCGTGGACAGGGTGTGGCCCCCCTGGTGTATTTCTTTCGCCCATAAATTCTTATTAATTCCAAAAAGTGCCTCCGTGGATTTTCAAGACATTTCGAGAACTTTTCGTTTCTACAATAAAACAACTTCATGGTAGTTCTGCTGAAAACAGCGTCAGTCCGGGTTAGTTTCATTCAAATCATGCAAGTTAGAGTCCAAAACAAGGGCAAAAGTGTTTGGAAAAGTAGATACGTTGGAGACGTATCAACTCCCCCAAGCTTAAACCTTTGGTTGTCCTCAAGCAATTCAGTTGATAAACTGAAAGTGATAAAGAAATTTTTTACAAACTCTGTTTGCTCTTGTTGTTGTAAACATGAAAAGCCAACATTCAAGTTTCAGCAAATATTATGAACTAACCATACTCACAATAACACTTAGGTCTCACAATTACTCATATCAATAGCATAATCAGCTAGCGAGCCATAATTATAAAACTCGGATGACAACACTTTCTCAAAACAATCGTAACATGATATAACAAAATGGTATCTCGCTAGCCCTTTCTGAGACCGCAAAACATAAATGCAGAGCACCTTTAAAGATCGAGGACTGACTAAACATTGTAATTCATGGTAAAAGAGATCCAGTCAAGTCATACCCAATATAAACCTATAGTAATGAATGCAAATGACAGTGTGCTCTCAAGCGGGTGCTTTAAATAAGAAGGATGATGACTCAACATAAAAGTAAATAGATAGGCCCTTCACAGAGGGAAGCAGGGATTTGTAGAGGTGCCAGAGCTCGATTTTAAAATAGAGATTGAATATCATTTTGAGCGGCATACTTTTGCTGTCAAAGCAACAACTATGAGATGGTTGTATCTTCCATACTACATGCATTATAGGCAGTTCCCAAACAGAATGGTAAAGGTTTATACTTCCCCAACCACCAACAAGCATCAATCCATGGCTTGCTCGAAACAACGAGTGCCTCCAACTAACAACAGCCCTGGGGGAATTTTGTTTTATTATTTTGATTTGCTTTGATCTTTTTGGATCATGGGATCAAGCGTCCCGGTTACATCGCCCTTTCTCGTGAATGAGGAGCGGAGTCCACTCCTCTTGAGAATAACCCACCTAGCATGGAAGATATAGGCAGCCCTAGTTGTAACATGAGCTGCTCGAGCATATAAAACAGAATTTCATTTAAAGGTTTAGAATTTGGCACATACAAATTTACTTGGAACGGCAGGTAAATACCGCATATAGGAAGGTATAGTGGACTCATATGGAACAACTTTGGGGTTTAAGGAGTTTGGATGCACAAGCAGTATTCCCGCTTAGTATAGGTGAAGGCTAGCAAAAGACTGGGAAGCGACCAACTGAGAGAGCGACAACAGTCATGAGCATGCATTGAAATTAATTCACACCGAATACAAGCATGAGTAGGATATAATCCACCATGAACATAAATATCATGAAGGCTATGTAGATTTGATTCAACTACATGCGTGAACATGTGCCAAGTTGAGTCACTCAATTCATTCAAAGGAGGATACCATCCCATCATACCACATCATAATCATTCTAATAGCATGTTGGCACGCAAGGTAAACCATTATAACTCATAGCTAATCAAGCATGGCACAAGCAACTATAATCTCTAAATGTCATTGCAAATATGTTTACCTCATAATAAGCCGACCACTAGTAGAAAAAGGGCCTGTTGACCCGGTTGGTGAGGGCCTTTAGTCCCGGTTCATGAACCGGGACTAAAGGGTCGATACTAATACCTGGCCCTTTAGTCGGTTCAATCCAGAACCGGGACTAATGGGCCTCCACGTGGCCTGTCCGGCTGAGCCCAGTAGCGGGAGGGCCTTTGGTCTAGGTTGGTGGCACCAACCGGGACCAATAGGCATCCACGTCGACATTTCTATGGCTGTGGTTTTGTTTTTTTTTGAAAGGGGGGGGTTGGGGTTTTGGGGGTTAATTTAGGTGTTTCATATATTGTGCTATAGCTAGCTAATTAATAGAGAAAAGTGTCCTCTCTTTTGTCCGTGCTTGGTCGACCTTCTACGTACTATACATACGTATAGAGAGGACTAGCTAGACACGCTAGCTAGCTAGTAATTAAGCAAACAGAAGATCGTCATGAACATATATGCATACAGAGAGAAGTGATATCGACCACCTCTCCTTCTCCGAGATATTGGTCGAACAACAAGTTCTCGTATATCTATCCGACACTACCGGCTACATATATACAATAGTTATCTTTTACAATACGGACGCGTGGTCCACATAGTATTCTCCGTCTTCAGCGATCACGTGGTCAAGAAAGAATGCCGCCAATTCCTCTTGAATTGCTGCATGCGATCTGGTGCTAGGAGTTCATCCCGCTTCGAGACATGTAATTTTAAGAAAGGGTCAATACATATATATATATATATATATATATATATATATATATATATATATATATATATATATATATATATATATATATATATATATGAATGAATGAAACTCAACACAAATGATGGTAATAAAATAAAATTGTGAATATTTTTATTTACGCACTTCATATTGTTTGTCGGAGTACCCTCTCACAGGTCGTGTGGCGGATGGACTCGCATAAGCGTAGTATCCACAGAAATCATTCCTTGTTCCTGCCACAACCACTTTACAAGAAACAGAGGTCAATCAAACTGATAATTAGCAAGCATGCTAAATGGTATTGATGAAACTAGTGCTTGAATCACTAGGAGATCTTGCGTGGAATATGCTACTATATAGTACTTACTTTGGTGTCTAAATTGCAGCTTGTTCGGTAGTCCCGGAGCTTTTTTGGTGAATTTTCCCCAAGCCCTGCCATACAAAGAAAACAATTACTGGATATCAGAAATGAACAAAGTTGCTGATATGGTGGATAATGATCGATTTAACTTACTTCTCGAGCATTTCAGTCATGTCCGCATACTCCTTGGGATCTTTTCGCTTGGAGTCAAAGACAGTTACTACTCCTTCTCAAGCTTAATCTCTAGGAGAATATAGTGGTAGCTGCTTTTTACATGCATAACTCATCAATATTACATTACTATAACCTGGACTAATAAGGAAACCGAATATGCCACAAGACAGTAACACTCACTTGAAGTAGTAAGGAAAGAGTATTATATCTTTGTGTTCATTTATTACCAACGATTGTAGCAAGTTGGCCTCGGTATCTTCGGCATGAAATTCAACCTCAGTTGCATCTATGAGATATGTGTTAATGAACCCAATGTCACCCACTTGTCTTTTCTTCAATCCGGCTATCTTCAATCTGCATAATATAGTAAGGATATTTATAAATACATGCAATGAAAGGGCTGAGTTATATAGAGATACTTAATGACAGAAGTAGTACTACTTACAGACAGTAGCAGGTGACCGTTGCTTTATCGAGGGCCAATTGATTGAAAAACTGATAGAACTCCTCAAATGGAATAGGCAACAGTTCAATTCCAGGGAGGTCATGCTCCTTTTTAACTCTCAAATACAAAGTACTCCTCCCCTCAGACTCTTTGCAGGTTTTCATGTACCAATCATGCAATCTTCGCATCATCGTTGATAGAGAGCTTTCATCTTTGACGAGAGGCTTCCCGTACTCGTATCTTTGTATCTGCACCTCCAAGAAATCATAATGTACATCGTCGGGCAGGTAATCTGCAGGATTGCCATAACCGGCACCATCCTCGGATCGGCGATGTCGCTAGCGAGCACCTTGAGCGGGGGCACGATTGCTTAGCTTGTTCGCCGAGCTGGGCAATTTGTTTCCCAGCTCGTCGTTCTTTCATCCTTTGATCAGCGACAGTACTTCCCGACCTCTCCGCTTGGCAAATGCCTTTCCAATAATGCGCTCATAATTGCCTTTGGCGGAGACTTGGGTGGTTTTGTCGGGGCAGCAGAGTGCGCTTCACTTTGACGGATCTACCTTCTCCTCCGGAGGTGGATGTCTCTTTGCTTTCAACCCTTGAAACCAGTCATCCACTTGGTCTGCGCGATCTTCGCGTTTTCCTCCTCGCTCCTCTCGTGCGGTAACTTCTCCGAGTCTTGAGAAGGACCGAATCATATCTCCTCCGCCTTTGGCTGTCTTGCTAGACGCCGGCGGAGCGAGAGCGGGCGGATGTCTTCTTTCCTTGCTTACGAGGCGGAGGAGAAGGACTACGACGCGCGGAGCAGCCGGGCGGCGGGTCTCTTCCGCCCTTGCCGGCGAGGCGGAGAAGGAGGAGGCTGGCTGCTCGGGCGCGCCGGTGCAGGCGGAGAAGGAGACGGAGTGCCGCCACGCCGGAGAAGGAGCCGGCCGAGTGCCCCGATCGTCACTCGCCGGAGGAGGAGGCGGGAGGAGGCGGAGTGCCCGACTCGCGGAGGAGGAGGAGGAGGCGGAGGCGTCGATTCGGAAGGTTGATGAGATCCTTCCGCCATAGGCATGGAGTCTTGAGCGAACCCAGCCGATACTCCCTTCACCGGTAGGGTGGTCAAGCCGGAGGTCCTCAAATCCCTCCGTTATTTCATCAACCATCACCTTAGCATATCCTTCGGAATCGGCGGCGGTGAAAAGTTGAGTCGGGTTTAGTAGGATAAACAGAGCCAACAGCCGCCTTGACCTTCAAATTGCTCCATTGCGCCATAAGGTGGCAATGTTCAGCATTCGTGATAGCATCCACGGGATAGCTGGCAGGAGCCGTCAAGGCATGCTGCTCTGGCTGAAGCAGCTCGGTGGAAGCCACGCCGCTTCTCCGCTGAGATGGCGGGGTAGCTTCGGCAGGTCGTTTGTTGTGATCTGCTGCTTCTCGTTCCTCTTCTCGTTCCTCTAGCCCCATTACCCTTTCGTGCAGCGCCTGCATTAGGCTCTGCTCCAGTTTCTTCCTCCTCTCATGGGTTTTGTAACCCCTGCGTCAAAATCTAGCCTTCCACGAAGCGGAGCTGGCGTGCCTCGTGTCCGTCCGGGTGCTCGAGATTCCCGAGGGCCATTGTGAGCTCGTCCTTCTCCCCGTCTCAAACGAACTTCCCTTGCTGCGCTGCTTCGATATAATGCTGAAGCCTCTTGGTGGTATGTCCAATTGTTCGTCCGTCCAAATGCACTTCCTGTTATAGGGTCCAAGGATCCGCCGGCCCGAAGAACCAAGTCCGCAATGGTCTGGCCAGTTCATTGTCTCGGTTCGATCCCTTTATCAAGCAGATCATTCTCAGCCTTGGCCCACTTAGGCCGGGCTCTGAGGTAGCCACCGACCCGTGCGATGGTGAAGCTTCTTCTTCGCAGCATTTCTCTTGTTTGTCGCTGACATCTTTTTACTCTTTTCCGATGTCTTGTAGGCCACAAATGCGGGCCACCATCTCGATCTTCTCATATTTGTCCTTGAATTCTGGTGTCTCATTTTTTCGACATACGTATTGAGTTCTTTCTTCCAATTCCTGAATAGTTCTGCCATCTTCTTAAGAGCAAAAGACTTGATTAATGGCTCTATTACTGGCTTCTCGGATCATCCTCTAGCGGTAGGGTAAAATTTGACTTCAGCTCAGTCCAAAGATCATTTTTCTGCATATCATTGACACAAGACACCTCGGGGTCTTCGTTCTTGGCTTATACCATTGGTGGATGCTGATCGGGATCTTGTCCCTAACGAGAACCCGCACCGAGCAACAAATGCCTTCTTTGTCCGGTAGGGTTCAATCGGTTGGCCGTCATGTGCGATTTGTATGATCTCAAACTTTTCATCCGAGCTCAACTTTTCTTGGGCCTCGTCTCTTTACGAAGTTGTGCTCGATCCGGAGGGCTAGAAAAAGAACAAAGACGAGAGTTAATTAATATGTGTACATATATACCAAAACAAAGGCGAGAGCTAGTCAAGACAGGCTTAACTAATATATATACCTGGCGGACTCGGTTTGGTGATCACGGAGCCGTCCTCACGGTCTACTTCTTCACCCTCTCCTTCTTGCACGGCATTGGGTCATCAGACCATGTAAATCATAGCCAGCTGCTTCTTCACCCTCTCCTTCCGGACCATCGTTGTCGTTGAGAAACATCAACGAGCGACGGCATCACTTCCTTGTGCGATTATGTCCCTCAACAACGCTTCTTGTGCTTCGTCTCGGGGGTCTCCATAGTTTCTACAAATATTTACAACATGGCAATTATTATTCAAACATGACAGATATGGATATATTAGTGGCAAGCGTAGAACTAGCTAGCTAATCACAATAAGGAATCATATTAGTGGCCTCGGCGCTGCTTCTCTAGGGTTTGGGGTGGCCTCGACAACGCTTCAAGGGTTAGGGGTGGCCTCGAGAACGCTTCAAGCTAGGAGGGTAATATCGACCCCCCACGTGTTGAAGCTATCGGGAGGGGTCGGCGTTGAACAGTACATCTATGTCCCACAAGTGGCGTGGGCATCGGCGCCCATGATGAGGGTAGAGGGTCGTGGGCATGCCGAGCGGTCGAGGTCAAGGGTCGAAGATCGCCGAGGGTCGGGAGGTTGCCTAGTGTCAAAGATTCAACAAAACCATGTCTTCATCATTAGGCGAGTAACAGGTGCATGATGGTGCAAGCTCTCAAAGTTGTTTTGGAGCGGAGTCCCGAGATAGGATAATTAGCTTTTTGGTACAAAGTTCAGTAAAAGGCAAATTATCCTATCCGGACTCCATTCCAGAACAACTTTGGAGGACTTCGTACCATCATGCCATGGTTACTTCCGGCTAATGATGAAGCCATGGATTTCTTCAATACTTTGACACTATAGGAACCCTCGACCCTGAAACCTTCGACCCTTGACCCCTTAACGACCCTCGACACTCTACCCTAGTTCCCGACCCTCGACCCCTCGGCGATCCTCGACACCCTCGTTATATCGACAACGACGCAACATACATATACATGGGAAAATAATGTTATCGGGGAGGGGGTATCGGTACCCCCCCTCGTGTCAAAGTTTCTTCTTTCTCCTCTATTCCTTTCTTTCTTCTTCTCCTCTTCTTTTTCTTCTTATCCCTCGAGAAAGGAAAATAAGGAAAAGGAAGAAAAGAGGAAGAAGGAAGAAGGAAGAAGGAAGAAGAAGAAGAAAAAAAGAAGAAAAAAAAAGGAGAAGAAGAAAAAATAGAAAAAAATTCTATTTTTTCTTCTTCTCCTCTATTCTTTTCTTCTTCTCCTCTTCTTTTTCTTCTTTTTTCTTCTTCTTATTTATTTCTTCTCTTCTTCCTATCCGCTCTTCTTCTCCTTTCTTCCTCTTCTTTTTTCCTTTTTCCTCTCATTCTTTTTCTTCTTCTTGTATTGCTTGTTTTTTTTAAATAATGTTCAAATAAAAATCTATGAACATAAAACATATATATACACAGAGAACATATATACATTTTTATAAAAATGCAAAAACAAATTTTTTAAAAAGACATATAAACAGATATACATACATACATTTTTCTTTCATATGAACATACATACATACATTTTCTTTGCATATGACCATACATACATTTTTCTTTGCATATGACCATTCATACATTTTCTTTGCATATGCTTTGCATATAAACATACATACATATGAACATACATACATACATATAAACATAACATACATACACAAAAAATTCTAAAAATCTGCCTAAAAAAATCTAAAAATCTGCCTAAAAAATTATATGAAAAAAAGCATACATCATCCATCCATCCATATAATGAACATATACATCATCCATCCATCCATATAATCAACATATGCATATGAAAAAAAATTATATGAAAAAAAATTATATGAAGAGGATCGAGGGGACAGGGAGGAAAGGGGGTCGCGGAGCCGGACCGACGGGGGTGGTGGGGCGGCGTCGCGGCAGGGGCGGCAGTGGGGGCGGGCGCCGGCGACGACGACAATGGTGGGGGCGGGCGGGCGCAGGGCGCGCGTGCGTGCTTTCTCGGACGGGCAGGGGCAGGGCGGGCGGCGGCGTGGGCTCGGGCGCAGGCGGGGGGGGAGAGGCAGGGAAGGCGGCCGCGGCGACGGCGACGAGGAGCGCCATGAGCGATTTGGGCAGCCTGGCGGGGGGGCAACTAGCTAGGGAGGCGAGGAGATGTGAAATTTTCACAAGTCCTGGTTATATAGCAAGGGCATTTGTCCCGTTCGTGGCACAAACGGGGCTAATGCCCCTTAGTCCCGTTGGTGCCACCAGCCGGGACCAAAGGCCAATTTTAGCAGCCCAAAGGGCGGAAGCGGCAGCCTTTGGTCGGTTGGTGCCACCAACCGGGACTAAAGGGGGAATTAGCCCTGTTTGTGCCACGAACCGACTAATGTCTCTTTAGTCCCGTTGGTGCCACCAACAGGACCAAAACCATGTGCTGCCCAGCGCCAAATGTTTAGTCCCACCTCGCTAGTTGAGAGAGAGCCGCACCAATTTATAAGGTGCGGTGCGGCTTCCTCTCGAGCTCCTCTCTCAAGCAGGCTTTGGGCCTAACTCGCCATCTGTGTCAGGGCCTCTGGGCCTTGCGCTGGCCTGAATCTCGGCCCATAGGGTTTCTAGTCGATTCAGGCCGTGGGGGCCCGATGGGTGGCACTTTTTTTTTTTATATTTTATTTCTTTTTGCTTTTAGTTTTAGAAAAATATAAACTTTCTATTAGTGCCATTAGTTTTAAAATTTGAAAACACTTTTTTGTTTTCTTTGTTGCTTTATTTATTTTATTTTGTTTCTACTTACAACAAAATACTTATTGTTGCTATTTTTATTTTTTTTCAAGTTTTTTGTTTTGTTTTCTGCATTATTTATTTTCTTTTGGTTTTTGCTTTATTTTTTAATTCTTTTTGCTTTTAGGTCAGCAAAATTATAAACTTTGTGTTAGTGCTTTTAGTTTTAGAAAAATATAAACTTTCATTAGTGCCATTAGTTTTAAAATTGAAAACACTTTTTTTGTTTTCTTTGTTGCTTTATTTATTTTATTTTATTTCTACTTACAAAAAATGCTTATTGTTGCTATTTTTATTTTTTTCAAGTTTTTTGTTTTGTTTTCTGCATTATTTATTTTCTTTTGGTTTTTGCTTTAATTTTTAATTCTTTTTGCTTTTAGGTCAGCAAAATTATAAACTTTCTGTTAGTGCCATTTGTTTTAGAACAATTATAAACTTTCTGTTTGTGCCATTAGTTTTATAAAATTTGAATTCTTTGAAATTTGTGTGAATCACAAGTTTGTGAGCTCAACAAGGCGTAGAGGGGCGGGCTTATAAACGGTGTGGCGCCCTTCGGTTGGCGAGGTTTTCAAATTCATAGTTTTCAAATGAACTCTGAAAAAGTTGGCATAGCATGTTCATGTACAAAGCGGACAATGGTATCATACTGTGTGTTACAAAGTTGGCATGGTATCATCATAATAGTTGCGGAGAAAGTCTTCACTTTTTCTTCGCTTGTGTCGTTGCTTATTACGCCGTAACCATGGATAATCTTCATCGTTTATCGGGATGCTTGGGTCAGCCTTGACTTTGAAGGGGGAATTTCATGAAACTTTTCATACTCTTGAGACATGTCTTTCTTGCCCTCCACTCCCGTGGATGTCCTTTTTCCTGAAAGAACTATGTGGCGCTTTGGCTCATTGTATGATGTATTCGCTTCCTTATCTTTTCTTTTCCTCGATCCGGTAGACATGTCCTTCACATAGATAACCTGTGCCACATCATTGGCTAGGACGAACGGTTCGTCGGTGTACCCAAGATTTTCAGATCCACTGTTGTCATTCCGTCTTCGTGGGTCTACCTGCCTCTGCCTCCCGACAGATTGACCCACTTGCACTTAAACAAAGGGACCTTAAAATCTACTCCGTAGTCAAGTTCCCATATGTCTACTATGTAACCATAATATGTGTCATTTCCTTGTCGGTTGTTGCATCAAAGCGGACACCGCTGTTTTGGTTGGTGCTCTTTTCATCTTGGTCAATCGTGTAAAATGTATTCCCATTTATCTCAGTATCCTTTCCAAATCATTACAGATCGAAGATGGTCCCTGGACAACAAGTACAGCTCATCACAAACAGTGCTTGTCACCTCGAGACGTGTTTCCAACCAACTGCTGAAAGTCTGATGTGTTCACATGTAATCCGATCGTCGCCCGCTCCGGGTGTTTGGGCGCAGACTGTTCTTGTGTTCATCGACATACGGGTCACCAAGGTAGAGTTACAGAGAACTGTAGTGTGCTTGAGACCAAGAATATCCGTCCTGCATATTATTGAGTCTCTTCCAAGCGTGCCTTTTCCAAATCAGTCTCCCCTCATACCGCGATTTAGGGAGACCTATCTTATTAAGGCCAGGAATGAAGTCAACACAAAACCCGATGACATCCTCTCGCTTGATGGCCCATGGAGATGCTTCCTTCGGCCTAGCGCGTTCTGAACATATTTATTTAGGAATCCCATGAACCTCTCAAAGGGGTACATATTGTGTAGAAATCACGGCCCCGTAATGACAATCTCGCCGACTAGATGAACTAGGACGTGCGTCATGATATTGAAGAAGGATGGTGGGAACACCAGCTCGGCCCGACAAGACATTGCGCCACATCACTCCTTAGCGTTGGTACGATTTCGGATCGATCACCTTCGAGATATTGCATTGAGGAATGCACATAGCTTCACAATGGCTAATCGAGCGTTTTCGGTAGAAGCCCCTCAATGCAACCGGAAGCGCTTGCGTCATAATCACGTGGCGATCATGAGACTTTAGGTTCGGAACTTTTCTCTCGGCATATTTATTATTCCCTTTATATTCGACGAGAAGCCGGGACCTTCATCTTGAGCAGGCATTGAAAGAATATTTCTTTCTCTTCTTTCGTAAGAGTGTAGCTGGCAGGACCTTCATACTTGCTTCGGAGGCATGCCCTCTTTTTCGTGCAAGCGTTGCAGGTCCTCTCGTGCCTCGGTGTATCTTTTGTCTTCCCATACACGCCCAAGAAGCCTAGCAGGTTCACGCAAAGGTTCTTCGTCACGTGCATCACGTCGATCGAAGAGCGGACCTCTAGGTCTTTCGGTGAGGGTAGGTCCCAAAATATAGATTTCTTCTTCCACATGGGTGCGTGATTCTCAGCGTCATTCGAACAGCTAGTCCGCGGGACCCTTTCCAAAGATTACGTGTAAATCATTGACCATAGCAAGTACGTGATCACCGATGCGCATGGCGGGCTTCTTCCGGTGATCTGCCTCGCCTTTGAAATGCTTGCCTTTCTTTCGACATTGATGGTTGGTCGGAAGAAATCGGCGATAGCCTGGTACACATTCTTCCTGCAGCTTCCTAGGTATATACTATCGGTGTCAAGTAAACAGTGCGTGCATCGTGGTATCCCTTGTTTGTCTGTCACGAAGGTTCTTGAGAGCGGGCCAATCGTTGATGGTCACGAACAGCAACGCCTTTAGGTCAAATTCCTCATTTTGTGCTCATCCCACGTCGTACACCGTTTCCATTCCACAGCTGTAAAAGTTCTTCAACTAATGGCCTTAGGTACACATCAATGTCGTTGCCGGTTGCTTAGGGCCTTGGATGAGAACGGCATCATAATGAACTTCCGCTTCTTGCACATCCAAGGAGGAAGGTTATACATACATAGAGTCACGGGCCAGTGCTGTGATTGCTGCTCTGCTCCCGAAAGGATTAATGCCATCCGCGCTTAAAGCAAACCATCGTTCCTTGGGTCCTTTGCAAACTCATCCCAGTACTTTCTCTCGATTTTTCTCCATCACGACCCGTCGTGGGTGCTCTCAACTTCCGTCTTTCTTACGGTCCTCACTGTGCCATCGCATCAACTTGGCATGCTCTCCGTTTCGAGCAGACGTTTCAACCGTGGTATTATAGGAGCATACCACATCACCTTCGCAGAACCCTCTTCCGGGAGGCTCGCCATCAACATCACCGAGGTCATCTCGTCGATCTTATACGCAATGCACCGCATACCGGGCATGCGTTCAGATCCTTGTAGGCACCATGGTAGAGGATGCAGTCATTAGGGCATGCATGTATCTTCTCCACCTCCAATCCTAGAGGGCATACAACCTTCTTTGCTGCGTATGTACTGTCGGGCAATTCGTTATCCTTTGGAAGCTTCTTCTTCATTATTTTCATAGCTTCTCAAATCCTTTATCGAGCACAACATTCTCTGCCTTCCACCGCAGCAATTCGAGTACGGTACCGAGCTTTGTGTTGCCATCTTCGCAATTGGGGTACAACCCTTTTTGTGATCCTCTAACATGCGATCGAACTTCAGCTTCTCATTATGACTTTCGCATTGTGTCCTTGCATCGACAATGACCCGCGGAGATCATCATCATCGGGCACATCGTCGGTTCCTCTTGATCTTCAGCAGCTTCGCCCGTTCCAGCACCATCGTGCACATCGTCAGTGCATCTTGATGTTCAGAGCATCACCGTATTCAGGGGCACATAGTTGTCATCGTACTCTTCTTCCTCGCCGTCTTCCATCATAATCCCTATTTCTCCGTGCCTCGTCCAAACATTATAGTGTGGCATGAAACCCTTGTAAAGCAGGTGGGTGTGAAGGATTTTCCGGTCGAGTAAGACTTCAGATTCCCACATATAGGGCATGGACAACACATAAAACCATTCTGCTTGTTTGCCTCAGCCACTTGAGAAAATCATGCACGCCCTTAATGTACTGGGAGGTGTGTACATCACCGTACATCCATTGCCGTTCATCTGCGTGCATTATATATAATTAGGTGTGTCAAAATCATTTCGAACATCATGAATAGATAATTAAGTGACCAAATTAATAGAAATTCATCATCACATAAAACCAAAGTACATACATAGTTCTCATCTAACAACATAAAGCTCTGCAGAGCATCTAAATTAATTAAACCATACATTGAAACTATGTAAAACATTTCAATGCAAAAACAAATCGATCATAATCGCAACCAAGGTAACAACTGATCCAACGGCATAATGATACCAAGCCTCAGTATGAATGGCATATTTTATAATCTTTCTCATCTTCAAGCGCATTGCATCCATCTTGATCTTGTGATCATCGATTTACATCCGCAACATGCAACTTCAATATCATCTTCTCCTCCTCAAGTTTTTTATTTTTCCTTCAAGAAATTGTTTTCTTCTTCAACTAAATTTAACCTCTCGACAATAGGGTCGGTTGGAATTTCGGTTCAACAACCTCCTAGATAAATAAAATCTATGTCACGTTGGTGGCATAATTTTCATAAACAATAAATGAACCAATAGTTATGAAAAGATAATATATACCACATCCGAATCATAGACAGGGGCCGAGGGCCGACGGGGCGGATACCAAAACCATCGCACTATATAAGATGCAATAATAAAAGTAAGAAAATAATACAAGTATCTATCTAAACAAACAAGTAATAATATTATTCCTTTCGAAAAGAAGATAAGAACAAGAGGCTCACCACGGTGGTGCCGGGCGATGAGATCGGTGTGGGTGATCGGCGGCGATGAAGGCGGGGCGGGCGTGACGGACCGCTAAACCTAGATAAATATTGAGGAAAATGGAGCTTGGCGGTCGAGCTTGGAGAGGAGAAACCTTAAGTAGTGTGGCTCGGGCATTCCATCGATCACCTTGTGTGCATAGGAGGTGAGCTAGAGCACCACCAAGCCCTCTCCCCCTCGGCCAGAAAAAACAGAGCAGTGTGCTCTGCTCTTGCGCGAGGGGCTATATATAGGTAGCACTATTGGTCCCGGTTGGTGGCTTGAATTGGGACTAAAGGGAAGCCTTTGGTCCCGGTTCATGCCACCAACCGGGACCAATAGTGGTGGGCCAGGAGCCAGGCCCATTGGTCCCGGTTCGTCCCACCAACCGGGACCAAAAGGTCCGGACGAACCGGGACCAATGGCCCACGTGGCCCGGCCGGCCCCCTGGGCTCACGAACCGGGGCAAATAGCTCCATTGGTCCCGGTTCTGGATTGAACCGGGACTAATGGGCTGAACTGGGCTGGATGAAAGCCCTGTTTTCTACTAGTGGACTCAGAAACGATGAACTCATCATATTTACAAAAATAAGAGAGGTCGAGTTCATACCAGCTTTTCTCATCCCAATAAGTCCATCATATATCGTCATTATTTCCTTTCACTTGCACGATCGAACGATGTGTATAATAATAAGAGCGCACGTGCATTGGACTAAGCTAGAATCTGCAAGCATTCAACTCAAGAGAGAAGACAAGTAATATGGGCTCTAAGTTAAATAAACAATAATGCATATGAGAGCCACTAAACATTTTCAATATGGTCTTCTCGACTCCCAAAGGAAAGAAAATAAAATAAAACTATTTACACGTTAAAGCTCCCAACAAGTAAGAAGAAGAACTAGAAATCTTTTTGGGTTTTCATTTTAATTCTACTACAAGCATGGAAATTAAACTAACTAATTTTTTTGGTTTTTCTTAAGGTTTATCAAACACAAAGAAGAAAGCTAGAAAAAGAAATTTAAACTAGCATGGATAATACAATGAAAGAGTATGAGCACCGACGACTAGTGTGTGAACATGAATGTAAAGTCAGTAAGAAATACGTACTCCCCCAAGCTTAGGCTTTTGGCCTAAGTTGGTCTAGTACCAAGGACTGCCTGGCTGATATCCGTAAGTGAAACTGGGGTCGTACTGAGATGCAGCGACAACCGCCTCCTGAGCAGCAACGTGTTGGCGAGTTGCCTCCGCTCTCCTCTCGTGTTCAGCTGCTTCCTCCATGGTGACAACATATCTTCCTTTTTCCTGATAATCAAAAAGGTAGGGAGCAGGAAGAATAACAGGGACAACATTGCGTCTGTCATAGATTAGTCGATAATGGAGGAATTGTTCATTCCTCGCAAGAAATTGATGATTGAACATAGCTTCTTTATCCAAATAAACAGGAGGTAAAATCATATCCCCCTCTCGTGGGGCTATATTAAGATAATTAGCCACATGGGTTGCATAAATTCCTCTAAATAAATTTCCCTTTCTACTATTATTCTGCAACCTACGTGCAACTATTTCCCCCAAGTTATAACCTTTATAACCTAACACAGCACTCTTGAGGACACACAAATCAGGGACACACATGTGACATGCTTCATCCTTACCGTTAATGCATCTACCAATAAAGAGAGCAAAATAATGCATGGCAGGAAAATGAATGCTCCCTATGGTAGCTTGTGCTATGTCCCTAGATTCTCCCACAGTAATACTAGCAAGAAAATCTCTAAATTCAAATTTATGAGGATCATTAATATTATCCCACTGCGGGAGTTTGCAAGCAGTTGTGAAATCCTCTAAATCCATGGTATAAGATGTATCATAAATATCAAATATGACACTAGGAGAATTACGCGCACAGTTATATTTGAACCTCCGCACAAAAGAATCAGTCAATTGATAGTACTGCGGACACTTATCTTGTAAGAAGTCCCTCGACTCGGCATTACGCACATACGCGTCAAATTCCTCCTTGAAGCTTGCTTCGACCATAAAATCATCGGATGGTCACTCACAAGCTCGTACATCCGCGTCCCTCGGCAATTCAACATCTTGCTCACGTATAGTAATCATGGGCCCTTTCTTCACCGAGGAACCATCTTGGTACAATCTTCTAAGCATAATTCTTTTTCTGAAAATTTCTAAAATTTTAGTAACTTCAAAATAAAAGTGAATAAAACTAAACAAGATTGGTAGCACTACTCCTACAAGTGCCTAAAGCCTATATCATGCATAAGAATTGCTTGGGACCTCATAAATTTAACATGCAAACTCAAGAACATGGTCACCTATGCAGCAAAAATTTGCAATGAATAAAGCACTAGAACAAAAACTAATTGGACCAATGGAGGAGTCACATACCAAGCAACAATCTCCCAAAGCAGTTTTGTGAATGGAGCTTTGAGCAAGGAGATCGAAAATCGCAGCAAAATAAGCTAGAACTCGTGCTTGAGCTGGATGGGGATTTTTTTTGGGTAGAAGATAAAGTGTGTGGGTGCTGGCATAAGTGGAGGGGGGCCACCAGGGGCCCACGAGACAGGGGGCACGTCCTCCACTCTCGTGGCCTGGTGCTTGCCCCTCGTGCAGTATTTTCCGTGCCTAAAATCCTCAAATACTCCATAAAAAATCATACTAAATTTGCAGGGCATTTGGAGCACTTTTATTTTCGGGATATTTTTTTAATGCACGGATAATTCACAAAACAAACATATAATACTACTTTTGCTTTCTTTATTCTAAATAACAGAAAGTAAAAAGATGGTACAGAAGGTTGTGCCTTCTAGTGTCATCCATCTCATGATCATCAAAATGAATCCACTAACAAGGTTGATCAAGTCTTGTTAACAAACTCATTCCGAATAACACGGAACCGGAGAAATTTCGAATAACAGTAAGTTACCTCAACGGGGATATGAAAATCCCCAACAATAAGAATATCATACTTTTTCTTGACAGTAGGGAGAGGAAATTCAAAACCTCCAATAATAATAGTTGGAACTTTCCAATAGAATTGATGCTATGAACTTGAGATTGTTTCCTCGGAAAGTGTACCGTATGCTCATTACCATTAACATGAAAAGTGATATTGCCTTTGTTGCAATCAATAACTGCCCCTGCAGTATTAAGAAAAGGTCTACCAAGGATAATAGACATACTATCGTCCTCAGGAATATCAAGAATAACAAAGTCCGTTAAGATAGTGACATTCGCAACCACAACAGGCACATCCTCACAAATACCGACAGGTATAGCAGCTGATTTATCAGCCATTTGCAAAGATATTCAGTAGGTGTCAACTTATTCAATTCAAGTATACGATATAAATAGAGAGGCATAACACTAACACCGGCTCCAAGATCACATAAAGCAGTTCTAACGTAATTTCTTTTAATGGAGCATGGTATAGTTGGTACCCCCGGATCTCCAAGTTTCTTTGGTATTCCACCCTTAAAAGTGTAATTAGCAAGCATGGTGGAAATTTCAGCTTCCGGTATGTTTCTTTTATTTGTGATGATATCCTTCATATACTTAGCATAAGGATTTACTTTGAGCATATCAGTTAAGCGCATACGTAAGAAGATAGATCTAATCATTTCAGCAAAGCGCTCAAAATCCTCATCATCCTTTGTCTTGGATGGTTTAGGAGGAAAGGGCATGGGTTTCTGAACCCATGGTTCTCTTTCTTTACCGTGCTTCCTAGCAACAAAATATCTCTTATCATAACCTTGATTCTTTGATTGTGGGTTATCAAGATCAACAGCAGGTTCAATCTCTACTTCATTGTTTTTGCTAGGTTGAGCATCAACATGAACATTATCATTAACATTATCACTAGGTTCATGTTCATCACCTGATTGAGTTTCAACTTCAGCAATAGAAATATCATTTGGATTCTCAGGTGTGTCTACAGTAGGTTCACTAGAAGCATGCAAAGTTCTATCATTTTTCCTCTTCTTCTTTTTAGAAGAACTAGGTGCCTCTAAATTATTTGTTTGAGAATCTTGCTCGATTCTCTTAGGGTGGCCTTCAGGATACAAAGGTTCCAGAGTCATTCTACCAGTTCTAGTAGCCACTCTAACAGCAAAGTCATTTTTATTGTTTAACTCATCAAGCAAATCGTTCTGAGCTTTAAGTACTTGCTCAGCTTGAGTAGCGACCATAGAAGTATATTTGCTAATGAGTTGGAGTTCACCTTTAACTCTAGCCATATTATCGCTAACACGCCCTATCTCGAAAGCATTATTCTTTAACTCTCTACAAACATAAACATTAAACTTTCTTGTCTAGCCATAAAGTCATCAATTTCATCTAAGCATGGGCTATGAAATTTAGTAGAGGGGATTTCAACTTTATCATATCTATAGAGAGAATTTTCCTTTACTACCTGTGTCTAGTTATCAAGACAATATGGTTCTTCAACAGGCGGTATATTAAGACCATGTATTTCTTCGATAGGTGGTAAATTCTTAACATCTTCAGCTTTAATACCTTTTTCTTTCATTGATTTCTTTGCCTCTTGCATATCTTTAGGACTGAGAAATAAAACACCTCTCTTCTTCGCAGTGGGTTTAGGAATAGGTTCAGGAGTTGGCTCAATTGGTTCAGGAATTGCCTCAGGAATTGGCTCAGGAAGAGTCCAATTATTTTCATTAGTCAACATATTATTGAACAATATTTCAGCTTCGTCGACTGTTCTTTCCCTGAAAACACAACCAGCACAACTATCCAACACAACTATCCAAGTAGTCCTTGGAAGCATCGGTTAGTCCATTATAAAAGATATCAAGTATTTCATTTTTCTTGAGAGGATGATCAGGCAAAGCATTAAGTAATCAGAGAAGCCTCCCCCAAGCTTGTGGGAGAATCTCTTCTTTGATTTGCACAAAATTATATATTTCCCGCAAGGCAGCTTGTTTCTTCTGAGCAGGGAAATATTTAGCAGAGAAGTAATAAATCATATCCTCGGGACTACGCACACAACCAGGAGCAAGAGAATTATACCAAGTCTTAGCATCACCCTTTAATGAGAACGGAAATATCTTAAGGATATAATAATAGCGAGACTACTCATCATTAGTAAACAGGGTAGCTATAACATTCAACTTGGTAAGATGTGCCACAACAATTTAAGATTCAAGGCCATAAAAAGGATCAGATTCAACTAAAGTAATAATCTCAGGATCAACAGAGAATTCATAATCCTTATCAGTGACACAGATAGGTGAAGCAGCAAAAGCAGGGTCAGGTTTCATTCTAGCATTAAGAGACTGCTGCTTCCATTTAGCTAATAATTTCTTAAGATCATATCTATCATTGCAAGCAAAGATTGCTCTAGCAGCTTCTTCATTCATAACATAACTAAGGGAGTCCTGGATTAGGGGGTGTCCAGATAGCCGGACTATAACCTTTGGCCGGACTCCTGGACTATGAAGATACAAGATTGAATACTTCGTCCTGTGTCCGGATGAGACTTTCCTTTGCGTGGAAGGCAAGCTTGGCGATACGGATATGTAGATCTCCTCCCATTGTAACCGACTCTGTGTAACCCTAGCCCTCTCCGGTGTCTATATAAACCGGAGGGTTTTAGTCCGTAGGACGAAAAACAACCATACCATAGGCTAGCTTCTAGGGTTTAGCCCCTCTGATCTCGTGGTAGATCTACTCTTGTACTACCCATATCATCAATATTAATCAAGCAGGAGTAGGGTTTTACCTCCATCGAGAGGGCCGAACCTGGGTAAAAACATCGTGTCCCTTGTCTCCTCTTACCATCCGCCTAGGCGCTTGCTTGGGACCCCTACCGAGATCCGCGGTTTTGTCACCGACATTGGTGCTTTCATTGAGAGTTCCTCTGTCGTCATCTTTAGGCCCGATGGCTCCTCCGATCATCAACAACGATGCGGTCCAGGTGAGACTTTTCTCCCGGACAGATCTTCGTGTTCGGCGGCTTTGCTGCTGCGGGCAATTAAACAGCCATCTAGAACAGATCGAAGCTTCGCCCGCCATCAGGTCAGATTTGGAAGTTTGAACTACGGCCGACATCCGCGGAGACTTGATCTTGACGGGTTCGAGCCCCTGGCCGGCGCGCGCCGCCTTTGTCATGATGGGCATGATCTAGCTCGCCGCCGAGCAGTGCCACTGGAGGCCGCACGATGTCGCTCCGACCCTTAGCTCGGGCCGATTCATGCCAATCGAGGACGGGTGGCTGGACACCGCCTCGGGGCTGCAATCTCTACGGTGATCGAGCCGAACACCAGCCTTGTCCTTTGCGAAGCTCGTAACTCCAAGGTGCCGGAGTCCTCTCCGGACTCCGAACCTTCCGCGCCCCTGCCGATCGAATCCGATTGGGCGTCGATCATTGAGTTCGCCGCCGCGGACATCTTTCAGCATTCGCCCTTCGGCGACATTGTGAATGCACTAAAGCCTCTATCTCTATGAGGAGAGCCCTGGCGGACTATGGTCAGCAAGGTTGGGATGCGGACGACGAAGAAATTCAAAGCCCACCCACCACCCACTTCGTAGCCACTGTCGATGATTTAACCGACATGCTCGACTTCGACTCCGAAGACATCGACGGTATGGACGCGATGCAGGAGAAGACCAAGAACCAGCGCCTATAGGGCACTGGAAGGCCACCTCGTCATACGACATATACATGGTGGACACCCCAAAAGAAGGGAATGACGATGGAACAACGGAGGATGACCCCTCCAAGAAGCAGCCTAAGCGCCGGCGTAAGCGGCGCCGCTCTAAATCCCGCCAAAGCAAAAACGGCGATTCCGGCACGGGAGATAATAAAACCCCGGACAGTGTCGAAGACAACCCCCTCCAGCAGGATTCAGCTTAGGAGGATGGAGAAGCCAGCCCTCATGAGAGAGCGGCAGACAGAGACGCAGAGGACGATAATTACATGCCTCCCTCCGAAGACGAGGCAAGCCTTGACGACGATGAATTTGTCGTGCCTGAGGATCCCGTCGAACAAGAGCGTTTCAAACGCAGGCTTATGGCCACGGCGACCAGCCTCAAGAAAAAACAACAACAACTTAGAGATGACCAAGACTTTCTAGCCCACAGATGGACTGAAGTCCTTGCGGCCGAGGAGTACGAACTCAAACGCCCCTCCAAGAGCTACCCAAAGCATAGGCTGCTACCCCGATTAGAGGAGGAAGCACCTAAACCTACATCACCAACGTATGATGCGGCCGACCGGCCACCTCGTGGTCGCGACAGAGAGGCCTCTCGGCCGTCCACTCAAGCCGCACCCCAGCGTCGCTCAAAAAGTACCAAGGCACGGGGAAATGCACCAGACCTGCGAGATATATTGGAGAACAAGGCAAGGCAAACAAGATCGATCTACGGATCACGGGGGCGCCCCACGACACGTGATGATAACCGTCATGCCGGATATGGCAAATCCGGCCGGGCCAAACACAGTAGACAAAGCTCATTTGAGCTACGTTGTGATATAGCCCAATACAGAGGCGCCGCACACCCACTATGCTTCAGAGATGAAGTATTGGATCATCAAATCCCCGAGGGTTTCAAATCCGTAAACATCGAATCATACGATGGCACAACAGATCCTGCGGTATGGATCGAGGATTATCTCCTTCATATCCACATGGCCCGCGGTGATGATCTACACGCCATCAAATACCTCCCACTCAAGCTTAAAGGACCAGCTCGGCACTTTGGCTTAACAACTTGCCGGCCAGAGTCAATTGGTTCTTTGGGAGGACACGGAAGCCGCATTCCTCGACAATTTCAAAGCACCTATATGCGACCACCAGACGCCGATGACCTAAGCCACATAATTCAGCAGCCAGAGGAATCGGCCAGACAATTCTGGACACGGTTCCTAACCAAGAAAAATCAAATAGTCGACTGTCCGGACGCAGAGGCCCTCGTAGCCTTCAAACATAACATCCGTGACGAGTGGCTTGCCCGGCACCTAGGACAGGAAAAACCGAAATCCATGGCAGCCCTCACAACACTCATGACCCGCTTTTGCGCGGGAGAAGACAGCTGGCTAGCTCGTTGTAATAACATGACCAAGAGCCCTCGTAATTCGGATACCAAGGACAGCTATGGCAGGTCGCGTCGCAACAAGTACAAGCGCCGCGTGCTAACGGCGACAATCTTGAGGATCTGACGATTAATGCGGATTCGAGGCTCTAAACCCGATTAGAGGAAAAAGCCATTTAAAAGAAATACTCCGAGCCTGTCCAGTTTGGACCGAATACTCGATCGCTCGTGCCAGATACACGGCACCCCCGAAAAACCAGCCAGTCACACCAATAGGGATTGTTGGGTGTTCAAGCAGGCTGGCAAGTTAAGTGCCGAAAACAGAGACAAGGGGCTGCATAGCGATGACGAGGAGGAGCCCCGGTCGCCGAACAATAGGGGACAGAAGGGCTTTCCCCCACAAGTGCGGACGGTGAACATGATATACGCAACCCACATCCCCAAAAAGGAGCGGAAGTGTGCACTCAGGGACGTATATGCGTTGGAGCCAGTCGCCCCAAAGTTCAACCTGTGGTCCTCCTGCCCGATCACTTTTGAACGAAGGGACCACCCCACTAGCATCCGCCACGGCGGATTCGCCGCATTGGTTCTAGACCCAATTATTGACGGATTTCACCTCACTAGAGTCCTTATGGACGGCGGCAGCAGCCTGAACCTGCTTTATCAGGATACAGGGCGAAAAATGGGCATAGGTCCCTCAAGGATTAAACCCACAAAGACGACCTTTAAAGGCGTCATACCAGTGTAGAGGCCAAGCTAGACAGGCTCGCTACACTTGAAGTGGTCTTGGATCCCGGATAATTTCGAGCGAGGAGTTAATCTTGACATAGTCCCGTTCATGATGGCTATCACGCCTTTTTCAGACGAACCGCATTTGCAAAGTTCAATGCGGTGCCGCTGCGCATACCTCAAGCTCAAGATGCCAGGCCCTCGAGGAGTCATTATGCTCAATGGAAACACCGAATTCTCTCTCCGAACGGAGGAGCATACGATGGCCCTCGCGGCGGAAGTACAAAGTACCCTCTCAAGGCAATTCCCCAGTCCGGCTATTAAACGTCCGGACACCGTCAAGCGTGCCCGAAGTAACCTATAACAAGACCGCCTGGCACGTTCCGAGCAAGCGTAGCAATGCGGCCCCAACCCCAGCCCTCGCGAAATTGCGAAACCAGTACTACGCGTACATAATTACACTCTGGAAATACCATGGGCATAAGGGGAGGGGCACAACCACGGCACGCCAAAAATGCGGCTCAACTGCACTAGGGGCTCCCGATTTTGTCATTCTTTTTTTCTTACTTTCAGGACTCCACTCTCCGGAAGGCCTGTCCGGCAGTACAATCGCCGAACACACAATGCAACATCCAGGGAGGCAGCAAGCTACGTCGAATGTCCAGGTGATCTCTATAACGAGCTAAATACATGTCTTACATAAAGTCTCGTAGCTTGCCCCTAGAGGGGGACATGTCAAATAATCCCATCTCTTGCTTATCGCACTATTTGTATCGTTCTGCTTTCACAACAGATTTTTAATAAACAATGCATAGCTTTTTCCTATTATTGTATTCCTTTTTTTACGTAAATATGTTCAGTTATGATATTATGCAACCGTACACTTTGGTACGGCCAATACACCAGGGGCTTAAGTACCCCAGAATATGGTGTGAGAAGTCCGAACACTCTCACGAGTGCGGCACCACGAACTTATAGCATTATATGCATCGGCTCCGAATCATGTCTTGGGTCAATAGTTGGGTTTGCCCGGCTCCCATGTTTTGGTACCTTACGTTCCGTTATATCGGCTAAGGTAGCGCTAGGAGAACTACTGCGATTGTGCCCCGGTTGAGCTGGGTTAAGCACCTCAATAGAGAAAGCTAAAACTGACTGTCATGATAGGGCGAGAGCTGGTCGCTATTCGAGAGGTTTCGAGTCCCTAAAGACTTATGCCGCTTAGAGCGAGGAGCTGGCTTTGTCCGGCCTAGGCGTGGATAGCGCCCCGAACTCGGTCTTCCGAATACTAGGGGCTTCGCCGAAATTTAAAATTATAGAATTCTATGGCTAAGTGAGAGTGATAAAGCATTATAGTCCGATTGCCTTGTTCGTTGTGCTGAGTGCCTCCCTCGAAGGACCCAAGAATGGGAACAAGAGCGCTCAGGTTTATCCCAACACCCAAAGACTTTCGTGGCGTGGGGTAGAAGCCGACGACTCGCCATCTCTCAGATTTAATAAGCGGCCGCATGTAGGTAATATTTGAAATTCAAAAGCGTTGCTTAGCACATATGAACAAGTTTTCAGCGCAGGATAACACGAGCGAGTTTACTCAAAAATTACATCCTTGGAACATTCATCCGCCACAGGGCGGGCACCCTTCAGGACGCCCTCATAATACATCTCGGGCTTGCGATGCTCCTTGCCCTCCGGTGGACCATCTGTCACCAGCTTCTCAGCATCCATCTTGCCCTAGTGTACTTTAACACGGGCAAGGGCCCTACGGGTGCCTTCGATGCATACGGAGCGCTTGATGACTTCAAGCCGTGGACAGGCATCCGCCAGCCGCCTCACGAGCCCAAAGTAGCTCCCAGGCATGACCTCCCCAGGCCATAGCCGGACTATAAGGCCCTTCATGGCCTGTTCGGCTACCTTATGGAGCTCGACCAGCTGCTTCAGCTGGTCGCTCAAGGGCACCGGGTGTCCAACCTCAACATACTGGGACCAGAACACCTTCTCCGTCGAGCTCCCTTCCTCGGCTCGGTAGAATGCGGCAGCGTCGGAAACACTGCGGGGGCAGATCTACGAATGCTCCTGGAGAGCTCCGGACTCGGGTAAGTAACAAGTAATTCACTTTCACATGCTTGCTTTGCATAAAGAATGCCTTACCTGCCGCTATCTTCTTCATCGCCTCAATTTCCTGGAGGGCTTTTTGAGCTTCGGCCTTGGCAGATTTGGCGCTCTCAAGGGCCGAGGCGAGCTCGGACTCTCGAGTCTTTGAGTCAAGCTCCAAACTCTCGTGTTTTTTCATGAGAGCGTGGACCTCCTGCTTTTCTCGCTCAGTGCGCTCCATGGCCGCATTGTCTTCGGCCTTGGACAACGCTTCCTTCAGGGTTGCCACCTCTGTTGTGGCCCCTGTAATACTCACGTTGGTCCTGTCATTATTTGCAACCAGATCTTTTTATATACTTACATAAGGTATTACTTACCTTCCTTATCCTCGAGATGCTTCTTGGCAAGGCCGAGCTCGTTCTCGGACCGCTCGAGGCTCTGCTTCAATGCATCGACCTCTGCAGTCAGTGCGGCAGAGGTCAGCAGCGCAGCCTTCATTCCCATATTGACATACTTATGTTAGACTCCTGCGTATATCTTTTAGATCCTCGATTCGGCTTTTCTTTCTAACGCCAAACTGAGCATCGAAACTACTGTCTATGCGGTAATATTTTTACATATCTTAAATACATACCTCAAAGCTGTTAGAAGGCTAGCACGAGTTTCCATCAGCCCGCTCTTGGCGGATCGAACCTTCGGATCACCGCACTCATAATAGTGCGGTGCTCCTCGTCGATGGGCGCCGTTAAGCACCTCCAAAAATTATCCGGTGCCTCCGGTTGGACGGAGGTCACTGGCATCGTAGGCTTGCCCTTCTTACTAGGGGGCCGTCTGCCGAACTCCGGAACCACTGAAGGTTCCGGTGCGATGTCCGGCCCAGGGCCGGACTTAGAGCCCTTTGGGGTTTTATCCCTTTGCGCTGAGTCCGGGAGGTCGCTTTGCGGCGCCTCCAGGACCACCTCCTCCTGGCTTGGCCCCTTTTGGGACTCCACCTCGGCATCGTCCGTAGGGCGAGGGGAGGTAGCAGTCAGGAGTGAAAGACTATTCACATCCAACGAATCCAGGGAGCCGCTCGACGAAGCGTCGAGCCGGGCCTTGGATAGACTGCATGATTATATTCGGCGTCAGAAGATACTGTGCAATAATGGAATGCCATGAGTTATTCTGGTATCCGGATACTTACTATTTTGCTAGGGGCTTGGCCGTGGATGGCCATTCCTATTCGCCGTCGTCGGCGTTGGTGGAGTAGTCCGGAGGAAGGGTCCTTCCCTTCTTGGACCCTCTGCCCCCCCTAGTTGGGGCGGCCTTCCTTTTGTTTCCTCCCCCCGCTGGAGGGGGAGAGGCCTCTTCTTCCTCCTCCTCGTCTTCGTGGGAGGAGCACCGCACTATTATGAGTGCGGTTGGGTTACCCACGCTCGTATTGATGAGAATCCCGGAATAAGTGTACACGATCTCTGCTTCGACAAGACGTGCCAAGGAAACCGCCTCGCTAAGTGCGCTGAGGTGGGACAGTAAAAACGATCCGAATAAAGGCTTGGCCGTGGTGTGATGTCACGCTGCGGTATCGTCGGCAAGAGTTGGATTTGTGTAAATATTATTCTCTCTACGGTGGTATGTGGAACTTATTTTGCGAGCGGACACTATCCTTGTGTTTAAAATCTTCTATGAAGTATTCGGAGGGGAACCCGCCTTGCAATGCCGAAGACAATCTGCAGCGTCGGACTCGTCGTCATTGAAGCCTGGTTCAGGGCTACTCTTGGGAGTCTGGATTAGGGGTGTCCGGATAGCGGACTATAACTTTGGCGGACTCACGGACTATGAAGATACAAGATTGAAGACTTTGTCCCGTGTCCGGATGGGACTTTCCTTGGCGTGGAAGGCAAGCTTGGAGATACAGATATGTAGATCTCCTCCCATTGTAACCGACTCTGTGTAACCCTAGCCCTCTCATGTGTCTATATAAACCGGAGGGTTTTAGTCCGTAGGACGAACAACAACCATACCATAGGCTAGCTTCTAGGGTTTAGCCTCTCTGATCTCGTGGTAGATCTACTCTTGTACTACCCATATCATCAATATTAATCAAGCAGGAGTAGGGTTTTAGCTCCATCGAGAGGGCCCGAACCTGGGTAAAAACATCGTGTCCCTTGTCTCCTGTTACCATCCGCCTAGACGCACAGTTCGGGACCCCCTACCCGAGATCCGCCGGTTTTGACACCGACAATAACCCTCAGGAACAACAGGCAATACATAATCATTGGGAGAATTTTTATCATCACTATCATCTATAATAACATCTTCAATAATTTCATTCCCCCTAACTCTAGCAAGTTGTTCATCAAGAAATTCACCTAATGGCAAAGTAGTATCACGCACAGAAGTAGTTTCATCATGCATAGCAGAAGTGGTATCATCAATAACATGCAACATATTAGAATTCATAGCAGTAGTAGGTTTAGGTGTCGCAAGCCTACTAATAATGGAAGGAGAATCTAGTGAAGAGCTAGATGACAGTTCCTTACATCCCCTCGTAGTTGAGGGAAAAATCATAGTGCTGTCGTCTTTCAAGTTCTTCATAGTGATCAACAGATATAAATCCCAAGTGACTCAAAGAATAGTGTTATGCTCCCTGGAAACGGCGCCAGAAATTAGTCTTGATAACCCACAAGTGTAGGGAATCGCAACAACTTTCGAGGGTAAAGTATTCAACCCAAATTTATTGATTCGACACAAGGGGAGCCAAATAATATTCTTGAGTATTAGCAGTTGAGTTGTCAATTCAACCACACATGGATAACTTAGTATCTGCAGTAAAGTATTTAGTAGCAAAAGTGGTATGATAATAAAGGTAACGGTGGCAAAAGTAAAGATAATTGTTTTGAGTTTTTGTAGTAGTTGTAATAGTAGCAACGGAAAAATAAATAAGCGAAGAACAATATATGAAAAGCTCGTAGGCAATGGATCAGTGATGGATAATTATGCCGGTTGCGATTCCTCATGTAATAGCTATAACACAGGGTGAAACAGAACTAGCTCCAGTTCATCAATGTAATGTAGGCATGTATTCCGAAATAGTCATGCATGCTTATGGAAAAGAACTTGCATGACATCTTTTGTCCTACCCTCCCGTGGCAGCGGGGTCCTAGCGGAAACTAAGGGATATTAAGGCCTCCTTTTAGTAAAGAACCGGAACAAAGCATTAGCACATAGTGAATACATGAACTCCTCAAACTACGGTCATCACCGAGAAGTATCCCGATTATTGTCACTTCGGGGTTGTCGGATCATAACACATAATAGGCGACTATAGACTTGCAAGATAGGATCAAGAACACACATATATTCAAGAAAACATAATAGGTTCAGATTTGAAATCATGGCACTCGGGCCCTAGTGACAAGCATTAAGCATAGCAAAGTCATAGCAACATCAATCTCAGAACATAGTGGATACTAGGGATCAAACCCTAACAAAATTAACTTTATTACATGGTAAATCTCATCCAACCCATCACCGTCCAGCAAGCCTACGATGGAATTACTCACGCATGGCGGTGAGCATCATGAAATTGGTGATGGAGGATGGTTGATGATGACGACGGCGACGAATCCCCCACTCCGGAGCCCCGAACGGACTACAGATCAGCCCTCCCGAGAGAGATTAGGGCTTGGCAGCGGCTCCGTGTCGTAAAACGCGATGAAACTTTCTCTCTGATTTTCTCTCCCCGAACGTGAATATATGGAGTTGGAGTTGTGGTCGGTGGAGGTCCAGTGGGCCCACGAGATACGGGGGCGCCCCCCCTGTCTCGTGGACAGGGTGTGGGCCCCCTGGTGTATTTCTTTCGCCCAGAAATTCTTATTAATTCCAAAAAGTGCCTCCGTGGATTTTCATGACATTCCGAGAACTTTTCTTTTCTACACATAAAACAACATCATGGCAATTCTGCTGAAAACAGCGTCAGTCCGGGTAGTTTCATTTAAATCATGCAAGTTAGAATCCAAAACAAGGGCAAAAGGGTTTGGAAAAGTAGATACGTTGGAGACGTATCAACTACCGTGTTGTGTTGTTAGATCTTTTAAGCCTAGCGCCTCAAACCCGCCACATACGTCCGGGCGGGCTGCCCGGTCATTGACCGGTCATGAAATTTCGATCCAAACGGTCGTCTCAAACGCCAAGGCTGGCCGACACCTCATATCCAGCCCAAATATGGGGCAGATATGGGGCACTCGGGCGCACGTAGACTGACGTTGGGGTCCCACACGAACATAGTGTGAAACCCGCCCGAAACTTGTGTCCTCCGTCGGACCGATGTTGCCACGTGGCGCTGCTCCGGCGGGCCGCATACTGCCTAGCCCGGCTATTTAAGCTGACGGCCGACACCGAAGCCATACCCCTCCACATTTTCCTCCTCCGTCCGCCGCCGCTGCTGCCGCCACTTTCCACTCCCCGTCCGCCACCACTAGCAGTCATGACCCCCTGCTGCCGGGTGAGGAGCTACCCATTTCAAATACCAGTTGCAGCTCCGTCGTGCCACATAGTTACACATAATTGTCATATGAAGTACACTTAAAAAGTGAACCCCGATACATCATATATGATGACGGGAAGGGCAGATACAGAAGGCATTTCATAAATTATGACGATCCTTGACAAGATGTCGACTCTACTTGTGTGCCCCGCCCCCCCTCAAAATCACCATAATAACGGTTATTTGACGATCAGACCAATAATGACTGCTAGAGCTGCTCTTATGAGGACCATGCCATGGACAAGGAATATCCATTGGCCACATGACTCATGGCCAGAAATAAGCAAACGGAAAATCAACAGGGAAGAGAACATGAGGGTGTGTGTGTGTGTGGGGGGGGGGGAAGAGAGGAAGAAATAATGGGTGATGGTAGGGAAAGGGATAGGGAAAATCTGTCATGAGAGACTAAGGCCAACTCCAACCGGCCGATGCAAATGGACGCGGATTTTGTCCGTTTGGGTCGGCCAGGCGGATGTGAATGTCAATTTGCGTCCCTGCGCTCATAGGGTGGGCCGAACACATTTCACACAGTGTCTTTAAAAAAACTTGAACTTAAACTTAAAAGACACAAAAAAATAAGGCGAGCTGCACGTCAAGGTCGTCCCACTCCTTGAACTCATCAAGCTTGGAGTCCTTGAGGATCTCGTCCTGCTCTTCGTTGATGACGACTGCTGGCGGCGAAGAAGGCGAGCGACGCACACCCGTGCACACCCACGTGTACGTGGTGGGCTAGGAACATGCGGACGGGGTGGGCTGGGAGCACGAGCATGCGCTAGTGGTGGGTTGGGGGCATGAGCAGCAAAGAACGTGTGCCACCGCATGTCGTGTTTGTCCCGAAAACATGTGTCCGAGAGAGGTGAGTTGACAGCGTACCTGGCGTCGCGGAGGAGATCTGGAGGCCAGCGCGGAGGAGATTCGGAGGCCGCTGGCCTAGCCGGTAGTTGACCTCCAATAGACGAGTGCGACCGTTCGCCGGGGTGGCATGCACAAGCACCTGATCTAGGTTGAGGTGCTATCCGTTCGGTAGGTGCACATCGCCCATGGCAGCGGGGTTCCCATGTTCCAGTACCTTTGGCAAATTTCCACGACAATGTACGGTTGCTACCGCGGCATAGCTGTCGACGAGGTTGAGAAGCTGGTCGTGAGTAATTGTTAGACCTGGGTGTTATTATGAATATGGTTAGTTCATAATATTTGCTGAAACCTGAATGATGCCTTTGCATGTTCACAACAAAAAAAGCAAACAGAGTTTGTAAAATTTTTCTTTATCACTTTCAGTTTATCAACTGAATTGCTTGAGGACAAGCAAAGGTTTAAGCTTGGGGGAGTTGATACGTCTCCAACGTATCTATTTTTCCAAACACTTTTGCCCTTGTTTTGGACTCTAACTTGCATGATTTGAATGAAACTAATCCGGACTGACGCTGTTCTCAGCAGAATTACCATGATGTTGTTTTATGTGTAGAAAGCAAAAGTTCTCGGAATGTCCTGAAAATCCACGGTGGCACTTTTTGGAAAATATAAAAAATACTGGCGAAAGAATCAAGACCAGGGGCCCACACCCTTTCGACGAGGGCGGGGGGCGTGCCCACTGTCTCGTGGGCCCCCGAGGCTCCGCCGACCTCAACTCCAACTCCATATATTCCGTCTCGTGGAGAAAAAAAACAGAGAGAAAGTTTCATCGCGTCTTACGATACGGAGCCGCCGCCAAGCCCTAATCTCTCTCGGGAGGGCTGATCTGGAGTCCGTCCGGGACTCCGAAGAGGGGGATTCGTCGCCGTCGTCATCATCAACCATCCTCCATCACCAATTTAATGATGCTCACCGCCGTGCGTGAGTAATTCCATCGTAGGCTCACTTGACGGTGATGGGTTGGATGAGATTTACCATGTAATCAAGTTAGTTTTGTTAGGGTTTGATCCCTAGTATCCACTATGTTCTGAGATTGATGTTGCTATGACTTTGCTATGCTTAATGCTTGTCACTAGGGCCCGAGTGCCATGATTTCAGATCTGAACCTATTATGTTTTCATGAATATATGTGTGTTCGTGATCCTATCTTGCAAGTCTATAGTCACATATTATGATCCGACAACCCCGAACTGACAATAATCGGGATACTTCTCGGTGATGACCATAGTTTGAGGAGTTCATGTATTCACTATGTGCTAATACTTTGTTCCGGTTCTCTATTAAAAGGAGGCCTTAATATCCCTTAGTTTCCACTAGGACCAGCTGCCACGGGAGGGTAGGACAATATATGTCATGCAAGTTCTTTTCCATAAGCACATATGACTATTTACGGAATACATGCCTACATTACATTGATGAACTGGAGCTAGTTACGTGTCACCCTATGTTATAGCTATTACATGAGAATCGCATCCGGCATAATTATGCATCACTGATCCATTGCCTACGAGTTTTTCACATATTGTTCTTCACTTATTTACTTTTCCGCTGCTATTGTTACAATCACTACAAAACCCAAAAATATTACTTTTGCTACCGTTACCTTTATTATCATATTACTTTGCTACTAAATACTTTGCTGCAGATACTAAGTTATACAGGTGTGGTTGAATTGACAACTGAACTGCTAATACTCAAGAATACTCTTTGCCTCCCCTTGTGTCGAATAAATGAATATTTGGGTTGAATACTTTACCCTCGAAAGTTGTTGCGATCCCCTACACTTGTGGGTTATCAAGACTAATTTCTGGCGCCGTTGCAGGGGAGCATAGCTCTATTCTCTGAGTCACTTGGGATTTATATCTGTTGATCACTATGAAGAACTTGAAAGACGACAGAACTATGATTTTTTCCTCAACTACGAGGGGAGGTAAGGAACTGCCATCTAGCTCTGCACTAGATTCTCCTTCTGTTTTGAGTAAGCTTGCGACACCTAAATCTGCTACTGCTATGAATTCTGATATGTCACATGTCATTGATGATGTTACTTCTGCTTTGCATGATACTTATGATGAAACTACTTCTGTGTGTGATACTAATTTGCCATTAGGTGAATTTCTTGATGAACAACTTTCTAGAGTTAGGGGGAATGAAATTATTGAAGATGCTATTATTGATGATAGTGATGATGAAAATTCTCCCAATGATTATGAATTACCTGTTGTTCCTGAGGGTTATGTTATGAATGAAGAAGCTTCTAGAGCTATCTTTGCTTGCAATGATAGATATGATCTTAAGAAGTTATTAGCTAAATGGAAGCAGCAGTCTCTTAATGCTAGAATGAAACCTGACCCTGCTTTTGCTACTTCACCAATCTGTGTTACTGATAAGGATTATGAATTCTCTGTTGATCCTGAGATTATTACTTTAGTTGAATATGATCCTTTTTATGGCCTTGAATCTGAAACTGTTGTGCCACATCTTACCAAGTTGAATGACATAGCCACCCTGTTTACTCATGATGATAAATCTCGCTATTATTATATCCTTAAGATATTTCCGTTCTCGCTAAAGGGTGATGCTAAGACTTGGTATAATTCTCTTGCTCCTGGTTGTGTGCGTAGTCCCCATGATATGATTTACTACTTCTCAGCTAAATATTTCCCTGCTCATAAGAAACAAGCTGCCTTGCAGGAAATATACAATTTTCTGCAAATCAAAGAAGAGAGTCTCCCACAAGCTTGGGGGAGGCTTCTCCGGTTACTTAATGCTTTGCCTGATCATCCTCTTAAGAAAAATGAAATACTTGATATCTTTTATAATGGACTAACCAATGCTTCCAAGTACTACTTGGATAGTTGTGCTGGTTATATTTCAAGGGAAAGAACAGTCGACGAAGCTGAATTACTATTGAATAATATGTTGACTAATGAAAATAGTTGGACTCTTCCTGAGCCAATTCCTGAACCAATTGAGCCAACTCCTGAGCCTATTCCCAAACCCACTCCGAAGAAGAGAGGTGTTTTATTTCTCAGTCCTAAAGATATGCAAGAGGCAAAGAAATCAATGAAAGAAAAAGGTATTAAAGCTGAAGATGTTAAGAATTTACCACCTATTTAAGAAATACATGGTCTTAATATACCGCATGTTGAAGAACCACAATGTCTTGATAACCCGACACAGGTAGTAAAGGTAAATTCTCTCTATAGATATGATAAAGTTGAAATCCCCTCTACTAAATTTCATAGCCCATGCTTAGATGAATTTGATGACTTTATGGCTAGACAAGAAAGTTTTAATGCTTATGTTGGTAGAGAGTTAAAGAATAATGCTTTCGAGATAGGACACATGAGCGATAATATGGCTAGAGTTAAAGGTGAACTCAAAGTCATTAGCAAATATGCTTCTATGGTTGCTACTCAAGCTGAGCAAGTACTTAAAGCTCAAAATGCTTTGCTTGATGAATTAAACAATAAAAATGACTTTGCTGTTAGAGTGGCTACAAGAACTGGTAGAATGACCCAGGAACCTTTGTATCCTGAAGGCCACCCTAATAGAATCGAGCAAGATTCCCAGAGAAATAATTTAGAGGCACCTAGTTCTTCTAAAAAGAAGAAAAAGAAAAACGATAGGACTTTGCATGCTTCTAGTGAAGCTACTGTAGACACACCTGACAATCCCAATGATATTTCAATCTCTGATGCTGAAACACAATCAGGTGATGAACATGAACCTAGTGATAACGTTAATGATAATGTTCATGTTGATGCTCAACCTAGCAAAAATAATGAAGTAGAGATTGAACCTGTTGTTGATCTTGATAACCCACAATCAAAGAATCAACGTTATGATAAGAGAGATTTTGTTGCTAGGAAGCACTGTAGAGAAATAGAACCATGGGTTCAGAAACCCATGCCATTTCCTCCTAAACCATCCAAGACAAAGGATGATGAGGATTTTGAGTGCTTTGCTGAAATGATTAGACCTATTTTCTTACGTATGCACTTAACTGATATGCTCAAAGTAAATCCTTATGCTAAGTATATGAAGGATATCATCACAATAAAAGAAAGATATCGGAAGCTGAAATTTCCACCATGCTTGCTAATTATACTTTTAAGGGTGGAATACCAAAGAAACTTGGAGATCCCGGGGTACCAACTATACCATCTTCCATTAAAAGAAATTATGTTAGAACTGCTTTATGTGATCTTGGAGCCGGTGCTAGTGTTATGCCTCTCTCTTTATATCGTAGACTTGAATTGAATAGGTTGACACCTACTGAAATATCTTTGCAAATGGCTGATAAATCAACTGTTATACCTGTCGGTATTTGTGAGGATGTGCCTGTTGTGGTTGCAAATGTCACCATCTTAACGGACTTTGTTATTCTTGATATTCCCGAGGATGATAGTATGTCGATTATCCTTGGTTGACCCTTTTTGAACACTGCAGGGGCTGTTATTGATTGCAACAAAGGCAATGTCACTTTTCATGTAAATGGTAATGAGCATACGGTACACTTTACGAGGAAACAATCTCAAGTTCATAGCATCAATTCTATTGGAAAAGTTCCAACTATCATTATTGGAGGTTTTGAATTTCCTCTCCCTACTATCAAGAAAAAGTATGATATTCTTATTGTTGGGGATTTTCATATCCCCGTTGAGGTAACTTAGTGTTATTCGAAATTTCTCCGGTTCCGTGTTATTCGGAATGAGTTTGTTAACAAGACTTGATCAACCTTGTTGGTGGATTCATTTTGATGATCATGAGACGGATGAAACTAGAAGGCGCAACCTTCTGTATTGTTGAGGATATAACTACTGAGTGTAAACCGCCCAGGAGGGGCCGGTTCGCGCTCAACCATACTGAAGCCCATGAAGACAAGAAGATGGCGCTTTACTGACAAAGCTTAGAGGCCCGAAGCCCAGAGGCGGATTAGGGCCCATAGTGCTAAATCGTCACAGTTGTATAACTTGTGTTGTAAGATAGGGAAAGGGAGAGACCGAGCAGAACACTTGTATGAGTCGGCCTCGGGACTCTGTAAACCGGCCGGGCATCAACCTGTGTATATATAGGGACGACCCGGCGGCGGTTCAGGGACAACAGACAACAACTCGAAACTCAGGCAAAGCGTATATGCTCCCTGGTCATCGAAACCCCAATAATTCCATCACAACTAGACGTAGGCTTTACCTTCATTGAAGGGGCCGAACTAGTATAAATTCTCGTGTCCCTTGTCCGGTTTAACCCCTTCAGGCTAATCTCGTTGCGATGGCTCCACGACTAAGTCCTTCCGTTAGGACATCTGACGTGATATTTCCACGACAGTTGGCGCCCACCGTGGGGCTATTGCGCGATGGTTTCGAGTTCTTGAAGGGCAGCTTTGAAGGACTAAAGGGGTACGTGGTTGGCCGGATGACCAAGAATCGTCGCGGCAAGCTCTACATCGACGACACAGGATGGGTCCCCGAGGCCGGCTCAATTGAGTACGGGTACCGGGTCCCCTTTGGTGGGATTCACATTTTCATTGGCAAGATCGGCGAACCGGGCCCTGAGTCGGACATCTCCACCAACCTCGTCGAGACGGCTCAGCGTGCAAGTCCCGCCCGGGTTCAGCATACCGTGAAGCATGCGTTCGTAGGATTCATCCATGGAGCGGAATCTGAACCGGTGTCCGATGGTGAGACGGCCGTCTACTCAGATGGTGAATCGTCCACTCGAGAAACCGAGTCGCTATACCAACTGCACGATGGCCGGTTTGAGGGATACTCCGATGGCGACAGTATTTCGGGTCCCCTTGAACCGCCAAACCGGGTTGCAATCTTCATGGCCGGTACGCAGCCCACCGTGCAATCTTCATCTACAGCAGCAATGGTCTCCGGATCGGTAGCTGCGGCACGAGGCCCGGCGCGCCAGCCGGCTCATGTTCTTGCAGGTTTACTGGACGATTTGACAGCATTGTTGACCATAACCGGTGACTCCAGAGATTCAAGTTCAGCATAATGCGGATGTCACGAAGCTAAGGGATCAGATAGCTCAGGCCAAAGCAGACTTGGCAGCTGAGGAGGCAAGGATGGATGAAGAGCGAGCCGCTTTAGATGCCCAATCACAGCAGATCCAGGCGCAGAATTACCGGCTTATGTTGGATCAGAACGCATCAAACGATGTCATGAGAAGGAAGTACCAGTCTCGATTGCCGCAAATTTACAAGGGTCTGAATCTCTTCGGTACACCAGGAGCTGGGCCTAGAAATCCGGCAGGAATAAACCGGGCCGAGGCACCTGGGGCGGCGCCGGATCAGCCACGGACGATGGACCCGCCTCGACGGACGGACAACCCGCCACAGTATGTCGCAACGCCACTGGGTCACTTTTCCAGTCCTTTGGATAACATGATTGCAGCAGCATCACGTTTGGCGGCTATTCCAATGGAGGGTGATTCATTAGAAGCGATTGAGACTTGACGAGCTAGGGATCTTCTTCAAACCGCCGTTGTTCAGCAATAGGCTTATTCCTACAGCCGAGACAGAATACATTCAACCCCTCGTCCGAGCAAGAGTTATAGCAGGCACATGGATGAACCGGCCGTGTCAAGCAGTGTGTGGCGTCGTGATGCCCCTCGAGGGCCTAATCCGGCGAACGGCGGTTTGAATGCTCAGGTTGTGGTGGATAAAGTCAGAGCACGAAGGGAGGCCGCATTTGCAGCACAACACGTGGGTCGTCATCAACCCGCCCCGGTTCTGCCAGCGGCGTCACTAGAGCGAGGGACAGGGCTTGCCTTCAGCTCTTGGGGAGTACCGTGTCTCATCCCGGCTCTCCGTAATGTGCGGTTGCCCAAGGATTTCAAAGGGCCATGCAAGGTGCCTAATTATACCGCTGATCAGCTCCCCGAGGCGTGGGTTGAGACTTATGAGATGGCAATGGAGATGCTAGATGTGGATGAAGCGGTGTGCGCAAAGTACTTCACCATGATGCTAGAAGGAACGGCTCGCACCTGGTTGAAGAGCCTGCCTGCTAACTCGATCAATTCATGGGATGAGTTGAAGGCCAGGTTCATAGCAAACTTCAAAGACACGTGCAAGCAGCCTATGTCCATTGTAGATCTGGCGGCTTCTGTACAAGGAGAGAATGAATCAACAACCCATTGGGTGTGCCGGGTCTCAGAAATTTTGCACTTGTCAGGCCGCATCAATCCAAATACAGCAATTGTGAAGTTGGAGGGCAATTGCCGGTTTAAGTCACTTAAAATGAAGTTGGGACGGCTCAAGCGTCACTGCAATGATATGGGAACACTCATGGCGGCTCTGGTTAAATATGTTGATTCTGATAATACCAAGGACCCTGATTCTTATGAAGAGAAATAGGAGAAGGGAAAGAAGAATGCCGGTTCAAAGGGACAGCATAACCAGGCGGGCCACGGAAATAATGGTAAGCGTAAAGCGGACAATTCCAATTTTGTGGCTAACACCAGTATGCAGGGTAATATGCAGCGTCGTAAGGGTAAACCGCCCCAGTGCAGTGGAGGAATGAATCCGGAACGCCTGTTAAACCAACCTTGCCCAAAGCACGGGACAAAGGAGGCTCCGGCCACGCACCTTTGGAAGGATTGCCACATCATGAGGGAATTCAAAAACTCTGATCTTTTTCGATATGATCAGGGTCCGTCTGGTGGTTCCGGTCCAGGATTTCATGGGCTGGGTTACGGTGGTGGCGGTTCAAACTCAGGATATCAGAATAATCAGGGCAATCAGAATAACCAAGGTGGTAACCATCAACAGGGTAATCAGGGGAATCAGCAGCAGTCGGGTTATCAGAGCAACCCAAAGCAGTTAAATGGTGGACAATATCATGTCTTCACTACTAGCCTGTGCAAGCGCGATCAGAAACTCCATAAGAGGGCAGTGAACTCCGTTGAACCGGCAATACCCCGTTATCTACGCTGGTCTGAGCAGCCTATTGTCTGGAGCAGAGAGGATCATCCGCCCCGGGTTGAAAATCCGGGTCACCTAGCTTTGGTGGTTGCACCGCAGGTGGGAGGTTATAAGTTTACCAAGGGACTCATGGATGGAGGGAGCAGTATCAATATTTTGTACTATGAAACCTTCCGGCGTATGGGGTTGATAGATAAGAATCTTAGACAGTCAAACACCGTTTTCCACGGAGTGGTGCCTGGTAAATCGGCTTACCCAGTTGGTAAGATAGTTCTGGAGGTGGTTTTTGGAGATGATCATGACTCAAGGTCCGAGACGCTAACCTTTGAAGTGGTCAAGATCAGAAGTCCGTACCACGCTTTATTTGGACGGCCGGTTTACGCTAAATTCATGGCGAGGCCGTGTTATGTTTATCTTCAGCTCAAGATGCCGGATCACAAAGGAACCATTACGGTTCATGGTAGCCGTAAGATTGCTCTGGAGTGTGAGGAAGGTGATGCGGCCTATGCCGAATCGGTTTGTGCAGCGGAAGAATTGAAGTTTTATAAGGACAATGTTGATCCGGCAGACATGACTTCTTTAAAGAAGCCCACCACAGAGCATGATCCGGCTTTGAAGTTTAAATCGGCTGATGAAACCAAATTGGTTGACTTTATTCCTGGCGATTCATCCAAGCAGTTCAGCATCAGCGTCAACTTGGATCCCAAATAGGAAAGCGCGCTCATCGAGTTCATCCGTGAGAACCGGGACAGCTTTGCATGGAAGCCTTCTGACATGCCAGGTGTACCGAGGGAACTCGCTGAGCACACCCTTAATATTGATCCAAAGTTCAAACCGGTCAAACAGTTTCTTCGCCGCTTTAATGAGGAATGGCGCAAGGCCATTGGAGAAGAGGTAGCCCGGCTCCTGGCAGCAGGGTTTATCGTGGAAGTATTTCACCCAGAGTGGTTAGCTAATCCGGTGCTGGTACTTAAGAAAAACGGCACTTAGCGTATGTGTGTGGATTACACAGATTTGAACAAGGCTTGCCTGGCTGATCCCTTTGCCCTCCCTCGTATTGATCAAATCATTGATGCTACGGCGGGTTGTGAGCGTTTGCGTTTTATGGATGCTTATTCCGGTTATCATCAGATCAAGATGGCAGTTAAGGACCAGGAGAAGACAGCTTTCATTACTCCCTTTGGAGCCTTCTACTATATATCCATGCCTTTTCGGCTCAAGAGTGCCCAGGCAACTTATCAACATTGTGTGCACAATTGTCTTCATACTCAGATTGGGCGCAACGTTCATGCCTATGTGGACGATATTGTGGTCAAGTCCAGGAAAGCAGAGACGCTCATCTCTGATTTGCAAGAAACCTTTGATAATCTGCGAGTTTATAAAATGATGCTCAGTCCGGCTAAGTGTGTCTTTGGTGTACCGGCTGGCAAGCTCTTGGGTTTTCTGGTGTCCAATCGAGGCTTCGAGGCTAATCCGGAAAGGATCAAGGCTATCACGTCTCTGGCTAAACCGGCATGTATAAACGATGTTCAACGTCTGGCGGGTCGTATTGCGGCTTTGAGCCGGTTTATCAGCAGGTTGGGAGAGAAGGCGATCCCTCTGTACCATATGTTGAAGAAGACAGACAATTTTGTCTGGAGCGAGGCTGCTGATGCGGCGTTTGAAGACTTGAAGAAGCAGTTGGCTGAATCGCCGGTTCTTGCCGCTCCAGTTAATAAGGAGCCACTATTGTTATATGTGGCTGCTAATGCCCGAGCTCTCAGTGTTGCCATTGTGGTGGAGCGCAAGGAGGCTGGGAAGGAGTATCCGGTTCAAAGGCCGGTTTACTATATTAGCGAAGTGCTCATTGAGTCCAAGCAAAGATATCTGTATTGGCAGAAGCTCGTGTATGGGTTTTTTATGGCAAGTCGGAAGCTTAAACAGTACTTTCAAGGTCATCCCATCACAGTGGTCAGTTCTGCTCCTTTGGGGGATATAATCCAGAACAGGGAAGCAACTGGCCGGGTTGCTAAGTGGGCTATTGAGCTTGGGCCGCATGGTTTGAAGTATATGCCTCGAACAACAATCAAATCCCAAGCCCTTGTGGATTTCATCAATGATTGGATAGAGTTGCAGATACCGGAGGACAAACCAGACAATACATACTGGACTATTCACTTTGACGGGTCCAGGCAATTGGAGGGCTCGGGGGCTGGAGTTGTCCTTACTTCCCCTCGAGGTGATAAAATTCATTATGTTCTTCGCTTAATGTTCCCTTGTACTAACAATGCAGCTGAGTACGAAGCCTTACTCCACGGTCTTCGTGTGGCTAAGGAGATGAACTTGAGCCGAGTACGATGCCTTGGAGATTCTGACCTGGTGGCTCAACAAGTTTCTGGCACTTGGGACTCTAAAGATCCCCTCATGGCGGCTTACAGGCGAGAAGTGGATATTGTGGCTAGTCACTTCAAGGGTTATCAGGTTGAGCACATTGATCGGCGTAAAAATGAAGCAGTTGATGCTTTAAGCCGGCTGGGATCTCAGCGTAAACCGGTGCCACCCAATACCTTTTTGGACGTCTTGCATAACCCATCGGTTCAACTGCCCACAGAGGAGGACCTCGCTATTCCTGATCCGGAGGCACAATTGGTGGCCGCTTTACATATCATTCCGTATTGGACGGTTCCATACTTGGCGTATATGAACCGGGGCGAGTTACCAGAAGATGAAGTTCTGGCCAGACAAATAGTCCGGTGATCCAAGTCCATGACAATCGTTAATGGCGAGTTGCATCATTGCAGTGTTTCAGGGGCGTTTCAGCGTTGCGTCTCTCCGGAAGGAGACTGTGGTCATCACGCCGGTTCAAAATCCTTGGTGGCTAAAGCATTTCGTCATGGTTTTTACTGGTTGACGGCTCATGCCGATGCTGAGGACCTGGTAAAGCGGTGTGATGCTTGTCAGAAGATTTCACGCCGAGCTCATGTTTCGGCTCAAGAGCTACGGATGATTCCAATAAGTTGGCCGTTTGCTACTTAGGGGCTTGATATGGTGGGTCCTTTTAAGCGATCCAAAGATAAGAAGACCCACCTCTTTGTGGCGGTTGACAAATTCACTAAGTGGGTTGAAGCGGAGCCAGTAAGTAAATGTGACGCAGCCACGGCGGTTCAATTCCTCAAGAAGGTGATCTTCCGTTTTGGTTTTCCACATAGCATCATCACGGATAATGGCACGAACCTTTCCAAAGGTGAGATGGAGGAATTTTGTCAACGAGAGCACATCCGGCTTGATGTAGCGTCCGTGGCTCACCTCCAGTCTAATGGTCAAGCTGAGAGGGCTAATCAGGAAATTTTAAAGGGTATAAAGCCCCGGCTCATGGTCCCTTTGAAGCGGATGCCGGGTTGTTAGGTGGAAGAACTACCATCTGCGTTATGGAGCATAAACATCACCCCAAACCGATCTATTGGTTATACGCCCTTCTTCACGGTCTATGGAGCAGAGGCAGTTCTCCCCAGTGACATTCGTCATGACTCGCCACGGGTTGCCAATTATGTTGAAGCGAACAACGAGCAAGCACGTCAAGAAGCACTAGATGAGAAATGGGACATGGCATTGGCTCGTTCGGCGGTTTATCAGCAAGATCTGCGGCGTTATCACAGCCGCCGGGTTAGAATAAGAACCTTTCAAGAAGGCAACTTAGTGCTCCGGCTCATCCAGGATCAGACCAATATGCACAAGTTATCCCCACTTTGGGAAGGGCCCTTTGTGGTCAGCAAGAATCTGCACAACGTAGCATACTACATCATTGACGTTCGAGAAGACTCATGCACTTCTGAGGAGGAGACCCGACGGCCGTGGAACATAGCTCTCCTTCGGCCTTACTACACCTGAGTTATAAGCTCTTCTTATGTACATATTATGACAATGTATATATTATGATCAATATAATAAACCGGCATCCTTGCTACAAGCAGGGCCTCTCCCGTTCTTCCAATATTTCTTGGTTACAAGGGGGTTCTGCTTCCAAAGCGATGACCCGTTTTGTCCATTAAACCGGCTATTATGCCATCATACAACTTGCGAGCTTCACACCCAAGGGGCCAAAGAGAGATCTGTTGCTACAAGCACGACTTAAACATAGGCACCCATTGAGCACAGCTCACAAAGTTACTTGGGGGCTCTTTGTGTAAATTAACAAAGAGTTTGAAAGGGCCCTTGTAACCGGGTATTGACCCACGGCTTGGAAGCCTGGTGTATTCACCTAAAACCCCGGGTTAACCTGCCTTCATCAAGTAACCCTCGTGGACAGGGTGTGGGCCCCTTGGCCTCGATTCTTTCGCCAGTATTTTTTATATTTTCCAAAAGTTATCTCTGTGGATTTTCAGGTCATTCCGAGAACTTTTGTTTTCTGCACTATAAACAACACTATGGCAGTTCTACTGAAAACAACGTTAATCCGAGTTAGTTTCATTCAAAGCATGCAAATTAGGGTCAAAAAAAGGCAAAAGTGTTTGGAAAAATAAATACGTTAGAGACGTATCATCCTCATTTATCCCGACACTCCTGTTGCATTGGATATTTAAGTCGTCCGACCATGCCCCAGAAGTGTTGTAGATCCATTCATTCATGGTGGAGGAGCTTTCGCCGGGCCACCGCGTCAAAATTGCTGTGGATTTACGCGCCATGAACGCTTGGTGCCAGGCCCACCTAGGCGGGCCAAATTCCGAGCTCTCCAGAGCTTAGCGCCTAAAAGGGGGATAGGGCAACCACACGGGCATGGTAGAGATCGTGATGGAGGAGGCACATGAGGAGGATGAGTAGGCGACCGTGCAGGTGGATGAGCCACCGGTGTCTTGGTTCGGCCCGCTCTAGGTGGAGCAGCACTAGAACTGGATGCTGGTGGCTGTGATGGGGGAGAAGGGATAGGTGTGGGTGTCCACGTACCAACTGCTGCAGGGAAAACACCGGTATAACATCTCGCTTGTGGACGAGCACCGGTCGGGGAAGGGTCAACTCTCCGTGGAACGCGCGGCGGAAGATGCCATTGCGGCCATGATTGTGGCGGACCGGGACATCCACGACGTGAACAATGCGGTGCTTGCAACGTTGGACAGACCCCACACCATCTGCCACGAGTGTTGGCAGCTCCGCATCAATGAGCGAGCACAACCTGCTCTTTGAGGGGCTGAAGGTGGAGGATGACAAAACGCGCTGGAGGACGACGACGATTACGTTGTTGTGTTGGCCACCGACTATCCCGCCTGGGGCCCATAGACTTCACCTCCGAGCTCCGATAGGTAGTAGAGTACCATTTGTTTCTCTTTAGTTTTTAGGGTTCTTTTGCTATGTAAATATTAACCAGAAATGAATAAAAAATTGGTCTGCATCAACAGCATAATATTTCTATTGTGGAAAGTCTTTCTTTTGCATGTTCTGCGTCCGGCCCGCTAAAAAACAGTATAATATTTCTAATGTGGAAAGTCTTTCTTTTCGACCAGATCAACAAAATGGAAAACCTAAAAAGAATCATGCAAAACCTAAAAAGAATCATGCAAAACCTTTCTTCCTTTTATTTTCCTCCGAACGCGTGAAAGGACGAAATAAATAAAGAAAGCAAGTGAGCGTAGCTTTCATTCATGGGGAAAAGAAAAGGCATGTGCGTATGCGAGAGAATCACGTGTCAGATGCAGAGAGAGAGAGTGTGTGTGTGTATGTCAATCACCAGCAGGCAGCTAGCTCGCATTTTCATGTTTCAGGGCGGGCACTGGCCAGCTCCATTATTTATTTCCTTCATCTTAAAATATGTGTCTTAACTTCGTACTAAAGTTGTATAAAATTGTATTAAGATTGAGACACTTATTTTAGGATAAGGGGGTAGCATTTGATTTCATTTATGTATGTATAAACAATCAAAATTATCTTATGGAAAAATTGTTCGCCTTTTGAATGCAGCTCGTTGTGTTTGAGCTAGCAAGCACTTTCGGGGCGTGCGTGCATACCTCAGCACGTATGACATAACCCTGCATACGATGACGATGAGCACTTTAAATGAGATTCTTGGTGGCCCCGTTGGTAACCTAGCTTGCAAATTTCATGTTTTGACCCTTTCCTGAAAGATAATTGAGATCTAATCTTAGTTTGCAAAAAAAATCGGGATCTGACCCTTTTTACTACCGCCAGGGTCTATGGCAGTATGGTGTAACAACCTACCGTCAAAGATCTTGGCGATACGAAACACCTTTATCGTCAAATAGGCTGGCGATAGCATGTACAACCCTACCGTCAAGGTGTCCGACGGTAAGTGAGCATGCACTGTGTTTCATACTTAGTTTTTTTTGATAGGGCGTGTAACTCTACCGCCAGGGACCTTGACAATAGGCTGTTATACCCATCATAGACCCTGGCGGTAAGAAAAGGGTCAGATCCTGAATTTGTGCAAAATAGGATCAGATCTCCTCGATCAAGTTTCGAAAAGAGTCAAAACACAAAATTTAGCCACCTGACGTGCGAAGCTCTTCCCTCAAGGTCATAATCAAATTACTTAAGGTCCGACGGTATCATTACCGATTACACATATGCCAGACACGCTTTGTCTAGAAATTATTACTGCTGCTGCTCGCCGTGCCAGACGTGTCGGGTGAAAGCCCGATGTACATGACGTCAAGAATAGCAGCAGCAGCATATATTTTTGTTGAAAGATATTCATTTATCCGAGCGCACGATTTTAAAAGATGCCTTGCAATGGAAACATTAACGCAACGGGGTCACGACGCAACACTTTTTCCTTTAAACTGCACAGAAAATTCAAGAGACGTAAACGGCAGCATACACGCAAAATGAAAAATCAATCACCTTCACAAACGTCTAGGAGTACTAAGGGCGTGTTTGGTTCCAGTTTGCAACAGTTCCTGCATCGCATGTCCATCTCAACCCAGCCTGGTTCTTGAAATGCAGCCTCATATGCAGTAGATGCAACCTGGTTGGTTGCCTGCATCGCATGGAGGGCCACTTACTCCCCAGCTGTTTGGTTGCCGTTTTTGTGAGTAAGGTGTGAGCAGATGCAAACTTCAGCTGTTTGGTTGTAAACATCGTTTATGTTCTGCTCACCCCATTCAAACGTGGTGGCCTTACCACCACATGATCAGCACAACAGCACAAACAAAGCAAGAACAAGCAAAGCAAGATCAAACAAAGTAAGATCAATAAAAGCAACCAAGGAAGCAAAGAAATAATGGTAAACTACTTAAGATTAACAGCAGGCATCCTCCTTCCCTGCTACACACCAGGGTGCTGCTTCTGGCCAAAACATTAACATGCTCCCAGCACAAGTTCCCAGCATAAGTCTAGCCACACACCACAAAAGTTTAACACTAACAACTTAAGTAAACTACATGGCATGCTCGATGTCACCAACGCAGTTGTGCCTGCTGCAATGAAACATGCACATGACCGAGGAGTCGTGGTTGTAGATGTGAACCTTCAGTACGAGTCCTCGGATGCGCACAACGACGAGGTCGCCGGGGACGATCCGGTGGCGGCATAAGAAGTAGTTCCAGCACCGGCCAAGCACCACCATGTACCCCTCGAAGTTCTGGACCTACACCCAGAACATGCACCGCTTGTTCGCCGACAGCCTGACCACGCGCGGGAGCCGTTTGATGACTAGTCAGGTGTTCATCACCTCCACAAACTTGTGAGGGACGACGAGCATGGCGAGGTCTTCGTTGTCCTTGATCTGCTGGTAGAAGCGCAGTAGCTCCCGGGCCCCCTCCTTGTGGCCCTGCCTCGGAGATCGTCCCCTTGAATGAGGCAGGCTTATGAAGGCGATCCTGCCAGGCTGGTCCACCATCCCAAGCCACCTGTTCATGGGGATGAAATCCTCGGCGTGCTCAGCTCCGGCCACCACCTGAGCTTCTCCACCTGCCACATCCCAGTCAGTCTTCAGTATCTTGTCAGGAACATGACAAGTATTAGTATCAAACAAAGTAAGCAAGCAAGCAAATGCCACTGATCAGTGTCACTTGCTGTTGGGAAAATGCCACTGATCATTGCACTTGCCCAACAGCAAGTGCCACTGGTATGAGCAAATGCCACTGATCAGTGGCACTTGCTGTTGGCCAAGTCCACTGATCAGTGCACTATCCTAAGCATGGAAACATCTAAAAATAGCAAGTGAAAGTGCCAATAGCATCCATGTGCAGCCATGCACATTTGGCATCATCCTAAAATGATCCTACTACATGCACGTATAGCAATCAACACAAACCCTAGCATGAACACAACTACTAGCATGAACACAACTAACTAGCATGATGACAGATCTAGGACACACTAGCAGTAGCAGACACAAAATATCCTAGGACACACACTGTAGGAAACAAGAACAGATCGTTCCGCTTGGATTCGATTGGGATCACATCCAATCGGATCACTCCAATCCTATCTAATTCGATCGAATCCACTAACTACTAGCACATGCCTATGAAAATAAACCCCTAATCTACATCTACGAGCAAGCATTGAGGGGATTGACTCACCGGAGCTTGCGCAGCCGCAGCGAACCAAGGCCGGGGTGAAAACCCCGGCGGGAAGGAGAGAGGTGGCGGAGCAGAGGAGGAGCCGGCCCTGGCAACGGCCTGCGGTATCGGTCCCGTGCTCATCGGCGCGCCGGAGGTCGAGGAGAACGGCCTGCCAAGACCAGAAAACCCTTGGACGGGGGTCAAAAAAATCCCCCTGCCCAATGGGGTCCCAAGAAGCGGCGGCTCTGTGGACAGCGCCGGCGCCGAGCCCAGGACCACGAGGTCCGAAATCGGCGGCGAAGCCGGAACGGCCGGCACCGCATTGGCCGACGCTCATGGTGGACGGCAGTAGATAGGGGACGGCGCTCGCAGCTCTGACGCTAGGTCTCGGCCTGAGTTCTGGAGCCCGGCCAGCCAGCGCTCCTGGATGATGGCGATGCGCTAGTCGACGGGGGTATGAGGGCGGCGCGGCGGTGGGCGAGGCGGAGCCATCGGAGAAGAGGAGAGGGAGGGGCGGTGAGGGAGAGAGGGAGCAGTGGGCACAGTGCGACTGGGCGGTGAAAGGAGAGTGGGGGCGAGTTATGAGACGTCCCCTCCGTCTCCCGCGCTGCCCAAGGCGTGCAACTGCCTCGCACACGTGGCCTCGCCAAGCCAGGCTCGCGAGAAATTGGCGATTCGACATTTTCCGTCGGGCCAGGCTGCGGGCTGCTTTATGGTCCGTCCAGGCCACAAACCGCATGCAGCCAAGGCAACCAAACAGGCCGCGCACATCCCATGCGGGCCTGGTTGGGCTGCATGCAAGCCACCAAACATGCCTTAAGGCAACTCCAGCGCGGGCGACCCCATCCTGTCCGGCCTCGTCCGTTTGGGGTAAAACGGAAAAACCAGACGGCCCAGCGCGTGATGGTCTGAACCTATTTGGTCTGTTTTGTGTACGGGCCGACCCATTTGGAGAGCAAACATGCGCCGGGTTTGGGTCGCGGCGGACAGCAAACGGACGGGTCGCTCGTACGCGTCGGGGCCGCTTGGCAGGCGGCCACCTACCTCCCACCGCCCAACATTAATGCGCACGCACGGTCGGCTCCACCTGTCATTCACGCAGACGAATGGTCGCCGTCCTTCTTAAATGGGAAGCCGTGGACCGGTCGTAGTCCACACTCCCCACTCCAGCCCGTGCTGCCTCCTCGAAACCCGACATGGCCCAAACCCTATCTCTCCCATTCCCCGTCCTCGATCTCGCCGGCCGGCCGCCTCGCCGCCATGGGGTTCTGGAACACCGACCGCAAGGGGAAGCACGACCGCGAGGCTAGCTCGTCCTCGGGCTGCCGCGACCGCTGCGTCAAAGAGGAGAGCCCACATCACCACCGCGTCGGGCCCCCACGCCGCCCGCATTCTGCATCGCACCCATGGCCGTCGGCGAGCGCAACCAGTACTACATCAACACGGATGTATGTCACCGTTATTGGGAGACGAAGATGTCGCTCCCCTGGAGCGAAGCGCACATCCCCAATAACTGGCATCTCTCCGCCGGTCGGGTGCCGATCCCGCCGGTCCCGATGAGCGGCCGTTCCCGGCGTGAGGAGATCGAGCCGCCGCCTCCTCCTCCCCGACGACCTCTTCTACGACCCCAAGTATGCCCCCGACTCCGGGCTCTGGGACATGTGGTTAGGGAATGAGCACAACGTGCGGCACACCTCCTTCTTCGTCGGCACCTCGTCGGGGCCGCGGCGGCCACGTCCAGAGTCCAGAGCGGCTACTTCCCAGGTGGGCGGGTGCGCGGCCTCACGCCCACGCCATCGCCTTCACCATCTCCGTCGCCACCAGCACCTCCTCGCATGATAGAGGAGGAGGAGGCCCGGCTCATGCAACGTGTCATGGAGGACTCCTTAAAGACACACGATGAGCATTAATGGAAGGGCCTCGAGGAGATGACGGCCCTCTCTACGGCCGACGACGTCGCCATCCCCGAGCTGGAGATGGTGGACGGTGAGGAGGAGGTCAACGACGAGCAGCCCATTGCCGCCCTTCCACCTGGGGCTGGTGGGCCAGGGGTGGAGCTGGTCGTGCATGGCTCCGGAGATGGCCCACGCCATGGGGGCGTGAACTGGTGCCCCACGCTTCCGCGGTCACCGGAGCGGGAGGCGTCGCCACGGGAGGAGGTGGTGCAGGCACCTCCCGCCTTCCAGCCCAGCCCCGAGTACCAGGCACCACTGTCCCACCTTTGGACGCCGCCGGACTACGTCGACCTCGTCAGCGACGACAAAGACAAAGGTGGCCACTGAGAAGGCGGCGACGGGCACGGCAGGAGTGCGCGGGCGGCGGATTTCTTTTGTTTTTTATGTTAATTATGTCTATGTGGACTGTGGAACTGGGCCGTTTTGTGGCCGTGATGTTTAATTATGTTTTATGTTTTTATATTTGCGTTTATTTTTTTTCGGCATTTCATTTTAGTTTTCTTTATTTAATCACGTACACCCTGGACATGATTTGGGGTGCGGCCGCCCGTCGGGCGCACCAACAACCCAACGGCCCCAAGCGGACATGGGCGAACACATTGCCGCCCCAAACAGACGAAAACTGGCCAAACCGGACGTCCGTTTGTGGTCGTGCGCTGGAGTTGGCCTAATTAGCGGAAGCTGCCGCGAGATGGGAAATGTGATGAGAGAAGAGGGGTTCGGGGGCACGCTGACGCTGCGGCTCATTGCTCCTGCGAGATGCATTGATGATGATGACGATGATCTGCTCCGAGAACCAAGTACTTGTGCTGGCCAGGGCTGGGCTGCGTCCCGCGTGTTACTTGACATCCGTACTTCCGATCATTTTGCAGACTGGCATGTGTGCCGGCCGCTGGCTCTCTGGCCGACATGAACTTTGCCCACTGGCATTAACTACGGCCATGGGGCCCAAATTTCCGATTCCATTTCCATTGCAAAAAATTCAGGCGTCCGTGCGCATGGTGAGTGCAAAATATAGAAATGGTTGGACGCCGCCCCTTTGACTAACCCAAACGGACAGAATCCGGATGAAATGGACATCCGTTTTGGGTCGCCCGTTGGAGTTGGCCTTAGAAAAATTCGATGCGTGGGGCCCACAGGCGCGGCACAAGACGGGTGCGCCGTGGGAGGAGACTAGTAGGGTGGGCGGGAGGCGATGGCTAGAAGGGCTAGGGGACGGTGGTGGTAGACGGAATAAAGATGGCTAGAGGCAAAAGGTGGCGCGAGCATTCGCTAGCTTACGAGGAAGAAACTGGCCAATTTTTGCATTGGTGTGTGCTAGATTCAAGCCAAAACCCGGGACCAATAAAAATTTTCTACAACCGAATTTGGGAAATCCAACCCCTCAAACGCCCGTAGACGCTTCCGGGCGCATCCACGGATAGCGACCGGTCACGCCTCAAATAATTCATTCTACAACCAGATACATCTCCAACGTATGTATAATTTTTTATTGTTCCATACTATTATATTATCTGTTTTCACTACTGGAATCAGGGAATTTGCCGTTTGCCATCTCTTTGCCGTCAGCTAGCGGACGACAAAGAAGGTCTTTGCCATCAGCTACCAAGAAGAAGACGGCAAACAACTGGCAGACGGCAAAGAAGGTCTTTGCCATCGGCCATTTCTTCGCCGTCCGTGGTCGACGGCAAAAGAATCTTTCCGTCCACGGCCGACGGCAAAGAGGGAGGTGGCACCCACTAACGAAAAAACTAAACGTCCCCCCTCTTTGCCGTCCGCAGTAGACGACAAAGATAAACAAAAAGCGGACAACAAAGGCAAACCTAACTAAAGGCCGAGCCTCCCCCTCCGTTACTCTCTATTTCTCCTCTCTCCTCCCCAACGCCCAGATCCACCCACCGCCGCCCGCCTTCCCGCCTGCGCTGCCCCGCCGCCAGCCGCCCGCCACCGCCCCCTCCACCACCCGTCGACGCCCCTTTTCCGCCGCCCGGTGCCCGCCACCAAGCGCCGCTCCCGCCCGCCACCGCACCTCCACCACATGCCGACGCCCACCATCCGCCGCCAGGCCCCACCGCCCCACCGCCTGAGCCCCACCGCCCACCGCCCACCACCAAGCCAGCTCGCCCGCCCGGTGAGTGTTTTTTTCTTTTTTTTTTTTGCTGTTTAATTGTTAGTGTTAGATTTAGTGTTAGAAAAGAAGAAGATTTAGTGTTAGTGTTAGAAAAAAGTATATGTAGAAGAAAAGAAGAAGAAGAAAAGAAGTAGAAGTAGAAGAAGAAGAAAAGAAGAAAAGAAAAGAAGTAAAAGAAGTAGAAAAAGATGAAAAAGAAGAAGAAGAAAAGAAGTAGAAGAAGTAGAAGAAGAAGAAAAGAAGAAAAGAAAAGAAGTAAAAGAAGTAGAAAAAAGATGAAAAAATAAGAAGAAGAGAAGAAGTAGAAGAAGTAGAAGAAGAAGAAAAGATTATGAGTTAGGTCATATATTTTTCGATTTTGTTATGAAAAATATCATATATAATTGTGTTGATCGGGTAGATTTAAATGTGCAGTTGTTTCATCGCTGCGAGGTTTGGTGTTCGACGACCTCGCCGTGCGTTTGACAAGCTCTGCCCCTTCGTTTGTGGGTGAGCACAAATGACATGTCCTCCTCCCCCATTAATTATTTTCTCTGTTCCGGTGTTCATGCCGATGAAACTTGATAGCTAGCTATATATGTGTCTTGAATCATCGAGATATGTAACCAATATGTCTCTCCGCTCGAAGATTATAGTTATAAATATGCATGCATTTGCATATTTATAACCTTGATTCTTTCGAATTGTCCAACGCTATCCATGGACAGCCTGAGTATGTGTAGATTGGCTTCGTTTTCCCATATGCTTTGCTCCGGATCCGACGATAAATTTGTCTGCTGCCTCCCTGTTGTTCTCCGGGTACACATCCTCTCTTTTTATTGTAGAGACGTGTATCAGGAGAACAGCGGGGAGGTGCTGCCGAAATTTTGCGTCGGATCCGGAGCATAGCATGGGAAAATGAACCCAATCTACACATACTCGGGTGGGATTAGGACCTATCATTACCTATTAGAGTGTAGGTTGCATGGACGTAATAAAATTGACAAAGTAGATCAACTGATGAATATATACATGGTGAATTATATATATTTGTTGTGTGTCCAGTAGCTCTGAAAGTCAAGATGAGTGATCGTGCGTGGATGTATACCGTCACACTGGTCGTAACAAATGGAGCGCTGAATGGTTCACAAAACCAAGGGGTTTGTGCAAGCCGCATTTGTAAATGGCCGAGGAAAACCTGGTGCCCTGTTTCAAAGCGGCAATTGGGAAAAGAGGACGAGGCTGAAATGGGAAAACACCTGCAGAAGAGTGGTTTTACGCCCGATTATACGGTGTGGACATATCATGGTGAGTCCGCCCAACGTGACCGAGCTGAGGTGGATCATCATCCCACCGACGAGCATGGTATCGGGATGGAAAACTTGGTGCAAGACTATGATGATGCTCGGGATTCGGAACGGAGATGGAGGAATCTGCAAAGGCCTTCAATGAAATGTTGGAGTCTTCAAAACGTCCGCTCCACGAGCACACTGAGCTTTGTCAGTTGGATGCCATCTCACAAGTAATGGCTCTGAAGGCTCAGTTCAACTTGGGCAGAGAATGCTACGACGCAATGATGACAGTATTTGGACGTTTTCTAAAAAAGGCCATGTAATGCCTGCAAACCTATACCAGTCGGACAAAATCCTCCTGGCACTGAAGATGCCCTATGAGAAGATAAATGCCTGTGAGAAATGATGTGCCTTATTTAGGCTTGACTACGCGGACTTGAACTATTGTCCCATTTGCAAGTCTTCCAGGTATGTTGTGGTAGACAACGGTATGGGTGAGAAGACACAGACCAAAATCCCCGTAAGTGTTCTTCGGTATATGCCAATCATACCAAGACTTCAACGTCTTTTCATGGTCGAAGAGACGGCCATACAGATGACATGGCACAAAACAGGCAAAAGAACTTAACTAGATGCTGATGGGAATCTGATGATGGTACACACATCGGATGGTGTTGCGTGGAAAAAGTTTGATGAAATACATGCTGACAAAAGCGGCAGATCCGAGGCATCCTCGAGTCGGCGTCAGTACGGATGGGTTCAGTGTGTTTGGTATGATGGCAGCCCAATACAGTTGTTGGCCCGTATTTGTTTTACCACTCAATCTCCCCTCGGACAGATTATGCAAAGAAAGAACATTTTCCTGACGTTGATAATTCCAGGGCCCAACTATCCAGGGAAAAATATGAAGGTGTACATGCAGCCGCTTAAGGACGAATTGCAAGAAGCCTGGGATAATGGGTTCAAGACATACGACGCCTATAGCAAATGGAACTTCATAATGCGTGTCCGGTACATGTACTCGACGCATGACTTGCCGGCGTATGCGCTATTCGTTGGCTGGTGTGTGCATAGAAGGTTCCCGTGTCCCACATGCAAGGGAGCTCTTGAGTTTCGTTGGCTTCAGGCTGGTCGCGAGTTTTCTTGCTTCGGCAGGCATAGACAGTTCCTGGATCCTCGCCATAAGTTCAGGAAAGACAAGAAGAACTTCATCAGAGGTAGAGTTGTCAAAAACTCTGTACCACATGCGTTGACAGCCAATGCACCTGGATCGCTTAAACGCCTCGAGCGGATCCAGGCGCCCGTGGTACTTCAAGGGTATAATTTCGAGCACGCTGACTCACAAGACATGCTTATGGGATCTGCCTTACTTCAAAGACCTCCTTTGCCCACACAACATCGACGTGATGCACACTGAGAAGAATATCGCCGAGGCACTTTTTGGTACATTGTTCGGCATAGATGGGAATTCAAAGGATAATACTAAGGCTAGAGTCGATCTGGAGGCGCAATGTGATAGGCCGTTACAAAACATGAAAGAACCGAAAGGAAAGAAGAACAGGACGAAGCCGAAGGCATGGTTCAATCTTGGAAGGCCAGCTATGAGGGAAATTATCTTGTGGGTGAAAATGCAGTTGATGTTCCCCGATGGGTATGCAGCGAATCTAAAGAGGGGAGCAAGTCTTGATAAATTGAAGATATTTGGTCTCAAGAGTCATGATTGGCACATATGGATTGAGCAGGTAATGCCGGTGATGTTGCGTGGCTTCATCCCAGAGGATGCATGGCTAGTACTGGCAGAACTCAGCTATTTGTTCTGTGTTCTTTGTGCGAAAGAACTATCGCCTGGCGTGCTAGAAGAAATGGAAGAGTTGGCGCCGGAGTTGATCTGCAAGTTAGAGAAGATCTTTCCACCGGGCTTCTTAATCCAATGCAAAACTTGATTTTGCATCTCCCAACCGAGGCAAGATTGGGGGGGGGGGTCGTGCAAAATCGTTGGCGCTACCCAACTGAGAGGATGCAGAAGACACTTCGAGAAAAATGTAAAAATAAACGTAGAATTGAAGAATCGATGGCTGAGGCATTCATCACTAAGGAGGCGCCAAACTTCGTGACAGCACACTACGAAGCCAAAAATCGTCATTTGCATAATCCGAAGCCTCGGTTCAATGCTGACGACCCTAAGAAGGGTGGATCCAACCTCAGCCTATTCAAAGGGAATCTCGCACCAGCCACTGTTTCAAATACAGTATCTTTGGATAACGAAGAATGGCAGACCATTTCGTTATATATCTTCAACAACCTGATAGAAGTGCGGCCGTACATCGAGTAAGTTCTTGGTACATTGTTTCGCAACTTATATTTCCTTTGAACTGCTCTTATTCCTGGATATTTCATACAATCGATATGTCGCCATATTCTCGTATGGAGCGGTGATCCAAAAGGATTCCGTCGAAGAGTATGAGATTCTCGCAAAGCAAGGAGGCGGCTATCCCGGTTTCATCTCTTAGTTCAAACAAACGGTAATTTCTATTAGACAATTTCATTTCATTCGCTAATTTGTGCGTAATGCAACAATCCTTCCTTATTAAACTTGTAGGCTAATTCATAGTCTATGGACGCCGAATTGAGACAAGTCGCTAATGGTTTTGACTATAAGGTTCGTTCATTTAATACATATGACATCAACGGGTATCGCTTTCGTACCTATGGCAAAGAGCTATCTATGGCCGACCAAAAGTCTACAAATTGTTGTGTATCTGCTATCGGCGAAGGAGGTACCAAGCATTATGGGAGAGTTGAAGCAATTTATGAACTTCTATTCTATGGTGAAAACCCACCGAATGTCATAGTCTTCAAATGTTATTGGTTTCAGTCGAAGGAGACTAGAAGGACTCATGAACATATAGGGCTAGTTGAAATCAACCAAAGCACCCATTTAGATGTTCCTGATGTCTATATTACGGCTCAACAGTCGACCCAAGTATTCTATCTACCGTGGGCCTGCCAAACTAATCCAAATCTGAAAGGTTGGGATGTCGTTTATGAAGTGCCGCCACGTGCTAGACTATCTCCCCCAAAGGAAGAGGATTATGAACCTCACATTAACCCAGACACATATGAAGGAGAATTTTTCCAAGAGACACGTCTTTCCAAAAAGCGTCTCAAGAACCGCTATACTTCACCCCAAGACATTGAAGTAGCCAACGACAGTGAATCCGACATCACCCTAGAGGAGGAACAAGAAGAGCCGGAACAAGAAGAGGTTACTGCTGCGGATGACTTGTCAATGCTTGAACTATTAGTCAAGGTGGCCTTCCACATGTTGATGCCACTGAACCCTATGAGCCCGTCATTGATTATAGTGATGATGATGATTATGCATTTACTGATGATACTGATCGAGATTATTAGTAGTGTCAGGTATTCAATTTTTTTATGTTGTACTTGATGATGATACACTTAAGTGATATACATATTATTATTCATGGCAGGTGTTGAAAGATGGAAGGGGAGCTGACTGAGGCCAAGGACAAACGTGCCCAAATTGAAGGTGTGCCACACCATCAAGGTAGCTCCAAATTATATCAGGTTCATGAACTGGTATGTAGTTTGCTTCATGATTCATGCAATTCATCCACCATGCTAGCTTGAGCCCTTTAATTACTAATTTACTTTGTTTCTCTCTTTCGGGCATGCTACAATAAGACGGATAAGGTGCGAGGGTACGACCATATGCCATGGCCCACACCCTCTTACAAGAAAGTCAAGGGAAGGCGAGGAAAGGAGGACTTTAACCCTAGCCAGGGTCCCATTGATCCAGAGCAGGTGATGATATCTGGTGGCGGGAGGTCCCGTGGCTCCATAGCCATTGATCCAGAGATTGCTCCTGAGACCACGGTGAGTTTAATTTGAATGGACGTTACTTGCTAGTCTTAACATTTGAGTGTCATCATGCTAACGAAACATTGGAAATGATCTTTGGTGCAGCGAACTCCGCATAAGCATCACACGATCCTTCTCCACCTACTGGCACGAGCCAGCCCGCTCCTACACCTCCATGATCACGGTAAGTTTCTCTACTTTTTTGCTTAACAAATGCATAAATACCTAGACTTAGCTTTATTTCCTCAAATATTCTTACCTTAATGACCTAGAGTTAGCTTCTTTTCCTCCAAAATGACTTAATAAGCTTACTGACCTCCAAAACCAACCATTTTACCTAACTTAGCTCTAAAACGATCTATACTTAGCTTTGTTTCCTCTAAAATGACCTAAGTTAGTTGTAATATGCTTAGTTAACTAGGTTTTCTCAATAATGACATGTACTTAGCTTACTTATGTAAAAACTGGCATAATTAGCTTAGTTAGCTCATAAACGATCCATTTTACCTAAGTTAGCTTTAAAATGACCCATTTTACCTAGATTATCTCCAAAATGATCCATTCTACCTACGTTAGCTCTAAAATGACCCATTTTACCTATGTTAGCTCCAAAATGACCCATCTTACCTAGTTAGCTCTAAAATGATGCATTAAGTTAGCTCATAAACGATCCATTTCACCTAAGTTACCTCACAAACGATGGAGTGCTTCTTCTTCTAGTCTTCTTCTTCTAGTCACCTTTTCCTAACTTTCTTATTTGCCATTTTGCAGATTTCATTCACTTCTCGGAAGCTAGCTTGCTATGATGGAGTGCTTGTTTTTTATTTCATTCTCTTCTAGTATTCTTCTAGCTTGCTACGATGGAACTTGCTATCTTGATGAAACTTTGCATTGTAATATGTATGTGCAACTTCCTAATGGTTGCAACTTATGTGTATGTGCAACTTGCTATGTATGAATGGATGGAACTATATATGTATGTACGATGAAACTTATGTGCTGGATATGTCATATGTTTGCTGTTAAATAGCCCTTTGAAATATATATGTCATATGTGTGTCATATATATTTGCTGTGAAAATTGTTGGATTTTAAAAAAAAGAAAAAAAGGCACCTTAGTCGTCCGCCACGGACGGCAAAGAAGCCACGCGGCGGCCAACTATGCTCCCTGGAAACTGACCCATTTGGCCAGTTTGCCTATAGTGGCAGACGGCAAAGGACCACCACATTTGCCTACAGTGGCGGACGGCAAAGAATAGGTGGGCAGTGCCGTCCAGCTGACGTCACCAGGCAGACAGCAAAGGCCAGATAATTTTTGCCGTCAGCAGCTGACGGCAAAGGCTGCCACTAGTAGAAAAAGGGGCTTTCGTCCAGGGCAGTTTAGCCCATTAGTCCCGTTCAATCCGTAACCGGGACCAATGGAGCTATTTGCCCCGTTCAGGAGCCTGGGGGGCGGCCGGGCCACGTGGGCCATTGGTCCCGTTCGTCCGGACCTTTTGGTCCCGGTTGGTGGGACGAACCGGGACCAATGGTCCTGGCTCTGGCCCACCACTATTGGTCCCGGTTCGTGGCATGAACCGGGACCAAAGGCTTCCTTTAGTCCCGGCTCATGCCACGAACCGGGACCAATAGTGCTGCCTATATATACCCTCGCTCATGAAAGCGAGCACTCCATTGCTCTGTTTTTCTCTTGCCGGCGAGGGGGGCATTGTGGTGCTCTAGCTCACCTCCTATGCACATGAGGTGTTCGATGAAATGCCCGAGCCACACTACTTAAGCTTTCTCCTCTCAAGCTCGACCTCCAACCTCCATTTTCCTCAATATTTGTCTAGGTTTAGCGGTCCATCACGCCCGTCCCGTCTTCACCGCCGTCGATCACCAGCGCCGATCTCATCGCCAAGACCACCGTGGTGAGCCTCTTGTTCTTATCTTCTTTCTGAAAGGAAAAATATTCTTACTTGTATTATTTTCTTACTTTTATTATTGCATCTTATATAGTGCGATGGTTTTGGTATCCGCCCCCGTCGGCCCTCGTCCTGTCTATGATTCGGATGTGGTATATATTATCTTTTCATAACTATTGGTTCATTTATTGTTTATGAAAATTATGCCGACCAACGTGACATAGATTTTATTTATCTAGGAGGTTGTTGAACCGGAAATTCCAACCGACCCTATTGTCGAGAGGTTAAATTTAGTTGAAGAAGAAAACAATTTCTTGAAGGAAAAATAAAAAACTTGAGGAGGAGAAGATGATATTGGAGTTGCATGTTGCGGATGTCGCCGATGATCACAAGATCAAGATGGATGCAATGCGCTTGAAGATGAGAAAGATTAGAAAATATGCCATTCATACCGAGGCTTGGTATCATTATGCCGTTGGATCAGTTGTTACCTTGGTTGCGATTATGATCGTATTTGTTTTCACATTGAAATGTTTTACATAGTTTCAATGTATGGTTTAATTAATTTAGATGCTCTGCAGAGCTTTATGTTGTTAGATGAGAACTATGTATGTACTTTGGTTTTATGTGATGATGAACTTCTATTAATTTGGTCACTTAATTATCTATTCATGATGTTCTGTAATGATTTTTGACACACTTAATTATATATAATGCACGCAGATGAACGGCAATGGATGTACGGTGATGACACACCTCCGAGTACATTAAGGGCGTGCATGCTTTTCTCAAGTGGCTGAGGCAAACAAGCAGAATGGTTTTATGTGTTGTCCATGCCCTATATATGTGGGAATACGAAGTCTTACTCGACCGGAAAATCCTTCACACCCACCTGCTTTACAAGGGTTTCATGCCACACTATAATGTTTGGACGAGGCACGGAGAAATAGGGGTTATGATGGAAGATGGCGAGGAAGAAGAGTACGATGACAACTATGTGCCCCTGAATACGGTGATGCTATTGAACATCAAGATGCACTGACGATGTGCACGATGGTGCTGCAACGGGCGAAGCTGCTGAAGATCAAGAGGAACCAGACGATGTGCCCCATGATGATGATCTCCGCCGGGTCATTGTCGATGCAAGGACACAATGCGAAAGTCGAAAGGAGAAGCTAAAGTTCGATCGCATGTTAGAGGATCACAAAAAAGGGTTGTACCCCAATTGCGAAGATGGCAACACAAAGCTCGGTACCGTACTCGAATTGCTGCAATGGAAGGCAGAGAATGATGTGCTGATAAAGGATTTGAGAAGCTACTGAAAATAATGAAGAAGAAGCTTCCAAAGGATAACGAATTTCCGACAGAATACGCAGCAAAGAAGGTCGATGCCCTCTAGGATTGGAGGTGGAGAAGATACATGCATGCCCTAATGACTGCATCCTCTACCGTGGTGCCTACAAGGATCTGAACGCATGCCCGGTATGCGGTGCATTGCGATATAAGATCGACGAGATGACCACGGTGATGTTGACGGCGAGCCTCCGGAAGAGGGTTCTGCGAAGGTGATGTGGTATTCTCCTATAATACCACGGTTGAAACGTCTGTTCAGAAACGGAGAGCATGCCAAGTTGATGCGATGGCACAGTGAGGACCGTAAGAAAGACGGAAGTTGAGAGCACCCACGACGGGTCGCAGATGGAGAAAAATCGAGAGAAAGTCTTGGGATGAGTTTGCAAAGGACCCAAGGAACGTATGGTTTGCTTTAAGCGCGGATGGCATTAATCCTTTCGGGAGCAGAGCAGCAATCACAGCACTGGCCCGTGACTCTATGTATGTATAACCTTCCTCCTTGGATGTGCATGAAGCGGAAGTTCATTATGATGCCGTTCTCATCCAAGGCCCTAAGCAACCCGGCAACGACATTGATGTGTACCTAAGGCCATTAGTTGAAGAACTTTTACAGCTGTGGAATGGAAACGTGTACGACGTGGGATGAGCACAAAAGGAGGAATTTGACCTAAAGGCGTTGCTGTTCGTGACCATCAACGATTGGCCCGCTCTCAAGAACCTTTCGTGACAGACAAACAAGGGATACCACGCATGCACGCACTGTTTACTTGACACCGATAGTATATACCGGAAGCTGCAGGAAGAATGTGTACCGGCCATCATCGATTTCTTCCGACCAACCATCAATGTCGAAAGAAAGGCAAGCATTTCAAAGGCGAGGCAGATCACCGGAAGAAGCCGCCATGCGTCGGTGATCACGTATTTGCTATGGTCAATGATTTACACGTAATCTTTGGAAAGGGTCCCGCGGACTAGCTGTTCGAATGACGCCGAGAATCACGCACCCATGTGGAAGAAGAAATCTATATTTTGGGACCTACCCTCTGAAAGACCTAGAGGTCCGCTCTTGATCGACGTGATGCACGTGACGAAGAACCTTTGCGTGAACCTGCTAGGCTTCTTGGGCGTGTATGGGAAGACAAAAGATACACCGAGGCACGAGAGGACCTGCAACGCTTGCACGAAAAAGAGGGCATGCCTCCGAAGCAAGATGAAGGTCCCGCCACCACGCTCTTCGAAAGAAGAGAAAGAAATATTCTTTCAATGCCTGCTCAAGATGAAGGTCCCGACTGGCTTCTCGTCGAATATAAAGGGAATAATAAATATGCCGAGAAAAGTTCCGAACCTAAAGTCTCATGACTGCCACGTGATTATGACGCAATCTGCGTCCGGTTGCATTGAGGGGCTTCTACCGAAAACGTCCGATTAGCCATTGTGAAGCTATGTGCATTCCTCAATGCAATATCTCGAAGGTGATCGATCCAGAAATCGTACCAACGCTAAGGAGTGATGTGGCGCAATGTCTTGTCGGTTTGAGCTGGTGTTCCCACCATCCTTCTTCAATATCATGACGCGCCCTAGTTCATCTAGTCGACGAGATTGTCATTCCGGGGCCCGTATTTCTACACAATATGTACCCCTTTGAGAGGTTCATGGAGTCCTAAAGAAATATGTTCAGAATCGTGCTAGGCCGAAGGAAGCATCTCCATGGGCCATCAAACAGAGGATGTCATCGGGTTTTGTGTTGACTTCATTCCTGGCCTTAATAAGATAGGTCTCCCTAAATCGCGGTATGAGGGGAGACTGATTTGAAAAACACGCTTGGAAGAGACTCAATAATATGCAGGGACGGATATTCTTGGTCTCAAGCACACTACACAGCTTCTACGAACTCTACCTTGGTGACCCGTATGTCGATGAACACAAGAACAGATCTGCGCTCCAAACACCCGGAGCGGTCGACGATCGGATTACATGTGAACACATCGGGACTTTCAGCAGTTGGTTGGAAACACGTCTCGGAGGTGACAGCACTGTTTGTGATGAGTTGTACTTGTTGTCCAGGGACCATCTTCGATTGTAATGATTTGGAAAGGATACTGAGATAAATGGGAATACATTTTACACGATTGACCAAGATGAAAAGAGCACCAACCAAAACAGCGGTGTCCGCTTTGATGCAGCAACCGACAAGGAAATGACACATATTATGGTTACATAGTAGACATATGGGAACTTGACTACGGAGTAGATTTTAAGGTCCCTTTGTTTAAGTGCAAGTGGGTCAATCTGTCGAGGCGGGGTGCAGGTAGACCCACATGACGGAATGACAACAAGGGATCTGAAAATCTTGGGTACACCGATGAACCGTTCGTCCTAGCCAATGATGTGGCACAGGTTATCTATGTGAAGGACATGTCTACCAGACCGAGGAAAAGAAAAGATAAGGAAGCGAATACATCATACAATGAGCCAAAGCGCCACATAGTTCTTTCAGAAAAAGGGACATCCAGGGAGTGGAGGGCAAGATGGACATGTCTCAAGAGTATGAAAAGTTTCATGAAATTCCCCCTTCAAAGTCAAGGCTGACCCAAGCATCCCGATAAACGATGAAGATTATCCATGGTTACGGCGCAATAAGCAAACGACACAAGCGAAGAAAAAGTGAAGACTTTCTCCGCAACTATTATGATGATACCATGCCAACTTTGTAACACACGAGTATGATACCATTGTCCGCTTTTGTTCATGAACATGCTATGCCAACTTTTTAGAGTTCATTTGAAAACTATGAATTTGAAAACCTCGCCAACCAAGGGCGCCACACCGGTTTATAAGCCCGTCCCTCTACGCCTTGTTGAGCTCACAAACTTGTGATTCACACAAATTTCAAAGAATTCAAATTTTATAAAACTAATGGCACAAACAGAAAGTTTATAATTGTTCTAAAACAAATGGCACTAACAGAAAGTTTATAATTTTGCTGACCTAAAAGCAAAAAGAATTAAAAATAAAGCAAAAACCAAAAGAAAATAAATAATGCAGAAAACAAAACAAAAAACTTGAAAAAAATAGCAACAATAAGTATTTTCTTGTAAGTAGAAACAAAATAAAATAAATAAAGCAACAAAGAAAACAAAAAAGTGTTTTCAAATTTTAAAACTAATGGCACTAATAGAAAGTTTATAATTTTTCTAAAACTAAAAGCAAAAAGAAATAAAATATAAAGCAAAAAAAAAGTGCCACCTCATCGGGCCCCACGGCCTGAATACGACTAGAAACCCTATGGGCCAGGATTCAGGCCATGGAAGGCCCAAAGCAGCCCACAGCAGAGATGGCGAGTTAGGCCCAAAGCCTGCTTTAGAGAGGAGCTCGAGAGGGAGCCGCACCGCACCTTATAAACTGGTGCGGCTCCTCTCAACTAGCGAGTGGGACTAAACATTTGGCGCTGGCAGCACATGGCCTTTGGTCCCGGTTGGTGGCACCAACCGGGACAAAGGGTTTAGTCCCGGTTGGTGCCACGACCGGGACTAATGCCCCCTTTAGTCGGTTGGTGCCACCAACCGACCAAAGGCCGCCGCTTCCGCCCTTTGGGAAGCGGCCTTTGGTCCCGTTGGTGGCACCAACCGGGACTAAAGGGGCATTAGTCCCGGTCGTGGCACGAACCGGACTAATGCTCTTGCTATATAAGAAAACACTTGGGAAATTTCAGATTCATCGCGCATTTGCCCCGACCGCCTAACCTCCCCGACGCCGCCAGTGCCCCGCCGCCGCCGCCGCCGCCGCCGCCGCCACGCCTTGTCGTCACCATCGCCGCCGCCACGCCCGTTATCGCCGCTGTTCGTCACCATCGCCGTCGCCGCCGCCGCCTCGCTTCGCCGTCGCCGCCAGACCGCATCGCCCCAACGCTGTCGCCGCCTCGTCGCCGCCGCCGCCTCGCCTCGCCGTCGCCGCCGACCGCATCTCGCTTCTAACGTCGCCGCCCTGCCTCGCTGTCGCCGCCGTCCCGCCCGTCGCCGCGCCCTCGCGCCGTCGCCGCCCTGCCTCCGCGACCTCGCCGTCGTCCAACGCCTCCCGACCTCGCCGTCGCCTCCGCCTCCCCGACCTCGCATTCGCCTCCTCGCGTCAGCTCCTGCCCTGCCCCGCGCGCGCCACCTCTGCATCAAGCCAGCCCCGACATCGCCGTTGCCGACGCCGCCCACAGTGAGCCCCCACGCACCTGCCCTGCCCCCCTGCCGCCGCCGCCATGATGTTTTTTTGTTCATAGATGTGATGCTTTTTTCATAAATGTTCATGTATATATATTGATGTATGGATATATGTATGATGCTTTTTGCATATGTGTTGATCTAATGTTTTTTTCTGCATATATATATGATGTTCTTTTGTTCATAGATGATCATATGAATTTTTTTGTTCATAGATATGATCATATATATGATATATGCATGGATCGATGTGGATGAAATATGATGTTTTTTGTTCATAGAATATGATGTTTTTTATTCATAGATTTTATTTTGTTCATGAGAGAGGCGGGGCGTCGAGGAAGTTGTACTGTTTAGAGTTAGGGTCGCCGAGGAAGAAGGAAAATAAGGAAAAGAATAAAAGAGGAAGAAGGAAGAAGGAGAAGAAGAGAGAAAAAATAAGAAGAGGAAGTAGAAGAAAAAGGAGAAGAAGAAGGAATAGAGGAGAAGAAGAAAAAATTCTATTTTTCATCTTCTCCTCTATTCCTTCTTCTTCTCCTCTCTTTTTCTTCTATTTTTCTTCTTCTTCTTCTTCTTCTTTTTTCTTCTTCTCATTTCTTCTTCTTCTTCTTCTTCTTCTTCTTCTTCTTCTTCTTCTTCTTCTTCTTCTTCTTCTTCTTCTTCTTCTTCTTCTTCTTCTTCTTTTTTTATCGGGAACGAGGGTGTCGAGGATCGCTAAGGGGTCGACGGTCGGGAACTAGGCTAGAGGGTCTCGAGGGTCACAGAGGGGTCGAGGGTCGTCGAGGCCGGTCGAGGGTCAATGTTTTGAGGGTCGAGGGTCATCGAGGCCGGTCGAGGTTTCGAGGCACAAGGGTTTGAGGGTTCGAGGGTTCTAGGGTTCGAGGGTCGAGGGTCATCGAGGGGCCGAGGGTTCGAGGGTCGAGGGGTCGACGGTTCGAGGGTCGAAGGTTCGAGGGTTCTAGGGTCGAGGGTCGAGGGTCGAGGATTCGAGGGTTCTAGGGTCGATGGTTCGAGTGTTCAAGGGTCGTCGAGGGCCGAGGATTCGAGGGTCGAGGTCGTCGGGGTCGAGGATCACCAAGTGTCGAGAGGTTGCCTATTGTCAAAGTATTGAAGAAACCCATGGCTTCATCATTAGCCGGAAGTAACCGGCATTTTAATTAGGTTAGTGTAGAGGAAAAGTAAAATAAGGAAAAGGAAGAAAACAGGAAGAAGGAAGAAGGAAGAAGAAGAAGAAAAAGAATGAGAGGAAAAGAAGAAGAGAGAAGAAGAAGAAGAAGGAATAGAGGAGAAGAAGAAAAATAGAATTTTTTCCTATTTTTCTTCTTCTCCTCTATTCTTTTCTTCTTCTCCTCTTTTTTTCTTCTTTTTTTCTTCTTCTTCTTCTTCCTTCTTCCTCTTTTCTTCCTTTTCCTTATTTTCCTTTCTCGAGGGATAAGAAGAAAAGAAGAGGAGAAGAAGAAAGAAAGGAATAGAGGAGAAAGAAGAAACTTTGACACGAGGGGGGTACCATACTCCTCCCGATAACATTATTTTCCCATGTATATGTATGTTGCGGCGTTGTCGATATAACGAGGGTGTCGAGGATCGCCGAGGGTCGAGGGTCGGGAACTAGGGTAGAGGGTCGAGGGTCGTTAAGGGTCAAGGGTCGAAGGTTTCAGGTCGAGGTTCCTATAGTGTCAAAGTATTGAAGAAATCCATGGCTTCATCATTAGCCGGAAGTAACCATGGCATGATGGTACGAAGTCCTCCAAATTTGTTCTGGAATTGAGTCCCGGATAGGATAATTTGCCTTTTTGCTGAACTTTGTACCAAAAAGTGAATTATCCTATCTGGGACTCCGTTCCAAAACAACTTTGGAGAGCTTCGTACCATCATGCACCTATTACTTTCGCCTAATGATGAAGACATGGTTTTGTTGAATCCTTTGACACTAGGCAACCTCCCAACCCCTCGGCGATCTTCGACCCCTTGACCCTCGACCGCTCGGCGATCCACGAACCTCTACCCATACATGGCGTCGATGCCCACGTCACTTGTGGGACATAGATGTACTGTTCAACGCCGACCCCTCCCGATAGCTTCAACACGTGGGGGGTCGATGCACCCCTCCTAGCTTGAAGCGTTCTCGAGGCCACCCCTAACCCTTGAAGCGTTGTCGAGGCCACCCCAAACCCTAGAAAGCAGCGTCGAGGCCACTAATATGATTCCTTATTGTGATTAGCTAGCTAGTTCTACGTTGGCACTAATATATCCATATCTGTCATGTTTGAATAATAATTGCCATGTTGTAAATATTTGTAGAAACTATGGACACCCCCGAGACGAAGCACAAGAAGCGTTGTTGAGGGACATAATCGCACACGGAAGTGATGCCGTCTCGCTCGATGATGTTTCTCAACGACAACGATGGTCCGGAAGGAGAGGGTGAAGAAGCAGCTGGCTATGATTTACATGGCTCCGATGACCCAATGCCGGTGCAAGAAGGAGAGGGTGAAGAAGTAGACCGTGAGCACGGCTCGGTGATCACCAAACCGAGTCCGCCAGGTATATATATTAGTTAAGCCTGTCTGACTAGCTCTCGTCTTTGTTTTGGTATATATGTACACATATTAATTAACTCTCGTCTTTGTTCTTTTTCTAGCCCTCCGGATCGAGCACAACCGGTAAAGAGACGAGGCCCAAGAAAAAGTTGAGCTCGGATGAAAAGTTTGAGATCATACAAATCACGCTGACGGCCAACCGATTGAACCCTACCGACAAAGAAGGCATTTTTGCTCGGTCATGGGTTCGGTTAGGGACAAGATCCCGATCAGCATCCACCAATTGTATAAGCCTAAGAACGAAGACCACGAGGTGTCTTGTGTCAATGATATGCAGAAAAATGATCTTTGGACCGAGCTGAAGTCAAATTTTACCCTACCGCTAGAGGATGATCCGGAGAAGCCAGTAATAGAGCCATTAATCAAGTCTTTTGCTCTTAAGAAGATGGCAGAACTATTCAGGAATTGGAAGAAAGAACTCAATATGTATGTCGAAAAAATGAGACACCAGAATTCACGGGCAAATATGAGAAGATCGAGATGATCGCCCGCATTTGTGGCCTACAAGACATCGGAAAAGAGTAAAAAGATGTCAGCGACAAACAAGAGAAATGCTGCGAAGAAGAAGCTTCACCATCGCACGGGTCGTGGCTACCTCATAGCCCGCCTAAGTGGGCCAAGGCTGAGAATGATCTGCTTGATAAAGGGATCGAACCGAGACAATGAACTGGCCAGACCGTTGCGGACTTGGTTCTTGGGGCGGCGGATCCTTGGACCCTAGCGGGAAGTGCATTTGGGCGGACGAACAATTGGACATACCAGTCAAGAGGCTTCAGCATTATATCGATGCAGCGCAGCAAGGGAAGTTCGTTCGAGACGGGAGAAGGACGAGCTCACAATAGCCCTCGGGAATCCTGAGCACCACAGACGGACACGAGGCACGCCAGCTCCGTTTCGTGGAAGGCTGGATTTCGGACGCAGGGGTTACAAAACCCATGAGAGGAGGAAGAAACGGAGCAGAGCCTAATGCAGCGCTGCGAAAGGGTAATGGGGCTAGAGGAACGAGAAGAGGAACGAGAAGCAGCAGATCACAACAAACGACCTGCGAAGCTTCCCCGGCTACCCGCCATCTCGGTGGAGAAGCAGCGTGGCTTCCACCGAGCTGCTTCAGCCAGAGCAGCATGCCTTGACGGCTCCTGCCAGCTATCCGTGGATGCTATCACGGATGCTAAAATTGCCACCTTATGGCGCAATGGAGCAATTTGAAGGTCAAGGCGGCTGTTGGCTCTGTTTATCCTACTAAACCCGACTCAACTTTTCACCGCCGGCCGATTCCGAAGGATATGCTAAGGTGATGGTCGATGAAATAACGGAGGATTTGAGGACCTCCGGCTTGACCACCCTACCGGTGAAGGGAGTATCGGCTGGGTTCTGCTCAAGACTCCATACCTATGGCGGAAGGATCTCATCAACCTTCCGAATCGACGCCTCCGCCTCCTCCTCCTCCTCCGGCGAGTCGGGGCACTCCGCCTCCTCCACCGCCTCCTCCTCCGGCGAGTGACGATCAGGGCACTCAGCCGGCTCCTTCTCCGGCGTGGCGGCACTCCGTCTCCTTCTCCGCTTGCACCGGCGCGTCCGGCAGCCAGCCTCCTCCTTCTCCGCCTCGTCGGCAAAGGCGGAAGAGACCCGCTGCCGCTCCGGCTGCTCCGTGCGCGTCGTAGTCCTTCTCCTCCGCCTCGTAAGCAAGGAAAGAAGACATCCGCTCCGTCGCTTTCTGCCAGCGTCTAGCAAGACAGCCAAAGGCGGGAGGAGATACTGATTCGGTCCTTCTCTGAAGACTCGAGAGAAGTTACCGTACGAGAGGAGCGAGGAGGAAAACGCGAAGATCGCGCAGACCGAAGTGGATGACTGGTTTCAAGGGTTGAAAGCAAAGAGACATCCACCTCCGGAGGAGAAGGTAGGTCCGGTCAAAGCGAAGCGCACTCTGGCTGCCCTGACAAAACCACCCAAGTCTCCGCCGAAAGGCAACTATGAGCGCATTATTGGAAAGGCATTTGCGAAGCGGAGAGATCGGGAAGTACTGTCGGTGATCAAAGGATGAAAGAACGACGAGCTGGGAAACAAATTGCCCAGCTCGGCGAACAAGCGGGCAATCATGCCCCCGCTCAAGGTGCACGCTAGCGACATCGTCGATCCGAGGATGGTGCCCGTTATGGCAATCCTGAAGATTACCTGCCCGACGATGTACATTTTGATTTCTTGGAGGTGCAGATACAAAGATACGAGTACGGGAAGCCTCTCGTCAAAGATGAAAGCTCTCTAACAACGATGATGCGAAGATTGCATGATTGGTACATGAAAACCTGCAAAGAGTCCGAGGGAGGAATACTTTGTATGTGAGAGTTAAAAAGGAGCATGACCTCCTTGGAATTGAACTGTTGCCTATTCCATTTGAGGAGTTCTATCAGTTTTTCAATCAATTGGCCCTCGATAAAGCAACGGTCACCTGCTACTGTCTGTAAGTAGTACTACTTCTGTCATTAAGTATCTCTATATAACTCAGCTCTTTCATTGCATGTATTTATAAATATCCTCACTATATTATGCAGATTGAAGATCGCAGAAATGAAGAAAAAACAAGTGGGTGATATTGGGTTCATTAACACATATCTCATAGATGCAAATGAGGTTAAATATCGTGTCATTGAAACCGAGGCCAACTTGCTACGATCGTTGGAAATAAATGAACACAAAATACAATACTCTTTCCTTACAACTACACGTGAGTGTTACTGTCTTGTGGCATATTCGGTTTCCTTATTTAGTCCAGGTTATAGAAATGTAATATTGATGAGTTAAGCATGCGTGCGCAGGTTCCACTATATTCTCCTAGAGATTAAGCTTGAGCAGGAGTAGTAACTGTCTTAGACTCGAGACGAAAAGATCCCAAGGAGTATGCGGAAATGACTGAAATGCTCGAGAAGTAAGTTAAATCGATCATTATCCACCATATCAGCAACTTTGTTCATTTCTGATATCAAGTAATTGTTTTCTTTGTATGGCAGGGCTTGGGAAAATTCACCAAAAAGCTCCGGACTACCGAAGAAGCTGCAATTTAGACACCAAAGTAAGTACTATATAGTAGCATATTCCACGCGCATCTCCTAGTGATTCAAGCGCTAGTTTCATCAATACCATTTAGCATGTGCTTGCTAATTATCAGTTTGATTGACCTCTGTTTCTTGTAAAGTGGTTGTGGAAGGAACAAGGAATGATTTATGTGGATACTACGTTTGCGAGTCCATCCGCCACACGACCTGTGAGAGGGCTACTCCGACAAACAATTTGAAGTGCGTAAATAAAATATTCACAATTTTATTTTATTACCATCATTTGTGTTGAGTTTCATTCATTCATATATATATATATATATATATATATATATATATATATATATATATATATATATATATATATATATATATATATATATATATATATATATATATATATATATATGTATGTATGTATGTATTGACCCTTTCTTAAAATTAGATGTTTGGAAGGGATGAACTCCTAGCACCAGATCGCATGCGAGCAATTCAAGAGGAATTGGCGGCATTCTTTCTTGACCATGTGATTGCTGAAGACGGGAATACTATGTGGACCACGCGTACGTATTGTAAAAGATAATTATTGTATATATGTAGCGGTAGTGTCGGATAGATATACGAGAACTTGTTGTTCGACCAATCTCTCGGAGAAGGAGAGGTGGTCGATATCACTTCTCTCTGTATGCATATATGTTCATGACGATCTTCTGTTTGCTTAATTACTAGCTAGCTAGCATGTCTAGTTAGTCCTCTCTATATGTATGTATAGTACGAAGCGTCGACCAAGCACGGACAAAAGAAAGGACACTTTTCTCTATTAATTAGCTAGCTATAGCACAATATATGAAACACCTAAATTAACCCCCAAAACCCCCAAACCCCCCTTTTGAAAAAAAAACAAAACCAGAGCCAAATAAATGTTGACGTGGATGCCTATTGGTCCCGGTTGGTGCCACCAACCGGGACCAAAGGCCCTCCTGCTGGGCTCAGCGGACAGGCCACGTGGAGGCCATCTGTCCCGGTTCGATAGAACCGGACTAAAGGGCGAGGGTATTAGTACCGACCCTTTAGTCCCGGTTCATGAACCGAGACTAAAGGCCCTCACCAACCGGGACTATAGGCCCTTTTTCTACTAGTGTGCCGTTAGCCATCTATCGGACTAACAGCGTATTTATTGCCGTCAGCTTTCTTTGTCGTCCGCTGCTTATGGCAAAGGACCCTTTGCCGTCAGCCTCCGGAAGCAGACGACAAAGTAGCTCTTTGCCGATCCTTACTTTGCCGGAGCCTGATGCCGTCCGCGGCAGACGGCAAAGGCCTTTGCCGTCCGTCGTTCCTGCCTTTACTGTCCGCCCTGGCGGACGACAAAGTAGCTAATTCCTGTAGTGTTTGGATGTTTAATGAGCTTTAATATGCTCTTTTATATTATTTTTGGGACTAATCTATTAACCGGAGGCCCAGTGCCAGTTTCTGTTTTTTTTCCTATTTTAGAGTTTTACAGAAAAGGAATATCAAACGGAGTCCAAACGGAATGAAACCTTCGCGAGGATCTTTCTTGGACCAAAAGCAATCCAGAATACATGGAGTTGAAGTCTGGGACTCTACGAGGAGGCCACAAGGCAGGAAGGCATGCCCAGGGAGGTAGGCGCGCCCCCCACCCTCGTGGGCCCCTCGTAGCTCCACCGACATACTTTTTTCACCAATAAATACTCTTATACCCTAGAAACACCAGGGGAGCCACGAAAACACTTTTCCACCGCCGCAACCTTCTGTACCCGTGAGATCCCATCTTGGGGCCTTTTCTGGCGGTCTGCCGGAGGGGGAATCGATCACGGAGGGCTTCTACATCAACACCATTGCCTCTCCGATGAAGCGTGAGTAGTTTACCACAGACCTTCGGATCCATAGTTATTAGCTAGATGGCTTCTTTTCTCTCTTTGATTCTCAATACCATGTTCTCCTCGATGTTCTTGGAGATCTATTCAATGTAATATTCTTTTGCGGTGATTTTGCAGAGATCAGATGAATTGTGGATTTATGAACAAGATTATCTGTGAATATTATTTGGTTCTTCCCTGAATTCTTATATGCATGATTTGATATCTTTGCAAGTCTCTTCAAATTACCGGTTTAGTTTGGCCTACTAGATTGATCTTTCTTGCAATGGAGAAGTGCTTAGCTTTCGGTTCAATCTTGCTGTGTCCTTTCCCAGTGACAGTAGGGGCAGCAAGGCACGTATTGTATTGTTTCCATCGAGGATAAAAAGATGAGGTTTATATCATATTGCTTGAGTTTATCTCTCTACATCATGTCATCTTGCTTAATGCGTTACTCTGTTCTTATGAACATAATACTCTAGATGCATTCTAGATAGCGGTCGATGTGTGGAGTAATAATAGTATATGCAGAATCATTTCGGTCTACTTGACACACATGTGATGCCTATATTCATGACCATTGCCTTAGATGTCTTCGTAATTATGCGCTCTTCTATCAATTGCTCGGTAGTAATTTGTTCACCCACCGTAATACATGCTATCTTGAGAGAAGCCACTAGTGAAATATATGGCCCCTGGGTCTCTTTCTTATTATATTACATCTCTTTTATTTACATCGCATCTCGTTTACTATTTTGCAATCTTTACTTTCCAATCTATACAACAAAAATACAAAAAAATATTTACTTTACTATCTTTATTAGATCTCACTTTTGCGAGTGACCGTGAAGGGATTGACAACCCCTTTATCGTGTTGGTTGCAAGGTTCTTGATTGTTTGTGCAGGTACTAGGTGACTTGTGTATCGTTTCCTTCTGGATTGATACCTTGGTTCTCAAATCTGAGGGAAATACTTACGCTACTTTGGTGCATCACCATTTCCTCTTCAAGGGAAAATCAACGCATGCTCAAGAGGTAGCAACAAGGATTTCTGGCGCAGTTGCCGGGGAGATCTACGCCAAGTCAAGACATACCAAGTACCCATCATAAACTCTTCTCCCTCGCATTACATTATTTGCCATTCGCCTCTCGTTTTCCTCTCCCCCACTTCTAAAACGATTTTCGAAAACCTTTGCCTTTTCTTTGCCCCTCTTCTGTTCGTCTCCTTTCGCTTGCCTCTTCTGTGTTCGTTCGTTAGTGCGATTTGTTGCCATCATGTCTGAAACTGGGGAGGTTATCGTTGAAAAAGATAGTAGTAACAATGGGGGAAACTTTTATGCTTTTGATAATCATCATCAAGAGCCTACTACTTTACACACTAAAAAGTTCCGGATTGGTTGTGGTAATATTATTGGAAAAGGAGTTATTCAAGATTTCTTTACTTGTGCTGGTGCTTTGCCCACTATAGGTGGGTCTATTCTTCATAAATCTAGTAGTCTCGCGGATGCTATATCTTTTCTTGTAGTTGAATTTGAAAGACAATTTATCCACATGCACCCTTGCTTACAAAGGATTTTTCTAGAGTTTTCCAATATTGAGCATTATTCTGTTAAGTGAGCGGCCACCATCTTTCTAGCACACGAGTTCAGATTTATAATGAAAGAGGCCAATGAATTTTTGCGCATTATAGGGTGGATGCTGGTCGTCCTCCCATTGAAGCAATTTGTTTTAATCAAGAAGACATCATGCGTTTACGATCTTTAGATCATGTTGCTTATATGAAAATCTTAGAAAGAGGGTTCCTACTGATGTTCTAGTTGATAGGATTTCTGAACTTAATGACAATTTTGCTATTCAGAATAACGGGTTAGGTTTTCGCCTTGAACAAAGGCACGTGACTTTTTGCCAAAAGAATGCTTATAATGATGAATTGGTTATGCAATACGAAGGACCAAAGGAGGAACCTATTCCTCCCGAGCTTGATCTTGGGGACTTTTGTCCCATAAAATTTAGCCCTTTTGATTACTTTTTCTTTCCACAAAGAAAACTTTCTGCTGAACGTTGGGAGTATGAGATGAGTTTTCGCGATTTGCCCTATCATTATTATGGCAATACCTATATGTATTCGTGTTTTTATGCCTAGTTAGGGCATTAAACGATAGCGCTTGTTGGGAGGCAACCCAATTTTTTTTCATTGCTTTTGCTCCTTTTTAATATTAAATAATTCATATAGCTTCTGTTTAGATGTGGTTTTATGTTTTAATTAGCGTTGGTGCCAAGTAGAACCTTTGGGAAGAGTTGTGTGAAGTCTTTGTTATCTTGCTGTAAAAAACAGAAACTTTTGCGCTCACGAAAATAGCTGTCATTTTTTTTACTGGAGACTGATTTTAGGTTGATTCTTTTTACAGATGATTAATAGAAAATTCCTCACGTCCACCAATTTATTTCAGAAGTTTTAGAGTTACGGAAGTATTTGAAAGTTACAGATTGCTATAGACTGTTCTGTTTTTGAAAGATTCTGTTTTTCGTGTGTTGTTTGCTTATTTTGATGAATCTATGAGTAGTATCGGGGGGGAGGGTATGAACCATAGAGGAGTTGGAATACAGTAGGTTTGACACCAATATAAATAAAAAATGAGTTCATTACAGTACCTTAAAATGGTGGTTTGTTTTCTTATACTAACGAAGCTCATGAGATTTTCTGTTGAAGTTTTGTGTTGTGAAGTTTTCAAGTTTTTGGGTAAGATTTGATGGATTTTGGAATAAGGAGTGGCAAGAGCCTAAGCTTGTGGATGCCCAAGGCAGCCCAAGATAATTCAAGGACAACCAAAAGCCTAAGATTGGGGATGCCCCGGAAGGCATCCCCTTTTTCGTCTTCGTCTTCGGTAACTTTATTTGAGGCTATATTTTTATTCACCACATGATATGTGTTTTGCTTGGAGCGTCTTGTATGGTTTGAGTCTTTGCTTTTTAGTTTACCACAATCATACTTGTTGTACACACCTTTTGGGAGAGACACGCATGAATCGGAATTTATTAGAATACTCTATGTGCTTCACTTATATCTTTTGAGCTAGACAATATTGCTCGAGTACTTCACTTATATCTTTTTAGAGCACGGTGGTGGTTTTATTTTATAGAAATTATTGATCTCTAATGCTTCACTTATATTATTTTGAGAGTCTTTTAGAACAACATGGTAATTTGCTTTGGTTATAAAATAAGTCCTAATATGATAGGCATCCAAGATGGGTATAATAAAAACTTTCATATGAAGTGCATTGAATACTATGAGAAGTTTGATTCTTTATGATTGATTTGAGATATGGAGATTGTGATATTAGAGTCATGCTAGTAGAGTAGTTGTGATTTTGATAGATACTTGTGTTAAAGTTTGTGATTCCCGTAGCATGCACGTATGGTGAACCGTTATGTGATGAAGTTGGAGCATGATTTATTTATTGATTGTCGTCCTTATGAGTGGCGGTCGGGGACGAGCGATGGTATTTTCCTACCAATCTATCCCCCTAGGAGCATGCTTGTAGTACTTCGTTTCGATAACTAATAAATTTTTGCAATAAGTATGTGAGTTCTTTATGACTAATATTGAGTCCATGGATTATACGCACTCTCACCCTTCCACCATTGCTAGCCTTTCTAGTACCGCGCAAATTTCATCGGTACCATACACCCACCATATACCTTCCTAAAAACAGCCACCATACCTACCTATTATGGCATTTCCATAGCCATTCCGAGATATATTGCCATGCAACTTTTCTCCGTTCCGTTTATTATGACACGCTCCATCATTGTCATATTGCCTAGCATGATCATGTAGTTGACATCGTATTTGTGGCAAAGTCACCGTTCATAATTTTTCATACATGTCACACTTGAATCATTGCACATCCCGATACATCGCTGGAGGCATTCACATAGAGTCATATTTTGTTCTAAGTATCGAGTTGTAATTCTTGAGTTGTAAGTAAATAAAAGTGTGATGATCTTCATTATTAGAGCATTGTCCCAGTGAGGAAAGGATGATGGAGACTACGATTCCCCCACAAGTCGGGATGAGACTCCGGACTAAAAAAAGGCCATAAAAAAGAGAAAGGCCCAAATAAAAAAATGAGAGAAAAAGAGAGAAGGGAGAATGCTACTATCCTTTTACCACACTTGTGCTTCATAGTAGCACCATGATCTATATGATAGAGAGTCTCTTATGTTGTCACTTTCATATACTAGTGGGAATTTTTCATTATAGAACTTGGCTTTGTATATTCCAATTATGAGCTTCCTCAAAGTGCTCTAGATCTTCGTGAGCAAGCAAGTTGGATGCACACCCACTTAGTTTCCTTTGTTGAGCTTTCATACACTTATAGCTCTAGTGCATCTGTTGCATGGAAATCCCTACTCACTCACATTAATATCTATTGATGGGAATCTCCATAGCCCGTTGATATGCCTAGCTGATGTGAGACTATCTTCTCCTTTTTGTCTTCTCTACAACCACCATTCTATTCCACATATAGTGCTATGTCCATGGCTCACGCACATGTATTGCGTGAAGATTGAAAAAATTTGAGAACATCAGAAGTATGAAACAATTGCTTGGCTTGTCATCAGGGTTTTGCATGATTAAATTCTTTGAGTGATGAAGATAGAGCATAACCAGATTATATGATTTTGTAGGGATAGCTTTCTTTGGCCATGTTATTTTGAGAAGACATTTTGTATGCTTGAAGCATTATTATTTTTATGTCAATAATAAATTTTTATCTTGAATCTTTTGGATCTGAACATTCATGCCATAATAAAGAAAATTACATTGATAAATATGCTTGGTAGCATTCCACATCAAAAATTCTATTTTTATCATTTACCTACTAGAGGACGAGCAGGAATTACGCTTGGGGAAGCTTGATACGTCTCCAACGTATCTATAATTTTTGATTGTTCCATGCTATTATATTATCTGTTTTGGATGTTTAATAGGCTTTAATATGCTCTTTTATATTATTTTTGGGACTAACTTATTAACTGGAGGCCTAGTGCCAGTTTCTGGTTTTTTTTTTTGCCTCGTTTAGTGTTTCACAGAAATGGAATATCAAACGGAGTCCAAACGGAATGAAACCTTCGCGAGGATCTTTCTTGGACCAAAAGCAATCCAGAAGACTTGGAGTTGAAGTCTGGGACTCTACGAGGAGGCCATGAGGCAGGAGGGCGCGCCCAGGGGGTAGGCGCGCCCCCACCCTCATGGGCCCCTCGTAGCTCCACTGATGTACTTCTTTCGCCTATATGTACTCTTATACCCTAGAAACACCAGGGGGGCCACGAAAACACTTTTCCACCGCGGCAACCTTCTGTACCCATGAGATCCCATCTTGGGGCCTTTTCCGGCAATCTGTCGGAGGGGCAATCGATCACGGAGGCTTGTACAAGAACATCATTGCCTCTCCGATGAAGCTAGAGTAGTTTACCACAGACCTTCGGGTCCAGTTATTAGCTAGATGACTTCTTCTCTCTCTTTGATTCTCAATACCATGTTCTCCACTACAAGAAATATGTCAACTAGTGACCTTCTGTCAGTGAACCTGGAAGAATTGGTCAGAGATCTATGACCATTTCAGACCAATTGGTCAAAAGCTGTTCGGGGGGCTCCAAACCCTAAACTATAACGACCATTTGGTCAGAAAGGTCGTAATTTCCTTACACGAAATGTTCATAAAGCAGATAGCACTGGTTTGCTGCCTTATTTCTAGCTGATCATGACAAATATAGATGGTCATAACCTTGTAAATTGTGGTGGGTTGCTATGACTAGGCGCCACCTCATCAGTTTTCCCTATGTGTCATGTCCATGTGGTAGTTTTTGCCCTAGGTTGTGAAGCAACCTATATTTCTGTCATTCCCAAAATTCCCAAAAAATCTCATAAATTATTTGGGTCATATCTTCGTCAAATATGTAAAAAAAACCTTCCTTGCCTAGTTCAAAAATAATTCAACAATATTCATTTTCCTATTGTGTTCAGAACAACAGTTTGTGAAGGAAGTACCACTTTGGCATGTCCAAATAGTATCCATTTTCTACAGTGCTTTCCTATGCCCAAATAACCATCCTCCACCAAATGCCAGCTCAATCCATTCATTATTTTGAGCCCAGCTTCAACATTCGTATTTATGTCTAGTGTGGTACTTTGCAAAGCAAGTACCACCTAGGCTCCTCCTTTTGAGCTGAAAATTTGTGAAGACGGTCTTCTTAGTAACTGATCATCCTCAGCCAAAACACACGCCCATTAGCCATGTACATTTCCTGTACCGCTAATCAAACACTTGGCTGCTAATTCATGTTTGAGAATCGATCGGTCTTCTCGTGAGAACCTTATGTTGTAATTTTCTTCCTAGCACCTACTTGGGGAGTTCCCAACCCACTAGACATGTCTAGGCTGCCTAGAACGCCACGGTCAGCGGTGACCACGCGGTGGGCTTGCGAGTTTACGCGCTCTAGAGTTGGGGCCCTCGGCCACTGCCCAAACCTCGACGTATCGCCACCAAACCATGTATTTCTGATTAAATAGGTACTTATGTAACTAGAAATGATTTTTGGAAAAAATAAATAGCAAACTATGAGGCAGCTGCAGTTCAAATTTGACCCGCTTCCAACTGAATCGGCGGAAATTTGTCTTTTTCACGAGAGGTGGATCAAAACTTTTTACACCCAACCATTTTGTCAATTGTGCATTAAATATGTCCTAGTATTTTATAAAAATGATTTGGTCCAATTTTGCAACAATTATTTTGGAGTCCTTCACAAAAAAACCTCCTTTTGGGTACTCGAAAAATGGAAAATGGTTTTTTCGTCCAAAGAAAATTAAAACTTCCTTAGGCAACATTGTTTGCCATTCCAATATGCACCCTTGTGCACAATATGAGATCACTTGGACAAACTAGGCAATGAATGTGGCCATAATATTGATCATCTAACTTGAAAGCCATTGATCTCCACAGATGATAGCTCGTTTCTGAGAACACTTTTTTTAAAAGAATTGCCGTATTACAAGTTTGTTATTTTTCCTGGGAACTTGGCCACATATAATGACACAATGCGAAAGTTTCCCAATTTTTTGAATTTTTTTGAATTTTTTATGCCCGTTTCAAAATGCGGTCAAAACGGCGGGAATTACCGTTCCTAGCTAGTGGTTGAATCTTGGAATTTTTTTGGTGTTTCTCTGATTAAATAGATACTTATGTACCTAGAAATGATTTTTGGAAAAAATAAATAGCAAACTATGAGGCAGCCGCAGTTCAAATTTGACCCGCTTCCACCTAAATCGACGGAAATTTGTCTTTTTCATCAGAGGTGGATCAAAACTTTTTACATCCAATAATTTGGTCAATTGAGCATTAAATATGTCCTAGTATTTTAGAAAAATGATTTGGTCCAATCTTGCAACAATTATTTGGTAGGTTCTTCACAAAAAAACCTCATTTGGGGCACTCAAAAAATGGAAAATGACTTTTTCGTCCAAAGAAAATGAAAATTTCCTTAGGAAACATTGTTTGCCATTTCAATATGCACCCTTGTGCACAATATGAGATCACTTGAACAAACTAGGCAGTGAATGTGGCCATAATATTGATCATCTAGCTTGAAAGCCATTGATCTCCACAGATGATAGCTCGTTTGTGAGAGCACTTTTTTAAAAGAATTGCCGTATTACAAGTTTATTAATTTTTCCTGGTAACCTGGTCACATATGATGACACAATGCGAAGGTTTTCCAATTTTTTGATTTTTTTTGAATTTTTTATGCCCATTTCAAAATGCGGTCAAAACAGCGGGAATGACCGTTCCTAGCTAGTGGTTGAATCCTGGAATTTTTTTTTTCGTGTTTCTATGATTAAATAGATACTTTTGTACCTAGAAATGATTTTTGTAAAAAATAAATAGCAAACTATGAGGCAACTGCAGGTCTAATTTGACCCTCTTCCAGCTAAATCGGCGGAAATTTGTCTTTTTCACCAGAGGTGGATCAAGGCTTTTGACACCCAACCATTTGGTTAATTGTGCATTAAATATGACCTTGTATTTTAGAAAATTGATTTGGTCCAATTTTGCAACAAATATATGGTAGATCCTTCCAAAAAAACTCATTTCGGGCACTCGAAAAATGAAAAATGAATTTTCCATGCAAAGAACATGAAAGATTCCTTAGTCAACATTGTTTGTCATTCAAGATACAAACTTGTGCACAATGTGAGACCATTTTTTTGATTTTTTTCATGTGTAAAAGTAGAAGAAAAACAAAAGAAAAAACACAATTATATGTGCTCTATTCTCATTGGTTGTTTTAGTTGTCACACGGATCAATGACATGGCCGCCCATCCATCCGTCCAACTCTCCACCTCTCCATCCAGCCATCCATCCGCAGCCCAAACCCTAACCCGCACCTGTCCATCTCTCCTCCCTCAGCTCCTCGCCGCCGCCACCTCCTCCCAGATCCCCCTTTCCCCTTTCCCCGACCTCCCTCTCTCTGCTATCCCAACCCCGTCGCCGGCCTCCCCCATCCCCACCGCCGATGACCTCCTCATCATCCCCAGCTCCGGCCATCCTCCCTTCCACCACCCCTCATGTCTGAGTCGCTCCCTCGCGACCAAATCCCGAGAGCCAATTCCCCTCCCCTCCCCTCCCCGCACCCCCACGCGCGTGATTCAGATCCACCAGCCGCCCACCTCCGCCACCCCCTCTCCCCTCGTCGCCGCCTCCCTCTCCGCCACCCCAATCTCCCGTCGCGCCGCCGTCCCCCGCTCAGCCACCGCCCCCACCATCTCCCTCTACTGTCGCGCTTCCTGATCGAGCGAGCAGGAGAGGCGGTGGCGCTCCAATATACGCGCGCACCACTCCTGGCTTGTCGTCGGGGCTGACGGCCAGGTGGTCGTCAAGGAGGCATGCCTTCGACATGGTCGCGACCAAGGGTTGCCGGATCTGCACTCGCGCGGCCTTCTTCACCTTCGCGCCGGGAAGGAGGGTGGGGAGGTCACCGCATCCTCCGTCGTCTTCCTGCTGCTGGTCGTGCGGTTCCGCGTCAGGCAGCCGCAACCGGTGAGGGAGGAGGTCTCCTTCCTCCACATCGAGGAACAAGCAGATCGACTAGTACGCCTATGTACGTGCTTACTTCTCCCAATCCCCAATCTATTTGCTCTTGTTGTTATCTTGCAAAAGGGATACATTTGCTGCCCGTCACAGTCGTCAGGTCTCAGATCCCCTCCCCCCATATCATTCATGTTCTCGGTGCTGGATTACTACTGTAGTATTATGTTGTCTACTGCTTTTAACCTTGGAGTCTACTGCTCTTGACATAGCTTTGTTTTCACCTTTAGGCTCCAAGTAGATCTGAAAGTCAGCCTCTCCAATTTTCCTTGAGTCTCAGACTCTTATGAGCTCTGCTTTGGAGACAACCTTGCGTTGAGTACGTGAATTCAGAGAAATACTATGGGGCCAGAGCGAGTGTTAACGTGTGGTCACCTGGGATAGGCGACCCATCCGAGTTCAAGATGTCACGATCTGGGTCATCTCCGCTCCTTCGCCACGATCTCAACACCATTGAGGCTGGATGGCGGTACATGAATGATAGAGAAGATTCTTGATCTTGAAACAACATCATTGTACTATGTGCACAAAGAACATGAATGAAATCCTTGTCACTTCATTTTCAGGTAAGACCGGAGCTGTATGAAGATAGTAATGCTAGGTTCTTCACTTCATCGATGATAAGTATTGTTTGCACAAACAAAATGTTCGCTTTTGCTGGTCTCATTGCCCGGATTCAGTTTAACTAAACGTGCATTTCACAGAATGATGCGTACCAAGAGACGGGGTGCTACAACCACAACTGCTGTGGGTTTGTCCAGACGACCAACAAGATAGCCATCGGCGCGGCTATCACGCCACAATCGGTGTACAACGGGAGGCGCTTTGATATTAATCGATGATATGGAAGGTAAATGCCATTTCGAATCACTGCTGTAATTTTCATTTTCAAGAAGAATTGGTTGATCTGCATGGCAAATGCATGATGATTAGGAATATGATCATGTCTCCTGAGAATTGGATTTCTCCGGCCGCTCAGAACTGAATTTGGTTCGCTTAAAAACTGCACTACCTCGACAGTTTTGGGCAGCGAGCTTCTAACTGAAAAATGAGTTTGTTATGATCATAATTTCAAGTTGGCCTCTACATATGAGTTGTAAAGCATGCTATAAGGTTTCCGTAGAGTACTCGTTTGCTTCGTTTGGATGTATGGTTTGAGAGCAGCCGTCTATTTAGTTTGCTGTCCAGAAATATAGTACAGTTTAATGTCGGTGGCGGTCTTGTCTTAGATAGATTCTGTAGTGTATTAATCTCACTGGGTAGAGTGGCCTACTTGCACACTTTTATTGACTCGTTGGTTGCTGATTACTTTCGAGCGAGTAGCACATGTCTCAAGCAACTGTAGTATTCCTTTCCCTGAATTGCTCCATTGTTTTGCTGTGGACGTATGCTCCGTGGTCAATGATGCGTGTTGTATACATATTAAAACCAAAATTAGAGTTGTTTCAGTTCTGCATATTAGAACTGAATTATGCTCTGTTTTGCTGTAGTTGTATGCTCTTATTGCTAAATTGTTTAGTGGGTTGTTCAAACTAAACTCATCCAGTCAGCTTGCTATGATGTATTGTATATTACTGTACTTCAGACGTCTTGTAGAATTTGGTGTGGCAATACATCTGAAGTACAGTAATATACAATACATCATAGTACAGTAATATACAATATCTTGCTATGAAAGACTATAGAATTCTTTTAGTTGTTGCTTCTCATGTATACATCAGTTGTTGTGATTACATCTTCATCACATTATAGACATCTGCATTTCTGTGAAATTTTGTTAAATATATATTTTCTAGATTGTCTATACACTGAACCTGGAGGTTTGAATATCTACTCCAGGAATAAAGATGGTACTCTAATGCCTGTGTGTTCACCCTTTTACAGGAGCTCCAGGCCTAGGAAATTTCAAGTTCGAAGCGGCGTGTAGCCCTAGCAGCAAAGATTTGTTCTGTTTGACTGTAATAAACTGTAAATATTATAGTATTGTAATAGTAGGCATATCTGGGTTGTAATAGACTATGCATGATTGTAATAGACTATGTACAGGAGCTCGTGCCTAAGAAATTCTACATTTTTTCTGTTCTATTTAAAATATTGATTATTTGTGTGATTTGAAGATGTGTGAAATGGAAACCTGATTAGTGGGCCCATTTGTGAAAATAATCTAAACAATGCTCATATTTTTGACATGTGGGACCAATATAGGAGATTATGACAAGTGGGACCCATCTGACTTGTGGGACCAGATTGAAAAATATGTACTGAAAAACTAAAAAGGCCATGGCCTAAAATATAAAAAAGGCCAAATTGTTGGGCCAGGCCCATGTAGCTAGACAAAATTCACAGAAAAAATATACAGTAAAAAGGCTGAATTGTTGGGCTTAGCCCATGTAGAAAACCGAATTGGACCGGGCTGAATCTTGTGCCACATCAGCTTGCCACGCTGGATGCCTACGTGGCCTAGGGAGGTTGCTAGTGACCAAAACGCCACAGTAGACATATTTTGGTCATAAACGTCTACGACCATTCCAGAAGAAAGGTCGCTATAGTCAGTTAACGACGGCCAGCTTTTGACCTTATGTTTTTTGTCACAAAAAGGTCACAAATTGAAAACAGTGACCATTAAGTGACCAATAGTGGTGGTCAAAAGTTGACATATTTCTTGTAGTGCTCCTCGATGTTCTTGGGGATCTATTCGATGTAATATTCTTTTTGCGGTGTGTTTGCCGAGATCCGATGAATTATGGATTTATGAACAAGATTATCTATGAATATTATTTGGTTCTTCTTTGAAATCTGATATGCATGATTTGATATCTTTGCAAGTCTCTTTGAATTATCAGTTTAGTTTGCCCCACTAGATTGATCTTTCTTGCAATGGGACAAGTGCTTAGCTTTGGGTTCAATCTTGCGGTGTCCTTTCCCATCCACAGCTTAGGCGAAGAAGGCACGATTGTATTGTTGCCATCAAGGATAAAAGATGGGGTTTATTTCATATTGCTTGAGTTTATCCCTCTACATCATGTCATCTTGCTTAATGCGTTACTCCGTTCTTATGAACATAATACTCTAGATGCATGCTGGATAGCGGTAGATGTGTGGAGTAATAGTAGTAGATGCAGAATCGTTTTGGTCTACTTGGCACGGACGTGATGCCTATATTCATGATCATTGCCTTAGATGTCTTCATAATTATGCGCTCTTTTATCAATTGCTCGGCAGTAATTTGTTCACTCACCGTAATACATGCTATCTTGAGAGAAGCCACTAGTGAAACCTATGGCCCTCGGGTCTCTTTCTTATTATATTACATCTCTTTTATTTGCATCGCATCTCGTTTACTATTTTGCAATCTTTACTTTCCAATCTATACAACAAAAATACCAAAAATATTTACTTTACTATCTTTATTAGATCTCACTTTTGCGAGTGACCGCGAAGGGATTGACAACCCCTTTATCGCGTTGGTGGCAAGGTTCTTGACTGTTTGTACAGGTACTAGGTGACTTGTGTGTCGTCTCCTACTGGATTGATACCTTGGTTCTCAAAACTGAGGGAAATACTTACGCTACTTTGCTGCATCACCCTTTCATCTTCAAGTGAAACCAACGCATGCTTAAGAGGTAGCACAACCGGATACCTTAATTTAGACACCTCAAAATTCACACTATTACATGCAATATTGAACCTAATCTTAAGTGGAGGTCGTCCGGCTCCGCTGTGCCCATGTCCGACGGCCGGCTGCGCCCCTAGAGTGTTGGTCCAGTCGCCGATGAGGTAGAGTAGGACATCGGACACGAGCCGGCTTACGAGATTCAAGGCGCTACCGTCTCCCATGCCGTACTGTTCCTCGTCGAAGCACGGAACCCTAACGATACCGATGGACGTCAGATTGATGATGGATTCGTCCTGGGATGAGTCGTTAGAAGGCGGTCGGGTATATGGGCGCCGACGGGTGGCGGCGGCGATGGCAGGGGTGGAGGGAGGGGCAAGGGAAGAGAAAAGGGCGTCTGTGCCACCGACGAGCGGACCAGAGGAGGACAAGAGCAAGCGTCCCGCCCCTCCGCGCGCGTCACGTTTGTCTGTTTGCTCCACGTGCTAGGCCGCATTTTGTGTATGTTTACCCCTAAACGAACGTGACTGGACTATTTGAGAGCATGATAGTGGTACTACTCTGTCAATTTCAATGATTAAGACATACACGCAACCTTAAATAAAACTTTGACCATAAATTAGAGTAATAATATTGTTATGACATAAAAATATACCATTAAAAGTTCTTTTGAATATAAATTCTATTATTAACTATAAACCATATTTGATTGATATAATTTAGGATAAAAGTATAATTTTAAGATGCATGTGCCTCTTATTTATTGTAATTGAGGGAGTACATCAAAGCAAAGCTGATGCCGTACCTGAAAAGCCCCTACACGGTTGTCAGTTGTCACCTCGGCTAGCTCTGGCCCACGCTTCAACATGCATGGCCTATCCTCATCTGGTGTGACGTGAAGTGGGGCCAATCCATTCACTTTACTTCAACTAGAAATGGATGGATGGAAGCATATGCCTTTGGAGTAAGAGTAATTTTTACTGCGCTGGCTGCAGTTGGGGCCGGGGCGTACCACTGTTTGCTTTTCTCGTCCAAAAGTTAGGATTTTGGATCCGTTCTACTCCTCCACTACAGTGTCCTTTCATTTATTACTACAGAGTCAGCCACTACTTGTACTCCTACTTGGACATAATTTTCTCTGCAGAAATTAATGCCTCTTGTACTCCAGGAGCGTTGAAATTTAAAAGCATGAGAGTTGAATTAGTTTTCTGCAGAAATTAGGCAGTAGGATGAGGATTGACTATTCAGACAACTGGTCACGCGTTAAATTCCTTGGAAGGATCAAAGGGAGACAATGATACCTTGACAGCCTTTCTGTGGATGGATGAATGAATGAATAAAGTAGTACTCCCGGGAGTATTTGATCCCGAGTTCACATGCTCCGCATGAACAGTAAAATCAAAAAAATTATTAATTAGGTCCAGGTGCATGTGTATATGTCTAGGTTAAATTGCGGCATGTAAGGATTAAAAGAAACTTACCAACGCATGTACTCCCTCCGTTCCTTGATATAGGGTGTATAGTTTTCTTGCACGAATATTAACACAGGAGCTGGGAGGGGAGATTTCGTTGGTTTTGAACGTAAAAGCCCCTGGTGCAAACATGTGAGACTAGAGAGAAAAATAGGGAAATCACGATCCGCTCTATCCCGTGCAGTTTACTTCCTTATTTAGCCTAACAAATCCCACAATATTCTCTGTGACCATGTTTTCTCCATAAAACTAAGGCCTTGTTTGGTTCATAAGTCCTATGAATTTTTTTAGTCCCAACTTATAAGTCACAAGTCCCTAAAAAGTCCCTACTTGTTTGGTTCCTGGAACTTATAAGTCCCTATAAGACCATATTACAACTATAAGTCCCTATAAGTCCCTACTTGAGAGTCTTATTTCATAAGTCCCAAATGCCCACTTTAAGTCCCTATAAGTCCCTCCTGTTTGGTTTAGATGGGACTTATAGGGAATTTTTTAAGTCCCTAAGCCAATAAGTCCCTGGAAACAAACACCCTCTAAAGCCCGGCGTGATATGCAGTAGTACATGCAATCTTCTCTTTTCAAACAAACCTACAGGGCATGCACAACATATACTACGAGATGGGGATTTGCTATCTTATTTTCTAGGAAGGTCATGCGTGGGTTGTAGCTTTAGTAGGGGTAAAAGTGTCAACTAAATATATACACTTTATAATACGAACTTTTCCACAAAAAACTATACACCCTATATCAAGGAACGGAGGGAGTAAAAATTCTTACTTTGTTTTGTGGGCATGTTGCATGCATTGTAATTAATGCACTGAAAACATATTTCTTTAGACTGCCACAATGGGTAGTAAGAGCATTTCCAAAGGCCGCGCTGAAAAATTAATGCTTTTAGCGCACGTGTTACCGCTCCGGGCGCTCCAGCGGACGCGCAAAAGCCGCGCGCGAGGCATATCTAGTTCAGTGCGCGGGCCGAAACGCCATCGCGTGCCGCTTATTTGTTGCGCCTGCTCCCGCGCGCTGGAATCTCGAACGCTCGCTCACAACTCCGCCTACCCATCCAGCCGCTGGCGCCGCCGCCGCCCGCGCCACCCCAATTCTTTCGGCGACCGTTCTGGCGCTTCCCCGGTCTCTCCCTGCGCGGCCGCGGCTTCCTCCGTCTCCCTCTAGTCAGCGCCGCCCATCACGTGCGGCAGTCCTCCGACGAACAGCGCTCGGCCGCCCACTACCTCTCGGCGCCCGCAAGGTGTTCGACAAAACGCCCGCAAGGTATGTATTGCTTCCAACTTCACATATTTACATAAATTTGGTGCATGTTGTTTGTAGTTTTTGATAGCCTAGTTTTGAACATTGTAGATGAGTTCGTCATATGATTCTTGCGAAGAAATGGAAGAGGAGGAGGATCTTGCAATGATCCTAGCTATACACATCAATAAAAAACCGAAGCACGGTTGTTCGGTTTTGGGTCGGCAGAAAATTTGAAGGTATAGGATCGATGCCCACAACAGATTGATGAGGCACTATTTTATGGAGAACCCCACATACCCCGAGTCGTACTTTCATCGCCGGTTTAAGATGAGCACCGAGTTGTTCATGCGCATTGCAGAGAAACTAGCGAGCCATGACCGGTTTTTTCAGCAGAGGAGGAATGGCGCCGAAGAGCTCGGGCATAGCACCTTTCAGAAGGTGACAGCCACTTTGCGTATGTTGGCATACGGTATCCCCGCTGATCTAGTTGATGATCACGTGGCCGTGGGTGAGACCCAAGCCATCATGTGTGTCAAGCGCTTCGCAGTCGGAATTGTGCAAGTGTTTGGCCCGGAGTACTTGAGATCTCTCAATGCTGAAGACGCCGCAAGGCTATTGGAGATGAACAAAGCTCGCGGGTTCCCAGGTATGCTTGGCTCAATAGATTGCAGGCATGGCATGGGCAATTCCACAGCCAAAAAAAGGGTTCCACTATAATCCTTGAAGCGGTGGCCGATCAAGAGACTTGGATTTGGCATGCTTTTTTTGGAATGCCTGGATCTTTGAATGACATCAACGTTGTCAACCGGTCACCACTGATGAATAAGATTGCAAATGGTGAACTGCCACCGGTTCAGTTTGTAGCTAATAGTCGTACATACAACTATGGCTACTATCTTGCGGATGGCATCTACCCAAAGTGGCAAACATTTGTGAAGCCGTTGAAAAAACCGGAAGGTAAGAAATATCTTGTTTTCCACAATGCTCAGGCGGCGGCTAGAAAAGATGTGGAGAGAGCTTTTGGGATTTTGCAAGCCCAATTTGCTATTGTGAGAGGACCGGCTAGATTTTGGGATCAAAAGATGCTTTGGTACATAATGCATGCTTGTGTGATCATGCACAACATGATCATCAAGGATGAGCGTGGCCAAGATGTAGACTATTCTCACTATGAGCTCTTGGGACATCCCGTGCGAGTGCGGCGGAGGGCTGAAAGGGTGGCTTGTTTTGTTGCCTCAAATCATGCCATTCGACGTCCGGCAGTGCATGATGATCTTCAAAAGGATCTTATTGAGGAGTGGCAGGCTTGGAATGACCGCCAAAGAGCATCATGATTTGTGAGTTTGATGTTGTATTGATGAAAGATACTATTTGTTTGAGTTTTAATAATAAATTGAACTATTTATTGTTGATTTATTTTGTTTGTGTTTGATCTTCTTGCTTGTGTGTGGAGCGCATATTTTTTTTTGCGTGAGGCCACAAGCGCTGCATTTTTGCAAGACTTTGGAGCTACGCTGGCTGCATTTTATCTGCTCTTGTTGGAGCCAGCTATGCGTCAGCGTAAACCAGCAATCGGCATGACTGCAAACTGGTTTTTAGCGCGCCGCGCGTTGGGCGGCTGTTGGAGATGCTCTAACATAGACTAGTAACATGCCAATGTTACTAGTAGTATATGTTACTACCTCTATAATGGGGAGTAACATATGTGTGATAACATGCAACACTTCATTTATTAGGCTATAGACACGTCTTGCCTTGATATGTGCTATGTTACCACTTTCATCCATTTCTTCATTTATTGCATGCCACATTATCTATTTAACCTAGATATGTGTGATGTTACTACCCGTGTTACTCCCATTGTGGGTAGTCTTAGGTAAGCAATTGCATTATTTGAGTAATTTTGCAAACCACAAAATTATTTCATCACTCGCCATCTTCCATGGTTGGTGAAATTTTCATACCTTTTTTTTATGCTAGAGAGGGAGTAACCTTTTTCTGAATCGGTTGCATATACAATGTTTTAGTGTATTTGTTCACTCATTCGTTCATTCCATATGTAGTCTATATTGAATATTCAAAAAATGATATATTGACGAACGGAGGGAGTAGTATCTAGTGTGTCCGTTTGTTGTGGGTATGTCCGTATGTGATGCTGATGATCTTTCTGCTGTTTGTTCGTTTGCGTGTCAACCGTCGAAAGGGGTTGGGAGAGAGTGGATGGGATAGATCCATGTCGGCTTCTGTGCTATTCACTAATCACACCACTTTAAGCCAAAGAGTAACTCTGCTATGCATGGTCCCACTCCTAGTTGATTAACTAATGCTAGTACTAAAAGTATAGTACGTTTGCACCTTTAAAAATAAATATCTGTGTACGCGTGAAATTCTAATAATGTATTTGCGGTGTGAAATTCTCGAGGTTTTAATCTGAGCTCATGGCAAGTGTGTTAATTTTCAAGTGCCTTTTAGGTTGGCCACTTTGTAACTCACGACCACCACCGTCTTTGTGCTGTGTTCCTAGAAGAAAGCACCATGTTGTGGAGCAGGGAATATCCTTTTCATGCATGACTAGAAATAACCAAGAGAAAAATCAACAGGTGAGAGAACATGGGAAATAAAAGAGATGGTGATGATAGGAAAGAGACAAGGAAAGCTGTCATGGGAGAATAAGCACATGCACCTGGTACTGCTAGTAGCGGTACTCCTGCATCGAACAAACCAAAGTTGATGCTCCTGCCCAAAAAGCCCCTGCCTTTGTCACCTCAGCTACGGACTAGCTCCAGTCTCCTCCTCTGATCTGATGTGATGGGGGTCCTGCATCTGCATGCTCTCTCTTTCTGGGGTGCCAGAACCCACAGCACAGCACTCCACTGCACTGCACTTTACTGGCGAGCTACTAGCATTTGTTGCCCATTTAGCTGAAATGGCTCGTCTTTTCGCCTTAAAAGATACTCCTACTACCTCTCTTTTTTTGTAAATTGGTTTGCCATTGCTGAGTTGAGAATAATTCCGTTGGAGGTGGTAGTAAATACAGAAGTAGCAGTAGGTCAAGTGTACAACCAAGAAAGTAAAAAGGGGCAGCAAAGGAGAGGAAGCAAGCGAGAGTAGCATGAGTACAAGAGAGGGACAAGTGGTTGTGTTGTCCCCTCACGCCTTGACAAAATGGAGGATTAGCATTACTACTAGTACTAGTAGTGGTCGATAATGCGAAAGTGCTCTTTTCGTCCAGAGATCATATGCTCCCGCATGAACAATAAAATCGAAAAATTAGTGAAAAGAATGATTTTTTTTGTGATGAACATGGATGAATGTTCTAACTGCATGCAAAATTACTCATATGCTCCCGCATGAACAGTAAGCATATAGCTAGGTCCTTGCATGAGTGTCCACTTCCACCATTTTCTAACGTCTACAAAGCCCATTATCGGGGAAATGGAGTATTTGATCCCGAACTCATATGCTCCTGCATGAACAATAAAATTGAAAAAAAATTAAATAAATCAAAAAATCTGAATTTTTTTGTGATGAACATTGATGAATGTTTTAACTGCATGCAAAATTTCAGAAAAAAGACAAAATTGATGCTCCAAAATGCTTGAAACAATAATCTTTTTGGACCATCGTTTTTCTTTGCCCAGACCTCCACGAATATCGTTTCAACCTGAAATTTTGCACGCAGTTAGAAAATTTATCAATGTCCATCACAAAAAAAATCAGATTTTTTGAACTTTTTTCTATTTTTTTTTTCATGCAGGAGCATATGAGCTCGGGATCAGATACTCCATTTCCCCGATAATGGGCTTGTAGACGTCAGAAAATGGTGGTAGTGGACACTCATGCAAGAGCCTAGCTATATGCTTACTCGGCAAATGCAATAAATGTGAAGAAAGAGATAAAGATAGGGTAAAAGAAGTTGTAATTTTATAGTCAAGCTTATAGCTAACTTTATTGTGTGAGTGATTGTAAGTGGTGACTATATGAGACACTGCAACAACAAATAGGCAACAGTTGGCTATACTATTAACCATGCTCTAATGGATTAGGGTAGGCGTAGTAAAACTGTTCATAACAATCGTTGTTTTTTTTCTGTATAAAGCTACTGGAAAATCCGTAGGGTGGACCACGGACCACACCCTCTCAACAACGCAACTAATTACTACTACTAGGTGGAGTGTTCAACAATATGAAGAAGAAGATAATATCAAATGATCAATGTGATTTATTAATAAGATGACAAGGATGAACCCAAAGAAAGATCGACGGTGGACCTATGGATCGAGCTGGTTAAGTATAGTACAGTACAACTTTCTTCTTTTTCTCAGAAAAAAGGAGGATACTCCTGGGCGGCCTCTCTCAAAAGTCATGTTATAGATATCATGGTTGTAGTTGGCCGGCAAGATTCTCTCAGAAAGGTAGATCGAGGATTAATCATTCGTAATGCCGATATTTTTCTTTATGCAAGGATCAATCTGCCTAACTTCACTCAATTATTTTCCTATTATTCCCTGAAAAGCCCCTTCAAATGTACTCCTAGTAGCTATAGTTAGTTTATAGGGGCCCACCCTCCTGCTTCTTGGAGCGACGTACTACTTCTTGAAAGCTACTGGCATCTATAGCCATAGCTAGCCACGTTACAGTAGTACGTTATGGAAAACGTATAACTCTTCCATTCTCGCGAGAAAATTATAAATTCTTTCATTATGGAAAACGTGTAATCTTTTTTTATGCGGAAGTGTAATCTTCTTTTCTTTGACCAGGTCAACGAAACAAAAGCAATAATCAGGTAAATACAGTACTGTTTTTCTTCCGTACACGTGATAGAAAAAAGAAATAACTAGAGAAATTGAGTGGACTGAGCTTTCAATCATCGGAGAAAACCAAAGGCATGTGCGTGTGCCAATCACGTGTCCGAAGAAGAGAGAACGAGTGTCTTCCCAGCTAGCAGCAGCATATAATCTACTCTCTCAGTTCACTATTTTAAATGTTTCAATATTTTTCTAAATTATATATGTAGACGTATTATAGTGTGTTTTTTTATGTTTTCCATTTCATATCTAGTCTGTCTATGTCAAAATGTGAAAAAAAAAAGTCTTGTAATGGTGATCAGAGGGAGTATTTGGTTTATGTGAAAAAGCTAGGCATGCATATGCTTGCAATCAATGACAATATTATTATTATATATGCTGCTGAGCGGTACTTTGAATGAGATTCTTGGTGAGCTAAGACAGCTCTTAATCAACCTAAGCTGGCACCATCCTCCACTTACAACTAGCTAGGGAAACGGCAGCTCACGTGCATGCATACACGCAACCAGGTTGGACTAATACACCCTCCATTTTTTTTTTACTCCGCTTATACAATTTGATCAAAGTCAAACTACACAAAATTTGACCAAATTTATATAAAAAGTATGAACATCTACAATACTAAAACTATATAGTATGAAAATACATTTAGATGCATCTAAAAATATTAATTTTGTATTATGAACGTTGATATTTTTTAATATAAACTTAGTCAAATTTTACAAGCCTTGACTTTGATCAAACTTTATATGCAAACTAAAAAAACGGTATTCCCTTTCGCAATCAATCATCTTGACAAACGACTTGGTCGGGGTGCAAGCTACGCTAGGGCCACTGCTAGCTGCAGCGAGACGCATTGATGAGGATGCCGATGATCTGGTCCGGGTACTCGTGCCGTGCCCGCGCGTCTGTCAGGTGTTGTCCTTACGAGACTTAGCACAGACCAAGCCAGTCAGTCATGAGCTTTGAAATTTAAAAAAATGGGATCTGAACGAGTAATGAACTATTCTGCAGAAATTAGGTAGTGCTGACTAATAAACTGATTCTGCGTGAAATTAAGTAGTACTTCCTCCGTTTTAAATTACTCGTCTCTAAAATGGATGTATCTAAAATTAAAATACATCCAGATACATTCATACATGTGACAAGTAATTCGGAACGGAGGGAGTAGTAACAAAACAATACCTTGGTCGGCATTACAATCTTTGTTTGTTCGAGTGTCAACTGTGTGTCCGCGGATGGATGAGTGAACAATAATAAAATATCCAATGTGGGTAAGTGATACGATGCCCTCTATTTGTTTGCGTGTCGATTCTCGGAAAGAAAATCGTCAATTGTTTGCTTGCACGTAATTGGTAACGACACCATCGGAATTGCCACTATCCGCTAAAAATATAGCACTCCCTCAAATCTGAATTAATTGACGCAACCTCTAAACAATGTCATATGATACCTCCTGCCTGGTTTAATTCTCATGGTCAAAGTTTGATCACTTATTTAACTAGCAAAATAATAATGCATGCCCTTAAAAATTATATCATTGGATTCATATTCGAATGAAATTTCCAATGATATCACTTTTGCTACATATAACTTATGTTTTATTAGTTAAAATCATGGTCAAAATATGACCCAAATTGCGAGCGGACTTGTAAATAACGACGGAGGTAGTAATTCAGATCGGAGGGAGTACTAAACTTATACCACGTGTGAAATCCCAAGGTTTTATTTGAAACCCATGGCAAGGAAGTATCGTTTTCATGCGTTTTAGGCTGGCCACTTTGTAAATCACTACCACCACCGTGTTGCGTACTACTCCCTCCGTTTCCAAATAATTGTCTTTCTAGCCATCTCAAATGAACTATAACATATGGATGTATGTAGACATGTTTTAGAGTGTAGATTCACTCATTTTGCTCCGTATATAGTCACTTGTTGAAATATCTAGAAAGACAATTATTTAGAAACGGAGGGAGTAGTTACTACAAGAAAGAACCGTGTTGTGGAACGACGAATGTCATCCTCATGATTCATGATCATCAATAAGCAAAGACAAAAATCAACAAAACAAAGTGGAGAGGAGATACAATGGGTGCTGATAGGGAAAGGGACAGAGGAAAGCTGTCTGTCATGGGAGAATAACTACAAACTACATCGTGCTACTCGTTGTACTACGTCAAAGTTGTTGTCCTGCCTTTGTCGCCTCGGCTACTAGCTCCAAACTCCCCTTAATGCATGGATGGCCCGTCCCCGTCTCATGTGGTGTGACGTGACGGGCCCTGCTCTCCATTGCACTTTACTTCGACTCCTAGGTTCTCTTGCCCATGTTGTTGAGATGGAAATTTGGCCTAGTGAGAAGCATCATTTTCCGTCAAAATTACTTAACCATACGAAATTAATCACCATATATTTGCAACAAGGTTTCTGCGATGTCAACTATACCTAGCAATCTATTTTGGCAAGGTTAGAGCAACTATAACCGGACCTCTCAAATCCGCCTTATGCGCATGGGCGGACCGATCGGTCACTGTCCGGTCACGGTTTTTGACCCAGACGGGCCTCTCAAACGGCCCTCAAACGCCAGAGCTGACCGGCACCCTCCATACCCAACCCAAATATGGGGCGGATACGGGGGCATCCGGGCACGCCCGTCACGTCGGACCCGGTCCATGCTGGCTCCTCACCCGACCCCACTTATATTCGTTCCCATCCTCTCGCCGGAGCAAACCCTAGCCACTTCACTCCACTCCCCTCCGCGACCCGAGCTCACCTCCGGCGGTTTGCGGCCTTCTCCGTCACGGCAGGCAGGGGATCGGACTCCGACCAATCTTGATCCGTCGACTGGGGTGTCGTCCCCTGTGAGTTGGAGGAGGCAATGGCAGTCCGCATTGCACTCCGCCGCTCCTGGGAGGACAGCGCCCGGCCAACGGACGGATCCTTCTGCCGCGACGCCATAGCGTCGGCTCACTGGGCGCTCGGGTCCTCTGGTGCTGGATTCTCGCGGTCCCGGCCGGAAACCTCTCCTTCCCCATCACCGGTCGGGCAGGGTATGAGTCCCACCGGGAACAGGCGGCCCGCCGTGGGAAGGAGAGGATAAGGGCCGTCGAGGCCTGTATTGCGGCGGAAATGGGGGCGGCGGAGGCGGCTGATGCGGCGGCGCGGGCGGCCGCAGAGGAGGAAGCCATCCGCGCCTGCATTGTGAAGAAACGGCGGCGGAGGAACACGCGCGCTCTGGCCCGTGAGCAGAATCGAGCGACCCGTACCATGGCCGGACTGCCACCGAAGGAGGACAGCGACGGCGAGGACAGCTCCGGCGACGAGCAGATCCGGCTCGATCCGTACTGCGTCTTCAACCGGTACTTATGTGAAAAGGATGACAAGGGCGCTGGGAAGGGCAAGGGCATCTGTGGATGAACTCCATCATAGCCAAACATGCTAAATTTTGGTTGTCCGATGACATGTTTAGTGTAGTGTGATGGAATAGCTGGACGATGCGTGTGCATCGACGTAGTTGTATGAGTTCGTATGGATTTGAGATATGGTAATTAAGGTATCCGGATGTGAATTGCTCTTAGCTTTAGTGGTGGGCTGGTGGTGCCAATAAAGTAAGCAAGAGTACTATAGTACCATGATAAATTATCAACAGAGGGGACAAGTGTTCGTGTGGTCCCCTATGACTAGACAAAACAGATAGCTACTACGACTACTAGTACCAGTGTTTATAAATCTTCAAGACTGAAACACAAATGTCACTGAGGTGAATTAAGGCCTGAACCCAAGAAGGATGGATGTACAGCGGAGTATGTAGATCGAGCTGGTTAATTGCAGTACATCTTTTTTTTATGAACGGATGGTTATAAGAAATTGTCATGTCATCTATAGCCGTTATATATATGCACTCATAAATAATATATGTTATAAGATTGACTATTACATTTTTTTTCATTTTCTCTTTATCTCCTTCTTCACATTTATTGCGTTTATCTAAAAATGCATATATAACTAAACTTTTACATGAGAGCCCACTCCTCTTATTTTAAGTCAAACATAATCTTGAAAAACACATTAGACCCTATATATATGGATGGAATGCTAAGTTTGCGGACGAATATGCGGAAATCCAACTCGATGCCCGGGCTCATCTGCTCCTGCTCAGAAAAAAATCGAAACAACTACTAGACAGATTAAAAAAAATCCAATTTTTTTTGTGTGGTAGATAATTTGATGCGTGAGGTTCGCCTCAAATTTCAACTCATATGGGCATATGAGCAGCTCTCAGCAAAAAAGATAAATTGGGTCAGAACAGTGCGTGAACAGTAAACGTTTTTACAGATTCTGAATTTGTCTTTTTTGCCGAGAGCTACTCAGATGTTCAAATGAGTTGAAATTTGAACTGGACCTCACGTATCAAATTATCTACCATACCAAAAAAATTGAAGTTTTTTGAATTTTTCTAGTATTTGTTTTGATTTTTTTTCGAGCACAGGTGCAGATGAGCCCGGGAGCACAAACTTCCCGTCCAAGAAGATGTGCCTAGCTCTACGTTTTGTATTATTCCTCGAAATCTCCCTTCAAATGTATTTACGGAGAGAGTACTAATTTACTTATGGGTGAGCTCGTAAAATTTTCACGTCCGGGCCCTCGCGTGTTTACTGGCATCTACTGCTATGTGGTGGCCACACACCCACCACTACATGCATGATACAATTCCATCGTAGAAAAACGCATACTATCGACGTCTTAAAATATAAGACATATTTAGCCCGCAAAGACATCTTACATTTGAGATGAAGTTAGTACTTTTAAAGCATCTACAACCGGGCATGGAAAATACGTCCCTTATATGTCTGCTAAGGCATGCAAGCGCGCCCAAGGACGCGGTCGGACCGCCACTCATATGTCCTGCCCAGCAGCCGTATATCTTAAATCCAGGTTCACAAATGCATGCAATTCCATCCACGTCCATCATACACATCAACATCTCATGTAAATAAGAACTGTTGGTAGCAAAAATACACAGTTCTTACATAAAATTTGTATTAGGGCATCTCCAATGCTGAATTGTAAATCAGCTCCACCATCCGTCCGCGGACACAAGGAGACCAGTACGCGGACATGGATGCCGGAGCCGACCATCCAGCACTGCCTGTATACATTTCAACAACTATTTGAACTAACCAGACGAAATTCATGCAAACATGACGGATTTCATACAAACCGAACGAATACATTTACATTTTGAACATATTTTAACCAAAAAGATAAAACTATGTGAACGTCCGGCCGCGTGGTGCTCCATTCCTACGATAAGATACACTACACTAGTTTACGGCCGACCGCCGTGGATTCCTTTATCTTCCCCATGTCCGTCACTCCTATCATCAGACTGGCAAAAGGGGTGCTTCAGCCATACGCGAAGGGTGCCTACTCCGCTTCCGTGAAGTCGAGGCAGGGGTCGACGATGGTCTGGGCTGAACGGGGCAAGTCACCGGCCGTGCACGCTGGCGACGCGCCGGTGTTGGCCTTCCAGGGATCCAGGCGGCGGCGGCCTCCCATGTTCAACCTTTCCTCCAAGTTGAACGTGGACGCGGTGACCACCGACTCGGCGATCTCTGTGTAGCCAGCTACTTTCTCCGCCGACTGGGCGCGGTTCCACAAACATTGATGGCAGATGGCACAGCGTCTGGCCTCGTCCATAGGACCCACGATGCTTGTTCCGCCATTCTCCTCCGTGTACCTGCCTGGAGCAACTCGCCACTCCTATGCGAGATGGTTTGGAGCGGCGAGTTACTGAACCATGTGCTGGCTTGGAGCGGCAACTTGCTCCATCGGGCTAGGTGGGGGAGGTGGAGCAGCGAGTTGCCTGGCTCGTATCCGGTAGGCTCGGTGGGCCACCCAGCTGGCTTTTATACCAGAGAACTGATCTTCCTGCTCACTGGATGCCATGGACAGTGTAGAGAAAATGGTGCAACTCAGTTTTGGTGTGATTCTTGCCCGACGTTTGGCCTCGTTTAAATAGCGGGCTGGCAGGTGGAGCTTTCCGGTTCGTGAATGGACGAGTGGCCGAAGTAGGTTTCTCAGCAAACGTGCATGTGTGAATGCGGCGAGGAGGCGTGTTCAGCTGGGCGTGCAGCGGGCGGCGCCCTCGGCCGGCGCGCTGCTTCAATGGCGAAGCCAGAGGCCGCGTCCGCTCTACTGCGGCATGAATGCGGGTACTAGGACTGGGTGGGAACACGCGCAGGCTAGTGAGGAGGGTATTGGGTGGGCCAGGGTGGTTAGAAGCGGGCGTAGCTGCTGTCCGGATTCCCGCGAAGCCCTCCTCCCCCCCCCCCCCCCGGCCATAGTTTGTCTCCGGTTTGCAGAAGAAAGTGCGTTCATACCGTTGAGCGGACCGATTTAGGCCCGCGTTGGATGATACGACACGTCCGGACCGGGCGGTCCAGACGCTCGCGGGCGCTTTGAGGGTCAGCATTGGAGATGCCCTTAGTTGCACAACTCAAGCATTAGCTCGTTGGTTTCCACTGTGGGTCCACATATGCTTCACAAGATCACTGAGTAGTTGCGAGTGCACCTGATGATCTCGAAGCTTCGGATGCATCTGCAGAAAGTTCATAAGCTGATTTGCATCTTAATCTTCTGGAATTTAGACTTATTCTCCAGGCGCTTCAAAATCAATGGTTTGGACTTCCCCATCACTCTCATCCTCGATAATCATATTGTGCAAAATAACACAACACGTCTTCAGGTGCCACAAAGTTTCTGATTCCCACATCATTACAGCTTCACGAACAATTCCCCAACGAGATTGAAGCAATCTGAATGCGCTCTCTAGATCCTTCCTGTAGGTGCTTCTTGCGTTGTTGCAAAGTGGTTTTGCTTGTTTCCTTGTGGTTTTGATATGGTTTTCACAAATCTTGCTCACTGAGGATAGATGTCATCGGCAAGATAGTCCCATGTTGTAGTCACGGCCGTTGACAGTGTAGTTGCATGGCGGCAATTCCCCATTACAAACCCTCCTGAACACGGGAGATTCTACTGGGTTACATATAGCTGTTTCCTGCATTGTTGCAAATCAATCTCAGGCTTGTCTCTTGAAGATAATGATGAATTATTTTAAAAACTCCTACATCATCTTCGACATCTACACAAACTAGAAGAACGCCCGTGCGTTGCAATGGGGCCACATTAACTTTAAAAGTTCAATATCAATTATGTTAATATTACATTGAATATTCTCATACATATTAAGTGACATTGACGACCTTTTTTACCATCAAATTCTCACACACACACACACACCCTCTCCCTCACTCGGGAGGTGGGACAAAAATAAACCCGGAACGGGGACTACCAACTGAGACATTAGGAGTAGAGATCATTTAGTTGATAAGAATTAATAGAACACGGTGTTAAAAAAGAGAAACAGATTATAATACATTGAAAAACCAAAAGAACGATGTAAAGGATTCGCCTGCCCCCCGGGCCTTGCCACTGAACCGGCTCAGCGGTCCAGTCCCCACGCGGTCGTCTTCTCCTGTTCCCCGAGCCGTGTCGCTACAGAGCCGGGCTCCCGCCCGACCACCTCGCTGGCATCGAAGGGGAATGGATAAGGGTGACGCCCTGCCTTCCCTACCCCCATGGCCTCACTCCTCCTTGACGCCCCCTCCCAAATCCACTTCTCCTCCTCGCTCGCTTGATCCCGTCAATCTGGACGAAGTCAGACGCCACGGCCACCATGATCGACCCCGTCCACATGGACACTGCCCTCCCTGTGGGTTAGGAGCTTGTCGAGGAGCTCTGAACGCCTTCGCTACTTCGTCTGCGCCAACGAGATCAAGTCCAGCACCCCCGCATCGACGTCGATGCCGTCTTCCTCAACCTTGGGCCACCGCGACATTGTCGTTCGATCCGCGCCGACCCGAGCTCCCATGTCTTCCCCTAGGGCGCCATTGACACCGCCATGATCTCCTCTTGCCTTTCCCTTGTTTCCCCTCTTGTTTGCTCTCGTTAGGTATTTCGTCGTGGCCGAGAACCGCCGTCCTCCATGGCCATTGCAGGGATAGCCACCGAGCTCCTCGGATTGACCCCGTGGCACATGCCCGCTCCTATGCACGCCCATGCCCGCTCTTCTTCCACGCCCGCGGGGCCATTCCCTCTCCATGCCCACGCCCGTGCTACATCGCGTCGGTCGCACCCGCCGCTGCCGTCGCGCTCGCTGCAGCCACCGCACCACTGTGCCCCGCGCGACACACACCCTGGCCGCGCGCCACACTCTCGTTGGTTGCGCTCGCCCCGTCTGCTGCCGCATATCCCTTCGCTCGCCCCGCTGTCACGCCCCTGCCTCGCGCCGCCTTCAGTCGTGGCCATCTTCTGCCAGCCACCCCCTCAGCCACGCCGGCCCCATCTCTGCCCTCCACCATCGGTCGCTCGCCTCGCCTGCTGCGTGTTGCTTCCTGCTGCTATGTGCTGCTCTACCGCTGGTACGCTGCTGCACCATGCCCTCGACACCGCCATGGACAAATGTGGCGGAGGGATTGTTAATGGAGTACGAGAAGGAGGTGGCGGAGAAGGTGTGGAGAGGCAGGAGGTCTGGGGCGGTGTCACCTGGCTGTGGTGGAGGTGTTTATGCGACAAGGAGCCAAAGTGGAAGGACAGGTCACAATTGGAAAGAATCGCAAAAACAAATCATAACCCGGAGATCTCAGTTCAAAAAAATGCTAATATCGATGGAAAACAAAGGAAATATTTGTTGTTATCAAGGAAAGATAAAAATTTAGGAAAGTTAGGATTTTTGAACTGATTTCTATGCAAATGGGGTTTTATTGTTTGATAACGTGATATCAGTACCTGCCCGTTTGTGATGTGTCTGATTAGGAAAGTTTGCAAATGTTAAGAAACTATTTATTGGGAGGAAAGTTGTGACGTGTCTGTTATTTGTTTCCTAAAACAAATTTCACTAATAAGTTAGGAAAGTTAGATTAAAATGTATTATTTATTTTCTGAAAATCTGTTATTTGTTTCCTAAGACAAATTAAACCAATAAAAGGAATCGATTGATTTGCATAATTTAAGAAAATTAGATTAAAATGTATTATTTGTTTTCTAAAATCTGTTATTTGTTTCCTAAGACAAATTGAATCAATAAAAGGAATCGATTGATTTGCATAATTTAAGGAAGTTAGATTAAAATGTATTATTTGTTTACTGAAAATCTTTTATTTGTTTCCTAAGACAAATTGAACCAATAAAAGGAATCGATTGATTTAGATAAGTTAGGAAAATTAGATTAAGATGTATTATTTGTTTCCTGAAAATCTGTTATTTGTTTCCTAAGAAAAATTGAAACAAAAAGAAATTAATTGATTTGCATAATTTAAGGAAATTAGATTAAAATGTATTATTTGTTTCCTGAAAATCTGTTATTTGTTTCCTAAGACAAATTGAACCAATAAAAGGAATCGATTGATTTGCATAAGTTAGGAAAGTTAGATTAAAATGTATTATTTGTTTCCTGAAAATCTGTTATTTGTTTTCTAAGACAAATTGAACCAATAAAAGGAATCGATTGATTTGCATAATTTAAGGAAGTTAGATCTGTGATTTGTTATACGTTAGGAAAGTTCTGGTTGTAATAAAGAGTGGAGAGAAATATAAACCGATGGACAAGAGTGGGAGGGGGTGGTGAGAGGAGAGACGAAAAAAACCAGCGAAAATAAACCGCGGACCAGGGTGGGAGAGGGTGGTGTGAGGAGAGACGAAAAAAAAAACCATCGAAAATAAACCGCGCAGACGATTCACCAACTCGTCCATTAGATGTAGAGATTGTGAGTCTCAGATGTCATCTACGCAAATTCTACTGGGTGCTAGGTCAGTATACATTAAGAAAATTTCGATACTTTACCTCGGGGCAAGTCGTTGAACAACCAGAGGTCGGACGGGAGATATATTGCACGAACGACACGGGGGTGTAGTTGGTGATGGTGAAAAGTCGGGGTGTGAAGGGGCTAGGCGTCCTAAAAATTGAGTATCACGGTGACATCTCTTTGACAACGATGGTAGAGTTGCTTCAGTTATATATTTGGGTCCATTTCTTGGTTGCAGTTCCTTTAGTAACAGCCGGTCTATTACTTCCACGTTTCGATCATTAGCTTTGATTTTTAAAAGGATGGGATTAGCTTTGATTTTTAAAAGGAAGGGATTTGAACAAGTGATATATACTATCTCCATCCCAAAATAAGGGACTCAACTATACTAAGCTAAATAAGTCACTCAACTATATACTAAACTTTGTACTAAAACTAATACAAAATTGAGTCACTTATTTTGGGACGGAGAGAGTATATTTTTTTTCCGCAGAACTTAGGTGGCAGTATTGACAATCGAATTGGTTTTAGGTGAAATTCCATGGTAGGATAAAAAACAATACCTTCTTGACCCAACGCAGTGACGGTCTGTCTAAGGAGGGACGAATGAATAACAATAAATAAGGTATCCAATGTGGGTATGTGATGCTGGATGATTTACGTGTCAACTGTCGAAAGGGTTGCGAGTGCGGATGGGATGGATCACTGTCGGCCTCGTTACTGTTTTGCTAATCACACCGCACCAGTTAAGCCAACGACTAACTGATCATGTCCACGACCCAACTTGATTGATGATACCATTAATATACCTATGAAATCCTAGAGATTTATCTTAAGCTTGAAGTGTCGTTTTCATGTGCTCTGGCCACTTTGTAAGTCACGACCACCATGTTGTGTTGTGTTGTGTTGTTACAAGGACTGTGTTGTGGAACAAGGTATATCCACATCAAGTCATGAGTCATGGCCATAACCGAAAGGAAAAACAACTATTGAGACAATATAGGGGGGAAAGAGAGAGGAGAAAATATATAGTGCGATGATAGGGAAGTTCGTCTATTGCTGGCTGGACAATTTCACTTGGACAAGCTAGTACTTAATTAGCTAAATTCTTCAGGGCTTGTAGTCTTGGTGCTTGTAAGCTGCTTTGGCAACCCTGTGTATCTTCTGCTTTTTTGTTTTCCTGTTGGTTGATGTTCATTGTAATAGTGGTTGTAATGATGGTCTTATGTAATCCTTGGCCGGTTGACGACTTTGTTAAGTCAAAGCCAGACTTTTCTTGAGCCTTCGTTCAAAAAAGTTGTCTGTCATGAGAGAATAACTACAACTACACTGTGCTACTTGCATTACTACATGAAAGATGATTTTTTTGTACTACTACATCAAATTTGATATTTTTCTACTACTACACCAAAGTTTGAAATAACCATGTGTGTCTTTTCCAACCTAAAGTACTAAACTGTATATGTAGGAATATTTTTGCTATATATATTTATCTCCCTTGGAAAAGTTAGTTTCATTAGTGATAATGGTAGTGTACCAACTACTAGCAAGGAATAGGAGTAAAATGCACTGGCAGTCAATGAACTTGCGAAGAGCGCTCAGTTTGGTCACTGTACTCAGAAATACGGTCAATACGGTCACTCAATACGACAAGACGTGTTTGTACGGTCACTGTTGCGCGTATTCCACCCGTCGCCGCTTGGTTTGACCACGTGTTGACCAATCCTTGATGCCAGCTGGCATTAGGCAGACGGTGGCGCGGTGTTTTTGCAGAATCCCCACTGGTTCGTTGTGCTTTAGCCCAAAACTCCTTGCCTGTTCGGCTTCGATCATAACGAGGGGAGGAGGACGAGAGCAGGGGCAGAGGAGGCGATCGTCGGCGGCAGCGCACCATCTCCGGTCATCGAGATCGCGGAAGGGCCGGAGTCGCCGCGGAGGTGCGCCGCATCGCGTCGCTGCCGGAGGGGCACCTCATCTCCTCGGGATGGCGCCTGTTCGTCGACCAGATGGAGCTCCTCCACCTTCTTACGGTAAGCCCCACGTACATCCGCCATGATTGATGCTTGCAGTCTCCGATTCCGCGATTTAGGGTTTCGCATTGTGCGCATGGAGTTAGGAGGCCAATTTTTCCCGGAAGTTTTCACAAGATTTAAGCTAGGGTTTTTGCCTGACAAATTGGGGGTTTTCGGTGTATGGTGTTTGGCTGACAAATTAGGGGCTAAGTGTTTGTTTGTAGGTCATTCTGAAGCAATTGTAGGCCTTTTAGATGTTTGAACATAATGTTAGGGTTTTAGGTTAGCAAAGGTGCTTGCTTGTTCTGTTTTCCTCTTTGACAGTTGACAGTTGACAGAATTGTGCTCTGTTTTCTTGTTTAACAGTTGACAGAATTGTGCTCTCTTTTCAACTGTGACAAAATTGTGCTTTGTTCTCATCTTTGTAGGACCACGCAGCAGGAAATTTTCAGTACAATTTAACCATGGTGGATATTTCCTTGGCAAAGGTAGCAACCGTTCTTATGTCAATGGGCATGTGTTGTGGTATGATGATTTGGATACAGTGACATGGTCCCCAATCATGGTTGAGCACCTAGTTGAGGAGATTGGTTGGGAGATGGCAGGAAGGCTGAAGGTTTACTACTGCATTCCAATCCTAACCTTGCAGAAGAATGGCTTGAGAGAAATAAGAGGAGATGGAGACACAGACCAGATGATAACTTTTGTTGATCTTGGCCACCACTCATTCAGTCTGTATTTAGACCATGAAGACAGTCTGAATTCAAACAATGATGATGATGATGTGGTCAATTTCCCAAGAGTGCAGCTACCCCCAGTGTTTAGTCCTTCTAAGACAAGACTTGATCAGTCAGAAAGTAGTGAGGCTGTAATTGCAGAGACAGATGTTCATGTTGATGATGAAGGTGCAGGGCAGGAAGGTGAAGCAATCCCAATACAAGTTGTGTATCCAGAGAGCGCAGATGTTCATGTGGGCAATTATGTGTTTGGTAACCAGGATGAAAATGCTGCAGCTCCAGATGATCTCCAGGAAGCAAAACACACACAAGCATCAGCAACTATCCTTGCAATGCACACACACAAGCCAAATATGACAGTGGTCAAATGTGCCCAAATTGACAGCATCACCATAAGACATCAAAGATGATCCATTAACTAACATTAACTAACATTTGCAGTACAAGATTGTCACTTGCATTACATATTGCAAAAGCATCAGATACAATGCAAAAGATTGTCACTTGACACTAACAACACCTACCACATACTGCATGAACTACATATTGTATCTACTCCATCACTTCTTCAGCAGAGAAACAACTATAAGAACTGCAACTACAATGAGTGCTGCCAACAGTGCCTTCATCATCACCAATATTTCATTGCCTAACCCTACGAGTGCCTCTGCTTGCTGATTGCTCATTTGCCCTGGAACTCTTCCATGATTTCCAACTTCAAAGCCTGGAAGATCAACTGCACCTCCACCTCCATATCTTCGATTCCTTGCTTGCACCAGCTCTCCCCTCCTATCTTCTGCAGCTCCTAATGCATCTACGGCTTCATTGCCCACGAGGAACTGATTATCCAGCAAATAGGCAATGTATTCCAACTCCCAATGCCAGAAATGGTCCTGAAGATCAAAAGAAAAGAACAAACGCCAAAAATCACCATTACAAGATCCCAAAATTCAACCAAAATCAAGAACAGGGATGCACTCCACTTACACCAACAGGACATCTCTAGAAGACCCAGCCCTCGTGCTTCTCGGTGTTGGAGAGATAGAACTTAACACGAAAAGCGGCAACAAGGGCATCGATGAGCGGCACCACCATCGAACGGCCGCCCAAATAAGACCGACCGAGCTTGTTGACATGGCGGAGGGAGAGGAGAGGGCGTAAGCGGCGGGAGAGGGCGGCGGCAAGCGGCAGGAGACGCCGCCGCAAGCAGCACCAAGAGGGCGGCGGCAAGTAGCTGGGAGAGAGGGCGGCGGCGACTGCGGCAGAGTGGGGAATTAGGGATTCCGCCAGAGCGTCCGTTATTTCAGGGTGGTCGATGGATAATTGCTTGCGCAGGGCTAATTTGTAGAAATAACCCTCACCATGCCGACGTGGACGACACTGACTGGTCAAACCGAGCGGCGACGGGTGGCATACGCGCAACAGTGACCGTACAAACACGTCTTGTCGTATTGAGTGACCGTATTGGCCGTATTTCTAAGTACAGTGACCAAACTGAACGCTCTTCGCAAGTTCAGTGACTGCCAGTGCATTTTACTCAAGGAATAGGGGTAGTAAAGCCGCGAAGGAGAAGAAGCAAGCAAGAGTACTAGAACCAGAAAATAATTAGTAAGGGCAACATGTGGTCATGTGGTCCCTCTATTACCAGACAAAACAGAGAATTAGGGGTACCAAAGTAATATTGGTGGCACTTTTGCCTTGGCTTATAGTCCGTTTACATGTCGCTTTTGCCTATGTGGAGGAGAGAGATGTGCAGAAGTAAGTGAAGTGGGCTCTCTGGTATCATGCACTCGGGAATAACAAACACCCAGATGTAACAGAGAATTAAAGAAGAGAGAGAGGGTTAGAGTAACATAGGTAGATACCGTATTATAATAAATTATATGCTACTTTGTGTCATGTATGACTATAAATAAGATCATCTATGACACTATGCACGATGAAGATAGTATCATTTGCATGATAGTAGTATAATACTTCCCACTATGGGTAGCCTCATGCAAGAGCTAACTATATGCATGTTACCAGTCAAATACAATAAGCGGCTGTTTAGTTCTAGGACTAGCATTGCCACACTTTGCCACACATTTTTGCCAAATTTGCCTAAGGTTATAGTTCATCAAAATGAGAGCCACAGTTTGATGAACTGACCATAGGCAAGCTTGGCAAAAATGTGTGGCAAAGTGTGGCAACGCAAGGCCTAGAACCAAATAGCCCGAAAGTTGGCAAGCCTAAGAGAATCTTGCCACACTTTTTGTGTGCATACCATGTAGGACCCAAGTATGGCTTGTCTAAAGTGTGGCTTGAACCAAACATTCACCTAAGTTGATCAAACTTGCCTAATCTTAGGTGTGTCACAAACCAAAAACCCCCTAAATACAAAAAAAACAAAGAGGAGGTAGAAACAAGTATTAGTGTAATAGCCAAAGCTTATAGTCACACTATTGTATCAGTAACTATAAATGATGAGTATAGTTGACATGATAGTTTCATATACCCAGCAGGTGGCTATATTATTAACCATGCTCACAATCAGGGTTCAAAAATCTTATGATACCAAGGGGAAAAAAGATGCCATTCCTCCGTTGCGTAAAACACGTAATCTTGTTTCTCCTTTTTTTGTGGGTTACATAATCTTGTTTTGACCAGATCAAAAAATGAACACACATGTTAGTGAGACGAATAGTTCTACATAAAAGCATCTTCAGCCACGTACCTCTAATTCCACCCCTCAAATGTCAGGCGCATCTGTTTTGATCCCCTATTTATCCATCCGCGCGGCCACAATCCTCATTTTCTTCATGATATGTCCGGTCACTTGCGCGTGATTGGTGGAGATGAAGAGAGGAAAACAAAAGAATGAATAAAGAAAGAAAAAAGGTGGTCTCGTGTGGGGCCGCGACCTATGTGGCGGATTGACCGGGCGCGCCTGGACGTGTCCATGAGCCATCATATCCTCCCCATATTTGAGATGGATATGAGGGTTCGCGGACAGCTCGGACATATAGGGGAAGATATAAGGGCTCCGATTGGGTCAACTTTTTGCTTCTATTTCCTGTCCGGTCAGTGGTCCCCGTGCCCGCCCGATCAATTTGAGGAGTCCGGATGTAGATGCTCTAAGGGAAACTCCAACTCACGACCCCATCCTGTCCGCGTTTGTCCGTTTGGGCCAAAATGGATGGATGGCTCGGCCCAATGCGCGGTCGCATCCGCATTTTATGTCCGTTTAGCGTTCGGCCCGCCCCATTTCCGGCGCAAAAATGCGCCCGATTTGCGTCCATACGAACGCCGAACGGACGGGCACGCGCTTGCTCCTCGCCCGCCTCGGGGACGCGTGGTGGCCGTCCACCTATCTCCCCTGCCCAAAATTAATGTGCACGCGCAAGCAGGCTCCGACTGTCATTCACACGGGCGGAGGGTCGTCGTCCTTCTTAATGTGAAAACCGTGGACCTGCCAGTCCACAACTTCCACTTCCTGGCCGGCCTGCCTCCTTGAGCCCCGACACGAGCAAACCCTAGCCACCGCCGTCGCACCCCACTAGCCCACCTCCCCGCCGGTGCCATGGGCTGGCATTGGATCGACAAAGGGAAGCACGACCATGAGTCCGGCTCCTCCTCTAGCCGAGGCCGCTCCAGCAGGTCTGCGCCGCCCACACCACCTTCTTCGCCAACTTTCGAGATCGCGCAGCCGGCGGCCGGGCATCGCGACAGGCCGTACATCCATGTCGATGTCTGCCGACGTTACTGGGAGACCGCGATGCAATTGCCGTGGAGAGATGTCCACCTGCAAAACAACTGGCATCTCTCCGCCGACCGCATGCCGATCCCTCCAGTGCCAGTGAGCGGCCGTGGCCGTCACGTGGAGATCAACCGACGCCGTGCCCGCCTCCCACCGGATCTACTAGAGGACCCCAGGTACGCCATAGATTCGTCGTTGTGGGATACATGGCTCTGCGACGAGCACAACCTGCGGCGGCAATCTTTTTTTTGCTGGTCGTCCTCCTAGCCCACGCCGCCCGTGTCCTCCTCGTGCTGATAGCCCTCCCCAGACGCGGGGCCGTAGGCGTGTGCGCGGCATCACGCCGACGCCTTCTCCGTCCCCGTCCCCGTCCCCGCCACCGTTGCTGCCCATGACCGAGGAGGAGGAGGCCCGCCTCATTAGGCGGGTCATGGAGGACTCCATGGCCACCCATGACGAGCGGCAATAGGATGGCCTGGAAACTGCGCTAAGCCTCTCTGCGGCCGGCGACGTGGCCATCCCGGAGCTGGACCTCGACGTCAAGGAGGAGGTGCAGGAGGAGGAGGTCGTGGAGGAGCCACCTGTCACCATGTGGAACCGGTTGTGCACGGCGCCGGAGATGGCCGACTCGATGGGCGTCGGCCCATGGTCAGCCATGCCGCCGCGGTCACCGGAGCAGGAGCAGGAGCCACGGGAGGAGGTGGTGCAGGCGCCGCCGGCGCCTCCGGTCTGGTAGGGGCCGCCATCACACCTTTGGCAGCCACCTCCCTCGTCGACCTCATCAGCGACGACGACAAGTAGGCCAACGGCTTCTGAAGATGTCAGTGGCCACCTACGACGGGCCTATTTCTAGTTTTTTATGTCTTTTGTTATGTTTTAGTTTAATTCAGACATGTGCTGAACTTGGGTACTATGGTTGTGTGGACGTGCATGTTTATATTTATGTTTTTCATATTATTTTCAAGTTGATTCTGTTTTTTTTGGGAGGGGGAAAAATGACCGCATGATCCATGGCGGACGGACGTGTCCGTTTTTCTGCCCCAAACGAACACGGATAAATCGGACGTCTGTTTGGAGTCGTACGTTGGTGTTGCCCTAACCCGGAGAAATCTCCCCTTTCTCTTTCTCCGAACTCATGAAAGGGAGAGAGGAAGCGACGGGTACACTACCAGTAGCTTTCGTTCGCCCGGTCAAGAAAGGAAAAGAAAAGCATGTGCGTGTTGTGTTGTGTGTGAATGGAGACAGAAAGAGCGTCTCAAACACCAGTCGTAACTAGCAGCCGCCCAGCTTAATTATCTAAGCATTTGCTTTATACCTAATTAACAAACAAAGCATCTTCTTTATTTGTTTACGTATTTATTTTGAACAAACAAGGCATCAATATTCGTGTGTTAAATTCATGTGCCATGGCCCATGGCGCATCTATACCTCAGCAAAGAACATACCCATGCACGCAAGCACGTTACTATGTATGATGATGAAGAGTGGCACTTATTATGAATGAGATTCTTCGTGGCTGTTCGTTACGTACTTGGCGTGCGAATCGAATCTGCCTCCCTCACTGCAAGTGATGATTAAGCCAAGGCACATTAGATATGATGATAATGAGCAGCACTTTGAATAGTACTACCTCCTTCTCATAATATAAGATTAGTGTCAAAAACGCTCTTATATTATGGGACGGGGGAGTAAGATTGTTGGTGGCGTAGCAGCACTCACTGTATCATTACCAACTAATTAACTACACATATGCTAAGTAACAGGCACGCGTTCCAGAAATTGTTATACTTACTATTGCCCACCCATGGCAGTCGTGTCGGGTGAGTGCCGAGTGTACACGACGTCAGAAATAGCACTCTACACCACTGTATATGTAGTACTTTCTCCATAAGAAAATATAAAAGCGTTTAGATCACTTATGTTTTTAGCTGAGGATGTCATGGAACATGACTTGAAAAGGATCTAGCATACGTACTCCATGCATGCATCATAGGAGTACAGTACAGTATATAACTGAAATTACAAAAGACCAACGAAGATTCAAGCTAGGAAAACGGCAGGTCACATGCATGCATGCAACTGAACTAACGAAAGCTAACAGAGAATCGGAGATGCCATGAGAGGGGAGCTCACTGCAGCAGCGAGACGCATTGATGAGGATGACCATGATCTGATCCGAGTACTCGTGCCGGACACGGCTGGGCCAGCTTGTCTATACACTTTTCCATGCGACAAGCAAGCTCGCGTCTGGCCTGTGGCCCGTCCGCCCTGTGCCGAGTCAAGGAACGGAACGGACGAATGCATGGATGAAACTCAAACTGGCCCCACAAGGCAAGCGTCTGGACTCACTCAATCGACTTCCACCATGACCATGAGCTTTGGAATTTAGGAAACGGGAGTTGAACTACAGGTCTACTCCTACGTCTGAGGTTCTAAGGTTTTTATCTGAAGCTTTGCATTGAGGATTTGAGGTGTCGTTTTCATGCGCTTTTGGTCGGCCACTTTGTAAGGCCACGACCACTGTGTTGCTTTGCGTTGTTACGAGGACCTTCTTGTGTGTGCAACAAGGAATATTCACCCTCATGACCGTAACAAATAACAAAAGAGAAAAATCAACAGGAAAGTGGAGAAAATACTATAGATAACGGGTGCTGATAGGGAAAGGGGTAGACGAAAGCTGCCATGCATCAAAGTTGGTGTCCTGCCCAAAAAGACCCTACGTACCTTGGTCACCTCCGCTAGCTCCGGTCTCCTCTTCATGCATGGTCTGGCGACGCCCGCATCTCATGTGATTGTAATGTGTGTGATGTGATGGGATCTAGCCTCTACGGTGCCACAGCAATTCACTGCACTTCTTTTACTTCTATACAACTAGGTTTTTGTGTGGGTGCTTTGCTTGCCCATGCCATGCTGTCGAAAAATAACGGAATCGTCTGTGTCTTCTGACCTTAGAACATGGTTAAGAGCACCTATAGCCAGACGCCTCAAACCATCTCTCATATGGCCGCACGCCCAGTCATTGTCCTCATCTGAGAGAGAAAAAAAAAGTGACCCAAACGGACCCCTCATATGTTTCCTATATGTCCGGGCTGTCCGCGAACCATCATATCCATCTTAAATATGTGAAGGATATGAGGGCTCGTGGACAAGCTCGGTCAATCCGTCACGTAGGACGCGGTCCCACCTGGACCATCTTTTCTCTTTCTTTATTCATTCTTTTCTTTCTCTCTCTTCATCTCCACCAATCACGTGCAAGTGACCGGACATATGAGAAGAAAATAAGGATTGTGCCTGCACGGATGGACAAATAGGGGCTCAAAACGGACACGCCCGGCCACTAACCGGACGCGTCCACAGGCGTTTAAGGGGTCGAATTAGAGGTACATGGCTGACAACGCTCTAATAGTATAGCCAACAGCAGGCTATATGAAGTTGCCATGTCATATATAGTTAACCTAATAGCTAACATGTATTGCAGCTAGCTGCTATGTAGTACCATTTTATTAATGCATGACCCACCGTACATTTTCACAACGTTTCTTCTAGTCCGTGCTGCAGCAGGCTCTTAATCTACAACCTGCTTCCCTTCTCTCTCCTCTTATCTCTCATCCAACTCAACACAACCATAATTGTTTAATCCTTATAGTCTGTTGATTGCACCTTATTATGCTTGCTCTTAAAAGACCAGATGTCTCATTTTTCTGCCATAATTTCTTAACTGCGTATGCATTAAGATTTATGCTATGTAAGGGCATCTCTAACGGCGACTCGTAAATATCCTCCCGCATCCATCCGCGGACAGGGGGCCAGTCCGCGGACACGGATGCGGGAGGCCGCCATTAAACGCCGCCCACATATATTTCAAGCCTGGTTTAGATTTAGCGGACAAAATTCATGCAAACCGGCTGATATTCATCAAATTTTCAGAAAGAAAATAGCACATGTCATCCATACATAGCATGCAAATAAGTCTACTGTCTCAAATTCGATGTCCAACAAGTTTTCCAATGGATCGTGTCGTCCCACACATACTTCACCTTCAGCTTCATCCAACTCACGCTAGGCATAAAACCCGAAACATGAACCCCGAACCCGAAAAACCCGAATCCGAACCCAAATAACCCGAACAATATATTGGGTAGCAGATCTGAAAACCGGAATTTCATATGGGTAATTAGGGTAAAAGGCCACGGTACCCAAATTACCCGAATGACCGAACTAATTAGTCAGCCCAGTAAAACATGTCGCACATTTGCACAAAGAAGGCCCAACCCAAAAGGCCAACGCTAGCCTTCGGCACCGAGTGAGCAAACCTAAGTCGTGTGCATCCCCAACTCCTCCAAATCTGACACCCCCTCACTACTAGGAAAAAGCCTAGTAGTAGCGCGGGTTAAACAGCTAGTAGTAGCGCGGGTGCCTGCGCTACTACTACGGCGCCACAGCTAACTTGTAGTAGTAGCGCGGGTGCACCCGCGCTACTACTACGCCTGTTAGTAGTAGCGTGGGTGCTACTCGCGCTACTACTATTAATTTCAAAAACAAAAAAAATTCTCGATCTCGTGCGTGCTGTCAAGGTAGCAATGGTTCGATCCAGCGCCGGCAGGGGTCGCCGGAGGTGCGGAAGGGCGGAGGCTGCTGCAGAGGGCCCGGATCCATGGCCGAGCAAGGCGGCGGCATGGGGCTCCTCTTCGCAGCCAAGGCAGTGAGCTCCTGGTCGTCCATGGCGACGACCTACAAGGGCAAGGACATGGGAGGGTGAGTCAATCCAGAGGGAGAGAGAGAGAAAGAAAAACGAGGGACGGAGGAAGGAGATGGAGGTAGCAGCGGGGATGGTCGCCGGTGGTGTGGTGCTCCGTCGTGGTGGCATAGAGGCGAGGGGGAAGACGAGCGAGCTCCTGGAAGCTAGCGACACGGGTAGGTGAACTCGTTGGGCGCCATGGAGGAGGAGGTGTGCTTGGGCAGGAGCACCGTAGGAGAGCCTATGGAGAGAGGGGGAGAGTGAGGGAGAGAGGAGGGATTCGGCTGATGATATGGGGACTTCACCTACCTCGTACTTAGTAGTAGCGAGGGGTATAAAACCGCGCTACTACTATCAACTTAGTAGTAGCGCGGGTTTATACCCCTCGCTACTACTATGGCATGTCCCGGGGGACACGGTAGAGACCGCTTAGTTGTAACGAGGGGTAAAAACCCGCGCTACTAGTAAGTAGCAGTAGCGAGGGGTATAAACCCGTGCTACTAGTACCTATAAGCTTTTCCCTAGTAGTGCCTTCCCAGTTCCTAGTCCCCACCCCATACCGGCATGCCCCCATGGCGGCACCCACCCCAGTAGCACCGGCGTACCGCGGTCCGCATCTGCGCTACTGTGACAAGCAAGCCTGGAGGCTGCGTTCAGCGGGGCGACGACGCTGGGCCACTTGCCATCATCCATCTCATCTCATCTTCCCCAACGGCACCTCCCTGGCGCAACACCAGTTGCCCGCCGGCCTTCATCCTTTACTATTTCGGGTAGTACGGGTATTACGCGAACCTGAATTTTCGGGTAGCAAATTTACTGCACAAATTCCAGGTATCATTTTTGGAAACCGATTTACACAAGTGGCCGTCCCTCTGTCATGTGGTACATCATGACAATGCGTACGGGCTACACAATGTGTAGAGCAACATTGATTTAATGAATAATTCAATCAAAAAGTTGAGGATGGAGAAGCAAAACTTACGATCTTCTCCTCTGCCGCGTGCAATGGCAACCTTGCCTATAGATGAGCAACTACGTGATAAAACTTGGTGACGATGGTCTATGCCGTACCATCGATACGATGACGCATCACATTGCGATCATGGATGATGTTCATGTCGTATGGTGCAATGTGCTTTCTGTTGGGTAACGTAGCAATAATTCAAAAAAAATCCTACATGTCACCAAGATCAATCTAGGAGATTCTAGCAACGAGAGAGAGGGAGTGCATCTTCATACCCTTGAAGATCGCTAAGCGGAAGCGTTGCAAGAACGCGGTTGGAGGAGTCGTACACGTAGCGATTCAGATCGCGGTTGATTCCGATCTAAGCACCGAACAACGATGCCTCCGCGTTCAACACACGTGCAGCCCGGTGACGTCTCCCGCGCCTTGATCCAGCAAGGAGGAGGGAGAGGTTGAGGAAGAGGGCTCCAACAGCAGCACGACGGTGTCGTGGTGATGGAGTGGCAGTTCTCCGGCAGGGCTTCGCCAAGCTCTTGCGGAGGAGGAGAGGTGTTGGGGAGGGGAGGGGCTGCGCCTTGGATGTTGTCCTGCAGCCCTCCCCTCGCCCCTCTATTTATAGGGAGAAGGGGGCCGGCCCCTCTAGATGGGATCTACAAGGGGGGGGGGGGGCAAGGGGGAGGGGGCTTGCCCCCCAAGCCAAGTGGGCGCCCCTTTAGGGTTCCCCTCCCAACCCTAGGCACATGGGCCCTAGGGGGGTTGGCGCCCCAGCCCACTTGGGGCTGGTTCCCTTCCACCTACAGCCCATAAGGCCCTCCGGGGCAGGTGGACCCTCCCGGTGGTCCCGGTATGATACCTATATACCCCCGAATATTTCCGGCGACCGTATGATGACTTCCCATATATAAATCTTCACCTCCGGACCATTTCGGAACTCCTCGTGACATCCGGATCTCATCCCGGACTCCGAACAACATTCGGTAATCACATACAAGTCTTCCTTATAACCCTAGCGTCATCGAACCTTAAGTGTGTAGACCTTACGGGTTCGGGAACCATGCAGACATGACCGAGACAACTCTCCGGCCAATAACCAACAGCGGGATCTGGATACCCATGTTGGCTCCCACATGTTCCACGATGATCTCATCGGATGAACCACGACGTCGAGGATTCAAGCAATCCCGTATACAATCCCTTTGTCAATCGGTACGTTACTTGCCCGAGATTCGATCGTCGGTATCCCAATACCTCGTTCAATCTCGTTACTGGCAAGTCACTTTACTCGTTCCGTAATGCATGATCCCGTGACTAACTACTTAGTCACATTGAGCTCATTATGATGATGCATTACCGAGTGGGCCCAGAGATACCTCTCCGTCACACGGAGTGACAAATCCCAGTCTCGATTCATGCCAACCCAACAGACACTTTCGAAGATACCCGTAGTGCACCTTTATAGCCACCCAGTTACGTTGTGATATTTGGCACACCCAAAGCATTCCTACGGTATCCGGGAGTTGCACAATCTCATGGTCTAAGGAAATGATACTTGACATTAGAAAAGCTTTTAGCAAACGAACTACACGATCTTGTGCTATGCTTAGGATTGGGTCTTGTCCATCACATCATTCTCCTAATGATGTGATCTCGTTATCAATGACATCCTATGTCCATGGTCAGGAAACCATAACCATTTATTGATCAACGAGTTGGTCAACTAGAGGCTCACTAGGGACATGTTGTGGTCTATGTATTCACACACGTATTATGGTTTCCAGTTAATACAATTATATCACGAACAATAGACAATTATCGTGAACAAGGAAATATAATAATATCCATTTTAGTATTGCCTCTAGGGCATATTTCCAACAGTCTCCCACTTGCACTAGAGTCAATAATCTAGTTCACATCACTATGTGATTGTAATGAATCCAACACCCATGGGGTTTGATCATATCTCGCTTGTGAGAGAGGTTATTAGTCAACGGGTCTGAACCTTTCAGATCCGTGTGTGCTTTACAAATCTCTATGTCATCTTGTAGATGCAGCTACCATGCGTTACTTGGAGCTATTCCAAATAACTGCTCTACTATACAAATCCGGTTTACTACTCACAGTCATCCGGATTAGTGTCAAAGTTTGCATCGACGTAACCTTTTACGACGAACTCTTTTACCACCTCCATAATCGAGAAAATTCCTTAGTCCGCTAGTTACTAAGGTTAAGTTTGACCGCTGTCATGTGATCCATTCCTGGATCACTCTTGTACCCCTTGACTGACTCATGGCAAGGCACACTTCAGGTGCGGTACTCATCATAGCATACTGTAGAGCCTACGTCTAAAGCATAGGGGACGACCTTCGTCCTTTCTCTCTCTTCTACCATGATCAGGTCTTGAGTCTTACTCAATACTCACACCTTATAACACAGCCAAGAACTCCTTCTCTGCCGATCTATTTTGAACTCCTTCAAAATCTTGTCATGATGCGTACTTATTTGAAAGTACTATCAAGCGATTTTGATCTATCCTTATAGATCTTGATGCTCAATGTTCAAGTAGCTTAATCCAGGTTTTCCCTTGAAAAACACTTTTCAAATAACACTATATGCTTTCCAGAAATTCTACATCATTTCTGATCAACAATATGTTTACAACATATACTCATCAGAAATTCTATAGTGCTCCCACTCACTTCTTTGGAAATACAAGTTTCTCATAAACTTTGATAAACCCAAAATCTTTGATCATCTTATCAAAGCGTACATTCCAACTCCGAGATGCTTACTCCAGTCCTTAGAAGGATTGCTGGAGCTTTGCATACTTTTTAGCATCTTTTAGGATTGACAAAAACTTCTGGTTGTATCACATACAACCTTTCCTCAAGAAAACTGTCGAGAAAATAATGTTTTTGACATCCTATCTGCAAGATTTCATAAATAATGCAATGAATCGCTAATATAATTCCAACAGACTCTTAGCATCGCTACGAGTGAGAAAGTCTCATCGTAGTCAACTCCTTGAACTTGTCGGAAACATCTTAGCGACAAGCCGAGCTTTCTTAATGGTGACACATACCATCATTTTCTGTCTTCCCTTTTAGAATCCATCTGTACCCAATAGCCTTACGACCATCAAGTAGTTCTTCCAAAGTCTACACTTTGTTTTCATACATGGATCCTCTCTCGGATTTTATGGCCTCGAGCCATTCATCGGAATCCGGGCCCACCATCGCTTCTCCATAGCTCGTAGGTTCATTGTTGTCTAGCAACATGACCTCCTAAGACAGGATTAGGTACCACTCTGAAGTAGTACGCATCCTTGTCGACCTACGAGATTGGAAGTGACTTGATCCGAAGTTTCATGATCACTATCATAAGCTTCCACTTCAATTGGTGTAGGTGACACAGGAACAACTTCCTGTGCCCTGCTACACACTAGTTGAAGTGACGGTTCAATAACCTCATCAAGTCTCCACTATCCTCCCACTCAATTCTTTTGAGAGAAACTTTTCCTCGAGAAAGGACCCGTTTCTAGAAACAATCATTTTTGCTTCCGGATCTGAAATAGGAGGTATACCCAAATATTTTGGGTATTCTATGAAGATGCATTTATCCGCTTTGGCTTCGAGCTTATCAGCCTGAAACTTTTCCACATAAGCGTCGCAGCCCCAAACTTTCAAGAAACGACAGCTTAGGTTTCTCTAAACCATAGTTCATACGGTGTCGTATCAACGGAATTGTGTGGTGCCCTATTTAAAGTGAATGCGGTTGTCTCTAATGCCTAACCCATAAACGATAGTGGTAATTTGATAAGAGACATCATGGTATGCATCATATCCAATAGGGTGCAGTTATGATGTTCGGACACACCATCACACTATGGTGTTCCAGGCGGTATTAGTTGTGAAACAATTTCCACTATGTCTTAATTGTGTGTCAAACTCGTAACTCAGATATTCATCTCTATGATCATATCATAGACATTTTATCCTCTTGCCATGATGATCTTCAACTTCACTCTGAAATTGCTTGAACCTTTCAATAATTCAGACTCGTGTTTCATCAAGTAAATATACTCAGAATCTACTCAAATCATCCGTGAAGTAAGAGCATAACAATATTCACTGCGTGCCTCAGCACTCATTGGATTGCACATATCAAATGTATTACTTCCAACAAGTTGCTCTCTTGTTTCATCTCATTGAAAAAACGAGGCCTTTCAGTCATCTTGCCCATGTGGTATGATTTGCATGTCTCAAGTGATTCAAAATCAAGTGAGTCCAAACGATCCATTCGCATGGAGTTTCTTCATGCGTATAAACAAATAGACATGGTTCGCATGTCTCAAACTTTTCAAAAAACGAGTGAGTCCAAAGATCCATCAACATGGAGCTTCTTCATGCGTTTTATACCAATATGAATCAAATGGCAGTGCCACAAGTATGTGGTACTATCATTACTATCTTATATCTTTTGGCATGAACATGTGTATCACTACGGTCAAGATTGAATGAACCATTCATTTTAGGAAGACCATTGAAGGTATTATTCAAATAAACAGAGTAACCATTATTCTCCTTAAATGAATAACCGTATTGCAATAAACATAATCCAATCATGTCTACGCTCAATGCAAACACCAAATAACAATTATTTAGGTTTAACACCAATCTCGATGGTAGAGGGAGCATGCGATGCTTGATCACATCAACCTTGGAAACACTTCCAACATATATCGTCATCTAACCTTTAACTAGTCTCCGTTTATTCCATAGCTTTTTATTTCGAGTTACTAACACTTAGCAACCGAACCGGTATATAATACCATGGTGCTACTAGGAGTACTAGTAAAGTACACATTAATATGATGTATATCCAATATACTTCTGTCGACCTTGCCAGCCTTCTCGTCTACCAAGTATCTAGGGTGGTTCTGCTTCAGTGCTCATTCCCCTCATTACAGAAGCACTAAGTCTCGGGTTTTGGGTTCAACCTTGGGTTTCTTCACTAGAGCAGCAACTGATTTGGCGTTTCATGAAGTATCCCTTCTTGCCCTTGCCCTTCTTGAAACTAGTGGTTTTACTAACCATCAACAATTGACGCTCCTACTCGATTTCTACTTTCGCGGTGTCAAACTCGCGAATTGATCAAGGATCGTCATGTCTATCCCTGATATGTTATAGTTCATTACGAAGCTCTAATAGCTTGGTGGCAGTGACTATGGAGAACCATCACTATCTCATCTGGAAGATTAACTCCCACCAGATTCAAGTGATTGTAGTACTCAAACAATCTGAGCACATGCTCAATGATTGAGCTTTTCTCCCTTAGTTTGCAGGCTTAAGAAACTTGTCAGAGGTCTAATACCTCTTGACGTGGGCACTAGCCTGAAATCCCAATTTCAGTCCTTGGAACATCTCATATGTTCCGCGACATTTCAAAAATGCCTTTGACGCCTCAATTCTTAACCGTTTAACATTACGCACTGAACTATCACTTAGTCATCAAAACGTGTATGTCAGATGTTCGCAACATCCACAGACGACGTTCGAGGTTCAGCACACCGAGCAGTGCATTAAGGACATAAGCCTTCTGCGTAGCTACAAGGACAATCCTCAGATTACAGACCTAGTCCGCATAATTGCTACTATCAACTTTCAACTAAATTTTCTCTAGGAACATATCTAAAACAGTAGAACTAAAGCGTAAGCCACGACATAATTTGCAAAGACCTTTTGACTATGTTCATGATAATTAAGTTCATCTGATTATTTAATGAACTCCCACTTAGATAGACATCCCTCTAGTCATCTAAGTGATACATGATCCGAGTCAACTAGGCAGTGTCCGATCATCACGTGAGACGGACTACTCATCATCGGTGAACATCTTCATGTTGATCGTATCTTCTATACGACTCATGTTCGACCTTTCGGTCTTCCGTGTTCGGAGGCCATGTCTGTACATGCTAGGCTCGTCAAGTCAACTAAGTGTATTGCGTGTGTAAATCTGGCTTACACCCGTTGTATTCGAACGTTAGAATCTATCACACCCGATTATCACGTGGTGCTTCGAAACAACGAACCTTCGAAACGGTGCAGAGTTAGGGGGAACACTTTCTTGAAATATTTCGAGGGATCATCTTATTTAAGCTACCGTCGTTCTAAGAAAATAAGATGTAAAACATGATAAATATCACATGCAATCAAATAGTGACATGATATGGCCAATATCATTTCGCTCCTTTTGATCTCCATCTTCGGGGCGTCACAATCATCATTGTCACCGGCATGACACCATGATCTCCATCATCGTGTCTTCATGAAGTTGTCTCGCCAACTATTAGTTACCACTATGGCTAATGGTTTAGCAATAAATTAAAGTAATTACATGGCGTTACTCATGAAACGCAGGTCATACAATAAATTTAGACAACTCCTATGGCTCCTGCCGGTTGTCATACTCATCGACATGCAAGTCGTGATTCCTATTACAAGAACATGATCAATCTCATACATCACATATATCATTCATCACATTCTTTTGGCCATATCACATCACACGGCATATGCTGCAAAAACAAGTTAGACGTCCTCTAATTGTTGTTGCAAGTTTTTACGTGGCTGTTATAGGTTTCTAGCAAGAACGTTTCTTTCCTACGCCAAAACCACAACGTGATATGCCAATTACTATTTACCCTTCATAAGGACCCTTTTCATCGAATCCGATCCGACTAAAGTGGGAGAGACAGACACCCGCTAGCCACCTTATGCAACTAGTGCATGTCAGTCAGTGGAACCTGTCTCACGTAAGTGTACGTGTAAGGTCAGTCCGGGCCGCTTCATCCCATGATGCCGCCGAATCAAGATAAGACTACTAACGGCAAGTAAATTGACAAAATCGACACCCACAACAACTTGTGTTCTACTCGTGCATAGAATCTACGCATAGACCTAGCTCATGATTCCACTGTTGGGTAACGTAGCAATAAATTCCAAAAAATTGCTACGTGTCACCAAGATCAATCTAGGAGATGCTAGCAACGAGAGAGAGGGAGTGCACATTCATACCCTTGAAGATTGCTAAGCGGAAGCGTTGCAAGAACGCGGTTGGAGGAGTCGTACACGTAGTGATTCAGATCGCAGTTGATTCCGATCTAAGCACCGAACAACGGTGCCTCCGCGTTCAACACACGTGCATCCCGGTGACATCTCCCGCGCCTTGATCCAGCAAGGAGGAGGGAGAGGTTGAGGAAGAGGGCTCCAACAGCAGCACGACGGCGTGGTGGTGATGGAGTGGCGATTCTCCGCAGGCTTCGCCAAGCTCTTGGAGGAGGAGAGGTGTTGGGGAGGGGAGGGGTTGCGCCTTGGATGTTGTTCTGCGGCCCTCCCCTCGCCCATCTATTTATAGGGAGAAGGGGGAAGGGGGCCGGCCCCTCTAGATGGGATCTAGAGGGGGGGGGGCGGCCAAGGGGGAGGGGGCTTGCCCCCCAAGCCAAGGGGGCGCCCCCTTTAGGGTTCCCCCCCAACCCTAGGCGCATGGGCCCTAGGGGGGTCGGCGCCCCAGCCCACTTGGGGCTGGTTCCCTTCCACCTACAGCCCATAAGGCCCTCCGGGGTAGGTGGACCCTCCCGGTGGACCCCCAGAACCCCTCCGGTGGTCCCGGTACAATATCGATATACCCCCGAATATTTTCGGCGACCGTATGATGACTTCCCATATATAAATCTTCACCTCCGGACCATTCCAGAACTCCTCGTGACGTCCGGGATCTCATCCTGGACTCCGAACAACATTCGGTAATCACATACAAATCTTCCTTATAACCCTAGCGTCTTCGAACCTTAAGTGTGTGACCCTACGGGTTCGGGAACCATGCAGACATGACGGAGACAACTCTCCGGCCAATAACCAACAACGGGATCTGGATACCCATATTGGCTCCCACATGTTCCACGATGATCTCATCGGATGAACCATGATGTCGATGATTCAAGCAATCCCGTATACAATTCCCTTTGTCAATCAGTACGTTACTTGCCCGAGATTCGATCGTTGGTATCCCAATACCTCGTTCAATCTCGTTACCGGCAAGTCACTTTACTCGTTCCGTAATGCATGATCCCGTGACTAACTACTTAGTCACATTGAGCTCATTATGATGATGCATTACCGAGTGGGCCCAGAGATACCTCTCCGTCACACGGAGTGACAAATCCCAGTCTCGATTCGTGCCAACCCAACAGACACTTTCGGAGATACCCGTACTGCACCTTTATAGCCACCCAGTTACTTGTGATGTTCGGCACACCCAAAGCATTCCTACGGTATCCGGGAGTTGCACAATCTCATGGTCTAAGGAAATGATACTTGACATTAGAAAAGCTTTTAGCAAACGAACTACACGATCTTGTGCTATGCTTAGGATTGGGTCTTGTACATCACATCATTCTCCTAATGATGTGATCTCGTTATCAATGACATCCTATGTCCATGGTCAGGAAACCATAACCATCTATTGATCAACGAGCTAGTCAACTAGAGGCTCACTAGGGACATGTTGTGGTCTATATATTCACACACGTATTATGGTTTCCAATTAATACAATTATAGCATGAACAATAGACAATTATCATGAACAAGGAAATATAATAATAACCATTTTATTATTGCCTCTAGGGCATATTTCCAACACTTTCGTGCGTGAAACGATTCATGCACTTGTTGTCAGAATGCCCCCCTACTCGTGCCTACGAAATCCGCTGATATGGCCAACAACGCGTCGCACAACAACTCGTCCTCCATGGTTGAGTACCCGGCATCCTTCTTACTCTGAAAAATTGACATGGCATCCGAAAATAATCTCAATGGCATTTGACCGAACACCTGCCCGTCATGGTGGCCGCCATGGAGGTCGTCGACAGGGTGGCGGAGTGTACCTGGGTACAAACAGCTCCAGGGTGGATAGCGCCAACGTAAAAGGCGAGGGAGCGCGTTGGTGCTGGTTGCGAACGTCCGAAAATGCCTATGTGGTGACCTGAGAGGTATAGCGGGCGGCGCTGGAGATGGAGGTTGCGGATGCAAAACAAGGGGAAGAAGTGGCCCGAGTGAAAAAAAAAGGGACCGGGAGGGCGGATTTAATGGGCCTGGGGTGTCGGGGTCCAACATGGCCGCTGTCCGGATTCCCGCAACCCCCTCCCCCACTTTGTGTACACTTTGCAAGAGAAAGTGCGGCCAGACTGCCGAGCGGACCGATACCCGCCTTGGATGGCTTCTGCGGTCCGGACTACGCGGTCCGAACATATGTGGATAAAATAAAGAAAGAAGGGCTTTTCATCATTTATGCCACTAGTTGTGTTCCACTACTCAGTTATGCCATTATATGTTACAACTACTCAATAATGCCATTGTTCTATGAGATGCTTGCTTAAAAATGCCATTAGATACCTAAAAATGCCATAATTCCATTAGATGCTAAAAAAATGCCATTGTTTCATTAGAAGCTCAAAAATGCCATTGGACACCGTTACTATCAGGTCAAACCCGATATGACCAGTATATCCCTAGACCCACATGCTCTCTCTATCTCACATTAACAAGTGTGGGCCCCATTTAACAGGAGTAAGCAAGCAAATAATATATAGGAAAATAAGAACGCTATTGGGATTGAGTGGGACCCACACTTTATCGTAATGAGATAGAGGGAGAACTGACATGTTGATGCATTGGTATTTTGGTCATTATAACATCGTAAATGAGCTCTGAGCTGAGTAATGGTGTCTAGTGGCATTTTTCAGCATGCGCTGAACGGAGCGATGTCATTTTTAGGCAGTTAAAATTCCTAGTGGCAAAACTGAGTAGTGGGACACACCCAGTGGCATAAATAATAAAAACCCAAAGAATAAAAAGTAGAAGCGTACTAAGGGCATCTTGAACGCCGTCCCTCAAAACGCTCACATACGTCCAGATCAATTTCTCCGAACATAATTTTCCATCCAACATGCACTACTATTTATCAATGAACACACCCGCTTGTCCGAATTCCCGCAAACCAGAAGCAATCCTGGGAAAAGTATGCAGAAATCGAGACACCCGCCTAGACAATCAAAAGCTACCCCACACACACACCCCACGCCACAACCTCTCTCCTCTCCGTCCGCGCACAATGGCGGAAGATCGTTGCTATTTGGATTACTGTTTGGCAGGGGGGTGTGACTAAAAAGCTCTTTGGCGAAAGGGTTACTTGGTATTTACGGAAGGAGTGTGATTAACACAACTGATTTGACGGAAGGTGCTAAGCTAGATGCGTGTGATTTGGAGGAAGGTGCAAATGGGTAATATTTAAAGAAAGTTAACACACAATTGATCTGTTTTTCTTGGAAGGGTTGCAACTCACAAGTTATTTTTCTAAATTAATATATCTGGACATTCTTTTTCTTTTTCTTTTTGAACACAGTACAGACGCAGGCGCTCATACATGCACGCATACACTCACCCCGATGAACGCGCACACACATCCTATCCTTATGAGCACCTCCGAGAGACTGAGCCGGCATATTATCTTGAGATTTACGAAGTCATCGTAGGCGCCTTGTCGTTGAAGGAAATGTCTCCTCTCACTGAAAACGCATCGCCGGAAACCCTGAAGTAAAATCTAGAAATAATGCGAGCATCAGGACTTGAACCCTGGTGGGCTGGAGATACCACTGTCTCTCTAATCATCGAACCACAAGTTGGTTCGCGTATATGTCACTAATAGAAAAACGACTTTTAGTACTGGTTCGTAAGGACCTTTAGTACCGGTTCTGGAACCGGCACTAAACGGTAGTGACTAAAGGTCCCCCCTTTAGTCCCGGTTCAACACGAACCGGGACCAAAGGCCCGCCACGTGGCACGAGGTGCGCCGTGGTCTGGGGGACCTTTAGTCCCGGGTGGTGTTAATTTTTTTGAATTTTTTTAAATAAAGCAAAGACAGCCCGCCTACTGGGCCGGCACGGCCTGCATACGACTAGAAACCAAACCTCTAGTTAGGCCAGGATGCAGGCCCGTATGGCCCAGTAGGCCCCACAGGGTAGAAGACTTGCAATAGGGCCACAAAGGCCTGCTTAGAGAGGAGCTTGAGACGGTAGCCGCGACGGGGCTTATAAACCGGTGCGAGCTCCTCTCAACTAGCCAGGTGGGACTAAACATTGTGCATTGCGGGTCGCAGCGCACCATCTTTAGTACCGGTTGGTGGATCCAACCGGTACTAAAGGGGGGGGTGTCTTTAGTACCGGTTGGAGCCACCAACCCGTACTAAAGGCCACCACCTTTAGTACCGGTTGGTGGCTCCAACTGGTACTAAAGAGGGGGGGGTCTTTAGTACCGGTTGGAGCCACCAACTCGTACTAAAGGCCACCACCTCTTTAGTACCGGTTTGTGGCACGAACCGGTACTAAAGATTCGCCACAAACTGGTACTAATGAGCGCTGTCCGCCTAGCCGTTGGAACCGGCACTAATGGTCACATTAGTGCCGGCTCAAATATGAACCGGGACTAATGAGCTGAACATTTGACCCTTTTTCTACTGCCAACTCCACGGCGCGACCCTATCATGTCCGGCCCTGTCCGTTTGGGGCAAAAGGGACAAACGAGGCAGCCCAGCGCGCGACGGCCCGGACCCATCCTGTCCGTTTTGTGTCCGGGCCGACCCATTTCGAGCACAAACTTGCGCCGGGTTTGGGTCACGGCGGACACCAAACGGACGCGCGCCTCGTCCGCGTCGGGACCGCATGGCAGGCGGCCACCTACCTCCCACCCGCCCACATCAATGCGCACGAGCGGGCGGCCCACCTGTCATCCGCACGTCGAACGGTCGTTGTCCTTCTTTAAGTGGGAAGCGTGGACGGGTCGTCGTCCACACTGCCCCACGCCACCCCGCGGCCTCCTCGAACCCCGACAGCGCCGAACCCTAGCCTTCCATTGTCCTCGAGCTCGCCGGCCGCCCACCTCGCCATGGGCTTCTGGAACCGCAAGGGCAAGCACGACCGCGAGGCCGGCTCCTCCTCGGGGCCCCGCCGCGGCTCCGTGAAGAAGGAGGAGCCCGCGTCTCCGCCGCGCTCCTCCCGTCGAGCCCCCGCCCCGGCCCCCTTCACCATCAACCCTAGGCCCGCCGGCGAGCGCGACCGGCAGTACCTCGCGGCGGACGTGTGCCGGAGGTACTGGGACACGAGGACGCCGGTCCCATGGAGTGACGTCCACCTCCCCAACGGATGGCACCTCAGCGCCGACCGGGTCCCGATCCCTCCTGTGCCGGCGACCGGCCGCGCGCGCCGCGATGAGATCGAGCGCCGCCGCCGCCTCCTCCCCGACGACCTGTTCTACGACGACAGGTACGCCCCAGAGTCCAACCTGTGGGACACGTGGCTCCGGGACGAGCATGACACGCGCCGCGCGTCATACTTCGCCGGCACGGTGTCGGGGCCGCGGCGGCCACGTCGAGAGGTGCGCGGGCGTACGCGCGTGCGCGGCCTTACGCCCACGCCGTCGCCTTCCCCGTCTCCGTCACCACCTCCACCTCCTCGCATGACAACGGAGGAGGAGGCCCGGCTCGTGCAGCATGTCATGGACGACTCCATGTACACCCACAACGAGCGCCAATGGGACGGCTTGGAGGAGGCGATCACGCTCTCTGCCGCCGGTGACGTCGCCTTCCCCGAGCTGCTGGGCCAGGGGTGGGGCTGGTCCTGCACTGCGCCGGAGATGGCCGCCGGCGTGGGCGTGAACTGGTGCCCCACTCCGCCGCAGTCACCGGAGCGGGAGGCGTCGCCGTGGGAGGAGGTCGTGCAGGCACCTCCGGCCGTCCAGCCCGCCCCGTCTACCATGCACCGCCGCCCCACTGTGGGCGCCGCAACCTCGTCGACCTCGTCGGCGGCAACAGCGACACCGGCGGCTTGATGAAGACGGCGACGGCCACGGCACCGACGGGCGCGGCAGGAGCAGCGCGGGAGGCTTTTTTTTATTTTTTTATATGTTAATTATATGAAATTGGACCTTTTAAGTGGCCGTGAAAACTGGGCCCTTTTGTGGCCGACCCCTATATATGTTTTATGTTTTTTTAAATGTGTTTATTTACTTTTTTAGTTATTTCATTCTAGTTTATATATTTATTTTTTATTCACGTCCACTCCGGACAAGATTTGGGGTGCTGACAGGTGATCTTGCTACGCACGACCTAACGGACACAATGGACAGGCGTACCCATCTGCGTCCCAAAGGGACAAATTCGGGCCAATCCGGATGTCCGTTTGGGGTTGCGCGGTGGAGCTGGCCTACTAGTGCATGGACATTCCAGGTATAGAGTTGGATGGCCGGCTTCCAAGACGCAATCTACGGATGGACGTTGTCTTTGTTTTAAAAGATAGCCCTGGAATGCCCTAACTACTAGCATCAGTGGCGGAGCTACTTGGGGGCCAACCTGGGCCATGGCCCCCCCAGCTCATAAGAAAACATGCATATAGGCCTTAATATTTGGTCTAATTTTTGACTAAAATCAGTCTAATTGCCCCTCCTTCAGCCCATGCCCCCCATAATTTCATCTCAAGCTCCGACACTGACTAGCATGTGAAATAATTAGGGGACTAGTGGCCGTGCCCCTCTTCTTTCTTCTACCCTTGTAACTATACCCGTAGAATTAGCACCATAATCCATAACCTGAATTTATCACCTTGTTTCTCAGGCCAATTAACAATGATACATAGACCGAGCAGTCAATTTGGGAGTATGATTGTAGATGGCCGGCAGGTTTCTCACAAAAAGGTAGATCTGCTTTGTGGTTCGTGCCGATTGATATTTTGTTATGCGGTGCATCTGGCTAGCTAACTTTACTCCATTGTTTTCCTGCTATATTCACTGGTGGAAAAACAGGCTTCCGTCCAGCCCCATAAGTCGCGAAGCTGTAGGAACCGCGACTAATGGGACCTTTAATCATGATTACGGAGGTGAACCGCGACCAAAGGCTGGGGCAGGGCGCTCGGTGGCCAGTGGTGCGTGTGAGGTCTTTAGTCGCGGTTGGCGGGACAACCGCGACTAAAACCTTTCGAACACCTTTAGTCACGGTTTGCCGAGCCAACCGCGACTAAAGCCCTCCCTATATATACCCATCCAGCAGCCAACACTTAGCCATTTGGAGCCATTCTCTTCACAAGTGGGTGTAGGTTTGCTTTTGGTTCCTCTTATGCACATAAGGTGTTTGATGAAATGCCCCAAGAGCATGAAACAAACATGACATGAAGTGTTGGAGCCACACTCTTGATCATGGTTAGCAACTTGATGAACCTTTGATGTGTCAATATGCATGTGTGTAGTTCATTGTTTAATTTATATTGTTTGTAGCTAGTTAGTTTAACAAATGCATGATGGTTAATTATATATTTTATATTATAATAATGCAGATGAATCGGCAATGGATGTCTGATAACCGACTCTCCGCGAGTTCACTATGGGTTTGAAAGATTTCCTCGTAGTGGCTAATGCGAACAAGCGGGGGGTTTTGTTATCTGTCCATGTGTTATCTGTAAGAATGAGAAGGGTTACTCTTCCTCAAGAGTTGTTCACATGCATCTGCTTGAAGGGTTTCATGCCAAGCTATAATTGTTGGACCAAGCATGGAGAAAGAGGGGTTATAATGGAAGAAGATGAAGAAGGGATGATTTCATCGATGAAAGCTATCTTGCTCATTTCGGTGATACTTTCATGGAGGATCTTTGAAGGTGAAGGGAAGGTGAAGAAGAGGCGCGTGATGATCCGTTGATGATCTTGGTGGGACCATTCTTGATGCGGAGGCGCTGCGAAACTGAAAAGGAGAGGAGAATTTGGATCGCATGTTAGAGGATCACGAAAAGGCGCTGTACCCGGATGCGATGATGGTCTGAAAAAGCTGGGCTGCACAATCGGATTTGCTGAAATGGAAGGCGAGGCAGGTGTAGCTGACTCGGCATTTGAAAACTTGCTGAAAATGTTGAAGAATATGTTTCCAAAGGATAACGAGTTGCCCTTGATCGTCTGAAGCAAAGAAGGTTATCGCCCTCTAGGTTTAGAGGTTACGAAGATACATGCATGCATCAACGATTGCATCCTCTACCGCGGATGAATCGAGAATTTGAATGAATGCCGGTATGCCTTGCATTGCGTTATAAGATCGAGGCGATGACCACGGTGGCGATGTTGAGGGCGAAACCCGGAAGAGGGTTCCCGCCAAGGTGATGTGGTATGCTCCTATAATACCACGGTTGAAACGTCTGTTCAGGAACAAAGAGCATGCCAAGTTGTTGCGATGGCACAAAGAGGACCGTAAGTCGGACGGGGAGTTGAGACACACCGCAGATGGAGCATAATGGAGAAAGATCGACGGATGGTTCAAAGATTTTGCAGGTGGCGCAAGGAACATAAGATTTGCTCTAAATACGGATGGCATGAATCCTTTTGGCGAGCGAGCTCCAGCCATAGCACTGGCCCGTGACTCTATGCATCTACAACCTTCCTCCTTGGTTGTGCATGAAGCGGAAGTTCATTATGATGCCGTGCTCATCCAAGGTCGAAGCAACCCGACAACGACATCGATGTGTACCTAAGGCCATTAGTTGATGAACTTTTACAGCTGTGGGGTGGTGTCCGTGTGTGGGATGAGCACAAACAAGAGAATTTGACCTCTGGCGTTGCTTTTCGTAACCATCAACGATTGGCCTGCTCTTAGTAACCTTCGGGACTGTCAAATAAGGGATACAATGCATGCACGCACTGCTTACATGAGACTGAAAGTGTACATTTGCCAAATTGTAAGAAGAGCGTGTACCTTGGGCATCGTCGATTTCTTCGAAAATTCATCGATGAAAAAGAAAGGCAAGCATTACAGCGGCAAGGCAGATCACCGGCGAAGCTGCGGAACCTGCTGGTGCTGAGGTATTTGATATGGTCAAGGATTTGAAAGTCATCTTTGGAAAGGGTCTGGCGGACAATCAGTTCGAAGGGAGCTGGCGAGCACGCAGCCATGTGGAAGAAGAAATCTATATTACGGGAGCTAGAATATTGGAAAGTCCTAGATGTCCGCTCTGCAATCGGCGTGATGCACGTTACGAAGAATATTTGCGTGAACCTCCTAAGCTTCTTGGGCGTGTATGGGAAGACAAATGATACAAAGGAAGCACGGCAGGACCAGCAACGTTTGAAAGACCCTGATGACCGGCATCCGGAATGGTTTCAAGGTCGTGCCAGCTACGCTCTGACCAAAGAAGAGAAGGTCATCTTTTTTGAATGCCTGAGCAGTATGAAGGTTCCGTCTGGATTCTCGTCCAATATAAAGGGAATAATAAACATGGCGGAGAAAAAGTTCCAAAACCTGAAGTCTCACGACTGCCACGTGATTATGGCGCAATTGCTTCCGATTGCTTTGAGGGGCTCCTGCGGAAAATGTTGAGTAGCCATTGTGAAGCTATGTGCATTCCTCAATGCAATTTCTCGAAGGTAATCAATCCGAAGTTCTACCACGGTTCTGAGCGATGTGATCCAATGTCTTGTCGATTTGAGTTGGTGTTCCGCCATCCTTCTTCAATATTATGGCGCACCTCCTGGTTCACCTAGTCGAAGAGATTTTCGTTCTCGGTCCTGTATTTCTACACAATATGTTCCCCTTGAGAGGTTCATGGGAGTATTAAAGAAATATGTTAAGTAACCGTGCTAGGCGAAGGAAGCATCGCCAAGGGCTATGGAAATGAGGAGGTAATTGAGTTTTGTGTTGACTTTGTTCCTGACCTTAAGCCGATTGGTCTTCCTCGATCGCGGCACGAGGGAAGACTAAGTGGAAAAACACGATCGGAAGGAAATCAACGATATGTATGGATGACCATTCTCATTGAAGCACACCACCTTTATCTTGACCAATTCCAGCTTGGTGGCTCCGTGCTTTGAGAAACACAAGAATATTTTACGTTCGACAACCGGGAAGCTTTGAATCCTGGATTAGGAAGGCCCACATGGAGACTTTCGGCAGTTGGTTGAAAAACATTTAATGAATGACAATGATGTTGTAGATCAGCTGTACATGTTGGCCAAGACACCATCTTCGACTATAACGACTTTCCAAAGTGCGAGATAAATGGGAATACATTTTACGATCGCCCAAGATAAAAAGAGCACCAACCAAAACAGTGGTGTCCGCTTTGATGCAGCAACCGAGAATGGGCATCGGGTCACATATTATGGTTACATAGAGGAGATATGGGAACTTGACTATGGACCCTCCTTTAAGGTCCCTTTGTTCCGTGCAAATGGTTCAAGCTAACAGGAGGTGGGGTAAAGGTGGACCAGCAATACGGAATGACAATGGTGGATTTCAACAATCTTGGTTACCTTGACGAACCATTCGTCCTAGCGAAAGATGTCGCTCAGGTTTTCTATGTGAAGGACATGAGTAGCAAACCGAGGAAGCGGAAAGATAAGAAAACGATCGAGTACATCATGCGATGATCCAAAGCGCCACATTGTTCTTTCGGGGAAAAGAAACATCGTGGGAGTGGAGGACAAGACAGACATGTCGAAAGATTATAATATGTTTGCTGAAATTCCGCCCTTCAAAGTGAACACCGACCCAAGCATTAAGTTAAATGATGAGGATGCTCCATGGATACGGCACAATCGTAAGCAAGCGGGGACACAAGGGAAGAAATGATGTGTAATAATTTATTGTACCAAACTTTGTTGAATGGATCATGTGAATTATATTACCCGTGATGTGTTTGGTGTCCATTTTGAATGATTCGAGATACCACTGATGATACATGAAATTTGGAGTGATTTAGTCATACTCCTGCCTAGGCGTATAATATGCATACTAAGTAGTCTTCATAGCCGCCGTCGTCGTTGTCTTGGTAGTAAATCGCCTTCTAAGTTGCCGCCGTAAATGCGTCCTTCTTGTCGTCGCTTCTTTGTCGTCGTTGTCGTCGGGCGGCGCTAAATGGCTCGAATCGAGGGTAGCGCAGCGGGGATATCGCCGCCGTGATGTAGTCCATGGCGCTCTGCGAGTCGGCCATACCACCATAGCCGACGGCCGGCCTCGTGGAAGTTCCCAGGAGCGACCGTCCTCCTCATACTGGCGAGTGCCCTCTCACGCCGATTGATGAAGAAGGCGTCCCAAGTATGCTGGTTATCGGGATGCCGGTGATTCATCCGCTGCTCGGCGTGAGGTCGAGGTAGTAGTGGTTCGTGATGGCCGCCCGCGCGCAGTACCACGAGGGACGGGAGGGACGACACGCCGCCGGCGCTTAGGCTCCGGCCGGTGGGGACCTTGATAGCCCGGTGGACAAGGGTAGTTCGGCGCAAAGCTCCTCCACCTGCTGGTAGGTTAGAGTGGGTGCGGTGGAAGCCATGAGAGAGTGATGAGAGATTGTAGAGATGTGATAATGCTGGCCAAGCCGGGCTACATATATGTAGTGAGAAATGGCGGGAAAAATGGGAGCGGGAAGGCAGGAGCCGGGAAGAAAGTGGCGGGAAGAAAGAGGCGGGAAGACAGGGAAGAAATGGCGGAAAACCCTAAACTGCAGGCGGCCTTTAGTCAGCGGTTGGGCAAGCGACCAGCGACTAAAATAGCAACAATAAGTATTTTGTTGTAAGTAGAAACAAAATAAAATAAATAAAGCAACAAAGAAAACAAAAAAGTGTTTTCAAATTTGAAAACTAATGGCACTAACAGAAAGTTTATAATTTTCTAAAACTAAAAGCAAAAAGAATTAAAAATAAAGCAAAAAAGAACAAAAATAAATAATAATGCAGAAAACAAAACAAAAACTGAAAAAAATAGTGCCGCCTAAGTATTTTGTTGTAAGTAGAAACAAAATAAAATAAATAAAGCAACAAAGAAAACAAAAAAGTGTTTTCAAATTTGAAAACTAATGGCACTAACAGAAAGTTTATAATTTTTCTAAAACTAAAAGCAAAAAGAATTAAAAAATAAAGCAAAAAATAACAAAAAATAAATAATAATGCAGAAAACAAAACAAAAAACTGGAAAAAATAGTGCGCCTAAGTATTTTGTTGTAAGTAGAAACAAAATAAAATAAATAAAGCAACAAAGAAAACAAAAAAGTGTTTTCAAATTTGAAAACTAATGGCACTAACAGAAAGTTTATAATTTTTCTAAAACTAAAATCAAAAAGAATTAAAAAATAAAGCAAAAACAACAAAAAATAAATAATAATGCAGAAAACAAAACAAAAAAACTGGAAAAAAATAGTGCCGCCTACTAGACCCCCACGGCCTGAATACGACTAGAAACCCTACATGGGCCAGGATTCAGGCCCGCAGGAGGCCAAGTAGGCCCACAGGCACATAGCTAGTGACAGATTAGGCCCGAAAGCCTGCAGTTGAGAGGAGCTCGAGAGGTGGGCGCAGCAGCGCTATAAACCACTCTCGAGCTCTCTCAACTAGCGAGTGGGACTAAACTTTTAGGCGCGAGGCAGCACGAGGCCTTTAGTCGCGGTCGCCCGGACCAGCCGCGACTAAAGGTGGGAACTTTAGTCATGGTCGCCCGGCCCAACCGCGACTAAAGGTGAAGCGCGGGACATAAAAAACACCGCCAAAACCCTTTAGTCGCGGTTGGGCAGGCGACCAGCGACTAAAGGGCACCTTTAATCGCGGGTCTCGTCGCCAACCGCGACTAAAGGGGGGCTATAAATACCTGTCCGTTTTCTCGTCTTCTCCGATTCCCTTTGTTAAATCGCGCCCTCGGCGCCGCCGTCGCCGTCGCCCTCGCCCTCGCGCCGCTGCCGTCGCCGTCGCCCTCGCGCCTCCCGTCGCCCTCGGCCCTCCCGCCGTCGCCCTCGCCCTGCCCCCTCGACGCCGCCCGCCGTCGCCCTCGCCCGTCGCGCGGACTGCCCGTCGCCCTCGCCCCCCGTCGCCTCCCGTCGGTCCTCCCAGCATCCGCCCTCTCCTTAGTGAGCTCCCCATCCGGGCCCGTCCGCCGTCTCCCGGCCCCCTCGAACGCCGCCCGCCCGTCCGTCGCCGCGCCCGCCCTCTGCATGGCGGCGCGCGTCGTCATGCTCCCGCGTCCCCTCCGCCTGCCGCCTGTTCCCCTCCGCCCTCCGCCTGCCGCCTGTTCGGCCGGCGCCATCGCGACCCTTGGCACGCGGAGCTCGTGCTTGGCTCCCCCTCGCCCGGCCGGGCAGGCTCGCGCCTCGGCGCGCCGTTAAGGCCCCTGGCCCAATGACAATTGGGGCCCACGCCAAAACGATTTAAAAAAGGAGAGAAGAGAATTTAGAAAATAAATAAATAAATAAATAAATAAATTAATCAGTTAATTAAATTAATTAACTTAATTAATTGTGTTTAGTAAACCTAATTAAATAACTAATCTAACTAATCTGTTAATTAATCTAATTAATTCTAAAATGATTTTCGATTTAATTAATTCTGTTAATTCTAAAATGATATAAAACTTTAAAATTAATATAAAATAATCCGTAACTTCGGATGAAAATACTTTGTACATGAAAGTTGCTCGAGCGATGAGGTGGATCCGGATCGCAGCCCGTTAAATCGCCACACATCCCTAGCATAGCAAACACGTAACTTTCCCCTCCGGTTCATCTGTCAAAACGCGAATCACCGGGATACTTTCCGGATGTTTCCCCTTTCGCGGATGCGACCTCTGCGCGTTAGGGCACACCTAGCACCGCGTATTGCCAGTTTACGCTTTGTGATGCTTTGATTGCTCTGTTATTTATTGTGTTCCCCCTCCGTTACTTCTTTCCGGTGAGACCCGAGACTGCCGGCGACCCCAAGTTCGACTACGGAGCACCCATCTCGCGCTCTACCGCGACACCTCTCCACCCCTTCCTCGCCCCTCCTTTTGCCACCGCCCTTCGCCACCGCCACCGCCACCGCCCCTTCTTCACTTAATTAATTTGTTTTTACTACATGTTTTCAGGGTGACATAATGGCGGACGATAGAGTGACCGATTATGGACAACTATGATCCGGACGGTGAAGCACATATGTTCGGCATCATAAGCGGCGATATTCAATATGTGCCGACCGGAGAAGAAGAAGATGATATCTCTTCTTATCTGAACCTTGACGGTGAAGATGAAGGCGCCGTCGACAAGATGATGCGAAGAAAGCGTCGATAAGCGACGATCTTCAAATGGAAGTAGCAACCACCTCCGGCGCCGAGGTATATATATACATTGAGCCTCGGTGATACAAACTAACTGATTTGAATAAATATGTGTGTACTAACGCGCGACTCTCTTTCTTATTTTAGCCCTCGGCGGATCGTCGAAACAATCGAGTGCGTCGTCAAAGCGTGGCGCAACCAAGGCGATGAAACAAGGAGAAACATGCACCATCGAGGTTGTCGACGATTACAACGGCGAGCAGCTGGAGCCCGCAAGAACGCCACCAAGTTTGTCAGCCAATGCGGAGCCATTGTTAGAGACAACGTCTCGATCACCGTCGAGAGTGGAATGAGCCAAAGAAGGCGCGAATTGATGGTTTCACTTTTGTCGATAAGAGAACAAAAAAAGATTGCTTCAAGAAGCTTATGGAACATTTCGTTCTACCTCCGGAATACAACAAATTCGATGAGGAGGGTAACAAGATTGAGGAAAACAAGGAGAGGAGGAGGCTAGTCAAACAGTTCGCTCTTCATAAGATGGCCGGCGCATTCCGGAAATTCAAGCAAAATCTAGCCCGTGACTTTGTCAAGCGAGAACAAGACTCCGGTTTCAAAGGACAATATGAGAAACTGAAACATGATTGGCCAGAATTTGTGAAGCAAAAGAAATCGGAGCAGTTCATTGAAATATCGAAAAAAATAAGGAAAATCGGCTAAGAAGGAGTACAATCATGTTATGGGGCCAGGAGGGTATCGCATTTTGGTGCCTAGGTTGGAGAAGATGGAGAACGAGATGAGGCGCGAGGAATCCGTCCAGTGCGGAGGATGGGACCCAAGGGCCAAAAGCTGGTGAATACGGGCATGGGGAACGCTGAACCGGAGGCGAGGGAGTGTGTTTACGGGGCAAATTAATTAAACCCACCCAAGCCCTTATTGGCGCAATGAAGGATGCTCAACAGGGGAAGATCAAGTTCAACGAGAGAGAGCGACACGCTGACAAAAGCCCTCGGGAATCCTGAACACGGAGGGCGTGTACGAGGCATGGGGCACATTCCGTGGAAAATAGGGTTCCCCGAGCGATGACCCGTCGATTCTGAAGCCGTAAGAGAAAGATGGATCGGGAAGCAGATGTTGTGGCGCGGTTGGCATCGAAATGGATGTGATGAAGAAAACCATGAGTGTACTAGTAGCGAAAGAGATGCAGCTCGGGTGCAGCATGAAGATCATCCAGCGGATCTCGGAAGCCAGCAGCGGAGAAGCAGCGTGGCTTCCACGGAGGCCCCACCGGCTGGTGCGGATGCACCGACGATCGAAATTACTGCACGGAGCCTCTGGCGGTCGAAATTACTGCACGGAGGTCGAAATTACTGCACGGAGCCTCCTCGCTACCCGTGGGCGATATAAAGGAGATGAAAGAATGTCATCTGTATTATCCTATCGGGAACATGTCCATGAAGGTAGCCATCGGCGGTGCTTTACCATGTTTACAGGAGCACTCCACCACAACAACCCCATTCAAGATGGCTATGCTCGTGTCACGGTGGAGGACATAGTCCAAGGGTTTGAGGACACGGAGATTGACATTGCTACACGAAGGGAGAAAAGACTTGGAGATGTCAAGCGCCATTTCATTCTATGGCAAAAGAAGTTTATCAAGTTTCGAGCGAGGCGCCCAGGACAACAAGTCCACCCCCTACGGTGGTGGTGGTGGCGGTGGCGGTGGTGGTGGTGGTGGTGGTGGTGGCGGTTCACCTACACCTCCGTCACGTAAGCCGACGCCGCCCCATCCTAACGTCCGGCGGGTGATCATCCGCCGCCCCGATCCTCGTCCGTGGGTGATCGACGCCGCCCCAATCCACCTCGGCAAAGAGGCGAAGCAGTCTGGATTATTAACCCGGACCCTTATGTACCTAAGACCACAAAGGTACGGAGCCATCATGAAGCCTCTCCCCACAAGGCCTTGGGAGCGTAGTGCCGAGGAAGTCGGCGCGCGCGGCTGCTGATTTGGAGAAATGGAAGGCGGACTGCAAGAAGAAAAGAGAGCCCGAGCCCAAGCCAGTATTTTCGATAAGCAAAAGAAGTGGGCTAAGTCATTTTGAGCACACCGTCCCAAGCATGAAGAATCTGCCTAACGACTATGAGCGTGAACTTGCAGGCAGGCACTCATGTTCAAGGAGAACAAAGAGCGGAGAAGGCGAAAGTAAACAAAGCGGAAACAAGTTGCCCAGCTCGGGAACAAAGTAAACAATCGATTGCCCGCTTATAGTGGAAGCCTTCATCCGGATGACCCGAGATCATACAAGCTGCGGCAACACATGGATTGGTATGTGAGTGCGAGAACAAGCGGCCAACTTAGGTATTACTCTTCGTGAACTGTTAGGCCTTGATGAGGCGCCCGATGAAGGAGGTAGTAATTACATATGTCAAGAATGGGCCTCTCGTCGAGCCTGCGAGAAAAAGGATCTACGACCAAATGAAAGGTCTGCTGAATTGGTACAAGGGTTACATAAAAATAAAAGCGCCAAAGAATATATTTATGCGGAAGTTAGACATGAGCATCACTTCAAACATTACTATGTACAAATTGCCTTTGAGTGAATTGTTCCAGCTTTTCAATCTGCTTGAGCTCGACAAATCTATCATCGGTTGCTACGTTACGTAAGTGATTTATTAATTTCTACCCCATCTCGTTCATATTGCCTGCACTATATATATGTCCTAACTATATTGTTGTGTCCGCTATTATATATGCAGAATGAAGATTAAGGAATGCAGAGTAAGGAACATCCATGATGTTGGGTTCATTGACCCACACATCGTTAATGGATATGTGTTGGGCGTCACCCCTTGACGTGGAGGCAGACCTGTGGCAGTTTCTTACAAAGCAGGATCTCAAAAGTGATATTCTATTTCCTTACCATTTTGGGTGAGTGTTTCTGTCTTGAGCACATTCTCTTTTGTTTACTCCATGCATGGTATGTGGCGGCTAATCGATGAGTTATGCATGACGTCTGTGCATGTATCGTGTCCGCAGGTTCCACTTTGGATTCTGCTAGTAATTAAAATTAACACCTCGAAATGTCTCGTCCACGACTCTCTGAATATGGATCCAAAGATTTGGGCCGACATGAGAAGAATGCTGCAGAAGTAATTATTTTCATTCATTTGCGCTCTATATCGATCGGCCTATTTCGTTCATTTCCTAATATCAAGTAACTAATAACTCTCTTGTTCATTTAATTTTCTTTGCCTCGTAGGGTTTGGAGGCGGTTCGTAGATACAAAGGTCGGTGAATTCAAAAAAGAGCTAGAATTCAAAATGGTAAAGCCTAAGAATGCTGGGGATATTCAGCCACCGGAGACCAGTCTATGTGGATACTATGTCTGTGAGAGGATCCGGAGATACACCTCTGGCGGGTTCGAGTGATACCAATGCTCGGAGGAATAACCTCCGGATGATGCTTAGTCCAGAAGCTCGCTTCCTACCACTTCAAGAGGAACTAGCTGGATGGTTCAGCAGGGAAGTCCTCCATCCTAAAGGAGAACACTATTACGAGGACGTAGAACTTTATATGGATTAAATCATGTATGGAAACTTGTTCAAAATTGTATATGGTCATCCGATGATATTTAATATATATTGTATATTCCTCTTGAATTCTTTTTGGTTCTAATTTCAAATTTATTTGAAATTGTACATTCATATGCATGTATGTAGTACCGTAGAATATATGAAACTCCTTCAAAATTAAAATAAAGCACAAAAGAAATAAAACAATACAAATTAAACAGAAAATAGGTTTAGGGGGGCTAAAACCTAAACCCTTTAGTCGCGGTTGGCGGAAGAACCGCGACTAAAGGTCCTCCGCTTGACGGCCGCTGGCGCCCGTGGGCGGGCCTTTAGTCGCGGTTCTTAAGCAGCCGCGACTAAAGGTGGGGGGCTTTAGTCGCGCTTATTTGGTCGCGGTTGCGCAACCGCGACTAATGGCAGTTGCGAACCGCGACCAAAGGCCTTTTTTCCACCAGTGATTATTCCCTGAAAAGCCCCTTCATATGTACTACTCTGTTTCTAAATGTAAACTGTAAAACTGTATAAGACATTTCAATATACCTATATATATATAGTACTAAATTACACACTCTGTTCCTAAATATATACAGGTACTATATTTTATAGACTACATACAGACTGAAATAAGTGAACAAACACATTAAAATATGTCTATATGAGCAAGATACCTCTTTTCCTTCTCTGCTAGGCAGGCCACCTCCACGTTTTATATGATTCCATAATCGAAAAACACAATATTTGTTTTTATCCCGTCAACAAATTGAATAGTGGGTTTCTACGTAGTCCATTGTCCGTTCTTGCAGCAGGGAAAACTCCTTTTTTTTTCTTTCTCTAACGTGTGAAACAAAGAAAGAAAAGGAGTGAGTGTACAAAAAATCTCTTTCTACACCCGAGCTCAAATGAGCTCGGGATGAACAACAACTCAAGAAACATTTAAAAAATGTTCAAAAAACATCTGATTTTTTATGGAAAACTTTGATAAATGTTCTAAGAGCTTGTAAAATTTCATCAAGACATCATATTTGTGAAAGTCGTGGCAAAAAAATCAGTGCTCCAAAATAATTTTGAAAGTAGCATTTTTAGATTATTGATTTTTTTGCCACGACTTCTACAAATGTGATTTCATTATGGAACTTTGCAAGCTCTTAGAACATTTTTCAAAGTTTCCCATAAAAATTCAGATTTATTTGAACATTTTTAAATATTTTTTGATTTTACTGTTCACCCGAGCTCATTTGAGCTCGGGTGCAAAAACTTCACGTCCGTCAGTGTAGCTTTCATTGTAGAGGAAAAGCATGTGGGAGTGTGTGTCAATCCCTTGCATATATAGCAGAGAGAGAGAGAGAGAGAGAGAGAGAGAGAGAGAGAGAGAGCCTCCTCGACCACCACCAGGTAGCTCAACTATTTTTTTTTCTAACACTATCGATGTATTAATTAAACTAGACAATACTCCGCCATTGCTGCGAGAATCGATTGTAATATATTTTAGTGATTTGATTGTATGAAGCATGCATAGTTGACTTAATATTATATTTACTAAAATCAAGAATGAATATTATATATTGTATTTGGTTATCTTGTGGTCAAAAAATATTTAGAATATAAGTGACACAATATAATTGAAAATATTTTTCCAGACATGTTGAGTGCACCAAATTTGATGAGGTGGCAAGTGTGGTAAGGTGGGATGTGTGCATGGAATCAACTAATGATGAAAAACCTTATCATGCATGTCATGGTGGGACTTTGATGAGGTGGCATGTGTGTATGTTATGAAAATAGAGGTAGTGGGGATGGACTATTTAGGTGTATAGGATTAAATGTTGATACAATTGTTCGTTGCATCATACGTCAAGCAAAGTGGAACAATGCTAGCACGATCCCCATTGGAACGGTTAACAAAGTAAATTAAACTTATTCATGCGCCATTACATTCGCCTTGTATCTTCGCCATTTTTAAAACTTGGAAGAAGTTTTGTGATGCCAAACTCTTCTCTCTTCAGATCAACAAGCGGGGACCTGTCAAGGAGCTCATTTGCAAGGAAGGCACATACAAAGGAACAGACGGTTTCCAGAATAATCAGCTTATTATGGGCAATACCGATATAAAGACCGGTGAAGCACACATGAATCTCCGATTCTTCAACATCGGAACAATGACCAATAAAATCCCTGAACGAAATGGTGACGTTGCCAAAATAGTCTCTAGCAACTACGCCGACACTCGTGGGGGCACAACTCTCCACATAGCTGGCATCAACATTGATCTTAATAGATCCATCAAGAGGAGGCTACTACACCACATTAGTCCTCAAGGGAGTATCAACCGTTTTGAACTCAGCCGCCACAACATTACTTCTCTTCTTTGGGTCCACCAACGCAGAGCTATGATAACCAGAAAGAGACTCCCAATAGCTATTCACAAAATTAGCAGAGCCAAGGACGTACTCCTTAACCGTGCCGAACACCAAATAATTCCTTAAACGCTAAGCTCTCAAGGAAATGAATAAGATTCGCTCCCGCACTGGCGTACTCAACCTGTCCAACAAAATAGTAAACAAGTCCGGGCCAGAATGACAGAAAACATCTTCCTCAAGAAAGTACCAATAGTCCCTCATGGCCATACACAACGCCCTAGCCTTAGGGCAAGCCACGAGGGCATGAAAGTCACTTTCATCTTCCATGCCACAAATAGAGCACATTGCAGAAGTAGATTCATGGTGCATCACTATATTAACCTGGACCGACATACTGTTCCAAGCCGCACGCCAAGCAAAAACTCTGAATGTTCAGGGGACGTTCGCCTTCGAAATGACATTCCATGCCTCCTATCTTCATTAATAACGCTACTGGCCTGCCCACAATTCTCTTTTAGATCCTTGAGATTTAACGCCAGATTGTAGGAACTTTAAACACAAAATAGACCCTTTTTCTCATAGTGCCATGCAATAAAATCACCCTCCCAGACAATTGGATACGCAACTTTAAAATCTCCTGCGCACCACGGGGATAAAAGAAATGCCTGATAGGATTCTCATCCCAGTCACAAATAATTCATACCCCCACTTGAGCCTAGACCAGTTATGCTTTGCAGTAACATTAAAAACATTAAACATAGGAAGCCATGGTTTATTTAAACAAGGCATCCATGCTTGCTACATCTTGCAACTACCATGTTAAAATCAATCGCCGGATATACATTGAGCATGAATTCCGTCCACATTATCTTCTATTCTGGCTATCCGATAATTTCCGATTCTTTGCGTTAGTATATGATTTCAAAAATAGTCAAGCATTCAACACATACGTATATCTTTTGTGTGTGCAAAAGATGTAAAAATCAATATATTTGACTACTACACACTTCATGTTTCCTTTGGTTTAGAGGAATTTTGTAGGAATTCTAAAGAAATTTTGTAGAAAAACTATTCTTTGAAGCCCTTTGTATTGTAGGAAGGAGTTCCTATTCCTAAACAGGGTAGGAATCAAACCTCACAGTCCAAAGAAAAAAAAACATTAGCTTAAATTTAATAAAAAATTATCTTATCAAATGAATCAGATGACACGTCTTTTTCTATAGAAAATGAGATACATGCCATCTCACTTCGTATGACTTTTCTGTTCTCGTGATATGCTATTCTATAAACCAAAGAAGCCTCAAATTGTCTCACAAAATTGAAGTTCTGCACTGCCATCGATAATGCAAGGGAAAGGCAGAGGGTAGAACAATAAGTGAGCATGGAATTGATTGTGGACAGTAACACATGGACGTAGCACTTGGCACCAACAAAAATCCAGAATCTAGCTAGGAAAATGGCAACTCACGTGCATGCATACCCCACATGTGTTTAGTGCTGGTAGGAGCAATGTACTGTACTACTACTACTGGACCTTCGCAACCGACAACTGCGTAATTAACGGAAAGCAACAGAGAATCAGAAATGCCATGGCACTGGGGCCCACAGCTGCAGTGACACACATTCATGATCTGGTCCGAGTACTTGTGCTGTGCTGGGTCCTGCTCGTCAGTCAGGTGACGTTCGTACTGAGCAGCAGCATTCATTGGCTGCTACTTGTCCACACGGTTAGCTCGCGTCTGTCGGTGGGGACACGCACCAGTGCCCAGTGGACGAATGCAATCTTCATCCTAAGAGCATCTCCAGTGGATCCTCTATATGGCAGTGTATAGCAAATATAGACTAGTCTGGCTTCAAAATTCATCCCAGCGGAGCGTGCATACGGTCGTCCAAACAGCCATGCCCTCGCCACGGCGCTACCGGCGTGCAAATAACCACGCCGCCACGCTCGTCGTCCAACGCATGCCCGAGCCACTCGAGGAAAAGGAAGGAAGGAAGGAGGAGGCCGTCCGCTCGTCGTCGCCCAGCGAGCCCGAGCCGCTCGAAGGTAAATTTCTCCATCCCGATCCGTCGAAGGAAGGAAGGAAGGAGTCTGCGGGACTTAGGGGCGGGGGGGGTTGAGCACGTCCATGGATCTGGCGGCGGCGTGGGTCGGCGGCATGGCTGGGGCAGCGGCGGCACAGCTGGCCGGCAAGCCTTGCAGCATTAGGGGCGGCACTGGATTTGTGGCGGCGGGATGGGGAGGGGAGGGAGAGAGAGGGAGGGCGGCGTGGGGAGAGAGGGGCGGCGTGGGGAGAGAGAGGGCGTGGCGTGGGGAAGAGTGGTGGGGCTCATGGGGGAGCCAAGGGCATGGATGAGGTCGGGAGGAGATGTGCTCTGTAGTGTAGTATATAGAGTATTCTGTGCTCTGTTTTTTTAGGGAGTAGTAGTGCTATGTATTTACACATATTTGCTCCATATATAGTTATTGTTTGGGTGTGGATGCATTGCTATGTAGAGTTTTCGAAGTATCCAAAGTGGCAGACAAGAGAAGTTGAAACTTCTCTTAAGAAACAAAAGAAGACCATTGATGCAAGTCCAGGCACAGCCACCAATGATCCTGCTGATGCATCCTCATCGACACAAGTGGTATGACTGATGTTCAAAAGCAGTTCTACCTAGCTAAGCAGAAGGAGATCCTTGCTCGCGGCCTAGGGTAATGTGAGCTATATGTTGTAGTTGTAAGAACTATTTATTGCTTTCTGCTAGTTGAGGACATGGATTACATCACTCATTGCATAAATATTTTTATTGATAGCTGCATTACAAAGACATGGATTACATCACTCGTTTCCAAACTTTTGCCAGACATGGTCAATTAGATCAAGTTTAAGCTGATCATGTTCATCGAAATTTCTAATCCGATTAGTCATCTGAATAAAAGAGCTCAGTTCTTCCGCATGAGTACGAGAGACTGTGACTCTTTCTCCCATTGCCTCAAAAGTGCAGCTTTGCCGACCAGTTTGTCGCTCCTCTTCAACTATCATATTGTGCATTATGACACAAGCTTTCATGACATCAGTGATTTCTTTACGTTTCCATCCTTTAGCAGGTCCACGAACAATGGCAAAAGGGATTGCAGAACTCAAAGGCTCGTTCCACATCTTTCCTAGCCCCCTCTTGCTTCTTGGCAAAAGTTTTTTGCTTTCTGCTAGTTGGAGCTGAAATGCTCTTCACAAATGTTGCCCACCGTGGATAGATACCATCTGCAAGGTAATACCCCATTGTGTATTGATGGCCATTGATGCTATAATTCACTGGAGGAGTTTGGCCTTCGGCTAGCTTTGTAAAAACAGGAGAACGTTGAAGAACATTTATATCATTCAGAGACCCTGGTAAACCAAAATAAGCATGCCAAATCCAAAGATCTTGTGAAGCAACTGCTTCCAAGATCATAGTGGGCTCGCTCACATGGCCTTTAAACATGCCATGCCATTTTTTGGGGCAATTTTTCCACCCCCAGTGCATGCAATCTATGCTCCCTAACATACCGGGAAATCCTCTTTCCTCCCCTATTTCAAGTAACCTAGCAATGTCTTCTTCATTTGGAGATCTCAGGTACTTTTCCCAAAAACTTCACAAATTTTGATCACAAATTTCTTGCAAGACTCTAAATTAGTAGACTCAGCGGACGGATGTACTCATCAACATAATCACCTGCTATTCCATATGTTAGTATCCGCATCGCCGCGGTCATCTTTTGCAAAGGATGTAACCCAAGAGCTCCGAAGCACTTCTTTTTGTGTAAAATAATCATCATAGTCATGCTCAAGTATACCATCAGCTATGCGGTTGAACAAAGTACGGGACATCCTAAATCTGTGCATAAAAATTAAATGAGACAGGGAAATGAAAAAAGGACCAAAGTAGAGAAGTGTACTATAATTACGAACCTTCGTCGAAACAAATGTTAGGAAAGCGAGGAACTTCTTTGAAGTAGTCATCCCATAGAAGAAGAAATCCGCATCTCTTCCTCGATCGATTGGTAGCGTCCATGCTTGGAACCGCCATGGCGTCGGCGTTCTTCCTCTCTTCCTCCTCGCTCGACGAATGCTGCAAGTATGAGTTCATCGTCGCCAGATGAAGATGACGAAGAACTCATGTCCCAAGTGGATGTGTTCATTGTGTTGCGTGAAAGCGATAGAAAAATCTAGGTGAGAAGAGAAGTGTGCTGGAAGAGGTGGTAGGAGTGGTTTATATAGATCGGAAATATGGCCGTTGGAAATATAGCCGTTTGAAAATATAGCCGTTGGAATATACACGTCCAAATTTACACGTTCCACTGAAAAACTGGGAGGTGTATAATTTAGCAAGGTGTATATGGACGTGTATATGGAGATATACACGTCCAAATTTACACGTTCCACTAGAGATGCTCTAATAGTTCACACCTTTTTGAGGTGAAACTGTAGGAAGAAACATGTAGGAATTTCTTACTACGGTATTTTTTTTATAAAAAAATTGCGAAATAAGTTAGTCTCAAGTACATGATTAACCAGGAGCTAATCAAGGAAAAATATAGTAGTTCAAAGTTTAAGACCATAGTATATAGGAGGGGAAGATGTCCCGCCGTTGCCGTGGAATTGTTGCGCTAAAAATGACAAGTGAGTTAATACTCCCTCCGTTCCAAAATAGATGACTCAATTTTGTACTAATTTTAATATATATTAAAGTTAGTACAAAGTTGAGTCATCTATTTTGGAACGGAGTGAGTAATATTTATTTAATGTTCCAACATTTTTTTATTTCCATGAAGAAAATCATTGGATATCAAACGTAATCTCTACTGCTTAAAAAGGACGTAAGGTTCCCATTTCACATTTCTTACCATCACCCATTCGTCCAACCTTCCATGTAGATAATCAATCATCTTAATTTACTTACCTTTTGAACCAATTCCACTTTAATTTACTTACCAAACGTCTAATCAAAATACAAGAAAATTCACGGGCAGAATTCGGAGAACACTTATTTACACTGTCGCATTATTATTGACAGGTAAATCACAAGCTAACGTACTATAATATTTATATCGCATTGCAACGCACGGGCATTGTTCTAGTAAGTACTAAACATGTGGAGACAACTCCCGAATTAATGTTGACCAAACGTGGGTATTGTCACCACCGTCTATCAAAGAAAATCAGTGAAATGAATAGAAGCACCTCATCTTTGTCACTATTCACTTCCTTCTTCTCATATCATTTTCTACAGAAATTAGGTAGCAGTATTGACTATGGAGCTTGTTTTATTTTGTTGTAAAATTCCTTGGTAGAATCAAAGGGCGATAGTAATATCTTGGCCCAACATCGTGACACTCTGTCTATGCACTCCCTCCATTTTTATTTTGTTGTAAACTTTGACCAGATTTTTTTCCGGAACACACAAGAGCTTTACGTGTTGATTCATTAAGATTGGAGAGTATAAAAAAAACTTATCAGGATCAATTAGAAGGGGTGCACCTACCAGCACTGGCGGAACTACGTGTTGGTAAAATCAGCCATGGCCCGCCCAGTTCATAGCAATTATTGTGGAGATTAAGAGTAAACTCAGCCATGAGATTGAAAATTATGGATCTTCCTTTGTATCGGCCCGCCCTGATTTGCTAACGTAGCTCCGCCACTGCCTATCGGACTACAAATCTTATGTCTCTTCTGTGCCCACCATATCCACAGTTACATCACCTGTTTGGTGCGCCATGCTAATAGCCATAGCCTCCATTCCGCTAATATCTTGTCCACCACTTTGGCCTCCGACAATTGCACGTTGTCCAAGATGCGCTCGTTTCTCTCCTTCCATATTTGTGAACATAACCAAGTTGATCAAGGCGTTGTGCTCCTTCCATCGGGCCCTAGGTGTGTTGACCGTAGCTTGCTCCCACCATTCCGCAAGGCTCATGTTGTTCGATGTTGGGTGACCTGCATGTGGAGCTGCTGCATGACGCGGTGGGAAGTGCATGAGGATGTGGTTGAGTGTTTCTGGTTCCTGGGAACACAATACAGATATTGAAGGATGTTGTGATCCACAAGCCTGTAGCTGATCGCTTGTCCAACACCTGCTTGAACAGGGCCAGCCAACCAACGGATTTCAAGCATAGAGGAGCCTTCGAACTCCACAATTGCTCAGCGCCTGGCATAATCATCATCCCCTAGAAGAAGGCCAGGTAGGCAGTTCTCATAGAGTATGTCCTTGCTTGATTCCATATCCAGTGGAAGGCTTCCTGCTCATCCGTCATTTGCCTCAGGTTTCTGCGCATGTTTTCCAGAGCAGGCCATAGTATGCAAAACTGGTAGACCATGGTAGCTGCGAATTGTCCCCATCTGTCGTTTATCCATCGCCTGTTCTCGAGGCCCTCCAGAACTGAGAACATGCACCAGGCTGGAGATGTGGCATCGTATAGAGCCGGTGTGAGGCCCCACTACCACCGACCCATTTATCAGTCCAGAACACCGCCAATCTGCCATCTGCTATCTCACATGTGGTTGTCGTGTGATATACCCCTTCGGACATTTTGAAAATATGAAGTCCAACCCTTGCCAGGGTCTTAATCTGTCCGTCCACATAAGCCACAACCAACTTGCAGTCCACATAAGCCACATTCAGTAGCCGTGGATTATGATTCTAAGCCCTCCATACTTGGTGGGCCGAGAAACAAGCTCCCAGGCCAGCTTGCAGTCCCCAGTCATTGCATATTCTTTCACTCAGTTTGAATTCTTTATGCCGAAAATGGATGTATCTAGATGTATTTTAGTTACAAGCTACATCTATTTGAAGACAATAATTCAACGAAAAAGATATCTCTTCAAGGAAGACCCGACATATCTGCTCAATTTTGTGGATTACCCATGGCGGAAGATCAAAAGGGAGCATTTGGTAGACGGAGGTGGTCGTGAGTACTGATTGTATCCAAATGATCCGGCCCCCTTCGTATAACAACCAACCCTTCCATCCCGACTGATGATTTGCCACACTGTCAACCATCTTCTGCATGTCTTCTTGTCAAACACTGCCACACCGAGGGGAAGGCCAAGGTATGAGCATGGAAATGTTCCCAATAGGCATGGCAAATCCTCCACCAACGCTTGATAAATTTTAGTGCCACGCCAGATTGGAATTATTTGGCTCTTGCCCAAGTTCACATGGAGGTCCAACGCCTCGCTGAAGAGCTGCAACATGGACGCTACCACCTTGAGCTCAGTGCTCCTTGGCCTGATGAACATCACCATATCATCCACAAAAAGCAACAGCCGGTGCTTTATCCTTGCGTTGGAGAAGGATTCCAGCAACCGTACGCTTTCGCCATCTTCATAAGTGCACTCAGGACGTCGATGACCAATATAAATAGCATGTGCGAGATTGGATCCCCTTGTCGTAGCCCGCGAGCATGCCATACTATGCTGCCTGGTAGGCCATCGATCAAAGCCTGTGTCGACAAGGAGGCGAGTATTGATGTTATCCAGTTGCGCCAGCATGGACCGAAGCCTTGCCTTGCTAGAACCTCGAGCAGAAACTGCCATGCGACGGAGTCGAATGACTTGGCCACGTCCAACTTGACAAAGAGCGCCTGAGTCCGTGAACGATGGAGAGACGTGACGGCAAACTGTACCATGGCGAAGTTGTCCTGAATACTCCTCCCTGCGATGAAGGCACTTTGATTCCTTGCAACTAGTTCAGCAAGCCTTCGAGCAAGTTTGTTGGCCAGGGCCTTCTCTATAATCTTCACAAAATTGTGGATACGACTGATCGGTCTGTAGTCCGTCATATCAATGAGATCCTCACGCTTCACCAGAAGGGTGATGAATGCCCTATTTAGAAGATGGAGGCTTTGGTGGTCTCCCGAGCATAATTGCGTCACCGCTTACATAAAGATGTCCTTAATCTATCGCCAACACCACTGGTAAAACTGTGTGATAAACCCGTCCGGGCCGGGGGCCTTTTCCCGTTGCAAGGTTTTGATTGCATCCCAAGTGTTGTCCTCCGTAGGGAGTTCCTCGATATCTTGCAAGTCCACGACTGGCAGCCCAAGCATGTGCAGATTTATGGATGCATCTTGGGAAACAGGAGAGCTGAGAATTAGTGTGAAGTGATCATCCACCGCGTTCTGCATGGTGCTCTGGTCCAATAATGTTGTGTCTCCTCTACACAGCCTGAACATGGTGTTCCTCTTCTTTGTCCCCGTGGCCTGCCTATGAAAAAAATGTTGTGTTTGCGTCTCCCTCGTTTAGTCATAATATGCGAGACTTTTGTCGTGTGATAGTGCATTGGAGGGAATACACCCCAGAAGTTTCTTCTTCAGATCTGCACGTAACCAACGTTCCTCCACAGATAGGGTTCGGGTGTCCATGACCAGGTTTATATACAAAAAAATAACATCCACAATACCAGGTCAATGCCATTAGATTCATCATTCAATATATTTTAATACCTTATTTATTTTTTATTGTGAAAGTTTAGATTGTTTGGATGGACTTGGCCAAACGCAGATTAAATAAAAATGTAGGGAGTATATGTCTACGGTCTATTGTTGGATGAATAAAATACCCATTGTGAGTGCAAGGATGATCTGCGTTTGTTGGTTTGCATGTCAACTGTAGAATGGGTTGGGATAGCAGGATGTGGTGGATACATGTCAGACTAATAAATCTAGATGGAGTTAGTATTTGCTAAGCACACCAATTTAAGCAATGACTAACTGATCATATGTATGCGTGGTCCCAGATTGTTATTATTACTACAAAAAATGTACTAGAATTCATGTACTAATGTTGTATACATGTGGGGTTCTATGGTTGAAGTCCATGGCAAGTGAGTGTCCTTTTCACGTGCTTTTGGTTGGCCACTTTGTAAGAGATGACCACCTGCCGTGTTGGAACAAGGAGTATCCATCCTCATGACTCATGACCAGAAATAACAAAAAGAAAAAGAAAAAAACAAGCAGGAGAGAAGATGCGATGAAAGAGGAACGGATTGGGAAATGTAATGGGTGATGATAGGGAAAATGACATGTCAAAGCTTTCATGAGAGAATACTAAAACTACATCAAAGTTGATGTCTAGCCCAAAAAGTCCCTTCCTTTCTCACCTTAGCTAGCTCCAACCTTCAATTCATGCATGGCCCCAACACATCTGATGTGATGGTTCCTACCATGTTGTGTTGGGGTTGCCACAATACTGGCCAATTCATTGCACTTTACTGGGGTTTTGTGGATCCTTTGCTTGCCCATGTTGTTGAAATACTATAACCATGTTTGTTTTGGTTTAAAAGACAAGAGGTTCTTCTGCCAGAATTCCTTAAGGCGGTGTTTGGCTTCTGAGGGAGATACTCCCGTGAAAGAGAAGCCCTGGGTAAAATATTCTTGACAAGATTAATACCCCGTGGAAGATTTGCATGACCATTTGGTAGGCGAAAGCGCCCACACGAGAGAGACAGACTAAGATTTCCTCCCACGGCCCTAGGGTAGATTTTTTCTATCTCGGGGATTCAGCAGGGATGGGCCGAGATTTCCCGCCTCTAGGGACCAACCGAATGAACCAGAGGAATTCCATGGGCGAGTTTACCTCATGCTTTTTTGTCCCAGTGATCGGGCTAGGTTTCTTGTGTTTTCCCTCTTTACCAAATGAGCACTAACTATATAGGCAGGAATGGTTTTGATCTGTAAAAATTATCTCCCTCGGATAAGTTAACTCCACTATTGAAGAATTAGTAAGTACTCCACTGGTGCTAGTAACCCTCCCAATGCTCCATGGTGTATGGGTGGTAAGAATGCCACATAAGCAAAAAAAAGTGATGTGGCAAAGCAATTAAAGAGGGGAGATAACATTATGGTGACCCTAGAAGGAAACGGTGCTAAGCGCGTAGACCTATGCAAAGTGACTACCAACCAATGAAGGAGTTTAATTGTTAAACAATTCAATGTGGGAAGCTTAGGCCCTTCCCAATGGTCCACCTTATACAGGTGCTAAGCCTGCCATGTAGGCAAATAATCTGATGTGGCAAGAGAATTTAAGAGGAGAGAGATGGATTTGGTGACCCGAGGAAGAACCAAAGCCAAGCGTGCAAACCTAGGCCAAACATTTAAATGAAGCAAACTCACCAATGCATGAAAGAGTTTAGTACCTAAGTCATTAAATGAAGGGAGCTTAGCAACAACAACTTAATCACCTATGCATTGGGGACTATTTTTTTAGAAAAGGAGGATGACCCCCGGCCTCTGCATCTGGGCGATGCATACGGTCACTTTATTAAATATTCTCACAAGACCTTACAAAAGTCATACAACAGTAAGACTAAAGCCGCCGTCTAAGCACCAAACTGTCGCTACACCTATCCCGTTGATGAAGGGGCGCAGATAGCCTGGGCCTAATACCAAACAGACATCGCAGCCAAGCCTAACATCTAAGACCTGAGACCCCAACCTAGCCACTTGCCGTGTCAGGGCACACTGCTGTTCGGCGTGCTCTCGAGGCCGCCGCCAAACTGCCACCGCTCCCTCTTGAACTATCTTGATGCATCAACCTTGCTCGGTCCAGCTATCGTCGACGCCACCACGGCGCCCAGCAGCACATCCTCCTCGCGCAAACAGTTGTACGTCGCGGTCGCCATCGATACTCCTCGGCGCCATGCTGCCACGTACCACCAGCCGACACGCTTGAATCCCTTGAAGGATCATCATCGTGCGTTTGCCCGCCGACCGAGCATGACCAAGCGTAGCACCTGTCGGTCAGGCATGACTTGACATCTCCACCGAAGCCCGTGAAAGACGAAGCCGCTCCACCTTCTGCCTCTGACTTCCAGCGCTGCTCCACAAAACGACGCTCCCAAGAGAGAAACAACACCGCAGCGCCGCCATCGTCCGGTCTGGAACACCAAATCATAGGGTTTCCCCCGGAGCAGTACGAGTGGGTCGACGGTAGTCACATGACGATGCCTTCATCAAGATAACGACGTGGAACACCGCCATCGCCCGCCGTCGGCTCGGTTTTCACCGGCAACTACGTCTTCCCGACTCGCAGCTGGTGCCAGATGACGGATCCCGAGATTCGAACACCCAGCCTCAGGCCGACCACCTCTGGCGGAAGAGATGACCACCACCGCCGGCTGCACCGGTCAGAACAGATCTGATCGGAGGTGCCGCCGACGAGACCACCAGGCCCTCCAAGCCGCCGCCGCCGCCGATCTGGAGGCAGCATGCACTCCACCGCAGCCAAGCCGGCCGCCGTCGACCGCAGCCGCCGCCGCTCGAAGGGCCATCCGCGGCGCCCGCAGCCAGCCTCCATGCGCCAAGCTATCGCCGTCCGAGGACGAGCCGGCCTCCCGCCGCCTGCCGCCATCCGCCACGCCGAAGATCCCAGATCGGTTGCGCCACGACACGCCTTGGGGTCCGCTCCACCCCGGAGACGCGCAGAGAGATCCCCATCGCCGTCGGCCCGGGCTTAGCCCGGTGGCGTCTTCGGCGATGGCGGAGGAAGGAGGAGGAGTTCTTGGCGGCGGCTAGGTTTCTGGCCGCCCGAGTCGCCCTAGGGGGAGGCCGCCGTAGGGCGGCGCCGGGACGGGTGGACCATAACCGCCGACGGGCGGCGGCGCAAGGAGGGCGCCGTAGCCAGCGCCATTCGGCTGGTAAGGCAGCAACGGGTAACACCAGCCCGGAGAAGCCATCAACGGGGCGGGCGAAGCATGGCCGCCGGCCATTGGCGGGGCCGGCTACATGCTATTTAATGTGCTTAGCACCTCATCTAAGCAACTACCCATCGGAAGAGGTCTTAGCTACAAAAGGTAAGCACCTACTCCCTCCGTCCTTTAAAGGGTGTACTTCCAACTTTGTTGGAAAGTCAATTATACAATAGTACATCAATATTTATGCTATGAAGTTAGTAGCATTAGATTTATAATAAAATATATTTTCATCATATATCTATTTGGTTTCACAAACATTGATATATTTTATACAAACTCGGTCAAACTTTGAAATAGTTTGACCCTCCAACAAAGTTGGAAGTACACTATTTAAAGGACGGAAGGAGTATGCATTGAGGACACTAGTTGCTAAGGTTTTTAATGCACTTAGTACTTCATGTAAGCAACAATGCATTGGAAGTGGCCTAATAGCTAGTATGTAGTAGTACCATACTACTACAAGCAGTGTTCAAAAATCCTAACAGATGGGGGGACAGCTAACCAGAAAATTATCACTGTGCTCCCAGGCAAATTAAGCATGAACCATGAACCCAAGAAAGATCTACGGTGAATGTACATAGATCCAGCTGGTTAATAGTGTACATCATTTTTCAAGGGGGGAAATGGATGGCCAGCAGGATTCTCAGAGAAAGGTAGATGAGCGAGTTCATTTGGCCCCATTGATCTTAAATATTTTGCTTGTCAGATGGCGATTTTACCTTTTTCCCTACGTGTCCTACGTCTAGGGGCCAGGACGTAGTAGTACGACTACGTACACTTGGGAGAAACAAAAGTCTAGCTATAGTACGACGTGCATGCAACTGTAGCAGCACATGCAAGCAACTGTAGCAGTACTAGCTGCTGTTGCCCAATCAATCCGCCTTGACAAACAACTGATTAAAGAAAGCTCCCGTGAAGTAGAACTGTATAACCAGTACTCCCTCCGTAAACTAATATAAAAGCGTTTAAAATATTAAAGTAATGATCTAAATGCTCTTATATTAGTTTACAGAAGAAGTATTTCAGAGGGTAACAGTGGATCAGATATGTCATTACAGAGTGCACGCTGACGCTGGGGCTCACTGCTGCAGACTGCAGTGATACACATTGATGACGATGACGATGATCTGGTCGGAGTACTCACTCCGACTTGCGCTGGGCTGGGTCCCGCGCGTCAGTCAGGCCAGGTGACGTCCGTACCATTACCAGCACAGAGCTAGCTACTTTCCCACACGAGTATTATTATCTAGTTGTATCCTACGTATTTACGTATGTTATCTTGCTGTAATATATATACTACTGCTAAAGTAGATTCGATTTAAAACGAAGTCGTACGCCCTCCCGGGCTTACAATAGTAAATATAATCATGCAAGTTGACGTGCATAAGCACGCCACGCCACGCTGAGAATCAATCTCCATTTGTACTAGATTAGTTGGTTTCATTTGTGGTTGCAGTGGCATGGTACCGCTTGGGTTTAAGGCGATCGAGTAGAGTCAAGGGACAAGTGGCCGTACGTCTGGTCCACCCAGACACAACCGAGAATTAATACTACTCCTAGTACTAACTAAACTGGCAAATGGTTATTGTCTACTACGGGAAGCATGAACTCTTTCCGTCCCAAAATAAGTGTCGTAAGCTTAGTATAACTTTGTACTAGAGTTGAGTTGGTACAAAGTCGAGACACTTATTTTAAAACGGAGGAAGCATATGATATGGTACCACTAGCTAGCTAGATAGCCGGCCGAAAGTTAAGATGGCGGAGCACATTTTTGTAACCAATGCTGCCGGTTCTTTGTTTATGCACTCGTCGATGTATCTGCCTGAGTTTAGTCCACTAATTATTCATTTATTCCCTGAAAAGCCCCTTGGGCAGCATACCCCTCATTATGCATATGTCATGTGATGTGATGGGCACATTGAATCGAATAGGATTTAAAAAAAAAGGAATACTACGTTTCCTATGTCAGCTGGCCTGCGAATCTCCAGGCGTTGATTGATCGAGGAGCTATGCCTGCGTGCGTGCATGCATGTGCTGATGTCCAGCTGAAGGAGGAGACAGCACTATCATTACTCTTTTTTTTTTGAGGAGCACTAATTATTACTCCATGCCGATGGACTGTCCATCACCCTGGTAATGATGTACCTGGGCTGGCAAATCCTATTTGCCGCTCTGTGCGGCAAACTGCCGCGCCCTGCCATATAGAGATGGTGTAGCAAAAAAAATCATAACTAAAAAAAAACTTGCTTGGGGTGTTAAAAAAATGTTCATGTTTCAAAATGTTTTTCTTACTTGTGAAATGTTTGTGTTTTAAACAAATATTTGGTATTTCAAAAAATGATTCTGTTTTCAAAATTAGTTCGGGAATTTTCAAAAAGCAGAATTAACCAACAATATTCGCGGCCTAAAAAAATCTCAACTTCAAAATATGTCTGGAATTTTTATAAGATTTTAGCATTTTTGAAGAATTTATTCCACACTTTCCAAATTTATTTGCTTTTATTAAAAATATTCTTTTTTCAAGAATTCTTCTATTCTTTCAGAAAGGAGAACAAGCCGGTCTCTACGGAGACAAAGCTGCTACAGTACAACAAATCGCCATAGGGCGAAATTCGCTATATGGAACAGCCCAATAAGGAGTGTGCCTGTGCGATCACTCGGGTGTTTGAAGCAGCGAATCTAAAAAAAAGACTGTTTGACGCAGCGAGTGTCAACCTTTTTTTGTACGTAGTACCGATTGTGAAACTGGAGCTCCCCCTGAGCTTGTCGGTGCCGGTCGAATGAACGAATATTGATCTACTTTAAGCCCGCTTAAAATATTATAGTCTCTTCTCGGGTCCAAACTACAAGATGTAATTTTTGGGGATTCATAATTGGTTGAGGGGCGCAGCTATGTCCCAATCATTGCAGGCCAGTAGCTGGAGTCACCTCAGGGATGTGCTACTGGGCTGGGTTTTTTCCTTTTGTCCTCCAGTTTTTCTTCACATTTTCCCCCTTTTTTGTTGAATTCTTTTTTATTTTTTTTATTTCGAAAATATATATATCAAAAAAAATCTTTTTTATTAAATTTTTTTAAAATGTTCAATTATTCAACGATCGCAACGATCACATATGTGTTCGTCACATTTTGAAAAAAAATGTTTGCACAAATATAATGAAATGTTTGCACATGAAAAGAATATTTTAATCGTAAAAGATATGTAAATTTTTATTTGGGAAAAATGTTTAAGACCTATTTGAAATTAAATATTCAATTGAAATTTGTAAAATTACATATTTATTAGTGTTAAATGTATATAGAAAATGTTGTAGGTGAATAAAAAATGTTAGCCATGTACGTTTCTACCAAACGCAAAAAATGTTAGCCATGTACGTTTCTACCAAACGCAAAAATGTTCCTACCAAACGCAAAAAATGTAGAGCGTTTCTTAAAAAGTATACATATGTTTTTTCACGAAAAAAGTATACATATGTTGAAAGGAGAACCCGATAAAAGCAAGGTACGAAAAAAACATAAAAAATGATAAAACCACACAGAAACAAAGAAGCAAAAACAAAACCGTAGATAACCAAAAGGTAACAAAGGACACCACGGTATATAGAAGAAAAGAAAGGAAACCAAAGAAAACCAGTGAAAAAAAATAAAAATATAAAGAAGAAAAAATACCAAGGAAATACGGTGATAAAAGAAAAATAATAAGAAAAAGGCCGAAGCACAGTTTGCGACTACAATGACGATTTCTAAACGACTGCAGCTAATGTGCTGGCCCGGTTACTTCGCCGCTAGGCGATTTCTAAACGATACGTTGGGGAGCCTCGCGTCAAGGGGAGGCCACAACCTCGTTTTTTAACACTTTTTTTCAATTTTTTTACATCCGTTTATGGTTCTAGATGCTCTAAATAAATATATTATAAAATAGCACTTTACAATAAACATTTAAAAAGCGTTAACCAAGCATTTGAAAATTGTTAAATGTGTATAGATAAAAAGTTTCTCATACATACGAAAAATTTATAGAAGAAATATATAATGCGTGTGAAAAAAGTTGATGATGTATTGAAAAAGGTCAATCAAAGCATTTGAAAAAATGTTAAAGAATTATTTGATAAATGTGTATAGGAAAAAGGTTTACCATGTCAAAAAAAATCTTGTATTTGAAATTTTTAATCAAGCATTTGAATTGTTTTTCGATGTTCATAGAAAAATATTAAATATTGTTAATCTTTATATGAAATTTTTTAATCATATTGGCTGGCTAGTTGTTTCAGCAACTCGAAATGCTGTGACCAGGTATTAACCTTGTAAGGTGCTGGCTAGCAGAAGGATCAAACATCAAAGCAAACGGGAGCATTCATAACCCTATATCGTGCGGGGTTTGAATCATTTGCCCCAGGGTTGTCTCAATGGCTGCGTGCGGGTTTGATCATTTGCACTAGTTAATCTTTCTTCATTAAATTACTTATGTTGATTTGTCAGATACGGATATATCTAGCGTTAAAATAAGTCTGAATACATACGTATCTGAAAAAATCTAAACAAGTAATTGAGCGGAAGAATCATCATCTGACTTCATAAAGCAAAAACAAAAAGAAACATTTTTTATACCAGCGAATCCAAGTCCAGGACCATCTACTGCAAGCATGCGTGCGGGCGTGCGTGCGTACTAGGAGCCTGGCTTGCACCCACGGCTCTCGTCGCTGACGATCTCTCGTCTCTTTCATCTCCAGCCGGTCCATGCGCCGCCCACCTTACAATTGCAGTTGGAGTATCGTACGGACAATAAAGATCAATTTTTTCTTCTACTTCCTTGAGAAAACGATCCTGCCGCCCGACCCGAGTCTTCTATCCTTTGCTACGCCCTTTGTCGGGGCCGCGCAACTCGCCGCCCATGACCACGCACGCTTTGCTGCCACCCATCTTCCCTATCTCCTCCGAATCCTGTCAGTACCACACGACCCTCGACTCACCCCTTCAACTCCCACCCGGCATGATGCGGACGGGACCTCGTAGCCACTCCCTCTACTGCGGCCACGACCACCCACCCAACCTCGTATGTGCATCACGAATCCATACCATACCGTACCGTACGGAACACGATTCGTGGGGAACATTGGTGGATTTCATTTACTAGGCATGATCCACGTGCCGTGGAGCCTCTGCCGTCGGATCTAGAAAAAATGGACGGCTGAGATCGATTTGATGGGGGCAATCCATGGGAAGCCGAATTGACCAATGAGAAGCCAAGATCAAAGTCAACGCCGGAAGAAGCTCAAGATTCGCGAGCAGAGCACGCCGCAGACTTTCCCGGTCCTGCTCCGATGCCGTCCCGCTCGCTCGTCGCCGTCATCGGCGCGGGCGCGGCGGGCCTGGCGGCGGCGCGCGAGCTGCGGCGCGAGGGCCACGCGCCCGTGGTCTTCGAGCGCGCCGCGGCCGTGGGCGGCACCTGGCGCTACGACCACGAGGACGCCGCGGACCCGGCCGACCCGCTCGGCGCCGGCGGCGCGCACTCGAGCCTCTACGCGTCGCTCCGCACCAACCTGCCCCGCGAGAGCATGGGCTTCCTCGACTTCCCCTTCGTCGCGGGCCGCTCCTCCGCCGACCCGCGCAGGTTCCCCGGGCACCCGGAGGTGCTCCGGTACCTCGAGGAGTTCGCGCGGCGCTTCGACCTCCTCGCGCTGGTCCGGTTCGAGACGGAGGTCGTCAGCGTCCGCCGCAGCAGGGACGACGGCGCGGGCGCGGCGGGCTGGAGGGTGTCGTACCGCTCGAGGAGGCCCGACGGCGAGCCGGAGGAGGAGGAGGAGGTGTTCGACGCCGTGGTCGTCTGCAACGGCCACTTCACCGAGCCGCGCGTCGCCGCCATCGCCGGTAATTCCCTCGGCCCGATCCATTCTATCCCCCACTGATGGCTAGCACTAGCAGTAGGCAGTATGCAGCTAGTACTTGCGATCGATCCGATCTTTTTTGAGAACCATGAGTAGCAGTCTCAATGGAATAGTTACTTCAGGAGAGCCAGCATTCTTCGTAGTTACTCGTTGAGATATTTGTCCATCTGATTCAACAACACTGATGCGGTGTGAAGTGTGATGAGAAATTATTCAGGATTTGTCTGATGTCGGACACCAGAGGGAAACAGATCGACTGATTCGAGGCTCTAGGCACTGTCAACTTCAGTCCGATCCGACGACAGCACTGTCAACTTCCAGGATCACCACATCATTGTTAAATTTTGGCTAATTCTTTCTTACCATCCATTGTTGAGCAACGATCAATGCTTTGGCCTCGCTGATCCCTGGCTACCGCACCAATTCAGCTGTCGCCAGATTCAGAGAAGGAGGAGGCATTGTCAGAATTCAGCTTCACCGCCCCTGATTCCGGGCTTCCTTTAGCTCCTCAATCAAACCTGGTTAAAAACGCCGCCGATCCCGAGACAATGTCTTTTTGTTTCTTAGGTGCCAAGCTTGCCAGAGCAGGAACAGAGTTCTATTTCTGACAGTTTCAGATTACGGATCCAGCGACATCTGAAGCAAATCCTCTCCGGTGAACCTGAAACAGTCCTCATGGCTGCTCTCAAAGCTCTGCTCCTTGTGCAAGCAATCACAGCGAGGAACTCGTCCTCCATTTCATTGCCACAAAACTCACACATGTTCTCCTTGACAATTATTCTCCTGAAAGCATACTGTTTTGTGACAAGGGATTGAGTGGGCAACACGCCAGCCAAATATTTAGATTTTCTCATGGATTCTAGCTTTCCAAATCAGCTCCCAAATGTTTCTATCACCCGCATCCCTAGAAGAGCTAGAGGCAGCAGATGTACCATTGTTTTTTGATCTCATGCCAATTATATGCACTTTTGACAGTGAAGACTCCGGACTTTTCATAGTGCCATGCTACACAGTCCTCTACCATATTTGAGAGACTTCTCATTTTGCAGATCTCTTCCGTGTCAAATGGCTGTAAATTTTGGTTGATCAACTCTGTGTTCCACTCACTTGTATCTAGATGCACGTTGATTAACTTACCAAAGCCTCGGTCTCCTTATAAATTCCGTAGTTCTGAGTCCCTCTTTTCTAGCTATCCATTGGTCCCTCTGAATCTGAATGCTTCTTCCGTTTCCCACTCACCAAATCAGACCTCTTTTTAAGAGCTCAAGGCCAAATTCGATGCCTCTCCAGGCTGGAGACGCGTCCGAGGAGAAGACTGTATCCAGAAGATTTCCATGTGGGTAGTATTTGGACTTCAGCACTTTAGCACAGAGGCTATCTGGATTCTGGATAAGTCTCCAACCTTGCTTAGCCAACAAGGCTTGGTTGAATAAATGCATCTAATGGAAACCTATACCACCGTCCCTCTTAGGTTTTGTCATGCATCCTAGGACATGCAACGAACCTTGCGCTGATCATCTTTATCGATCCCCACCAGAAATCTCTTATGGTTTTCTCATACTTTTCACAAAAGCCTATGTCCAACTTGAACACTCCCATGACATATCTTGGCAATGCCTGGACGACAGCTTTAATGCTGACTTTTTTTTGCCTCCAGGGACATGAACCTCTCATTCCAATCATTGCACCTTGATCCCAAATCTGTCCATGATTGGTTGGAACTTGTCATTCTTCATTCTTCCTTCAGACGTGGGCATGCCCAAATATTTACTTTCAAATGAGGAGGATTCCATGCCCAAGATTATCCTAATCTCTTCTCTGACTCGTTACGGGCAAGCTTCTGTAAACAAAAGAGAGCATTTACTTTGACTGAGGAGCTGCCAGGTACATCTTTGGAATAACTCCAGTACATCATTGATTCTCTTGGTATGCACAACTGAGGCCTTGAAGAAGAGACGAGATTTGATATTCCTGGGCTCCCTCGAGCAATCTTTAAGGGGAGAAGAGATCCGTTGTAACCTCCTTGTTAAGCAAGCTAGCCAGCCCATCAGCCACGGACAAGAAAAGGTAAAGACTCGATGGGTCACCTTGTCTTAAGCCCCTCGAGGGGGTAAAAGCCTCCAACAATTCACCATTGCATCTCACCGGTCGATATGATTTGCTGACGTACAATTTCGTAGTGCAGGCATCCATTGCTGGCCCGGGAAACAGATGCACAGCCACAGCTACCGCGTGCCTGATCCATTTCGCGGTCAGGTGCGTCGTCCACAATGTGTACTACTGTTCATTGTTATTACTCGATCGTGATTAACATGCTAACTTACTAATTAGTTACTATTGTATTATCGGTGTCTAGGTTGTGATGGTGATAGGGTACCACCCGAGTGGGATGGACATCTCGAGAGACATCGCTGGTGTGGCCAAAGCGGTCCACGTCGCCATGCGATCAGAACCTCCTTATCAAATGCACACTACTACTGCCACTGGCCATGCCAACCTGTGGCTCCATTCCTGCACGGTACCCGCCGTATACTATTCTACACACTTGTTTTTTAATTTTTTTTAATATACCTAGATGATACCCCACGTATTGCTACAGTTTGGCCATAATATATATATATATACATTTCAGTAAGATTTTGTTGTATAGAACATGAATAATTGAATTATTATTATGAGGCTAATAAATACATGTAATTTATTGGATCTTTGGTTATTGTATAGTTTGAAAATATTTGTTAAATATAAATAGGATGATAAACCTTTTCTCATGTATGATTGCATATGTTGAGGCTTTCCCCCTGCATGGTTACATGCTGAGGTGACTTATTTGAATATCTGTAAGAAATAGGAGTTTATGTTAACGAGGATCACCTAGCCAGTAGTTATTTAGGATTTGGTTCGCACAATGTTCAGATGCAAACATTTTGCAGATTGAGCGGGCAGAGGAAGACGGTAGCTTGGTGTTCCAAGACGGGAGCAAGATCAAAGCTGATGTCATCCTGCACTGCACTGGGTATGTACGTTACAACCGATTGTCAAATTATGTGTGAGATGATTGACGGATGGTTTAAGCTAATTGCGTTGACGAATTGGTGGCTTGCTTGCAGATACAAGTATAACTTCCCGTTCCTAGGTGACAGCGACGACGAACTGGCCGGTGCAATCTCCGTGGACGACAACCGCGTTGGCCCGCTGTACAAGCACGTATTCCCGCCAATGTTGGCTCCTCACATCTCCTTCATCGGATTACCCTTCAGGGTCAGTCAATCAACACCTTTATTAGTTAATAATGGAATTTGGTCATGTGATGGATAGACAGCCCCTCAACCACGCTTGTTTAGAAATTTGATATATGAAATTAATTAATGCATATATATGTTGATATGTCTGGACTGATGCATCGTCTATCTGGGCAGACGATCCCTTTTCTAGTGTTTCAGCTCCAAAGCAAGTGGGTGGCCGGTGTTCTGTCGGGAAGACTCGAGCTCCCATCACAAGAGGCCATGATGCGGGATGTGGATGCGTTCTACTCGGACATGGAAGCTCGCGGATGCCCCAAGAGACGCACTCATGATCTGGGACAAGGCATTCCGGTACATATATATGCATATCCATCTACATATGCATAATCAACTGATAGTTCTAACCTGATTGATTTGGGGTTCCTAGTTTGAGTATGAGGATTGGGTGGCGGAGCAATGTGGGGTGGGGAGGATGGAAGGGTGGAGGAAGGGCATGTTCGTTGCGACGTGTAAGAACCTGGCCGATCGCCCGGACAGCTACCGGGATGAATGGGACGACGGCCACCTGTTGCCACAGGCGCATCAGGATTTCACCAAGCATTCCTGCCTGACCGATCAATATTGAATAGCAGCCACTGAATTGTTTGGCTTGGAGTCACAGGGAATTTTGTATTGAATAGCTCTTTCTTTCTTCTTTTTAACACAGGGAAGGCGCCATCAAGCGCCAAAGATTCATTCAACTCATAGACAGTATACAACATGTATTACATGGTCATTATTTATACTGGCTGGCTAACTGTTTCAGCAACTCCTTCAGTTTCCATATGCGAAATGCTGTAACCTGGTATTAACTTTGTACAGTGTTGTACAGTACTGGTGCTTCCTCTGTTTTTTTTTTCAGGGATATCCTTTCCATTTTAGGGGATTTTGAGGCTATCCTTAGAGCATCTCTAGCAGACCCCGCAAAAAGCCCTGACCCGCAAAATAACCGTCAAAATACGGGTCGGTGCGGAAAATCCCGCCTGAATAAACCCCGCAAACGTGGTCGGCCCGTAAATTTTTTTGAGGGGCACGGCAAAATCTTGATCCCAACCAGCGAATACGCGGGTCCCTCCTGGCCCGTCGGTGCCCTGCATATAGCGGGAGCGGTTGGTGGGCAGGACATTTCAACGAGGCTAGGTTGTCCTCCGCCCCCCTCCCCCCGCGTCGGCGGGCCGGAAAGTTGTGGATCTGCGGTCCTTTGTTGCGGGCGGCCGGATTTGGCTTTTTCGGCCGCCGGTGGCTGCTCCAGCCGATGGAATGATCGGGTAGCATCTTGCGCAACCCCCGCAGTCGCATCGCTGCATGCAGGTACGGGTTTGTCCTGTCGCCGCCACCGACGGTTTGCGGGCATGGATTCAGCCGGCCGTCCGCCGGGCTCGGCGCTCGCGCAGAGGCTCTGTGGCTCGCCGATGCCGCTCATACAGTGCGACGACTGCACGGGGACAGTGCCATGGCTAATTTCAGGCACACTGAAGCACCCCGGATGGGTGTTCTTCAAATGCGAAAACCACGGGGTACGTGCTGTTTTCATTCGACTTTGGCACCGCATTCTTTGGTTCAATCGCGATAGCTCATTTCGAACTTCATCATGTGCGTAGGAAGATGGAAATCGCGATAGCTCATTTCGAACTTCATCATGTGCGTAGGAAGATGGATGCTCATTTTGATTTTGGGAAGGCGAATACATTGATTTATTGATAGAAATAAACTTAATAGACGTTCGTGCACTCCTTAGTAGAATCAAAGGCAATGAAGCGGCTGCATGTGCAACTAGAGGGGAGGCAACGTCTACTTCTTTAGAACCAAAGATGAAGAATGAAGAATACAAAATCAAGAATCCACAGATCAACAATGAATGCATGAAAAAGATATTGGTCCAACTAGTGGGAGCAGTTATGAAAGTTGGAAATATTTTAAAATGCATAATTGTGGTTTTTGTTTTCTTTGGTCTTGCTATTCTAGCAAAGATTTCTTGATGTCCTATGCATCCACTGTTGTTGGAAAGCAAACAAATGCATTATGTTGTGTCAAATTGAGGTGCAAATTTAGGATTTGCGAACCGGCGGGAGCGGTGCCAGACCAGGTCCCGCAAAGGCAACCCGTAAAAAAGCATATTCCGCGAATATCTTTTTATACTGGTCGGTTTTGCGGGGTCTACCTCTGCGGTCGTCCGCGCCGGCCCGCAAAAACCGTTTTTCCGTGAACTGCAAACGTGTTTTGCGGGTCGGCGGAATGCGAGGTCTGCTAGAGATGCTCTTATGTTTGTGCATGTGCCCACCCATGCATGTGCCCAGGGCTATCCTTTCCATTTTAGGGGAGCTCTTATTATTTAACACAATACCGCGCGGGTGGGCTGGCCCAACAACAGCGCTCCGATGCACGATAGTAACAGAAAAAGAGGAAAAACTGCTTCCCGCTGTTTGCCATAATTTTTTTATAGCAGATTAAAAATATATTACTAAAACCTGCTAAATTGACAGTTTTTTTAAAAACTACTGATGAATTAAGAAAATAGTACTTAGAACAAATATTTACGAATTTTATAAGAAATGTAGAATTTAGAAATGTTTGTGAATTCTTATACTGTCTGCAAAATTTAGAAAAATACAGGAATTTAATAATTTTCATGAATTTGGAACCCAGAAAAAGGTGAAAAAGATAATCAAAAGGAAGTAAACTGGCAAAAATATTAAACAAAGGTACCAAAAACAGCTAAAAAGGAAAAACATATGCAGAAAACGAAATTATAAAATAAAAATGAAACGGAAAAAGAAAGAAAAAAGCAGATTTTTTTCTATAATACATGAATTGTTCTTTTCATGCATAACTATAGTTATAGACATGTGTACATTTTTCCCAAAATACACTAACATTTTACGTTTTACATATATGTGAATTTTTCTTCATTTAAAATAAGAAATTTTTTGTTGAAACATTTTACATAAAATCTAGGAAATACTTTTTTGAGATTAATGGGTTGATTTAAGCCTGTTCATAAGGACATATACAATGGTAGACGTTAATCGAGGCCCTTAGAGAGAAAAACTAAATTCAGGTAATTAAAAAAAAATCTAAGTGCTCTGTCTTTAGGCGCTAATCAGAGTCGCAAAAACATATCACAAAAAAGGCCCAGTGCTATGTGTCTTGCTCATGCATTAAAAGGAAAGAGGAAGCGCTCGAACATTAGTTGGCATCGATGCCGAAGGTGACCCTAGGAATTAAAGGCCGAATTGCCGATCGGCCGGGAATTATTCCCTGACGCTCTTCGCTAGCGCCCAGCGTTGGAGATGCCCTAAGTGGTTGCTGCAGGCAAGCTGTTGCGTGCAATGGACGAGTTGGTTATATGAGTGCTCTTTTGGTGGAGGCCACCTAACTAACTTGTACCCACTCTAAAAAAACCTAACTGATATGTACACTCATTGATGAGGTGCTTGGTATGTATGGGATTGGTGGAAGACAAGGCAACGTGTTGGTGATCAGGTTCAAGTACCCAAGTGATTAGCTACGATCGATAATTGTCCTTATGACAAACTTGGAGATGATGTTGAAGGAGAAGAGATGGCTGTGAAAGCCATTTGAAGAACCCCGTGAAGCTCAATGTCAATATGTCGTGTGACGAGAGCACCCGAAGTGGCGCCACGGGCGTCATCACATGAGATTGCAGGAGTTTCTTTAGTGGCGCCACAAATCAACAAATTACAGACACATATGATGTTGAATGTGTGGAATCATAGGCTTTGAAGAATGGGCTCCTGTTGGCAATTCATTTAGGCTGTAATATAATTGTTGTTAACTTTGATAGCCAGTTGGTGATCAAAGCGAGGATGCAGGGCAGAGCATTTCTTTCAAAGTAAAGCTCAAGACAACCCCGGCTTCAAACTAACGAGCAGACGGAGGGAGTACGTAGCAGGTTCCCTGATCTTCGTCATTTGAGGCGGCTGATAGTGACTGAAAAATGGAAAATGTAAAGAGAGGCGACTGTGCCAAGCAGCAGAAGCAACTAGTTTCGTATCTCAATGCGAGAACTCTAACGATGAAAACGGTTTGGGATTTGGACGCATGATTCAAGCTATAAAATATTTTGAATAAACGAATCTAAAAAAAAAAGGAAAACACACAGGCTGCAAAAAGTAGAGTCACTTGTTAGCGCCCGAGAAAGTGGGATGACCATTGCCAGGGGTACCATTAACAAGTGATTATGAAATCAGAGCCGGCGACACATAACCCTATATGTATGGGCGAGACATAATACAAATCAGTACGGGCGGGAAACAAGAGCTCTTATTCATAATCCCATATCGCGCTGCTGTGCTTGGCCAAGATAAACGCTCTGCCACAGGAAACAGAAAACCCGGCTCCTACTCTTTGCCTTGGTTTTCTTTCAAAAATAAAATAAATATATTACTAAGACCTGCTTCAGTAATGGATTTGTTGATGAATTTTAAAAATGGACTTAATATTTTGTTTATAAATTTAGGAAGAAAAATATATTTTTGAAAATATTCATAAATGCTTACATTATTCTCAAATTTAAAATAGAATACAAGAATTCAATATATTTTTATGAATTTGAAACCCTAAAAAAGGTAAAAAAAAAGATATTCAAAAGGAAGTAACTGGCGAAAAATAAATAAAAGAAATCACGAAAAGGGAAACCCGAATGCAGGAAAAAAAAATATGAAACAGGAAAACGAAAGAAAAAGTCAGATTTTTTCTGTAATATAATAATTTTCTTTTTCCATGTATAACTATAGTTTTCAAATGTATGTAAATTTTCTCCAAAATACACTAACATATATTTTGTATGTATGTTTGTTTGTTTGTATGTATGTGTGTAAAATATGAATTCTTTTTATTGATATATAATATCAGTGGATTTAGTAAAAACTCTACCCGATTAGCGAGTCGCACTAAGACGGTCCATAAGTAGTTGCTGGCGAGCTGTTGCTCTGAATGGACGAGGCATATGGGTTCTCTTTTGGTGGAGGCCACATAATTAAGTTGTACACCATTGATTTCCTCAAAAGATAAAAAAAAGACGTACGCTCTTTGATGTGGGTGCTTGTTACATACTCCCTCCATTTTTTTAGTCTGCATATAAGGTTTGGTCAAAGTCAAGCTTTATAGAGTTTGACTAACTTCATATTAAAAAATATAAACATTCACAATATAAAATCAATATTATCTGATGCACCATGAAACGTATTTTCGTACTATATAGTTTTAGTATTGTAGATGTTTATACTTTTTCATATAAATTTGGTCAAACTCTGCGTAGTTTGACTTTGACGAAATCTTATATGCGAAGTAAAAAGAAACAAAGGGAGTACGTGGAAGGGAAGAGAAGGTATTAATGTTGAATGTGCAAAATTGTAAGCTTTGAAGAATGGGCTCATGTTGGCAATTCATTTAGGTTGCAGTAGAGTTGTTGTTAACACTGATAGCTAGTTGGTGATTGATGCGATAATGCAAGGCGGATCACTTTTTAGAAGGTGCTCCGGCTCAGCATCGAGGAGTCCAAATGCCCCGCGAGGGCGGCCTCCCGGGCAAAAGTAGCCCGACTAAACAAGGAGCAAGCTTGCGTTGTCCAACATCCAGTCGGGATCATCTCTTCCTCCTCATCCTCTTCCTCGTCTGATAGTGGCATGCTGAGAGACGACGACAATGACTCCCCTTCGGCGGCGGACACCTACGCCGAGGAGCACAACCGACACTCCAGTGACCCCAAGAAGAATGGATCTGTGAGGAAATGGTGAAGTCTGGCGCCCTACCCCTCTGTTTATCTATCATTTGTATCTAGGTGTGGTGATGAACCTGTACATTTTTGGTTGGATTGTAAACCGGATCTATGCTATGTTGTTATGTTCAAATGTGATCTATGTTCATCTCACATTGCATGGGTTGTATGGATTTGGGAGGGGGGAGGCTGCCTCGCGGACAAATAACGGGTGATCGGTCACAGTCCACGGACCATAGGAGGCCAAATTTGACTCTCATGATTGTAGATGCTCTAACAGATATGTTACACACATCCTAACTAATGGACCTGCCAAGCAGCTGATGTATTCCTGTATGCGCTTGGATCTCAATGCTTTCAAACCGGTGAAGACGACTAAAACAAGTTTGTGGTCGGTCAACTGCCCCCAATTTTGTTTTGAGGACTAGCGGTCTAGCTGGTCCAAAATATAGGAGAAGCAGCTGGTAGTCTTATAAGAGCATCTCCAGCAGGCGCTAAAAAGAGCTTCGTGTGCTAAAAATTCGTTTTTTTAGGCAACGAACAGCTCCAATAGATGCTATAAAATATTGCGCACGCTACAAAGTTTTGGGCACGTGCTGAAAAATGCTATCGCACGCAGCATATTTTAGCCTCATGATTGTGCGCGCTCACAATTTGCACTACGTGCTTTTTTTGCGCACGCGTTTTTGGGCGTCTGCTAAAGTAATGTTGGTCCTGGTGTATTAAAAATGTTGCAGTGGCACGCTATAACTTTTATTGGGCGTGAAATTTTTGTGCAGCTGTTGAAGATGCTCTAAAGAAGATGCTCTAAAGAAACTAAAGATTGTGTTGAGTAAATAGGCAATTTCTCGATTAAATTAATCCACGAGTAAATCACTAGCATGGCATTGACTAAGTTGATGATGTACCGACTTTGATCAAAACATGCACGTACTAAGCAAACAGTAGACAAATCTACACATACTGCTAGTACTGCTAATATGAAAATAATCAGGAGCGGGATAAACGAGTTATACCCTCCAAGAGGCCATCACGAGGCAGCGGCTTTGGTGGCAGCAGCGGCATCCTCGGCGGCCTTCTTGTCGGCTTCAGCTTTCTCGGCGGCGGCACGGTCGGCGTCGGTGGACATGGTGATGATGAAGGCGACGCGGACGTAGAAAGTAGACGATCGGGCGGCGATCGCGTAATCGCTGCCCAAAAACCTATTCGCCCCTCACCCCGTACAGGAACCAGAAGGGTGTGGTTTCGGAGACCTGCTCTCCCGTCGACCGTGTACACGGCGGACGGGATGGAGTCACCGGCGGCAGCAGCAGCAAATGAACGATGGTGGGCGTGCGCGTGAGCAGATGTGATCTGTTCGTGGCAGCTAGGGTTAGGGGACGCAACACACTTATATAGACGCGGCAGCGTGGAGAGCGTGGGCTTGACCCACGTCCGAGTCGTGACAGCCCACGATCCGACGTCTCAGATCGTGGCCCTGCTGTCAGAACCTCTCCGTTAGTGACTGGCAAAAATAAGCGCATAGGTGTGAGCTCGGCTCGGCTCATTCCCGCAACCCGCGTGGCGTGGCGTGGCGTCGTGACGAGGCGAGGCGAGGCGAGGCGAGGCGGGCGGCGGAGGAGGAGCGCGCGATGGCCTCTTCTCTTCTCAAGCTCCAATAGCATGTAGAAGAGAAACCCTTATAAACCACTCCAACTCTCCTTCCACTTCCGGGGTGGGACTAAACTTCCCACCACACCTAGTGCCATATAACCCACATGGGCCCTTAGAGATTTTTCAGAAATTGCAATATGGGCCTAGAGCCCATCTCAGATTTCAGCAATCCCTCACCAGATCTCGAGGGCTCATTGTGTCCTCTGTTCCAAATACTGTTTTGATATACTAGTGTTTCAATGAAGACCTGTTAAGGTTGAGCTTCACCTAGAGCAAGTAGCTACACTCCTTCACAACTGAACAATGACTATGCCTTGAATTGTCGGGCTTAGGCGTAAAAGTTTCACCCCATGTCTTACTAGTCTTGGGCTGCAGAAGGCTGACCCCTCGGTGGAGCATATAAGTCACACTCTGGCCTATTCATAAGCTTACTAGAGATCACCCCAATCTCATAGACCGTGACTAGCAGTCGGGCTCACATAGGTATGTTCCTCCAAAGATCGCTCTGTAGGATAGTATCTTGCTTATACATATAAGCCTTGGAACACATTAAGACAGTAGTCATCCTTCCATACAGTTTCGAGAGTATTGCATCTAAAACGGAGTGGGTTAGTAAAGTTACTCTCCTCAGTTCACCACTGGTTTGTTTTCCCAGGTCCTACTTCACGGGATCTCCGATCACATAGGTTGGGTTACCACCATGGTAACTCATGTGGGTCTCATACCCATCTCCCTCGATGCACTATCTATCACTACACGTGATAGCCCTTTCGTAAAGGGATCTACCAGATTCTTAGTCGTATGGACATAGTCCAACGCTATTACTCCGGAGTTTCTTAATTTTGTGACAGCTTTTAATCTCATTCTTATATGTTTGTTGGACTTCATGTTGTCCTTTGAACTCTTCACCTTCGATGACAGTCTGATTATCATAGTTCATAAGGATAGCCGGAACCGATTTATCAACCAGTGGCAGGTCCATCAAAAGATCTCGAAGCCATCCTGCTTCAACACCAGAAGTGTCTAATGCTGTTAATTCTGCTTCCATTGTCGATCTCGTTAAGATCGTTTGCTTGCAAGACTTCCAGGAAACAGCGCCACCTCCAAGAGTAAACATATACCCTTTTGTGGCCTTCATCTCATCAGCATCAGAGATCCAATTCGCATCACTATACCCTTCAAGTACCGACGGGTCTCCGGTATAGTGAAGTCCATAATTCATAGTACCTTTCAGATAGCGCATAACTCTTTCAACAGCATGCCAATGCACATCACCCGGTTTGAAACAAATCGGCTCGGTTTGCTCACAGCAACGCGATGTCGAACCTCGTTAAGCTCGCTAGGTACATCGATGAACCAATGATTTGAGAATATCTCAATTGATCTTTAGCCATGCCTTTGGACTTTCGAATCAACACGCTAGGATCATATGGTGTTTGAGATGGTGTGCAGTCCGAATATCCAAAACGACACAACACCTTCTCAACATAATGGGATTGCAGAAGTGTGATCCCACCCTCATTATCTCTCAGTAGCTTGATGTTCAAGATAACATCAGCCACACCAAGATCCTTCATCTCAAAGTTCTGAGACAGAAACGACTTAACCTCCTCAATGACTTTGAGGTTGGTTCCGAATATCAGTATGTCATCAACATACAAGCACAGTATAACTCCTTCGCCCCCACCATGGCGATAGTATACACATTTGTCAGCTTCATTAACAACGAAGCCAACAGATGTCAGAGTTGTATTAAACTTATCATGCCATTGCTTAGGTGCTTGCTTCAGGCCATATAAAGATTTCAGCAACCTACACACCTTTCTTTCCTGACCATCTATCACAAAGCCATCTGGCTGTTGCATGTAGATTTCCTCATTTAGCTCTCCATTCAGAAAAGCCGTCTTGACATCCATTTGATGGACGAGAAGACCATGTGAGGCCGCCAACGAGAGTAATACTCGAATGGTGGTCAGTCTAGCCACAGGTGAATAAGTATCGAAGAAATCTTCCTCTTCTTTCTGGTCATAGCCCTTGGCCACAAGCCTAGCCTTGTACTTTTCAATCGTACCATCGGGCCTAAGCTTTTTCTTGAACACCCACTTACATCCCAATGGTTTGCAACCATAGGGACGCTCAGTGATCTCCCATGTCCCGTTAGCCATGATGGAATCCATCTCGCTGCGGACCACATCCTTCCAGTAGTCAGCTTCTGGAGAGGCATACGCTTCTGAAATAGAAGTGGGAGTATCATCCACGAGGTACACGAAGAAATCATCACCAAAGGTCTTTGCAGTCCTTTGTCTCTTGCCCCTATCAAGGGTTTCCTCGTCATCCTCCTCAGGATTTTCATCATGTGTTCGTTCATAATATTCCATAGGAATGGCAGGCTCAGGAGCTGTCTCCTCAGATTCCTGTCTAGAAGTGCTTTGCATATCTCTCATGGGAAAAATATCCTCAAAGAATGTAGCATCCTTAGACTCGACAATTGTACCGACCTTCTGGTCAGGCACCTCAGATTTCACTACTAGAGATCTATAGCCAACGCTGTTCTTAGCGTAGCCCAAATTAACGCAGTCCAAAGTCTTGGGTCCAAGCTTACGCTTTTTGGGGATCGGCACATTGACTTTCGCCAAACAGCCCCAAGTACGCAAGTACGAGAGTGTTGTCCTTCTCTTTGCCCATTTCTCATAGGGAGTGATCTCATTATCCTTTGTCGGAACTTTATTTAGGACATGACATGCCGTCAATATAGCCTCCCCCCACCATGCCTTGGATAAACCCGATGTATCTAACATGACGTTAACCAGATCAGTTAGAGTACGGTTTTTCCGCTCGGCAACCCGTTTGACTGGGGAGAATAGGGAGGCGTCCTCTCATGAATAATGCCGTGTTCCGCATGTAAGAATCAAACTCACTCGAGAAGTACTCTCCACCACGATCTGACCGGATTCGTTTAATTTTCTTTTCAAGTTGATTCTCAACTTCTGCCTTATAGATTTTAAAGTAGTGTAGAGCCTCATCTTTAGTATTTAACAGATATACAGAGCAATATCTAGTGGAATCATCTATCAATGTCATGAAGTATTTCTTTCCGCCTTTAGTCAACACACCATTCATCTCACAAAGATCAGAATGTATGAGTTCTAATGGTGCCAAGTGTCTCTCCTCCGCGGCCTTGTGAGGCTTGCGAGGTTGCTTAGCTTGCACACATGATAGGCAATTAGAACCTTTGGCTAAAGTGAAACTCGGGATTAAATCCAATTTGACTAGCCGCGTCATAACACCGAAACTAATGTGACAAAGACGTGAATGCCAAACTTCAGATTCATTAACATTCAATGAATATGGTTCACGACTTTATTACAAAAATCTCTGCGAGGAAAGGCGGAACATCCCTCCGCTCTCATAACCTTTTCCAACAAAGAGTCCATATTTCGTAACAACTAATTTATTAGACTCGAAAACCAACTTAAACCCTTCTCTACATAGAAGGAGCCACTAACGAGGTTCTTCTTGATGGCGGGACATGCTGCACGTTCTTCAACTGCACGATCCTTCCAAGTAAACTTCAGATCGACCGTGCCAACACCATGAACAGAAGCACTCGCGCCATTCCCCATCAATACGGACCCGTGACCTGTGACCTGGTAAGAAGTGAACAATGAAATGTCAGCACACACATGAACACTTGCACCTGTGTCCACCCACCAATCGGTGGGCTGAAACACTGAAAAAACAGTAAATAGATTACCGTACCCAGATGCAGCATTCTCATTGTTGCACACAATCATGTTGACAGACTTGGAGTCCTGTCCTGACTTCTTATACTTGTTTGGGCACTTGTTGGCCCAATGTTCAACCGAACCACAAGTAAAGCAGCCCTCATCCTTCTTGTTCTTCTTGAAGGTCTTCTTACCCTTCTTCTTAAAGTCGGTATTGTGCTGGACACCGTTCTTTCCCTTGGGCTTGTGGGAGTTGAAGTTCTTCTGGTTCACCATGTTGGCGACAGAAGTTCCTTCGGCCCCTTTTCCGTGCGAGTCCTTTGCCCTTGAATTCTGCTCGACACTCAGATGGCCAATGACATCCTCCACAGAGAATTCACGCCTCGATGTTTCAGAGTGGTGGCAAAGTTCCTCCAGAATTGGGGAGCTTAGCGATTATGCAGCCCGCGACAAACTTGCCCGTAACTTCGCACTTCGAAGCTCAAGCTCCTTAACAATGCATATTATCTCATGAGCCTGCTCCGATGACAGGGCGGTTCTCAACCATCTTGTAATCGTGGAACTGCTCTATAATATACATCTCGCTCCTGCATCGGCGGCCCGAACTTAGATTCGGCGCCTCCCACAAGTCCTTGGCGACATGCACATGTAAATATGCGTCGACCAGTTTATCTTCGATCATGCTAAGAACTGCTCCGGGAAACACAATGGTTGCCTCCCTGAACGCCTTCTCCTGTTCAGGAGCAATCGTTCCCGTGGACACACCGGTGACCCAGAACACGTTCATAGCCGTGAGCCATAAAGTGGTCTTTGTCTGCCAAGGCTTAAAATACGTACCGGTAAACTTATCCGGTTTCAGTGCAGCGGCAAAGCCACTTGCCGAAAAATTCCTACACATAGTAGGTTTTTGGATTGTTGAGTAAATAGGCAATTTCTCGATTAAATTAATCCACGAGTAAATCACTAGCACGACATTGACTAAGTTGATGATGTACCGACTTTGATCTAAACATGCACGTACTAAGCAAACAGTAGACAAATCTACACATACTGCTAGTACTGCTAATATGAAAATAATCAGGAGCGGGATAAACGAGTTATACCCTCCAGCAGGCCATACAGAGGCCGCGGCTTTGGTGGCGTCGGTGGACATGGTGATGATGAAGGCGACGCGGACGTAGAGGAAGTAGACGATCGGAAGCGAGCAGTCGCGTAATCGCTGCCCAAAAACCTATTCGCCCCTCACCCCGTACAGGAACCAAAAGGGCGTAGTTTCGGAGACCTGCTCTCGGGATGGAGTCACCGGCGGCAGCAGCAGCAAATGAACGACGGTGGGCTCATCCCCACAGCCCGCGGCGCGCCGAGGCGGGCGGCGGAGGAGGAGCACGCGAGGGCCTCTTCTCTTCTCAAGCTCCAATAGCATGTAGAAAAGAAACCCTTATAAACCACTCCAACTCTCCTTCCACTTCCGGGGTGGGACTAAACTTCCCACCACACCTAGTGCCATATAACCCACATGGGCCCTTAGAGATTTTTCAGAAATTGCAATATGGGCCTAGAGCCCATCTCAGATTTCAGCAGATTGAGGCTCCACTTGAAAAAGACGAGACACGCGACGACTGTGCAAAGCAGCAGAAGCAACTGGTCGTATATAAAAGAAAAGATTCCCGCAAGAACGGAAAATGGCCAGCTCGATCAACTGCTCCGGCCACATGAAAAAGAAGACACACGCGACGACGAGAGAGCAAGCCAGCCGAGACTTGAGGCTTTTCCTCCTCCGATGCCATCGTCGCGCGTCGCCGTGATCGGCGCGGGGGCGGCCGGCCTGGTGGCGGCGCGGGAGCTGCGGCGCGAGGGCCACTCCCCCGTCGTCTTCGAGCGCGCAGCCGGCGTGGGCGGCACCTGGCGCTACGACGACGCGGCCTCGGCGGACCCGCTCGGCGCCGGGAGCGTCCACGGCAGCCTCTACGCGTCCCTCCGCACCAACCTGCCCCGCGAGTGCATGGGCTTCCTCGACTTCCCCTTCGTCGCCGATGATGGCTCCGTTGACCCGCGCAGGTTCCCCGGGCACCAGGAGGTGCTACGGTACCTCGAGGCGTTCGCGCGGCGCTTCGATCTCCTCGGGCTGGTCCGGCTCGAGACGGAGGTGGTCAGCGTCCGCCGCAGGGTCGACGGCGCGGGCGCGGGCGTGGCGGGCTGGACGGTCTCCTACTGCTCGAGGAAGCTCGCCGGCGGGGAACTACAGGAGGAGGAGCAGTCGGAGGTGTTCGACGCCGTCGTCGTCTGCAACGGCCACTTCGCCGAGCCCCGCCTCGCCGAGATCGCCGGTAAGCTAGCATGTAACGTGGTACTGCTCAGTGGTCAGTGAAGTAACTAGTAAAATGTTCATGGCGGTCGATCCATGAACCATGTGCAGGCATAGACGCTTGGCCGGGGAAGCAACTGCACAGCCACAGCTACCGTGTGCCCGACCCATTCCACGGCCAAGTGCGTATCATCTACTCACTTTGTTTTTATCTTACTTTCATACTAGCTTTGTCCTAATTAAATCCAACTTTGTAAAGTCTTACCTAGCTTGTTTATACTAGATGACAATAATAACCATTTACAATAATAAGTAACGATGAATCTAATATATTGATTTGGTATTTCAATGTTAATGTTTTTGTATGAAGTTGGACAAAGAATGACTACTTAAGGGATATAAGATAAATCTAATATGCAAAGTAAATAAAAACAAAGGGAATATAATCCTTGCATCACCTGAATTTCTTGTTAATTTTTGACTGACCGGCAGCACATGAGGAACAACTGCATGTTAATTGTATGTTATTCGTGGCTAGCTTAGGTCGTGGTGGTGATAGGATACCACCCCAGCGGGATGGACATCTCGAGGGACATCGCCGGCGTCGCCAAAGAGGTCCATGTCGCCATTCGAGCGGTTCCTGCTGAGATGCAGAGCGCCACTGCCCATGCCAACCTGTGGCTACATCCCATGGTAATTACTAGTTGGTACTACAATGTAGCATCAGCAACTTCATTATTCTCAATTGCGATGCTAAATATCCTGTCAGACACAATCAGCAACTTCGTTTTGCTTCTTACTATGTGGAAAATCTGAGATGCAAGAAATAAAAAAGGTCTTCCAAGACTTAGAGGTCCGCCCACAAACCAAAATCAGAGACATTATCGAAGATCTTACTGAATGATCACTGGTCACATAGTTTTAAAACTGATATGCTTGTGCTTACGGGTCACGCCGGTCTGTGGCGATTACCTCTCTTCACGCTTTGTGTGACACGTACACCCTGTAAACTTAACTTAACACAGTTTGAAATACACCCTTCCCCCCTCCCCTGACCATTTCTGAAGAAAAACAGAACTACTCCCTCCATTCTATAATGTAAGACCTTTTCTGACACTAGTTTATTATAGGACGGAGGGAGCATATAGTATCATCATCACGCCCAAATCCAATTCCCACATCACCGATCAAGCTAGAGATGTACTGTTTATTGCAGATTGAATGTGCCGAGGAAGATGGCAGCGTGGTGTTCCAGGATGGCGGTCGGGTCAAGGCGGACTCAATTGTGCACTGCACAGGGTAAGTTTATATATATGTATATATCACCACAGACTAATTCTGGATGCAATCGTGCTCGTACATGGTCGGTAATTACATATGTTGGCGGATGTGCATTTATTTTTTTTAGAAAAGGAGGATGACCCCCGGCCTCTGCATCTGGGCGATGCATACGGCCACTTTATTAATTATTCTGACAAGACGTCATACATAGGTACAAGTACGGGTTCCGGTTCCTGGAGGAGGATGGTATAGTGAGCGTGGACGACAACCGCGTGGGTCCGCTTTACAAGCACGTGTTTCCGCCAAAGCTGGCCCCTCACATCTCCTTCATTGGATTACCATTCAAGGTCGGTCGGCCGATCAGTAGCTTAATTTGCGTACTATTGGAATTGGTATCCCATATATAGCTTAAATGTTTGATGCGGATCTCAATGTGTCTCTCTAGTCGATCCTTTTTCCAGTGTTCCGGCTCCAGAGCAACTGGGTGGCGGGAGCACTGTCAGGAAGGATCGAGCTCCCGTCACCGGAGGAGATGATGCTGGATGTCATGGCATTTTACTCCGACATGGAAGCCCGCGGATGGCCCAAAAGATTCACACACAACCTTGGAGTGGAAGCATGGACGGTCAGTGCAGTGTACTACCTACACTACATATACATGTCATTCATACTTTTCGATGCTTATATATATAGTAAACTTACATACTTTTCGATTCATATACTCCCTCCGTTCACTTTTATAAGACATTTCAGACAACTGACATTGAACTATTTTGGGTGATGTCTGAATTGTCTAAAAGGTCTTATAAAAGTGAACAGAGGGAGTAGTAAACTTAATTATATACAGAACCTGCTTTCGCATGTTGCAGTTTGAGTATGAGGACTGGCTGGCGGAGCAGTGCGGGCTGGAGAAGATGGAAGAGTGGAGGAGGGTGATATACGTTGCGGCGAGAGCGAGGGTGTCGGTCCGGCCGGAGAGCTACCGCGACGAGTGGAACGACGACCAACTGCTGGCCCAAGCACACAACGATTTATCTAAGTATCTCTGATGTCACCTCATCGACGGCTTTCTATGGTTTAGCTTCTGTCGGCTAGCTTCTCGTCCCTAATTCGGGGACATGCGATAAAAGAGATTAGATGAACTTGCGGAGAAATAACTAAAATCTAAAGAAAGGGCTTTAAAAAAAGGTGAACTAGCCGTGGCAGAGTAATATTCTATCACTAGACCGTTGGTGCTTCAAAGAGCATTTGATTTGAAAATAGTACATGATTCTAAGAATATTTTTACTCCTAACACTATTGTTTTGCGGGGATACTCCTGACACAGTTGGTAGACCAAATTGTCAAAAATGTCACATTAGGACCAAATTGTGTTTGGTTTGAGTCCCGCAAAAAATAAAATAAAAAATAACCCATCCGAAATTTTGATATCGCCAAAGCAAAATCATGAACAAAATTTGGCAAGTCATTGTTAGTAGGATTACAGCTATTGTATTTGTACCTAGCAAAATTGCTAGACCTTCATTTGGTTTGCACCCAACCAAATTCATAAACACTTGATTCTTTTTCAGTATTCATGATGAGCCAACAGCCAACACAGTTTAAAAATACTTAATCCACTACAATATGACAAAACACACGGAGTGGGTGTGTAAAAGGTACTTCCTCTCTAAGCAAATATAAGACGTTTTTACGTCACTACTTAGTGATCTAAAATGTCATATATGCGTTTAAGGAGAGAGTACATATTTTATTTACTGTACTAACTGCTATAAAGCCATTTACTGTACTTACCGCTTTACAACACCAAACGATATTAAGTAATAAACACTTACCAATATCACAAGTTGGGCTGCAACATCATGAGCGAGCCAGAAGCACCAAAATTTGGGCATTGAAGCAAACAATTGCCAAATCTTATGGTCCAGCTAAAAAATAGGTCTGCTAAAAAAAGCTAAAAGATAGGCATGGTCAATGTTGGCTGTAAGCTAAACATACCTAAAATTAAAACATTGTGTTCAAATAATATTTTTAGGGCCATATAGGCAAGCACATTCTTTCGAGCAGAATAAGGATTTCTCTTTTTTTGTGTGAATAAAGGAATTCTCTCTTCACTCCGAAGACAAGCACACCATCACTGCCTAAACATCCGACCACATCTGGAGCTCTCGGCATGCACTAAAAAGTTGGATGCGTCTAGCAAGCAAACATTATTCAAAAGACTCAGTGTTAGGAAAATCCTTGTCTGCAAAACCTCCCGGCAACCAAATAGGGAAAGCACAAAGCACATTGCCTGGTCATCAAGCGCCGTTCGTAGGCAGACAACGCCGCACACACTACATGCCCCAGGTGCCGCAGGAGCTATGGACCCCCATCAACCGTTCTATGATGCATATTTTCATGTTTTATTGTTTTGAAAATAATCACTTAGCAGGACATATTTTTAGGACACCAATATCTAGTGATCGATCGCCAGAGAGGGAGGTTCAACGACCGAATATGTCACTGGGGCGAGCTGTTCCTAGTGAACGGATACCCTTCCCCCTCCCTTGGTAGGCTGCCGATGAATAGGAGGCCGTTCCTGTCATCCGTGCCTGGAGATGTGCCCGACGCCATTGCAATGGACACACTTAGTGGGGTTTGTGCACTCGCGGGAAATGTGGTCATCCTCGGCATAGTTGTAGCAGAAGCCGATGAACCGTGCCGGCATGCGCGAGTTGGGGCCGGCCTAGAAGAAGGGAGCGTGCGAGTCCTCCAAGGTGGGTCGCCTGGTGCGGGCACCAATGGGCCGGAGGGAGCCAGAGGACCAATCGCCGAGCCCACCACAGGGACCAGCAGCTAGAGGAGCTGTGCGGGATTGAGTAGTTTTCGATGCTTTGGTTATTGTCATGTGAGGCGGCTAGGGGCAGGCAAGAAAGGAATGGCCACCTACCTCTCAGATCTGATTAGTGACCATTCCCTGGATTTCATTGGGCTGCAAGAAACTATGAAGAAGGACTTCACTCCTAAATGCATTAGGAAAATTGACCCCTTTGGACTGTTCCATTGGGAGTGGATCCCATCTACTGGGAAATCAGGTGGTATTCTCGGAGGAGTTAGACAAGATACTTTGGATATCACCTCCTGCTGTAGGGGTAAATATATTCTTCAATTAAATATTCATGACAAGAAGAAGAATAAAGACTGGGGGCTGGTGGTGGTTTATGGATCAGCACATGAGGAGTCCAAGGAAGGATTCTTGGTGGAGATGGCTGCCATGTGTGGCAACATGAAAATACCCTACATTGTAGGGGGAGATTTAAATATCCTTAGACATGAAAATGAGAATAATAAGAAGATGAATCACAGTAGATTCACAGATCTTTTCAATTCTATCATCAATGCACTTGCTCTAAGAGAAATTCACATTAGTGGGGGGAAGTATACCTGGACAAACAACCAGGCTCATCCCACATTGGAGAAACTTGATCGCATCCTGATGTCTGAGGACTGGGAAGATCTGTTCCCAATGGTTTCTGTTAGAAAACTGGTTCGAGAAATCTTGGACCACAATTCTCTTCTGTTGTCCTCTGGAGATGAGTCGCGTGGGGCTCCTAAACCTTGTGAATTTCGTTTTAACCTGGCTTGGATCAAAGATGAGATGTTCGTTCCCACTGTCAGTAGGATTTGGACTAGAAAAGTCCATGCATCCGATCCTATTGACATCTTAAATATAAAATTGAAGAGGTTCAAGACCTACCTCAAAGGGTGGGGGTCTAATAAATATGGCCACGATAAAAGGAGAAAGGAAGAGCTTAGGGTTGAGCTTGCTTTACTTGAGGAGTTAGAAGAGAATGGCCCCCTGTCACCTGTATAGTACTCCCTCCGTTCCTTGATACAAGGTGTATAGATTTTTGAGAAAAAGTCTGAAATATAAGGTGTATCGCGTTGCACCACTCGTTTGGATAATATTTTTAGGGATTTGATTACATTTCCTTATATCATGTAAGCTCCTCTATCTTCTCATGTTAATTAGTCATGTGTAATCTCACTCAAAACTTGTGAAATTTTCCTTCCACGTGCGTTCTTTAATTTCCGTGCCAAAAACTATACACCCTATATCTAGGAACGGAGGGAGTATAAAAATTGGTGTGAGTACAGAGTTGCACAAGCTTTTGATTAATGAAGAAATATTTTGGCTTCAACAATCGCATGCTCGTTGGTTGCTGAAGGGAGACCTTAACACTGATTATTATCATAAAATTGCTAATGGGCAAAAAAGAAAAAAACACAATCCATTCCCTCAAAATGGGTGATGTGGAGATTGAAGGCACGTATAACCTGATTGCTCGCCCCATAGACTTCTATAAAAATCTTTTTGGTCCTGAGCCTGGCAATATGGTTCATCTGGACCCTGATACCTGGTCAGATGAGGAAAAACTTAATGCCAGAGAGAATGCTGATCTTTGCCGTGAGTTCACTAAAGAGAAGGTGAAAAATGCTTTGTTCTCCATGTCATCTAATAGAGCCCCTGACCCTGATAATATTGCTCCTGAATTTTATCAGGTCTGCTGGGATATAGTTAAACATGACATCATGTCTCTCTTTGAACATTTCCATAGAGGAACTCTGGATGTTCAACGTCTTAACTATGGTGTGATAACCCTGCTGCCCAAGAGTGCTGGGGCGAACAAAATTCAGCAGTTTAGGCCTATTTGTCTCCTGAGATGTCCATATAAACTAATCACTAAAGTACTAGATCTTAGAGTGGAGAAGTATGCTGATAAGTTGATTAGCTTGACTCAAAGTGCATTTGTTAAGGGGAGGAATATTATGGATGATGTTCTCTCCCTGCATGAGATTCTAAACTATACTCATGTTAAGAAAAAAGTGGGGGTAATATTGAAACTTGATTTTGAAAAAGCCTACGACAAGGTGAATTGGGAGTTCTTGTTGGACTGCCATAGACAACGAGGCTTTAGTGAAACCTGGTGCAAATGGATCAAACAAATTCTGTACAATGGGACAGTGAGTATGAAACTTAATAACTGTGTGGGACCATATTTCCAAAGTGCCAAAGGAGTTAGGCAAGGGGACCCGCACTCACCTTTTTTGTTTAACCTGGCTGCTGACTACCTTGCAAAGATGATTACAAATGCCTAGAAGAACAATATGCTGGTTGGTTTGGCTTCTGATCTTATCCCGAATGGGGTTGCGGTGTTACAATATGCCGACGACACCATCATTTTCCTTGAACATGATGTGGATAAGGCTGTGAATTGGAAGCTCCTGTTGTATATGTTTGAAATGATGTGATGACTCAAAGTTAACTTTCAGGAAAGTGAGGTCCTTACGGTGGGTGGGGATGAGAATATTACGAAACAATATGCTGATCTGTTTAATTGTGACATTGGAGATTTTCCTATCAAGTATCTTGGCATGCCGGTCAGTTACACTACTCTAAGGAATTCTGATTGGGAATTTATTATGACCAAATATCTGAAAAGGTTTGAGGCTTGGATTGGAAATGCTACCTCCATGGGAGGGAGGCTTACCCTGTTAGATTATGTTGTCACACATATTTCTCTATACCATATGTCCATGTGGTTGATGAACAAGACTTTTATTGAAAAGCTCGATAAACACAGAAGGAAATTTTTTCTGGCAGGGGTGTAACATGAAAAAAAGATACCACCTTGTTAGGCGGGACATGATTTGCAGATCCAGAGATAAAGGGGGCTTGGGGGTGAAGGACCTGAGAAAACAAAATATCAGTTTGATGGTTAAGTGGTGGTGGAAACTGGAAAGTCAAAAAGGGCTATGGCAGGATATTGTGCCAGCACGGTACCTAAAAACAAAACAGTGGCCACGGTCAAACCCAGGTTCTCTGATTCCCCTTGTTGGAAGTTGTTGCTTAAGGTCAAAAACTTATATATGGCTGGAAGGAAAATTAATACCAAATCTGGGAACCTAACTAGGATCTGGAAAGATCCTATTGGGGATCAGAGCTCATTTCAAGAAAAATATCCCCTGCTATTTGATATTTTCAATAATCAAGACTGTACTGTCGATGTACAGACATTTTTTCATAGGAGACTCTCCTATGATTTGCTAGATCAATGGAATGTCATCAGAAACACCGTTGCTAGTATTCCGTTGACCCAAGAAGATGATAAGATAACCTGGAGGCTTACAAGCAATGGCAAATTCTCAACCAAATCTATGTATAAATGGCTAGAAAAATCCCTCAATGGGTGTCACTATAGGTGGATCTGGAGAGCTAAAATCCCTCTCAAAATCAAAATATTCATGTGGCAGCTTTCACTGGACGCTGTACTTACTAGACAAGTCATGAAAAAAAGAAGATGGCCTGGTAACCCTAGTTGCTCTTTCTGTAGTGATATTGAAACATCCCGACACCCGTTTTTTACTTGCCCTGTTGCTAAAGTGGTGTAGCGATGTGTAGGGATGACGCTGGGGACTGACAGGTGCCCAAATAACTACTGGCAGTACTACGCTTGGTGCAACACCTTTCTCCCTGGCAGAGAGAAGTACTATACCGTAGGCCTGGCTGTCATGTGTTGGGCTATATGGCTTGCTCGTAACCGAGCTACTTTTGAGAGAAAGCAAATCAAAATACCTTCGAGATTGTATTTTCCAGTTGCTCTTTTCTCATTTACTGGGCAGGTCTGCAGAGCGAAGAAGGAGCCAAGGAGCTGCAGGGAGGCGCTGAGATGATCAGGGCAGGCACAATGAATATGATGAAGATGTGCAACACGATGCGGCGACCAATCGAGAGCTGATCACTACTTTTTCGGGTGGTGGGATGTTCCTTTTGGATTGCTGATGCTGTTTCGGTCTCCATATAGATGGACTTGGAGTATGTTTCATTCCTCTCGATGCGCGAGATGGGCTTTTGTAATAGGTTGTAGTGTTTGAATTGAACTGTGATTTGGTGTTATCAGGTTTTTGCCCCGCGACACTCGTTTTGACGGCGAGCGAGTGTGGTGGGTTTCCTGATAATGCCCGAACTCGCTCTCCTCTTTCCCTCCTCCTGTTGTTTCCGAAACTTTTGTATTTCCATTCATTTGCAATGGAAAGGGGTGCAACCCGGTTTTAATGTGAGGCGGCTACGTTCCGACAGCGACGAGTACAAAAACAACTGATTCATGACTAGAAAAATGGCCAGCCCGAGCAACTGCTCCACACACAAAGAAAACAACACATGCAACTAGCCTTCAGGTGATTCCACGTGTGAGACTGCCCGCTGTGACAACCTGTTGTTTCATCCGGTGGTAAGGCACTCCGGTCTTTGCAAATTGATCTTTACAATCTTGTATATATCGGTTTTTCTAATTCTCACTAGGGTGAGAATTAACTAAATCTCTCTGCACATATGTTTCCGCTATATTATTGTTTTACGTCGATATTCATGTGGACCCTTTTGTTTACTATTTTATCTTCTTTTTCATTGATTTTTTCGTAGTTTTTCGTTTCGGGAAAAACAGGAAAAGAAGCAATAAGTATAATAGAAGTGAAAAAAGAAAAAAATAGAAAAAAGAAACAGTGAATGCTAGAGGGTGATGTATGACTGTTATATCTTACTCAGCTGAGGCCTAGACACACGCCCACACCCATAATATATGCATAATTGCAAAGAAACAAATTACCATGATCGATTGATGCTTCAAAACTGAAATACATGGAATGACTGCAGATCGAGCGTGCTGAGGAAGATGGCGGTATTGTGTTCCAGGATGGCACTCGGGTGAAGGCGGATGTAATCATCCACTGCACAGGGTATGTACCTACTTACATGGCTATATACATCTTTTCAAATTATAGTTAAGTTGCTCGTTCAAACATCTCATGTGAATCGAGTCGCCTCCTCTGGTCGTCTTAAATCTTAACTATGTTGGTTTACTATAGTAGATACAAGTACAACTATCCATTCCTCAGTGACGACAACTCTATTATCTCTGTTAACGACAATCGTGTGGGCCCGCTATACAAGCATGTCTTCCCGCTGCACTTGGCTCCTCACATCTCATTCATCGGATTGCCCTTTAAGATCAGCAGATGACGCTGCTACATAAAACACACTTTTACAGATATGCAAAGATAATTCAATTGATGCATATTGAGATCTTTTTCTAGGGTATCCTTTTCTCTGTGTTCCAACTCCAAAGCAACTGGGTTGCTGGAGTTCTGTCGGGAAGGATCGAGCTGCCATCACAAGAGGAGATGATGCGGGATGTGGCTGTATTTTACTCAGAGTTGGAAGCTCACGGATGCCCCAAAAGATACACTCATGACCTTGGAGGAGGCACTACGGTATGTATGTATATGCTGTACATATATGTACATGCATTAATTCATTCATTCAATTGCTTATTCTTATTTTGTTTTGTGCATTTAGTATGAGTATGACGATTGGCTCACGGAGCAATGCGGGCAAGAGGGCATAGGCAGGTGGAGGAAAGCGATGTACATTGCGGCGAGGAAGAATGTGGTGAATCGCCTGGAGAGCTACCGGGACAAATGGGACGACAGCCACTTGCTGCTACAAGCGCACCAGGAATTCACCAAGTACTTTTGACTGGTTTCCAATAGAGAATTATCGTACTCCCATCTATCTGTATTGTTGCTAAAATGGCAAGGTCTCCCTTCTACCCCCTCCCCTCACGCTCTCCCACTCTTATAGTCAGTATGTAGTGGCCATGAATGACGGCGTATTAAGAGCAAAAGTGGTAACTAGAAACCTATTATCCACAATCTCCTCAAATTATGCAAAATTTGAATAGTGTGTGAACGCAAATAAATGATTGATTGGTTGCAAACTAAAGTTGCCTCTGAAATAAAATAACAATAAGTAAAGAACCATGTGTTATCTTCCACACCTTGCATATTATTCTAATTGTTCGAATTACTGGTTGTAACCTTTTAACAATTCAATAGGTATGCAACATAAGTCATGACTGAAAAATAAATAAATAAATAAGATCAGAAGATTGTGTAGCTATAACGGGAAACAATTGATTAGAAGGCCTGTACAAATTTGTTAGTCAGCTTACGATAAATATTTTCAATCATCGTGAGGGCTGAGTACTACTCGCTCTGTCTGTATAACCAATTTTTTTAGCAATAATCTAATCTACTACGGAACACTTCTGTGAAATACCCACACAACACATGTGTTCTAGATCCTAACTTGCAACTACTCATAGATTGCCGATGATGCCACTAGTGGGGCACATAATAGAAAATAAAAATTGTCATCCTACAGATCATGTTTCCATGATCATTATGAATATGCAAACAAGGTTAGATCCAATCATTACCATCTCCGAGTTGCAATGGAAGAAGAGTTGGTGAAGATCGCCCCAGAAGTTCCTTGAACCATCCGACGAACAGTTCCCTCAAACAAGAATCGAACGCATGACTCCTCTATGGTTTACCCACGTCGACACCTGTGATCCGGTAGCGTTTTTCCATCAATAGCTTGATGATATCAGAGTAGAAGGGGGGGGAGAGGAGCAACTATGGTGGAGAATGCGAGAGAGGGAGAAGTGCATCCACGAGCATGAGAAACTTGTGTGCTTGGGGCTTCCTTCTCTCCCTCTATTTATAATAAGCTAGGAAGGGGCCAACTTGGAGAGAGGGGTAGCCTCCCCAAGGGGGCGCCCATCCAGGGCAGCCTCCAAGTGGTGCACCCCTCCCCAAACCCCAGGGCACCAACTAGTGGTTTGCCCACCAAGCCTAAGGGATGCGCCGCAATATTGGGCCCCCTAAGGCCCATGTGGCTGCCCCCAGTTGGGCCTTGCCATGGGAACAACCAATGGTGTCCCTGGAATAATTTTGGGAGGTTCTGAATAATTCTAGAACATTCCTATATCCTTTGGTGGTTATCTTAGGTCCTCGTTCTGTTCTATTTAAGAATCCTTCATCACCAGATTCTGACTCGTATATTTCATCTTCAGAGTCCATTGTCATTCCAACGTAAACACTAGCCAGTCTGAACATTCTCTTCATGTTGGATTCGATCACGGCATGTGAATTGGAGTCAGTGACTGGTCTCAATGAAGAGGGAGTGTTGGGGTTGCCATTCTTATTCATCAGCTTAGTATGACGACTTACTCGCGCAAATCCTATAGAATTGAGGGATTTCCATCCTCTACTTAGTTTGACATCCATTTCACATGTTGGAAAATCAAATGTGTAGAAACCAAAGCGTTTGCATTTGAAGTAGGAGATATCAAGTGGAGGTAGTCGTCTTAATAAATCTAGCGCATTATCTTCTGAAGAACTTGTTAAACAAAGATAATGACGTATGAGGGCATTGAGGCGTTCTGTGAGAACCTCTAGATCTCTCGTGATGGCATTGATTCTCGTATTATTCTTCATTCGAGCTACCATAATCCGCTAGTATGTCTCCTACTTATTTCGAGGAAGAATCATCTTGACCTCCTTCCTTTCCCAAATCTTCTTCATGAATGTTCAACAATTTCATATCTTCGATTATTTGAAGATTCTCATAGTCAGTTGTCTCTCTTTTATGGTTGCAATTATGGAGTCAAAGAATCGTCAAGTGACTGAAGTAGTTTTCCAACCACATCATATGATCAGTAATATCTTCAACACCCTTTTGACGCAGCCTCTCAACAATGTTGCTGAGACGATTGGTGAGTTCCTTGGCACTTCCTTTTGTGAGGCTTCGGAAGTGAGTGAACATAGTTCGAAGCATATTAATGTGAGCATCATTTCGTGACTTGTTTTCTTCGTGAACATCTTCGATGCCATCCCAGATTTGCTTCGCAGCCTCAAGTCGTCTGAATCAAACGAAAACATTTTTGGAGATGTTGTTGCAAATGATATCTTTTGCCTGTGCGTTCAACTGAATGTTTCTTTCATTAGTGGGCGAGTAAGATTTGGGTGACTCAAGCGTATATCCATTTTTTTCAATCTGCCACATCAAAGTACTGATAGCCTTCAATCGGATCAACTTCTGTCTCCATAAGCGATAGTCATTCCCATCGAAGATAGAAAATCTCTCAGAGTGCATGTGATGTCCTACAAGCGACATAATCATAACTCCAAGGTGGTTAGACCTTTAATAAGCAGAGACAAGGAGACCTTGCTTTAATACCAGTTGTTATGACCGGCAGTATATCGACCAGAGGGGGGGTGAATGAGATTGCCCCCCACCCCCCTCCCCTCGATTGTTTACCGGGGAGGGTGCCAGGGGGATCGCCATTGGTCTATAGGCCCAATATACTCTTTTATTTTAATTTTAAATCACATGGACAGAAAATGTAATTTTTTTCTTGTGAAAAACAGAGTAAAAAATGCAATGATATTAGAAAAAAAATGCCATGTACCTAAAATAAGGCATCTCTTAATAATAAAAATGCCATCTCTTAATATAAAAGTGCCACCATTTTAAAATATGCCACCTCTTTAAATAAAACATGTCATCTCTTCATATAAAAATGAAATCTCTTAAAAATAAAAAATTCCATCTCTTAATAATAAAAATGCCATCTTTTAAGGGCGCCGCTATGCGTTTTCCGGTGGATGTATTAGAAACATCCGCCGCATGGAGCACCATTGGATGAGCGCCCTGACAGCCGTCCTGCCACAACCACTTAGTTTCGGAAACAGAATCCCCTCACCGTCGTCCTGCCACAGCTCTGCCCAGCGCGGCGGCAGTTGCCAGCACCGCCAAATCGTTGTCGCCGGCGCGCCGGGGAACTAGTCCTTGCCGTGCTCGCCGGAGTTGCTGCTCCTCCTCCATCTCAGCCCCGCGAGCAGCTGCTAGCTCCAATCGAGCCCGACGGCGGCGACCTCTCACGCCCGACGCTTCTTCGGCGTTTTCTGCAACCGGAGCTTTGTTTCTGAAACATGCCTCATGTTGTAATGTCTGACCACTCACTCTCTAACGTCGGGCGCTCCTACGGCGCTGCAACTCGGGCTAATTTTCTGAAACAAGACCCTTGTTGCAGAAAAAAAACCTTCACAACAGAAACATTTATTTTCTTTCTGAAACAAAAGATATGTTGCAGAAATATTTTGAAATAAGACCCTAGTTGCAGAAAAAAAACCTTCACCACCGATTCATTTTTTCTTTCTTTCTGAAACTAGTCCCGTGTTGCAGAAATCAACTGAAACAAGACCCTTATTGCAAGAAAATGACTCATCGCGCGGGACTGCCTTATGGCCAGCGTGGCTGCTTGATCTGGATTGATCTAACGGCTATGCAAGCGGCGGACGCTCGCGCGCGCATCAGCCGGTTGAAGGTAAGCTTTTCCCATCTTTTAATACAAAACGGCCATATCTTTAAATATAGAAATGCCATCTCTTAATAATTTAGGATGCCATCTCTTAATAATTTAGGATGCCATCTCTTAATTAAGAAAAATGCCATCTCTTAATAATAGAGAAAATGACATCTCTTAATACAACACTGTCATCTGTTTACATATAAAATATGCAATCTCTTAAATCTTAATATAAAATGTCATCTCTTATAATAATTTAAAATGCCATTTCTTAATACAAAACTGCCATCTTCTAATAAAAAGAATGTCATCTATTAATACAAAACTTTCATATATTTAAAATATAAAAAATGCCATCTCTTAAAATAAAAATGTCATGTGACATACTTCGAAAAACAATAAAACTGCCATGTTAACTTTTATAGAAAAATTGCGATGTACCTAAAAAGAAGCAGAAAAAAGGAGGCCATGAGATTCAAATCCAGGTCTCCCACACGGAGGACCACGCCGCTAGCCACTGCAGTGGTGAGGTTTGTTTTGAAGAAGTGAAATGTTCGCTGCGTTTTGCCTTATATCGACCTAGTTCAAAATATGACCTAGCAGTTGCCTTACGCCGAGATTTGTGCAACAGTGAAAAGGGGGGTCGGTGTGAAATCCTCCACAGCTTTCGGTCACCAGATGCATGGCCGGTAATGGATCGATCTAAGCATTATATAATGTAGTGTGCACGTGGACGTAGTGTTGGTCAGTGAAGATTTTTTTTTTTTGCGGGATAATGTGGGTTTTATTCCTCAAAAACAGAATTACAGTCTGCTAGTACATCATGAGTAACGTTGTCTGGCACACGGCGCAACCAACAAGCGATGCTACCACCAGATCTTCCTATACTAGCTAAACTATGAGCAAATCTATTTTGATGACGCTCAATATTCAACGGAATAAACCCACGCGAGTCCAGAGTTTTCTTGATCTCCAACATGAGATGACCGTATGCAGAACGGTCCAACGAATCATCAATCAATGCAGCAACAACGGTCCCGTTATCAGATTGGATCACAATTGGCAATTCTGACCGCTGTACACTCATTGACAATCCTTCAAGACTAGCGCTAATCTCTGCTTCAAGGGCATCTTTGCAGTTGAACAGGTAACGGTAAGCCGAGAAGATAACCTCCCCCTCGGAATCCCTAAGCACCATGCCGGACCCAGCTAGTCCTGTCTCCTTCACAATTGATCCATCCGTAGATAGTGCGACCCATCCCAGGGGAGGTTTTGGCCAGGGTGCACGTTTAGCACTAATAGGAGCCGGGATGGCCACCTGTTCATCCACGGTCATTTTTCCTTTAATGATATCCTCGATGTTGTACTTCTGGGCCTGATTGAAAGAAGATAAATAGCTGCATAAAAAGCCTTTTGTGATGTCAAGCGGTGGAGTGGCTTTATGGTGCAACTGGTCATTCCGTACAGACCGTATACGCCAAAGCAACATGATAATCTTTGCTCGTATCTTCTCTGTCCTATCCGCAAGCAGTGACATTAACCATTACGGCCCCGTGTAGGTTAACTCATCAGTAGTTTCTAGGTACTACAGTTTTCGTGGCGATCGATCCATGGAGTAATTAAGCTCAATTAGTTGGTGACACTAGTAGGAAAATGGCCTATTGTCCCGGTTGGTGAGAGCCTTTTGTCCCGGTTCTTGAACCGGGACTAAAGGGTCGTTACTAATACCCTAGACCTTTAGTCCCGGTTCTAACACGAACCGGGACAGATGGGCCTCCACGTGGCGGTCGCGCCGAGCCAGGCAGGAGGGCCTTTGGTCCCGATCGGTGGCACCAACCGGGACCAAAAACATCCACGCGTCAGCATTTCAGGGCTGGAGTTTTTTTTTTTTTGAAGGGGGGAGTTGAGGGTTTTGGGGGGTTAATTTAGGTGTTGCATATATTGTGTTAGCTAGCTAATTAATAGAGAGAAGTGTCCTCTCTTATGTTCGTGCTTGGTCGACGCTACGTACTATACATAGAGAGGCCCTCGACATGCTAGCTAGTAAGAAAATGAAGAAAACCATTAAGTACAGAAGTTCGTCATGCATACCGAGAGAAGTGATCGATCGACCTCTTCTTCTCCGAGAGATTGGTCGAACAACAAGTTTTCGTATTATCTATCCGATGCTACTGGCTACATACATATACAATATGTAAGATCTCTTACAATCCCCTAGAATTTGAAATCAACTTCCACATGGTATTCTCCAGCTTTATTGATGACGTGGTCAACAAAGAATCCCGCCAATTCCTCTTGAATTGCTTTCATGCGATCTTATCGTAGGAGTTCATTCCGCATCCGCCACATCTAATTTGAAGAAGGGGGTTAATACATATATATGAATGAAACTCAACAGAAATGATGGTGTAATAAAATGAAATTTTGAATATTATTGCTTACGCACTTCATATTACCTTTTAGAGTAGCCCCGCTTATTTTTCAAAGTCGCGTTGTAGATGAACTCGCGCACGTAGTATCCACAGTAATTATTCCCTTATTCCTGCCACAAGCACTTTATGAGAAATAGAGGTCAATCAAACTGATAATGAAGAATTATAAATGCATTGATGAAAGTATAGCTATAGAATCAATGGGAGATGCGCGCAACTAGCTAGCCAGTAGTACTTACTTTCGGGTATGTATATCACAGCTCCTTCGGCAGTCCCGGAGCTTCTGCGGTGAACTGTTTCCAAATCCTGCAAGACAAAGAAAATAATTATATTACTTGAGATATCAGGAAATGAACAAAAAGTTGCCGATATGGTGCAATAATGATCGATTGAACTTACTTGTTGAGCATTTTAGTCATGTCCGCATAGGTTTCAGGATCTTTTCGTCTCGAGTCAAAGACGGTTACTTGTCCCTGCTCAAGCTTAATCTCCAGAAGAACATAGTGGAAGCTGCGCACGCATGCATAACTCATCAATTACATTACTATAACCTCGCTCGAGTAATAAGGGAAACCGAATATGCACACGACAGTAACACTCACTCGAAGTTGTAAGGAAAGAGTATGGTATCTTTGTTTTGATTTTTGATCAACGATTGTAGCAAGTTGGCCTCGGCCTCTTCGGCGTGCTTTTTAACCTGAATTTCATCTATGATATTTGTGTTAATGAACCCAATATCATATATTTCTTGTTTTCTGCACTCGTCGATCTTCAATCTGCATAATATAGTGATGGTAATTAATTATAAATACATGCAATGAAAGAGCTGAGCTATATATAGAGACTTAATGACAGAAATAGTACTTACAGACAGTAGCAAAAGACCGTTAATTTATCGAGGGCCTTTTGATTGAACAAATCGAAGAACTCCTCAAATGGAACAGGCAACAGATCAGTTCCAACGAGGTCGTGCTCCTCTTTAATTCTCAGATACAAAGTATTCGTCCCCCCAGACTCTCTGCAGGTTTTCATGTACCAATTATGGAATCTTCGCATCATCGTTGTTAGAGATTTTGCATCTTTGACGAGAGGCTTCCCGTACTCATATCTGTGTTCGTCCACCTCCATGAAATTAAAATTTACATCGTCAGGCAGGTAATCTGCAAGATTGCCATAACCGGGCACCGTCCCCGGAGCATTAGCCATGATGTCGCCGCTAGACACATTGAGCGGGGGGTACGATTGATTTGCTTGTTCGCCGAGCTGGGCAATTGTTTTCGCAGCTGCTCGTTCTTTTAACCTTTGATCACTGACAGTACTTCCCGACCGCTCCGCTTCGAGATATGTCTATTCAGTAATGCGCTCATAGTTGGTTCTCGGCGGAGACTTTGGTGGTTTCCTCAGGGCATCGATAGTGCGCTTTGCTTTCACCGGATCTACCTTCTCCTCCAGAGGTGGATGTCTCTTTGCTTTCAACCCTTTAAAGAAGTCCTCCACTTCGGTCCGCACGATCTTCGCGTTTTCCTCCTTGGTCCTCTCGTACGGTAACTTCTCTAGAGGCTTGAGAGAAGGACCATATCTGTATTGCTTCCCGCCTCTGCTGGCTGTACTGCTAGACGCCAGAGTAGGCGGAGCGGCTCTGCGTCTGTCTTCTTCGTGCTTGCCGACGAGGCGGAGGAGAAGGACTTCTGACGCTACCGGAGCAGCCGGGCGGCGGCGGTCTCTCTTCCGCCCTTCTTGGCGGCGGAGAAGGAGGAGGCTGCTGGCTGCTCGGCGCGCCGGCGCAGGCGGAGAAGGAGGCGGAGTGCCGCCACGCGCCGGAGAAGGAGGCTGGGTGCCCTGATCGTCACTCTCCGGAGGAGGAGGCGGTGGAGGAGGCGGAGTGCCCTAACTCAGCGGCGGAGGAGGAGGAGGCGTCCAGTTCAGAAGCTTGATGAACTCCTTCCGCCATAGGCATGGAGTCTTCAGAGCAGAACCCAGCCGAGTCTCCCTGTCGGTGTCAAAACCGGCGGATCTCGGGTAGGGGGTCCCGAACTGTGCATCTAGGTGGATGGTAATAGGAGACAAGGGACACGACATTTTACCCAGGTTCGGGCCCTCTTGATGGAGGTAAAACCCTACGTCCTGCTAGATTAATATTGATAATGTGTGTTACAAGAGTGGATCTACCACGAGATCAAAGAGGCTAAACCCTAGAAGCTAGCCTATGGTATGATTGTTGTTCGTCCTACGGACTAAAACCCTCCGGTTTATATAGACACGGATAGGGTTAGGGTTACAGAGTCGGTTACAATGGTAGGAGATCTACATATCCGTATCGCCAAGCTTGCCTTCCATGCCAAGGAAAGTCCCATCCGGACACGGGACGAAGTCTTCAATCTTGTATCTTCATAGTCTTGGAGTCCGGCCGATGATGATAGTTCGGCTATCCGGACACCCCCTAGTCCGGAACTCCCTCAGTAGCCCCTGAACCAGGCTTCAATGACGACGAGTCCGGCGCGTATATTGTCTTCGGCATTGCTAGGCGGGTTCTTCCTCCGAATAATTTATAGAATATTGTGAACACTAGGATAGTGTCCTGCTCTACAAAAATAAATTCCACATACCACCGTAGAGAGAATAATATTACACAAGATCAATCTGCTGACATATTTTGTGGCGTGACGTCGCACCACTACCAAGCCTTTATTCAAATTGTTTTTACTGTTCCACCTCGGTAGCGTTTAGCGGCGGTTTCCTTAGCACGTCTTATCGAGGCAGAGATCGTGTTCCCTTATTCGGGATTCCCATCAATACGGACGTGGGTAACCCAACCGCGCCATTGATTGTGGCGCTTGGGAGATAGCGAGTTTTACCAGGCGGTGGGGACACATGTTTTGTCCGCCCATATAAGGGATAAGGATCCAACCCCTTTACCTGCGCCTTCTTCCTCCTTGGCTTATCCATCTCCATGAACTCGAGCTCCAGCGCCCAAGTCCGCACTTCTCACCTCAACCTTCTCCAACTATGTCCGGAGAGGAGGCAAGTGGATGGCCTCCTCCGTCCACGAGGGCAGATCCGAAGCTGCTGCGACGCGGATATCTGTCCAGCTACATCAGCGCGCCGGCTCCCCGACGAGGAGAGCTCGTTCCCAACCCGAGGCCCCATGAGAGGTAGTATTTCTTCCCCATTTCCTCCGCTGGACTGGGCTTCCCTTCATCCCTTTGTCCGGGGCTCATGTTCTACTACGGCCTAGATTTCCATGATCGGCCTCAATTTTATCCTCAATATCTCGGCGTTTATCGTCGTGTGCGAGGCATTCCTCTGCATCCAGCCCCACTTCGGCTTGTGGCTCAAGACCTTCAGTGTCAAGCCGAAGGTTGTGAAGGGCAGCCAAGCGGAGTGCGGAGGCGCCATGGTGGGCAGGATGTCCCACGTTACGTGGCTGGAGGGTACTTTCGTGGAAACCATCAAGGGGTGGCAATCGGGGTGGTTCTACATCACCGAGCCGCGTGACCCTGATTGGGCAGCGGCCCCCGAATTTAGATCTGGTATTCCCACACGGCTCTCCTCCTGGAAAGAGAGTGGCCGAATTTGGGGGGATTCGGAGGAGCTGACCGGACTCCAAGCCTGTATCCAGAAGCTGGTGGACAAGAAGCTCAAACTCGTCAACGTAGTCCAGGTCATGCTCATCCGCCGGATTCTCCCGTGCCAGCGATGGGGCTTTAATTAATATGTGGGAGTTTGATCCGGCGCAGCACCAGACCCTGAGCGGGCTCTTGACACTACGTCACGAAGATGTGCGGAAGGTGTTGTTCAAAGCGCCAAGCTCCGCATCCGCTACGAAGATCGCGTATTCTGCTCGCGGTGTCCAGTGACGAGGTAAGTGATTTCACCACTTGTTTTCCATAGTTTGGCTCTATCACGGGATCTAAACTCCCTTTCCTTTGATAGGAATGGCTGGCGAAGGCGAGCGGATTACTGTCGGCCCCATTGCGGAGGACCCAGCGGACGCCCGCCTAACGGGCTGCTGGCTCGGCACCTCACGTGGTGCGGAGAAGAAAACCAAGAAGGCAGCCACGGGACTCGGAAGAGTTCCGTTTTCAGGTGCTATCGGATGATGAATCCGAGGCCGACTCCTCCACCAAGGTGAGGGGAGAAGAAGAAAGCCTCTTCCCGGTGAGGGAGGAAAGAAAGAAGGCCTCCCCAACAAGGGAGGCGAAGAATCAGAAGGAAAAACTCTTCCTCCGGACTGCTCCTTGGCCTTGATGGACGACGCAGCGAAGATCGGCATCCAAGGGCCAAGCCCCTAGTGAGATCGTAAGTATCCGGATACCCGAATAACCTCAAGGTTTTTATTTTCGCCACATAACGTCTTTCTAATGCCGCATACAACCCTGCAGTCCGCCCAAGGATGATCTTCCCGTTTCGTCGAGCGGGTCCTTGGGTGCGTCGGATATGGATTCCCTTCCGACTGCCTCCACCCCCCATGCCGCGGACGACGCCGAGGTGGGATCCCAGAAAAGGACCCACCAGGAGGGGGAGGCCCCGGAGGTGTCGCAGGACACCCTCCCGGACTGTGCACCGGACTCAGCCCCGGCCCCGGAGGCCGCAGTGGCTCCGGAGTTCGGCGGGCGACCCCTTCATAAGAAGGGCAAGACTGAGACGCCGGCTGCCTCCGTCCAACCGGAGGTGCGGATAATTCTGGAGGCGCTCAATGGCACCTCCATCAAGAGGAACACCGCCTTTTATGAGTGCGGTGATTGAAAGTGCAGCTTCGCCAAGAGCGGGCTGACCAAAGCCTGCAATAGCCTTCTAACAGGCTTTGAGGTAAGAATTTCAATATATGTAAAATGGTACCGCATAGACGGTAGCCCACGATGCTCAGTTCGGTGTTTGGAAAGAAAAGCGGATGAGGATCTTTAGAAAGATAAGCGCAGGAGCCATAAAAATATGTCAATATGGGATTGCAGGCTGTCTTCTGACCTCCGCTGCCTTGATGGGGAGGTCAATACTTTGAAGAAAAACCTCGGCGGTCCGAGAACGAGGCTCGGCCATGCCAAGCAGCTCGAGGAAAAGAAGGTGAGTAATACCTTATGAAAATTGTACCTTCAGAAAAGGATTTGGTTGCAAGAAAAATGACAAGGATAACGTGGGTATTGTAGGGGCGCTACCGAGGTGGCGGCCTGAAGGAAGCGGTGGTCGCGGCGGCGTAATCTGACCGCTGAGCGCACCGAGCGAGAGAAGCAGGAGGCGCGGTGGCGGAGGTACAACAAGAGCTCCAGGATCTCGTGAAAAACATGAGAACTTGGGCGACTCGAAGACTCGAGTCACGAGCTTGCAACGGCTCTTGAGGCGCCAAAACCGCTAAGGCGAAGCCTACAAGGCCCTCCAGGAGATTGAAGCGGTGGCGAAAATAGCAGCAGGTAAGGCATTTTCATGCGAGTAAGCATGTGAGTGTTAATTACCTGTTGCTTACCCGAATCGGAGCTCTCGAGGCGTTCGAGCTTCCTGCAGCGTGTCCGATGCTGCCGCATTCTACCGGGCCGAGGAGGGAGCTCAGCGGAGAAGGTCTTCTGGTCTCAGTATCTTTGAGGCGGACATCCAGTGCCCCTTAGCGATCACCTGAAGCAGCTGTTCGAGCTCCACAAGGCGGCGGAACAGGCCATGAAGGGCCTCATAGTTCGGTTGTGGCCTAAGGAGGCCATGCACTGGAGCTACTTCGGCCTGGTGCGGCGGCTGGTGGATGCGTGCCCGTGGGTTGAAGTTATCAAGCATTCCTCTTGTATCGATGGTGCCCGTCGGGCCTTGCCCGCAAAAGGTGCCTTTGGGGCAAGATGGATGCCGAAGCTTGTGACGGACCCGCCACGGAGGGCAAGGAGCATCGCACACCGAGATGTATTATAAGAGTGTGTCTTTGAAGGCGCCCACACTATTGCGGGTGAGTGCTACAAAGATGTAATATTTGAGTAGACTCGCATTTTGTTATCTGTCGCTGAAAACTTAGTTCATATCGCTAAGCAACGCTTGTTAATTTAAAATATTACCTTCATGCGGTTGTTTATCAAATCGAGAGATGGCAAGTCGTCGGCTTCAGCCCCCATGCCACAGTCTTGGGGTGTTGGGATAAACTTGGCGCTCTTGTTCCCATTTTGGGTCCATCTAGGAGGCGCTCAACACAGCGAACAAGGCAACCGGACTTATAATGCTTGAACACTCTCACTTAGCCATAGAATTCTATAATTTTAAATTTAGTGAAGCCCCTAGTCTTCGAAGGCGGATTTGGGCGCTATCCACACCTTGGCGGACAGTATCCGGCTCCTCGCTCAAGCGGCATAAGTCTTTAAGGACTACAAAAAACCTCTCGAACAGCGACGGTCTCTCGCCTCATCATGACGGTCAGTTTAGCTTTCTCCAGGCGTTAACCCGGTCGAATCTGGGCGGAATCGCGATGGTTCTCTCGGTGCTACCTTAGCCGATATAGCGGGCGTAAGGTACCAAAACACGGAGCCGGGCAAACCCAACTATTGACCCAAGACATGATTCGGAGCCGATGCATATAGTGCTATAAGTTCGGGGTGCCGCACTTGTGAAAGTGTGCGGACTCATCACACCATAACGCGGGAAACATAAGCCCCTGGTGTATAGGATGCAACATGTCATGAATAAACATATGTATGAAGAAGAAATGCAATTATAAGCGAAAAGGTGCTGCATTGTTTTATTCAATAAGTGCTGCTACGAATGCAGAACGATACAAATAGTGCGATAAGCAAGGTAGGAGATTGTTAAACATGTCCCCCTTCCAGGGGTAGGCTGCAGATTAGTGTATGAAAATGCTCGTAATGGAGACCACCTGTATATTCATTGTAGCCTTTATCCTTCCCTGGCTGTTGCATCGTGAGTTCGGCAGGTCTGCTGCCGGACAGGGCTTCTGACAAACGGAGTCCTGTGGGTAAAAAGTAGAAGGTAAAAAGAAAAGAAAAAGGAACGACACACTTGAGAGCCCCTAGTGTGGTTGAGCCGCAGTTTGGGTTTATCGTGGTCGTGCCCCTCTCCCGATGCCCATGGTATCTTCAGAGCGTAATGGTGTCTGCGAAGGACCTGCTGACGTTCGCGGGGCTGGGGTTGGGGCCGCACTGCTGCGCGTGCTCGGAATGTGCCAGGTGGTCTTGTTGTAAGTTACCCCGGGCGCGCTTGGCTGTGTCCGGCCGTTTAACGGCCAGATTCGATAATTGCCTTAAGAGGCTGCATTGCACTTCTGCCGCGAGAGCCGCTGTATGTTCCTCCGTGCGTAGAGAACGTTCAGTGATTCCGTTGACCGTAATGACTCCTCGAGGGACTGGCATCTTGAGCTTGAGGTATGCGTAGTGCGGCACCGCGTTGAACTTTGCAAACGCGGTACGTCCGAGCAAGGCATGATAGCCGCTGCGGAACGGGACTATGTCGAAGATTAACTCCTCGCTTCGGAAGTTATCCGGGGATCCGAAGACCACTTCCAGTGTAATTGAGCCTGTACAATTGGCTTCTACACCTGGTATGACGCCTTTAAAGGTCGTTTTGGTAGGTTTAATCCTTGAGGGGTCTATGCCCATCTTGCACACTGTATCCTGGTAAAGCAGGTTCAGGTGCTGCCGCCGTCCATCGGGACTCGGTTAGGTGAAATCCATCGGCGATTGGGTCTAGGACGGTCACGGTGAATCCGCCGTGGCGGATCTTTGGTGGGTGGTCCTTCGGTCAAAAGTGATCGGGCAGGAGGACCATGGATTGAACTTCGGGGCAACTGGCTCCATCGCGTAGACATCCCTGAGTGCACGCTTCCGCTCCCTTTTGGGTATGTGCGTTGCGTATATCATGTTCACCGTCCGCACCTGTGGGGGGAAACCCTTCTGTCCTCTATTGTTCGGCGGTTGGGTCTCGTCCTCGTCATCGCTATGCAGCCCCTTGTCATTGTTTTCGGCAATTAACTTGCCTGCCTGCTTGAATACCCAACAGTCCCTGTTGGTGTGGTTAGCTGGCTTTTCGGGGGTGCCGTGTATCTGGCACAAGCGGTCGAGTATTCGGTCCAAATTGGACGGACCCGGAGTAGTTCGTTTGAATGGCTTTTTTCGCTGACCGGGTTTAGAGCCTTTGAATCCGGCATTGACTGCCGTATCCTCAATATTATCGCCGTTAGTGCGGCGTTTGTTTTTGTTACGACGCGGCCTGCCGTTTTGGTCCTTGAAGTCCGGACTGCCAGAATTTTTGCTGAGGTTGTTGCTGCGTGCTAGCCAGCTGTCCTCACCCACGCAGAAGCGGGTCATGAGTGATGTGAGGGCTGCCATGGATTTCGGCTTTTCCTGTCCTAGGTGCCGGGCAAGCCACTCGTCGCGGATGTTATGCTTGAAGGCCGCGAGGGCCTCCGCATCCGGACGGTCGGCGATTTGGTTTTCTTGGTTAAGAACCGTGTCGAATTATCCGGCGATTTGTCCGGCTGCTGAATTATGTGGCGTGGGTCATCGGCGTCTGGTGGTCGCACATAAGTGCCACGGAAGTTATCGAGGAATGCGGCTTCCAGGTCCTCCCAGCTCTCGATTGACTCTGGCGGCAAGCTGTTGAGCCAATGCCGGGCTGGTCCTTTAAGCTTGAGGGGGAGGTATTTGATGGCGTGAAGATCGTCACCGCGGGCCATGTGGATGTGAAGGAGATAGTCTTTGATCCAAACCGCGGGGTCTATTGTGCCGTCATAGGATTCAATATTGACGGGTTTAAACCCTTCGTGGATTTGATGATCCATTACTTCGTCTGTGAAGCATAGTGGGTGTGCGGCGCCTCTGTACTAGGCAATATCACGACGGAGCTCAAAAGAGCTTGATCTGTTTTGTTCGGCCCGACCGGACTTACTGTGTTTGGCGCGATGGTTGTCGTCACGTACCGTGGGGCGCCCACGCGATCCATAGATCGATCTTGATTGTCTTGCCTTGTCCTCCAATATATCTCGCAGGTTCGGAGCGTTCCCCTTTGGCCAAGTGCTTTTTGAGTGATGCCGGGGTACGGTTCTAGTGAAGGGCCTAGAGGCCTCTCTGTCGCGGCCACAGGGTGGTCGGTCAGCCGTATTGTCTCCTGGTGATGCGGGTTCGTAAGCCTCCTCCTCTAATCGGGGGAGCAGCTTGCGTTTAGGGTAGCTTTTGGAGGGGTGTTCTAGCTCATGCTCTTGACGCGAGGACTTGGTCCATCTGTCGGCTAGCGAGATCTGATCAGCTCTAAGCTGTTGCTGCTTTTCTTTAGGCTGTTCACCGTGGCCATAAGCCTGCGTCTAAAACGCTCTTGTTCGACGGGATTCTCAGGCACGACGAATTCATTGTCGTCGAGGCTTGCTTCGTCTTCGGAGGGAGGCATATAATCCTCTACCTCTTCTTCTGCCGCTCTCTCTTGAGGGTTGGCATCTTCATCCTCTGCGATGGATCTTCTTGGAGTGGATTGTCTTCGGCGTTGTCCGGTGTATTGTTATCTCCGGTGCGGAATCTTCATTCTTCTTTGTGGCGGGATTTAGAGCGGCGCCACGACGCCGACGCTTGGCTGCTTCTTGGAGGGTCATCCTCCGTTGTTCCATCGCCGTTCCCATCTTTTGGGATGTCCACCATATATATGTCGTATGACGAGGTGGCCTTCTAGTGCCCTGTAGGCGCTGGGTCTTGGTCGTCTCCGGCATCGTCGTCCATACCGTCAATGTCTTCGGAGTCGTAGTCTAGCATGTCGGTTAGATCGTCGACAGCGGCTACCAAGTGGGTGGTGGGTGGGCGTTGAATTTCTTCGTCGTCCGCGTCCCAACCTTCTGTCCGTAATCCGGCCAGGGCTCTCCGGATAAAGAGAGACTTTAGTAAATTCAGGATGTCGCCAAAGGCGAGTCTTTGAAAGATGTCATGACGATGAACTCCATGACGGGCGCCCAATCGGATTCGATTGGCAAGGCGTGGAGGTTGGTCCGGAGAGGAGTCTGGCGCCCTAGAGTCGGAGTCTTTGCAAAGGACAGGGATGGTGTTCGGCTCGATCGCCGTAGAGATTGTAGCCCCCAAGGCGGTGTCCAACCACTCGTCCTCGGTCGGGGAATCCGGCTCCGGATTAAGGGCGGGCGGATCTTGGTGCGGCCTCCGAGGCAATGTTCGCTGCGAGCTAGATCATGCCCATCGAGGCAGTGCGGCACGCTTGGCTGCGGCTCGAATCCGTCGAAGATCAAGTCTCCGCGGATATCGGCCGTATAGTTTAGACTTCCAAATCTGACCTGGTGGCCAGGGGCGTAGCTTTCGATCTGCTCCAGATGGCCAAGCGAATTGGCCCGCAGTGCAATGCCGCCGAACACAAAGATCTGTCCGGGGAGAAAAGTCTCACCTGGACGCGTCATTGTTGATGATCGGAGGAGCCATCCAGGCCTATCGGTGGCGACACGAGGAACTCTCAATGAAAGCACCAATGTCGGTGTCAAAACCGGCGGATCTCGGTAGGGGTCCCGAATCTGTGCGTCTAGGCGGATGGTAACAGGAGACAAGGGACACGATGTTTTACCCAGGTTGGGCCCTCTTGATGGAGGTAAAACCCTCGTCCTGCTAGATTAATATTGATAATGTGTGTTACAAGAGTGGATCTACCACGAGATCAAAGAGGCTAAACCCTAGAAGCTAGCCTATGGTATGATTGTTGTTAGTCCCTCGACTAAAACCCTCCGGTTTATATAGACACCGGATAGGGTTAGGGTTACACAGAGTCGGTTACAATGGTAGGAGATCTACATATCTGTATCACCTGTTGGGGAACGTAGTAATTTCAAAAAATTTCCTACGATCACGCAAGACCATGGTGATGGCATAGCAACGAGAGGGAGAGTGTCCGTCCACGTACCCTCGTGAGACCGAAAGCGGAAGCGTTATAACAACGCGGTTGATGTAGTCGTGCGTCTCACGATCCGACCGTTCCAAGCACCGAGCGTCACGGCACCTCCGAGTTACGCACACGTTCAGCTCGATGGCGATCCCGGACTCCGATCCAGCAAAGTGTCGGGATGAGTTCCGTCGACCGACGGCGCAGTGGTAGATGTTGATGCTCCACCGGCGCAGGGCTTCGCCTAAGCTCATGACGATATGACTTTTCGGCGCGGGGCTTCTCCTAAGCTCATGACGATATGACGAAGTGGAATATGGTGGAAGGGGCACCGCACACGGCTAAGGCAAGATCCGTAGATCAACTTGTGTGTTGGGGTGCCCCTGCCCCCATATATAAAGGAGCCAAGGGGAGGTGGCGGCCCTAGAGGAGGCGCGACAAGGAGGAGTCCTACTCCCACCGGGAGTAGGACTCCCCCCTCCTAGTTGGACTAGGATTGGAGGAGGGAAGAGGAAGGCGCCGCCCCTTCCTTGTCCTATTCGGACTAGAGGGGAGGGGCGCAGCCACCTTGGCCTGCCCTTCCTCTTCTCCCATGGCCCATTAAGGCCCATGGACTTCCCGGGGTTCCGGTAACCTCCGGTACTCGATAAAATCCCGATTTCACCGGAACACTTCCGATGTCAAATGTAGGCTTCCAATATATCAATCTTTATGTCTCGACCATTTGAGACTCCTCGTCATGTCCGTGATCACATCCGGGACTCGAACAACCTTGGTGCATCAATACTTATAAACTCATTATGAACTGTCATCGAAGCGTTAAGCGTGCGGACCCTACGGGTTCGAGAACTATGTAGACATGACCTAGAACCATTCTCGGTCAATAACCAATAGCGGAACCTGGATGCCCATATTGGTTCCTACATATTCTCGAAGATCTTTATCGGTCAAACCGCATAACGACATCGTTGTTCCTTTGTCATCGGTATGTTACTTACCCGAGATTCGATCGTCGGTATCAATACCTAGTTCAATCTCGTTACGGTAAGTCTCTTTACTCGTTCCGTAATACATCATCTCACAACTAACTCATTAGTTGTAATGCTTGCAAGGCTTAAGTGATGTGCATTACCGAGAAGGCACGGAGATACCTCTCCGACAATCGGAGTGACAAAACCTAATCTCGAAATCGCCAACCCAACAAATACCTTTGGAGACACCTGTAGTACTCCTTTATAATCACCCGATTCGTTGTGGCGTTTGGTAGTACCAAAGTGTTCCTCCGTAAACAGGAGTTGCATAATCTCATAGTTATAGGAACATGTATGGGTCATGAAGAAAGCATTAACATACTAAGCGATCAAGTGTTAAGCTAACGGAATGGGTCATGTCAATCAGATCATTCAACTAATGATGTGACCTTGTTAATCAAATAACAACTCCTTGTTCATGGTTAGGAAACATAACCATCTTTGATTGACAAGCTAGTCAAGTAGAGGCATACTAGTGACATCTTGTTTGTCTATATATTCACACATGTATTATGTTTCCGGTTAATACAATTCTAGCATGAATAATAAACATTTATCATGAAATAAGGAAATAAATAATAACTTTATTATTGCCTCTAGGGCATATTTCCTTCAGTCTCCCACTTGCACTAGAGTCAATAATCTAGTTCACATCGCCATGTGATTTAACATCAATAATTCACATCTATATGTGGTTAACACCCATAGTTCACATCGACATGTGACCAACACCCAAAGGGTTTACTAGAGTCAGAATCTAGTTCACATCGCTATGTGATTAACACCCAAAGAGTACTAAGGTGTGATCATGTTTTGCTTGTGAGATAATTTTAGTCAGCAGATGCATCACATTCAGAGCCGTAAGTATTTTGCAAATTTCTATGTCTACAATGCTCTTGCGAGCTACTCTAGCTAATTGCTCCCACTTTCAATATGTATCCAGATTGAGACTCGAGTCATCTAGATTAGTGTTAAAACTTGCATCGACGTAACCTTTACGACGAACCTTTTTCACTTCCATAATCGAGAAACATATCCTTATTCTACTAAGGATAATTTTGACCGCTGTCCATTGATCTACTCCTAGATCTCTATTGCACTCCTTGCCAATCTTAGTGGTAGGGTATGCAATAGATCAGTACACAACATGACATACTTTATAGAACCTATGGCTGATGCATAGGGAATGACTTTCATTCTCTTTCTATCTTCTGCCGTGGTCGGGTTTTGAGTCTTACTCAATCTCACACCTTGTAACACAGGCAAGAACTCTTTCTTTGACTGTTCCATTTTGAACTACTTCAAAATCTTGTCAAGGTATGTATTCATTGAAAAACTTATCAAGCGTCTTGATCTATCTCTATAGATCTTGATGCTCAATATGTAAGTAGATTCTTGAGGTCCTTCTTTGAAAAACTCCTTTCAATACTCCTTTATGCTTTCAGAATAATTCTACATTATTTCCGATCAACAATATGTCATTCACATATACTTATCGAAATGCTGTAGTGCTCCCACTCACTTTCTTGTAAATACAGGCTTCTCCAAAAGTCTCAGATAAAACCATATCTTTGATCAAATCATCAAGCATATATTCCAACTCGAGATGTTTGCACCAGTCCATAGATGGATCACTGGAGCTTGCACATTTTGTTAGCTCCTTTAGGATTGACAAAACCTTCTGGTTGCATCATATACAACTCTTCTTTAATAAATCCATTAAAGAATGTAGTTTTGACATCCATTTGCCAGATTTCATAAAATGTGGCTATTGCTAACATGATTCGGACAGACTTTAAGCATCGCTACAGTTGAGAAAATCTCACTGTAGTCAACACCTTGAACTTGTCAAAAACCTTTTTGCGACAAGTCGAGCTTTGTAGATAGTAACACTACTATCAACATCTGTCTTCCTCTTGAAAATCCATTTATCTACATGGCTTGCTGATCATCGAGCAAGTCAATCAAAGTCCATACTTTGTTCTCATACATGGATCCTATCTCAGATTTCATGGTCTCAAACCATTTCGCGGAATCTGGGCTCATCATCGCTTCCTCATAGTTCGTAGGTTCATCATGGTCTAGTAACATGACTTCCAGAACATGATTACCGTACCACTCTGGTGCGGATCTTACTCTGGAAGACCTACGAGGTTTTAGTAGCAACTTGATCTGAAGTTTCATGATCATCATCATTAACTTCCTCACTAATTGGTGTAGGAATCACTGGAACTGATTCCTGTGATGAACTACTTTCCAATAAGGGAGAAGGTACAATTACCTCATCAAGTTCTACTTTCCTCCCACTCACTTCTTTCGAGAGAAACTTCTTCTCTAGAAAGGATCCATCTTAGCAACGAATAACTTGCCTTCGGATCTGTGATAGAAGGTGTACCCAACATTTTCTTTTGGGTATTCTATGAAGACGCACTTCTCCGATTTGGGTTCGAGCTTATCGGTGAAAACTTTTTCACATAAGCATCACAACTCAAACTTTTAAGAAACGACAGCTTAGGTTTATGCTAAACCATAGTTCATACGGTGTCATCTCAGCGGATTTAGATGGTGCCCTATTAAACGTGAATGCAGCTGTCTCTAATGCATAAACCCAAAAGCGATAGTGGTAAATCGGTAAGATACATCATAGATCGCACCATATCCAATAAAGTGCGATTCTGACGTTCGGACACACCATTATCTTTGTGGTGTTCCAGGTGGCGTGAGTAGTGAAACTATTTCACATTGTTTTAATGAAGGCCAAACTCGTAACTCAATTATTCGTCTTCACGATCAGATCGCAGAAACTTTATTTTCTTGTTACGATGATTCTTCACTTCACTCTGAAATTCTTTGAACTTTTCAAATGTTTCAGACTTGTGTTTCATCAAGTAGATATACCCATATCTGCTCAAATCATCTGTGAAGGTCAGAAAATAACGATACTTGCCGTGAGCTTTAACACTCATCGGACCGCATACATCAGTATGTATTATTTCCAATAAGTCATTTGCTCGCTCCATTGTTCCGGAGAACAGAGTCTTTAGTCATCTTGCCCATAAGGCATGGTTCGCAAGCATCAAGTGATTCATAATCAAGTGATTCAAAAATCCCATCAGCATGGAGTTTCTTCATGCGCTTTACACCAATATGACCTCAACGGCATTGCCACAAATAAGTTGCACTATCATTATTAACTTTGCATCTTTTGGCATCAATATTATGAATATGTGTATCACTACGATCGAGATCCAATAAACTATTTTCATTGGGTGTATGACCATGAAGGTTTTATTCATTTAAGCAGAACAACAATTATTCTTTGACTTTAAATGAATAACCGTTTTGAAAACTATTTTCATTGGGTGTATGACCATTGAAGGTTTTATTCATGTAAACAGAACAACAATTATTCTTTGACTTTAAATGAATAACCGTTTTGCAATAAACATGATCAAATCATATTCATGCTCAACGCAAACACCAAATAACATTTATTTAGGTTTAACACTAATCCCGAAAGTATAGGGAGTGTGCGATGATGATCATATCAATCTTGGAACTACTTCCAACACTCATCGTCACTTCCCCTTCAACTAGTTTCTGTTCATTCTGCCATCCTTCTTATCCACCAAATATTCAGGGGTAGTTCCGCTTCCAGTGACCAGTTCCATTGCAGCAAAAGTACTCAGTCTCAGGCTTAGGTCTAGACTTGGGCTTCTTCACTCGAGCAGCAACTTGCTTGCCGTTCCTTTTGAAGTTCCCTTCTTCCTTTGCCCTTTTCCTTGAGACTATTGGTCTTGTCAATCATCAACACTTGATGTTTTCTTGATTTCTACCTTCGCGATTTTAGCATCGCGAAGAGCTTGAGAATCCTTTTCGTCATCCCTTGCATACTATAGTTCATCACGAAGTTCTTACTAACTTAGTGATGGTGACTAGAGAATTCTGTCAATCACTATCTTATCTGGAAGATTAACTCCCACTTGATTCAAGCGATTGAAGTACTCAGACAATATGAGCACATGCTCACTAGTTGAGCGATTCTCCTCCATCTTTTAGCTATAGAACTTGTTGAAGACTTCATATCTCTCAACTCGGGTATTTGCTTGAAATATTAACTTCAACTCCTGGAACATCTCATATGGTCCATGACGTTCAAAACGTCTTTGAAGTCCCGATTCTAAGCCGTTAAGCATGGTGCACTAAACTATCAAGTAGTCATCATATTGAGCTAGCCAAAGCGTTCATAACGTGCGCATCGCTCCTGCAATAGGTCTGTCACCCAGCGGTGCATCAAGGACATAATTCTTACAGGCAGCAATGAGGATAAACCTCAGATCACGGATCCAATCCGCATCATTGCTACTAACATTTTTCAACATAATTTTTCTCTAGGAACATATCAAAACAAACATATAAAAGCATAGGGAAGCAACAATGCGAGCTATTGATCTACAACATAATTTGCAAAATACTACCAGGACTAAGTTCATGATAAATTTAAGTTCAATTAATCATATTACTTAAGAACTCCCACTTAGATAGACATCTCTCTAGTCATCTAAGTGATCACGTGATCCAAATCAACTAAACCATGTCCGATCATCACGTGAGATGGAGTAGTTTCAATGGTGAACATCACTATGTTGATCATATCTACTATATGATTCACGCTCGACCTTTCGGTCTCCGTGTTCGAGGCCATATCTGTTATATGCTAGGCTCGTCAAGTTTAACTTGAGTATTCGCGTGCGCAACTGTTTTGCACCCGTTGTATTTGAGCGTAGAGCCTATCACACCCGATCATCACGTGGTGTCTCAAAGACGAAGAACTTTCATAGCGGTGCATACTCGGGAGAACACTTCTTGATAATTTTAGTGAGAGATCATCTTATAATGCTACCGTCAATCAAAGCAAGATAAGATGCATAAAGGATAAACATCACATGCAATCAATATAAGTGATATGATATGGTCATCATCATCTTGTGCTTGTGATCTCCATCGCCAAGCACCGTCATGATCACCATCGTCACCGGCGACACCTTGATCTCCATCGTAGCATCGTTGTCGTCTCGCCAACTATTGCTTCTCGACTATCGCTACTCCTTAGTGATAAAGTAAAGCAATTACATGGCGTTGCATTTCATACAATAAGCGACAACCATATGGCTCCTGCCGATTGCCGATAACTTCGGTTACAAAACATGATCATCTCATACAATAAAATATAGCATCACGTCTTGACCATATCACATCACAACATGCCCTGCAAAAACAAGTTAGGCGTCCTCTACTTTGTTGTTGCAAGTTTTACGTGGCTGCTACGGGCTGAGCAAGAACCGTTCTTACCTCGCATCAAAACCACAGCGATACTTCGTCAAATAGACTCCGTTTAACCTTCTCAAGGACGGGCGTATGCACTCGATTCAACTAAAGTGAGAGAGACAGACACCGCCGGTCACCTTTAAGCAACGAGTGCTCGGGCGGTGAAACCAGTCTCGCGTAAGCGTCTGGCGTAATGTCGGTCCGGGCGCTTCATCTCACAATACCGCTGAACCAAAGTATGACATGCTGGTAGGCAGTATGACTTGTATCGTCCACAACTCACTTGTGTTCTACTCGTGCACATGACATCAACGCATAAAACCAGGCTCGGATGCCACTGTTGGGGAACGTAGTAATTTCAAAAATTTTCCTACGATCACGCAAGACCATGGTGATGGCATAGCAACGAGAGGGGAGAGGTCCGTCCACGTACCCTCGTTAGACCGAAAGCGGAAGCGTTATAACAACGCGGTTGATGTAGTCGTACGTCTCCACGATCCGACCGATCCAAGCACCGAACGTACGGCACCTCCGAGTTCTGCACACGTTCAGCTCGATGACGATCCCGGACTCGATCCAGCAAAGTGTCGGGGATGAGTTCCGTCAACCGACGGCGTGGTGGCGATGTTGATGCTCCACCGACGCAGGGCTTCGCCTAAGCTCATGACGATATGACTTTTCCGCGCAGGGCTTCTCCTAAGCTCATGACGATATGACCGAAGTGGAATATGGTGGAAGGGGCACCGCTGCACGGCTAAGGCAAGATCCGTAGATCAACTTGTGTATTGGGGTGCCCCCTGCCCCGTATATAAAGGAGCCAAGGGGAGGTGGCGGCCCTAGAGGAGGCGCGCCAAGGAGGAGTCCTACTCCCACCGAGTAGGACTCCCCCTCTCCTAGTTGGACTAGGATTGGAGGAGGGGAAGAGGGAGGCGCCGCCCCCTTCCTTGTCCTATTCGGACTAGAGGGGAGGGCGCAGCCCACCTTGGCCTGCCCTTCCTCTTCTCCCATGGCCCATTAAGGCCCATGGACTTCCCGGGGTTCCGGTAACCTCCGGTACTCGATAAAATCCGATTTCACCCGAACACTTCCGATGTCCAAATGTAGGCTTCAATATATCAATCTTTATGTCTCGACCATTTGAGACTCCTCGTCATGTCCGTGATCACATCCGGGACTCCGAACAACCTTCGGTGCATCAATACTTATAAACTCATTATGAACTGTCATCGAAACGTTAAGCGTGCGGACCCTACGGGTTCGAGAACTATGTAGACATGACCTAGAACCATTCTCGGTCAATAACCAATAGCGGAACCTGGATGCCCATATTGGTTCCTACATATTCTACTGAAGATCTTTATCGGTCAAACCGCATAACGACATCGTTGTTCCCTTTGTCATCGGTATGTTACTTACCCGAGATTCGATCGTCGGTATCAATACCTAGTTCAATCTCGTTACCGGTAAGTCTCTTTACTCGTTCCGTAATACATCATCTCACAACTAACTCATTAGTTGTAATGCTTGCAAGGCTTAAGTGATGTGCATTACCGAGAAGGCCTGGAGATACCTCTCCGACAATCGGAGTGACAAAACCTAATCTCGAAATCGCCAACCCAACAAATACCTTTGGAGACACCTGTAGTACTCCTTTATAATCACCCGATTCGTTGTGACGTTTGGTAGTACCAAAGTGTTCCTCCGTAAACGGAGTTGCATAATCTCATAGTTATAGGAACATGTATGGGTCATGAAGAAAGCATTAACATACTAAGCGATCAAGTGTTAAGCTAACGGAATGGGTCATGTCAATCAGATCATTCAACTAATGATGTGACCTTGTTAATCAAATAACAACTCCTTGTTCATGGTTAGGAAACATAACCATCTTTGATTGACAAGCTAGTCAAGTAGAGGCATACTAGTGACATCTTGTTTGTCTATATATTCACACATGTATTATGTTTCCGGTTAATACAATTCTAGCATGAATAATAAACATTTATCATGAAATAAGGAAATAAATAATAACTTTATTATTGCCTCTAGGGCATATTTCCTTCATCACCAAGCTTGCCTTCCACGCCAAGGAAAGTCCCATCCGGACACGGGACGAAGTCTTCAATCTTGTATCTTCATAGTCTTGGAGTCCGGCCGATGATGATAGTTCGGCTATCCGGACACCCCCTAGTCCGGAACTCCCTCACTCCCCTTCACCGGTAGGCTGGTCAAGCTGGAGGTCCTCAAATCCCTCCGTTATTTCGTCCACCGTCACCCTAGCATATCCTTCTGGAATCGGACGGCAGTGAAAAGTTGCGCCGGGTTCAGAAGGTCGAACTTGGCCGACAGCCGCCTTAACTTTTAAGTTCTGCCATTGCGTCATAAGGTGGCAATTTTGGGACTCCGTGATAAAATCCATGGGATAGCTAGCAGGAGCCGTCAAGACATGCTCCGGCTGAAGCAGCTTGGTGGAAGCCATGCTGCTTCTCCGCTGAGATGGCAGGGTAGCTTCGAGGGAAGCTTCGGCAGGTCGTTTGCTGCGATCTGCTTCTCGTTCCTCTAGCCCTTGTACCCTTTCGTGCAGCGCCTGCATTTGCCTATGCTCCACTTTCTTCATCCTCTCCTGGGTTTTGTAACCCCCTGCGTCCGAAAAACCAACCTTCCACGGAATGGAGCCTGGCGTGCCTCGTGTCCGTCCAGGGTGCTCAGGATTCCCGAGGGCCATTGTGAGCTCGTCGTTCTCCCTGTCTGGAACGAACGTCCCTTGCTGCGCTGCATTGATATAGTGTCGAAGCCTCTTGACTGGTATTTTCAGTTGCTCGTCCGTCCAACGGCACTTCCACGATCTGAGGTCCAAGATTCCGCCACCGTGAAGAACCAAGTCCGCAACGGTCTGGCCGATTCATTGTCTCTGGTTCGATCCCTTTATCAAGCAGATCATTCTCAGCCTTGGCCCACTTAGGCCGGGCTTTGAGGTAGCCACCTGACCCCGTGCGATGGTGAAACTTCTTCTTCGCGGCATTTTGCTTGTTTGTCGCCGACATCTTCGTACTCTTTTCTGATGTCTTGTGGGCCACAAATGCGGGCCAGTGATCTCTGATCTTCTCATATTTGCCGATGAATTCTGGTGTCTCTTCTTTGTCGACAAACTTTTTCAGCTCTTTCCTCCACCTCCTGAATAGGCCTGCCATCTTCTTAAGAGCAAAAGACTTGATTAATTGCTCTATAACTGGCTTCTCCAGATCCTCCTCTGGCGGTAGGGTGAAATTTACCTTCAGCTCAGTCCAAAGATCATTTTTCTGCATATCATTGACATAAGACACCTCAGGGTCTTTGTTCTTAGGCTTATACCATTGGTGGATGCTGATCGGGATCTTGTCCCTAACAAGTACCCCGCACTGAGCAGCAAATGCGTTCTTTGTCCGGATGAGTTCAATCGGTTCTCCATCGCGAGCGATTGCTGTGATCTCAAACCTTTCATCCGAGCTCAACTTTTTCTTCGGGCCTCGTCTCCTTACCGAAGTTGTGCTCGATCCGGAGGGCTAGAAAAAAGAATAAAGACGAGAGTTAATTAATATGTGTACATATACCAAAACAATGAATGCAGCAATTAGCTAGTCAGCACAGGCTTAACTAATATATATACCTGGCCAGACTCGGTTCGGTCACCAGAGCCGTCATCACGGTCTCCTTCTTGCACCGTCATTGGGTCACCGGAGCCGTCCTCACGGTCTCCTTCTTGCACCGGCATTGGGTCAAAGGAGCCATCATATTCATAGCCTGCTTCTTCACCCTGTCCTTCCAGACCATCGGTGTCGTTCAGAAACGATAAGACGGCATCACTTCCTTATGCGATTATGTCCCCCAACATCGCTTCTGTTGCTTCGTCTCGGGGGGTGTCGATAGTTTCTACAAATATTTACAACATGGCAATTATTATTCAAACATGACAGATATGGATATATTAGTGGCAAACATAGAACTAGCTAGCTAATCACAGTAAGGAATCATATTAATTAGTGGCTTCCATGCTGCTTCTCTAGGGTTTGGGGTGGCCTCGACAACGCTTCAAGGGGGTAATATCGACAACGACGAGATACATACACGGGAAAATAATGTTATCGGGGAGGGGGTATATCGACCCTTCCCCCCACGTGTTGAAGTTATCGGGAGGGTATATCGAATTTCCCCCCACGTGTTGAAGTTATCTGGAGGGGGTATATCGACCCCACTCGTGTTGAGGTTATCGGGAGGGGGTATATCGACCCCCCCCCCCCACGTGTTGAAGTTATCGGGAGTTTATATCGACCACGACATACGTACATGGGAAAATAATATTATCGGGAAGGGGTATATCGACCCCCCTCGTGTTGAAGTTATCGGGAGGGGTATATGACGCATTTACGGCAGACCCGATAAAACATAAGAAAACGAAGAAGAAATAAAAGAGGAGAAGAAAAGAAAGGAATAGAGGAGATGATCGAAGAAAAAAAAAAGAAAAAAAGAGAAAGAAGAAAGAATGAGAAGAAGAAGAAAAAATAGAATTTTTCTATTTTTCTTCTTCTCCTCTATTCCTTTCTTCTTCTCCTCTTCCTTTTCTTATTTTTTCTTCTTCTTATTTATTTCTCCTCTTCTTCCTCTTCTTATTTCCTTTTTCCTCTCATTCTTTTCTTCTTCTTCCTTCTTAAAATGCATGAAGTAGTATTGCTTATTTTTTTAAATAATGTTCAAATATAAATTTTAGAAAAAAAGTAAAGGTTTTGCCTAATTCATTGTTCATATGAATATACAAACATTGCATATTTACAATAATTAATATCACCAAAAAATCTATGAACAGAAAAATACTATTTTTCTAAAATCTATCTTTTGCATATATACATGAACATATATATACACAGAGAACATATATACATACATATATACATTTTTATAAAAATGCAAAAATTAAAAATCTAAAAAGGACATATAAACAGATATACACACATACATATACTCATAGATATAAATATAATCAGGAATAAAACATCTATATATGTGCAAAAAAAACAGGGGGAAGAGGGGGGCGGTGCCGACCCTGACCAAAGGGAGAGGTGCTGCGTGGTCGGGGCAGGGCGAGGCAGAGGTGACGGCGGTGTGGTCGGGGAAGGGGCAGAGGCGACGGCGGCGTGGTCGGGGAAGGGCGACGGCGGCACAGGGCAGCTGGGGCGGCAACGACGTGGTCGGGGCAGGGCGCTGCATGGTCGGGCGCGGCCGCCCGGCGGCGTGCTTTCGGGCAGAGGCGGCGGCTTGGCGCCGACGAGGCAGCAGAGGGCGGCGGCGAGAGCGACGGGCGAGCTTCGGGCAGCCCGCGGCGTCGTCGGGCGGGGAACTGATGCGATGAATCTGAAAATGCCAAGTGCTTTCTTATATCTGAGAGAGTATTGGTCGGTTCGTGGCACCAACGGGACCAATACTTTAGTCGGTTGGTGCCACCAACCAACCGACCAAAGGCCTCTTTTCAGCAGCCCAAAGGGCGGAAGCGGCGACCTTTGGTCCCGTTGGTGGCACGAACCGACTAAAGGTGAAGGCATTGGTCCCGTTGGTGGCACTGAACCGGACGAAAATAACGTTGGTCCCGGTTCGTGCCACCAACCGGGACCAATGGCCTTGCACAGCGGCGTGGTGGTGGGAGTTTAGTCCCACCTCGTTAGTTGAGAGCGTCGATGTAACTCCCCGGATGTAACTTTCCATAATTGTAACTCCAACTCTTGCCATTTCCGGCTATGTGTTATATTATTTCCTTCGTGGTTGGGTTTTTGTCTTCTGTTTTGCATTTTGTTCATGTCATGCATCTCATCTCATATCATCATGCGCATTACATCTACATGTTTTCATAAAGCTTGCATCCGTTCGTAGTTGCCGTGTTCACCCCCTTGCCTTCGTTGTCCCTTTCGAGAGCAATTGTTCATTTGTTGTCCGACCGTTTGAGCCTCTCTGCACAGCCACCAACCCATTTGCGCGCGTCCGAAACTGTCCTGAATCTGAACCGGTCGGTCATGACCGATGAGTCCGATCATCCCCAAACATCTATAAAACATCCCCGTTTCCTTATTTGGACCCCCTACCTATTTATTTCTCGGCCGTCCGATCACGATCAGAGGATCCAAATCATCCCCTTTCATATATACATAGTCCATCCCTATTGACTTGAGACCAAACCCTATTTTGTAGGGATCCTCCCATGTCCAGCCGCAACCGCTGTCTCCAATCCCCCTCGGGATCCACCAGCGCCAATCCCCTCGCAGCCTCCACCTTCTCCTCATTTTCCCTCCTGTCCAACCACCATCGCCGCCCAAATCCTGCAGGAGCCCGAGCTCCTCTGTCCGTCGCCCCTCTCCTGCAGCCGCCCGAGCACCGGCCAGCTCGCTGGAGCACACCACCAGCACGGCCGAACTCGTACGACTCCAGCAACACCCCCACGGTGAAGCTCCGCTCCTCCCCCATCTCTCTCTCTCTCCGCTCTCTCATCTCTCTCGCTCTCTGTTTGTTCACAGGGAGTTGGAGCAGCCATGGCGCCCGAGCGCCTCAAGCTCGTCAGCCCCGCCGGTGGAATTTGTGTAGTGCCCGAGCCTCCTCCCGTTGCAGCCAGCTTGGCCGCCGAGCGAAGCCCCAGGTCACGGTGTGCTCTTGCTTCTCCCTTCTCTTTTCTCTTTTCCCCTCTTCCTCCCTGGCTCTTTCTCACGCTGCTCTCTCTATCTCTTGTCTTCACAGCAGCGTCAGGAATGCCATGGAGCGTCACCGCCGTCCTAAACCTGCCAGAGCTCGCCTCCGTTCTGTTCCCGACCTCATTTTTCCGAATCCGCCCATCCCCGTCTCCTGCAGCTCTTCTCTTCGTCGGCTCCGCTGAGGTCCGCCGCCGCCGTCGCCCTGTAGCTCGAGTTTGAGCGTTGCCTCCAGTCGCCTACTCGATCCCCTGCATCGACCACGCCCGCGTGTGCGCAAGGGCCGCAAGGCCAGTGGCGCCCAGCTTCTTCCGCTTCCGCAGCCAGCCAAGTTTCAACATCGCCATGGCCGCCGGCCTCTTTGTTTCCCCGCTGTGAGCAACTTCCTCCATCTCTGAAGCTTCGTTCTTTTCCTAGATCCATTTTGGCGCGCAGAGTTTATTTACCGTAGCCACTACATTGTAGAACAATCAGATCAGCTAGCCCAGTTGTTCCTCCCTCGCGCACACATCCAGGAGGTCTGGGATTGGGTTCGATCCCAGGTTCTCCCGATTTCCTCTTTATTCCTTGCTTCTCTGTTTTACATGAAGCACACACACCCACATCCGCTTCGGGCCCTGTCTACTCCTGGGCCGCTGCACAGTGCTGCTTTGGGCCCGTGCATATTTTTTCCAGTCTGTGTATTTTAGCATTTTCCAATGCATTCTTATTTACTGAAATGCCATCATCTTGCATTGCTCATATATAAATAACCATGCTTTGGATTTAAACAAACTATATATGTAAAATGCTTAGAATTTCATCTAGTTTCATATTATGCCACTTTCATCAATGTTTAAAATGCTGTTTGTGTTTATTTGCATAAATGCCATGTTAAAATGATTAATTTCATAACTAAATAACCGTAGCTCCAATTTTAATAAACTTTATATGTAAATGGGGTAGAAAATTGCCTAGTTTAACATGGTGCACTTTATTTTGCTGTTTAACAACATTAAAATTGTGTTTAGGGCAGAACAGTAGCAATTCATAAATTGCACATGGGGATTTTTCGGAATTGTTGTTTGTAGTTCCGGCCTCATTTAAACTTGCCTAGATAGGTAGTTTTCTTATGTTTCACCCTTTGCCATGTTTAATAACATTTAATATTGTTTGGTAGCTTAAACGAGATTAAACTAAATATGTCAATGTGGTGTTTTGTCAATATGCAACTCTTTGCATATTGAGCTCCACTTAACTTGTAGTGTGGTTTGTTGCACTTGCCATGCCATGCCTCATTAAACCGGACATGCATCATACTTGATTGTGCATCATGCCCTGTGTATGTGATGGTTGTTTACCATGTTGTTTGCTTCTTTCCGGTTTGCTTCTCTCGCTAGCTTTGGTTTCGTTCCGGAGTCGTGAGGATTCGTTCGACTACGTCCGCTTGTCTTCTTCATGGACTCGTTCTTCTTCCTAGCGGGATTTCAGGCAAGATGACCGTCACCTTGGATCTCACTACTATCATTGCTATGCTAGTTGCTTCGTTCTATCGCTATGCTGCGCTACCTATCACTTGTTCTTCAAGCCTCCCAAACTATCATGTCAGCCTCTAACATTTTCACCCTTCCTAGCAAACCGTTGCTTGGCTATGTTACCGCTTTGCTCAACCCCTCTTATAGCGTTGTTAGTTGCAGGTGAAGTTGAAGATTGCTCCATGATGGACAAGATTATGTTGGGATATCACAATATCTCTTATTTAATTAATGCATCTATATACTTGGTAAAGGGTGGAAGGATCGGCCTTATGCACGTGTTTTGTTCCACTTGCCGCCCTAGTTTCCGTCATACCGTGTTATGTTCCTTGATTTTGCGTTCCTTACGCGGTTGGGTGATTTATGGGACCCCCTTGACAGTTCACTTTGAATAAAACTCCTCCAGCAAGGCCCAACCTTGGTTTTACCATTTGCCTCACCTAGCCCTTTTTCCCTTGGGTTTCCGGAGCCCGAGGGTCATCTTTATTTACACCCCCCCCGGCCAGTTCTCCTCCGAGTGCTGGTCCAAACCGAGTGATGTCCGGCGCCCCCTGGGCAACCAGGGTCTATGCCAATCCGACGTCTTGCTCATCCGGTGTGCCCTGAGAACGAGATATGTGCAGCTCCTATCGGGATTTGTCGGCACATCGGGCGGCTTTGCTGGTCTTGTTTTACCATTATCAAAATCTCTTGTAAACCGGGATTCCGAGACTGATCAGGTCTTCCTGGGAGAAGGAATATCCTTCGTTGACCGCGAGAGCTTGTGATGGGCTAAGTTGGGACACCCCTGCAGGGTATAAACTTTCGAGAGTCGTGCCCGCGGTTATGTGGCAGATGGGAATTTGTTAACGTCCGGTTGTAGATAACTTGACACCAGACTCGAACTAAAACGCATCAACCACGTGTGTAGCCGTGATGGTCTCTTTTCGGGCTAGTCCGGGAAGTGAACACGGTTTTTGGGTTATGTTTGACGTACGTAGTTTCAGGATCACTTCTTGATCATTGCTAGCTTCACGACTGTTCCGTTGCTTCTCTTCTCGCTCTTATTTGCGTATGTTATCCACCAGATCATGCTTAGTCGCTGCTGCAACCTCACCACTTTACCCCTTCCTTACCCATAAAGCTTTGCTAGTCTTGATACACATGGTAATGGGATTGCTGAGTCCTCGTGGCTCACAGATTACTACAACAATAGTTGCAGGTACAGGTTATGCGATGATCATGACGCGAGAGCGATGTTTGCTTGTTTTGGAGTTCTTCTTCTGCTTCTTCTTCGATCAGGGGATAGGTTCCAGGTCGGCAGCCTGGCTAGCAGGGTGGATGTCGTTTGAGTTTCAGTTTGTGTTTCATCCGTAGTCGGATGATGCTCTTGTGTATGATGATGTTGTATTCATGTGGCATTATATGCCTTTTGTATGTATCCCCAACTATTATGTAATGTTGATGTAATGATATCCACCTTGCAAAAGCGTATCAATATGCGGTTCTATCCTTGGTGGGACCTTCGAGTCTCTTTAGGATAGTATCGCATATTGGACGTGACAGTCGACCACCTGCTTATAAGCACTGCTGCCTCCTCTCTCTCGAACTCCTCTGAACTGCAGGCCTATGGGCCTAATCGACACTACTTTGCTGTGGGCCTGCTGGGCCTTCAAGGGCTGAATCTCGCCCACTAGGGTTTCTAGTTGTATTCAGCCGTGGGGGCCCAGAGGGAGGCACTTTTTTGTTTTCTTTACTTATTGTTGCTATTTTATTTTTTCCAGTTTTTTGTTTTGTTTTCTGCATTATTTATTTTCTTTTGTTTTTTGCTTTATTTTTAATTCTTTTTGCTTTTAGTTTTAGAAAAATTATAAACTTTCTGTTAGTGCCATTAGTTTTCAAATTTGAAAACACTTTTTTGTTTTTTTGTTTTCTTTGTTGCTTTATTTATTTTATTTTGTTTCTACTTACAACAAAATACTTATTGTTGCTATTTTTATTTTGTTTCAGTTTTTTGTTTTGTTTTCTGCATTATTTATTTTCTTTTGTTTTTGCTTTATTTTTAATTCTTTTTGCTTTTAGGTCAGCAAAATTATAAACTTTCTGTTAGTGCCATTAGTTTTTCAAATTTGAATAGTTAAAATTTGAATTCTTTGAAATTTGTGTGAATCACAAGTTTGTGATTAACTTACTAAAAAAATGAACATAGATGCGCCTATAGAGAAAATTCAACCTAAATTCATAATAAATTTCTATGAATTTCAGAGAAATTCACTATGAATTTAGGTCAAATTCCCTGTATAGGGGCATCTATTTTCACTTTGAGAGGAGCTCAACAAGGCAGAGAGGGACGGGCTTATAAACCGGTGTGAACGCCCTTCGATTCGCGAGGTGGGACTAAACTCTGAGCGCAACGAGGACCAACCCTTTAGTCCCGGTTTGTGGCACAAACCGACTAATGGTCATGGGCTGAGGCGAGGCACATTGGTCCCGGTTCGTGCGTGGAACCGGGACCAAAAGGTCTGATTTAACCGGGACCAATGGCCCACGTGGCTGCCCTCTTGAGAGTGTTCTTGGTGAGAACATAGTTGACAAGGAGCGAACCGGGATTAATGGTATTACGAGGGCTGAACCTTAAGACATTAAAGCATTTCAAATGAACTCTGAAAAAGTTGAAAGTTGGCATGGTATCATAATTTCACCCACATAGCATTTGCGTGTACAAAACGGACAATGGTATCATACTCGTGTGTTACAAAGTTGGCATGGTATCATCATAATAGTTGCGGGAGAAAGTCTTCACTTTTTCTTCGCTTGTGTCATTTGCTTATTGCGCCAGAACCATGGATAATCTTCATCGCTTATCAGGATGCTTGGGTCAGCCTTGACTTTGAAGGAGGAATTTCATGAAACTTTTCATAATTTTCAGACATGTCCGCTTTGCCTCCACTCCCACGATGTCCCTTTTTCCTGAAAGAACTATGTGGCGCTTTGGCTCATCGTATGATGTATTCGCTTCCTTATCATTTCTTTTTCTCGGTCTGGTAGACATGTCCTTCGCATAGATAACATGTGCCACATCATTGGCTAGGACGAACGGTTCGTCAGTGTACCCAAGATTTTTTCAGATCCACTGTTGTCATTCCGTACTGTGGGTCTACCTATACCCCGCCTCCTGACAGATTGACCCATTTGCACTTAAACAAAGGGACCTTAAAATCATGTCCGTAGTCAAGTTCCCATATGTCCACTATGTAACCATAATATGTGTCCTTTCCTCTCGGTTGTTGCATCAAAGCGACACCACTGTTTTGGTTGGTGCTCTTTTGATCTTGGTCAATCGTAAAATGTATTCCCATTTATCTCGTATCCTTTGTAAATCAATACAGTCAAAGATAGTCCCCTGGACAACAAGTACAACTCATCACAAATAGTGATGTCACCTCTGAGACGTGTTTCCAACCAATTGCTGAAAGTCCTGATGTGTTCACATGTAATCTAGTCGTCGACCGCTTCCGGGTGTTTGGAGCGCAGATTGTTCTTGTGTTCATCGACATACGGGTCACCAAGGTAGAGTTCTATAGAACTGTAGTGTGCTTGAGACCAAGAATATCCGTCCCTGCATATTATTGAGTCCCTTCCAAGCGTGCCTTTTCCAAAGTCTCCCCTCATACCGCGATTTAGGGAGACCTATCTTCTTAAGGCCAGGAATGAAGTCAACACAAAACCCGATGACATCCTCTGTTTGATGGCCCATGGAGATGCTTCCTTCTCGCCTAGCGCGGTTACGGACATATTTATTTAGGACTCCATGAACCTCTCAAAGGGGAACATATTGTATAGAAATACGGGCCCCGTAATGACAATCTCGCCGACTAGATGAACTAGGACGCGTCATGATATTGAAGAAGGATGGTGGGAACACCAGCTCGAAACTGACAAGACATTGCGCCACATCACTCCTTAGCCTTGGTACGATTTCTGGATCGATCACCTTTTGAGAGATTGCATTGAGGAATGCACATAGCTTCACAATGGCTAATCGGACGTTTTCCGGTAGAAGCCCCCTCAATGCAACCGGAAGCAGTTGCGTCATAATCACGTGGAAGTCATGAGACTTTAGGTTCGGGACTTTTCTCCGCATATTTATTATTCCCTTTATATTCGATTTAGAAGCCAATCGGGACCTTCATACTGAGCAGACATTCAAAGAAGATTTCTTTCTCTTCTTTCGTAAGAGCGTAGCTGGCAGGACCTTCATACTTCTTTGGAGGCATGCCGTCTTGTTCGTGCAAATGTTGCAGGTCCTCCCGTGCCTCAGGTGTATCTTATGTCTTTCCATACACGCCCAAGAAGCCTAGCAGTTTCACGCAAAGGTTCTTCGTCAAGTGCATCACGTCGATTGAAGAGCGGACCTCTAGGTCTTTGCAGTAGGGTAGGTCCCAAAATATAGATTTCTATTTCCACATGGGTGTGTGTCCCTCAGCGTCATTCAGAACAGCTAGTGCGCCGGGACCCTTTCCAAAGATTACGTGTAAATCATTGACCATAGCAAGTACGTGATCACTGGTACGCATGGCGGGCTTCTTCCGGTGATCTGCCTCGCCTTTGAAATGCTTGCCTTTCTTTCGACATTGATGGTTGGTCAGAAGAAATCGATGATGGCCCAGGTACACATTCTTCCTGTAGCTTCCCAGGTATATACTATCGGTGTCAAGTAAACAGTGCGTGCATGCGTGGTATCCCTGGTTTGTCTGTTCTGAAAGGTTACTGAGAGCGGGCCAATCGTTGATGGTCACGAACAGCAACGCCTTTAGGTCAAATTCCTCCTGTTTGTGCTCATCCCACGTACATACACGGTTTCCATTCCACAGCTGTAAAAGTTCTTCAACTAATGGCCTTAGGTACACATCAATGTCGTTGCCGGGTTGCTTAGGGCCTTGGATGAGAACTGGCATCATAATGAACTTCCGCTTCATGCACATCCAAGGAGGAAGGTTATACATACATAGAGTCACGGGCCAGGTGCTGTGATTGCTGCTCTGCTCACCGAAAGGATTAATGGCATCCGCGCTTAAAGCAAACCATACATTCCTTGGGTCACTTGCAAACTCATCCCAGTACTTTCTCTTGATTTTTCTCAACCGCGACCCATCAGCGGGTGCTCTCAATTTCCCGTCTTTCTTACGGTCCTCACTGTGCTATCGCAAACATTATAGTGTGGCATGAAACCCTTGTAAAGCAGGTGGGTGTGAAGGATTTTCCGGTCAGAGTAAGACTTCGTATTCCCACATATAGCGCATGGACGACACATAAAACCATTCTGCTTGTTTGCCTCAGCCACTTCGAGAAAATCATGCACGCCCTTAATGTACTCGGAGGTGTCTGTCACCGTACATCCATTGCCGGTTCATCTGCGTGCATTATATATAATTAAGTGTGTCAAAAACCATTACAGAACATCATGAATAGATAAATAAGTGACCAAATTAATAGAAGTTCATCATCACATTAAAACCAAAGTACATACATAGTTCTCATCTAACAACATATAGCTCTCTAGAGCATCTAATTAATTAAACCATACATTGAAACTATGTAAAACATTTCAATGCGAAAACAAATGCGATCATAATCGCAATCAAGGTAACAACTGATCCAACTGCATAATGATACCAAGCCTCGGTATGAATGTCATATTTTCTAATGTTTCGAATCTTCAAGCGCATTGCATCCATCTTGATCTTGTGATCATCGACGACATCCGCAACATGCAACTCCAATATCATCTTCTCCTCCTCAATTTTTCTTATTTTTTCCTTCAAAAATTGTTTTCTTATTCAACTAAATTTAACCTCTCGACAATAGGGTCGGTTGGAATTTCCGGTTCAACAACCTCCTAGATAAATAAAATCTATGTCACGTTGGTCGGCATAATTTTCATAAATAATAAATGAACCAATAGTTATGAAAAGATAATATATACCACATCCGAATCATAGACAGGACGAGGGCCGACGGGGGCGGATACCAAAACCATCACACTATATAAGATGCAATAATAAAAGTAAGAAAATAATACAAGTATCTATCTAAACATACAAGTAAGAATATTTTTCCTTTCAGAAAGAAGATAAGAACAAGAGGCTCACCACGGTGGTGCCGGGCGATGAGATCGGCGCGGTGATCGATTTACGGTGAAGACGGGACGGGCGTGACGGACCGCTAAACCTAGACAAATATTTGAGGAAAATGGAGCTTGGAGGTCGAGCTTGAGAGGAGAAAGCTTAAGTAGTGTGGCTCGGGCATTCCATCGAACACCTTGTGTGCATAGGAGGTGAGCTAGAGCACCACCAAGCCCTCTCCCCCTCGGCGGCCAGAAAAAGCAGAGCAGTGTGCTCTGCTCTGCTCATTGGTCCCCGTTGGTGGCATGAACCGGGACTAAAGAGCAGCCTTTGGTCCCGGTTCAAGCCACCAATCGGGGCCAATGATGGTGGGCCAGGAGCGAGGCCCATTGGTCTCGGAGACGTGTATTTTTAGAACAGCTGCACCCCGGCCCTGGTATCCTGGTTGTCCAATATTGCTTTAAGATCTGTGCAACACAACTAACTTTTCGTATGAAAATTTTCTTTTTTGTTTCTCTCACATAAAAGATGTCTTGAAGTTCAAACCTTTGCAGCGTGGCAAAGCTTTCCGTCTAGAATCTAGGATAAATCTCTCAGATTTTTTTGTCAAAAATAAATATACAAAAAATGATTTTTTAGATTAAAAAAATCATTTTTTGTATATTTATATTTGACAAAAAAATCTGAGAGATCTATCCTAGATTCTAGATAGAAAACTTTGCTACGCTGTAAAGGTTTGAACTTCAAAATATGTTTTATGTGAGAGAAACAAAAAAGAGAAATGTGTTTGCACGAATCGCGATGCATATAATGGATGGCTAGACAAAGAGGGCCCGGGTGCAGCTGTGCTATTTTATATTTTCGTTGGTCTCGGTTCGTCCCACCAATCGGGACCAAAAGGTCCAGACGAACCGGGACCAATGGCCCACGTGGCCCGACCGGCCCCCGGGGCTCACGAACCGGGTACAATGCCCTCATGGGTCCCGGTTCTGGACTGAACCGGGACTAATGGGCTGACCCGGCCTGGACTTTTGCCCCCTTTTCTACTAGTGTGAATGATGTGCAGGCATCGACCGTTGGCCGGGGAAGCAGCTGCACAGCCACAGCTACGGTGCGCCCGACCAGTTCCACGGCCAAGTCAGTAGTATCATCCATCGCCTTAATTTCTTCTTAGTGTTTGACCGGCAACAGTTGTCCCTAATTTCTTGGCTAGGCTGATGAACTTTGCAACATGCATGTATCTTGCTAGGTTGTGGTGATAATTGGGTACAACCCCAGCTGGATGGACATCTCGCCGGACATCGCCGGTGTCGCCAAGGAGGTCCATGTCGCCATTCGAGCCGCGCCTGAGATGCAGAGCACCACTGCCCATGCCAACCTGTGGGTACATTCCATGGTATATTAATACCAACTTGGCGCTAGAAAATGTCATCACGCCCAAAGCCAATCCCCTCATCACCTCGAGCTACTTTTTCAAATGGTTGGGTACTGCAGATCTACTGCGCCGAGGAGGACGGCATCATGGTGTTCCAGGACGGCAGCAGGGTGAAGGCAGACGCCATCGTGCACTGCACTGGGTACCTGCATATTGTGTAAAATTAGTTACCAAATTATGCTTGTAGTGGAGATCGATGTTAACCGATGGAGATGTGCTCGTCCTAGCTACAAGTACAGCTTCCCATTCCTCCAGGACGACGACGACGACGACGCCGATGGCGCCTCCGTTTTCACGGTGGACGACAACCACGTGGGCCCGCTGTACAAGCACGTGTTCCCGCCGCGGCTGGCCCCTAGCATCTCCTTCATCGGACTGCCATTCAAGGGAATCATTTTCCCGGTATTCCAGCTCCAGAGCAGCTGGGTGGCCGCAGTTCTGTCGGGGAGGACCGAGCTGAGGTTCACCCACGACCTCGCGCAAGCATGTTCGAGTATGAGGATTGGCTGGTTGAGCTGTGCGGGCTTGGAAGGATCGAGGAGTGGAGGAAGGCGATCTACCTTGCGGCGAGAGGCAGGGTGAGGGACCGGCCGGAGAGCTACCGGGACGAGTGGGATGACGACGCCCAACTGTTGGACCAGGCGCACCGTGATCTCGCCAAGTACCTCTGATCTCACCTCATCATATCGACGGCAGCTTGCGATTTGGCTTTGGCTTATGAGGAAATGAAATTGTTTTTAAAAACTAGGAAATGGAATGGTTGATGATACGAAGGACAAGTATGTATTATTTTTTGCATAAAATATCAAAGAAAAAACGCACAATGCACCAGCCCGGAATCGAACCCGGGTGGCAGGGTACTATCCTGTCACTAGACCACTGGTGCTTTGAAGACGAATTTACTTTAATATTTTTTTTGCATACAATCATTCTGCACCTGGAAGATGTCAATGTAGTTTCGTTGTTCGTCAAGTAAACTTCTACGTTTGTGCTAACAGTTCTAAACACGCTTACGAGTTACAAGACGAGGAACACCAACGCGCGCGTATGTGTGACAAAGAAAGTAGCAATGGTTGGACAGCAAATGCATACCTATGTGAGCTACTGCGAAACATGACAGGGTACTTAAGCAGCAGTGGATGGTTGACATGGATCTCACTAATTTATTTGATTATCTCATGGAGTTCAGAGGTACAACTTGGATACAATCACAAATCAGCAAGAAGAAGGGATCGGGGAATGAGAGCCGGGGATGGGAGAGAGATACACGCCCTGCGGCGGCCGTTCTAGGGTTTAGTTCTTCGCCAACTACTCCCCTTTCACGACACAACATATGTAGCTAGTCACCCACTCGCTCTTCACTTGGCCCAGTCCGCTCCAGTCACTTGAGTGTTGGGCTTCACTTGGCGCTTGGGCCTAGTGGGCCATCCAGTGACCGTCTCAGTAGCGAGGGATGGAGAGTTCCCGTGACATTTCCTCCCCTTTGGACTTGGCTTGACCCCAAGCCAAAACTCGTGGGAACCAGGCATGAAGCGGAATTCGAGCCTCCCAGGATGCCAGAGATGCTGTAAACCCTAACCATTTCACAAACACTTGCTCCACGGCACGCTGCCCTCTCTGGACGACGCGCTTGTCAAGGATGGCCGCGGGTACTTGGAGAGGCAATAGATCATCATCGAGTACTGGCAGTTCTGGCATGATAGTAGTGGTGGGCGGAACAACGGCTCGGAGTTGCGAGACATGAATTACTGGGTGGATTCTTGCCTGTTCCAGCAGGTCCAGTCTGTATGCCACCTCGCCCACATGCTACAGAACCTGAAAAGGGCAAAAATAGCAAAATGCCAGCTTATGGTTAGCTCAAACAGCCACCGTGGACAATGCGTATGGCTGGAGTTTTAGGTAAACCCAGTCGCCCACTGTGAACACTCGGTTAGAATGGTGCTGATCCACCTTGTCATTCAAATGCTGACGAGCTCTATTTAAGTGTTGCCATAACAGTGCCACCATGGTTGCTCTTTCCGCTGTCCACGCTGTCAGGTCAGTCACCGTTGCATCCGCAACATTAGCAAGGCCAAAGAAGTGTGGTTTGTGCCCATATAGAACCTCAAATGGAGTAGATTTGAGCGTTGAATGGTAAGAAGTGTTGTACCAGAATTCCACTAAAGCCAACCATTCAAACCACTTGTTAGGACAATTGTGAACAAAGCACCAAATATACAACTCCATGCACTGATTGACACACTCCGTAGTACCATCAGTCTGAGGATGGCGTGCTTAGGATATGTTGAGAGTTGTGTGAGACAATCTGCACAGCTCACGCCACACCTTTCGGATAAAGATTCGATCCGGTCCGAGACCATGACATCAAGATTACCATGGAGCTTAAACACGTACTCCATGTAAGCTTTAGCTACTTCCAACGCTATGAGCAGATGCTTCAAGGGAATGAAGTGGGCGTACCTAGTAAGTTTGTCAACCACCACCAACACTGCATTATACCCTTTAGATGTTGGCAGTCCTTCCACAAAATCAAGCGTCACCATCTCCCATGCTTACTTGGGTATCGGTAATGGTTGCAACAATCCGGGGTAACACACATGCTCCGATTTAGCCTGTTTGCAGATTGCACAATTCCCAACAAACGTTTTCACAGTCTGCTTCAACCGAGGCCACATGAAGTGGCGGATGATCCTGTTGCATGTAGCATGAACCCCTGAGTAGCCCCCAATAGCTCCTGCATGGTATTCTTGGAGCACCTTGTTCTGCATTGCCACATTAACTCCAAGCCACACCCTGCCTTTGTAACAAATCAGCCCCACACAGGCACTGAAAGGACCTTCAGATGGTGACTATCCATTGGCAACCGCCAAGAGTCTGGTGCATTCGGGGTCAGACTGGTAGCCTTGCTTGACTTCATCTAACCAGCACAGAATGTAGACCGAAATAGCTGACAGTTCAGATGAGGGTTGTCGTCAAAAGGCAATAGCTGCCAGTTTTGTGGCCCCTTTATGATACTCAATGCGGTACCACAAGCCCAATAACTTGGTGTGAGCCTTTTGCTGCCAAGGTGTCGTCAATTGTTGCTCATCTAAACACGACAAACTTTTCTGATTTGTGCGAATGATCAATTCGGACAACAACATGTATGAACGCCAAGAGTCAACTGCCATCAAGATCGCAAGGCACTCTTTCTCATAAGTGGATAATACCCGAAGTTTGGGTTCGAGAGTCTGACTGAGGAATGCCAACGGGTGATGGTTTTGCATAAGAACTGCACCAATACCACTATCAGACGCATCGGTCTCGATCACAAAGGGTTTTGAAAAGTCCGGCAAGGACAGGATAGGAGCAATGGTGAGAGCAGTCTTCAAGGCTTGAAAGGCATCATTATGACTAGAAGTCCATCTGAAAATCACCTTTTTCTTGAGCAGTTCAGTCAACGGCCGCCTGATAATACCGTAGTGGCGAACAAACTTCCTATAATAACCTGCCAGTCCCAAAAATTGGCGCAACTCCTTTACTAAAGTAGGAGGTGGCCTGTTCTGCACCTTTGCAACATTGTTGGGGTCTGTCTGCACTCCCTCCTTGCAGATCACATGCCCTAAATATTTCAGCTGCTGATGTCTTCGTCGTATCTATAATGTTTTATTGTTTCATGCCAATATTCTACAACTTTCATATACTTTTGGCAACTTTTTATACTATTTTTGGGACTAACATATTGATCCAGTGCCAGTGTTAGTTCATGTTTGTTGCATGCTTTTTGTTTCACAGAATATCCATACCAAACGAAGTCCAAACACGATAAAAACTTACGGAGATTTTTTTGGAATATATGTGATTTTTAGGAATTGGAATCAACACGAGACGATGCCCGAGGGGCCTACAAGTCCTGGAGGTGCGCCCCTACCCTGGGTACGGCCAGGGGGCTTGTGGCCACCCAGTAAGGCGGTTGGTGCCCTTCTTTCGTCGCAAGAAAGATAATGTCTGGATAAAAATCATGTTAAAATATCAGCCCAATCGGAGTTACGGATCTCCGGAAATTTAAGAAACGGTGAAAGGCCAGAATCTGGGAGCGCAGAAACGGAAGGAAAGAGGGATCAAATCTCGGAGGGCTCCCGCCCCTCCACCACCATGGAGGCCATGGACCAGAGGGGAAACCCTCCTCCCATCTAGGGGGAGGTCAAGGAAGAAGAAGAAGGAGGAGGGGGGCTCTCTCTCCCCCTCTCTCCCGGTGGCACCGGAACGTCGCCGGGGCCATCATCGAGACGGCGGTCTACACTAACAACTTCGCCGCCGTCATCACCAAACTCTCTTCCCCTCTATGCAGCGGTGTAACACACCTTCTCCCCGCTGTAGTTTGTACTTAAATATGGTGCTCAACGCTATATATTATTTCCCAATGATGTATGGCTATCCTATGATGTTTGAGTAGATCTCTTTTGTCCTATGGGTTGATTGATGAGCATGATTGGTTTGAGTTGTATGTTTTATTATTGGTGCTGTCCTATGGTGCTCTCCGTGTCGCGAAAGCATGAGGGATCCCCGCTGTAGGGTTTGCAATATGTTCATGATTCGCTTATGGTGGGCGGCGTGAGTGACAGAAGTACATACCCGAGTAAGTAGGTTGTTTGCATATGGGAGTAAAGAGAACTTAATACTTTAATGCTATGGTTGGGTTTTACCTTAAGACCTTGTACAACACAAGGTTCTTAGGGGTGATGCTTAGAGAAGTAAACCAGACTTTTCTTAAGCACCGGTGCTTATTTGTACAGGGTAGACGCTTAATTAGGCGTCTCTCCTATAGAAATAGGCACCAGTCACTACAAAAAAAAGACACATCCGTGACATTTTGGGCCGAACGAAATTTTTTTCTATCATACATATGACACTGCTATGACGATAATTGTGACAAAACCCGGTATCATCATAGATGTGGTGGGCTCCTACTTCAATGACAAAAAATCATGACAGAAAATGGGCTTTTCGTCCTGGGCGGGCCGGAGACGCAGCTGCATGACATTCTTTGGGCCATCCATGATGGAAAAAACCGTGGTAGAAGCGAGCGGGAGGAAAATTTCGAGGAGTTGCCGGTTATGGTGGGAAGCCGGGGGCCGAGCGATGCGCGTTTCTCTCGTACACATACGCGCGTGTGTGCGAGGCGTTGGCTCTAACTGAACCCAAGCGAGGCGTTGGGCTCTAATTCAACCCGAGCGATTGCACTTCAGGCTACGCTTACGGAACCCGAGCGATCGATCGATGGCTGTTAACTGAACCCGATGGAGCGATTCCTTCGCTACTGCTGCTAACTGAAGCCGATCGATTGGATGAACAGTGAGTGAGCGTTATGCGGGGTGGATATACAGATGAGCGGTGGCGTTGCCTCTAGATGAACAGGACCCCATGGTGTGGAGGGCTGGATGAACAGTAGACGGTGGAGGGCTGGATGAACAGTAGAGGGTGGTGGGGTGGTTGAACAGTAGACGGTGGATGATGTCTACTACACAACCTTCTTGTTGTAGACGTTGTTGGGCCTGCGAGTGCACAGGTTTGTAGGACAGTAGCAAATTTCCCTCAAGTGGATGACCTAAGATTTATCAATCCGTGGGAGGCGTAGGATGAAGATGGTCTCTCTCAAGCAACCCTGCAACCAAATAGCAAAGAGTCTCTTGTGTCCCCAACACACCCAATACAATGGTAAATTGTATAGGTGCACTAGTTCGGCGAAGAGATGAAGATACAAGTGCAAAATAGATAGTAGATAAAGGTTTTTGTAATCTGAAATAATAAAAACAGCAAGGTAACAAGTGGTAAAAGTGAGCGTAAATGGTATTGCAATGGTAGGAAACAAGGCCTAGGGTTCATACTTTCACTAGTGTAAGTTCTCTCAACAATAATAACATATATAGAACATATGACAAGCCCTCAACATGCGACAAAGAGTCACTCCAAAGCCACTAATAGCGGAGAACAAACGTAAAATTATGGTCGGGTACGAGACCACCACAAAGCTATTCTTTCAGATCGATCTATAAAAGAGTTCGTACTAGAATAACACCTTAAGATACAAATCAACCAAAACCCTAATGTCACCTAGATACTCCATTGTCACCTCAACTATCCGTGGGCATGATTATACGATATGCATCATACAATCTCAGATTCATCCAACCAACATAAAAGTACTTCAAAGAGTGCCCCAAAGCTACTACCGGAGAGTCAAGAACGTGTGCCAACCCCTATGCATAGGTTCCCAATGTCACGAAACCCGCAAGTTGATCACCAAAACATACATCAAGTGGATCAATAGAATAACCCATTGTCACCATGGTTATCCCACGCAAGACATACATCAAGTGTTCATAAAAGACTCAATCCGATAAAATAACTTCAAAGGGGAAACTCAATTCATCACAAGATAGTAGAGGGGGAGAAACATCATAAGATCCAACTACAATAGCAAAGCTCCGGATACATCAAGATCGTGCCATAGAGGAAAACGAGAGAGAACACGAGAGAGAGAGAGAGAGAGAGAGAGAGAGAGAGAGAGAGAGAGAGAGAGAGAGAGAGAGAGAGAGAGATCAAACACATAGCTACTGCTACATACCCTCAGCCCGAGGGTGAACTACTCCTCCTCGTCATGGATAGCGCCGGGATGATGAAGATGGCCTCGGTGATGGATCCTCCCACAGGTGCCTAATAGGGTCCCAATTGGTTTTTGGTGGCTACAGAGGCTTGCAGCGGCGAACTCCCGATCTATCTTCTGTTCTCGAAGTTTTAGGCACGAGGTATATATGGGTGCAGGGAGAACGTCGGTGGAGCTACGGGGGCCCCACGAGGCGGGGGCGCGCCCAGGGGGGAGGGCGCGCCCCCCACCCTCGTGAGCACCTCCCGTATCTTCTGACGTGGGGTCCAAGTCCATCGTGGGTTTCCTTCCAAAATAACTTCTCCAGCTTGATTTCGTTCGCTTTGACTCCGTCGATATTCCTTTTCCTTGAAACACCGAAATAGGCATAAAACAAAGAAATCTGGGCTGGGCCTCCGGTTAATAGGTTACTCCCAAAATAATATAAAAGTGGATTATAAAGCCCAATATTGCCTAAAACAGTAGATAAAGTAGCATGGAGCAATCAAAATTATAGATACGTTGGAGACGACGGTGGAGTAGCGCGGTGGAGGCCGGATGAACAGAGCCCGTGGAGGCCGGAGGAGGTCGACGGTAGCCCATGGAGGCTGGAGGAGGTCGACGGGAGATGAACAGATCCCGTGGAGTCCTGCTTTGCGGCACGCCACACCCTCCGATGAACAGACCCCGTGCTTGACCGTGGCGCCCAACACAAGTCTGTTTAAATCTGCTTTTTGCGATGCGCCACACCCTCCCGATCAACAGACCCCGCTTTACCGTAGGAGGTCCGTTTCGTCCGCTTTTGCGGTACGCCACACCCTCCCGACGACAGACCCTGTTTCGACCGCAGGAGGTCCGCTTCTCCGCTTTTGCAAGACGCCACACCCTCCCGATCAACAGGACCCGCTCCAACGTAGGAGGTCTGTTTCCTCCGCCAGCGGTACGCCAGCCTCGCTTCCATCGCCTGTTCCGTCCAAGCCGGTTGGTTCCCACGCGTTCCGTTGCCTCCCGATGAACACGACGCATTCCGTTGCCTCCCCATGAACACGATGCATTCCGTTGGCTCCCCATAAACACGACGACGACGCTGTTTCTCCGTTCCGACCCAGCCATGTACGTATACGCGAGTAGGCATTCGAGACCCTGCCCGTATGTACGTACGTGGCTGTATTTTCTTTCTTGCACCCTCGCCGCTGTACGTACGTGTACATGCTACGTGCGCGCCTCTACTACGACACGTGCGTGCCTCTACGTGGACCAGTATGTACGTACACTTTCACGACCAGAATGACAACGCTACGTACGCTTCGACTAGGTGGGTCCCGACAGTCACGCACTTCCTTGCCTGTGAAGATGTAGCTGGTGGGTCCCAGCAGTCAGGGGGGCGAATCGTTTTGGGTTTTTCTTTTGCCCGGACTTCCTTGCGTGCGAAGATGTAGCTGGTGGGTCCCAGCAGTCAGGGGGGCGAATCGTTTTTTTTTGCCCGGACGCACTTCCTTGCGTGCGAAGATGTAGGTGGTGGGTCCCAGCAGTCAGGGGGAATTTTTTTCGCGAAATACGGTGGCCCATCCGGTGGGTCCCCGCTGTCAGGTGGAGGAATCATTATTTTCCGCGTAATAAGGAGGCACTTCCTTGCTGCGGCCGTGGACCCACCTGTCAGCCTATCCACGTACAGTCCACGTCCGTTGGAAATCGTTCCTTGACCACGTTGACCACGCCGCGCCGAGAGCACCACGGCGGTGGACGATGGCTAGGCCTAGGAAGGGGACGACTCAGAGCCGGGGAAGACGCAGCAGTGGATGCCCATGCGAAGAGGAGTACGAGGGTTCACTGGTTCGGCTCCGGTGTGAGGCTGCTGTCGCCGTAGAATAATAGGGGGTGTGGGTGAGTAGAGGGATGGCCTGGCCAGCGGTGGGAGTAGTAGGCGGCGGTGAGGCCTCCGCGGCATCACAGCCGGCCACGGGAGGCAGGAGCACGCGGCACGACCGGTGCTGGTTTGGGCGGCTGGAGCAAGAAGACCAGAGGTTGAAGAAGCACTACAACCGTTGGATGAACACCGTACGGTAACAGGAGTTAGAATCGTTCATATTGACTAAGTTGACAAAGCCCTCCATCCCCGTCAACTTGGTAGGCCCACAAGACAGCCTCCCAGTATGCTGGGTTCTAGCTGGCAGGGGGAGTATTCATTTTTTTGTGCGTAATAAGGAGGCACTTCCTTGCGTGCGAAGATAGCTGGTGGGTCCGACAAGTCAGCGGGGGGCACGTTTTTTCGCGAAATACAGAGGCCCTTCCGGTGGGTCCCAGATGTCAGGTGGAGGAATCATTATTTTGCGCGTAATAAGGAGGCATTTCCCTGTGTGCGGCCATGGACCCAGCTGTCAGCCTCTCCACGCACAGTCTACTTCCGATGGTGTCATTCGTTGACCACGCCGCGCCGAGCGCATCCAAGATGGTGGACGACGACGAGGCCCCGGACAGCAACGAGCCGGAGATGGGAAGACGCGGGAGTAGAGTCGCAGACGGAGAGGTGTACGAGGGTTAACTGGTTCTAGTGCGGTGTGGTTTGGCAGTCGGTGGAGAAGAACATGAGGTGTGGAGGGGTGGAGGGATGGCCTGGCCAACGGTGGAGTAGCACTTCATAGCAAAGCGTGCTAAGCAGAGCTGCTAGCAGGAGGAGGCTGGAGGTGGTCCCGGCGGCGCTGGAGGAAGAAGACGAAAGATTGAAGATGGATGCCGGTCGTTGGATGTAAATCCAACGGCTAACATGTCAGAATCATTTGTTGACTAAATTGACAATGACTTGCGTTGGCTTCGACCTATTGGCCCACATTTCAGCCTCCAAAAATGTGGCAAGTATTCAACCCATCTTTTCAGAATTTACAGTCTTTTTTTTGCGCGGTAGAATTTACACTCAATTTGATCTTTTTTTTGAATTACAGCCATTAGCTGGGCTGGGTGAACAATTAATGTAGCGTCCATGTGACCCATTTATTTTATTTCCTAAAAAATTACAGGCCATTTGCACTTTATCTAGATACACGATTTTGCTGGGCTGATTCTAATTATAATATTGGGTTGGGCCAGCAATGTTATCAAAAAATAAAAAAGGGCTGAGCATTTTGTTATAAATATATTTAAATAATAAGTGATATTATTACATTCGTCCTTAAATCTTACCAAGATTTTATACACAATCACTAGGATTTTCGTGCCAAAGCAATCCAGGATTTTATTTGTTAAGAAATTATTTTTATAAGTTTATAAGATGTGGGATATTGTTTTCTTACATATGGAAGTTTCATATGTAAGTATCTGTTAAATATATGATGACAATAAAAATAATATATAATAACATATAAAATAATTTAAATATATATAATATAGTTAGAAGGGAAACATAAGTTGTACCTGGCGTTCCTATTCTTATATAGGAAAATAGAACAGACCTCTGCGTTTTCTTCAAAAAAAATACGTAAATTGGGCTGCCAAAAATAAAACCTCGGTTGGGAGGTCTATAGGCCGGTCGATACATGACGGCCCTAAGAAAATACAAACAAGCCGTCCCATCTGAGGCCGTGGGCTGCGCATGTTAAAAATGAAAGCCTAGACGGGGCAGCCAAAACCACGTCCAACACTTGCCAAAACTTCGTCCCTCGTTTTCTCTGTGTTTCGCACACTCGACATTGTGTGGGCATTTTGACTGTGCATCATATGAACATGTGCTATGCATGAATGTTGATCAGCATAATGTTAACTGGCTGGTAGTTCCATTTTCGACCATGAATAAAACTTCCAACATGATGTTAACCCTGTTTGAAAAGGCCGTGTTAATATAAATGCTTTGCCTCTGAAAGTTGCAGTTTCTTATCTGAAACTGAACTTGCAGTTTCTTATCTGAAACTGAAACTTGCAGTTTCTTCTCGTCTGCACTTTTATACTCCTATGAAACTACATTTTTTGAAGTGCTAAAAATAGAACTATAGAATTCATAAAATTCTTCATATGCTCAATACTGCAAATCTGAAATTCAAAAGACATTCATATCTGAAAGTATTCTCAAAATACACAACACAAAGCACAATTCACAACCTGCAAATACTGACAACCCTAAGCTCCTCCTGACAATTCACAACCTGCCCGACTATTGGGCTGGGGGCTGGGGGGTAGCCCCCTCCTATTCCTCGGCGGCAGACAGCCGCCCCGTGAGACGATGTGAACGGCGAGGGAGACGATGGCGGGGAAGCGTCGTCGGGCCAACTGCTTTTCTCCTCTTGTAGTTGGGTTCGGTCGACGAAGACTCCACCAGCTCGCTCCGCAGGACACCTCACAAACGGCACCTCAGAGATGCTCGATCCTTCAATCTCTGGTGGATGCTCCATCTGGAATCGATACTCCCACCACCGCTCCCTCACGATCGGATTCGGTGAATCTGTTTGCTCCATGGCTCAGAGGAGCAGCTCTATGTACTCCGGCGCGACTCTCTCCGGGAGTATCGCCGCCTTTTCGCTCTGTTGCAGATATTTGGCCATGGATGTCGCCGTCTTCGCTAGTTGGTCCTTGTTGTCAAACCAAGACTGTATCTCCAACATCCTAGCTAGCTTCACAGGGTCGCCGTCTGCGATCCTCATGTATCGGTTGTACTCCTCCATCGATCTACTTCTCCACATCACCTTCACTCGCCGGCGGTGGTTTTTGAATGGAAGAGGAGAGGAGCAGCGCTGGTTTTGGATTAGAACGGGAGAGGAGCGACGCTGGTTTTGGACTGGAACAGGAGAGGAGGGGCGGTGGTTTTGAGATGTAAGAGGAGAGGAGCGGCGCTGGATATAGATTGGAACAGGAGAGGAGCGGCGGTGGTTTAAGAGGAGAAGAGCGGAAGAGCGGCGCTGGTCTTGGAAGTATTTTTTTGTTGTTTTGCATATTTTGGGTCAATGTTTGACCACGTACTGTACGTGACAAGCAAAATGTGAATGCATGTCACCAAAAAATTGTATCGTTTGGTTCATATCTGAATGTACTTTCAAATTATATTATTTTTGCAACGTATAACATATATTTTATGTGCGAAAATCATGGTCAATTATGACCCAGAATAAAAGGGAGACTAGTTAACGTGGGGTCGCTTTCTTAATTGAAGGGTAAATTGATTTTGATTTTGATCCAATCCACAGCTACCGCCCTCTCGCCTAATCCTAAATCGCTGCCACGCCTCCTCTCCCTCTTCTCCATTGCAAAACCACCTCCTCTCCTCTCCATCATCTCCATTCCAAAACCACGGTCTCGCCTCTCCCTCTTCTGATCTTCTCCATTGTAAAACCACCTCCTCTCCTCTCCATCATCTCCATTCCAAAACCACCGTCTTGCCTCTCCCTCTTCTGATCTTCTCTCCATTGCAAAACCACCTCCTCTCCTCTCCATCATCTCCATTCCAAAACCACCTCCTCTCCTCTCCCTCTTCTCTATTGCGAGACCACCGTCTCCCCTCTCATCTTCCAAAGCTAGCACCGGACCACTCAGAACGACATCTATGGAGAGGATGCAGCAGCGAATCAGGCAGATCGCCGGCGGCGACCAGGCAAAGTTAGCCAAGTTGAAGGAGATCCTTAGTTGGTTTGACAATGAGTGGGAGATTTCGAGGACGGTGTAGGCCATGTGGCAATGTATGTGAAAGAGCGAGACGGCGGCGATGCGGGCGGCGATGTACATGTACTCCTCGGCGGCAGTCACGCCGCAGTCCTCCGAGTTCATCGAGTATCTCCTATGGGCGATGGAGCAGACAGATTCGACCGAGGCGACAACAAAGGAGGTGGTGGGCGACAGGTCAAGGTCGAGCACCCAGAGGATAACCAATCGATCGAGTATGGTGTGCCGCTCGTGAGGGTGCAGAGCCACCGAGCCACTGGAGTATTCGCTCCCCACCGCAAGAGGAGGTCGGATGGCGCGACGCCGCTTCCCGCCGCTCTCCATGGTTCCTTGACGCCGCCTCGCTTCAATGGCGGCGATAGGGTTTAAGGTAAGCTTCAGACTAACCTAATCTTCCACCTGCTCATGCTTACAATCAGTGTGACAGCTAATGAAAATCATGCTTACAATCAGTCTCGAGTACTACGCCAATCACCCTAAAATAGCTCTGACCTTTGGGTCAAAGTTGTGACACAAAGTACAAATAAAGAAAAATAGATCGGTGCTTCTTTCGAAAAGAGTACTCCCTAGAAAGCTGCCAATATAAGCTACTAGTATTTGGTTAGAGGATTTGCTGCCGAGAAAGATCCATCCACGAGAGCGCCACACATCCCACTGGTGGTGGTGGATGCCAATGCGCATGCAGCATGGTTAGTGTCGGTAATTTTTACTTGGCACACCTCGCACTCTGCATATATGCCGGTTCCATACGTACATTTGTGCAGTTCCACCAAAATGCAGCTGAATAACCCTGTTTGCACGGATAATGGAAAAGCGTGATTACATTATAGTGGCACTAGTTGATGAAACACACAAAATAAATAGAAGAAAATATTGCGATAGTATCATAGTATGCCATGTTGCGAGGGCGAGATGGGCCTCATGACGCCTCATACTGGCGCCTCATATCGATATCGCCCCAAGTCTCCCAGTACACCTTCTGCGTTGATGAACATCAGCGACAACGGTAGTACAAGGAGGCACCTTGAGACATTCAAATCTCTATTTTGTACATATCAACTAAAATTAAGCACCCCAGTTTGCGTAAACGCTTAAACATTAACAATGGGACTAGTTGATGAAACATAATTTAACAAAGAGAAGCACTTTCTTTATCTACATTGGAAATGAAATGATAGAGATGACACTCGCTCTATTTTAACTGTATTATTACTTCATCTTATCAAGGACACTAGGGTCGAGCAGGTGGCAAACGAGGTGTACCGTAAGGCCGCAAGGATGGAGCCTGGGGTGCTTAGATCGATGCAAGCTGGCTCTTTCAGTCACCAACATGGATGATTCAAGTCATGGGACCTTTTGGTGCAGTTCACCTAAAATGAAGCAATGTCCCGTGAGTTAGCAGCTTCTTCTTCAATTTTTTTTAAGAAAAGGGCTCCAGCCCCGGTTCCATTTCCATCAGAAAACGAAACCCACAGAGCTTCTTCTTCATTAGTTGCAATAAAATTGTGCAACATCAAGGTTGGTTGTGAAGCTCCTGGAATGCTCAACTATAATTTGGATAGCATTTGTGCAGTTCAACTAATATCGAGCGTGAAATGTATATCTCTGTTTGCACAAAAAAGGTGGAAAGGAGGGTGACTAACATGTGATGAAACATGCATCAAATGAAAAGAAGCATGTTCCTTATCTGAATGGCAATCCTACAAGGACAGTAGCAATTTCTAAAGCAGTGGCATTGCTAGATATTAGTGTGGGCATTAGGATTAACTATGACAACCGTTAAATACGACATTACTTTGGGCACGGGAGAGTAGGCGGACCAGGACAGTTGCATTTCTAACGAAAAAACCAACTTATCTTAATGGGAAATTTTAGCAGGACATGTAAAGAAGTGCCATTGATTCATATTACTGGATGCATTACATTGAAAACAACATTAGTTTAACGTGTCCTTACTTTTAACAAAGGCGATCGCTACATTTTGCCAAGGCATTACATAAGAGTGGCTCGGGGCAACAAACATCAGAACAGGATATCTGGGTTGGTCCCATTTTTGTTCGGTATAGCCACCTTATACTATGTGAGGCTAGCAAATCTAGTGATGGACTTACTCTATTGACTTGTCCCCCAGTCCCCACTTTCTTTCCTTCTTCAACCAATAGATCGGGTTTATATTGAGTTTGTACTGTGTTTCCCTTTATTTCCTATTAGACCTAGAGACCAGTTGGATAGCCAGTCTCTGCTACTTTTCGCCCCCATTATTTCCTCTTTCGACCAAGTCCTAGATTCAGGTAACAAATCCTCCCCCACCCCACCCCCTTTCTTCCTTGTTTGATCCAAGTAGTACTAGATTCGAGTGCATGAACTAGTTTTACATCTTAGACGTAAAAAAATTAGGTGGTTTTTGAACAACCGATCGATCCTATCTACGAGGGGGCCTGAGAAATAGTAAAAGTTACAAATGCAGCGACGTCAGGAGCTCGGGAAGTAGAGCAAGGCCGGTTTCGAAGGAAGTTATACCTGATGGTCGCCGGGATGTCGCTAGGTGGGCGGCTGGAGGCCGGATCTGCCCACACTACGGCAGCGAGGAAGAAGGGGTCGGAGGCCCTCCCTCGCCAGTGGTGCTTGGGAGAGAATGACAAGGCAGGCTGATCGGGACGCGCCCAGCAGTGGGTAAGAGCCGTCGCCGAGGACGACCGCGTGAATGTTGCACCTTCTCACCTTCCCCGGCGGAGAGGATCCGGCAAGATCTGTGACCAGCGATGAGCAGAGAGAGAGAGAGAGAGAGAGAGAGAGAGAGAGAGAGAGAGAGAGAGAGCCACCGCTGTAGTGTTTAGATCTGGAGAGGCCGAGACAGTGTGAAGAGAGCAACACTAGCAAGCAAGCACGGAGGCTCCTGCCTATATAGTGGAGTAGTACTTATTAGTTTTCATTTGTCTACCGGAGCCGGCTTGACCTCGTCAATGACTGTCGAGAAGTCTTCATGCACGTGGCCCGGAGGCGCAGTTGTCGTCATTTTGATCTGAAGCGCCGGATTATAACATATAACACGAAAAAATGCCACATGACAAGAAATCATAACCTCACTGCCCAAAGGAGACAACATGAATCCCGACGGACAAACTAGACGAGGAACAAAGCTCAAATTAAAGATAAACTCAGAGAAAAGGGGTCCGTCGACAGATGTCCTAATTAACATAGCCGGCTTGACCTAGATAGCAGCCGAGTAGTCACTGTTCATGCATGTGCCCCAATGACTAGCCCAACTCAGTTGTCGTTGTTTAACCCTCGCAGTGATCCAAGCACATGACACATAATTTTGCGAGATGACAAGAAACCTTTTTAGATTTCTGACCACAACTACAGCCATGTACAACACAGCCTGCACGATATGTAGACGATAGCCAATCCAGCGTGTTCGCTGGAGTCTGGTCACATGCATGGACGAACTGATCTTCCGTGTCTTGCGGGATCGCCCGAGCACCAATGTAGTACAACACTTCTCTAGTACTATCGCCGTCTCCCTCTTCTATTAAGTCACAAGACTTGCGGGCCGGGAGTGTGCCTATGGTCGGTTCTCAATTGCCGTCCCACATGTGTGTGCGAACGCAATATGACGTGCGTTCCATTCGGAGAGCAGCGTGCCAGACCGAGTGACCGTCTGGGGTGCGACGCGAACGCGACGGGCGTGCTGTATACTCCGTACATGTGTACCGCCGTTTGCTAGACGCTTTGCTCCATGGCGCGGGCGCAATCCATGGATACAAAATTAGTATTTATATACTATTTAAAAGTCGAGGGCAGGGCTTTTCCTGCCCGATAGGCGGCGGGACAGTTCCTCCTAGTCGGTTCGATAGAGACGCGAGAAGACGAGGGAGTAGGCTGCTGCAAACGTAGGGCTGTGTGATTTGACAGCGAGTTACTGCTGGACGGGTGGGGCCCCGTGATTTGAATTGCCATTATCATTTTAACTGTGGCGCTACGACCGGCGTGAGTGTCCTGATTCCTGACCACCTCCATACAGGTGCCTCTCCCAATGCTCCACCATGTAGTAGTAGAGGCTGGCTCTTGCATGAGAGCCCACTTCTCCACTTTTTCCTTGCCTCTCTTTCCTCCACATATGCCAAAATGCCATGTAAAGCGCACTATTGTACTTACTTGCTCCTACAGGTGCTTAAGCTTGCCACATAGGCATAAAGTCTGATGTGGCAAGTTAATCAAGAAGAGGGAGACTATTTTGGTGACCCAAGGAAGAAACGGTGCTAAGTGCGTGTACCTAGGTGAAAAGACAATTTTGAGTCTATAGCTAAGAGGGTGCTTGGATACGTTTTAGTCCCATGACTAAAAGTAGTGAGACTAAAACTTGCTAGCCTCACCCATGCTTGGATCCAAATACTAAAGAGACTAAAATCAAGTTAATGAGCATTTATTATCCTCCAAACCCTCCAATCCAGAACTCGCATGTGTTAAAGGAGATGAGTTAAATGAGGAGAGAGAGGACTATTCCATATTTTAGTAGGTTTCCTCTGACTAAAATTTTTAGCCTCAAGACTAGTCCTAGCCTCTCTTTAGTCGTGGGTGCTAGTTTCTAAAAGAGACTATTTTAGTCGACTAAAATAGTCCCTTGATCCAAGCACCTCTAATTAAATGAAGCAAACTTAGCAACACCATTTCATTGGAAGAGGTCACCCTTGGCAAATGCAATAATACTAGTATTTCTGTCCCTATTATATAAGAACGTTTTTGACACTACACTAGCTAGTATAAAAAACGTTCTTATATTATGGGACGGAGGGAGTACGAGAGGAGTAAAAAAATACACTTATAGCCAACCTTATAGCCAACCTTGTTGTAGTATGAGTGACTAAGTGATGACTATGTATGACATGCCAACATCGATAGCCTAACGCACCATGTTAAATCTCCAAGGGCGCGACCACGCGACGCGACGGTCGTGGTAGCGCGACGATGATACGGGCTGTTGGCAGCCTTGGACCTGAGATCAAACGGTCGCATGCTAAGTTTCTGAAAATTGCGAATAACCTCCAGATAGGATATTCACCCATAGGTCTAGAATCACGCCATGCAATCGCTCGATCTCAGATCCAAGGGCTCTCTGAAGCCCGTATCATGGGAGAATGGAAAGCCACTACCTTGTCGCTCGTGACGCCGGCAGTTTGTTCCTACTCGCCCCTCGACGCCCTTTAATACTACGGCGGTTCGCTTCCTAGTCGTCCCGGCCCATTCACATTAGTACATTACGGCAGTTCCACTAATCCTAACCTCCTCCCAAATCCATGGCGCCCCAAATCTCCCCGATCGGCGGTGAGTACAAGGTTAGAACCATCACCGCGATGAGTTCGACGTCATCTACACCCGCATTTCCGCGACGGTGAAAGGATGCCTTTCGCTTCAGACGCATGTTCAAAACTCACATGATGAGTGGGTTGCTAGGCTAGATGTTGAGTACACCACAGTCGTGGGACGAGAGAAGGATCTAAAGGACGAAGAAAGGAAGAAGCCCGCCGTGATCCAGGTTTGCGTGCATGACTTATGCTTGGTCTACCACATATGCCATGCCAACGTTGAGTGCCAGGATTTTAAGGACTTCCTCAAGAGCAACCTAGTCAAATTCGTTCTCAGAGACTTTGGTAACGACAAAGAAGTCCTGCGCCGGATAGGCCTCGCTTGTAGGCAACACCTTCGACCTCCAAAAGAATCGGCCGGTGTCCTCTCGTCACCTTTCAATGCTGACCGGGCAGAGCCATGGTTCATCCTTCAGACGTAAACCGGAGAAACCTCATTACACGCTTTCATCGCCATGCATGGCAGCGGAATGTACTAGATATAGACCACATCCAAGACGCTGCAATGGATGGCTACCTTTGTTTCAATATCTACAAGGGTTGGATGAAGAGTAACAACCAAGTTGGCGGTTCAAGCAAAGAAGTATCGGCCAAGAGGAAGAGGGACAAGGACGAAGTCGAGGACGTGGACGAGGACTCCGAGTAAGGTGGCAGTGTCGTTGCTCATGGTGGTTCTAATGCAGTGTCTACCGGAATAGTTGCAAAGTTTAATTTCAGGTGTGCTTAATTTAATTTGAGGGGTGTGTTGTGCTGAGCCCCCAGCAGAACTATGTTATGTTTCTTCTTGTTACTTTAACTCTTCAGTAAGTACATACCAGTATTTCTTACATTTCATCTTTTAGTTGGTATAGTACTACCACTCGTTTCTTCACATTATATACGTACAATATATATGGCCAACATCATATAGCCAGCAGTTTAGTTGTCAAAGAATTTCAGGGTGCTTAGTTTTGTCAAAGAATTCCAGGGTGCTTAGTTTTATTTGAGGGGTGGGTTGTGCTGGACACCATTATTGTGACTAGCCTTTTTAATAGTACTATATGCATAATTTGGTGACGAGCGCTCTCTATATGTACCACCTTTTTTTATTTCAAGTTTTGCTCCATGGCGCAATCCATCGATACTACTGATGTACAAAAGTATACATTTTTTAAAAGGCTAGAGGGCGGGTAGTCTAGCTTGGTCGGTTTCACAAGAGGCGAGGGCCTTTGTGATTTGACGGCTCATTACTGCTGGAAGGCGGGGCCTTGTGATTTGACTGCTCGTATAAATGCGCCGACGACCTGATCGAGGAGGAGCAAAGAACCGTGCGGTATACTCAAGTTTTCCACTGGAGTAGTACTGCGACGGAGGAGCACGAAACACGGCAGCCCAGTGCCATATGGCGATAAAAAATGATCTAATTTGCTAGTCATCTCATTATTAGCATTGTTCTATTCATTCCCTCAAAAAACAAAAACCATTGTTCTATTCATGCCTCGCAGAGAACGTGACACGTGCGGCGAAACACTCAAAGCAAAAGATGAAACACAGCAGCAAAAGAAGAAGGAAGATTATCACCCCAAATGATCTAATTTGCCACGGAGTCATAACTGCTTCTTCATCGCCTCCGCGACCTCCATCTCCTTGTGCGTCTCCTCCGCCATCTTCTTCATTCTGTCCATGACGCGGGATTTCTCGACACGAGCCTTCATCTTCTATTCCACGGCCGCATTACGTACCTTGACAGCAGCCGGGTGCTCGATGCGGAGCTTCGCCAACTCCTCCTTCTGTTCCATGACGAGGGCCTGCAGCATCTTCATCGAGGAACTACTATTCTCATGCAGCTTCTTCCAGCCGGCGTTCTTCTCCTTCAACAGGTCGATCTCGTGGCAGAGCTTCGCCTTGTCCTCCTGAAGTCGCAGGATTTCGCCGGTCGCCTTCTTCTCCGAGGCAATGCTCTTCTTCAGCAGCATCACCAAGCCGGCGGTCAACTCCCCCTGCTGATTGAGCTCAGTGGTCATGTCGTCAAGGCTCTCCTTCAGCAACTCCGTCAAGCCTTGGATGAACTGCTTCTGCTTATTGAGGTGCTTATTGAGCTGATCGGGCATGCCGTCGAGGGATAACGACTCCAGCTCCGCCGGCTCGGCATGTTCGCCTCCGCGGCTAGGGCGCTCCTGGGTGCCATCGCCTACCCGTGAGAGATCTTTCGAGGTCTCTGCGTGGCGGCGAGCCCTCTTTTTTTTCTGCAGCCTTGGTTGCCGCTCCCTTGTTACTAGTAGTTCTCGACCTAGAGCTCTGCTCACCGGCCATGGAAACGACGGACAAAGAAGAAGCACTTATGAGGAGGAAAGGTAGAGTAATTTTTGGTTAGGTAGTTCCCCTTTTTATAACCTAAGTACTAGCACTAGTAGTACTAATACCTGCATAGTGGGAACACGTTCAGGTTTGGTACGTACTAGTAGGTGTGAGCAGGCGTTCGAATGTGATGGGAACAAGGTAAAGATTAATTGATGGTTTTGATTTCGAGGCCCGAAACGGCTCCCTATGAGTTTAGCGGAACATAAATTTCAAGTACTACACTGCTCAAATGCGTAAATATTATGTTACTGTAAAAAATTGGCACAAAATACGAAGGAGACCAATGAAAGTACTACTAGCAACCCACGATTTAACTACTCGCATGCGCGCAGTAGAGTAATAATGTCTTTCTTCCGCCCTCACATCCACTCAATTTGCATGCGCTGTATTAATTGACCATCAATGAAGTGAACGACTTTACACACGTCAATTATCACATGGGATGGATCTTGGTACAAAATTGCGTCCGCCCGTGTACCCGCGTGTGCGTGCGAGGGAATGAGTGCGTGCACATCTTCGCTTCGTGCATGTACCGCCAGTATGGCTCAGGGAGGACGAGTACATTCTTCTGGAACCAGCAGCACGTCACTGTGATCAATCCATGCAAGGAGGTCGCGACAACGCCTCCACATGTGCCACATGGCTTCATGAACTGTAAGAGAGACACTGTGTAGCGTGCCATTGGTATTTTAATTTACGTGTTTTGCACATACTCGAAGTACTAGTAAGGTACACGTGCATTGCACGCATCAGATTTTGCAACCAAATTATGAATAAATACCACACTATAGCATGTAAGCTCTGAGTCATATATGCGTGATGTAGCCCTTCGTTTAATTCTTATAGTTCATCTCATTGAAAATCAATTAGCTTTTATAAAAAAGCTAAGAACGCGTGAATAGGAAAAACATGGGATTATAGTGGAATGTTGTCTTGAATCCTACAGGATTGTACGTGTGTTTGATTGTGCATAGAAAAAACGCAGAATTCTTTCAAAGAGGTTTGAGTGGATGGGATGTTTCCTATGAAATCTAGTGCAAATGAATCATATGAAAAAATTCCTATGGTTTACAATCCTACGAATCAAACAACCAAGATAGGAAAAATTCCTAATGATTAGAATCCTCTAAAATTCCTTTGAGAATCCTTTGAATCAAAGAAGCCCTTAATCTATTTTATGATTCATGGAGTTGTGCGTTGTAAAGCATAAAGTAAAAACAAATAATGACAATTCAACTAGAAAAAAAGTTTGGGCAGTTATGATACGGAAGATTCTAGAACAAAAGCGAACCATTGTTGTTTTGAGGTTTGTGCATTATGCTTAAGTTCAACCATGGAGTCTGCTAGATTGTACATGTGGCAAAATCTGGTGGGGGCTAGAAGATGGTGTGAGGGGCCGAGTGGAGGGAGACTATGAAGGAATGCACAAGTGCGAGATCGATATTTAGAGAGAGGGGGCGAACACGTGCGCTGTTGCACGCAGTGGCGGAGCCATGAAAAATAAATGAGCTAGGGGGCCAAGCATTGCTAATCCTTTACGAGGAGGGTCAATTCATGAAATTAAACCTTTTTAGCAGCAATTGTCTAATGATCACATTCATATTAGCCTCGATATATAGTGATGTTGGGGGGTAGGGCCCTTACTGCCCCCTGTCTTCGCCATTGTGCACGCGTCTGAGAGATGAAGCGGAAGGCATGGATGATGAGAGGGGGACGTTGGATATATAATTAATGTGGGTGTATTAGCTATTTATGTTGATCCTATATAGAGAGGTATAGATTGATCGATGTGGACGTGGGAAAGAGGGTGAGACCTCACTGGATATATCGATTGATCGGTTTGTGTGGAAAACTATGAAAGACCTAGCTATATACACACATACATAGAGGAACATCGATCGTTGCGCATGCACGCGTGAGAGATAAAGAATGCCCGGTATGATGGAGAGGGGGATGTGTGTGGGTGTGTGCCTTCATGGGAGACCGACCTGAAGAAAAAGATTGCATGTGTTCGATAGATAATGCCGACTGGTAGTGTGTGTGTGCATGCATGCACGAGAGAAAGTTAGTGGTACAATTATAAAGAGAAGACTAATGTGTGGGTGTAAAAGAATAGGTGAGGTCATAATCAATGTAAAGTTGAATTCAAATATTTGAATAAGAGATCCTGATGTTTGAAACCCATGCATGCATGAATATAACGGAGATCTGCGCGGTGTGGTTTGGAAACGAGCATGTTGTAATGTATACACATTGAACAAGGTCAGACTGATTTGAATTTGAGATACCGATGGCAGACATCATTTGCCCACGCCGCATCCGTGCATGGACACACTATTCTAATTGGAGATGATGGGCGGCTTTCGCATCACATATCTATATCTATACCCCTATATATATATTATATTATATATTTTTTTATATTGTGTGCGGGTAACTTTAACTTTGAAAGATGGTCGTTGGATGAGGTGAATCCGATGGTCCAAAGATGGCAAATTTGAGCACTATTGGCCGTTGGATATCATCTAGATTCCACCAGATTTCGCCACATGTATAATCTAGAAGACTCCATGGTTGAACTTAAGCATAATGCACAAACATCAAAATACAAGCACTTCTTATTTGTTCTAGAATCTTCCGTATCAGAATTGCCCAAATGTTTTTCTACATGATTTGCCATTATTTGTTTTTACTTTATGTCTTACAACGCATAATTTCATGAATCTTAAAATAGATTAGCTTTCTTATAAATACTAGATGATTTTGAATGAAATGAACTATACGAATTAAACGAACATCTACATCATGCATATATGACTCAAAGCTTGCATGCTATAATGTGGTATTTATTCATAATTTGGTTGCCAAATCTCATGCGTGCAATGCACGTGTACCTTACTCTAGTCTAAATGGTGTTTGTGTGTGTGTGTTGTGCGTGTTGAGGTGCAAATTGTCTTTTTTTTGGGGTACACGTTAAGCTTGTTCTTCCGAAATTTCAAGTCGCGCCTTGTTATGCCGAAAATTGAAGCTAGCGTCTCTGTCTATCGTGCTGCGGAACTCCCGCCTCTTCAACCCGTGCCTTGTTAGCCCGAAATATTTAAGATATATCTTTGTCTCGTTGTGCTCTGACAACTCCCTCCATCTCAACCCGCGCCTTGCTATTCCAAAATTGCAACGCGCGCGAAAACTTCCACCTCCTGTGAAATCCGACACGCGAAATGCCCGCGGTACCCCTGAACCGAAAGAACCGCCTCAAATCGGTGGGGGGGGTACTTTCGTAACTTACCCCACATTTCGGACAAGCGCGTCTCTAAGCCATGGTTCCCCACTGCCATCCCATCCGCCCACCCATTCGTACATCGAGGCCGCAAAAACCCGCGACGAAACCCCACACCCTGCTCCGTCTGCCACGCAGCCGGAGCCTCTTCCCCGACGATGACGTCCATAGAAACACCTCGACGTCCCTCATCCACCGTACCGGATGAGGATCCGTCGTCGATTTCATCGTCCTACCGTTCAGCCACCCCGCCCTCCACCTCCAAGGAGCTGCCCGACATTCCCTCGTCTTTCGCGCCACCTCCATTCCCACACCGCCGCCTTCACCTGCACCACCGGAAGAGCATCATCATCACCGCTTCCTCGGATGAAGTTGCGCCTAATCGGCGCCACCAAAGAGGTTGTACACTAATCGCCGATTTTCTTCTTGATTCGATCTCACGGTGCTGCCGGCGCCGTCCCGAGCCGACACGGCGCTGCTCCATCCACGGCGGCGTCGCCGCCACTTCTCCGCGACATCGCCTCCCTCGGCGGCGACATGCACATCAGAGGAGCTGCTGCTGCTTTAGCTTCGCCGCGCTGCTGCTCTGCTTCTTGCTCTCGGTCCCCTGCCTGGTCTGCTTCTTGCTATTGCTTTGCTCGCGCTGCTGCTCTCGCTCTTGCTCTTGCTTGCGATGCTGCTCCTGATTTGGCTACACTTCATCGACTAAATCGAATTTTAGGTCAGTCGATTTTCAAGGGGTGGGCTCATCGGGGTGAAGGAAGAACCAGCCGCAGCGGGGAGGGGGGCTCGCCGAAGAGGTACCCCACTATCTATCTTAGGGTTCAGGATGGGGGCGGTGGCCGCCGGCGGTGGCGGGGCATTGGCGGACGGTGGCGTGGGGATCACCGGAGAAAAAGCTCGCACGGGGGGCTAGAGGGATGGCTGGGGCGGCGGTGGACCGGCGGTGGGGAGTGTTTTCGGGGCGGGCGGGGCGGCACACCGCCGGCCGCGGGCGGCGGGGGGCTGCTGTTTGGCCGGTGGTGGCTGGCGGCTCAGGGGGGTGGAGGTTGAAGATGAACCGTAGGATTTTCCTTGCTCAAGCCTGCCTACGAGAATCGCCAGTGCTTGAAAGGAAAAGTGAATTAAAAACATAGGAATTGGAAAGTTTCCTATGGTACTACTTTTCATGAATTTGGTGCAAAGGAATGGAGCAAAGGAAAACTCTAGGATTTGTTCCTTTAGTGTCTCCTTGAAAGAAAAACCGTAGGAATTCTAATTTCCACTTCTCCTCCTTTTCATATTCCTATTCATCAAGCACAAGACTAAGAGATAGTATCATAATAGCATTATAACCGTACATTTTCTTGTGGTTTGACTTAATCTCACCATGCTTTTTTGCATCCTCTGATCTTCCAATTATTGTGAATCAAACACCCAGATTGGCAGAAATCCTTTGTTTTTAAATTCTCTGTTTTGCACATGCATTCCTATCCTATTCCTGTCTATTTTCTATCCCTGCTTTGTTAGAATCCTCAAATTCAAACAAGCCCTTACTCAATTACTTCTGTTACAGATATGTGTCAAAGAAAACCTTGTGTGGTTTGTCCTGCTCAAGCGGCGCTGTGTTCCACCCCAGCTCAGCTGCTCCAACGATTGAAGGGTTCACCACAGCAGGGATCCGCTCTCCAGACTGTCTTTCGACGCCTCAGATCTTCTTCCCCGCTGCCGACAGCCACGACAACTGCATTGCCATCATCAACTGAGCAGATGACCTCGAGGACTACACGGGTCCGCAAGAGAGGTCACACTCTTCCGTGTCTGCTTACGTTATGCGTCACTTAATATGATGACATGCTACATTATCGTCGTGTTCACCTATTAGACTCCGAGTCAGGTCCAAACTAATGTTGAAACTTGAGTATTTAAATGGTTGTGGGGTACATATTGGGGTAGCAATCCGTACTATCTGTCTACTATCTGGTTAATCTCCGGTGTCTACTATGAGTTCCATGTTGGGTGCAAACAAACATTAAAGGATCCATTGTCTGTATTTTTTAACTAAAGCTATTATCTGCCTGCTATCATTGGTTTTGGGTCTATCCAGAGTTTGCTACCATCACTCTGGATTTGTGCATGCACTCCTTACATAATCTCACTATGTTTTATTCCTATGCATGCCAGTTATTGTACACAATGGAACTGATCATGTAGAGCAAAAGAGACGAGCCTTGCGTGGTAATAAAATTTCATGCAGACGTCGTTGCATGGTGGGCGCAAAGGCATCCCCCCTTCCACCCATTTCGGATAGTAATCAAGAGGAAGATACTGTTCTGAGGGGGATTCAGAAGGATAAGACCACTCCTATTTACCCCATGAGGTCTTCGCTCTAACTTGGCATGCTGATGTTTTTAATATCATGCATATGGTGCCTTGCATTGCTTACTGTATACATTAAAGATGTCATCTGCTTAGTTTAGACATGCTTTGTGTCAATGCCATATGTTTAGTTTCTTTATCGTATATGTGAATCATGCAATGCCATCTTGACTAGCCAGGCATCATATATGTGAATTTTGCAATGCCACCTGGTTAGCCACCATCTTATATGTGAATTATATCATGCCATCATTTTTTATTACGTGTTAAATTTGTCAACAATTTTAGTACATTCAATTACTCTTCTGTGCATCAGCCATTCGACACGATCATGGAAAAATCTGGAGTGGAAACAAGGTCTTGAGAGCGCATAATGCTATCTCGACGAAGCGCATGTCTTGCTGGTTATCGATAGCTCCCGTGAGGAGGATTCGAGACAGATGAGCAGTCATATTTCCCCTCGGTGCATGCCCTAACTTGGCAGGGGTTATGTTACTCATATCGTATGTATGGTATCTTGCATTGCTATGTCATTTGCTTAGTTTAGACATGCTTTGTGTGAATGCCACCTGTTTAGTGTCTAATTACCATATATGTGAATTATGCAATGCCATCTTGTTGCAAGATACTATATATGTGAATTATGCAATGTTATCTTGTTGCAAGGCATTATGTATGTGAATTATGCAATGCCATGTTGTTTAGGCAAGCGTCATATATGTGAATTATATCATGCCGTCCTTTTTTTGTATTTCTCATTGCTTTTGTCGACAATGTTTGTATATTCAACTACTCTTCCTGTGTATCAGCCATTTGAATTGGTGATGGAGAAATCTGGAGTGAAAACAGGGTCTTCAGAGCAGACAATGTTACCTGTTGAAGCAGATATCTTGCTGGTTACAGATAGCTCTTCAGAGGAGGATTCAGAGGCAGATGACCAGTCCTATTATCCCCCTGGGGTGTATGCTCAAACTTGGCAGGGTTATATTACTCATATAATGCATATGTTGTATTGCAATGCTTAGTTTTTACATCATACACACAATATTGAATGCCATCTCCTTAGTTGACACATCATATATGCAATTGCCCTCTGCTCACTTCCTTAGTATATAAATCATATATTTGAATTATGTCATGCTATGATGTTTACATAGACAGCATGTATCTGAATTATGGCATGCCAACCCATTTTCTAAAGACATAATATAGTTATATCATCTCATCATGTTTACATAGTCATCATATTTTAAATTATGTCATTGTATCCTGTTTAGTTAGCCATCATACATGTGAAATTGTGTCATGCTATCTTGTTTAATTAGCCATCATATATGTGAAATTATATCCTGCTATTCTGTTTGCTTAGACAACATAAATGTGAATTATTTAATGCCCTGTTTTCTTCCCTACTATCCATTGCACCTGTCTATCTTACAATGTCTGTACATTCAATTACTTTTCTTGTTTATCAGCCATTTCAATTGGAGGGAGTGATGGCAGTATCTGTGGGAGTAAAAACACGGTCTTCAGAAAAGATCGTGCTACCTGTCGATGCAAATAGAACACGGTTGTACTTGCCCAAGAATCAGCCCCACCACACATAACCCACACTCATGCAGATTTTGCCCCTACCCAGTTGGACAGAGAACCAGCTACACCCCTTCTAACCCCAACCCGAACAGATAGACACCCAGTTCCCGTTGACACAGCACCGTCTCCACCACAGAGCACCCAAATATGAGCAATTAGTAAGGCAACTGCAGTGCCCAAATCACGAGGACCACCACTCCGAACCCGAAGTCAACGCTTAAAGCAGAAGAAGAATTGTTCTTAGGTCAGGTTCCGTAGCTATGGTTCATACTACTTTGCTCTTGCATCACTATATTTACTGATACCAACCAATTTCAAATTTGAAGGATACAATTGAAACTCCAATGGCGCAACAGGTATGTTTTAAACCTGTTTCTTCAACGTGTTTGGCTGTTTGCTGTTGTAACTTGCTCTATGTTGATTTCAGTTTCAATTGAATAAACAGTTATGTTCTCATGCCATGCACATTACAAGTGTTGTTATTGCTGTGTAGTTTCCCACACTTATATTTTGTCTATGCTGCTTTGTCTTAAATAGATATGATTCGAACTGTATCTATCTTGATTTGGCAACATAAACTAGAATTATATAGACCATACAGTGACCATACTACATAGATATATGTTTGTTTCATGTTGTTATCCTGTCCACCTTACTACTGAACTTGTTTACCAAAATGAGTTTCATATACTACATTGTAAACCTGAGATGTGTTTGTTTGTTTCTCTTTTAGAATGCGCATAAAATATTGGAGAAGAGTACCCTGTTATGCAATGGTAAAGAAGTAATGCAGATAAGGTTCAAGATAGTGAGACATCCCTGTTGGTCTCCAAGAAAGCTGATAAAAACTATATTGAGGACACCGAGACAACCACAAAGTCCTGTCTTGATGTAGTGTTCGAAGTTCTCGGTTACCACTTCTTTGGCACCAGCTCTTGAACTCGTTGCTGAATCAGTTCGCTTCTTGAGTCTCAACTTCAAGTTGAAAGACATCAATCGATGTTATGCGACAGAAGTCAAGGACCGAGGAAGTCCTGCAGAATTCAGATGCATACTTTCTCGGTGCAACAAAGAAGCGCCAAGGACTTAAGCGCCAAACAAGAGAAAGTTAATAAGCTTGCTAAGCATCTTGCCAAAGATTATGGGTACCTGTGATATTGTTTCTTGAGCTCTTCAAGTGGTTTCAGCCTGGACTTGTTTTGTCATGCGCGTTTATATGCTGTTGTGTTCCCTATATTTGCACCGGTGGCGAACTTTGATGCCCAAAGGATGTAATATGTGTAATAGCCGTGATAGCCTAGTGTAAGTTGCTTGCTTATTTATTTCCTTGTTGTCTTGTTTATTTGTTTGCTTGTAGTCAGTGAAGTTCTTTTTCTGCGGTTTGCTAGTGGCCGCAATAACCTATTTTTAAAACTAGGCCACAATAACCATGGGCTAATATTTACCGTAGTGACACTTTGACCCACGGGTCAGAAACAATGGGCCTTCTACGGGTCAGATAAACAATGGGCCTTCTACGGTCGTATAAACAATGAGCCTTCTACGGGCCGTATCATCAATGGGCCTTATATGGACAAGATGATCGACACAAACATGGGCCAATAACGAGTCGCATAATGGCCGTAACGGGCTAGAGTTGGAATCGTCCGCTCATGGGCCGACCATAACGTGCCATCGTTAATAGGCCGTATTTCATGACGCCATGAAAACGCCCAATGTGTTAACGGACCACAAACGGGCCGATCAGAACCACGGGTTGAATTTGGCCCATAAGCGTAAAATGACAATAATAGCCGTAAGTAAACGAATCGCCGAAATGAGCCCAAGAATAAATGGGCTCGAGAAGGCCGAAGATAACATGGGCTGGAAACGCCCAACGGAATAACGGGCCCTTAATGGGTATAAAGTGATACACTGTTCATTACGGGCCAGTTTCACCACGGGCCGTTAATGGGTGTAAAGTAATACACTGTTCATTACGGTCCAGTTTCACCACGGGCCGTTAATAGGCCAAGAGTTACATAGGGCCTCATATGGGCCGAAATACGTCATGGGCCATAAATGGGCCAGAAGTGAAAACGGGCTGGAATCATATTGGGTGGCCCAGATGACGCTATTGGGTCTAATTCGGATAGGGGCGTAACGGGCCTTGGGTTAGCGGGTTGTAAATGGGCTATATGCGAACAGGCCGTTAACATGCTTTACAAGGGCCGGCCCGCCACCTTTTGACCAAGTCAAACGGGCCGGCCTTTTCACAGGAATGGACCTTTGTTGGGCCGTGCCACGTGTCGACATATCATAGGCGCCTTCTGTCCAATGAGTGGATGACATCTGTCCCAACGGTGAGCCGACACGTGTTTCCTCCAGCCAATGATGATTTTACACGTGGAAAATCCCCATTGGTCGGGGCTGTTAACGGTTTATCGGATCCAAAACCCGACCCGATAGCTTAACGGCGTTCCGTTACGGTGGATGCCACGTGTCGATCACCCTTGATGAAAGCACTTCTGTGATGCACAATTTATCGTCATGGAAGTGGACACTTCTGTGATGATAATTTTGGTAATGTCATGGAACACTTCTACGACAGCACAGGTATGACTATCTTGATTCTGTCATAAATTTTTCATGGATGTACATGCATGACAAAAAATGCGACCTACTGTGACAAACACGGATCATCACGGAAGTGTATTTTTTTGTAGTGAGTGCTTCAAAAAAACCTGGTTTATATTTCTAAGCACCTCCCTAAGCATCTAGCATTGTATAAGGCCTAATGATCTTTAGTAGTTGCGGATGCTTGCTAGAGTTCCAATCATAAGTGCATATGATCCAAGTAGAGAAAATATGTTAGCTTATGCCTCTCCCTCATATAAAATTGCAATGATCACCGATCTAGTTATCGATTGCCTAGGGACAAATAACTTTCTTGTGACAAAAAGCTCACTACTCAAACTAACTTAATTGTTTCTTTATCTAAACAACCTCGGCCCTAGCTTTTATTTATGCGTTCTCTATTATCTTGCAAATCTATCCTATCACACCTAAAAAGTACTTCTAATTTTATACTTGTTCTAGGTAAAGCGAACGTTAAGTGTGCATAGAGTTGTATAGGTGGTCGATAGAACTTGAAGGGAATGCAAATCCTACCTTTAGCTCCTCGTTGGGCTGACACTCTTATTTATCAAGAAATTCTACAACTGATCCCCAATATTTGTGGGTTATCAGCTACGTCTAGGCAAAAGCACACTTGTTCCTGTTCACCTTCAATGAGTTCTGATGCAATAGCTGGAACACTGAGCGTAAGTGGGACAAATGCTCTTTCAACGTGTCGCTGAAGACTAAGATGTCATTGATGAACACAAGTACGCCTTTGTGCAACACTGGTTCAAGTACTGTGTTCCCCGGAAGGTAGATGACCCACCAGTGACGCCATAGGGCATTACCTTGTACTCGAAGTGGTCGTGGTGCATGGAAAAGGAAGTTTTAGCTTCATCCAAAGGGTTCATCCGGATCTGATGGTAACCGGACTGCAAATCCAAGCTTGTAAACCAAGGTGCCCCACATAACTCATCAAGCAGCTCATCAATAATGGGTAAGGGGTATCTGTTCTTCACCATGATAGCGCTCAAATGGCGATAGTCCACACATAAGCTCCAAGTCCCATCTTTTTTACGAACCAGTAGGACCGGTGAGGAAAAAGGGCTCCTACCAATCTGAATGACCCCTTGGGCGAGCATATCAGCAATTTGGGCTTCTATTTCATCCTTTTGCGCTGGATTGTAATGATATGGGCGAAGCTTGACTGGTTGCGCCCCCGAAATCAACTCAATAGAGTGGTCAAACTCCTGCTGCGGTGGCAATCCCTTGGGTTCATCAAACAAGTCCTGAAACTCTTATGCTTGAAAACCATGGTCTTGTCAGACAAGTTCACTGTCATAAGTCCCTGAGACTTGAGCCAATCCATCTCCAATATCAGATCATAGATTCACAATGGAAATAGCTTCAAGGTGGAGCGAAACTGATGCCCTTGAGTAGTGTACTCGCAAATTGCCACCTCCTCATCACAGCATCACCCCCCCAATCAACGATCTTGACTTTGAGTGGCCTTGCCATAGATTGTATCCCAGGCCAAGAACGAGCAATATCATCATCGATAAAACTATGAGAGCTTCCCGAATCTTCTAACATAAGCAGAGATTTCCCTTGCAAAGTTCTCATCATGCGGAAGGATTTTGGTGTTTCTGTACTAGTAACTGCTGCCACAGACAGAAGGCACAAATCTTCTTCATAAGTCTCCTGAGAAGGAGTCGGGGATGCTGGAGACGCAGGGTTGGTTAGCATGCCCACTAGCTCTTTCGAACACATGAAGTTAGACAGTAGAGGCACAATTATGCCCCGGCCCCCACCGTTCACCACATGTTAAACAGAGCCCTTTGGCATGATGATAAGCGTGCAAGGAGCACAACTTTTCATCCATTGAAGGACTCGAGATGGCGATCCTGGCAGTGTCTGTACTGCAACGTCCATTCATCGACAGTGGCCCTAGTGAAGTTTGTGAGTGGTGAAGCGACACTGGCGTAGCCGGCACTGTCACTGGAAAGGATGGTTGCGCCAAGAAGGGACCTTGCTTGGAAGCAGAACTTGTCCCCCACGGCTGAGACGCTTCCTGCTCCAATCGTATCATTTCCATGACCTCCTCCTGTAATTCAGCCAAAGAAACAACAGTCTCCAAGTATCTAGGGCGATGAAGTACAACAACAACTTTAATCTCATGAATTAAACGATCAATCAATGAAATGAGTGGTGACAAACAAGGGATCCCACGAACTATGATGAGCAAGCAAACATTTCATAGCAACATTAAATTGCTCCGCATATTCTAGCACTGATCCCTACTGCTTAAGCCGAGAAAACTTAAGTACCAACTGCTGAAATTCAGAGCGGCCAAACTTCTCAAGCACTGACGCAGCGAAAGTATCCCAAGTACGACACTTAATATGAGCCTGTGACCATTATAGCCACATCACTGCTGCTCTAGAGAAATTTACCACTGCAGTATCCACCCAAACACTAGGATCCACTACACCAATACGGAAATAAGCTTCACAATGGATGCGCCAACCCGTTGGGTTGTCACCATCAAATTCATGACAATTCACTCGCAACTGACTCGTTCTACTACTCAAGGAACCACTACCAGTACCAAAATCTACTGGTGTGGGGAATTGGTATAGTTGGAAATGGGGTGCATGACGTACCATTGGCCGGGACTAGGGTGGAGAGGAGCGAGTCCCCACCGACTAGCACCCGTGAAGCTGAAGCCATGCGGTGGCGAATTGGCTCGTGGCCGTCGTCACTCGAGTCAAGTTGGGTTCCTATCGCGTGATACTTCTCCGTCGTATCTACTTTTTCCAAACACTTTTGCTCTTGTTTTGGACTCTAATTTGCATGATCTGAATGAAACTAACCTGGACTGACGCTGTTTTCAGCAGAACTACGATGGTGTTGTTTTTGTGCAGAAATAAAATTTCTCGGAATTGGACAAAACTTTTTGGAGATTTATTTTGCAATAAAATAAAAATACTGGAGCCAAACCCACTGTAGGGGCCCCCTGCTGCCCACTAGGCACCAGGGTGTGCCACCCCACTCTAGCGTGCCCTGGTGGGCAGTGGGCCCCATGAGGCTCCGCTGACCCTAATCTCGACACTATGAATTCAAATTTCCCAAGAAAAAAATGAGGGAGGAAGTTTCATCATGTTTTACGATACGGAGCCGCTGCCACCTCCTGTTCTTCATCGGGAGGCCAGATCTGGAGTCCATTCGGGGCTTCGGAGAGGGGGATCTTCTATCTTCGTCATCATCAACCATGCTCCATCACCAATTTCATGATGCTCACCGGGAGTGAGTAATTCTTTCGTAGGCTTGCTGGACAGTGATGGGTTGGATGAAATTCATCATGTAATCGAGTTAGTTTTGTTAGGGCTTGATCCCTAGTATCCACTACGTTCTGAGATTGAGGTTACTATGACTTTGCTATGCTTATGCTTTTCATTAGGGCCCGAGTGCCATGATTTCAGATCTGAACCGTTTATGCGTTCACCAACATATTTGTGTACTTGATCATGGCTTGCAAGTTATACACACCTATTACATGTTATGATCCGCATACTGACAATAATTGGGATTCTTTTCGATGATTACCGTAGTCTGATGACTTCATGTATTCACTATGTGTTAATGCTTTGTTCCGGTTCTCTATTAAAAGGAGGCCTTAATATCCCTTAGTTTCCTTATGGACCTCGCTGCTGCCATGGGAGGGTAGGACAAAAGATGGCATGCAAGTTATTTTCCATAAGCACGCATGACTATTTATGGAATACATGCCTACATTACATTGATGAATTAGAGCTAGTTCTGTGTCGCCCTAGGTTATGACTGTTATATGATGAATATTATCCAAAGTTATCACCGATCCAATGTCTACGACCTTTTCACATATTGTTCATGTTAAGTTACTATTGTTGCTACTACTGTTACTACTGTCACCATTACTATTGCGGTTACTATCACTTCTATCGCCATCAAATTATCATATTACTATGCTACTGATCACTCTACTATAGATATTTAGCCTCCAGATGTGGTTGAATTGACAACTCAATTGCTAATACTTACAAGTATTCTTTGGCTCCCCTCGTATCAAATCAATAAATTTGGGTTCAATACTCTACCCTCAAAAACTATTGCGATCCCCTATAGTTGTGGGTTATCAGTGCATCTACCGTGGCCGACATCGACCGGTCAGCCGCCTTGCCGCTAGATGATGAGTGGAGGGCGATCTTCTCCAATTGAGCTCGGATGTCGCCGAGATCCACCCTAGTATGATCCACTACCGCATCGACACCAGGACACCAATAGCAAGATCATGGACTACTGGTTCGAGGGAGTCGAGCGCCGACTCCATCTTAGAGAGCACCAGCTCCATCTTGTCCACATACAGCGCGATCTGATCGACAGTCTTCTGAATCCTGAGCAGGGCCTTGGCGATGCTGCTGCGCTCCACCGCCACCTCCTCCATCTGCTTCTACGGATCTAACCCCACCATAACTTGTGGGAGACTACGAGTGCGCGTGGGCGCCAGATCCCCGAAGCGAAGAGAAAATTGGGTGGTGGTGTGGAATTCTTAGGCTCTGAGTACCAAATGACACGGAGCTCACTAAGTTATTCGATTACCTCAAGGAGTTCATAGGTACAACTTGGATACAATCACAAATCAGCAAGAAGAGGGGATCGGGGAATGAGAGCCAGGGATGGGAGAGAGATACACCCCCCGCGGCAGCCTTTTTAGGGTTCAGTTCTTCGCCAACTACCCCCCTTTCACGACACAACATATGTCGACAGTCACCCACTCACTCTTCACTTGGCCCAGTCCGCTCCAGTCACTCGAGTGTTAGGCTTCAGTTGGCGCTTGGGCCTAGTGGGCCATCCAGTGACTGTCTCAGTAGCGCGGGATGGAGTAGTTCCCGTGACAATGGTACAGCAAACCGTGCATGGAAAATCGAGAAAGTGTATAGTTGTTACACTTGCTGCATGCGCACAAGGAAGACATACTGTACATCAGCAGCTAGCTTAATGCCGTGTCTTGGATAAATAAGATCGAAAAGGCTAAAAATCTGGCATTGGTTTCTGGACTTATAGGTGAATGTCTCCTGGATTCAATGATGAATCTAAGGGCGGGAGGGGGGGGGGTACCCCCGACACCCGTATGATGGAGGGGGGGGGGGGGTACCCCCGACACCCGTATGATTTTGTTGTCCCTCATAAGGATTAAACTAGTCATAGTGGGGAGTAACTTAGACTAGTAACATGCATACTCCCTCTGTCCGTGAATATGTATACTTCTACCTTTTGTTTAAGTCAAACTTTTAAAAAATTGACCAACTTTATAAGAAAAGTAATACTAGCATATATGAGATCAAATTGATATATTATGAAATTATTTTCCTAAATGAATCTAGTTATACTAATTTAGTGTCATAAAGGATGTTACTTTTGCTATAAAGTTGGTTAAAATTTTAAAAACTTTGACTTAGGACAAAAGATAGATTTACACTTATTCGTGGACGGAGGGAGTATGTTACTAATCTATGTTACTACCTTTATAGTGGGGATTAACATATGTGTGGTGTCATGTAATACTTGTTCTAGACTCATTTTGTCTTTGATATGTGTGATTTTACCCATAATATGAGTAACTAGCTACGTTACTCAAATCATCTCTCTCCTCATTAAATCATTATCACATATGCAAATTTGCTGAGTTGGACCCTATGTTACTACTGAAGTTACTCTCACTATGGGCAGTCTTACACAGATGTGTGGCTAGTTCGTTTGAGGAGCACTCGTTCGGGAGGCTCCCAAGGGGCACATGGACTGGGCCAAGAGCGTGCCAGTTGGTGCGCTCTCAGCCGCCGCCATGTGTCGTGTTCTGGGTGCTCCTTCTGGATTCTGCTTCTTTTATTCTTTCCGCACACGTTTTTAACCTTTTAGATGGTTCTTTTTCTGGTTTTTTCGGCTTCACCAGTCTTTCTTAGCTTTTCGACACAATTTTTGTTTAAAAAAGTATTTTGCGTGAAAAAACGAGTTCTTTTGTTTTCGTGAGAGGCACGGCCGTGCCTCCTGGAAACGAAAAAAATGTTTTATCTTTTTTGACCTTCCACGAGAGGCACGGATTTGCTTACGGGAGAGGCACATATTTACTTCCACGAGAGGAATGACCGGAAAAAAGTGCTCCTGGTTCGGTTTTTTGTTTGATTTTTTTATCAAAGAAATGTTTGTAAAAAAATATCAACATGGGATCTACTCGACGCAAGGAATCCAACAATGAAAAGGGTTCGAGATTTGGACACACGGTTTCAGAGATAAAACATTTTGAATAAACTAATCTACAAAAAAGGAAAACTTCTAACTTGCGACAGGTGGAGCACATACAATGTATCACTTATCGTAGCTTGAGGAGTGTAGCGACCAGACCCGAATGGATCAAGTCTCTGTGCTCAGTGTCATCCCTGGATCAGTAATGCTGACACCACACAGGATTCAAGGATTTATAGCAGAGTAGCAATCACACACTTATTACATCTTTGTCCACAAGGGAACTGAATACAATAATATGGCTTAAGGCCATCTAATAATAACAGCGAAGGCTTGGAAGATAAGCGAGTCCATCAACTCCAACGGCATCACCGAGTATAGAACCACGACCTAACACCTTACTCGTCAATTCAATAGTCTGCATAACGTGAAAAGTTGCAGCCCAAAACGGGTCAAGACATGGAATATGTTGGCAATGTAACACATAAGAGCAATGAATGAATAAGCCTATACTACATGCATATATGGCTGGTGGTAAGGCTCTACGGTTACATTTGCATAAAGCTGATTTTTCCCTACATCAAAGGAATAATTTTATTTAACTATCATGGTGGTTGTTAAACATTGAGAATGGTTGACAGCATCCTCAATCCCAATTAAAAAGTACTCATCAAATCCCAATAACTTTTATTCAGAAGTAACATGTTGAGATTCACATGATATTCAATTACAGGATACTCAAATTTTGTCCATAACCGGGGACACGGCTAATCATGATTAGTTTATACACTCTGCAGAGGTTTGCGCACTTTTCCCCACAAGACTCGATCGCCTCCGCTTGGTTCTCGCACTACATGGTGTTTGAGAAACGGATGACCGAGACATAGTCTTTCGTAAGCGCTTAGCACCTTACATGTGGGTAGACCGTATCAACCTACATCCCCTACATCAGCTAGCCTACCCGTAAGAGTTCGACGACTTAGTCAACTACGCCAGAGCCCATAATTGGCTTGTGGCTGCACACGGAAGTTTCCAGCTTGAATAATCTTATGATCCCTTAGAGCCTGGGTGGCGGTCCAAGAAATACAGTAAGTCTCGATGGAAACCAGTGCCTCAATCCACCCAGATGTGTGTTTAGGTTGCCACCTTAGATAAACCATTAATTAACAATCTCACATCTGTCATGGATATTCACTCACCCAATCCATGTCTACTAGCATAGCATGGCATGAACAAGCAAACGAGAAGTAACTCCCAAGGTTTCATAAGTAAAACAGTAATAGGTACTACTCAATCTACTTCCCAAACCCACAATTTAATTAGATCCTAATCATGCAAGTGTTTGAGGAATAGATCTAATGCATAAAACTGGGTATGAGAAGAGTATGATCAAAGTGTTACTTGCCTTGCCGATGATCCGCGAGTCCTAGAGATTCAAGTAACAAGCGGCGACCGGTGATCTAACGCAGACAAACAACAAGCATACAATAAGTACTCATCTAATGCACGGGAAATCTCGAATAAAAGATCTAACCAGAAAGTTCAACTTAAGAACCCTGGTTGCAAAAAGAATCGAATCAAAATAAACTCCAAAGTCGAAACTCGAGAGAGAACGCTCGGTTTAGCGATCTGAAATTAGGTCAAAATTTCACAGTAGCAAAACTCTGTGAAAGTAGGGTAGTCGGAACGGCGGTTTCATTCTTTAAACTCCAGCGCTTGAATCACCCGATTCCGATAAACGAGCGAGAAATAAAACGGTTTTGAAAATCGGATCTCAAATCAAATCGAAAATAACGGATTAAATTCGATTAAAAAGAAAAACGACGAACGGGTTAAATAGCGGACGCTCATAACAGAACGAATCCAACGAACGCGTTCACTAAAACGAACGGTTCGTGAACGTCATAATTAAGAAAACCAAAAATAAAATAAAACCAATCTAGGTTTTTTATAAAAAACCGAACATATATATTTTTTAAATAAACCGGATCGGTTCAAGGGGAAAACTGAATCGGGCGCTGGGCGGCGGCTACCTCCGTGATCGCCGGCGGGCTCTCCGGGGCTCGGGCGAGGGGCGGCGGGTCCGGGCGAGGGCGGCGGGTCCGGCGCCGAGGGGCGGCGGCGGCGGGGGCGGCGGCGGCGACGTCGGCCCACGGCAGCGGCGGGTTCGGCGTGGTGCGGGCAGCGGTCGGCTCCGGGGTGAGGTGAGAGAGAGGCGGGGTCCGGTTATAAAGGGAGGGGGGCGGCGGCTTGGGAGGGGGCAAGGGAGGCTGGTCCAAGGGACTCGAGGTGGCGGCGGGCGTCGCGGCGGCGGCGGGACTCGGGCAAGGGGAGCGGGAGCGGAGGGAGAGGAGGTGGGCGGGGGTCTGGGCCAGGGCTGGCTGGCTTGGGCCGGCTGGGCCTCGGTCCAGGGGGGGGCGCGAATTTTTTTTTTAAAATAAAATTAACCAAAATGAATTAAAAAAAATACCAAACGAACTCGGATTTAAATAAAACAAATTTTCCCCGACTCCTAAAAATGAGTCGAACAAAATGAACTTTAAAAACAGCAAACATGCGTAAAATTTTTAAAATGCTCATTTTTGCCTAAGCTAAATAAATCTTTCAAAAACCAAATTTGGTTTATTTATAATATCTTCATTTTTCCTCATTGTTTGGGAAAGTCATATTATTCCTCTCAAATATTTTTATAGGAAAACTTTATGAAGATAATTTAAATAATCCAATGATCCTATTTTTTCAAAATTTGAGAATTCCCAAATATGAAAATTATGAAACTTCCAACTCTCTCGAGGGTCCTTGAGTTGCGTGAAATTTCTAGGATCGGAAAATGCGAGAAAATATGATATGCATGATGACCTAATGTATAACATTCCAAATTGAAAATTTGGGATGTTACAAACCTACCCTTAAGATGAATCTCACCCTCGAGATTCGGGTTGGCTAGAAAATAGGTGAGGTGGTCCTACAAAACTTCCTCTCTTTCCTGTGTGGCTTCATCCTCAGTGTGGTGGCTCCACTGAACTTTGCAAAACTTGATAACCTTGCTGCGGGTAACTCTGCTGGCATAATCGAGAATCTTAACCGGTTTTTCCTCATATGTCAAGTCATCCTTCAACTGAATTGCCTCCAGTGGCACTGTGTCTCTTAGCGGTACCTCTGCTATCTCTGGGTGACATTTCTTCAACTGAGAAACATGGAATACATCATGTACTCCTGACAGTCCTTCTGGCAATTCCAACTTATACGCAACTTCTCCCATGCGTTGCAAAATCTTATATGGTCCAACGAAACGGGGTGCTAACTTTCCTTTAACTCCAAAACGCTTAACTCCTCGAAGCGGGATACTCGAGATATACTGCTCTCCAATTCATACTCAATCGCTTTGCGCTTTGAATCGGCATAACTCTTCTGTCTGGACTGGGCTACCTTGAGCCTGTCTCGAATCAACTTAACTTTCTGTTCAGACTCCTTAATTAAATCTGGTCCAAACAACTGACGATCTCCAGTTTCGTCCCATGACAATGGTGTCCTGCACCTTCTTCCATACAAGGCCTCGAAAGGTGCCATCTTTAAGCTGGTTTGGTAACTGTTATTGTAGGAAAATTCTGCATACGGCAAATTATCATCCCAACTAGATCCATAATCTAGTGCACAAGCTCTCAGCATGTCCTCCAAAATCTGATTGACTCTCTCGGTCTGTCCATCGGTCTGTGGGTGGAAAGCTGTACTGAATTCCAATCGGGTTCCCAATGTTTCGTGCAACTGGTTCCAAAATTTCGAGGTAAACTGGGTTCCTCTGTCTGATACAATGCTCCTCGGAACTCCGTGCAAGCATACAATTCTGGTCATGTATATCTTTGCCAACTTAGCACTGCTATAGGTAGTCTTGACTGGAATGAAATGAGCTACCTTGGTCAAACGGTCGACTATGACCCAAATCGAGTCATATCCTGAATGGGTCTTTGGCAAACCTGTGATGAAATCCATGCCTAGTTTATCCCACTTCCATTCGGGTATCGGCAACGGTTGTAACAATCCTGCTGGCTTCTGATGCTCTGCCTTTACTTTCTGACATACGTCGCAAACTTCTACATACTCCGCAATATCCTTCTTCATTCCGGTCCACCAGAAAATATTCTTCAAATCCAAATACATCTTGGTATTTCCTGGGTGAATCGAATAGGGTGAATCATGGGCTTCTTGTAAAATCAACTTCCTGATCTACGGGTCATTTGGCACATAAACACGGTCTTCAAACCATAGGGTATCGTGTTCATCCTCTCAAATCCTTTAGCTTTTCCTTTGCTCATTTTCTCCTTTATAGAGGCAACTTCCTCATCCGCCTTTTGGGCTTCTCCGATTTTGTCCATCGGTGTCGATCGAATCTCCAATGCTGCTACATAGCCTCTCGACTATTTCCAAACATAGCTCTCAAGGTCCTCGGCTAACTCATTGGGTATTCCTCCCATCATTAGGGTATTGACGTGGCTCTTACGGCTCAATGCGTCTGCTACGACATTAGCCTTTCCGGGGTGATAATGCAATCTCATATCATAATCTTTGATCAGCTCTAACCATCTCCTCTGTCTGAGATTCAACTCCTTCTGTGTGAAGATGTACTTCAAACTCTTGTGATCCGTATATACTTCACAATGATTTCCAATGAGAAAATGTCTCCACGTCTTCAAGGCATGCACAACGGCTGCTAACTCCAAATCATGAGTGGCATAATTCAACTCATGGGGCTTAAGTTGTCGTGAAGCATACTGAAACAACTCTTCCTTCCTGCATAAGCACGGCTCCAAGTCCTCGACGTGAAGCGTCCGCAATACACCTCATAATCCTTAGTTTGATCTCGCAATATCAAACCGGTGAGGTAACCAATCTTTTCTTCAACTCCTGAAAACTTGCCTCACAGTCCTCACCCATATGAATTTGTTTTCCTTCTTCAACAATTCAGTCATAGGCTTTGCAATCCTTGAGAAATTCTCAATGAATCTTCGGTAGTATCCTGCGAGTCCAAGGAAACTCCGAATCTCTCCAACTGTCGTTGGTGCTTCCCACTTGGTTACGGTCTCAACTTTTGTGGGTCAATCGCTATCCCTTCTCCGGATATAACATGTCCGAGAAATCCAACTTCCTTTAGCCAAAACTCACATTTGCTGAACTTGGCATACAATTGGTGTTCCTCGCTCCAAAACCAATCGCAAATGTTCCTTGTGTTCCTCTTCATCCTTTGAGAAAATCAAAATGTCATCAATGAACACCACGATTTAACTTATCCAAAAACTCCATAAACACTTTGTTCATCAGGTTCATAAAATAGGCTGGCGCGTTAGTCAGTCCAAATGACATAACGGTATACTCATACAGTCCATATCTCGTGGTAAATGCTGTCTTGGGTATGTCTTGCTCCCGAATCTTCAACTGATGGTACCCTGATCGCAAGTCGATCTTAGAAAACACTTTGGCTCCTTGCAAGCGATCAAACAGATCATTTATCATAGGTAGTGGGTACTTGTTCTTGATTGTTACTTCATTCAATCCACGGTAATCAACAACCATTCTCAACGATCCATCCTTCTTCTCCACTAACAAAACGGGTGATCCCCAAGGTGAAGAACTTGGGCGAATAAAACCTTTATCCAATAGTTCCTTAATCTGCTTCTTGATTTCCGCCAAATCCTTTGCGGGCATCCTGTACGGTCGCTTCGATATCGGGCCTGTTCCTGGCAACAGCTCGATCAAAAACTCAATGTCTCTATCCGGCGGCATTCCTGGCAACTCTTCCGGAAATACATCAGGATAATCCTTCACCACTGGTACTTCTTCCTGTACTCGGCTCGTGCCGTGATACATACTTAATCCTTCTTCCTTCTGGTGTGGTGAGCAAAATTGACCTTGTGGTACAATCTATGTTTCCTCCATACTTTGATAACCAATCCATACCTAATATCACATCCAATCCTTGGGATTCCAGAACTATTAGGTCTGAGGGGAAAACATAGTGTCCAATCCTTAGTGGCAGTCGATCACACCATTTACTAGCCATGTACTCTGCTCCGGGTGAGGTTACTAGCATGGGTGACCTAAGGGCTTGGGTTGGTAACTTGTACTTATCCACAAATCCCTTGATATGTATGAATGCGATGCACCAAGATCAAAAAGAACATCTGCAGAAATGACTTAACCAAAACTTACCGACATCTTGATCGGGCTGATCTTCAACCTCCTCCACATCAATGTGGTTCACTTGTCCCCGTTGAAAGGGTTGGGCTTCTTTCCGAGCTTCCATTGCCATTTCCATTCGCCTTCGGATACCATTTGCATAATGCCCAGTCTTGCGGCACTTAAAGCAAGTAATGTGACTCAGTCTACCTTGGATGGTGTAGACGGGTTGGTGCGGTTCTGTCCGCTGCTTCCTCCATTCCCGCTCCCATTCTTGGTACCATTATGGTTATGCGAATTACCTCCTCCATGGGTATGTGAAACTGAATTCTGATTTAGGGGTATAACGAGGCTTCTGCTGGGATCCAGTTATAGTTCCTTGTCCATACTTCCGCTATGTTCTCAATTTGTCTGCTGCTTCCTTCAATCATGAGAGCTCGGTCTACTAACTCCGATAGTTGTTGAAACTTGCTACCATCAACGGCATGTCAACTCATCATTCAGTCCTTCTAGAAACTTCTCCCGCTTAGCTGCATCCGTAGTAACGCTATCCGGGCATAACGTGCTAATTTGCTAAAGTCATCCACGATCGCCAACAGTCCTTCCTCCTTGGCGAAGTTGCGAAACTCACGCTTCTTCATGGCCATGGCTCCTGCTGAAACATGAGCAAGTCTGAAAAGCTTGTCAAACTGGTCCCATGTGACGGTGTCTACGGGTAAGTGGTGTGAAATTCTCCCACCATGCTGCTGCGGGTCCTTCAAGCTGATGTCTGCAAACTTCACTCTTTCACCATCTGTGCATCCTGCAGTGGTCAGCTCCTTCCTATCTTGCGGAGCCACCATCTGCTACAATCGGCTCGGTGTTATCGGAATACACCGCGGGTTCAGTCTAAGGAAACGAGTCGATGATCCGCAGTGGTGGTGGTGGCGGTGGGTTGTTGTTATTGTTGTTGTTCGCACCAATGTTTGAATCAGGTATTCTCTTTGGATCAATTGGGTGATCTCTGGCGGAAAACGAATCTGGGGTCGCGTCTCGGAGGCATCTGAAGGGTTTAGAAGAGAAGAGAAATGTAGAATAGAATGAGGTCTAAGGGGAATCACTACCCAAATGCACATGAGCAAATGCACACAAAATCACTTCATTCAATCAAACAAGGGTTTACAACGATCAAACTATCGCAAAAGTGCGTGTACTATAATGTTTACATGGAGGGAATACTACTAATATGTGGGGGACTTCTACTAATTTGAACCGTGGAAGACTCCATGATGTCCGCTCGACCGCCTTCAAAGTCGGGTTCACTTGGATCCGAATCTGTGTCGTCGATGTTGATGTAGTCGATTGGGTATGCGACATACTGGTCTTCATTCCTGAGCGCCAACTTCTTCTTGAGTTCTTCGATCTCGTACTTAAGATCGTTATTGTGTCTTGCCAGAGCTACGATCTCATCCATGTAGTCCTTGCGTGTAGTCTTTAGTTCTTCTTCCAATTCGATGATCCTTCCCTTTGCATTCTGCAACTCCAACATGTCATTGCACATTTGGTTCTCCTGGCGTCGAATGTGCTGATTTAACTCCTGGATGAAAGCTGCAATGGACCTATCCTTCTTGGTGTTGACGACGTCCCAGTTGTCATCTCGGCGTCCGCAAATCTGGTAGATGGTATCCTTGAGGTCTTCTTGATAAACTTCTCCAATGCGTCCCATGGTGATGTGAGCTGCCATGCTCTTTCCAAGACTCCAAGTTGGTGCACTGAAACACTATCTATAGGCTTGGTGATTGGGGCGAATGTCCTTCCTGGAACGTGAGCATGAATCTTCCAGCGCTCCTCTTCAGGCAGAGTGGCGTTGAAAGTCCCGGTGAAGCTTGGTAATCTAATGTTCGTGTACTTAGTAACTTCCTTCAAGTGAAATCCAAAAGGTGTGCCTTCATCCGGTTGGGTGTACTTGATCTTCGCGTCCGTCATCCTAAAGAGAGTAGAAAAGATGAGGAGTTAGAAAATGGGAAGAGAGAGTGATCTATGGCTTTAACTTAGTGGTCGTGTCCTACAGTCAGCGTGTGCTCTGATACCATTCTTTGTAGCGACCAGACCCGAATGGATCAAGTCTATGTGCTCAGTGTCATCCCTGGATCAGTAATGCCGACACCACACAAGATTCAAGGATTTATAGCAGAGTAGCAATCACACACTTATTACATCGTTGTCCACAAGGGAACTGAATACAATAATATGGCTTAAGGCCATCTAATAATAACAGCGGAAGGCTTGGAAGATAAGCGAGTCCATCAACTCCAACGGCATCATCGAGTATAGAACCACGACCTAACACCTTACTGTCGTTCAATAGTCTGCAACGTGAAAAGTTGCAGCCGAAAATGGGTCAAGACATGGAATATGCCGCAATGTAACACATAAGAGCAATGAATGAATAAGCCTATACTACATGCATATATGGCTGGTGGTAAGGCTCTACTGTTACATTTGCATAAAGCTGATTTTTCCCTACATCAAAGGAATAATTTTATTTAACTATCATGGTGGTTGTTAAACATTGAGAATGGTTGACAAGATCCTCAATCCCAATTAAAAAGTACTCATCAAATCCCAATAACTTTTATTCGAAGTAACATGTTGAGATTCACATGATATTCAATTACAGGATACTCAAATTTTGTCCATAACCGGGACACGGCTAATCATGATTAGTTTATACACTCTGCAGAGGTTTATGACTTTTCCCCACAAGACTCGATCGCCTCCGCTTGGTTCTCGTGACTACATGGTGTTTGAGAAACGGATGACCGAGACATAGTCTTTCGAAGCGCTAGCACCTTACATGTGGGTAGACCGTACCAACCTACATCCCCTACATCAGCTAGCCTACCCGTAAGAGTTCGTGACGACTTAGTCAACTACGCCAGAGCCCATAATTGGCTTGTGGCTGCACACGGAAGTTTCCAGTTTGAATAATCTTATGATCCCTTAGAGCCCGGGTGGCGGTCCAAGAAATACAGTAAGTCTCGATGGAAACCAGTGCCTCAATCCACCCAGATGTGTGTTTAGGTTGCCACCTTAGATAAACCATTAATTAACAATCTCACATCTGTCATGGATATTCACTCACCCAATCCACGCCTACTAGCATAGCATGGCATGAACAAGCAAACGAGAAGTAACTCCCAAGGTTTCATAAGTAAAACAGTAATAGGTACTACTCAATCTACTTCCCAAACCCACAATTTAATTAGATCCTAATCATGCAAGTGTTTGAGGAATAGATCTAATGCATAAAAACTGGGTATGAGAAGAGTATGATCAAAGTGTTACTTGCCTTGTCGATGATCCGCGAGTCCTAGAGATTCAAGTAACAAGCGGCGCACTCGGTGATCTAACGCAGACAAACAACAAGCATACAATAAGTACTCATCTAATGCACGGGAAATCTCGAATAAAAGATCTAACCGAAAGTTCAACTTAAGAACCCTGGTTGCAAAAAGAATCGAATCAAAATAAACTCCGAAAGTCGAAACTCGAGAGAGACGCCTCGGTTTAGCGATCTGAAATTAGGTCAAAATTTCACAGTAGCAAAACTCTGTGAAAGTAGGGTAGTCGAACGGCGGTTTCATATTTAAACTCCAGCGCTTGAATCACCGATTCCGATAAACGAGCGAGAAATAAAACAGTTTTGAAAATCGGATCTGAAATCAAATCAGAGAATAACGGATTAAATTCGATTAAAAAGAAAAACGACGAACGGGTTAAATAGCGGACGTTCGTTAACAGAACGAATCCAACGAACGCGTTCACTAAAACGAACGGTTCGGTGAACGTTCGTTAATTAAGAAAACCGAAAAATAAAATAAAACCAATCTAGGTTTTTTTTATAAAAAAAACCGAACATATATATTTTTTTAAATAAACCGGATCGGTTCAAGGGGGAAAACCGAATCGGGCGCGGGGCGGCGGCTACCTCCGTGATCGCCATGCGGGCTCTCCGGGGCTCGGGAGGCGGCGGGTCCGGCGAGGGGCGGGGTCCGGTCGAGATGGCGGCGTCGGCGCGGCGGCGGCGTCGGCAAGCGCCCACGGCGGCGGCGGGGTTCGGCGTGGGTGGGGCGGCGGTCGGCTCAGTGGTGAGGTGAGAGAGAGGGGGGTCCGTTATAAAGGGAGGCGGCCGGCTTGGGAGGGGGCAAAGGGAGGCGGGTCCCAAGGGACTCAGGTGGCGGCGGCGATGGCGTCTGTGGCGGCGGCGGACTCAGGCGGCGGGAGCGGGAGCGGGAGGAGAGGAGGTGGGCAGGGGTGCTGGGCCTGGGGCCTGGCTGGCTTGGGCCGGCTGGGCCTCGGTCCAAGGGGCAGCGAATTTTTTTAAAATAAAATTAACCAAAATGAATTAAAAAATACCAAACGAACTCGGATTTAAATAAAACAAATTTTCCCGACTCCTAAAATGAGTCGAACAAAATGAACTTTAAAACAGCAAACATAATGTAAAATTTTTAAAATGCTCATTTTGCCTAAGCTAAATAAATCTTTCAAAACCAAATTTGGTTTATTTATAATATCTTCATTTTTCCTCATTGTTTGGGAAAGTCATATTATTCCCTCTCGAAATATTTTTATAGGAAAAACTTTATGAAGATAATTTAAATAATCCAATGATCCTATTTTTTTTCAAAATTTGAGAATTCCCAAATATGAAAATTATGAAACTTCCAACTCTCTCCGAGGGTCCTTGAGTTGCGTGAAATTTCTAGGATCGGAAAAATGCGAGAAAATATGATATGCATGATGACCTAATGTATAACATTCCAAATTGAAAATTTGGGATGTTACAAGGAGAGTGCACGTGATCTTTGGAAATAGTGCTCATCAATTAGTGATTTCGCTTGTTGTAACTTGTGAGATTATGGGTATAATAATGTGAGGCCCAGCCATTGTAGAGCAGTTCATAGGCCAAAACACCAGAAAAGGCCCACCACCAGGGAAACTAGCCCGTAGCAGCACGAAGCCATGGGCGTTCATATGTCTCGCATTCAGCGAGTAGTAGTGAACCCTCGCTGAAGTGACAACCGTGATGAGCCGGCCCAGGAGCGCGGAAGGCCACAACACCTTATTTGTATTTTTTTTCTTTCATTTTCTGTTTTTGTTTTAATTTCTTTAAACTTTAAAATATTCTAAATATATCAATAGTACAAAAAAAACAAATGAAAAAAGTTGACCAAGCACTTGAAAATGCAAAATGTGTATAGAGAAAAAATTTATCACGTATAGGAAAAGAGTTTAAAAATCGTGTATAAAATTTTCAGAAGATGTATTTCAAAAAAATTAATCAAGCATATATTTTTTTGATGACTATTTGATAAAATGTTGCTCAAGTGTTTGAAAAATGTTAAATGTGTACAGACAAAATGTTGACCATGTATTTAAAATGATGAAATATTTGGATCACGTAAATAAAAATATTAATCGAGCATTTGAAAAAATTTGAATATGTATTTCAAAATGTTGCCAACCATTTGAAAAATGTTAAATGTATATAGAAGAAATTTTGACCATGTATTCAAAAATGATGAAATTGTTTGAGCATGTATATAAAAAAGTTAATCAAGCATTTGAAATAATGTTCAAAAATTATTTGAAAAATGTTAATCAAGCAATTGAAGATGTTAAATTTGTATAGAAAACATATTGACCATGTGTTCAAAAATATTGAAATTACATTTAGAAAATGTTAATCAAGCATTAAAAATGTTAAATCTGTTAAGAAAATTGTTGACCATGTATTAGAAAATGTTCATATTGTATTTGAAAAATATTAATCAAGCATTTGAAAAGTTTAATAGTGTGTATAGGCGCTAACGTTGACCATGTATTCAAAAATATTAATCTTGTATTTGACACATGTTAATCATACGTTTGAAAACTGTTCAAAATATGTATAGAAAAATCATTGACCATGTACTAAACAAATATTGAATTTGTATTGAATAAATGTTGCTGACATATACAAAAATGTAGAGTGAAAACCAAAATGAGCAAAGAAAAACAAAAAAATGGGACAAAAATAAAACGAAATAAAACAAAGGAAAAGAAATGAAAATAAAACCAAAGAAACAAATGCAGAAAGCATGAGAAAAGTGAAAACAAAACAAGACCGGAGAAGAAGAAAATACAAAAAATAAATAAAAACATTTAAACCTTGAAATAAAAACTGCAGATTAAAATATGGAAAATGACTAAGAAAAGAAAAAACTGATAAACACAATGAAAGAAACAATGAAAATAAGAAAACCAAACAAAAAAAGAAAAATAGAAAAAAGCTGGAGAAAACCAAATAAAAATAAAAAAAGAAAAAAACGAGTAGAAACATGAAAAAGAACGAACCTGTATGAAGAACAGCATTTTTTTCTTCTAGTAGGTTGCATCCAATGTATTAGAGAACAACTCAACGCTAGCGGAGTGGCTTAGCCTTGCGGCAAACCCTAAACGGCGCCTTAAGCGGCAGTTAACGGTTTTTTTCGCAAACAGCGCACACCCCTCCTGTTTCTTTACGATCTGAATGGGCCGGCCCATCCACATTTTCTTCCGTATTAAAAGGGTAAAAAGAAAGTTGTCTAAAAACAAAGGGTGAAAAGAAATAGGGGAAAACATGAATGGAACCTGTAAACCACCAATTCGAGGCTCGCTACCCTGACCACCCCGCCATCGAACATCATTTGACTACACACACATTTCTTATCCTTTTGTTCAGCTACTTTCCTTTCTCTCTTTTTTCCTTCTTTTCTTCTTCCTGGTTCAGTGAACATTTTCATTTTTCCATGAACTTTTTCCTCAAAATCAATGAACTTTTTCATAAACTAGATGAACTCTTTTCAAATTTGATGAACTTTTTCTTAATTTTCGATGAGCTTTTTCCAAACTCAATGAACTTTTTCCAAATTCCATGAACTTTTTTTCAACTTGGATGACCTTTTTTCAAGTTTAATGATTTTTTTTTGAAATTTGATGAACTTTTTTAAAATCCATTGTACTTCTCTCAAACTCAATGAACTCTTTTCAAATTCGATGATTTGTTTTTAAATTCTTTCAACTATTTTTAAAGTCGATGAAATTTTTTCAAATTTGATGACCTTTTTCCTATTTGATGAAATTATTTTAAAAAAAATAGTTTTCTGAATCAGTGAACTTTTTACATTTTGTCGTACTTTTTTGAATTAAAAAATCGGAGGCTGGTTTCTTTTCCTGAACCAACAGCGCAATACAGCAAAAAAAGTGAGCTGAGTTGATCAAGTGAATGAACAAAAGCTAAAAGGGAGCGAAGCGAGGGAGCGATCTTATAATTGGCCGGCCCATGAAGGCGCCTGCGTGGCCGCCGATTGCTCCAAGTGGCGCTTGAGGCGCCACTTAGGAGCTCCCTAGCCTTGCCTTGCAACGAGGAGATGCAGGATCAATCCCTCACGCACACGAATTTTATTCTTTGGGCCGGCCCAATACTGTAGCGCCTGACGCAAGAGGTTCATCCGTCTGGCTTAATCCGAGATATAGCTCCCACGCGAAGCCATGAACGCAGTCGCTCATTTATTGGTTTTTGCCATCAATGCGGGTTTTTTCGCTGCCACTAAAACGCACCATGCGATCTCCCTATCCCGTCCGAGTCACCGCCTACCGCCGCCAGGGAACATTTCCTTCAGCCTATAAGAGAAGATCAGAAGGAGCCTAATTAGGATCCATCATGGTTGCATCGGTGCATGGTTAGTCCTCATCCTTATGAATCCCAAATTGATCACTGCCATCACCCATGTAAAGGGGATTAGGGGAAGCACCAACACCGCCATGAGCGACAATAGGGCTGACTGTGCACGACATCCTCTCTAAGGTATGCCCACTTCTATAATTAACCTCGGCTTCAAATCCCCCCCCCTAATATGAATGATTTGATCGATATGAAAATTGGATTTGGAATTTGTTGGTTGTACACTGGAGTATCAATTTTTTTACATAACTAATTTCGGAATTAAATTTGTATCGTTAAAGAAGTACAATTTGTGGTGTTTGTACTCTTTAATTACACCTATGAAAACACAAGTTCGAATGTAGGCTTCTTTGCACCCTATATTCTTTTGGTTCGGCCAGTCCTCACTGGTCTGTAAGAGCTTAAGAATGGAGCTCGCTCCGTCCCTGCCTGGACTATTGGATGATGCGCACAAATATATGTTGGCAAAATATTTCTTTTTTACGTGAGCATGGCAACTTATGTCCATGGAGCATGGCAAATGTAGCTTATGTGTCATAGCATTTCTTACTATATGAATACATAAATTTTGCAATCCTATATACCTAAGAGGTTCATCCCCACTATCTTATTTATCTTAACATGCAACCTATCCACCTCATCACATATGTCCCACACATACCACCTCCCATTTGAGTGCACATGCAAACCATCCTCATCATCCAGCGCATGCGATCAATCAATGTTTCCATCAAACACTCATGCAACCATTCAAATTTTCAATTTCCACTACATGCAAGCCCTCCACATCATCAAAGAACATGAAAGCCCTCAACATCATTAATTTTTATTTTTATTTTTCAAGAAAACATAATTGAACTTGAATGTCACAAGATAAAATAAGATGAATAGACCCTCCATTTACCTCTAGGTTGAATGTGGTGCGATACTATTCTCATATATTTTAATTTTATTTCTGATAAGTTTATTGCTAAAAATTCCCACAACAACTCGCGGGGCGTTATCTGGTTTTCTTATAAAAAGTATGATAATTGTAATTAAAACAACATGGAATTTTTTTATAAGTATCTGCCATTGTAATTTTGTTCATATTTTGTGTTATTTTACATACACAACAATTTTCATACAAAAAATGACGATTTCAGTTAAAAACTTGGCAATTTTAATATTAACCTACCCTGGCAATTTTTTGTTCATAGTTGTGTTTTTACTGTATATTCTATTTTTTCATGGCAATTTCCAGAGAAAGCATGACAATTTTGATATAAAAAGCATGGCAAATTTTAATATGCATTTGCCATGGTAGTTTTCTACATAATTTGTGTTCTTTTACATACACGGAGATTTCTCATACAACACATGGAAATTTAGTTGAAATACCATGGCAATTTTTAATATGAATATGTCATGAAAAATTTTCATTCATAATTTTTTCCATGGTTCATTCTATTTTTTCCATGGTAAATTATGCCATGTAAATTTTTTGCACGACAATTCTAGAAAACTGCCGCATGAGCATTATTAGAGATGATATTAGAATATTTTTTGCCATGCTTTTTTAAGCATAAAAATGTTGTAAAATTTGCCATTTGTAAAAAAATTTCATCATGGCAAATGGCAAAATAGTTTGTTCTACTCGAATGGCCAAAAAATTGGAAATTTCCATTTGTTATTGAAAATCATGGATTTTTTTATTAAATAGGTGTAATATAGTCACCTGGCCAAAAATCAATTTTCCATTAATTATCTTTATGCCTTGGCATATTTATGGTTCAGAAAATGGCAAATTTCCCCTAGTACGTCATGGCAATTTTGTTAGATTTTGTTTAGTTATTAAAATTAGGTCCAAACACCATTTTTTTAGTCTTGATAGAGGCATCACAGGAAAAGTAGTCCTTTTTGGCCTTATTGGAGGTAGTTTTGTCCTGGAGGAAGGAACGGTTTGCATGGGGGAGGGGTGCTGGGCCGTGTTGGAAATGTAGCATGCAATTTCAGAAAAATTCCTATGCTCACGCAAAATCTATCTAGGAGATGCATAACAATGAGAGGGGGAGAGTCTGTCCAAGTACCCTCGTAGACCGAAAGCGGAGGCGTTTGTTAACACGGTTGATTTAGTCAAACTTCTTCTTGTTCGAGCGATCAAGTACCGAATGTACGACACCTCTGAGTTGTACACACGTTCAGCTCGATGACGTCCCTCGAACTCTTGATCCAGTAAAGTGTCGAGGGAGAGTTGCGTCAGCACGACGGCGTGGTGACGGTGATGGTGAAGTGCTCCACGCAGGGCTTCGCCTAAGCACTACATGAATATGACCGGAGGCGTAAACTGTGGAGCGGGCGCCACCCATGGCTAGGAATCAATGATGTGTGTTCTAGCGGTGCCCCCCTACCCCCACATATATATAGGTGGGAGAGGGAGAGAGGTAGCAAGGGGCGCCACAAGTAGGAGTAATCCTACTTGGGCGCCTCCCACAAGTCGGCCTCCCCCCTTCCATAAGTGTCGGAGGGCGAAGGAAGGAGGAGGGGGAGGGAAGGAAGGGGGAGGCTGAATCCCTCCCCTTCCTTCTCTCTTCCCCCTTTCCTCCCCCCCCCCCCCCCAATTCGGCCTACATGGGGGCGCACCAGCCCCTTAGGGGCTGGTCTGTCCCCCTCTTGGCCCATTAGGCCCATGTAGTTTGTCGGGGGTTGCTCGGAACCCCTTCTGGTGACCTCATACGTACCATGTAGCCCTGGAACACTTCCGGTGTCTGAATACTATCGTCCTATATATGAATCTTTACCTCTCCACCATGTCGAGACTCCTCATCATGTCCGTGATCTCATCCGGGACTCCGAAAAACATCCGGTCACCAAATCACATAACTCATATAATACAACTTGTCATCAAACGTTAAGCGTGCGGACCCTATGGGTTCGAGAACTATGTAGACATGACCGGGACACCTCTCCGGTCAACAACCAACAGCGGAAGCTGCATGCTCATATTGGCTCCCCCATATTCTACAAAGATATTTATCGGTCGAACCGTTATGACAATATACATTATTCCCTTTGTCATCGGTATGTTACTTGCCCGAGATTCGATCGTCAGTACCTTCATACCTAGTTCAATCTCATTATCGGCAAGTCTCTTTACTCGTTCCGTAATGCATCGTCCTGCAACTAACTCATTAGTCACTTTGCTTGCAAGGCTTCTTATGATGTGCATTACCGAGAGGGCCCAGAGATACCTCTCCGATATTCAGAGTGACAAATCCTAGTCTCGATCTATGCCAACCCAACCCAACAAACACCTTCAGAGATACCTGTAGAGCATCTTTATAATAACCCAGTTACGTTGTGATGTTTTATAGCACAGAAAGCATTCCTCCGGTATCCGGGAGTTGCATAATCTCATAGTCGGAGGAATATGTATTTGACATGAAGAAAGTAGTAGCAATAAAACTGAACGATCATTATGCTAAGCTAATGGATGGGTCTTGTCCATCACATCATTCTCCTAACGATGGGATCTTGTTCATCAAATGATAACACATGTCTATGTCTAGGAAACTTAACCATCTTTGATTAACCAGCTAGTCAAGTAGAGGCATACTAGGGACATGGTATTTTGTCTATGTATCCACACATGTATCAAGTTTCCGGTTAATACAATTCTAGCATGAACAATAAACATTTATCATGAATAAGGAAATATAAAATAACAACTTTATTATTGCCTCTAGGGCATATTTCCTTCAGTCTCCCAGTTTCACTAGAGTCAATAATCTAGATTACATAGTAATGATTCTAACACCCATGGAGTCTTGGTGCTGGTCATGTTTTGCTTGTGGAAGAGGCTAGTCAATAGGTCTGCCACATTCAGAACCATATTTATTTTGCAAATCTCTGTGTCTCCCTCCTTGACTATATCACGGATGGAGTTGAAGCGTCTCTTGATGTGTTTGTTCTTTTTGTGAAATCTGGATTCCTTCACCAAGACAATTGCTCCAGTATTGTCAGAAAAGATTTTATTGGACCCGATGCACTAGGTATTACACCTAGATCAGATATGAACTCCTTCATCCAGACTCCTTCATTTGCTGCTTCTGAAACAACTATGTACTCCGCTTCACACGTAGATTGCCATGACGCTCTGCTTAGAACTGCACCAACTGACGGCTCCACCGTTCAATAAAAATGAAGTATCTGGTTTGTGACTTAGAGTCATCAGGATCAATATCAAATCTAGCATCAACATAACCATTTACGACGAGCTCTTCGTCACCTCCATAAACGAGAAACATATCCTTAGTCCTTTTCAGGTACTTTAGGATGTTCTTGACCACTGTCCAGTGATCCACTCTTGGATTACTTTGGTACCTCCCTGCTAAACTTATACCAAGGCACACATCAGGTCTGGTACACAACATAGCATACATGATAGAACCTATGGTTGAGGCATCGGGAATGACTTTCATTTTCTCTCTATCTTCAGCAGTGGTCGGGCATTTAGTCTGACTCAACTTGACACCTTGTAACACATGCAAGAAACCTTTCTTTGACTGATGCATTTTGAACTTCTTCAAAACTTTATCAAGGTATGTGCTTTGTGAAAGTCCTATTAAGCGTCTTGATCTATCTCTATAGGTCTTGATGCCCAATATATAAGCAGCTTCACCGAGGTCTTTCATTGAAAACCTTTTATTCAAGTATCCTTTTATGCTATCTAGAAATTCTATATCATTTCCAATCAACAATATGTCATCCACATATAATATTAGAAATGCTATAGAGCTCCCACTCACTTTCTTGTAAATACAGGCTTCTCCAAAAGTACGTATAAAACCATATGCTTTGATCACCTCATCAAAGCGTATATTCCAACTCCGAGATGCTTGCATTAGTCCATAAATGGATCGTTGGAGCTTGCACACTTTGTCAACACCTTTAGGATCGACAAAACCTTCTGGTTGCATCATATACAACTCTTCTTTAAGAAATCCATTAAGGAATGTAGTTTTGATGTCCATTTGCCAGATTTTATAATGATAAAATACGGCAATTGGTAACATGATTCGGACAGACTTAAGCATCGTTATGGGTGAGAAAGTCTCATCGTAGTCAACTCCTTGAACTTGTCAAAAACCTTTTTGCAACAAGTCGAGCTTTATAGACAGTAACATTACCATTAGTGTCAGTCTTCTTCTTGCAGATCCATTTATTCTCTATGGGTCGCTGATCATCAGGCAAATCCACCAAAGTCCATACTTTGCTTCCATACATGGATCCTATCTCAGATTTCATGGCCTCAAGCCATTTATCGGAATCTGGGCTCATCATAGCTTCTTCATAGTTCATAGGTTCATCGTGGTCAAGTAACATGACTTTCATAACAGGATTGCCGTACCACTCTCGTGCGGATCGTGCTCTGGTTGACCTACGAGGAAATGAACAAAGTTGCCGATATGGTCAAGTAACATGACTTTCATAATAGGATTGCCGTACCACTCTCGTGCGGATCTTGCCTTCGGATCTTGAATTGCTCGTATGCGATCTTGTGGTAGTAGTTCATCTCGCATCTGCCACATCTAATTTCAAGAAGGGGGTCAATACATATATATGAATGAAACTGAACACAAATGATCATAATAAAAAAATTGTGAATATTATTGCTTACGCACTTCATATTGTTGTTTAGAGTAGCCCCGCTCACAGGTGGTGTGGTGGATGAACTCGCAAATGTAGTATCCACAAAGATCATTCCCGGGTTCCTGCCACAACCACTTTACAAGAAATAGAGGTCAATCAAACTGTTAAGCAAGCATGCTAAATGGTATTGATGAAACTAGCTAGAATGAATGGGAGATGCGCGGAACTAGCTAGTAGCTAGCTATTACTTACTGTTGGGTGGTTAAATCGCAGTTGTGGCGGCAGTCCCGGAGCTTGTGCGGTGAACTTTTTCCAAACCCTGCCAGACAAATAAAACAAGTACTTGATATCAGGAAATGAACAAAGTTGCCGATATGGTGCGATAATGATCGATTGAACTTACTTCTCGAGCATTTTAGTCATGGTTGCATACTCCTCCGAATTTTTTCGTTTGGTGTCTATGACGGTTACTAGTCCCTGCTCAAGCTTAATCTCTAGCAGAATAAAGTGGTACCTGCGCATGCATGCATAACTCATCAATTACATTACTATAACCTCGAGTAATAAGGGAAACTGAATATGCACAAGACAGTAATACTCACTTGTGTTCGTAAGGAAAGAGTATTGTAGCTTTGTTTTGATTTCGAAGTAACGATGCGAGCAACTTGGCCTCGGTTTGTCTGGCATCATGTTTAACACTCCATTCATCCACGAGATTTGTGTTAATGAACCCAATATCACCTACTTTTCTTTTCTTCAATTCGGCGATCTTCAATCTGCATAATATAGTGAGGATAATTATATATACATGCAATGAAATAGTTGAGCTATATATAGAGACTTAACTAATTACAGAGAATTAGTACTTACAGACTGTAGCAAGTGATGATTGTTTTATCAAGGGCCATTTGGTTTTAGAACTGGAAGAACTCCTCAAATGGAACTAACAATAGATCAATTCCAATGAGGTCGTGCTCCTCTTTAACCGATAGCGACAAAGTATTTTTCCCAGACTTTGTGCAGATGTCCATGTACCAATCATGGAATCTTTGCATCATCGTTGTTAGGGAAGTACCAGGTCTGATGAGTGGCTTCCTGTGCTCGAATCTGAATATGTCCACCTCCATTGTTCCAAAAAATATTGCATCGTCGTCGGCCATGTAATCTCCAGGGTTCGTACCGGGCAGCACCCCCGAAAGATTAGCGACGATATCGCTAGACACATTGAGTGGGGGGCACGATTGCTTCGCTTGTTCGCCGAGCTGGGGAATTTGTTTCCCTTTTCTTCGTTCTGCTTCTGGTTGTACTGCCTCCCGTTCTAGAGGCTTTACAGACGATGGACCGTATCTGCATTGCCTCCCGCCTTTGGCTGTACTGCTAGACGCCGGAGCAGCCGGAGCAGCTGCGGCTGTCTTCTTTCATTCGTTAAGAGGTGGAGCAACCGAAGGCGGACTGCTACGACGCGCCGGAGCAGCCGGAGCGGCGGCGTTTGTGTTCCACCGTCGCTTACGAGGCGGCGAAGGAGGAGGCGGGCTGCTCGGACGGGCCAGAGCAGGCGGAGAAGGAGGCGGAGTACTGCCGCCCTCACGCGCTGGAGTAGGAGGTGGAGGAGGCGGATCACTCGCCGGAGGAGGAGGAGGCGGAGTGCCTAGCTGACAAGCAGGAACCATGAAGTTCAGAAGCTTGATGTGCTCCTTCCGCCATAGACACGGAGTATGCATAGCAAGACCCAGCTTAGTCTCCCCCTCACCTGTAGGGTGGTCAAGCTGGAGCTCCTCAAATCCCTCCGTTATTTCGTCCACCATCACAACAGCATAGCCTTGTGGAATCAGACGGCAGTGAAAAGTTGCTCCGGGTGAAGGAGGGAACACAGAGCCGACAGCCGCCTTGACTTTGAGCTGATCCCATTGCGTCATAAGGTGGCACTGGTGTGAATCCGTGATAAAATCCACGGTGTAGCTAGGACCCATCAACAAGTTAGGCTGCTGAACGAGCTCGGTGGAAGCCACGCTGGTTCTCCACTGAGGCATACAAAAAATACATACATGCATACAAAAAATACATCTAAAAACTACATATATCTAAAAAATACATACATACATACATACATACATATATGAACATCTAAAAACATCTAAAAATACATACATACATATGGAAATACATGCATATATGAAAAATCATATATAAAAAAAACCGCAATGAGGCGGCGGCGGCGGGGGCAGGGGCGGAGCGGGGCTCATAGAGGGAGGCGTCGGGGCAGGGGGCGACGGCGGGCCGAGGCGTCGGCGGCGGGCAGGGCCTCATCGGGGCAGAGGTCGGCGACGAGGACGACGAAGGCGCGGGCGAGGGAGGGGTGGGCGAGGGCGCCAGCAGCGGCGCAGGGCGCTGCCGAGGGTGCGCCGGCGACGAGACGGCAGCTCAAGGTCAGCGACAAGGACGGCATCGAGGCCAAGGTCGAAGCGGTGGTGCGGTGCGGCGACGACAATGACGGCGCTGGGTGGCGCATGTGGCGACAATGACGGCGGCGACGGGGCAGAGGGTGGCGTCGGCAGCGGGAGAATGAGGAACTGGAACGAAAATTTCACAAGTCCTGCTTATATACACAGAGCATTCGTCCCGGTTCGTGGCACAAACTGGGATGAATGCACCCCTTTAGCCCCGGTTGGTGCCACCAACCGGGACCAAAGGTCTCTTTTCAGCAGCCGAAAGGGCGGGAAGCAGAGGCCTTTGGTACCGGTTGGTGGCACCAACCGGGACTAAAGGGGGTCATTTGTGCCGGTTGGTTCCACAAACCGGGACCAATGTCCCCCTTTTGTACCGGTTGGTGGCACCAACCGGGACCAAAGGCCTCGTGCTGCCCGTGGCCAAAACATTAGTCCCACCTCGCTAGTTGAGAGGGGCGGGCAGTGGTTTATAAGCCCCAATGCCGCACCCCTCTCAAGCTCCTCTCTATTGCAGGCTTACGGGCCTAATTATCACTGCTATGCCTAATGGGCCTATTGGGCCTTCTGCGGGCCTGAATCCTTGCCCATGGTAGGCTTTCTAGTCGTATTCAGGCCGTAGTGGCCCAGTAGGTGGCATTTTTTTTATTTTTTCCCAGTTTTTTTCTTCTGTTTTTTGCATTATTTATTTTCTTTTGTTTTTTGCTTTATTTTTTAGTTCCTTTTGCTTTTAGGTAATAAAAATATAAACTTTCTGTTAGTGCCATTTCTTTTCCAATTTGAATAGTTTAAATTTGACTTTTTTGAAATTTGTGTGAATCACTAGTTTTTGAATAACTTTACCATAAACATAGATTTTTGAGTGATTCTTTTTCCTGCTATTTAATATTACTGTGTTTTATCATTATATTCAAAAACAGATTTTGTTATTTTAGTTTCTAACACAAAATTCTTTATGATAATTCTTTTTGCTATTAAAGTTTCTAACAAAAAAATCTTTATGAAAATTATTTTTGCTTTTAATGTTTTGAACAGAAAATACTTGGATAATTTTGGTTGATAAATTTTATATAATTTTAGTTTCAATAATACTAGAGGTTTATAAATTTTTTGAGTTGATTCCTTTTGCTATTGGAGTTTTATAAAAGCTTTTAGTTGATTCTTTTTCTATTGAAGGATATTATAGTTTTGTTTTAGTTGATCATAACAGAATATTTTAATTGATTATTTTTAGTTCATTCTTTTTGCTATTAGTTCATTCTTTTTTGCTTTTAGTTCATTCTTTTTTGCTATTAGTTCATTACTTTTGTTATTAGTTCATTATTTGAGCTAAATGACCCTTAAATTGAAAAGCACTACAAATGAACTCTGAAAAGGTTGAAAGTTGGCATGGTATCATCATTTCACCCATATAGCATGTGCTAAAAAGTTGAGATGGTTACGACAAAAACTGGATACAAAACAGACAATCTCTTTGGAAGTATTAGGGTTTCGGACGAAAACTCATCTGTTACAAAGGGATTTCATTTGTTCAAACGTAACTGCAGTGATATTCTACATCAAAGGCATCATCATAATAGTTGTTGATAGAAAGTCTTCACTTTTTCTTCGCTTGTGTTCTTTGCTTATTGCGTCGTAACCATGGATAATCTTCATCATTTAATAGGATGCTTGGGCCAGCCTTGACTTTGAAGGGAGGAATTTCATGAAACTTTTCATAATATTCAGACACGTCGGTCTTGCCCTCCAATCCCAAGATGTCTCTTTTTCCTGAAAGAACTATGTGGCGCTTTGGCTCATTGTATGATGTATTCGCTTCCTTATATTTTCTTTTTCTCGGTTTAGTTGACATGTCCTTCACATAGAAAACCTGCGCCACATCATTGGCTAGGACGAATGGCTCTTTTGTGTACCCCAGATTGTTCAGATCCACTGATGTCATTCCGTACTGTGGGTCTACCTATACCCCGCCTCCTGGCAGATTGACCTATTTGCACTTAAACAAAGGGACCTTAATATCATTTCCATAGTCAAGTTCCCATATGTCCACTATGTAACCATAATATGTGTCCTTTCCCCTATTGGTTGCTGCATCAAAACGGACACCACTGTTTTGGTTGGTGCTCTTTTGATCTTGGGCGATTATGTAAAATGTATTCCCGTTTATCTCGTACCCTTTGTAGGTCATTACAGTCGAAGATGGTTCCCTCGCCAACGAGTACAGGTCATCGAAAACAATGTTGTCACACCTGAGACGTGTTTGGAACCAACTGCCGAAACTCCTGATGTGTTCACATGTAATCCAGTCCTCACACTGGTCCGGGTGTTTGGAGCGCAGAATGTTCTTGTGTTCATCGACATACGGGGTCACCAACGTAGAATTCTGTAGAACCGTGTAGTGTGCTTGAGACCAAGAATGCTCGTCCCTACATACTATTGAGTCCCCTCCTAGCGTGCCTTTTCCACCCAGTCTCCCCTTATACCGCGATTGAGGGAGACCTATCTTTTTAAGGTCAGGAATGAAGTCAACACAGAACCCAATGACATCCTCTGTTTGATGGCCCATGGAGATGCTTCCTTCTGGCCTAGCGCGGTTACGGACATATTTCTTTAGGACTCCCATGAACCTCTCAAAGGGGAACATATTGTGTAGAAATATAGGGCCCAGAATGACAATCTCATTGACTAGATGAATTAGGACATTCATCATGATATTGAAGAAAGATGGTGGGAACACCAGCTCGAAACTGACAAGACATTGCGCCACATCACTCCTTAACCTTGGTAGGATTTCTGGATCGATCACCTTCTGAGAGATTGCATTGAGGAATGAACATAGCTTCACAATGGCTAATCGAACGTTTTCCGGTAGAAGCCCACTCAATGCAACCGGAAGCAGTTGCGTCATAATCACGTGGCAGTCATGAGACTTTAGGTTCTGGAACTTTTTCTCTGGCATATTTATTATTCCCTTTATATTCGACGAGAAGCCAGACGGGACCTTCATACTGAGTAGGCATTCAAAGAAGATCTCCTTCTCTTCTTTGGTAAGAGCGTAGCTGGCTGGACCTTCATACTGCTTTGGAGGCAAGCCGTCTTTTTCGTGCAAACGTTGCAGGTCCTGCCGTGCCTCCGCTGTATCTTTTGTCTTCCCATACACGCCCAAGAAGCCTAGCAGGTTCACGCGAAGGTTCTCCGTCACGTGCATCACGTCGATCGAAGAGCGGACCTCTAGGTCTTTCCAGTAGGGTAGGTCCCAAAATATAGATTTCTTCTTCCACATGGGTGCGTGTCCATCAGCGTCATTCAGAACAGATAGTCCGTCGGGACCCTTTCCGAAGATTACTTTTAAATCATTGACCATAGCAAGTACGTGATCACCGGTACGCATGGCGGGCTTCTTCCGGTGATCTGCCTCGCCTTTGAAGTGCTTGCCTTTCTTTCGACATTGATGGTTGGTCGGAAGGAATCGATGATGCCCCAGGTAAACATTCTTCCTGCATTTGTCCAGGTATATACTTTCGGTGTCATCTAAATAGTGCGTGCATGTGTGGTATCCCTTGTTTGTCTGTCCTGAAATGTTACTGAGAGCAGGCCAATCATTGATGGTTACAAACAGCAACACATGCAGGTCAAATTCCTCCCGTTTGTGCTCATCCCACACACGTACACCTTTTCCAGTCCACAGCTATAAAAGTTCTTCAACTAATGTTCTTAGGTACACATCAATGTCGTTGCCGGGTTGCTTAGGGCCATGGATGAGAACTGGCATCATAATGAACTTCCGCTTCATGCACAGCCAAGGAGGAAGGTTATAGATACATAGAGCCACGAGCCAGGTGCTGTGATTGCTTCTCTGCTCTCCGAAAGGATTAATGCCATCCGCGCTTAAACCAAACCATACGTTCCTTGCGTCACGTGCAAACTCCTCCCAGTACTTTCTCTCGATTTTTCTCCACTGCGACCCGTCAGCGGGTGCTCTCAACTTCCCGCCTTTCTTACGATCATCTCTGTGCCATCGCATCGACTTGGCATGCTCTTTGCTTCTAAACAGGCGTTTCAACCGTGGTATTATAGGAGCATACAACATCACCTTGGCAGGAACCCTCTTCCGGGGGCGCTCGCCGTCAACATCACCAGGGTCATCTCGTCTGATCTTATACCGCAATGCACCGCATATCGGGCATGCGTTCAAATCCTCATACGCACCACGGTCCAGGATGCAGTCATTAGGGCATGCATGTATCTTCTGCACCTCCAATCCTAGAGGGCAAACAACCTTCTTTCTTGCATACGTACTGTCGGGCAATTCGTTATCCTTTGGAAGCTTCTTCAATATTTTCAGTAGCTTCTCAAATCCTTTGTCAGGCACATCATTCTCTGCCTTCCACTGCAGCAATTCCAAAGACGGTCTGAGCTTTGTGTTGCCATCTTCGCAATTGGGGTACAAACCTTTTTTGTGATCCTCTAGCATGCGATCGAACTTCACCTTCTTCTTTTGACTTTCACACTGACTCCTTGCATCAACAATGACCCGGCGGAGATCATCATCGAGCACATCGTCTGGTTCCTCTTGATCTTCAACAGCTTCTCCCGTTGCAGCATCACCGTATTCGGGGGGCACATAGTTCTCATCGTCCTCTTCTTCTTCGCTGTCTTCCATCATAACCCCTATTTCTCCGTGCTTGGTCCAAACATTATAGTGTGGCATGAAACCCTTATAAAGCAGGTGGGTGTAAATGATTTTCGAGTCAGAGTAAGACTTCGTATTCCCACATATAGGGCATGGACAACACATAAAACCATTCCGCTTGTTTGCCTCAGCCACTTCGAGAAAATCATGCACGCCCTTAATGTACTTGGAGGTGTGTTTGTCACCATACATCCATTGCCGGTTCATCTGCGTGCATTATATATAATTAAGTATGTCAAAAACCATTACATAACATCATGAATTGATAACTAAGTGACCAAATTAATAGAAGTTCATCATCTCCCATTAAAACCAAAGTACATACATAGTTCTCATCAAACAACATATAGCTCTCCAGAGCATCTAATTAATTAAACCATACATTGAAACTATGTAAAACATTTCAATGCCAAAACAAATGCAATCATAATCGCAACCAAGGTAAGAATTGATCCAACGGCATAATGATACCAAGCCACGGTATGAATGGCATATTTTCTAATCTTTATTCAATCGCATTGCATCCATCTTGTTCTTGTGATCATCGATGACATCCGCAACATGCAACTCCAATATCATCTTCTCCTCCTCAAATTTTTTTAGTTTTTCCTTCAAGAAATTGTTTTCTTCTTCAACTAAATTTAACCTCTCGACAATAGGGTCGGTTGGAATTTCCGGTTCACATGCCTCCTAGATAAATAACATCTATGTCACGTTGGTCGACATAATTGTCATAAACAATAAATGAACCAAATAGTTATAAAGATAATATATACCACATCCGAATCATAGACAGGACGAGGGCCGACGGGGGCGGATACCAAAACCATAGCACTAAATAATAAGAAGAAATAACAAAAGTAAGAAAATTATACAAGTATCTATATAAACATACAAGTAAGAATTTTTTCCTTTCAGAAAGAAGATAAGAACAAGAGGCTCACCACGGTGGTGCCGGCGACGAGATCGGCGTGGGCGATCGACGACGGTGAAGACGGGGACGGGACGTGACAGGACGCTAAACCTAGAAAAATATTGAGGAAAATGGAGCTTGGAGGTCGAGCTTGGAGAGGAGAAAGCTTAAGTAGTGTGGCTCGGTCATTCCATCAAACACCTGGTGTGCATAGGAGGTGAGCTAGAGCACCACAAAGCTCCCCCTCGCCGGCCAGAAAAAATAGAGCACTACCAGTGCTCTGCTCGCGGGCGAGGGGTATATATAGGCAACTCAATGGTCCCGGTTCGTGGCACGAACTGGGACTAAAGGTCACCCTTTCGTATCGGTTCAAGCCACAAACCGGGTCCACTGGAGGTGGGCTAGGAACGAGGACCATTAGTCCCTGTTCGTGCCACCAACCGGGACCAAAGATCCCAGACGAACCGGCACCAATGCCCCCACGAGGCCCGGCAGGCCCCTGGCCTCACGAACCGGGACCAATGGGCCCATGGGTACCGGTTCATGACCGAACCAGGACTAATGGGCTAACCAGGCCCAAACGTATGCCCTGTTTTCTACTAGTGACGATAGTGTCACAAATATGTTACACTATCATTATCAACTTTGCATCTTTGGCGTCAATATTATGAATATGTGTATCAACACGATTGAGATTCAACAGAAATAGACCACTCTTCAAGGGTGCATGACAATAAAAGATAAAAGTCATATAAATGGAACAACCATTATTCTCTGATTTAAATGAAGAACCGTCTCGCACTAAACAAGATCCAGATATAATGTTCATGCTCAACGCTGGCACCAAATAACAATTATTCAGGTCTAAAACTAATCCCGAAGGTAGATGTAGAGGTAGCGTGCCGACGGCGATCACATCAACCTTGGAACCATTCCCGACGCGCATCGTCGCCTCGTCCTTAGCCAATCTCCGTTTAATCCGTAGTCCCTGTTTCGAGTTACAAATATGAGCAACCGAACCGGTATCAAATACCCAGGCACTACTACGATAATTAGTAAGGTACACATCAATAACATGTATATCAAATATACCTTTGTTCACTTTGCCATCCTTCTTATCTGCCAAATACTCGGGGCAGTTCCGCTTCCAGTGACCAATCACTTTGTTGTAGAAGCACTTAGGTTCAAGCTTGGGTCCAGCTTTGGGTTTCTTCCCGGGAGTGGCAACTTGGTTGCCATTCTTCTTGAAGTTCCCCTTCTTTTCCTTGCCCCTTTTCTTGAAACTAGTGGTCTTGTTAACCATCAACACTTGATGCTCCTCCTTGATTTCTACCTCCGCAACTTGGAGCATTGCGAAGAGCTCGGGAGTAGTCTTTTCCATCCCTTGCATATTATAGTTCATCACGAAGCCTTTGTAGCTTGGAGGAAGTGATTGAAGAACTCTATCAATGACACAATCATCTGGAAGATTAACTCCCAACCGAGTCAAGTGATTATGATATCCAGACATTCTGAGTATGTGTTCACTGGCAGAAAATATTCTCCTCCATCTTGCAGGTATGGAACTTGTTGGAGACTTCATATCTCTCAAATCGGGTATTTGTTTGAAATATTAACTTCAACTCCTGGAACATCTCATATGGACCATGACGTTCAAAATGTCTTTGAAGTCCCGATTCTAAGTGTAAAGCATGGCACACTATCGAGTAGTCATTAGATCCAGTTTGCCAGACATTCATAACGTCAGCATTTGCTCCTGCAACAGGCCTTTCACCTAGTGGTGCATCAAGGACATAATTCTTCTGTGCAGCAATGAGGATAATCCTCAAGTTATGGACCCAATCCATGTAGTTGCTACCATCATCTTTCAACTTAGCTTTCTCTAACGCCTTAAAATTTAAGGGAATGGTAGCACGGGTGAAAGGATCGATATAGTAGACTAGAGGGGGTGAATAGGCAACTAACAATTTTAACTTTTCTTTACCAAATTAAACTTTGCATCAAAGTAGGTTGTCTAGTATGCAACTAGGTGAACAACCTATATGATGCAACAACAACAAGCACACGAGCGAGCAAGGGAAACAACACAAGTAAGCTTGCAAAAGTAAAGGCGCGAGATAACCAGGAGTGGAGCTGGTGGAGACGAGGATGTGTTACCGAAGTTCCTTCCTTTTGAGGGAAATACGTCTATGTTAGAGCGGTGTGGAGGCACAATGCTCCCAAAGAAGCCACTAGGGCCACCAGATTCTCCTCACGCCTCACACAATGCGAGATGTCGTGATTCCACTATTGGTGCCCTTGAAGGCGGCGACGAACCTTTACAAACAAGGTTGGGGCAACCTCCACAACTTAATCGGAGGCTCCCGACGACACCACGAAGCTTCACCACAATGGACTATGGCTCTGAGGTGACCTCAACCGTCTAGGGTGCTCAAACACCCAAGACTAACAAGATCCGCTAGGGATAAGTGGGGGGAATCAAATTTCTCTGGGTGGAAGTGTAGATCGGGGCCTTCTCAACCAATCCCGAGCAAATCAACAAGTTTGATTGGCTAGGGAGAGAGATCGGGTGAAAATGGAGCTTGGAGCAACAATGGATCTTGGAGATGGAAGAGCTAGTCAACTAGAGGTAGGAGACATCCCTTTTATAGCTATGCGAAAGATCCAACCGTTATCCACTTGTCCAGCCCCGCAACATGCGGTACTACCGCTCCAGGAACGCGATACTACCGCAAGGCCACACGGTACTACCGTGAGGGTCCACGGTACTTCCGCGGCAGCAGCAGAGACTAGGACATGCGTGACTAAGAGCAGTACTTCCGCGAGCGCGGTACTACCACTCCCCCTTGCGGTACTACCGCAAGGCAGGAAAGTCCTAGCGTATGAAGGGAGCGGATGAATAAAAATACATCCGTGCCTACTTCCGCTGGAAACGAAACCGTGCAAATATCCGATGCGGTACTACCGCTAGGAGCGGTACTACCGTATGCCAACTGAACCAGGCCGCGGGCAGTACTACCGCGCACGAAGCGGGGTACTACCGTGGAGGCGCGGATGTAAAAAATTACATCCGCTCCTACTACCGCGATGCAGCGGTACTAGGCAGGAGGGCCACGGTACTATGACTCCAGGGGAGCAGTACTACCGTTGGCACCCGCGGTACTACCGCACGCGACGTGCGGTACTACCGTGGGGGCGCGGATGTAAAAAATTACATCCGCCCCTACTACCGCACCGAGCGGCACTAGGCCTGGTAGCCACGGTACTAAGACTCGGAGGAGCGGTATTACCGTGGGCTCGGTGGTACTATCGTGGGTGCTTGCGGTACTACCGTGCGGAGAGCAAGACTACCGCAAGTTCAGCAATAGCCACCAGAATAAGCTCAAAGAGGATAACCGAGGGAAGGTCAAAGTGCAAGGGAAAGGTGGAGACAAGGAGGGATACGTTATGCGTGATGATTCCACCGAACCTTTCCGACGCGGACCCCTCTTAATAATACGACTCTCCTCTGAATCAAGTCCACCAAAAGAAACGAGAACATCACCGTCTTCAATAGTCTTGAGGGGCACTGAATCGTCTCGTGCCTAGCGATGAAGCGTCTGAGAAACTCAAGGCACACGATTAGTCCGCAAAAGCATTGTCATCGTCTCGTGCCTAGCGATGAAGCGTCTGAGAAACTCAAGGCACACGATTAGTCCGCAAAAGCATTGTCATCAATCACCAAAACACCTTAGGGATAAATATGCCCTTACAATCTCCCCCTTTTTGGTGGATTGATGACAATACGGGATTTGCAGAAAAGGAGATAATATTGAGCAAAGGCAAACCCCTCCTCTCTAGAATATAGACGGGCTCCCCCTAGATGTATGCAATCTAGATGGATGCTTTGGACTGCATACCACACAAACTAGGATCAACACTCCCCCTATATTTTAGAGACAAAGGCATGATTACTAACATCTAAGCAGGAGCATAGCACAAAGGTAGCACAATATATCACAAGCTCGCTAAGATAAATAGAGTGCATATGTCTTACACCATATGAAGGAAAGCAACCCAAAGCAACTGAAACGAGGTTCAAACGAGAAAGCAAACACACCGAACTCGAACATGGACACATGACTCGCAAATCCCTACACTCTCTCCCCCTTTGGCATCGAGACGCCAAAAAGGCAGAGAGGACACCTACACACAAGGGGTGGCTCAAGCAGGGAACTCATCCCAACGCTCCTCGTTAGACTCGGCGGCAGGAATCTGAAGGAAATATGCCCTAGAGGCAATAATAATGTTATTATTTATTTCCTTATATCATGATAAATGTTTATTATTCATGCTAGAATTGTATTAACCGGAAACATAATACATGTGTGAATACATAAACCTACAGAGTGTCACTAGTATGCCTCTACTTGACTAGCTCGTTAATCAAAGATGGTTATGTTTCCTAACCATGAACAAGGAGTTGTTATTTGATTAACGGGATCACATCATTGGTTGAATGATCTGATTGACATGACCCATTCCATTAGCATAGCACCTGATCGTATAGTTTGTTGCTAGTGCTTTTCTTCATGACTTATACATGTTCCTATGACTATGAGATTATGCAACTCCCGTTTGCCGAGGAACACTTTGGGTGCTACCAAACGTCACAACGTAACTGGGTGATTATAAAGGTACATTACAGGTGTCTCGAAGGTACATGTTGGGTTGGCATATTTGAGATTAGGATTTGTCACTCCGATTGTCGGAGAGGTATCTCTGGGCCCTCTCGGTAATGCACATCACATAAGCCTTGCAAGCATTGCAACTAAATGTGTTAGTTGTGAGATGATGTATTACGGAACGAGAAAAGAGACTTGCCGATGAACGAGATTGAACTAGGTATTGGATACCGACGATCGAATCTCGGGCAAGTAACATACCGATGACAAAGGGAACAAAGTATGTTGTTATGCGGTTTGACCGATAAAGATCTTCGTAGAATATGTAGGAGCCAATATGGGCATCCAGGTTCCGCTATTGGTTATTGACCAAGAATAGTTCTAGGTCATGTCTACATAGTTCTCGAACCCGTAGGGTCCGCACGCTTAAGGTTTCGATGATGTTATATTATGAGTTTATGAGTTTTGATGTACCGAAGGAGTTCGGAGTCCCGGATGAGATCGGGGACATGACGAGGAGTCTCGAAATGGTCGAGGCGTAAAGATCGATATATTGGACGACTATATTCGGACATCGGAAAGGTTCTGAGTGGTTGGGTATTTTCGGAGGTACCGGGAGTTACGGGATTACGGAGAAGTAATGGGCCTTGATGGGCTTTAGTGGGAAGAGGAAAAAAAGGCTGCTGCGCCCCCTCCCTCTAGTCCGAATTGGACTAGGGAAAAGGGGCGGACACCTCTCCTTCTCCTCCTATTCCTTCTCCCTTCCTCCCTTTTGGTGGACTCCTACTAGGACTTGGAGTCCTAGTAGGAATCCATATCCTGGCCGCACCTTTGCCTTGGCGGCCTCCTCCTCCTCCATCCTTTATATCACGGGGCAGGGGCACCCCATGACACACAAGTTGATCTACGGATCGTTCCTTAGCCGTGTCGGTGCCCCCTCCACCATATTCCACTTCGGTCATATCGTCATGGAGCTTAGGCGAAGCCCTGCGCCGGTGAAGTCATATCGTCGCGGAGCTTAGGCGAAGCCCTGCGTCGGTGGAGCATCAACATCGTCACCACGCCGTCGTCTTGACGGAACTCATCCCGACACTTTGCTGGATCGAGTCCGGGATCGTCATCGAGCTGAGCGTGTGCAGAACTTCGGAGGTGCCGTCGTTCGGTGCTTGGATCGGTCGGATCGTGAAGGCGTCGACTACATCAACAGCGTTGTTATAACGCTTCCGCTTTCGGTCTCACGAGTGCGTGGGCGGACACTCTCCCTCTCGTTGCTATGCCATCACCATGGTCTTGCGTGATCGTAGGAAAATTTTTGAAATTACTCGTTCCCTAACCGTAATCATCTCCTCGGCGTCCTCCTCGTAATCAGTCCACCTGTAGCCTTGCTTCTCCATCCAATCGGCCTCTGGGTGATGCGATCCTTAGAACCGCCGGACCGTCCTCGCCATATAGCTGCAAGATCTTCTTGTCCCGGGTGACTCTCCTTGGAAGCCACGTGAGTCTGTCTGCCCCTTAGCTTGCATGCGAAAAAGAGTCTTCATCTTATCCTTCACTTCTTGGCCCACGAGGGCATAGAGGAACTATGGGAAGACCTAGCAGCACGGTCCTCAAGAACATCCTCGGCGCCAACCTCCTCCTCATCAACAACCTCCCTAGCAGCAGACGCCTCGGCACAAGTAGTAGTGTTGGCCCGGTTGGGCTTGACACGAGACAGATGGGATCATGTCGAATCCATGCGGAGCAAGGAACTCATCACCGTGGAACATCTTCCCCAAGTCTTTGAGATCAGCAGAGAAACAGATATGGTCCATAGATAGGCACTTTGCGGTTGAACACCGCAAACCGAAGCTCACACCACATGATGTGTGAGACATCAAGTGGCTGAGTCTGAGACACACGAGCCTCCTCACATAGGAGCATCATATCCACCATATAGGCATGAACCTTGTCCTTGTCACCAATGCGAGGGAACAAAGAGTTGCGGAAGATGCGGTACATGATATCCAGAAAAGAGTTGAGCACCCACACCGACTTGCCATTTGGAAGCGCCTTCTCAACATAGAATGGCTGAAGCTTGTCCTTGTTAGCAGACTCAGAATTAGCATGGGGGCGAACACCCACGGGAGTGTCGAGCCCGTCATCAGGAACCTGGAGCAGATCCATGAACTCCTTCCAGGTAGCAGTCAACTTACGTCCATTGGTCATCCGGGTCATCCTCCGCTCCTCATCAAGGTGAAAGTATACCGAGGCAAAAAACTGACAGATAAGCTCAGGGTCATAGTCAAGGTGAAAAGAGATCACATGTTCAATACCAAACTGCTCCACCAAATCCAGAGCTTCTCCAAAGTATTGACGACGGTAGATGTAGAGGTAGCGTGCCGACGGCGATCACAATTATTCAGGTCTAAAACTAATCCCGAAGGTAGATGTAGAGGTAGCGTGCCGACGGCGATCACATCAACCTTGGAACCATTCCCGACGCGCATCGTCGCCTCGTCCTTAGCCAATCTCCGTTTAATCCGTAGTCCCTGTTTCGAGTTACAAATATGAGCAACCGAACCGGTATCAAATACCCAGGCACTACTACGATAATTAGTAAGGTACACATCAATAACATGTATATCAAATATACCTTTGTTCACTTTGCCATCCTTCTTATCTGCCAAATACTCGGGGCAGTTCCGCTTCCAGTGACCAATCACTTTGTTGTAGAAGCACTTAGGTTCAAGCTTGGGTCCAGCTTTGGGTTTCTTCCCGGGAGTGGCAACTTGGTTGCCATTCTTCTTGAAGTTCCCCTTCTTTTCCTTGCCCCTTTTCTTGAAACTAGTGGTCTTGTTAACCATCAACACTTGATGCTCCTCCTTGATTTCTACCTCCGCAACTTGGAGCATTGCGAAGAGCTCGGGAGTAGTCTTTTCCATCCCTTGCATATTATAGTTCATCACGAAGCCTTTGTAGCTTGGAGGAAGTGATTGAAGAACTCTATCAATGACACAATCATCTGGAAGATTAACTCCCAACCGAGTCAAGTGATTATGATATCCAGACATTCTGAGTATGTGTTCACTGGCAGAAAATATTCTCCTCCATCTTGCAGGTATGGAACTTGTTGGAGACTTCATATCTCTCAAATCGGGTATTTGTTTGAAATATTAACTTCAACTCCTGGAACATCTCATATGGACCATGACGTTCAAAATGTCTTTGAAGTCCCGATTCTAAGTGTAAAGCATGGCACACTATCGAGTAGTCATTAGATCCAGTTTGCCAGACATTCATAACGTCAGCATTTGCTCCTGCAACAGGCCTTTCACCTAGTGGTGCATCAAGGACATAATTCTTCTGTGCAGCAATGAGGATAATCCTCAAGTTATGGACCCAATCCATGTAGTTGCTACCATCATCTTTCAACTTAGCTTTCTCTAGGAACGCCTTAAAATTTAAGGGAATGGTAGCACGGGTGAAAGGATCGATATAGTAGACTAGAGGGGGGGTGAATAGGCAACTAACAATTTTTAACTTTTCTTTACCAAATTAAACTTTGCATCAAAGTAGGTTGTCTAGTATGCAACTAGGTGAACAACCTATATGATGCAACAACAACAAGCACACGAGCGAGCAAGGGAAACAACACAAGTAAGCTTGCAAAAGTAAAGGCGCGAGATAACCAGGAGTGGAGCTGGTGGAGACGAGGATGTGTTACCGAAGTTCCTTCCTTTTGAGGGGAAGTACGTCTATGTTAGAGCGGTGTGGAGGCACAATGCTCCCCAAGAAGCCACTAGGGCCACCGTATTCTCCTCACGCCCTCACACAATGCGAGATGTCGTGATTCCACTATTGGTGCCCTTGAAGGCGGCGACCGAACCTTTACAAACAAGGTTGGGGCAACCTCCACAACTTAATCGGAGGCTCCCGACGACACCACGAAGCTTCACCACAATGGACTATGGCTCTGAGGTGACCTCAACCGTCTAGGGTGCTCAAACACCCAAGACTAACAAGATCCGCTAGGGATAAGTGGGGGGAATCAAATTTCTCTGGGTGGAAGTGTAGATCGGGGCCTTCTCAACCAATCCCGAGCAAATCAACAAGTTTGATTGGCTAGGGAGAGAGATCGGGTGAAAATGGAGCTTGGAGCAACAATGGATCTTGGAGATGGAAGAGCTAGTCAACTAGAGGTAGGAGACATCCCTTTTATAGCTATGCGAAAGATCCAACCGTTATCCACTTGTCCAGCCCCGCAACATGCGGTACTACCGCTCCAGGAACGCGATACTACCGCAAGGCCACACGGTACTACCGTGAGGGTCCACGGTACTTCCGCGGCAGCAGCAGAGACTAGGACATGCGTGACTAAGAGCAGTACTTCCGCGAGCGCGGTACTACCACTCCCCCTTGCGGTACTACCGCAAGGCGTGAAAAATCCTAAGCGTATGAAGGGGCGGATGAATAAAATACATCCGTGCCTACTTCGCTGGAAGCGAAACCGTGCAAATATCCGATGCGGTACTACCGCTAGGAGCGGTACTACCGTATGCCAACTGAACCAGGCCGCGGGCAGTACTACCGCGCACGAAGCGGGGTACTACCGTGGAGGCGCGGATGTAAAAAATTACATCCGCTCCTACTACCGCGATGCAGCGGTACTAGGCAGGAGGGCCACGGTACTATGACTCCAGGGGAGCAGTACTACCGTTGGCACCCGCGGTACTACCGCACGCGACGTGCGGTACTACCGTGGGGGCGCGGATGTAAAAAATTACATCCGCCCCTACTACCGCACCGGAGCGGCACTAGGCCTGGTAGCCACGGTACTAAGACTCCAGAGGAGCGGTATTACCGTGGGCTCCAGTGGTACTATCGTAGGTGCTTGCGGTACTACCGTGCCAGAGAGCAGTACTACCGCAAGTTCAGCAATAGCCACCAGAATAAGCTCAAAGAGGATAACCGAGGGAAGGTCCAAAGTGCAAGGGAAAGGTGGAGACAAGGAGGGATACGTGTACGTGATGATTCCACCCGAACCTTTCCGACGCGGACCCCCTCTTAATAGTACGACTCTCCTACGAATCAAGTCCACCAAAAGAAACGTAGAACATCACCGTCTTCAATAGTCTTCGAGGGGCACTGAATCGTCTCGTGCCTAGCGATGAAGCGTCTGAGAAACTCAAGGCACACGATTAGTCCGCAAAAGCATTGTCATCGTCTCGTGCCTAGCGATGAAGCGTCTGAGAAACTCAAGGCACACGATTAGTCCGCAAAAGCATTGTCATCAATCACCAAAACACCTTAGGGATAAATATGCCCTTACAATCTCCCCCTTTTTGGTGGATTGATGACAATACGGGATTTGCAGAAAAGGAGATAATATTGAGCAAAGGCAAACCCCTCCTCTCTAGAATATAGACGGGCTCCCCCTAGATGTATGCAATCTAGATGGATGCTTTGGACTGCATACCACACAAACTAGGATCAACACTCCCCCTATATTTTAGAGACAAAGGCATGATTACTAACATCTAAGCAGGAGCATAGCACAAAGGTAGCACAATATATCACAAGCTCGCTAAGATAAATAGAGTGCATATGTCTTACACCATATGAAGGAAAGCAACCCAAAGCAACTGAAACGAGGTTCAAACGAGAAAGCAAACACATCGAACTCGAACATGGACACATGACTCGCAAATCCCTACACTCTCTCCCCCTTTGGCATCGAGACGCCAAAAAGGCAGAGAGGACACCTACACACAAGGGGTGGCTCAAGCAGGGAACTCATCCCAACGCTCCTCGTTAGACTCGGCGGCAGGAATCATCTCCTCGACGTCCTCCTCAGAATCAGTCCACCTGTAGCCTTGCTTCTCCATCCAGTCGGCCTCTGGAGTGATGCGATCCTTAGAACCGCCAGACACGTCCTCGCCATATAGCTGCAAGATCTTCTTGTCCCAGAGGTGACTCTCCTTGGAAGCCACGTGAGTCCTGTACTGCCCCTTAGCTTGCATGCAGAAAAGAGTCTTCATCTTATCCTTCAGCTTCTTGGCCCACGAGGGCATAGAGGAACTATGGGAAGACCTAGCAGCACGGTCCTCAGCAACATCCTCGGCGCCAACCTCCTCCTCATCAACAACCTCCCTAGCAGCAGACGCCTCAGCACAAGTAGTAGTGTTGGCCCAGTTGGGCTTGACACGGAGACAGATGGGATCATGTCGAATCCAGTCTGGAGCAAGGAACTCATCACCAGGGAACATCTTCCCCCAAGTCTTTGAGATCAGCAGAAACAGATATGGTCCATAGATAGGCACTTTGCGGTTGAACACCGCAAACCGAAGCTCACACCACATGATGTGTGAGACATCAAGTGGCTGAGTCTGAGACACACGAGCCTCCTCACATAGGAGCATCATATCCACCATATAGGCATGAACCTTGTCCTTGTCACCAATGCGAGGGAACAAAGAGTTGCGGAAGATGCGGTACATGATATCCAGAAAAGAGTTGAGCACCCACACCGACTTGCCATTTGGAAGCGCCTTCTCAACATAGAATGGCTGAAGCTTGTCCTTGTTAGCAGACTCAGAATTAGCATGGGGGCGAACACCCACGGGAGTGTCGAGCCCGTCATCAGGAACCTGGAGCAGATCCATGAACTCCTTCCAGGTAGCAGTCAACTTACGTCCATTGGTCATCCGGGTCATCCTCCGCTCCTCATCAAGGTGAAAGTATACCGAGGCAAAAAACTGACAGATAAGCTCAGGGTCATAGTCAAGGTGAAAAGAGATCACATGTTCAATACCAAACTGCTCCACCAAATCCAGAGCTTCTCCAAAGTATTGACGAAACTTGTCCTTCCTCAAGTGATGCATTTCTATCCATTTGACATCCACGTAGGTATTTTGCTTGTTCTTGATGACATCCAGATAAGTGAGAGTCTGTTGCTTGATCCAAAACAGTTCACAACCTCTGACAATAGCACGAGGATTCACATACGGGTTGAGCTTCCTGAGACGGACGAACTCAGATTGGGGTATCTCGTCCATGCCCTTAGTGGGTTCCTTGTGCTTACTAGCGGACGTCTTGACATGGCGCTTGGGGGCAGTGGAGCCCTCTGGTGCTTCACCTGGATTGCGCAGACGCTTGGAGCCAGTGTCACGGCTGGGATTGGAACGGCGAGAGCCACCACCTGAGACACAAAACGCAAAACACCCACGACAAACAAAAAGGATCAATGCAAAGACCACGGCAAAGCACAAGAAACACATAGAAAGTATACGTGAAAGTTGCCATGAGATAGATGGGATCCACGGTAGTATTGCCGGATGCAGCGGTACTAAAATTTTAGTACCGCTCCAAGTCGCGGTAGTACCGGGGTGGGAGCGGTAGTAAAATTTTAGTGCCGCAGCGAGTGCGGTAGTACCGCGCCTGACGGGCATTAGTACCGGACAAGCGGTAGTACTGCACAGGTGGCGCGGTAGTACCACACCGCGTCAGATCCAAACCAAAGTTTGAATCTGAGAAGAACCGCGAAACCACGGCGGTACTACGGTTGATCAAATCTAGCACAACACAAAAAGACAAGTATAAGCCCTACGCAATACTACTCTCCTACATCCTACTCTTGCATAGATTTAGCCTAAAATCTTAAGAACACACAAGTCTTCCACACAAACCTAGAGGCAAAGAAAACAACAAAAACGAGAGGGAGTTGGGGAAAGACCTTGGTCCATGGCAAGAGCACGTGGTGGGGAACGATCCCACCGGACGGAATCGCAGGAGAGCAGCCGGAGGCGGAGATCCGGCGAAGGACGCCGACCCCGTTCTTGAGCGACGGAGAGAGGGAGAAGAAGTGGGGAAACTGATGAATGGGTATGGGGGAGTTAGAACTCCCCCTCCCCGTCCTTATCCCCACGCGTCTACGACGGCGCGGTAGTACCACACATCATCGTGGTAGTACCGCTTGGGCGGAAGTACCGCAACAGAGCGGTAGTACCGCTCTCCCAGGCGGTAGTAAAAAATTGCTGCCGCATGGGGGCGGTAGTACCATGCTCTCCACACGCGGTAGTACCGTAGCATGCTGCGGTAGTACCGTGAGCTCAAGAAAAAGCAGGTTTCAACACAAAAGAGGTCTTCGCAAGGAAACTTTTAGCACAAGAGACACCACAAGAACATGCACAACCCAAAGGCAGAAAGACAACAAGAAGCAACCACGCGACACAACCTCTCAAAAAGAGAGGGCGGTGGCCGGAGCCACCTATGTTTGAGTCAGTTGGTATGGCACCGTGAAGAATTATCCTTGGGCCCATGACCTAAACTCGTCTATGAAGCACAAGTACCATCAAAAATGGCTAATGTGAAAGAGTTGATTGATTTATGCATAATGGGGGGAGGGAGAGTTCATTGAGAGAACAACACTCCCCCTATGTCCATGCCTACACCTAAACTAGACAACAAGTTGAGTGTGGTGGGAGGTGCAAGGGTTCAAGTCACATTGCTTGAATCAATGATATTTAGCTCATGCCTTAACTCGTGAAATCTTGCTTCATCCAAGGGCTTCGTGAAAATATCTGCAAGGTTATCATGAGTGTTGACATACTTGAGCTCGATCTCCCCTCGCCTAATGTGATCCCGAATGAAGTGATACCGAATCTCAATATGCTTCGTCTTGAAGTGTTGCACCGGGTTGAGAGAAATCTTGATGGCACTTTCATTTTCACACCAAAGAGGCACTTTGTCACAAATGACACCGTACTCCTTCAAAGTTTGCCTCATCCATAAGAGTTGTGCACAACTACTACCGGCCTCCACATACTCCGCTTCGGTGGACGAGAGAGACACACAACTTTGCTTCTTGGAAGACCAACTCACCAAAGAGCAACCAAGAAATTGGCACCCTCCGGAAGTGGACTTCCTATCCACTTTGTCTCCCGCCCAATCGGAATCTGTATATCCTTCAAGCTTGAAGTTTGCCCCTCTTGGGTACCATAAGCCAAAGTTTGGGGTATGAGCCAAATATTGAAAGATTCGCTTGACCGCCACATAGTGTCTTTCCTTTGGTGCGGCTTGAAATCGTGCACACATTCCCACACTCAACATGATATCCGGTCTAGATGCACAAAGGTAAAGCAAGGAGCCAATCGTGGAGCGATATACCTTTTGATCCACCGCTTTACCATTGGGATCAATGTCAAGTTGGCACTTGGTAGGCATTGGGGTAGAAGCCGGCTTGACATCACTTAGCTTGAATCTTTTTAACATGTCTTGAGTTTATTTGGCTTGGTTGATGAAGGTACCTTCTCTTCTTTGTTTGATATCAAAACCAAGGAAGAACTTCAACTCTCCCATTGAAGACATCTTGAACTTGGAGGTCATGAGAGCGGCAAATTCCTCATTGAAAGCTTTGTTAGGGGAACCAAAGATAATATCATCAACATATAGTTGGCATACAAACAACTCCCCTTTGACCTTTTTAGTAAAAAAGAGTGGGATCGATTTGCCCAGCCTCAAATCCACGATCTTGTAACAACTCGGTAAGGTGGTCATACCACGCACGTGGGGCTTGTTTAAGGCCATAGAGCGCCTTATCGAGTTGATACACATGATCCGGGAAGTAGCGATCCTCGAAGCCTGGGGGTTGCTTGACATAAACCAACTCATTAATAGGACCATTAAGAAAAGCACTTTTCACATCCATTTGTTGTAACTTAAAGTTGTGATGGGAAGCATAAGCAATCAACAAACGAATGGATTCAAGGCCGAGCACCGGAGCAAAGGTTTCACCGTAGTCGATACCCTCGACTTGGGAGTAGCCTTGTGCTACCAATCTTGCCTTGTTGCGAATGATGTTCCCATGAGCATCTTGCTTGTTCTTGAAAATCCACTTGGTTCCAATGACGTTGTGGTTCCCCGATGGCCTTGGCACCAACCTCCACACCTTGTTGTACTCGAAGTTGTTGAGTTCTTCATGCATGGCATTGAGCCAATCCGAATCTTCGAGCGCCTCATAGACCTTTTGGGGTTCAACACAAGAGACAAACGCGTGATGTTCACAATAGTTTGCTAATTATCTACGAGTGCTTACCTCCTTTCTTAGGCTTCCAACCACATTCTCCATGAGATGGCCTTTGGTGGTGAGCTTGGAAGCAATCTTCGCGACATGACGCTCTAATTCCTCCTCGGATGTGGAAGGAGGAGGGTTAACTTGATTATCTTGAGCGCCGTCTTTAGCTTGTTCTTGATCTTGAGGTTGCTCATGATCTCGAACTTGCTCGAGGGGGAGAACTTGACCTTGGGCATCATTTGGTGGTTCCCCACCATCTTGAGGTTGATCTTGCCCTTGGTCTTGTTCACGAGGTTGAGGGCCTTCACTTTGTTCTTCGGAAGCGTGTGGGTCTTGGGGAAGTGATGGCTCCACTTGAGTGGGGCATTGTCCTTCTCCTTCGGCCACAAGGGGTTCCTCAATGGGTAGAATATGACCTATACCCATTCTTCTTATGGCTTGGGGAGGAATTTCATCACCTACATCACAAGTACCACTTTGCTCCACTTGGGAGCCGTTATTTTCGTCAAACTCTACGTTACACGTCTCCTCAATGAGTCCGGTGGACTTGTTGAGGACACGGTAAGCATGAGAGTTTGTAGCATAACCAACAAATATACCCTCATAAGCTCTAGCCTCAAATATAGACAAACGAACACCTTTCTTGAGAATGAAACACTTACACCCGAACACCCGGAAGTACTTGAGATTGGGCTTGTTACCGGTGAGTATTTCATAAGTAGTCTTGTTCAAGCCCTTGCGGAGATAGAGCCGATTGGATGCATGCCATGATGTGTTGATGGCTTCGGCCCAAAAGTTGTATGGAGACTTGAACTCTGCCATCATGGTCCTTGCCGCATCCATCAACGTCCGGTTCTTCCTCTCCGCAACACCATTTTGTTGAGGGGTATATGGTGCAGCATATTGATGCTTGATCCCCTCATCACTAAGAAACTCATCCACGGTGTAGTTCTTGAACTCGGTGCCATTGTCACTTCTTATTGTCAAGATCTTTGCATTGTGTTGACGTTGAGCTTCATTTGCAAAGTCGATGACGGTTTGTTCAGTCTCACTCTTCCTCTTGAAGAAATATACCCAAGTGTATCTTGAATAATCATCCACAATCACCAAGCAATACTTTCTACCTTCAAGACTATCAAATGATGGAGGCCCAAAGAGATCCATGTGAAGGAGCTCCAAGGGTCTCTTCAAGTAGATGATGGTCGTGGGAGGGTGAGCCTTCTCATGAAGCTTTCCTTCAATACAAGCACTGTAAGCACGATCTTTGGCAAAACTAACATTCGTTAGTCCACGGACATGGTCCCCCTTGAGAAGACTTTGCAAAGATCTCATATTGACGTGGGCTAAACGGCGATGCCAAAGCCATCCCACGTCAACTTTAGCCATTAGGCATGTCGCGGTCTTAGTGGGTCGCTCCGAAAAGTTTATCACATAGAGACCGTTCTCGACTTGTCCAACAAAGGCTACTTTAAGATTCTTGCTCCACAAGAGGGCCACGGTATCATTGTCAAAGAAGGTGGCAAAACCCATGAGTGCAAGTTGACGAACGGAAAGTAAATTGTATGCAAGGGACTCAACAAGCATGACTTTCTCGATCGTTAGATCATGAGAAATGACAACCTTGCCAAGACCCAATACCTTAGAATGTGAGGCATCACCCCACTCGACATTGGTGGGCATAGATGGAATCTTTTGCATGTCCACCACCAAGTCCTTGCTCCCGGTCATATGATTTGTTGCTCCACTATCGAGCAACTATGATCCCCCACTGGAAGCAAACACCTACAAGAGATCAATGTCTGGTTTTAGGTACCCATTTAGTAATGGGTCCTTCGATGTTAGTAACAAGGGTCTTAGGAACCCAAATAGACCATTCAATGTACTCATAAGGAGAACCAACAAATTTAGCATAAACATGTCCATCACTAGCACGGCACAACACATATGACGGGTTAAAGTCGCCGGCTTTGTTGGAGGAGATGGTTTTGCCCTTTTTGACATCAACGTCCTTCACATTTTCCTTCTTCTCCTTAGGAGCACCCTCTCCCTCTTTCACAAAAGTTTGCTTGAGAGGAGGAGGTCGTTTGGTCTTGTCGTTCTTCTTCTTATTCTTGGACTTGGGTGCAAACCCAATTCCCTTCTTGGCCACAACTTCATTTCGATTGCTCAAAAGGTCGTTGAGGTTCTTCTCATCTTGAATGCATGTCACAAGGCCTTTCTCAAGTTGATCCTTCATCTTGGCATTCTCCTCCACAAGATGCACATGGTCACAACACGGGTTAGTAGCATATGCATTATCAATTAATACCATATGAGGGAAGGTGGCCTTTTCCTTGGTTAGCTTAACTTGGAGTTGAGCATGAGACTCCTTGAGGTTAGCGTGAGCACCCTTCAAGACCTTGTGGGCCTGGTCAAGTACATCAAACTCCTCCTTGAGTCTAGCATGATCAACCCCAAGTTTAGCCTTCTCGGAAGTTAGCACACGAGACACGACAAGAGCATGTTCAAGATCTTTCTTTAACTTAGCATGGTCATCGTTGTATGACTCCTTAAGAGTCAAATGATGCCCACGCTCTTCCTCAAGAGCATTAGAGAGATCCGATATCTCATCGGCATAGTCACGACTATGACCTTCCATCTTAGAGATGGTTTCTTCGTGAGCCTCGATCATGTCATAGGCTTCGCCAAGTTGTCCCAAGAGAGCCACAAAGTGCTTCTTGGATTTGCCCTTGAGCTTACTCATAAAGGACTCAAATTCATTCAATTCCTCATTAGACCCGTCATGTTCATCAATGCAACCCTCCAAAGAGGGATTAGTAATGATGGTGGTTTTGATGTTGGGGGTTACCTTGTTAGAGGCTTTAGCCATGAGGCACTTGGCGGTGATGTTCTTGTTGGATGAATCAAAGAGAGACATCCGGGGAGTGGTAGCAATGGCAACGGAGGCCATGGCCATTGCTTCTCCATTTTCATCATCATCATCATCCTCATGGTATTCTTCTTGAACCACCAACCCATGAGTAGGAGTCTTCTTGGTGAAGTTGTTCTTGTTGGGGAAGGACTTGGCTTTGTCTTTTCGGATGAACTTGCCACCATTGTCTTCCCGCTTCTCGTAAGGACAATCTGCAACAAAGTGGCTCACATTTCCAGAGTTGAAACAAGTTCTGACTCGTTGCTTGCCCTTGAAGCCACTTGAATTGTTCTTGTTGAAGTTGGGTCTTGAGTTCTTCTTGCTCCAAAATTGCCTTGAAGCAAGAGCCATGTGCTCATGATAATCATACTTTGTGTCTTCGGGGTTGCTCTCCTCATCTTCCTCTTTTTCCTCTTCTTCCACAATAACCTTGGCCTTCAAGGCAAGGTTGGGCTTCTTTGCCCTTTGAGAACGGAGCACCGCATTGTCGGCGGTCTTGTCCAAGATGCTCATTGCAACAAACTCATCCAACACTTCACTTGAGGTCATGGAGTGGAAGTCCGGTCTTTGACGAATGACGGAGGACATGGCCTTGTTGTAGGGCATCATGGCCTTGAGGAACTTGCGCTTGATCCAATTGTCATCCGTGTCCTTGCTCCCATGATCTCGGAGTGAGACCGCGAGCTTGGTCACTCTTCGAAAGAGCTCACGAGGTTCTTCATCTTCCTTCATGGCAAACTCATCGGCTTCATCTTGCACCACTTCATAGTTGGAGCGTTGAATGCTAGCACTTCCTCGATAGAGAGACACAACGCATTGCCATGCGTATTTGGCCATGGCATGGGGTCGAAGATGAGGGAGATCTTCGGGAAGGATTGCATCTTGGATGATGAAGAGAGCACTCTCATTGAATTGATTATCCACCACTTCTCTCGGGGTGAAGTTGCTTCGGTCATGTGGATAGAAACCTTCTTCAATGATTCTCCAAAGATAAGTATTCACATGATTTAAATGTCGCTTGAAGCGATACACCCAAGAATCAAAATCCTCATTTTTCACAATCTTAGGAGGAGGGCCGGCATGATTTAAATGAGTAGAGGGAATCGGTCCTCCATAAGTTGGAGGTTCCACATGGGCAAATATGCCGTGCCATTTCTACCACTAGTAGAAGGACCCTTCTCACTATTAGCTTCCCCCTTGTCGGAGTTAGCATCGTCACCTTGTTAGTGCACAAGTAGAAAAGGGGGCAATGGTTCAGGCCGGGCCACCCCATTAGTCCCGGTTCAGTCCAGAACCGGGACCCATGGGGGCATTGGACCTGGTTCGTGAGCCCCGGGGGCCGGCCGGGCCACGTGGGCCATTGGTCCCGGTTCGTCTGGACCTTTTGGTCCCGGTTGGTGTGACGAACCGGGACCAATGGGCCTCGCTCTTGGCCCACCACCATTGGTCCCGGTTGGTGGCATGAACCGGGACCAAAGGCTGCCCTTTAGTCCCGGTTCATGCCACCAACCGGGACTAAAGGGTTGGTCCTCGTTGTGGTCAGAGTTTAGTCCCACCTCGCCAACCGAAGGGCGCTCACACCGGTTTATAAGCCCCTCCCTCTCTGCCTTGTTGAGCTCCTCTCAAAGTGAAAATAGATGCCCTTATACAGGGAATTTGACCTAAATTCATATTCAATTTCTCTGAAGTTAGTAGAAATTTATTATGAATTTAGGTTGAATTCTCTCTATAAGCGCATCTATGCTCATTTTTTTAGTAAAGTTAATCACAACTATTTTTTCTTCTATTTATTTCTGAGTAGTTTTTTATATAGTTTTTTTCTTTTCTGTTATATTTTTTTTTCTATTTATTTCTGAGTTGTAATAAGTCATTAAAAATAAAAAAGAGGCGCAATGCTCGTTAATTAGCTTCAAGCCTTTCGGAATAGTGTAAACTGCACTGCACATAGCTCCGTGCAGTCTACCCTATTCCTCAAGGCTTGAAGCTAAGCAACGTGCAGGTTAGCATTGAGCCTCTTCTTCTTCGTCTCTGCACTCAGGGCTTATAAACCGCTGCGAGTGCCTCTCGCTTAGCGAGGTGGGACTAAAAAACAGCTGCAGAAATAATCAACTAAAAAACTCTTTTACCGGTTCATGCCACGAACCGGTACTAAAAGGTGCTCGTGGAGCACCAGCCTTAAAACATGTACCAAATAAAACCCCTTTGTAACAGCCTTAGAACTGGTACTGAAGGAATCAACTAAAAAGCTTTTATAAACCTCTAGTATTATTGAAACTAAAATTATATAGAATTTTGTTACAAACTTTAATAGCAAAAAGAATCATCATAAAATAAAATAAATAAGTAATTAGAATTCTGTTCAAAACATTAAAAGCAAAAAAGAATTATAATAAAAGAAAATAAATAAGTAATTAGAATTTTGTTACAAACTTTAATAGCAAAAAGAATTATCATAAAAGAAAATAAATAAGTAATTATAATTCTGTTCAAAACATTAAAAGCAAAAAGAATTATCATAAAAGAAAATAAATAAGTAATTAGAATTTTGTTACAAACTTTAATAGCAAAAAGAATTATCATAAAAGAAAATAAATAAGTAATTAGAATTTTGTTACAAACTTTAATAGCAAAACAATTATCATAAAAGAAAATAAATAAGTAATTAGAATTCTGTTCAAAACATTAAAAGCAAAAAGAATTATCATAAAAGAAAATAAATAAGTAATTAGAATTTTGTTACAAACTTTAATAGCAAAAATAACTATCATAAAAGAAATTAAATAAGTAATTACAATTATGTTCAAAACATTAAAAGCAAAAAGAATTATCATAAAAGAAAATAAATAAGTAATTAGAATTTTGTTACAAACTTTAATAGCAAAAAGAATTATCATAAAAGAAAATAAATAAGTAATTAGAATTTTGTTACAAACTTTAATAGCAAAAAGAATTATCATAAAAGAATTACAATGTCTACAATCGAACTCCTCAACATTATGGTCAATACGTGCCACTAGTGCACGTGTTGAACTACGGTAACTACCATGGAGATACCTTGGTAAGATTTTTTACTATTACGACATCCGTGCATCTTTTTGCACACTTCTAAAACTAGTACATCATTGCTAACTACGAAGTTATTACTATGTTTTTCAACAGATAATCCCGAATGATTGTGTGCCTCATCTGATGTATACGCACGGTAGCCTTCATGTTTTGAACATACAACCAGGTCTTCCTACGAATCTGAACTGTCCATACCGGGTTTCTAAAAGAAGTGGAGACATGACAATCAAAGAATGGAAAAATGTATGGATTTGGTCGTAAGGAGCTTCTTGGAAGCAAAAGGCAGCGAAGCGCAAGAATTGAGATGGATGATCTCCATTCTTCATAATGGAGAGTCAGGGTCTATATTATTTTATGCTATTTTACCTTAAGGGTGTTTAGGTCCTACCTGATACTGATGATCGTGTGCTAAGAACAATTATGTAGGGTTTGGTTCGATGACTATGAGGATGATGATCGTATGACTTATTATTAATAACGAGTAGAAGTTGTATGATGATGCATGATTAGTAGGACTTGTTATTATATATGATGATGTATGATGCAAGCATGCATGAGTTATTATATCAGCGGGTGAAATGAACATAGCAGCAGTGTTGGTAAACCAAGGACGAAGATATAAGAGATGACACTTCTCTCTATTAGCTAGCTAATAACAACCTAAAAATAACTCCCAAAACCCCTAAAGCAGCCACTTTTTCTTTAAAAAAAAGAAAAACATCGCCTTTTGGTCCCGGTTGGTGCCACCAACTGGGACCAAAGGCCCCCCTGCCTGGGCTCGGCGCACCGGCCACATGGAGGACCATTTGTCCCGATTCGTGTTAGAACCGGGACTAAAGGGGGGGGGTATTAGTAACGACCCATTAGTCCCGGTTCATGAACCGGGACTAAAGGCCCTTACGAACCGGGACAAATGCCCCCTTTTCTACTAGTGGTGGGATCACCCACTTTCAACGACGAGGTAGGTAGTTTAAGCCCTTCTAAGAATTTATTAAACATGCTTTCTACCGTGGTTTTCATGGAGGTTTTCAATGTGTCCAAGGCCACATTGAATTCCTCACGTGACACCGCGGTCTCCCCATCACCCGTAGACGAGATCGGATTCACATCGGAGTGTTCCTCCTCCCCATGGTCTACGGTGTCAACCATACTCTTCGGACGGCAAAGACCTTAATAAAGAGACGAGGCTCTGATACCAATTGAAAGGATCGATATAGTTGACTAGAGGGGGGGGGTGAATAGGCAACTAACAATTTTTAACTTTTCTTTACCAAATTAAACTTTGCATCAAAGTAGGTTGTCTAGATATGCAACTAGGTGAACAACCTATATGATGCAACAACAACAAGCACACGAGCAAGCAAGGGAAACAACACAAGTAAGCTTGCAAAAGTAAAGGCACGAGATAACCAAGACTGGAGCCGGTGGAGACGAGGATGTGTTACCGAAGTTCCTTCCTTTTAAGGGGAAGTACGTCTTCGTTAGAGCGGTGTGGAGGCACAATGCTCCCCAAGAAGCCACTAGGGCCATCGTATTCTCCTCACGCCCTCACACAATGCGAGATGTCGTGATTCCACTATTGGTGCCCTTGAAGGCGGCGACCGAACCTTTACAAACAAGGTTGGGGCAATCTCCACAACTTAATGGGAGGCTCCCAACGACACCACGAAGCTTCACGACAATGGACTATGGCTCCGAGGTGACCTCAACCATGTAGGGTGCTCAAACACCCAAGAGTAACAAGATCCGCTAGGGATAAGTGGGGGGGATCAAATTTCTCTTGGTGGAAGTGTAGATCGGAGCCTTCTCAACCAATCCCGAGCAAATCAACAAGTTTGATTGGCTAGGGAGAGAGATCGGGCGAAAATGGAGCTTGGAGCAACAATGGAGCTTGGAGATGGAAGAGGTAGTCAACTAGAGGTAGGAGACACCCCTTTTATAGCTATGGGAAAGATCCAACCGTTATCCACTTATCCAGCCCGCAATATGCGGTACTACCGCTCCAGGAACGCGGTACTACCGCAAGGCCACGCGGTACTACCGTGAGGGTCCACAGTACTTCCGCGGCAGCAACAGAGACTAGGACATGCCTGACTAAGAGCAGTACTTCCGCGAGCGCGGTACTACCGCTCCCCCTTGCGGTACTACCGCAAGGCAGGAAAATCCTAGCGTACGAAGGGCGCGGATGAATAAAAATACATCCGTGCCTACTTCCACTGGAAACGAAACCGTGCAAATATCCGACGCGGTACTACCGTATGCTAGCTGAACCAGGCCGCGCGTGGTACTACCGCGCATGAAGCGCGGTACTACCATGGAGGCGCGGATGTAAAAAATTACATCCGCTCCTACTACCGCGACGCAGCGGTACTTGGCAGGAGGGCCACGGTACTACGACTACAGGGGAGCAGTACTACCGTTGGCACCCGCGGTACTACCGCGCGCGACGTGCGGTACTACCGTGGGGGCGTGGATGTAAAAAATTACATCCGCCCCTACTACCGCACCGGAGCGGCACTAGGCCTGGTAGCCACGGTACTAAGACTCCAGAGGAGCGGTACTACCGTGGGCTCCAGCGGTACTACCACAGGTGCTTGCGGTACTACCGCGCCAGAGAGTAGTACTACCGCAAGTTCAGCAATAGCCGCCAGAATAAGCACAAATAGGATAACCGAGGGAAGCTCCAAAGTGCAAGGGAAAGGTGGAGACAAGGAGGGATACGTGTACGTGATGATTCCACCCGAACCTTTCCGACGCGGACCGCCTCTTAATAGTATGGCTCTCCTACGAATCAAATCCATCAAAAGAAACGTAGAACAACACCGTCTTCAATAGTCTTCGAGGGGCACCGAATCTTCTCGTGCCTAGCGATGAAGCGTCTGAGAAACTCAAGGCACACGATTAGTCCGCAAAAGCATTGTCATCAATCACCAAAACACCTTAGGGATAAATATGCCCTTACAACGGGCCATTGATCTACAACATAGATATGCAAAAACTATCAGGACTAAGTTCATAATAAATTAAGTTCAATTAATCATATTACTTAAGAACTCGCACTTAGATAGACATCCCTCAATCATCTAAATGATACGTGATCCAAATCAACTAAACCATGTCCGATCATCACGTGAGATGGAGTAGTCATCAATGGTGAACATCTATATGTTGATCATATTTACTATATGATTCACGTTCGACCTTTCGGTCTCTAGTGTTCCGAGGCCATGTCTGTACATGCTAGGCTCGTCAAGTTTAACCCGAGTATTCCGCATGTGCAAAATTGGCTTGCACCCGTTGTATGTGAACGTAGAGCCTATCACACCCGATCACCACGTAGTTTCTCAGCACGAAGAACTTTCGCAACGGTGCATACTCGGAGAGAACACTTATACCTTGAAATTTAGTTAAGGTATCATCTTATAATGCTACCACCGTACTAAGCAAAATAAGATGCATAAATATAAATATCACATGCAATCAAAATATGTGACATGATATGGCCATCACAATCTTGTGCTTTTGATCCCCATCTCCAAAGCAACGTCATGATATCCATTGTCACTGGCTCGACACCTTGATCTCCATCGTAGTGTCGTGGTCGTCTCGCCAACTATTGCTTCTACAACTATCACTACCGCTTAGTGATAAAGCAAAACAATTACATGGCGTTTGCATTTCAAATAATAAAGTGACAACCATAAGGCTCCTGCCAGTTGCCGATAACTTTTACTAAACATGATCATATCATACAACAACGTATATCACATCATGTCTTGACCATATCACATCACAACATGCCCTACAAAAACAAGTTAGACGTCCTCTACTTTGTTTTTGCAAGTTTTACATGGCTGCTATGGGCTTCTAGCAAGAATCGTTCTTCCCTACGACACAAAACCACAGCCGTGATTATCAAGTTTGTTGTTTTAACCTTCAATAAGGACCGAATGCAGTCAAATTTGATTCAACTAAAGTTGGAGAAACAAACACCCGCCAGCCACCTTTATGCAAAACTAGTTGCATGTCTATTGCTGGAACCGGACTCATGAACGTGGTCATGTAAGGTTGGTCCGGGCCGCTTCATCCAACAATACCACTAAATCAAAATAAGACATTGGTGGTAAGCAGTATGACGATCACCGCCCACAACTCTTTGTGTTCTACTCGTGCATATCATTTACGCATAGACCTAGCTCGGATGCCACTGTTGCGAAATGTAGCATGCAATTTCAAAAAAATTCCTATGCTCACGCAAGATCTATCTAGGAGATGCATATCAACGAGAGGGGGAGAGTGTGTCCACGTACCCTTGTAGACCGAAAGCGGAGGCTTCGCGTAAGCACTACGTGAATATGACCGGAGGCGTAAATTGTGGAGGAGGGCGCCGCACACGGCTAGGAATCAATGATGTGTGTTCTAGCGGTGCCCCCCCCCCCCACATATATATATATAGGTAGGAGAGGGAGAGGGGCAGCAAGGGGCGCCCCAAGTAGGAGTGATCCTACTTGGGCGCCTCCCACAAGTCGGCATCCCCCCTTCCATAAGTGTCGGAGGGGGAAGGAAGGAGGAGGGGGAGGGAAGGAAGGGGGAGGCCGAATCCCTTCCCTTCCTTCTCTCTTCCCTCCTTTCCTTTCCCCCCAATTTGACCTACATGGGGGCGCACCAGCCACTTAGGGGCTGGTCTGTCCAATTAGGCCCATGTAGTTTGCCGGGGGGTTGCCCGGAACCCCTTCAGGTGACCCGATACGTATCCCGTACCCCCGGAACACTTACGGTGTCCGAATACTGTCGTCCTATATATGAATCTTTACCTCTCGACAATTTCGATACTCCTTGTCATGTTTGTCATCTCATCCGGGACTCCAAACAACATTCGATCACCAAATCACATAACTCATATAATACAATTCGTCATCAAACGTTAAGCGTGCGGACCCTACGGGTTTGAGAACTATGTAGACATGACGAGAGACCTCTCCGGTCAATAACCAATAGCGGAACCTGGATGCTCATATTGGCTCCCACATATTCTACGAAGATCTTTGTCGGTCTAACCGTTATGACAATATACGTTATTCCCTTTGTCATCGATATGTTACTTGCCCGAGATTCAATTGTCGGTATCTTCATACCTAGTTCAACCTCGTTACTGGCAAGTCTCTTTACTCGTTCCGTAATGCATCATCCTGCAACTAACTCATCAGTCACTTTGCTTGCAAGGCTTCTTATGATGTGCATTACCGAGAGGACCGAGAGATACCTCTCCGATACTCGGAGTGAAAAATCCTAATCTCGATCTATGCCAACCCAAAAAACACCTTCGGAGATACCTGTAGAGCATATTTATAATCACTCAGTTACATTGTGACGTTTGATAGCACACAAGGCATTCCTCCGGTATCCGGGAGTTGCATAATCTCATAGTCGGAGGAATATGTATTTGACATAAAGAAAGCAGTAGCAGTAAAACTGAATGATCATTATGCTAAACTAATGGATGGGTCTTGTCCATCACATCATTCTCCTAATGATGTGATCCCGTTCATCAAATTTCAACACATGTCTATAGCTGGGAAACTTAACCATCTTTGATTAACGAGCTTGTCAAGTAGAGGCATACTAGGGACACGGTATTTTATCTATTTATCCACACATGTATCAAGTTTCCGGTTAATACAATTCTAGCATGAATAATAAATATTTATCATGAATAAGGAAATATAAAATAACAAATTTACTATTGCCTCTAGGGCATATTTCCTTCAGGCCGGACATGAATCGTTTGTTCCAGCTCTTCCCCGGATAATTGAAAAAGAAACTCCTTCCCGGATTGAATGTTTTCGTTTGATAGGGTGATCATTCCTACGCAGGTGGCTCCTTCTCTGATCAACGATGTTCGCCCAACTTCAACATTGTCAGGGAGCTCGTGAGGTTAGGGCTTCCCGGATCTGCCTGGCCAGATCTGGGGTGGTCGTCCAGCCCTCTTTGTCATCTTCTTTTCAGATCATTATTGTCTACATCTTCTGGCTCCGATCCAGGAAGTCCCAACTGTTGCATCAACAATGTTTCCCTAGCTCCGATCAGCGATTTCCCGGTCGTTGCATCAACAATGCTTCTCTAGCTCCAATGGTGTTTCAGAGGTCCAGAGGCGGCACCGAGTTTTGATGTGCCGCCGGTGAGTGCAGAAGGAAGTTAGCTTCGATTTCCCCAAGGACCAATGTGTTTTAATTTCTGTAAGGATGACGTTGTAAGGGTTGATCAACTTTAATGTATGGTTTTTAGCCTTTTCACGAGAAAAGGAGAGAATACATTATCGTGCAAATCTCAAAACAAAAGAGAATATATTAATATAGAGGGTCATTTTCTTTATCTTAACAAAACTAGGTGCGCCTAGAAAAAGAGAGAATACATTGTTTAGAGCTGTCACCATTTCTTTTTTTCTTTTTATTTTACGAGGAAAACTTCCAAACTATTCATCATCTGCCAAGGTAGTATAAAGAACACCAAAAGGTAAAAAAAACATCCAGGTCCGTAGACCACCAAACCACGACTACAAACACTGGAGCAAGCCGAAGGCGCGCCGCCGTCATCGACCCTCCCTCATTGGAGCCGGGTAAACCTTGTTGTAGTAAATAGTAGGAATGTCATCGTGTTAAGACTCCATATGACCAGTGCACCAGGACTGCAACCGCCGCTCATAAAGAGATGCGTAGATCAGAAGGATCCAGCCTATAGATACAAGAACACAAATGAACGAAGATCGGTTCCTCGTGGATCTATTGAAGACAAATGCCGACCGAATCTCGTTAGATCCGCCGGAGACAAACCTCCACACATCCTCCGATGATGCTAAAGACACCACTTCTTTTCAGGAAATCAAAAGCAAAAGCAAAAGCAAAAGCCATATATGCCTTCACTTAACAAGGTCATCCGTACAAACAAAGAAGAAAAAGGATTATCGGTATGACACATGGTAGTTGAAATATAATTCAAGACTAGGAGCCGTAAGAATACTCAGTTGAAGTAGAGCACACGCGCAGGCAAATGATGCAGTAGGCGTACCAGGAAACTAGAACAGGATTAGTCAAGTCGTTGATTGATACAATACAACAATGGAACCGATGATCAAGCAGTAGCTGGCGGCGGCTTCTCCCATTTGACCTCGACGCCCATCTCTTGGGCCGTCTTGCAATCGACGTTGTCGGCCGCCGGAGTGTTGGTGGCGTCGATGCGGATGAATGTCACCGGCCAGCAATAATAGGCCGCGTTGATGCTCTTCTTGGAATGCGCCGGCTTGTAGGTGGCGTTCACCACCACCATCACGGTGAACCCGGCGTCTTCGTGGCCGTGCTTGTCGTAGAGGTACTGCAGCGTTGGTTGATCGTCCATGTGCCTCCAGTCCCTGTATCTGTGCTTGCTGTGCGGCGGCAGGTCGAAGGGGCCCGACTCAGGCTGGAACCACCCGAGGTCCACCATCCCCGCGAAGGATGCGTTGGGGACGTCCAGGATGCGGACCACGTTGATGCTGCCATTGATCTCGCCGCGCCCGCTTGGGTTCAGGGCCTTGACGACGATCAGGTAGTCCACCGCCGTCGCCGGCCAAGCCGTGGTGCTGCTATGCTGTATCCACCACGGCTTCTCCGTCAACACATAGCCGTAGCTCTGGAAGCCCATGTCCACTGGGCGGTGGACGACCACGATCACCATCACCACTACGGAGACGGCGAGCACCGTGACCACGATGGTCACCAATGACCGCACCGTCGCTAGGAGCGGGAATCTTGTGTTCTCGCCGTCGCGGCCTGCTCGCGCCATACTTAACTCTTTTCTCTATCGTCTATCGCTTCCTTTCTGCAGGCAGATGCAGTGTGGACGGAGTACTAGCTAGAGTAGCTAGTGTACTCACACACCACTTGCTATTATACCCTTCACCAAGTGCTCGCTCTTTTACGCCACACCTCCTCAATTAATTTTATTGCTCATCATCACATATTTAAATTTTAAGGCGCATTAAATCACTACTACATGAAAGCATTAGTAAGAAAAAACGCATCAATGCATGTAAAAATTCTTGGTCATAAATTGTTCACCCAACCATGCATTTCAAATAATGCATTGGAAAACACAATTTTTTTTTAGGAAACAAGCGCATTAATTTAATACTTTTGCAAACTACAAAACATTATTCCACTACTCATCATTTATCTTGGTTGGTGATATTTTTGAATTGAGCCCTATAAATTCAAAGGGAGGAGTGTATGTTACTCCTCTCAAGTCTCAACTATCCATTCCTGACTCCTTTCGGCTTAGGCCCCCCGTTTGGAAAGAGGCGGAGAGGACGAGGACGAGGAAGAAGATCAATTCAACATGGGGCCAAACAGCTAATCACGCTGCAAATGTGGTGATTTTATGCTTTTTACTCATCCAACCATAATGAAAGAAATCTTAATTAATCCTTTATTTCAATTTTTTAAAGCAACACATATTGTCTTTGTATAAATATATGTTATCGTCTATTGTGGGCAGAGGCATCGACAAACCGTTCCCATATTGTGGCCAGAGGCGTCATATTTGTTGCCTCCATAACCTCCCTGCCATCAAACGCTTAGACTGTTAATGGGACATTCATTTTTTTTCCCCAACCTCCCTGCCATCAAATGTGAGGTGGGGGCCACCTAACTTTTTTTCTCCCGCCACACGAAATTGCATTTAACTGTCTTGAGCATGCTCTAAAGACAGCCCCGAAACACAATATATGATGACTGGAAGGTCAGATATAGAGGGTGCTTCATAAACTATGATGATTTTTAGAGTGTCTTTTTTGGCCAAAATCGTCGTAATGGTGATTAATATGCCGACTCTAGAGATGCTCTCATATCTGTCACCGATACCACCGAACCTTGCACAAAGACCTGCGTAACTGACAATAACCAAGCATGGACACCAGCACATGTTCCTGGTCCTTTCTGAAAGAAGCATATACAGGAGAGTACATGTTGGCGAAATGATTATTATAGAATCTAAAGCAAAAGGTGATTATTATAGACCGGAAAGCAATTGCATGCATGATGACCGGCCTGCACCAAACACTCTTATCTTTTCTTTTCTTTAGGGAAAGCCACCATGACGCTGTATATGAAAGCCACAAAACAGTGTATTTGACGGTGTTACATCATCCGCAAGGATGATGCTACCAGATAATATTCTGGTTCCCCCCAACTCGTCTTTGTGGTTTCTGCTTTGTCCAACCAACCTGTCTTGCATCTGAGAAAACCATGTATGCCCTTTATCTTCAGTAAGGCGTTTGTGTATAGTAGAACATAAATCTGTACATGTATACATAGTCATTAGTTTGGAGCTGGTCTCAATCTACTTATATGACAAGGATGCTTTATTCAACAATAGCTGCCCCAGCAGAATATGCTCCAAATATTTCCCCTAAAAAAACAAAGACAAGGATGGTTGCTCCAACAGGCTAGACAACGGAGGCACTACCGGAATCGACTTGTACGGAGTTACCGACGGTTGGTAAGTGCATTTTGTTGGGCACATGGCAAAGAATCACCTAAACTAAAATGCATACTGAAAACACTCAGTAAAACACAAACACTCGGCAAAGACGACACTTTGCCTCCGAAAACACTCAACGGCAGGGAACTCGGTAAATAGTCACCTATTGAGTGTCTACTTACATGCACTCAACAAATGTGTCCGCTGTTTCGCGGTTGATGGAAGGGTAGCAGTGCAGTCACCCTTGCCGTGTGCCCGACAAAGAGCACACAGCAAACCTTTTCTTTATTTCCTTTCCTTCTCTTCTTTATTTATCCCAAATGATAAGTGCCACACGCCTAAAGAGTGTCTACTTACATGCACTCAACAAATGTGTCCGCTGTTTCGCGGTTGATGGAAGGGTGGCAGTGCAGTCACCCTTGCCGTGTGCCCGACAAAGAGCACACAGCAAACCTTTTCTTTATTTCCTTTCCTTCTCTTCTCTTTTCTTTATTTATCCCAAATGATAAGTGCCACACGCCTATAGAGTGTCTACTTACATGCACTCAACAAATGTGTCCGCTGTTTCGCGGTTGATGGAAGGGTAGCAGTGCAGTCACCCTTGCCGTGTGCCCGACAAAGAGCACACAGCAAACCTTTTCTTTATTTCCTTTCCTTCTCTTCTCTTTTCTTTATTTATCCCAAATGATAAGTGCCACACGTGTGGCACGAAGCACTTCAGAAATAAAACTAAAACTTGCCATCCGAAAAGAAGTTGTCATGCTTGGCAACTAAAGTTCACTAGTAGAAAAAGGACTTTTAGTCCCGGTTCATAAGGGCCTTTAGTCCCGGTTCTGGAACCGGGACTAAAGGATCGTTACTAAAGCCTCCCCCTTTAGTCCCGGTTCTTACACGAACTGGGACTAAAGGCTCTCCACGTGGCCGCTGCCTGGAGGTCCACCTTTAGTCCCGGTTGGTAACACCAACCGGTACTAAAGGAAATTTTATGTTTAAAAAAAGAATTTAAAACTTTTTTTGGAATTTTTTTATTTTCAAATTTTTGAATTATTTTAACCTCTCATCTCTAATCACCCATCATCACTGCTCAATTTAATCTCTAATAACCCCTCATCATCTAACTTCCCGGACGGTCACTCATCCTCTCACTACCCCGGTCTGAGCACGCTTAACTTCCGGGTTCTATTCTCCCTCGTTTCCAAGTCTACACTTGTTGTTTTCCTGACAATAGTAAGATGTCAATCCTATTAACCTTAGGAATTTAGCTTGAGCATGAAGTAACACATTTCACTGTTTGAGTTTGAAACTATTGTTCTAAAAAATAACACTAATATTTAGTAACACTAATATTTCTTGAATAATTAGTTTGACCATTGTTTGACCACAGTTTGACAAGATTTGACCAAAATTCAAAAAAACTGAAATAATTATTTAGTAACACTAATACTTCTTGAATAAGTAGTTTGACCATAATACTTCTTGAAATTTTTTGAAATTTTTTGCCTCCAGATCTTAAAAGCCCCGTAACATTTTTTCTGTTAGGTTTTTGAGGATTTTGTAAATGTTTAACGGGGTTCCCCCGTTAAATTTGGATGTAACTTTTCGAGTAGATGATTTTTCATATAAAAAACTTTTTCATCCGAGTTAGTATGCAGAAGTTATGCCCATTTTACAAATTCCAGAGAGATTTTGCAAATAAAGTCGAAATTCACATTTGCAAATTTTCCCAACAACTAGACCACATATCACATGGGAAACTTATTTTCTTTTATTTTTTTGGAATTTCCATCATTTTCTTTTTTTTTAAACTGAAAAGGCGATCCACGGAGGGGTGGGGGGTGGGGTGGGGTAGAGTTTGAAAATGGGACCTTTAGCACCGGTTCGTGCCATGAACCGGTACTAATGCCTCAAACCCCATTAGTACCGGTTGGTGGCTCGAACCGGGACTAAAGGTCTAACCTTCAGTACCGGTTGGTGCCACGAACCGGTACTAATGGGCATCGCACCCTTTAGTCCCGGTTCGTGGCACCAACCGGGACTAAAAGGTCCAGACGAACCGGGACAAATGGCCCACGTGGCCCGGCCGGCCCCCTGGGCTCACGAACCGGGACCAATGCCCCCATGGGTCCCGGTTCTGGACTGAACCGGGACTAATGGGCTAACACGGCCTGGACCAAAGCCATCTTTTCTACTAGTGGTTGGAATCCTCGCATCACTAAACTTGCCATAAAAACGATCAGAGTTGCCATATGTTCGTGCCACACGTGTGGCACTTATCAGGGTCCTTCTTTATTGTCTTTATAATTGCTTTATTCTTTTTTTATTTCCTTTCTTGTTTTCTTTGCTTTGCTTTCTTCTCTTTTCTTTTCCTTCTTTCTTCTCGCACAAGGTTTGCATGCGAAGTCCCAGGCCACTTCATCTGTTGGCCTTGAAAAACAATTACATTCAACGTCACCATACACAATTGCATGTCAAAATTTGGCCTTTTCACGGGTCCATTCATTAAATTTAAGTCATTAAATGCATTCTAAACATTTAATGAATATAATTTTTAAAACTATAGTTACATAAAGTAATTATCGAAATGGGTCGAATAATATTATTGGTAGCTCTTTACTCTAAGCCTTATACAACAAAAGAAAAAAAGAGTGCCAAACTTCATGTGGGCCGAAACTTGAGCACCAACATGGAGCTTAGCTGGTATTTAATTCTGAAAAATTCAAACAAAGCCATAAACACATGAACTTGACATGGTGTCATGTATGACCTGTAGAAGCGGTTGTAAAATTTTGAGAATATTTTGTAAAAGTTGTCACGTAGACTGCATAGAAATCGACCCATCTCCGAGCAAGAATTTAGGTTTCAAAAGATAAATGGGCCAGGTTTGGCAACGAAGCGACTGTTGCTTCATATGTCGGCATTGAAAATGTTTCTACACTCAATATACATCATTACATGTAACATGTTAAATTTTGCATTTTCCTGGGTTCGTTTTTATATTTAAGTTATTAAGTGCATCCACTTGCTATATTTAAGTCATTAAGTTTGTTCCTAGGTATTTAACAGATATAATTTAGATTTGAACTACATATACATTAAATAATAACAAAACTTGGTTGAAAAATATTATTGATGTCCTTTAATCTATGTTTAGCCCTTATACCACAAAAGACAAGGGAGTGTCAAACACCAAGAGGCCATGACTCATCAACATTGAGCTTAGTGATTATTTAATTCCGAAAAAAATCAAGGAAAGCGAGAAAAATGTGAAACTTGACATGATGTCATGATATGAACCCTTGAGTCTGTGATAAAAATTTGAGAATGTTTCACAGAAGTTATCGCGTCGAATGGGTGGGGGGGTGGGGTGGTGTAGAGTTTGAAAATGGGACCTTTAGCACCGGTTCGTGCCATGAACCGGTACTAAGTACCAGTTGGTGGCTCGAACCGGGACTAAAGGTCTAACTTTTAGTACCGGTTGGTGCCACGAACCGGTACTAATGGGCATCGCACCCTTTAGTCCCGGTTCGTGGCACCAACCGGGACTAAAAGGTCCAGACGAACCGGGACAAATGGCCCACGTGGCCCGGCCGGCCCCCTGGGCTCACGAACCGGGACCAATGCCCCCATGGGTCCCGGTTCTGGACTGAACCGGGACTAATGGGCTAACCCGGCCTGGACCAAAGCCCTCTTTTCTACTAGTGGTTGCAATCCTCGTGTCACTAAGCTTGCCATAAAAACGATAGGAGTTGCCATATGTTCGTGCCACACATGTGGCACCTATCAGGGTCCTTCTTTATTGTCTTTATAATTGCTTTATTCTTTTTTTATTTCCTTTCTTGTTTTCTTTGCTTTGCTTTCTTCTCTTTTCTTTTCCTTCTTTCTTCTCGCACAAGGTTTGCATGCCAAGTCCCGGGCCACTTCATCTGTTGGCCTTGAAAAACAATTACATTCAATGTCACCATACACAATTGCATGTCAAAATTTGGCTTTTTCACGGGTCCATTCATTAAATTTAAGTCATTAAATGCATTCTAAACATTTAATTAATATAATTTTTAAAACTATAGTTACATAAAGTAATTATCGGAAATGGGTCGAATAATATTATTGGTAGCTCTTTACTCTAAGCCTTATACAACAAAAGAAAAAAAGAGTGCCAAAATTCATGGGCCGAAACTTGAGCACCAACATGGAGCTTAGCTGGTATTTAATTCTGAAAAATTCAAACAAAGCCATAAACACATGAACTTGACATGGTGTCATGTATGACCCGTAGAAGCGGTTGTAAAATTTTGAGAATATTTTGTAAAAGTTGTCACGTAGACTGCATAGAAATCGACCCATCTCCGAGCAAGAATTTAGGTTTCAAAAGATAAATGGGCCAGGTTTGGCAACGAAGCGACTGTTGCTTCATATGTCGGCATTGAAAATGTTTCTACACTCAATATACATCATTACATGTAACATGTTAAATTTTGCATTTTCCTGGGTTCGTTTTTATATTTAAGTTATTAAGTGCATCCACTTGCTATATTTAAGTCATTAAGTTTGTTCCTAGGTATTTAACAGATATAATTTAGATTTGAACTACATATACATTAAATAATAACAAAACTTGGTTGAAAAATATTATTGATGTCCTTTAATCTATGTTTAGCCCTTATACCACAAAAGACAAGGGAGTGTCAAACACCAAGAGGCCATGACTCATCAACATTGAGCTTAGTGATTATTTAATTCCGAAAAAAATCAAGGAAAGCGAGAAAAATGTGAAACTTGACATGATGTCATGATATGAACCCTTGAGTCTATGATAAAAATTTGAGAATGTTTCACAGAAGTTATTGCGTCGAATGGGTGGGGGGGTGGGGTGGTGTAGAGTTTGAAAATGGGACCTTTAGCACCGGTTCGTGCCATGAACCGGTACTAATGCCTCAAACCCCATTAGTACCAGTTGGTGGCTCGAACCGGGACTAAAGGTCTAACTTTTAGTACCGGTTGGTGCCACGAACCGGTACTAATGGGCATCGCACCCTTTAGTCCCGGTTCGTGGCACCAACCGGGACTAAAAGGTCCAGACGAACCGGGACAAATGGCCCACGTGGCCCGGCCGGCCCCCTGGGCTCACGAACCGGGACCAATGCCCCCATGGGTCCCGGTTCTGGACTGAACCGGGACTAATGGGCTAACCCGGCCTGGACCAAAGCCCTCTTTTCTACTAGTGGTTGCAATCCTCGCGTCACTAAGCTTGCCATAAAAACGATAGGAGTTGCCATATGTTCGTGCCACACATGTGGCACCTATCAGGGTCCTTCTTTATTGTCTTTATAATTGCTTTATTCTTTTTTTATTTCCTTTCTTGTTTTCTTTGCTTTGCTTTCTTCTCTTTTCTTTTCCTTCTTTCTTCTCGCACAAGGTTTGCATGCCAAGTCCCGGGCCACTTCATCTGTTGGCCTTGAAAAACAATTACATTCAATGTCACCATACACAATTGCATGTCAAAATTTGGCTTTTTCACGGGTCCATTCATTAAATTTAAGTCATTAAATGCATTCTAAACATTTAATTAATATAATTTTTAAAACTATAGTTACATAAAGTAATTATCGGAAATGGGTCGAATAATATTATTGGTAGCTCTTTACTCTAAGCCTTATACAACAAAAGAAAAAAAGAGTGCCAAAATTCATGGGCCGAAACTTGAGCACCAACATGGAGCTTAGCTGGTATTTAATTCTGAAAAATTCAAACAAAGCCATAAACACATGAACTTGACATGGTGTCATGTATGACCTGTAGAAGCGGTTGTAAAATTTTGAGAATATTTTGTAAAAGTTGTCACGTAGACTGCATAGAAATCGACCCATCTCAGAGCAAGAATTTAGGTTTCAAAAGATAAATGGGCCAGGTTTGGCAACGAAGCGACTGTTGCTTCATATGTCGGCATTGAAAATGTTTCTACACTCGATATACATCATTACATGTAACATGTTAAATTTTGCATTTTCCTGGGTTCGTTTTTATATTTAAGTTATTAAGTGCATCCACTTGCTATATTTAAGTCATTAAGTGTGTTCCTAGGTATTTAACAGATGTAATTTAGATTTGAACTACATATACATTAAATAATAACAAAACTTGGTTGAAAAATATTATTGATGGCCTTTAATCTATGTTTAGCCCTTATACCACAAAAGACAAGGGAGTGTCAAACACCAAGAGGCCATGACTCATCAACATTGAGCTTAGTGATTATTTAATTCTGAAAAAAAATCAAGGAAAGCGAGAAAAATGTGAAACTTGACATGATGTCATGATATGAATCCTTGGGTCTGTGATAAAAATTTGAGAATGTTTCACAGAAGTTGTTGCGTCGAATGCTTAGAAGCCGGACCATATCTGAGGAAGAATCTAGGTTGCGAGAGGGATCGGATTGGGTTTACATGCAAAGTGTCAGGTCACTTTGTCGTCGGTTGGCCTTAAAACATTTTTACACTCAACATACACCATTACATCATACATATGGAAAAATTGGCATTTTCTTCATATCCATTTGCTATATTTAAGTAATAAAACCATTTCTAGGCATTTAAAATTTAGATAATATTAAATCAATTCAATAATTAGGAAAACTCCTAAAAACAACTTAGATGTAGTATATTACTTGTAAAAATATATTGAGGTATATAAGATAGAAATTGTATTTGATATAGATTACATTTTTTTACAAGTCATATAAGAAGAAGTTTACCGATTGTAATACTCGGCAAAAGTCATATGTGTTTGGCAAGGCAGAGCAGTTGTTGCATTCTGATTGGTTAGCTCAACCCTCCCATGGATCGCTATCTCGACCGCCGATTTCTCCCATATCCAATAGTGCGCATACCCTCTCGCTTCTCCCCCAATCCATGCTCTCTTCTCTCGACTTGCCCGACGACCACGACGGAAGCATTGACAGAACATTGACCACCATGTCAGCAAGCACACAAGCTCCCGACGGAAGCGCTGACAGGAAATCCCCACCCCCCTTACCGTCGCGGGCTATGGTCACCTCCCACGCACAGACTACGTCTACCTCCTCATGACTATGGCAACCCCCACCAACCCCACTACCGTCACCTTCCATGTGCCAATTGGCCACGTCTCCACCATCCTCTCGTGCAGCCCCTGCCTCGCCGCCGACCTACCCGCACCACCTCCAGCCTCATGCTACTGTGGCCTGGACAGGGTGGCGAGGTGCAATGCGGCGGCCAGGACATGTTTGCAGGAGGCGCGACCACTACTGAAGCTGTTTAGGGTGAGTCGATGGCGAACTGTTTTTTTTTTCTATTCACCAAGTTAGCCGTGTGTCGCTTGGGGTTGGGGACACTCGGCAAACATGTAGGATCATGTCAATCGCTATTTCCATTTGCCGGCCGTCGCGTGCCTTTATTTTGACGAATAACCGCTTCTGAAAGCCTTTTTGGAAGTTGGCGACGCCGTCAAGGCCTTTGCCAACTTGGCATACGACCCGATTCCAGTAGTGAGGATTCTATTGCTTCTTGCCTCTGCTTAATAAGAACATAAAATGATGAAGTTCCACTCAAAAAGATTATATGAGGTATATATGATCTGAAATTCTGAATTCCCCTATGTTTCCATCCAGCGAGATATATAACTAACCATAGTTAGACGTTTAGAGTCAGGAGACGCACGAAATAGCTGACAGACTCTCGCATATAGGAATAGGAATGGTCCTCTATATATATGTACTCCAGATGACATGCCTGGCCAGCTAGACTAGATACTACTCATAGTTGCCAGCCATGGCTATTGGTATTCCTCCTCTCAACAAATGGAGCAGCAAGCACCTTGTAGTCGCTGGTAGCACAGGAACACTGGTCGTCATCGCCATAGCGGCCGTCATCATCATCAGCCTAGCACCTCCGCAAGTCCTCTTCTCCATCCAGGATGCGAGGCTGCTAGACGGGCGGTACAAGGAGCAAAAATTCTACATCTTCAGCCTCTCAGCCAACAACACCAGCCGGCGCATGCAGGCGCACTACACCAACGTTGACGCCGTGATATGGATAGACCCCACTAAGTGGTATCCCGCCGAGGTGAACTTGAGCGGGTTCCAGTTCCAGCAGTACGTCCAGCCGCCACGGAATGTGACCAAGGTGCCCTGGCGCGCCCAGTGGGCGCAGTATGATAACCCGACGGAGGGCGGCGGCGGCAGCGCGGGGCACTGGCCCAACTGCACGGTGGTGGTGATGGCCAAGGTGTGGTTCAAGGTGGGGCTGGCCTGCACACGGCCGTACCACATCAGGGTGTCCTGCTTCCCCGTAAACTTCATCAACCAGAGTCAGACTCCCTATACCAACTGTACCTACTGACTGGTCTCCATATATAGCAGCTGGATCTGCATGGAAGCATCTCTCTACCACCTTGTAATTCTTGTGTGTGTTGTGTGCTATAAATCGACTTCATTCTTGATGGCTCGTGACGTTGTACTTCATATCTTCTCGATATTAATAATCAGCTGACCGATCAGCCTTCCAAACCTTTAAACATGCCAATCTAGCTAGAGCAATGCGGGTGTACTCTCATCTGACCGTTTTCTCTTCGGCGTCGTCTTATAATGCGAATTCCATCTCATACAGATGACAATCGTGCTCTTAGGTCCATTTTGTTTATTATATCCCTAGATCAACCGTGCCAATCTCCCCATGAAAATCACGGCTACAGATGTTGGGGATTTGGTCCAAGCCTTAGAAAGGAAAAGGTAGAAGAAGCATATTAATCAAAGAAAGATCAAGATGGATGGATGAAATTATCATGCCAGGATCGTATCTTAAAAGGTGGGTCCCCTCACCATCTTTGCTAAAGAAAAAGTAAATGGAAAGGAAAAGTGCACAAAATAAGTCCCAAATGACAAATCTTCCATGATTGTGGGGGCTAGTAGATTTCAATGACTACACACATGTGTGCACATGCTATATCAGCTGACAAGTAGTTACCTATACTTTTTTTTTAGAGAATAAGCTAAATAATTTTGATACTTTTTTTTATTCTGAAAGGTAGCGAAATTCCTTGTCGGGTAAGTTCCGACCCACACGAAAGGCGTAAAGATATGGGAATTGTCTCGGAGGAGCAATGCTACACGCACAGATAAATTTTTACGGGATTCACGGGGTGGTAGCTGGCAGGTTTTCATTGGATAGAAATAAGGTGAGGGGCCCACCCCACTGAAAATAGGGGAGGAAGATTAATTAGGAAAGGACCCGTAAGATCCCTGTAAAACCCCATGAGTTTAGAATTTTCGGTCTCGGAGGGAGGCTCGGTGAAATAGACATTCGTGTGTACTTGGCTAGGAACTTTGGACTAGGGTTATAAATATCCCAAGATTTGGTCCCTGATTTCTTGTGGTAAAGAGAAGTGCTCGCACTGGAAAAAACACGTTGGATAAATTAAGAAGCGTGTATCAAACAGATGCCATAATAACTTGTACTCCCTCCGTCCGGAAATACTTGTCATCAAAATGGATAAAAGGGGATGTATCTAGATGTATTTTAGTTCTAGATACATTTATTTTTATCAATTTTGATGACAAGTATTTTCGGACGGAGGGAGTACTATCCTACTAATGCAGATTCACGGGGATAATTCGGTCTTAGATGGTCTACTGATTTTGGAAAAGGGAAGTGTATGGACAGAAAGAAAAAGTAAGAACGATCATCATATAGCCATGCATATGTACTAGTACTGAACTAGCAATATCCTCGCCAGCCGAGCACATGCCTTGGAGCTTCCACCATATATATTAAACAAATATTTCCAAAGACCATCTTTGGCAAATAGAAAGTATATACATGGAAAAACAACAAAATGAGAAAGAAGATATGCTTCGAAAGCCGTGCCAAATTCGAGCTAGAGAGATTCTGATTTAAGCTTTGCAAAAAGAACAAAAAGAAAAGTTGATACTTATGAAATGATGTTGGTGCTTTAACTTTGTGTTACGTTTATCCAGTCAGGCAAGCAATTGGAGCTACAGAGATTCTGATTTGAGCTTTGCAGAAACAACAGAAAGCAAAATTGACACTGACAAAATTATCATGCCATTGTCAATGCTTTAACTTTGTGTTACGCTTATCCGGTAAGGTTTCGAGCTGGAGAGATTCTGATTTAAGCTTCGCAGAAAGAACAAAAAGAAAAGTTGGTACTGACAAAATGATCATGCCATTGTCGGTGCTGTAACTTATTGTTACGTTCAAATGGTTATGTTTATCTGGCCAGGTAAGCAATTCGAGGTAGAAAGATTCTGATTTAATCTTTGTAAAAGAAGCTAAAGCAAAGTTTTATGACGGAAATGATTATGCCATTGTCGGTGCTGTAACTTCGTGTTACATTCAAATGGTTATGTTTGTCCGGTCAGGTAAGCAATTCAAGCTAGAGAGATTCTGATTTAAGCTTTGTAAAAGAACATAATTAAAGCAAAGCTTTACTGATGAAATGATAACGCCATTGTCGGTGCTTTAACTTTGTGTACATTTATCCGGTCAGGTAAGCAATTCAAGCTAGTGAGATTCTGATTTAAGCTTTGTAAAAGAACATAAAGCAAAGTTTTACTGACGAAATGATCATGCCATTGTCGGTGCTTTAACTTTGTGTACATTTATCCGGTCAGGTAAGCAATTCAAGCTAGTGAGATTCTGATTTAAGCTTTGTAAAAGAACATAATTAAAGCAAAGCTTTACTGATGAAATGATAACGCCATTGTCGGTGCTTTAACTTTGTGTACATTTATCCGGTCAGGTAAGCAATTCCGTGTTCACACCTCATGGTCTGTGTATATATTTGCTATGCCAACTCAATCCATTCAAGGGAATTCAGTAGCCAGCTCTAGTAGCTTCGTGTGACTGAAGATGAAAGGCTTAGATTCATTTTGCAACAACACAGTCTACCCTTATGCGTATAACCTGACTTCCACCTACGCCAACCAGAAAAATGAGGGCACCATGGTGGCCACCTCAGTTCTCATGTTCATTCTTGCTGCGCTCTTCTTCAACCTCAACCTCTTCAGCCGCTTCTCCGACGTGAGCGCCATCCTCAACCCCAGCGTCCGTCTCTTCCTCTCCACCTCGCTTTCCCTCTTTCTCCCCGTCATGTCCTACCTCTTTTCCGAGACCAAGAACGAAGGTGCCACCATTGCTGCTAATAGCAGTACTAATAGCTCCAGTTACGGTCAGCTTGGTGAGGAGCTGTCGCTGCGAGCAAGGACCATCCTTATGTGGATGCTTCTTGTGGAGCTCCTCCGCAAGAAGGTGGAGGTGGTCCTGGTCAACGTGGGCATGCAGGTGTACTCAGGCACCATCGATCGCTTTGCCCGCATCATTTGGCTGGGCTACCTCGTCTTCTACAACGTCAAAAGTGCAGGCAAGAAGGCAATCTACGGCACCTTATGGGTCCTTGCTGCTGCCAAGCTCCTGCAGCGGGTCGTCGTCAACGAGCTCTTCAAGCGTTCCTTCGCCTATGGCAGGAACGCCCAGCTGCTAAACTCGTACATGGCCCAGATCATGCAACAACAGCAAGAGCAGGCCGGGAATGTCCAGGAGCTGGGGCCGGAGATGCTGAAGATGTGCAAGTACACTGTGATGGGAGAAGACAACTTGGGGAAGGAAGCAGGACCCCATGGCTACCAAGTCGAGCTGAAGAAGACAACTACCGCAGACACCGCCGGCACTGGCTCCACCATTGTCACGGTTGGTGACATTTGGAAGCTCGCAGCCAGCGAGGAGGACGGTCTGCTCCAGAAAGACCCAAGACTCAGAAGGCTCTGCCTCTCCTTTGCTCTCTACAAGCTGCTGCGCCGTAGGTTTGAGGACATCCCCATCACCAGCGAGGAGACCCGCAATTGTCGGGACCTCATCTTCAAAGGTTTGTACCAGGAGAAGGTGCCTAAGGATGAGGATGAGCAAGATGCGGAAGTTGCACTGCTCCAAGTCTTCAACGACGAGATCCAATTCATCTGCGAGTACTACCACTCCGTTCTACCGGTCGTGTTCTCCAACCCTTTCTTCTTCCTAGCCAACTACATCTTGTTTCCAATTGTAGTTTGGGCCTTCTGCTTCTTGACTTTCATTGCCTGTGGCAATGGGAACGTGCCCTATGCCTACCATAGCATCACGAGTGACAACTACATCATATATACCGGTGCACCAACACTGGTCAAATGCCTCCTGAAAAGCATCACCCATTCACCGGAGGTGCTATTCGCCAGTGTCGACCTAGGCACGACCACTCTGCTTATACTCACCTTCCTCTACGAGGAAGTCTGGGAGTTCCTCGTCTTCATCCTATCCAACTGGCTCATTGTGTCGCTACTCTGTGAGTACACTGCCAAGCGCCCCTGTCGTGAGAGTAGAATCGTAAGTGGGCTCATGCGCCGCATCCTATGGGCGCGAAGTAAGCTAAGCCACCCTAACCTCTGCTTCAAGCAATTCTCCGTGCTAGGGTTCTGCCCACTGTCATCGCTTTCCTCCTTCACAATGCCTACCAAGGCAGTGCCCAAGGAAGTAAAGAAGTCCATCGTGGAATATGTGGTGGCTCACATGGATGACTATGACATTGATGGCCACGCTGACCCCCTCAATAGTGGCTGGTCAACACTGCAGTTGAACAAGCACAGGGCATACCAACCCCTGCTCTCGTCGGTGTGTGAGAGCAAGAGCATCGCCGATTTCATCCTCACCTGCCACATTGCCACTGGCCTCTTGGAGATGACGTATTCGCAGAAGGAGAAAGAGATGGGGCATCATCGTAAGGTGGCAACGACACTGTCCAAGTACTGCGCTTACTTGGTGGGCTTTTCCCCAGAGCTGCTCCCTGAAGACAAGGATGGGACAGAGCATGCTTACAAGGACATGAAGAAGGAGTTGAAGAAGGAGCTTGGTGGGTGTTGGTGGTACCACCTATCACTGCGAGGAACCAGGTACAAGAGGCTGATAGAGATCGGCGACTCACAGCAACATGCGGTGACGGTGGTGCAGAAGGGGGGCAAGTTGGGTAAGGCTTTGATTGAGAAGGCCAAAGAAAATGACACGGGTGAGTTTGTGTGGGAGCTTCTGGCTGACCTATGGACGGAGCTCATGTTGTACATTGCACCGTCCGGCGGCGAGTTGCACGTGAAGGCCCACAAGGAGTCACTCGCGCATGGCGGCGAGTTCATCACCGTGCTATGGGCACTATGCACACATACTGGCATAACCAGGCTAGCCCTTGCACCCAGGGAGTCAGCACAACGTTCATTTGAACCATAGAGCGTTGGTGTCTTGTGCGCGCCCATTTTCAAGGATAGCTTGGCATGCTTCTATGCAGCTGTGTGCTGCTTCATCCCATCCCTTGATGCTTTTTGGTGTGGTGGCTTGCTTGTTTCCATTACATTGTTTGATTTTGAATACTTCTGCATGGTGTATTTGGATTTGTTCTTGCCTTTCCAAAAGCATGTCAGTGGTGTTTGGGCCACTGCTTATATTAGGAGGACACATGAATCTACTTTGGTGAAAATATGTTAGGAACTAAGATCGTAATATTTGTGTGGATATCATCAACTAAAGTTCTAAAAGGATAATTATATTCTTGTGTACATCAGGTGATGTGAAATGAATGATAGAGGGTACTGTTTTACCCATAGTTTTAAATAGCCAACTATAGCCCCGCTATAGCCCGCTATAACCTTTTCAGCAGGGTGCCGCTAAATGGTCTCATGTACAAATAGCCCACTATAGCTCCACTATAGCTGATTTGGAGGTCCGCCGCTATTTAAACCATTGGTTTTACCCGGAGCTGTTTAATTATTACTTCACTTTAGCTAAAGAATTAAATGCTAAAATGTAAGCAACGGAAGTGAAAAAAACATGGTACCTACTCCGTGTCTCCAGCTTTCTTGAAGAGCTTCAACATCCAATTGATGGAGGCATGGGATCCTCTCTTGCGCAGTCAACTGTCCTACCTTCCTGCACATGTTGCTAACAAAAGAATGATGCGAAAGCGATATCCAAATGCATATCTAAAACTAGTACACCACTGCTTCCCCTGAGGGTATTTAATTTGGACAATTTCTTCCCCGGACAGTTCTCATTTGCTCTAGACCATGAGATCTCTCTCAAGGACATCCAGTCTGCTGACATCACCACACTATTCTTCCTTCCTTTGTTAGAACAGTATTATGAGGACAATTCTGTCTAATTTACTTGCTGCCATCCCTGCAGGTTGGAAGTTCTGAGAATGAACATGATCTTGTCCTTGTGTATTAAACTCAGGCAGATATTCCTCTGCTAGCTATTATAAATTCTTATTTGGAGCACGAGAGGTGGATGCTATTTTTCCATAGCTTTGGAAGAGCAAGTGGTTGAGCAAGTAAAAAAGTGTCTGCATGGCTGTTGTTGATGGATCACCTAAATACTAGGGACATAATGTTGAGAAGACATTGGCATTTGGAGTCTGGACCTAATTGTGTACTCTGCTCTCAAACACTCTAGAAACAAGAGAAGTTTGTTTTCTCAATGTCCTTTTGTTGCTGCCTGCTAGAATTTTGCTAAGATCACTTGGGTATCCTCTGATTCTATTGCTCACACTTTTTAACCAAACAAAGGATGCCTTCCTTGGGCCCCGCTTTGTGGTCTCATGTGCTTCGAATATATGGAAAGAGAGAAATGAGCTAATCTCCCAACAAAAGAGACCAAGATTTTCAAGTTGGAAGGCTGCCTTCTTATCTGATTTGAAGCTCACCTTCCACCGTGTTAAGAACTCCAAATAACAACAATTCAAATCTTGGTGTGACACTTGTTATTTCTAGGGGTCCTCTTCTTTTTTGCTTTTCCCTCTTAGCATCTCACTAAGAGTTTTTGTGCGTTTATGTAACTTGTTTAACCCTCCTGGGTTGTCTTTTATTTAATAGTGTAAAACTATACCATGGGGCTTTCCACCACAGTTCCTGATCAGTAAAGGAAAATTGACTGAATGATGGGATGAGATCCCTCTTTTTTCGGAACAATGTCTTGAAGGTGACAAAAGTATACTAATTTAATGCTAAGTACCTAAGGCTTTTTGCACTTCTGCAAAAAAAAAAAATCCTTTGGCGGAAAGATCAAAGCAACAATCCCTACTAAAGAAATACCAACTACAATGATGTCATGTGAACAAACTTCAGCAAATCTTAAGATTAACACAACATGCATGCACCAAAACTTCAAAAAAAGCTCAGATCAGCAAGGGCACACTTTTAATGGACATAGAATGAAACCCATAGCAACCTGCGTGCATGGTTCTTTGAACATGAACAAACAGCATTTCGAAGCACGGTTGAATGCAAGATTAATGGCATTACTGTTCCGGTGGCACACTATGTTGTTCAGGCAACAATTTGATCTTCAATTAATTTCTTGGTATTTTCCTTGTGCTTGGGAAGGCATAGCCTACATGCAAGGCAAATATACAAAACTGAAGTATAATCTTGTACAATAAATGTATATGTCAATAATGCATATGCAAAAGAGCATACTACATGCAAATCTTTTGCTCTATTCGATACCTCTCACGAGGTGATCAAGCCACATCTTCTTTTTACAGAAAAAATGATATACAATACTTTTCAAAATATATAGGTACATATTTGCTAACCATATCTCGAATTTGGAAGCAATTGAACAAACGGCACTGGAAAATAGCATGCACATGAGGAACTGAAAACTGTACCTGTTGTGCCCCTGGATTGAAACAAAGATGAACCTATAGAGATCAAATACAAGAATTCATTCAGCAAAAAGAATATAAGATCCAATTCGTGAAAATTAACATCTACTATACGGTATATGAAATTGCTCAACTGACAATGATATCCTCTTCCAGATACAGCATATTTTGACAAAATTACAATAACTGGCACGTAATAAGAATATATTCTTCCTTTCCTGTGCAAATTTACTAATTTAGAAGGTCATACCGTCAAGCTCCTTTTCATGTCAAACATGCATAAGAGGTTAAAATGCACCAAACATCACAAACATGACCTTACAATTGACTTGAACGATTTAGCTGACAGCAAAATGGCTCATGCAAATCAAGCAAATATGCGAGATGCAAGCTTTGTTTATCATCCAGCACGGAAGAGCAGTTGTGCTTAATACCCAGGAGAAATGGAGGGGACACCATCGGTGGAAAAGCCTCTTTAATTTTCAGTTCAGAACCGTACAAATTCCATACATGACCAAGCTTTCTGACCTTCTAAACTTTGCACACTTACAAAACTAAGAAGTGTAGCTGACCACAATTTCGCTGCAACAAATTCTAGCAGAAATTTTAGGCAAAAAGGAAGGCTAGCAGAATTTATCACGGCAAGCTGAACCTAAAAGACAAGCAATACATATGAACCTTAAACACCAGCTTAGTCCTAAATCGCGTGAAAAAAGTTACATTACTCATTCAACCGGCCCTCTCGCTGCATCAATTTTGCACTGTCCAGACCATGGTCCTTAGTACCATGTATGCATCCTAGAAGTGCAAAAACAAAGCAGAGGTAATCAGGTCAAGATTTTTACTATCCTTTCCTAGATAACAGAATACAGTTTGAGTAAGGCTTACTAAAATAAGAGTCAGTATAAGTACAATAACGGGAACAGCGTCAGGTGGTAGTCAGATATGAATCATCCGGTGGGATTCATCCACAGTAACATCCATCCAGCCCATTCTGCAAAAGGAGTCTATGAGAGTCCAATGGCAGTTTGTATGACGACATAAAAGAAAAATTCAACCGGGTGCCTGGGACGAGGAACTCCCTGCTTCAAACTGATTTTCGGCTAAACGAGGACTCTTCTTTCAGTCAGGTATGCACAACCATCTGGTGGAAATTACCCATAGCGTCAGTCATCATGCAAAAGGGTGGCAGCTACCGCAGTTGAATGGCCGGATGGCCAATGCTATGGACAAATTCAACCAGAGGACTGGCTCCCTGATTCTGCGTGCCTTACTCCGCGGTTGACCAAGGAAACGGCGCGCGGCCGTCCAAAGCGCGCTCTGGCATCGGACCGGGCTGGCTCGGCCATCCGTCGAACAGGTGTTGCGCGCGCGCCGGGAAGGGCGTCCCGGAGGGCGAGCACGCACTCCACGGCGGAGGGGCCGTCGCGGAGCGGGAGGACGAACCGAATTAGCCCCGCTGCCCCACTTATTTGTAGCCGCCGGCAGCCATAGATGCGCGCAGGGCGCCGCCGCCCTCCTCCGTCGTGCCGTGGAACTCCCTCGCATCAGTTTTTTTTTTTTTTTTTGAGTGGCCCCTCGCGTCAGATTGATTAGGGTTAGTCTTAGATGATCGAAGTGAAAGGGAGAAAAGAATGGGCCGGGCCGGGCCCGCAGGAGGTTAAAGCTTAACACGGCCTTAGTAACTAATTAACGAGCACTTCTTCAAGAGCCTCGCAACGATCAGCGTTACTTGGCGCTCTCAGCCATTTGCCATGTGTCGCGCTCTGGGCACTTCCTTCGGATTTTGTTTTTTTATTTTTTCGCAAGCGTTTTCGGCTTTTTAAACGGTTTTTTTGGTTTCTTTTTACATTTTGTTTTTCTACCGGTCTTCCCTAGCTTTTCGACCAAAACATTTTTTCAGAAAAAAATATTATTTTGCGAAAAAATGCATTTTTTTTCGCGAGAGTCACGATTTTGTTTTCGCGAGAGACATGGTTGTGCTTTCGCGAGAGGCACGGGCGTGCCTCTTGAAAACGGAAAAAAAAAGTATTTTTTGTTTTTTTCTTTCGTGAGAGGCACGGTTTTGCTTCCGTGAGAGGCATGTGTTGTGCTTTCGCGAGAGGCACGGCTTTGCTTCCGCGAGAGGCACATTTGTGCTTTCGCGAGAGGCACGGGCGTGCCTCTTTTGGAAAGGGAAAAACGCGTTTTTTCTTTTTTTTTCTTTCGCGAGAGGCACGGTTTTGCTTCCGCGAGAGGCACGGTTGTGCTTTCGTGAGAGGCACGAGCGTGCCTCTTTCGGAAAGGGAAAAAACGTGTTTTCTGGGTTTTTTTTCTTTCGTGAGAGGCACGGTTTTGCTTCCGCGAGAGGCACGGTTGTGCTTTCGCGAGAGGCACGGGCGTGCCTTTTTCGAAAAGGAAAAAAACATGTTTTCTGTTTTTTTTATTTCACAAGATGCACGGTTTTGCTTCCCGAGAGGCACGGTTGCGACAAGTGACGCGCATGCAGCCTGGGGAAGTTGGAGTGATCTCCGCAAGGAGTACTCCTTAACTAGTGATTTTGGCCTTAGTAGCTCCGAGCCGTTTCTTGAAAATAAAAATAAAAAATGACCATGGATAGCAGTTAATTAGTACTCTCTCCGTCCCATAATGTAAAATATTTTTTAATGTAAGACGGAGTAGTATTGTTTTTCCAAAGTGCTAAGAGCACCTTCGACGCGGATCACCTACAAGTCTCCCCCCTCATAATCTTGCTAAGTTTGGAATTAAGAATTTTTGGAGTTCTTGACTCATAGTCTTGCTAAGTTTTGCACTATCGCTAGACCTGTAATGTATCCCTACAAACATTGATCAATAAAAGCTTAGCAAAGTTCTAAAAAAAATCTTCAATGCGGATCACCAAAATGTGGAAGCACCTAAACAAATGGGTACCTCCTGCGAAGGGATCACAGTGGAGGCGTGGGACGGGCAGAGGTGCGCCCAGCTGACGCCACGTCTTTTCGGGGTTTATTTCCGGGTTATTTTGGAATTAGCTTGGTTTTCCTAGGGTTCTATGAAAAAATGTTTTTCTCGTGTGAAAAAATATAATTGTGGTTCTCGAAACTAAAAAGCACAATTATGCTCCATGGAAAAAGCACATTTGTGCCTCCCGAAAAGTGAATAGCACAGTTGTGCTTTTGTGTTTCTCGAAAAGTGAAAATCACAAGTTGTGCTTCAATCGTGCTTTCTAGAAAAGTGAAAAGGCACATGCGTGCTTCCCCCCAAAAAATGAAAAGCACATATGTGGTTCTGATTTCCCCTTTTTTTCGTTGTTTTCTTGATTTTTTTTCTGTTTTTTTTTCTTATTTTTGTTATAGTAGACAGTCGGAAAGTCGTCGTTCTAAAGCGACATGGCACTAGCGCATCAGAATAATAACCATCACCGATGAAGAGAAGCATACATAGGAAGGATCCAATGTATGGACACTCGAAAAAAGATCTTGGGTCCAAACGGATCCACCTAAGACAAACACCGACCGAATCTCGCGAGATCCGGTGGATACACATCTCCACATGACCTCCGACGAATCTAGACACACTACTAGGAGAAGGACTAACTGGGAAGACCTTTATTTCATCTTTAGGGAACCGTTGCTGCATCGACTTCCTGGGTAGGACACAAACCGTTACCAAACTAAAAAGAACACCTAAAAACAGAGCCTTCCCGTTCGGCATGGGCCAGGATCCACCATGCCTCCATGGCCCTAAGGCCATAGGAGAAAAGGAAGATCGACCGCGACGCCGACATAAGGAAGGAAGCCCTATCTCATGTGCATCTCGCGGGTCACGAGCGAGGGGGGACAGCCGGTGGCTTGCTCGTGTCTTCAAGAATGAATTGGGTCAACCAGACTTCATGGAACTGATTGTGTCAGTAACATTAGTGATTTTGGGTACAAGGAAAGATTACATCTTGAGGGGAAAGGACCCTAGTTTTTTTTGTGTATGGTTGTTGACATAGATTTAAAGAGCAACTCAAATTATTAACCCACAAATCTACCAGAAAAGATTGTGTACATAACTAAAGGTGGGTAGACTCCTTCATTTAACTTCAACTTTCTTTTAAATTGGTACTCTACAAAAAGGAAAACATAAATACATGCAGTAGAGTCCTATTGTTTCCCAACAACTCCTACTCTGGGTCGAAAGAAGGGCAAATGGCACGCGGTTCGCTTTGACACATTTTTTTTAAAGAAAGACGACGCTCCGTCTGGACAAGCGGGTCAAACAGGAAAAGACCCAGTAAACCAAGCAACATGGTAAACCAAAAACAAAAATCGATAGCCCAAAAAAGGCCAGTTGGACGCTGAGGTACACGTCGGGTTGGATTGAGTCTGAGGGGAGAAAACATGTTTTTCCACCAAATGAAAATCATTTAGCCACGAGTTAGGATTATTTTTTAAAACGGTATTCTTTTATCCACTCGTTAATTCAACAACTCTTTCAAACGGTTTTCTCAATTTGCATACGGAATGCATGGAACTTTACTATAGGTAAACTGCATGAACAAGTGAAAATTAGTATGTGCTGTTTCGACGAGTGAAATTTTAGTACTCCCTCCATTCCCTTATACAAGACCACAAACTCGAATTACAAGTACCAAGGTAAAATTTAGTAACTGCTTTGCAAGCCAACTTTTCTTTTCATTAATACGCTCGCATGCATGCAAGGAATGGGAATGAAGTAGTATAGTGTCATTATGACTACATGCATGCAAGTATTAAACAAGTTGCTAGTACAAGGAAACACCATTAGTTTTTACCTCGTTTACTGTTGGTGGCCTTGTATAAATGCAAAATCCATTTTTCATAGTGGCCTTGTATAAGGGAATGGAGGGAGTATGTAAATTAAAATTATATCAACGCAAGTGACAAGGCCATGCAACTAAAAAACAAGAACAAGTGACATTATTATGTAAGTTGTAGCAACAATGTTTTGACAAATGGCATTATTAGTATGTCAATTAAAATTATATCCACACATGTGACAAGGCCAAGGGAATGAAACTAAAAAAGGCAAAGGGAAATGAAAATAAAAAAGGCCAAGGGAAATGAAAATTTAAAACCATAAGAATGCACCAGTTGGGAATCAAACCTGGGTCTTTACCGTGGCAGGGTACTATTTGAAGGAAATATGCCCTAGAGGCAATAATAAAGTTATTATTTATTTCCTTATATCATGATAAATGTTTATTATTCATGCTAGAATTGTATTAACCGGAAACATAATACATGTGTGAATACATAGACAAACAGATAGTCACTAGTATGCCTCTACTAGACTAGCTCATTAATCGAAAATGGTTATGTTTCCTAACCATAGACATGTGTTGTCATTTGATTAATGAGATCACACCATTAGGAGAATGATGTGATTGACATGACCCATTCCGTTAGCTTAGCACTTGATCGTTTAGTATATTGCTATTGCTTTCTTCATGACCTATACATGTTCCTGTAACTATGAGATTATGCAACTCCGCCATCGGAGGAACACTTTGGTACTACCAAACGTCACAACGTAACTGGGTGATTATAAAGGAGTACTACAGGTGTCTCCAAAGGTACTTGTTGGGTTGGCGATTTGAGATTAGGTTTTGTCACTCCGATTGTCGGAGAGGTATCTCTGGCCTTCTCGGTAATACACATCACATAAGCCTTGCAAGCATTACAACTAAATGAGTTAGTTGTGAGATGATGTATTACGGAACGAGTAAAGAGACTTACCGGTAATGAGATTGAACTAGGTATTGGATACCGACGATCGAATCTCGGGTAAGTAACATACCGATGACAAAAGGAACAACGTATGTCGTTATGCGGTTTGACCGATAAAGATCTTCGTAGAATATGTAGGAACCAATATGGGCATTCAGGTTCCGCTATTGGTTATTGACCGAGAATGGTTCTAGGTCATGTCTACATAGTTCTCGAACCCGTAGGGTCCGCACGCTTAACGTTTCGATGACAGTTCATTATGAGTTTATAAGTTTTGATGTACCAAGGTTGTTCGAGTCCCGGATGTGATCAAGGACATGACGAGGAGTCTCAAATGGTCGAGACATAAAATTGATATATTGGAAGCCTATGTTTGGACTTGGAAAGGTTCGGATGAAAACAGGACGTTATCGAACACACGGGGTTACGGAACCCCGGGGTCAATGGGCCTTGATGGGCCATAAGAGAGAAGAGGAAGGGCCGGCCAAGGCAGGCGCCGCCCCTCCCCTCTAGTCCGAATAGGACAGGAGAGGCGGCGCCCCTCCCTCTTCCCCTCCCCAAGTCCTAGTCCAACTAGGAGAGGGGGAGTCCTACTCCGTGGGAGTAGGACTCCTCGGCGCCCCCCCTAGGGCTGGCCGCACCTCCCCTTGCTCCTTTATATCACGGGGCAGGGGGCACCCCATAACACACAAGTTGATCTACGTGATCGTTCTTAGCCGTGTCGGTGCCCCCTCCACCATATTCCACTTCGGTCATATCGTCATGAGCTTAGGCGAAGCCCTTCGCCGTGAAGTCATATCGTCATGAGCTTAGGCGAAGCCCTGCGCCGGTGGAGCATCATCATTGTCACCACGCCGTCGTCTTGACGGAACTCATCCCGACGCTTTGCTGGATCGGAGCCGGGGATCGCCATCGAGCTGAACGTGTGCAGAACTCGGAGGTGCCGTCGTTCGGTACTTGGATCGGTCGGATCGTGAAGACGTCGACTACATCAACCGCGTTGTTATAACGCTTCGCTTCGGTCTCACGAGGGTACGTGGACAGACACTCTCCCCTCTCGTTGCTATGCCATCACCATGGTCTTGCGTGTGCGTGGGAAATTTTTTGAAATTACTACGTTCCCCAACAGTGGCATCCGAGCCTGGTTTTATGCGTTGATGTCATATGCACGAGTAGAACACAAGTGAGTTGTGGGCGATATAAATCATACTGCTTACCAGCATGTCATACTTTGGTTGGCGGTATTGTGAGATGAAGCGGCCGGACCGACATTACGCCAGACGCTTACGCGAGACTGGTTTCACCGCTTGAGCACTAGTTGCTTAAAGGTGACCGGCGGTGTCTGTTTCTCTCACTTTAGTTGAACCGAATGTGGCTACGCCCGGTCCTTGCGAAGGTTAAAACAGCACCAACTTGACAAAACTATCGTTGTGGTTTTGATGCGTAGGTAAGAACGGTTCTTGCTCAGCCCGTAGCAGCCACGTAAAACTTGCAACAACAAAGTAGAGGACGTCTAACTTGTTTTTGCAGGGCATGTTGTGATGTGATGTGGTCAAGACGTGATGCTATATTTTATTGTATGAGATGATCATGTTTTGTAACCGAGTTATCGGCAACTGGCAGGAGCCATATGGTTGTCGCTTTATTGTATGAAATGCAAAAGCCATGTAATTGCTTTATTTTATCACTAAGCAGTAGCGATAGTCATAGAAGCAATAGTTGGCGAGACGACAACGATGCTACGATGGAGATCAAGGTGTCGCGCCGGTGACGATGGTGATCATGACGGTGCTTCGGCGATGGAGATCACAAGCACAAGATGATGATGACCATATCATATCACTTATATTGATTGCATGTGATGTTTATCCTTTTTGCATCTTATCTTGCTTTGATTGACGGTAGCATTATAAGATGATCTCTCACTAAAATTATCAAGAAGTGTTCTCCCGAGTATGCACCGCTATGAAAGTTACGTGCTGAGACACCACGTGATGATCGGGTGTGATAGGCTCTACGTTCAAATACAACGGTGCAAAACAGTTGCACACGCAGAATACTCAGGTTAAACTTGACGAGCCTAGCATATAACAGATATGGCCTCGGAACACGGAGACCGAAAGGTCGAACGTGAATCATATAGTAGATATGATCAACATAGTGATGTTCACCATTGAAACTACTCCATCTCACGTGATGATCGGACATGGTTTAGTTGATTTGGATCACGTAAGCACTTAGATGACTAGAGAGATGTCTGTCTAAGTGGGAGTTTTTAATATGATTAATTAAACTTAAATTTATCATGAACTTAGTACCTGATAGTAATTTTGCTTGTCTATGTTTACTGTAGATAGATGGCTCGTGCTGTTGTTCCGTTGAATTTTAATGCGTTCCTTGAGAAAGCAAAGTTGAAAGATGATGGTAGCAATTACACGGACTGGGTCCGTAACTTGAGGATTATCCTCATTGCTGCACGTAAGAATTACGTCCCGAAGCACCGCTGGGTGCCGAACCTGCTTGCAGAGCAACGCCGAAGTTGTGAACGTCTGGCGAGCAAAGCTGATGACTACTCTATAGTTCAGTGTGCCATGCTTTACGGCTTAGAACCGGGTCTTCAACGACGTTTTGAACGTCATGGAGCATATGAGATGTTCCAGGAGTTGAAGTTAATATTTCAAGCAAATGCCCGGATTGAGAGATATGAAGTCTCCAATAAGTTCTATAGCTGAAAGATGGAGGAGAATAGTTCTGTCAGTGAACATATACTCAAAATGTCTGGGCATAATAATCACTTGATTCAACTGGGAGTTACTCTTCCGGATGATAGTGTCATTGACAGAATTCTTCAATCACTGCCACCAAGCTACAAGAGCTTCGTGATGAACTATAATATGCAAGGGATGACCAAAACAATTCCCGAGCTCTTCGCAATGCTAAAAGCATGGAGGTAGAAATCAAGAAAGAGCATCAAGTGTTGATGGTCAACAAGACCACTAGTTTCAAGAAAAGGGCAAAGGAAAGAAGAAGGAACTTCAAAAGAACAGCAAGAAAGTTGCTGCTCAAGAGAAGAAACCCAAGTCTGGACCTAAGCACTGGCCCGAGTGTTTTTACTGCAAGCAAACCGACACCTTTGAAGCGGAACTGCCCCAAGTATTTGGCGGATAAGAAGGATGGCAAGGTGATCAAAGGTATATGTGATATACATGTTATTGATGTGTACCTTACTAATACTCGCAGAGTACCGGTATTTGATACTGGTTCTGTTGCTAATATTTGCAACTCAAACAGAACTACGGATTGCGAAGATTGGCTAAGGACGAGGTGACGATGCGCGTGGGAAATGGTTCCAAAGTCGATGTGATCGTGGTCGGCACGCTACCTCTACATCTACCGTCGGGATTAGTTTTAGACCTAAATAATTGTTATTTGGTGCCAGCGTTAAGCATGAACATTATATCTGGATCTTGTTTGATGCGAGACGGTTATTCATTTAAGACAGAGAATAATGGTTGTTCTATTTATATGAATAATATCTTTTATGGTCATGCACCCTTGAAGAATGGTCTATTTTTATTGAATCTCGATAGTAGTAATACACATATTCATAGTGTTGAAACCAAAAGATGCAGAGTTGATAATGATAATGCAACTTATTTGTGTTGGGGAACGTAGTAATTTCAAAAAATTTCCTACGAACACGCAAGACCATGGTGATGGCATAGCAACAAGAGGGGAGAGTGTCCGTCCACGTACCCTCGTGAGACCGAAGCGAAGCGTTATATCAACGCTGTTGATGTAATCGTCGTCTTCACGATCCGACCGATCCAAGCACCGTTACTCCGCACCTCCGAGTTCTTGGCACACGCTTCAGCTCGATGACGATCCCGGGCTCCGATCCAGCAAAGCGTCGGGAGGAGTTCCGTCGACGACGGCGTGGTGACGATCTTGATGTTCTACCGTCGCAGGGCTTCGCCTAAGCACCGCTACAATATGACCGAGGTGGAATATGGTGGAGGGGCACCGCACACGGCTAAGGAACGATCACGAAGATCAACTTGTGTGTCCATGGGGTGCCCCTGCCCCGTATATAAAGGAGGGAGGGAGGAGGAGGCCGCCCTCTACTATGGCGCGCCATGGGGAGTCCTACTCCCACCGAGTATCGATTCCCCTTTCCTAGTCCAACTAGGAACCCTTCCATGTATTAGGAGTAGGAGAGAAGGAAAGGAAAGGAAAAGGAGAAGGAAGGAAGGCGCCTCCCTAGTCCAATTCGGACTAGTCCAAGGGGAGGCGGCGGCCACCCTTTGGCCCTTTTTCTCCTTTCCCGTATGGCCCATTAAGGCCCAATACGAATTCCCGTAACTCTCCGGTACTCCGAAAAATACCCGAATCACTCGGAACCTTTCCGAACTCCGAATATAGTCGTCCAATATATCGATCTTTACGTCTCGACCATTTCGAGACTCCTCGTCATGTCCCCGATCTCATCCGGGACTCGAACTCCTTCGGTACATCAAAACTCATAAACTCATAATAAAACTGTCATCGAAACCTTAAGCGTGCGGACCCTACGGGTTCGAGAACTATGTAGACATGACCTAGAACTATTCTTGGTCAATAACCAATAGCGGAACCTGGATGCCCATATTGGCTCCTACATATTCTACTGAAGATCTTTATCGGTCAAACCGCATAACAACATACTTTGTTCCCTTTGTCATCGGTATGTTACTTGCCCGAGATTCGATCGTCGGTATCCAATACCTAGTTCAATCTCGTCACCGGCAAGTCTCTTTACTCGTTCCGTAATACATCATCTCGCAACTAACTCATTAGTTGCAATGCTTGCAAGGCTTAAGTGATGTGCATTACCGAGAGGGCCCAGAGATACCTCTCCGACATTCGGAGTGACAAATCCTAATCTCGAAATACGCCAACCCAACATCTGCCTTTGGAGACACCTGTAGTACTCACCCAGTTACGTTGTGACGTTTGGTAGTACCCAAAGTGTTCCTCCGGTAAACGGGAGTTGCGTAATCTCATAGTCATAGGAACATGTATAAGTCATGAAGAAAGCAATAGCAACATACTAAACGATCAAGTGCTAGGCTAACGGAATGGGTCATGTCAATCAGATCATTCTCCTAATGATGTGATCCCGTTAATCAAATGACAACTCATGTCTATGGTTAGGAAACATAACCATCTTCGATTAACGAGCTAGTCAAGTAGAGGCATACTAGTGACTATATGTTTGTCTATGTATTCACACATGTATTATGTTTCCGTTAATACAATTCTAGCATGAATAATAAACATTTATCATGATATAAGGAAATAAATAATAACTTTATTATTGCCTCTAGGGCATATTTCCTTCAGTCTCCCACTTGCACTAGAGTCAATAATCTAGTTCACATCGCCATGTGATTTAACATCAATAGTTCACATCTATATGTGGTTAACACCCATAGTTCACATCGACATGTGACCAACACCCAAAGGGTTTACTAGAGTCAGTAATCTAGTTCACATCGCCATGTGATTAACACCCAAAGAGTACTAAGGTGTGATCATGTTTTGCTTGTGAGATAATTTTAGTCAACGGGTCTGTCACATTCAGAGCCGTAAGTATTTTGCAAATTTCTATGTCTACAATGCTCTGCACGGAGCTACTCTAGCTAATTGCTCCCACTTTCAATATGTATCCAGATTGAGACTCAGAGTCATCTAGATTTAGTGTTAAAACTTGCATCGACGTAACCCTTTACGACGAACCCTTTTTCACTTCCATAATCGAGAAACATATCCTTATTCTACTAAGGATAATTTTGACCGCTGTCCATTGATATACTCCTAGATCACTATTGCACTCCCTTGCCAAGCTTAGTGGTAGGGTATGCAATAGATCTGATACACAGCATGACATACTTTATAGAACCTATGGCTGATGCATAGGGAATGACTTTCATTCTCTTTCTATCTTCTGCCGTGGTCGGGTTTTGAGTCTTACTCAATCTCACACCTTGCAACACAGGCAAGAACTCTTTCTTTGACTGTTCCATTTTGAACTACTTCAAAATCTTGTCAAGGTATGTATTCATTGAAAAAACTTATCAAGCGTTTTGATCTATCTCTATAGATCTTGATGCTCAATATGCAAGCAGCTTCACCGAGGTCTTTCTTTTGAAAAACTCCTTTCAAACACTCCTTTATGATTTGCAGAATAATTCTACATTATTTCCAATCTACAATATGTCATTCACATATGCTTATCGAAATGCTGTAGTGCTCCCACTCACTTTCTTGTAAATACAGGCATTTCCAAAAGTCTCAGATAAAACCATATGCTTTGATCAACACATCAAAGCGTATATTCCAACTCCGAGATGCTTGCACCAGTCCATTGATGGATCGCTGGAGCTTGCACATTTTGTTAGCACCTTTAGGATTGACAAAACCTTCTGGTTGCATCATATACAACTCTTCTTTAAGAAAACCATTAAGGAATGCAGTTTTGACATCCATTTGCCAGATTTCATAAAATGTGGCAATTGCTAACATGATTCGGACAGACTTTTAAGCATCGATACGAGTGAGAAAATCTCATTGTATTCAACATCTTGAACTTTGTCAAAAACCTTTTTCAACAAGTCTAGCTTTGTAGATAGTAACACTACTATCAGCATCTGTCTTCCTCTTGAAGATCCATTTATATAATATGACTTGCCGATCATCGGGCAACTCCATCAAAGTCCATACTTTGTTCTCATACATGGATCCCATCTCAGATTTCATGGCCTCAAGCCATTTTATGGAATCTGGGCTCATCATCGCTTCCTCATAGTTCGTAGGTTCATCATGGTCTAGTAACATGACTTACGAACATGATTACCGTACCACTCTGTGCGGATCTTACTCGGAAGACGACGAGGTTTGGTAGCAACTTGATCTGAAGTTTCATGATCATCATCATTAACTTCCTCACTAATTGGTGTAGGAATCATCGGAACTGATTCTGTGATGAACTACTTTCCAATAAGGGAGAAGGTACAATTACCTCATCAAGTTCTACTTTCCTCCCACTCACTTCTTTCGAGAGAAACTTCTTCTCTAGAAAGGATCCATCTTAGCAACAAATATCTTGCTTTCGGATCTGTGATAGAAGGTGTACCCAATAGTTACCTTTGGGTATTCTATGAAGACGCATTTCTCCGATTTGGGTTCGAGCTTATCAGGTGAAAACTTTTCACATAAGCATCACAACTCAAACTTTAAGAAACGACAGCTTAGGTTTACTGCTAAACCATAGTTCATACGGTGTCATCTCAACGGATTTAGATGGTGCCCTATTAAACGTGAATGCAGCTGTCTCTAATGCATAACCCCAAAACGATAGTGGTAAATCGGTAAGATACATCATAGATCGCACCATATCAAAATAAAGTACGGTTACGACGTTCGGACACACCATAACGTTGTGGTGTTCCAGGTGGCGTGAGCTGTGAAACTATTCCACATTGTTTTCATTGAAGACCAAACTCGTAACTCAAATATTCATCTCCACGATCAGATCGCAGAAACTTTATTTTCTTGTTGCGATGATTTTCCACTTCACTCTGAAATTCTTTGAACCTTTCAACTATTTCAGACTTATGTTTCATCAAGTAGATATACCCATATCTACTCAAATCATCTTGTGAAGGTCAGAAAAATAACGATACTTGCCACGAGCATCAACACTCATTGGATCGCATACATCGGTACATATGTGTTATTTCCAACAAGTCAGTAGCTTGTTCCATTGTTCCGGAGAACGGAGTTTTAGTCATCTTGCCCAAAAGGCACGGTTCGCAAGCATCAAATGATTCATAACCAAGTGATTCCAAAAATCCATCTTATGGAGTTTCTTCATGCGCTTTATACCGATATGACCCAAACGGCAGTGCCACAAATAAGTTGCACTATCATTATTAACTTTGCATCTTTTGGCATCAATATTATGAATATGCGTATCACTACGATCGAGATCCAATAAACTATTTTCATTGGGTGTATGACCATCGAAGGTTTTATTCATTTAAACAGAACAACAATTATTCTTCGACTTTAAATGAATAACCGTTTTGCAATAAACATGATCAAATCATATTCATGCTCAACGCAAACACCAAATAACATTTATTTAGGTTTAACACTAATCCCGAAAGTATAGGGAGTGTGCGATGATGATCATATCAATCTTGGAACTACTTCCAACACTCATCGTCACTTCCCCTTCAACTAGTTTCTGTTCATTCTGCAACTCCTGTTTCGAGTTACTACTCTTAGCAACTGAACCAGTATCAAATACCGAGGGGTTGCTACGAACACTAGTAAAATACACATCAATAATTTGTATATCAAATATACCTTTGTTCACTTTGCCATCCTTCTTATCCGCCAAATACTTGGGGTAGTTCCGCTTCGATGACCAGTTCCATTGTAGCAAAAGCACTTAGTCTCGTGCTTAGATCCAGACTTGGGCTTCTTCACTCGAGCAGCAACTTGCTTGCCGTTCTTCTTGAAGTTCCCTTCTTCCCTTTGCCCTTTTCCTTGAGACTAGTGGTCTTGTCAATCATCAACACTTGATGCTCTTTCTTGATTTCTACCTTCGTCGATTTCAACATCATGAAGAGCTCGGGAATCGTTTTCGTTATCCCTTGCATACTATAGTTCATCACGAAGTTCTAGTAACTTAGTGATGGTGACTAGAGAATTCTGTCAATCACTATCTTATCTGGAAGATTAACCCCCACTTGATTCAAGCGATTGAAGTACCTGGACAATCTGAGAACATGCTCACTAGTTGAGCGATTCTCCTCCATCTTTTAGCTATAGAACTTGTTGGAGACTTCATATCTCTCAACTCGGGTATTTGCTTGAAATATTAACTTCAACTCCTGGAACATCTCATATGGTCCATGACGTTCAAAACATCTTTGAAGTCCCGATTCTAAGCCGTTTAAGCATGGTGCACTAAACTATCAAGTAGTCATCATATTGAGCTAGCCAAACGTTCATAACGTCTGCATCTGCTCCTGCAATAGGTCTGTCACCTAGCGGTGCATCAAGGACATAATTTTTCTGTGCAGCAATGAGGATAAACCTCAGATCACGGATCCAATCCGCATCATTGCTACTAACATTTTTCAACATAATTTTTCTCTAGGAACATATCAAAATAAACATATGAAAGCAACAAACATAGGGAAGCAACAACGCGAGTTATTGATCTTCAACATAATTTGCAAAATACTACCAGGACTAAGTTCATGATAAATTAAAGTTCAATTAATCATATTACTTAAGAACTCCCACTTAGATAGACATCTCTCTAGTCATCTAAGTGATCACGTGATCCAAATCAACTAAACCATAACCGATCATCACGTGAGATGGAGTAGTTTTCAATGGTGAACATCTTATGTTGATCATATCTACTATATGATTCACGCTCGACCTTTCGGTCTCCGTGTTCCGAGGCCATATCTGCATATGCTAGGCTCGTCAAGTATAACCTGAGTATTCTGCGCATGCAAAACTGGCTTGCACCCGTTGTAGATGGACGTAGAGCTTATCACACCCGATCATCACGTGGTGTCTCGCACGACGAACTTTGCCAACGGTGCATACTCGGGAGAACACTACTTGATAATTTTTAGTGAGAGATCATCTTATAATGCTACCGTCAATCAAAGCAAGATAAGATGCATAAAGGATAAACATCACATGCAATCAATATAAGTGATATGATATGGCCATCATCATCTTGTGCTTGTGATCTCCATCTCGAAGCACCGTCATGATCACCATCGTCACCGGCGCGACACCTTGATCTCCATCGTAGCATCGTTGTCGTCTCGCCAACTATTGCTTCTCGACTATCGCTACCGCTTAGTGATAAAGTAAAGCAATTACATGGCGTTGCATTTCATACAATAAGCGACAACCATATGGCTCCTGCCATTGCCGATAACTTCGGTTACAAAACATGATCATCTCATACAATAAAATATAGCATCACGTCTTGACCATATCACATCACAACATGCCCTGCAAAAACAAGTTAGACGTCCTCTACTTTGTTGTTGCAAGTTTTACGTGGCTGCTACGGGCTGAGCAAGAACCGTTCTTACCTACACATCAAAACCACAACGATAGTTTGTCAAGTTGGTGCTGTTTTAACCTTCGCAAGGACCGGGCGTAGCCACACTTGGTTCAACTAAAGTGAGAGAGACAGACACCCGCCAGTCACCTTTAAGCAACTAGTGCTCGTAGCGGTGAAACCAGTCTCGCGTAAGCGTACGCGTAATGTCGGTCCGGGCCGCTTCATCTCACAATACCGCCGAACCAAAGTATGACATGCTGGTAAGCAGTATGACTTGTATCGCCCACAACTCACTTGTGTTCTACTCGTGCATATGACATCAACGCATAAAACCAGGCTCGGATGCAACTGTTGGGGAACGTAGTAATTTCAAAAAATTTCCTACGAACACGCAAGACCATGGTGATGGCATAGCAACGAGAGGGGAGAGTGTCCGTCCACGTACCCTCGTAGACCGAAAGCGGAAGCGTTATATCAACGCGGTTGATGTAGTCGTACGTCTTCACGATCCGACCGATCCAAGCACCGTTACTCCGGCACCTCCGAGTTCTTGACACACGTTCAGCTCGATGACGATCCCCGGGCTCCGATCCAGCAAAGCGTCGGGGAGGAGTTCCGTCAGCACGACGGCGTGGTGATGATCTTGATGTTCTACCGTCGCAGGGCTTCGCCTAAGCACCGCTACAATATGACCGAGGTGGAATATGGTGGAGGGGGCACCGCTGCACGCTAAGGAACGATCACGAAGATCAACTTGTGTGTCCATGGGGTGCCCCTGCCCCGTATATAAAGGAGGGAGGAGGAGGAGGCGGCCCTCTACTATGGCGCGCCATGGGGAGTCCTACTCCCACCGGGAGTAGGATTCCCCTTTTCCTAGTCCAACTAGGAACCCTTCCATGTATTAGGAGTAGGAGAGAAGGAAAGGGAAGGGAAAAGGAGAAGGAAGGAAGGCGCCCCTCCCTAGTCCAATTCGGACTAGTCCAAGGGAGGCAGCGGCCACCCTTTGGCCCTTTTTCTCCTTTCCCGTATGGCCCATTAAGGCCCAATACGAATTCCGTAACTCTCCCAGACTCGAAAAATACCGAATCACTCGGAACCTTTCCGAACTCGAATATAGTCGTCCAATATATCGATCTTTACGTCTCGACCATTTCGAGACTCCTCGTCATGTCCCCGATCTCATCCGGGACTCCGAACTCCTTCGGTACATCAAAACTCATAAACTCATAATAAAACTGTCATCGAAACCTTAAGCGTGCGGACCCTACGGGTTCGAGAACTATGTAGACATGACCTAGAACTATTCTTGGTCAATAACCAATAGCGGAACCTGGATGCCCATATTGGCTCCTACATATTCTACGAAGATCTTTATCGGTCAAACCGCATAACAACATACTTTGTTCCCTTTGTCATCGGTATGTTACTTGCCCGAGATTCGATCGTCGGTATCCAATACCTAGTTCAATCTCGTCACCGCAAGTCTCTTTACTCGTTCCGTAATACATCATCTCGCAACTAACTCATTAGTTGCAATGCTTGCAAGGCTTAAGTGATGTGCATTACCGAGAGGGCCCAGAGATACCTCTCCGACATTCGGAGTGACAAATCCTAATCTCAAATCGCCAACCCAACATCTGCCTTTGGAGACACCTGTAGTACTCCTTTATAATCACCCAGATTCGTTGTGACGTTTGGTAGTACCAAAGTGTTCCTCCGTAAACGGAGTTGCATAATCTCATAGTCATAGGAACATGTATAAGTCATGAAGAAAGCAATAGAACATACTAAACGATCAAGTGCTAGGCTAACGGAATGGGTCATGTCAATCAGATCATTCTCCTAATGATGTGATCCCGTTAATCAAATGACAACTCATGTCTATGGTTAGGAAACATAACCATCTTCGATTAACGAGCTAGTCAAGTAGAGGCATACTAGTGACTATATGTTTGTCTATGTATTCACACATGTATTATGTTTCCGGTTAATACAATTCTAGCATGAATAATAAACATTTATCATGATATAAGGAAATAAATAATAACTTTATTATTGCCTCTAGGGCATATTTCCTTCAATTTGTGGCACTGCCGTTTGGGTCATATCGGTGTAAAACACATGAAGAAACTCCATACTGATGGGCTTCTGGAATCACTTGATTATGAATCACTTGGTACTTGCGAACCGTGCCTCATGGGCAAGATGACTAAAACGCCGTTCTCCGGAACTATGGAGCGAGCAACTGATTTGTTGGAAATCATACATACTGATGTTTGTGGTCCAATGAATGTTGAGGCACGCGGCGGGTATCGTTATTTTCTCACCTTCACAGATGATTTGAGCAGATATGGGTATATCTACTTAATGAAACACAAATCTGAAACATTTGAAAAGTTCAAAGAATTTCAGAGTGAAGTGGAAAATCATCGTAACAAGAAAATAAAGTTTCTACGATCTGATCGTGGAGGAGAATATTTGAGTTACGAGTTTGGTTTACATTTGAAACAATGTGGAATAGTTTCGCAACTCACGCCACCCGGAACACCACATAGAAATGGTGTGTCGAGCGTCGTGTCGTACTTTACTTGATATGGTGCGATCTATGATGTCTCTTACTGATTTACCGCTATCGTTTTGGGGATATGCTTTAGAGGCGGCCGCATTCACGTTAAATAGGGCACCATCTAAGTCCGTTGAGGCGACACCGTATGAACTGTGGTTTGGCAAGAAACCAAAGTTGTCGTTTCTTAAAGTTTGGGGTTGCGATGGTTATGTGAAGAAACTTCAACCAGATAAGCTCGAACCCAAATCGAGAAATGTGTCTTCATAGGATACCCAAAGGAGACTGTTGGGTACACCTTCTATCACAGATCTGAAGGCAAGATTTTCGTTGCTAAATTCGGATCCTTTCTAGAGAAGGAGTTTCTCTCGAAAGAAGTGAGTGGGAGGAAAGTAGAACTTGATGAGATAATCAGTATCTGCTCCCTTATTGGAAGGTAGTTCACCACAAGAAATGGTTCTGTGACAACTACACCAATTAGTGAGGAAACTAATGATGTTGATCATGAAACTTCAGATCAAGTTGCTACTGAACTTGTGGGTCAACCAGAGTAAAATCGCACCAGAGTGGTACGGTAATCCTATTCGGAAGTCATGTTACTTGACCATGGCGAACCTACAAACTATGAAGAAGCGATGGTGAGCCCAGATTCATGAAATGGCTGGAAGCCATGAAATCTGAGATGGGATCCATGTATGAAAACAAAGTATGGACTTTGGTTGACTTGCCCGATGATCGGCAAGCCATTGAGAATAAATGGATCTTTAAGAAGAAGACCGACGCGATGGTAATGTAAATGTCTACAAAGCTCGACTTGTTGCGAAAGGTTTTCGACAAGTTCAAGGGGTTGACTACGATGAGACTTTCTCACCCGTGGCGATGCTTAAGTCTGTCGAATCATGTTAGCAATTGCCGCATTTTATGATTATGAAATTTGGCAAATGGATGTAAAACTGCATTCTTGAATGGATTTCTAGAAGAAGAGTTGTATATGATGCAACCAGAAGGTTTTTGATCCAAAGGGTACTAACAAAGTGTGCAAGCTCCAGCGATCAATTTATGGTGCAGTGCAAGCCTCTCGGAGTTGGAATAAGCGCTTTGACGAGTGTGATCAAAGCATATGGTTTTATCTGAGACTTTTGGAGAAGCTTTGTATTTACAAGAAAGTGAGTGGGAGCTCTGTAGCATTTCGATATTATATGTGGACGACATATTATTGATTGGAAATGATATAGAATTTCTGGATAGCATAAAAGGATACTTGAATAAAAGTTTTTCAATGAAAGACCTCGGTGAAGCTGCTTACATATTGGGCATCAAGATCTATAGAGATAGATCAAGGCGCTTAATTGGACTTTCACAAAGCACATACCTTGATAAAGTTTTGAAGAAGTTCAAAATGGATCAGGCAAAGAAAGGTTTTTACCTGTATTACAAGGTGTAAGATTGAGTCGACTCAATGCCCGACCACAGCAGAAGATAGAGAGAAATTGAAAGTTGTTCCTATGCTTCAGCCATAGGCTCTATCATGTATGCAATGCTGTGTACCAGACTGACGTATGCTTAGCGATAAGCTTGGCAGGAAGGTACCAAAGTAATCCAGGAGTGGATCATCGACAGCGGTCAAGAACATCTGAAATACCGAAAAGGACTAAGGATATGTTTCTCGTATATGGAGGTGACAAAGAGCTAGTCGTAAATGGTTACGTCGATGCAAGCTTTGACACTGATCCGAACGATTCTAAATCGCAAACCGGATCGTGTTTTATTAAGCGGTGGAGCTGTCGGTTGGTGCAGTTCTAAACAAAGCGTCGTGGCGGGATCTACATGTGAAGCGGAATACATAGCTGCTTGGAAGCAGCAAATGAAGGAGTCTGGATGAAAGAGTTCATTTCGATCTAGGTGTCATACCTAGTGCATCGGGACCAATGAAGATCTTCTGTGACAATCTTGGTGCAATTGCCTTAGCAAAGGAATCCAGATTTCACAAGAGGACCAAGCATATCAAGAGACGCTTCAATTCCATTCGGGACCAAGTCCAAGTGGGAGACATAGAGATTTGCAAAATACATACGGATCTGAATGTTGCGAGACCGTTGACTAAGCCTCTTCCACGAGCAAAACATGATCAGCACCAAGACTCCATGGGTGTTAGAATCATTCTTGTGTAATCTAGATTATTGACTCTAGTGCAAGTGGGAGATGAAGGAAATATGCCCTAGAGGCAATAATAAAGTTATTATTTATTTCCTTATATCATGATAAATGTTTATTATTCATGCTAGAATTGTATTAACCGGAAACATAATACATGTGTGAATACATAGACAAACAGATAGTCACTAGTATGCCTCTACTAGACTAGCTCATTAATCGAAGATGGTTATGTTTCCTAACCATAGACATGTGTTGTCATTTGATTAATGAGATCACACCATTAGGAGAATGATGTGACTGACATGACCCATTCCGTTAGCTTAGCACTTGATCGTTTAGTATATTGCTATTGCTTTCTTCATGACCTATACATGTTCCTGTAACTATGAGATTATGCAACTCCCGTTTACCGGAGGAACACTTTAGGTACTACCAAACGTCACAACGTAACTGGGTGATTATAAAGGAGTACTACAGGTGTCTCCAAAGGTACTTGTTGGGTTGGCGTATTTCGAGATTAGGTTTTGTCACTCCGATTGTCGGAGAGGTATATCTGGGCCTTCTCGGTAATACACATCACATAAGCCTTGCAAGCATTACAACTAAATGAGTTAGTTGTGAGATGATGTATTACGGAACGAGTAAAGAGACTTACCGGTAACGAGATTGAACTAGGTATTGGATACCGACGATCGAATCTCGGGTAAGTAACATACCGATGACAAAAGGAACAACGTATGTCGTTATGCGGTTTGACCGATAAAGATCTTCGTAGAATATGTAGGAACCAATATGGGCATCCAGGTTCCGCTATTGGTTATTGACCGAGAATGGTTCTAGGTCATGTCTACATAGTTCTCGAACCCGTAGGGTCCGCACGCTTAACGTTTCGATGACAGTTCATTATGAGTTTATAAATTTTGATGTACCGAAGGTTGTTCGGAGTCCCGGATGTGATCACGGACATGACGAGGAGTCTCGAAATGGTCGAGATTGATATATTGGAAGCCTATGTTTGGACTTCGGAAAGGTTCCGGATGAAAACAGGACGTTACCGGAACACCGGGGGGTTACCGGAACCCCCCGGGGGGTCAATGGGCCTTGATGGGCCATAAGAGAGAAGAGGAAGGGCCGGCCAGGGCAGGCCGCGCGCCCCCCTCCCCCTCTAGTCCGAATAGGACAAGGAGAGGGGGGGGGCGGCGCCTCTCCCTCTTCCCTCCCCAAGTCCTAGTCCAACTAGGAGAAGGGGGAGTCTACTCGGTGGGAGTAGGACTCCTCGGCAGCGCCCCTAGGGCTGGCCGCACCCCTTGCTCCTTTATATCTGAGGCAGGGGCACCCCATAACACACAAGTTGATCTACGTGATCGTTCTTAGCCGTGTGCGGTGCCCCCTCCACCATATTCCACTTCGTCATATCGTCGCGAGCTTAGGCGAAGCCCTGCGCTGGTGAAGTCATATCGTCGCGGAGCTTAGGCGAAGCCCTGCGTCGGTGGAGCATCATCATCGTCCTGCACGCCGTCGTCTTGACGGAACTCATCCCCGACGCTTTGCTGGATCGGGCCGGGGATCGTCATCGAGCTGAGCGTGTGCAGAACTCGGAGGTGCCGTCGTTCGATACTTGGATCGGTCGGATCGTGAAGGCGTCGACTACATCAACAGCGTTGTTATAACGCTTCGCTTTCGGTCTCGAGGGTGCGTGGACAGACACTCTCCTCTCGTTGCTATGCCATCACCATGGTCTTGCGTGTGCGTAGGAAATTTTTTGAAATTACTACGTTCTCCAACACTATTCTACCACTAGACCACTGGTGCTTTGATGTTTACTTTATTTGGAAACATACAATTAAACAATCCTTTAGTAACTGGAAACAAAGACACCATGTTTTTACGTATTTATTAGTGCTGACCATATATACATCCATCCAGAGAACTCGATCTTGGTACATAATTCGACAGGAACTAATCCAGAGAACAAGCCAAGCAGATGGTTACATGCTTGATGAGTCAATTAACATCCATCCATGTCCATAGATACATCCTTCAACAAATTCCGGCTGCAAAACAATAACAAAAGATCCTAAACCAAATTAAGAAATACAACCCGATCTTGAGGTGAGCAAGAAAATCTGTGAGGCGAACAGACAACACTACATTTTTTGTAGCCAAATGACATTGAAACACATAGGTCCAAACAATGGAACGATCGAAGATCAGGCTCAGATCCTAGAGGCATGTTCAGTCAAAACATACACATGGTAGCTAAAGTTGCAAATCCATCTGCATTCTTACACATGGTAGCTTACTGTTTCTTGGTCGATCCTGCAGACAAAACATGAAAGGTGCACTAATGTGGGTGGTCAATTTTTTCGAGTGAATAGCAAATGAAGCCTGCCCTTGTAATGTCTGTGGATGGAGGCCCGGGATTCAACAGATAGCTGGTTGAAGATGCCTTTGAACTGACGGATGACAGAAACAAGGACGTGATATTATCCCTGCAGTATCTGTTTTTGAGGATGATCTTAAAAACATCTCTGTCTGGGTGGGATGGTTGGCTGTGCAATAAGTTTCTTTCGCCTTTAGTGGTCGTTTATCACTTTTCCTTCTTTGCGTCAGTTAAATAGAAGTGAGGGCAACTATTACAAAACAAAAGTGCAATCTTGTATATTCCAATAATTTGTATGAAAAAGATATATGATACTTTTTTCAATATGTAGGACATATTTGCTAACCAATCTTGTTTAGTCCATTCAAAACTGAAGTCGATTGAACAAACAGGAATAGAAAATAACATGCACAGAAGGAACAATTTTTTTTTTGAATTATAATAACATTTTTTTATCAACCACTTCTCTTCTAGAGGATAGGCTGAATCCTGGCTTTATAAGTAAAGCCAATAGGCAGCAAGCGAGGCTTGGATCCCGATATCTGCAGTGTTGAGAGGCTTCCCCTGCTGAAGGAAATCAATCCATTTATGCCTTTGTTGGTAGTAACTTATCACCTTTTATTCTTCTTTTTGTTAGTTCTTTTTTGAGATAGCTTACCAGGCTTGCTGCCTGGTCTTCTTTTGGTTAGTTAAATGGAAAAAATGCAATGTAACTATATATAAAATAAAAGTGCAATATTGTGTACGTCAATAATTTGTATGAAAACAATGTATGAATTTTTCACAACATATAGGTACATATTACTAACCGGATCTTGTTTACTCCATAGAAATAGAAAGCAAATGAACAAAAAGCAATAGAAAATAGCATGCATGCATAGAAGGAAATGAGAATTGTATCTGTTGTGCCCCTGGTTGGAACGGTGATTAAGGGTTTCCCATGTGTGCCGCCCACTGTTGGTTTCCCCGTGGATCCGCTACTCGAGTCGCACCGCTCCAATTTTTTGGGATGTCGGATTCCACAGTGCAAGAGGATGACCAAAGCTTCTGCTAGCTCCATGCACTGAAGTGAAAAGGTAGCCTCTAGCTAGCAATTGATCCATTCCAGAACGTGTACTAGAGTAGTACACCCTTGGGAACAAGCAGGGGCGGAGCCAGAAAATTTAGCCGATGGGTTCATCATTGATTATTGCGAGGATTTTGTCTAATTAATTAAGTGTAAAGTCTGTTTTTGCACTGAAGATCAATTTTTTTTGCACCACCTTGCGTCGAATATATAGCACCCTGTTTCAAAGAAGAACTATATAGCACTCAAAAAAGCATAATGGATAGAAATATAATATCATTTATGAATAGCAAATGCGGAAATATTATCATTTGTTATTCCCTAGCAACACATTTAACTAGTAACTATAAAACCATACTGATTGAATTGTGTGATTATAGAGTCAACCTGGTTCCGGTGCATCTAGCTGTCAGAAAATAACCTAAATATATGTGAATCGTCCCCGAAAATTGACAAGTCGCAATATCCCACTTACCACGTAATCACTCTTAAAATTTTAAACCCCAGCAATACAATTTGGGAAACAAACATTAGACGAAACAGAGGCACACGCTTGTAGGAATTGATGACTTACCTTTAAAGAAATATGATGCACTTTACCTACGTTTAAGGTGGCCTTGAACTATATTATTTGGATGTAGTGACTGATTTCTCTTTTGAGAAATAAATTCCATTCTGTACCTTAGATCGGTCAAACAAAATAAGTACATGGAGTAAGCAATTAGAAAATTAAAATATGAACACTAGAGAGGCGATGTGGTGATGCAATCTGAGTACCTGGAATTTGAGATTTTGGACAACGATCGCCGGCTTTGTTGCCGTCGATCTGCCGTGGCGTGTGCCGACGAGTAGCGGCTGATCATCGGCGTGAAGAATAGATTAGGGTACGAACAGGAGGTATAGAGGCAATTTACTATTGGGCTTTTGGGCTTTTTTATTAGGCTGTTCACCTGGCGTTGGAGCTTGATGGGTTCAGGCCTTGTTTTTGGTTGGGTTCATACGATTACGTATCTATCTACGTGTACTATATCAGGAAAAGTCGCTGGGTTCATCTGACCCCAACGCTAACACGCTGGCTCCGCCTCTGGGAACAAGCATTGAAGCAGCCAGCCGGAGCCATCCATGATCCGATCACCAAGGCCGCTGCGCCGTCGCCGCCGTCCACGAGAAGCTCATCACTATGCCCAAGAGCCATCCATGCCGTGAGCAAGGTCCCCACCGCAGTTGTCGGCCACATGGCTTCGTCTGCAGTGTCCTCTGATAGCAGTGAAGAGGGGAACAATAGATTTGCCGTGACGGCGGCTAGGGTACAAGTTGCCTCCGCGCATAATCTTGGTAAATTTTCCCTTTCGCTCGGTCCTGACCGCTACATGTGGTTTTCTCCTCGTGATCCTATTTGAATACGTGTGAACATTCCCTTTGATCAATAAAGTTTGGCATTCCCCTAAAAAAAATACTAGGTATGAGTTGGGGAAATTTAAAAAAAAAGTGTTTTTTTGGTCATTAATTCAACGACTCCGCAAACAGTTTCTTCAGTTTGTGTATGAAACGCTGGAAACATTAATATGTATAAACTGTACGAATAAGTGTAAATTATTTCAAAATGACACAAGGCAATGGAACTAGAAAACAATGCAAAATGCACCAGCCAGGAATCGAACCCAGGTCTGTACCATGGCAAGATACTATTCAACCACTGGTGCCTCGGTCTTAGTATTATATTCTTTGAACCAGCCTTATGATTTCGGTCCTAGTATTCTCATTGAGAATCAGACACGTATTTCAGTATTGACCGAGTAAGCTTCCAGACGAACTACAATATTGGATCCACATATACTCCCTCTATTCCTAAATATTTGTCTTTTTAGAGATTTCAAATGAATTACCACATACGAGTGTGTATAGACATATTTTAGAGTGTAGATTCACTCATTTTGCTTCGTATGTAGTCACCTGTTAAAATCTCTAGAAAGACAAAAATTTAGAAACGGAGGGAGTACATCACAATACAACTTCTAGGCGAAGGGAAGAAGCCAACATGTCAGAAAGAGGTAAACTCTTACAAGAACTAATTCGAAGAAAATCTGTGCAAACAGACCACAATACAACTTTTTTCCATTTCTCTTGATGCAAAATGGCAGAGCAGCCATATAAATCGAAACGATGAAGTAAAAGGATCCATTACAGCATACGGCATATAGGTGCAACATCATGGCCCAGGGACTAAGTTGCCGACATATAGGATCCTAGAGGCATGCCCGAGAACGCATTCCGATCTCTAGCCGTGTTGAGAAGTTTCCACTGCTGAAGGAAATCAATCATTTTGGAAATCAAGTCAAAGCATATATACAAATGGTAGCCAAAGTAACAGATGCTTCTCTATTCATACATAGAGTAGCTTACTGGTTGAATTCTTGGTCAATCCTGCAGATAATACAGGAAAATAAAGAGAAAGAGACACCGATTTGTGGGGTAAATGTTTTATATGGTACTCTTCACAACATGTAGGGCATATTTGCTAACCAATTTTGTTTACTCGACTCAAAATTGTAAGGAATTGAACAAACAGCAACAGAAAATAACATGCACAGAAGAAACTGGGAATTGTACCTGTTGTGCCTTGGGATTGGAACGGAGATGAAGCTCTTCGAGATACATCTTTTGACAATCAACAACAGAAATTAAGATAGACTGTACGGTATATGAAAGTGTTCAACTGGCAAGCATGCATACCCTCTTCCAAAAGACATCTTTTCACGTAATTACAATAACTGGCAAGTAACAAGAATATAGTGTTCCTTTTCTGTGCTAATTTAGAAGGCCATCACTGAAAACTGAAAAGAGTGAATGCCAAGCTCTTTTTAATGCCAAAAACATGCATAAGAGTTTAAACTGCTCCGAACTTCAGAAACATGACCTTACATCTGAAGCAATTATCCAAGATGCAACCTTTGTTTATCAACCAGCTTTAGATTAGTACCCACGAGAAACAGAGGGTGCTCAAAAAACATCGTGCAAAAAAGCAATAACTACCGCAGTTAAATGGCAGGATGGCTGATGCTATGGACAAATTCAACCAGAGGATTGGCTCCCTGCTTCTGCGTGCCTTGTTTTGGGGGTGGCGGAGGGCAGCGGCAAAGATAGAAGAGACTTCCGACGGACGGGGCATGTAAGTGTCACAACTATAATCTGGTTTGAAGTTACCCATAGCATCAGCCATCTTACCCACCGTGGGGAATCAGCAACCGCCGTTGAAGGGTAGGATGGATGATGCTATGGACAAGTTCAACCAGAGGACCTGCTCCCTTCTTCTGCGTGTCGATCGACTCCGGGGATGGCGGAAGCGGAGGCAGCGGCGCGCGGCGCTCTGCCATTGCAGAAACCTTGACCGCTGCTCCCCCGTCGTCGCAGCCGCCGCCGCCGATCGGGTTAGCCTGGTTAGAGTTTGTCGGAGGGGCGCTGCTATATATGGACGGAGCCGCTCGCCCCATCCCGCATCACGCCGTGTTTATATCACTCTATTGTACTTGCTTTTATATGTTCATGGGCGCATCTTTTTATCCATCAAGCTGGCACCAAGATAGTGATGACCTTGCAAAGGCAGGCTATTTGCCTAGACAAAAGCTTTGTCTGGAGTAGCTGGTGCCGTCGCTTAATTGGAGTTCATGCTCGTGGTGCTTGCCTAACTAATGGAAGGTAAAACTGCAACTTTTGTCTTCAGATGCCTAGCTGGAATATTGTGTTGCAGGTGCCCAACGATGCAGTAGCAGTAGTAATCTAGCATGGTTGATTTTAGTTTTTGCATAGGAACGTCCAACTTGAGTAATTAACGCTTGGTCCAGGTTCATTAGAAAAACTCGAAAGAGAAAGAAGTCTCGTTAATCTCTTCGTGCTAGTTCCAAATTCGAAGTACCTTTTGGCCAAAGAAAAACCCGCTTCTTTTGGTCCGGAGGAGATGTCCATCGGACCGCAGGATTTCTGGATGATTCCGCATAGGACCGTGACGTCAGTCCGATGTGCCGGATCCACACGGGCGCGCTGCGCCCCATATCCGCCTTACATTTGGGCTAGATATAAGAGGTACCAGTCAGCCCAGGCGTTTGAGAAACCCGTCTGAATCAAATTTTCATGACCGATCAGTGAGCGGGCAGTATGCACGGGCGTTTGAGGCGGGTTTGGAGTGTCTGGCTGTAATGCTCTAAGTATGCCCATTGACATAGTCCTCGCCAACTAGCTAGTGCACTTCCATGCCTGCTTTTAACTCTGTGTCGGAATTCATTAGACGGCTCGAGAGCAACTAGTTGATGAGCGCTCCTTCGGAAGCCTCACAACGATCAGCGCCACTTGGCATGCTCTCAGCCGCCCGCCACATGTCGCGCTCTGGTTGCTCCCTCGGATTTTATTATTCTTATTTTTCTGCACGCGTTTTCAGATTTATAAACGGTTTTTTCCGGGTTTTTTCGACGTTTCGGTTTACCACCGGTCTTCCTTAACTTTTGGACCCAAAAATAAATTCAAAAAAATTGCGTGAAAAAATGTGTTTTTCCCATTAGCGAGAGTCGCGGTTTTGCTTCCGTGAGAGGCGTGGTTTTGCTTTCGTGAGAGTCACGGCCGTGCCTCTCGGAAACGGAAAAAAACGTGTTTTCTGTTTTTTTTCCTTCCACGAGAGACACGGTTATGCTTTCGCAAGAATGTCGGCCGTGCCTCTCGGAAACGGGAAAAAACGCGTTTTCTGTTTTTTTTCCTTCCGCTAGAGGCACGGTTTTGCTTCCGCAAGAGGCATGGTTGTACTTTCACGAGAGGCACGACCGCGCCTCTCGGAAACGAAAAAAACACGTTTTCTGTTTTTTTCCGCAAGATGCACAGTTTTCATTCCGTGAAAGGCATGGTTGTGCTTTCGCGAGAGGCACAGCCATGCCTCCTCGGAAACAAAAGTACGTGTTTTCTCTATTTTTTATCCTTCCACGAGAAGCACGGTTGTGATTTCGCGAGAGGCACGGGGGTGCCTCTTTCGAAAAGAAAAAATACTAGTGCTCCCACAGAAACAATGAAAGATCTCGATGTGAAAGGGAAAGGCCTCGCTGCCCGTGGTCGTGTGTGGGACAACATGGTGCCGGTGGCGTTGTCAGGCCGCTGCCACCGCGTGGCGTGAGAGGGGTGGATGCCTCCGGTGGTTCGTCGTCGTCGTCATAGTGCCTACGGTTAGGCGCCACGTGAGGTTTTTAGGGGTACGCCTGGCTGGATGCCACGGCGGTTTCGCGAGGATGGCTGCTTATGGCAAAGGCGTGACAGCCTCGTCTTTCTCGTGACCACCGCTATCATTAGGGAAATCTCATGGACGGTTACGTGTGTGTCCATGGCGATCACCGTGAATTTTGAGAAAGCATGTATGATTTCTTTCTTATTAGTTTCGTAAATTATACTCGTATATATCATCGCTGAGAGAAATAATATTCAACAATCACATATAAAGGGAAAACAAACGCTATCTTATGTTTATTCACTAGAAAAAACTACACAAGCTTAAACCGCTTTCGAAAGGCTTTCAAACAATGCACCAAAAAGTAGACAACGACACAAAACAACTCAACGGTTTGGATAGTGATTTGGGCAACTCACACCCGGATCACCTGATGGACAGCAGCAAATGTCCATGGACACGTCCGAATGGACAACATCAAATGTCTACACACACTTTGAAACATGTCAATGGATAGCGGACAGGCCGTCGGCCATTCAATTATAGGCGTCAAATGTTCACCCCTTGTTCAACCATTTTGGTTTGACATGGATATCTAGACGAATGGCAGTTTAACCATACAGAGATCTAAATAGTTGTAAACATATGCATGAGCAAAATCTCAAAAGGCCTTGCTAGAAAGTTTTTACATCCATCAATCTTAAAAGCTCCTAATGCGATTGTCTATGCCGACGTCCTCAATTTTTGGCTTCCTTTTGTAGTTTTCACCCTCCATTTGCTCATACGCTTCAACATTCTAGCATGGTAGTCCTGCACATACTTCACCATGTTGGGATCCAAGTTTAGGTCTCCCTACTCTCGCCGCCACGCTAGCTATTGGTGTCCAGGATTAGGGGGTGTTTGCAGATCTCCTGGAAGCTTGGCGTACAATTCAAGCATATTTTGAATAGTCGACATGATTTCAATTTTTTTTTCATGTTTCCGTTTTCTTTTCTATTTATTTTTAAATTTATGAAGATTTATTTCAAATTCAAAAAATCAAAATAGCGAAAAAAATTCAAATGCGTGAACATTTTTTGAATCGCAGAACTTATTTTTAATCAATGAACATTTTTTGAATATTTGGAGAAATTTTTTAATTCACGACCATTTTCAGTTTTTAATAAAAAATATGTTTTGAAATGCATGACATTTTCGAATCAATGAATTTTTCTTGAATACTGGAAATAAATTCAGAAATTTAGCAATATTTATTTCTGTAAATATTAAAAAAATAGACATGAACATGTTTTGAATATGCGAAATATTTTAATTTCCGCTATGTTTTAAAATTTTGAACATTTTATTGAGTATGTGGATATTTTTTTTAAAATCACGAACATTTTTTTAACACGGAAACATTTTACGATTTGCCGAACATTTATCAAAATCATGATCATTTTTTGAATTCACAAACATCTTATGATTTCTCAAGCGTTTTTTTTTTTTTGCAAATTCGCTATTTTTAAAAATTGTGAAACTTTTAGAAATCCCAAATTGTTTTATAGAAGAAAACAGTTGAAAATAGGGCATCACACCATGCACATGGGCCGGCCCAAAAACGGGGGCAGGGGTGCGTGTTTCTTACCTATTTGGAGTGCAGGTAGCCAAATAGGAGGTCCCGGTTTTCTATGGGAGGTAGAGCAATGGTAAATCTACTCGAGGGGCTATAACAAGTCGAGCCTAGTTTTCCAATTTTTTTGTACTAGTGTCAACGCACAGTGCAACCAATCACTGCCACTTCCTAGCCCATCAAGCACACACCAATATAGCCACTGCTCACACAAGGTTGTTCCGTCATTCCAGAGAGACACATAGCACTCTCGCACAACGCACAATCCGATCCCATTGTCGTCGGTGCCCAAGCAGACATCAGCCGCCGAAAACTCTCCATCGTTATACCCGAGGAAGATAAACCAACCTCCCGAACCAACCCCACCAATAGACCTTCCCTATTAATGAAAGAGAGGAATTCCTCTTCAATTTTCATTCAAGAAAACCATCCGGATCTAAACAACGTTTTAGAACCCTTACTTGTGCTACTCGAGATCATACCCGAGATCACAGAAAACTTCGGACAGCCAACCTAATGGCACATGAGCTCCATCAATCACACCCAACTAGGACAAGATGGCATTAAAGACGACTAAGGGCGTCTGCAACGCCGACCCTCAAACGTCCTGCATCCGTCTGGACCGCGTTGTGGAAGTCCGGACCGCTGCCACGCCCGCTTATGACCGCCCTAGCCCACCCAAAACCACCCATCTTTCCTCTACCGCACTTTTCTTTCGATGCACGCACAACCAGCGCTGCATTCGTGCCGCCACAAAGCACGCAACAGCTGGCATTGATACCGTGCAATGTGACCGGCGAAAAGGCGGCGCTGATCGACGTGACCGCTTGGGAGCCACAGCTACAATACGGATGCAACTTCTCGAGGAACCAACTCCGGCCGTTGCGCCGCATTGAAGTGAGTGAACCACCCGATTCTATGGCCTGACTGCGGCTATATGAACCGTGGTCTGGCGAAGTACATCTGCATCTCCTTTAATCCGATCGCCTTACGCCGCTGGAGGGACGACGATAACGACAACGATGGCGGCACGGATGGCGACGACGGTGTGGCGGGACAGGGCGGCCAAGCGTACGAGGTGGTCCGGTATAGAGTTTAGGTTTTTTTTCATAATTTTTTAGTTAAACAGCCACAATATCGACCTTTTTATGTTAATTATGTCCGAATTGTAATGAAATCCATCGTGTTTGCATGAATTTCATCTGTTTGATTTATAAAATGTTTGAAATGTGTGCTGCTACGGTTGGACGGCGGCCTCCTGCATTCGTGTCCGTGGACAGATGCGGGGGAAAATTTGTGGGTCGCCCTTGGAATACCCCAAGCAAACTTGAGAGCAAAAACACATGCTGATGCATCCAGGCACCAAGTTTTCATCTACTCGAGACCTTAATCACCAAAGGGAGACAGTGCAGGATAGTAGGAGCATACTTGAGCCACGGATGCGAGCTTTGCGCTTGGGTTGGAGGAGCGGGGGGTGAATAATGGTGCTTGCCACCAATACATTTCAAATTGACGGCCTTCCTAATTTCTATGAAACCAGATCGGCGGACAAACGGTACGAGAGTATGTATAAGGCCTGCTCAACGCATACATGCCAGGACCTCTCCCTCTCAGACCATTTCGTTTGTTTGCATCCCTTTTAGCCCAGTGCAGTGCTGGTCATCCTGATGGAGACCAGGCCATGTTTGGTTGCCGGTAGCGTGGATATCATCGATCGGAAATCTGCCAACGTACGTTGTTGCCTACTTGCCTTGGTTGAATACATATAATATCACTTGTTGCATCATCCATCATGACTAGATCGACGGCAGAGCCCCCTCAGAGTTTCCCCGTCCCTGGGAGACACGACACCCACTGAAACAAAGAAAGGTCTCGATGTGAATGGGAACGGCCTCGCTGCCCGTGGCCGTGTGTGGGACGGCATGGTGCCGGTAGAGTTGTTAGGCCGCTGCCACCGCGTGGCGTGACAGGGGTGGATGCCTCCGGTGGTTCGTCGTCGTCGTCATCGTGCCTACGGTTAGGCGCCGCGTGAGGTTTTTAGGGGTACGCCTGGCTGGATGCCACGACGGTTTTGCGAGGATGACTGCTTATGGCAAAGGCGTGACAGCCTCGTCTTTCTCGTGACCACCGCTATCATTAGGGAAATCTCATGGACGGTTACGTGCGTGTCCATGACGATCACCATGAATTTTGAGAAAGCATGTGTGATTTCTTTATTATTAGGTACGTACATTATACTTGTATATATCATCGCTGAGAGAAATAATATTCAACAATCACATATAAAGGGAAAACAAACGATATCTTATGTTTATTCACTAGAAAAAACTACACAAGCTTAAACCGCTTTCGAAAGGCTTTCAAACAATGCATCAAAACGTAGACAGCGACACAAAACAACTCAACGGTTTGGATAGTGATTTGGGCAACTCACACCCGGATCACCTGATGGACGGCATCAACTGTCCATGGACACGTCCGAATGAACAACAACAAATGTTTGCACCCACTTTGAAACATGTAAATGGATAGCGGACAGGCCGTCGGCCATTCAATTATAGCCGTCAAATGTTCACCCCTTGTTCAACCCTTTTTGTTTGACATGGATATCTAGACGAACAACAATTTAACCATACACACATTTAAATAGTTGTAAACATATTCACAACACAAATCACCGGATATTGAACAAGTTTTTACATCTATCAATCTCAAAAGCTCCTAGTCCGATTCTCTACGCCGAGGGCCCCAATTTTCGGCCTCCTTTTTAGATTTCACCCTCCATTTGCTTAAAATGTTTCAACATGCTAGCATGGTAGTCTTGCACAAACTTCGCCGTGTTGGAATCTAAGTTAGGGTGTTCCTACTCTCATCGCCACGTTGGTCCGCCAGCTAAGGTCCGGGCCGAGGACACATGAAGATTGATGAATGGGTCAAGCTGGCGCCAGCCCTCGGCGTAATCAAGATGAAGATCTCCCGGAGGCTTGGTGTACACTTCAAGCATATTTTTGAATGGCCATTTGCATTTCTGTTCCTAGCTCGAACCACCTACTCGGATTTACCCCTAATTTCGAAGCATGCTCAAATTTTTTCCCTCTGCCATTTTTGGACAATTTGCCCCTGCCTCCATGTGTCACTCACAAGTGGGACCCAGTCAAAAAAATAAAAAGGAAAAACTCTTTCTCTCACCCCTCACTCTCTCACTTACATGTGGAACCCATAGAAAAAATAAGAACAAAACTCTATCCACCCTATTTCTCACTTACACACGGGACACCACATGTAAGTGTCTAGTTATTTTTCTTAATTAGTTTAGCAGTTTTGTTAAATTGTAGGGCCCACCGGTTAGCCTCAATAATTAGCATAATATTTAACACTAGGTAGGATTAGTGCTAATCTAACTAATGGGCCCCACATGTCATAGGAAACTCATCAGTACTAATTGTACTACCTGTGTTAAGCCGTCGGCGAGGACATGCCATGACAGAGGGCAGGGGAGCTCTGTCCCAGCGACCAAACAATTGGTGGAATGGTCATTCGCGCTCCAGGGCTTGCTTCGCGTTGAATAGAAGTGGTAGGGCGAGCGGGGACGACCGGAGTGTCGGGCATGGCTGAGGCCAGCAGCGGCGGCGGTCGAAGCTAGGTGGCAGGGGGCGAGAAAGCAGGGGATAGAGGTGCATCGGCATCAACGTCTCACCGCGAGCATGCCAGATTGTTCAAAGGGTCTGGGGACGGCCGAGCGCGAGAACATGGACCTCGCCTATAGCGGTCAGAGCGAGGCATTGTCGAGAGGGGGCTGGACGAAGAAGAGCTCATCTGCGACATGTCCGGAAGTTCCACAAGACCATATGGATCTCCTGTACGATAAGAGAGCACCGAGGGACCTCGTACAACAGCGAATGGAAGACGGCGGCCGTTGGACAGAGGCGGCGGAGATGGCGTCGGTTGCGGAGTTGCAAGGTACCGGAGGTCCGATCTTCGGTGTGGTGATGCTCTATTCGATGGCGGGGCTTGCAGACACGGTGGTCCAGCTTCTTGCCGTCGTTGGCCACGTTAACGGCGACGCTTGGGTGAACGGGCGGGCGGACAAGCCCTCGGCCAAGACGAAGAAGATGACCAGCCAGTGGGCTGGGCTGTCTTGGGCCAAAAGGTAGCATGCTCTCTCTCTCTCTCTCTCTCTCTCTCTCTCTCTCTCTCTCTCTCTCTCTCTCTCTCTCTCTCTCCTTTTCAATTTCTTCTTATTTTTTCTAGGGGCAAAACGTCCAACAAACGCTCAGAAAACGGTCAAAGCCCTTTCACGTGATGGAAACGGCATAGAGGGGCATTTCTATAAGGACACTTGACGGCAGAGGGGCGAATTTGAGCCGGCTTCGAAATTAGGGGCAAATCTGAGTAGTGGGTTCGATTTAGGGAAACAATTGTAAAGTACCCTATTTTGAATAGTTGGCATTTTTTTTTCATGTTTGTGTTTTATTTTCTTTTTATTTTAAATTTTACGAACATTTATTAGAAAATCGAAAAAAATCAATGTAGTGAATTTTTTCTCTCTAAATTGTGAACATTTTTTTACTCGCGGAACTTATTTTAGTCAATGAACATTTTTGGAATATTGTGAACAATTTTCGAAATTCATGACCATTTTCTGTTTTAATAAAAAAACATGTTTTGAAATGCATGACATTTTGAATTGATGAATTTTTCTAGAAAGTTGTAAACAATTTTAGAAATTTTCCAATATTGTTTATGCAAATATTAAAAATATATGAACAATTTTTGGATATGCGAATTATTTGTGGTTTTCCGATTTATTTTTAAGATTTTGAACATTTTCTTGAGTATGCGAACGTTTTTAAAAAAATCACAAACATTTTTTGAATATGGAAACATTTTATGATCTGCCGAACATTTTTTGAATATGGAAACATTTTATGATCTCCCCATGCTGTGGCTAATTTTTTACGCGCTCATGGTCCTGGAGGTGTTGTGCAACCTGCTAACATGTGAATTTCGTCGATGGTCAACCCATGCACATGGTTGAGTCGCCGGGCCAGCAGCATGGGGAGTAGCCACGTCGTCCGGTGCGCGCCACCTGTGATGGCTTGGCCCTTCCACCTCTCGTCCGTTTCACCAACACGCGAACGGCATTACTCAATCATTTTCTGATCGATTGGGTTGGACCGAGCAGATGAGTCGAGAGGATTTGCAAAAATGCCACAGGGGTATTCAGGTCATTTCACGTTGTTTTACCGAATTGAGAACTGATTAAATCAAGAAACAGGGCAAACGGTCAATAAATTAAGGTAATATATATGGGGCAAATCATCTAAAGCAAACTAAGGTGGGGCAAAGTATCCAATCTCCCGCCAATTAAGCCCCCTCGCTCTCCCATCCGCGCCGGTCATGGGCGCAAGGGTTGGCACGCCACGCCACGCCACGCCACGCTGCCATTAACAGTATTTAAAGGCTTCATGTCCACCACCCATGGGCCTCACTCCACTAGTCCACTCCTCCCCTCCACCACGGCCCCATCACCTCCTTCCTTCTTCCACCTGCGTGTATGTATGCTTGGAACTGGGACGCATCATAGCGACGCCGGAAAGGTTTAATTCCGTGTTGTCTTTGGATGTGTGATGGTGATGCCAGACCAGAAGGTATTTTCCTCCCCCCTTTTGATCCTGGGAACATAGAGGGCTCAGCATCATACACACACAGCATGAATTTGTGGCACTGGGAAAAGGTCGAGAGGGTGACAGTTCCTATTCCATAGTAGCGCCAGTATGCAGGTGTGTAGCGATTCAGAATCCCCTTTGTAGTTGACTAGTGAAAGCACAGCATCTCTCTGCTCAGCTGATTTCCCCTGGGAGAGAGAGGTGTTCTGGTGTTGGCGTTCGTTCCATTTCATAGACCTTCCGAGCCCCGGGCGGTCCTTGATTTCTGTCCATCCACGTGCCATGCCAATGTCACCCGAATGACAGAATCGCGACCGGTTCGTCGATCCCGGAGGGCGCTTTGCTGAGACGGTGACCCTTGCATCTGCTTTGCTTGCTTGGTTGTGCTGCTTGTGCGGTTCATCATAGTATATATACGTTATTCCTCTTCTTTTGTAGTTGTATGTCTAGTTTATGTAGTTGTATGTCTAGTTTAGTTGCCTTTCTGAAACTTGTTAGCTTTCAGTTTTGCACTATATATTCTGTAGCTAGAGAACCATGAGCTTTTGGTGTCGCGACTGAAGCGAAAACTCAAAATCCGCACCTCTAGGAGAAATACATGTGAAATGGAACCATGCTCAGGAAAAGTATCTTACTGCAAGTACCAATAAGTGTGGCATGTGGGAATTCTCTGTTGTTTAGATAATACAAGCACCAAATCTAACTTTTTTTTTCCCAATATACTATAGGCACATACCTTTTCTCCTGATAAGGTCTACTTTTTAGTAAGGCGTACATTTTGTTTGGAAAAAGGATCGTCTTGTTACACTAATGTTACTATTAATTCGAGGAGAGCGAACCTGACCCAGCTAAATCACGCCCAACTCATCACTTTGAAATTCTTAAGGGATGAACTGTTTTTTTTTTTTTTTGATAAAGAAGAGATGAATTGGATGGGTTGCACATACAAACCGGTGAGCTCCTTCCCTATGATTAGCATGGGAAGTCTCTTTACAAGCTTTTTGGGTTTGCTGGAGACGTGTTGCTTGCTACTTTTGCTTACTTGCTTTCTCTCTCAAGAGTATGTTAGGGCCGGAAGTTTACGATTTCAGGCGCGATAGAGTTGAGCTTCTTTCTTTCCCTGTGCGCCTTTGTGCTGTCTTTATTGGCCGGCACAAAAGAACTCAGGCGATTGCCGCTTCATGCTCGACCTCCTGAGCCCTTGCAGTTCAGTGGTAGTAGGGCGCGTGTACAGTTCTTTTGCGTCTCTGTCTTTTCTTTCTGTTCTTCTAATATGCAAAGACGTGCACTTAGGTGCGTGTTCGAGAAGAAAAAAATGCCTGTCAAATTTGTTCATGCTTCTGAAAACAGAAAAAGAAACACATACTCCCTCCGTCCGGAAATACTTGTCGAAGAAATGCATAAAAATGAATGTATCTAGAACTAAAATACATTTAGATACATCCATTCAACCGACGAGTATTTTCGGACGGAGGGAGTACTTAGTAGCACTTCATCAATACTAAGCAAATAAACTTAGCCATTACGATCATCTTTGTGTTTTTTCTGCAAGCTGTTAATGGTTTGCCTTACCTTTATATTAGGGGAGGGGGGAGCAGTTTAATTAGTGGGGAAGGAAAGTACGTAAGGTACGTAACAAACACTACTTTTTCGTTTTACTCCCTCCGTCCGAAAATACTTGTCATCAAAATGAATAAAATGAGATGTATCTAGATGTACTTTAGTTCTAGATACACCCTTTTTTCTCCATTTTGATGACAAGTTTTTTCGGACGGAGGGAGTACTAATTAGTGTTTGCCGCTTCTCATTTATTTATTTCCAGCAGGAGTGACACACAGCAGATACCGCTGCTGAGCGGTTCAAGTACTCGAGGCAGGAGATGTCTTCCTCAATGCCTGCTTCCAGTTCTTCCAGGAGGAACCGCCAGAGCACCCAGGAAAGGGTGTTAGCACAAACAACCCTTGCTGCTGAACCCAGTACCGAGTTTGAAGAATCTAATGACTCCTTCGACTGCTCCAAGCTGGTCGAAGCCCAGCGGGACACTCCAACTGTGCTGCAGGAAGGGCGGTCGGAGAATGTCATAGCCTACTTGCAGCACATTCAGAGTGGGAAGAGGCTCCAGTCGTTTGGCTGCTTGTTGGCCCTCGATGAGAAGAGCTTCAATGTCATCGCGTTCAGTGAGAACGCGCCAGAAATGCTTACAGCTGTCAGCCATGCAGTGCCCGGTGTCGTTGATCCCCCAAGGCTTGACATGGGCACCAGTGTATGGTCACTTTTCACCGACCAAGGTGCCACGGCTCTGCACAAGGCACTAGGGTTTGCTGATGTTTCTTTGCTGAATCCTATTTTGGTTCAGTGCAAGACCTCGGGCAAGCCTTTCTATGCCATTGTTCATCGAGCAACCGGTTGTTTTGTGGTAGACTTTGAGCCTGTAAACCCCACAGAATTTCCTGCCACTGCTGATGGGGCCTTGCAGTCTTACAAGCTTGCTGCCAAGGCAATCTTCAAGATCCAGGCACTGCCAGGTGGAAGCATGGAGCTGCTATGCAATACTATGGTCAAGGAAGTCTTTAAACTTACAGGGTATGATAGGGTTATGGCTTACAAGTTCCATGAAGATAACCATGGTGAGGTCGTCGCCGAGATCACAAAGCCTGGCCTTGAACCTTATCTAGGCCTGCACTATCCAGCCACTGATATTCCTCAAGCAGCTAGGTCTCTTTTCATGAAGACCAAAGTGCGGATGATTTGTGATGTCCACACAAGATCTATAAAGGTCATCAAAGATGAGGCACTCCCCTTTGATTTTAGCGTGTGTGGTTCAGCACTCAGGGCAGCACACAACTGTCACCTTCAGTATATGGAGAACATGAGCTCGATTGCATCCCTCACCATGGCTGTTGTGGTTAATGAGAATGAAGAGGATGATGAGGTCGGGTCTGAACAACCAGCACAGCAGCAGAAGAAGAAGATACTATGGGGCCTTGTTGTTTGCCACCATGAGAGTCCCAGATATGTCCCTTTTCCGTTGCGTTATGCTTGTGAGTTCTTAGCGCAGGTGTTTGCTGTCCATGTCAACAAGGAGTTTGAATTACAGAAACAGTTACACGAGAAAAGCGTACTGAGGATGCAAACAATTCTTTCTGGCATGCTGTTCAAGGAAGCCTCTCCCCTGACTATCGTATCTGCAGGGGCACCCAATATCATGGACCTAATCAAATGTGACGGTGCTGCTCTTTTGTATGGGGACAAACTATGTCATCTGGGTAATGCTCCAACCGAGTCTCAGATACGCGATCTTGCCTTGTGGCTGTCGGAAGTTCACATGGATTCAATTGGCCTAAGTACTGAGAGCCTCCATGATGCTGGCTATCTAGGAGCCTCTGCTCTTGGTGATATGGTTTCTAGGATGGCAGTGGCTAAGATCAGTTCCAATCATATTCTTTTCTGGTTCAGGTCACATACAGCTGAAGAAATCAGATGGGGAGGTGCAAAGAATGATCCATCAGACGTGGATGACAGCAGAAGGATGCACCCTAGGTTGTCTTTCAAGGTATTCCTTGAAGTTGTCAAGATGAAGAGCTTGGATTGGACTGACTATGAGATGGATGCTATTCATTCATTGCAACTTATACTTCGAGGGACGGTGGATGGTGTTATCAAGCCAACCGAAAAAGCTAGTTTACATGAACAGATTGGTGATGTAAAGCTTGATGGGCTTGCTGAATTGCAGGCAGTGACCAATGAAATGGTTCGTCTAAAGGAAACTGCAACTGTTCCAATCTTCGCAGTAGGTGGCAATGGATTCGTCAACGGGTGGAATCAGAAAACGGCAGAATTGACTGGGCTAAGGGTTGATGATGCTATAGGCAGGCACATACTTACCCTTGTGGAGGACTCTTCTGTATCTGTTGTCCAGAGGATGCTATATCTAGCTTTGCAGGGTGAGCAAATTTATTATATTTGTTTCTCTATCTATTTACCTTCGCGCCTACTTTACCTTCCTCCATAGTCAGCAACTTTGTGTTATCTTCATTTATTGATAATTTGTGTGTTGAACCTAGCTAACTGGTTAATTTTTCAAGAAAGGGTGGATTTATTGACTTAAAATGAAGCACCAAGAGGATACAAACACCACGAGTACATAGCCGGGCTCTGCATAGCTAGGATGCACACCGCGAGCACCAACACACACAAAAACACACCAACAACTAGAAAAGTCAGATAAGACCAAATCTATCCGTAGGAGAAGAAAAAAAAGGCGTTCAGATCCGTGATTAGCAAACTATAGTAATGACTATATCGCTAACATACAAACTAGCAAACTATAGCTAACCGGTTATTGCGTCAACTGCTTACACAATTTGGGATTGATAACTTAGTAATATCGATCGTTCATGGGTCTCTAATAAATATTTTGCTGATCAAACAGGAAAAGAAGAGAAAGAAGTTCGATTTGAGGTAAAAACTCATGGTCCAAACAGAGTTGATTGCCCTGTTATCTTGGTTGTGAATGCTTGTGCCAGCCGGGACCTTCATGATGATATTGTTGGGGTGTGCTTTGTAGCCCAAGATATGACTGTCCATAAGTTGGTGATGGACAAGTTTACTCGGGTTGAGAGAGACTACATGGCGATCATTCAGAACCCGAACCCACTCATTCCTCCTATATTTGGTGCTGATGAATTTGGATGGTGTTGTGAGTGGAATACCGCAATGACCAAGCTGACTGGGAGGCACAGAGCGGAAGTGCTCGGTAAGGTGCTTCTCGGTGAAGTGTTCGACAGTAGCAATGCCTCCTGCCTTTTGAAGAACAAAGATGCATTTGTAAGCCTTTGTGTTGTTATCAACAGTGCGTTAGCCAGCGAAGAAACGGAAAAGGCTCCATTTGGCTTCTTCGACCGAAGCGGGAAGTACATTGAGTGTATTCTATCAGTGAGCAGAAGGGAAAGTGAGGGTGGCCTCATCATTGGAGTATTCTGTTTTATTCATGTTCCTAGTCATGAGATGCAACAGGCACTGCAGGTGCGGCAAGCCTCGGAGCAGAAGTCACTAAAAAGGCTGAAAGCTTTCTCCTACATGAGACATGCAATCAAAAACCCTCTGTCAGGCATGCTTTACTCCAGAAAAGCACTAAAGAACACAGATTTGCATGAAGAACAGATGAGGCAGATCCATATTGCAGATAATTGTCATCACCAGCTAAACAAGATACTTGCCGACTTGGATCAAGCTAACATCATGGAAAAGTATTCTTCTTGCCAAATCTTCTGAATTGTTCTATTACGTTCTCATGTTTACTTACGACTGTCCCTGTTTTTTGTCAGTTTGCGGACCTCGTACACTGATGTCGTTGTTCCTTGTCCTAAGTTCACCTGATTTCATGCCTATATGCCTACTTACGTGATTAAAATGGAACAACAAACAAACATGGTTACATTTACACAGCCTGCTGAACTAACTGATGTTATTATATTTGTTTTGCTTCCGGAATATTTAGCCAGTATATATGGTTTCACCTATTGCTCCAGCTTACTTCTACATTTGGGAGGTATTATATATAATAGTTCACTGTTATCATCTTCTAAAAATAAGTTAATTGTTTTCTGTCATTTGTGGTCACAGATCTAGTTGCTTAAATTTGGAGATGGCTGAGTTTGTTTTGCAAGATGTGGTGGTGGCTGCTGTAAGCCAAGTACTGATAGCCTGCCAGGGAAAAGGCATCAAAGTCTCTTGCAACCTTCCAGAGAGATTTTTGAAGCAACTAGTCTATGGAGATGGTGTTCGACTCCAGAAGATCCTTTCTGACTTCCTATCTATTTCAGTGAAGTTCTCTCCTATTGGAGGTTTTATCGAGATTTCAGCCAAGCCGATGAAGAACAACATCAGAGAGAACCTTCACCTTATTGACCTTGAACTTAGGTACATCGATCATGCAATAAGCCTGTTAATTTCTGAAAAGGAAGTTTTGAAGTCTTCTTCTAGGAATGCTTAGTGATGGTTATTTTTGTCTCTGTATATTTTCAGGATCAAGCACCAGGGATTAGGAGTCCCAGCAGAGCTAATGGCGCAAATGTTTGAGGAGGACAACACGGAGCAGTCAGAGGAGGGGTTGAGCCTCCTTGTTTCTAGAAACCTGTTGAGGTTCATGAATGGCGATGTTCGTCACCTAAGGGAAGCTGGTGTGTCAATCTTCATCCTCACTGCCGAACTTGCTTGTGCTCCAACGGCAATGTGACACTGATGAAGAAGCCAGTGCAAAACGTATGGACATCAGATGGTATGTGAAACAACTCTAACGTACTCCCTCCGTCCTTGAAAGAGTGTACTTCCAACTTTGTTGGAGGGCCAAACTATCTCAAAGTTTGACCGAGTTTGTGCAAAAATATGTCAATGCTTGTGAAACTAAATAGGTATTTGAGGAAATTATATTTTATCATGAACCTAATGCTACTAATTTAATGGCATAAATATTGGTCCATTATTGTATAATAAATACGGTCAAACATAAAAAAGTTAGACTTTCCAACAAAGTTGGAAGTACACTCTTTCAAGGACGGAGGGAGTACACTAGAGCAGTGTGTTTCTTTTGTCACAACTACTAGCTTTGCATCTTTCCTTCACTTTCTTGATTCATACTCCATCAAAAGGATACTACCTATGGAACGCGCGGCTGAAATCTATAGCCTTCCAAATTAATTATTGATACAAAAAAGATCATTGTTTCCCTAACACATTAGCTACGGATATGACGCTGAATGAGGGAGTGTGGATAGGATATTTTTCACCTAGCGTCTCAGTCTGATGGGTGGTAGAAACATTTATCACTGAAAATGAAGAAGTTTTCTATGGATCTCACGTACTATTTTCCATAGAGTCCTTATTTTAATTCAGAAGAGTGACAAACATGGCTGATTTAGTTTCTGTACTAGACCTTGTTCCATATATGACCTTGTCTTCAAAAGAACTTGCGGTTTTCAGAACTACCGATGGGGAGTGTGGCCTTTTGCTGAAGAATTTTTGTTTTCCCTTCCAGCTTCATTTCGAAAGAACTTTGAGCGAGCGATGAGGACGTCTTGCGGGGAAGATGCGATGCGGTTGCAGCAGGCTGTGGTAAAGTATTAAGCGAACGCAGAAAGAAAGAAGCAAGGTTGGCTTGTATGATCGACTCCTTGTCAGGGTAAAGAAAGGTTGTGTAACATGGTTTGGTAATGTACTTGTGCTGTGTTGTTATGTTATTCTCGCCCGTCCTACTATGTATGTGTAAGGTTCTGAGTTTGATGCTTCGTTGTAAGTGTTTTATGGCTGTGCTATGTACTCCTACTTGTGTAAACTTGGCTATAAGATTATTCAAGCTTGGTTATATTATAATAACGTTGGTCTTTTATGGCTTTACTATTTGATGGCGCGATTCTATATATGTGTGTGTTAGTGTTGATTGTATGCATCCTAGTTATAAAGAGGCTGGACGTATGCTCATTGTGTTTTCTAATTTCTGTCCCCTTGATGCTTCATTAAAAGTTAATGAAAATACCATTTTTCAAAGAAAAAAGAATACATGACGACTCATGCATATCAGAAAATGGTTCTGGGAACTAAAAAATTTCAGTAGGCTCGACCGCTCGTTACGTTCCAGGAAATGCTGACCTCTGGAGTTGCGTGGGTTTATTCCACAAAAATCAAGCGTCATCAAAATAGAATTGCTCATAGTTTAGCTAATATTGGTCGTTCTGGTGGTAGCACTGCTTGTTGGTTGCACCGTGTGTCAGAGAGTGTAGCTGAAATTGTATTAGCAGACTGTAATTCTATTACCGAGAAATAAAACCCACACTTTCCCTGCAAAAAAGGTACTCTATAAAAGGAAATATAAATACATGCGGTATAGTCTTACTGTTTCCCATAGGAAGACATCATCTCTTGCTCTGGCACTTGTAGAAAACAGGGCTTTGGTTCAGGCCTGGCCAGCCCATTAGTCCCGGTTCAGTCACGAACCGGGAACCATGTGTTGGAAATATGCCCTAGAGGCAATAATAAAAGTATTATTATTATATTTCCTTGTTCATGATAATTGTCTTTTATTCATGCTATAATTGTATTATCCGGAAATCGTAATACACGTGTGAATACATAGACCACAATATGTCCCTAGTGAGCCTCTAGTTGACTAGCTCGTTGATCAACAGATAGTCATGGTTTCCTGACTATGGACATTGGATGTCATTGATAACGGGATCACGTCATTAGGAGAATGATGTGATGGACAAGACCCAATCCTAAGCATAGCACAAGATCGTGTAGTTCGTTTTGCTAGAGTTTTTCCAATATCAAGTATCTCTTCCTTAGACCATGAGATCGTGTAACTCCCGGATACCGTAGGAGTGCTTTGGGTGTACCAAACGTCACAACGTAACTGGGTGACTATAAAGGTACACTACAGGTATCTCCGAAAGTGTCTGTTGGGTTGACACGGATCGAGACTGGGATTTGTCACTCCATATAACGGAGAGGTATCACTGGGCCCACTCGGTAATGCATCATCATAATGAGCTCAGTGTGATCAAAGTGTTTGATCACGGGATCATGCATTACTGATGCAGTAAAGTGACTTGCGGTAACGAGATTGAGCGAGGTATTGGGATACCGACGATCGAATCTCGGGCAAGTAAAATACCGATTGACAAAGGGAATTGTATACGGGTTGTTTGAATCCTCGACATCGTGGTTCAACCGATGAGATCATCGAGGAGCATGTGGAGCCAACATGGGTATCCAGATCCGCTGTTGGTTATTGCCCGAGAGCCGTCTCGGTCATGTCGCATGTCTCCGAACCCGTAGGGTCTACACACTAAGGTTCGGTGGCGCTAGGGTTGTATGAATATGAGTATGCAGCAAACCGAATGTTGTTCGAGTCCCAATGAGATCCCGGACATCACGAGGAGTTCGGAATGGTCCGGAGGTAAAGATTTATATATGGGAAGTCTTATTTTGGTCGCGGAAAAGTTTCGCGCGTTATCGGTATTGTACCGGAGTGCCGAAAGGGGTCCGGGGTTCCACCAGGGTCCACCTGCCCGGGGGCACATGGGCTGTAGGGGGTGCACCTTGGCCTATATGGGCCAAGGGCACCAGCCCCTAGAGGCCCATGCGCCTAGAGATAAGAGAAAGGGGAGAGTCCTAAAGGGGGAAGGCACCTCCGAGGTGCCTTGGGGAGGATGGACTCCTCCCCCCGCCGCACCCCTTCCTTGGAGGAAGGGGCAAGGCTGCGCCCTTTCCCCCTCTCTTGCACCTATATAAAGGGAGGGGAGGGAGGGGTAGCCGCACCCTGAAAGCCTGGCGCCTCCCTCCTCCCTGCAACAACTCCTCCTCCTCCCGTAGTTGCTTAGCGAAGCCCTGCCGGAGTTCTGCTGCATCCACCACCACGCCGTCGTGCTGCTGGATCATCATCAACCTCTCCATCGCCCTTGCTGGATCAAGAAGGAGGAGACGTCATCCGCTCCGTACGTGTGTTGAACGCGGAGGTGCTGTCCGTTCAGCACTAGGTCATCGGTGATCTGAATCACGACGAGTACGACTCCATCATCCCCGTTCCATTGAACGCTTCCGCACGTGATCTACAAGTGGTATGTAGATGCAATCACTCTCCCATGACTCGTTGCTAGATGAATTCAAAGATGGATCTTGGTGAAACCGTAGGAAAATTTTTAATTTTCTGCAACGTTCCCCAACAGTGGCATCATGAGCTAGGTCTATGCGTAGTTCTCTATTGCACGAGTAGAACACAATTTTGTTGTGGGCGTAGATCTTGTCAACTTGCTTGCCGCTACTAGTCTTTTCTTGCTTCAGCGGTATTGTGGAATGAAGCGGCCCGGACCAACCTCACACGTACGCTTACGTGAGACCGGTTCCACCGACTGACATGCACTAGTTGCATAAGGTGGCTAGCGGGTGTCTGTTGTTGGAAATATGCCCTAGAGGCAATAATAAATTAGTTATTATTATATTTCCTTGTTCATGATAATCGTTTATTACCCATGCTATAATTGTATTGATAGGAAACTCAGATACATGTGTGGGTACATAGACAACACCATGTCCCTAGTAAGCCTCTAGTTGACTAGCTCGTTGATCAATAGATGGTTACGGTTTCCTGACCATGGACATTGGATGTCGTTGATAACGGGATCACATCATTAGGAGAATGATGTGATGGACAAGACCCAATCCTAAGCCTAGCACAAAGATCGTAGTTCGTATGCTAAAGCTTTTCTAATGTCAAGTATCATTTCTTTAGACCATGAGATTGTGCAACTCCCGGATACCGTAGGAATGCTTTGGGTGTACCAAAGTCACAACGTAACTGGGTGGCTATAAAGGTGCACTACAGGTATCTCCGAAAGTGTCTGTTGGGTTGGCATGAATCGAGACTGGGATTTGTCACTCCGGTAAATGGAGAGGTATCTCTGGGCCCACTCGGTAGGACATCATCATAATGTGCACAATGTGACCAAGGGGTTGATCACGGGATGATGTGTTACGGAACGAGTAACGAGACTTGCCGGTAACGAGATTGAACAAGGTATCGGTATACCGACGATCGAATCTCGGGCAAGTATAATACCGCTAGACAAAGGGAATTGTATACGGGATTGATTGAGTCCTTGACATCGTGGTTCATCCGATGAGATCATCGTGGAACATGTGGGAGCCAACATGGGTATCCAGATCCCGCTGTTGGTTATTGACCGGAGAACGTCTCGGTCATGTCTGCATGATTCCCGAACCCATAGGGTCTACACACTTAAGGTTCGATGACGCTAGGGTTATAAAGGAAGTTTGTATGTGGTTACCGAATGTTGTTCGGAGTCCCGGATGAGATCCCGGACATCATGAGGAGTTCCGGATGGTCCGGAGGTAAAGATTTATATATAGGAAGTCTTATTTTGGTCGCGGAAAAGTTTCGCACATTATCGGTATTGTACCGGAGTGCCGAAGGGGTCCGGGGTCCACCGGGGGTCCACCTGCCTGGGGGCCACATGGGCTGTAGGGTGCGCCTTGGCCCATATGGGCCAAGGGCACCAGCCCCAAGAGGCCCATGCGCCAAGGAGACTTGGGGAGGGAAGAGTCCAAAGGGGGGAAGGCACCTCCGAGGTGCCTTGGGGAGGATGGACTCTTCCCCCCCTCTTGGCCGCACCCCTTCCTTGGAGGAAGGGGCAAGGCTGCGCCCTCCCCCCTCTCTTGCACCTATATATAGTGGAGGGGAGGGAGGGGAAGACACACCTGAAGCCCTGGCGCCTCCCTCCCTCCCGTGACACCTCCTCCTCTCCCGCAGGTGCTTGGCGAAGCCCTGCAGGACTGCCACGCTCCTCCACCACCACCACGTCGTTGTGCTGCTGTTGGATGGAGTCTTCCGCAACCTCTCCCTCTCTCCTTGCTCGATCAAGGCATGGGAGACGTAACCGGGCTGTACGTGTGTTGAACGCGGAGGTGCCGTCCGTTCGGCACTAGGATCTTCGGTGATTTGGATCACGACGAGTACGACTCCTTCAACCCCGTTCTCTTGAACGCTTCCGCTTAGCGATCTACAAGGGTATGTAGATGCACTCTCCTTCCCCTCGTTGCTGGTTTCTCCTTAGATAGATCTTGGTGACACGTAGGAAAATTTTGAATTTTTGCTACGTTCCCCAACAGTGGTATCATGAGCTAGGTCTATTGCGTAGATTCTTTGCACGAGTAGAACACAAAGTAGTTGTGGGCGTTGATGATGTTCAATATGCTTACCGTTACTAGTCCAATCTTGTTTGACGGTATTGTGGGATGAAGCGGCCGGACCGACCTTACACGTACACTTACGTGAGACAGGTTCCACCGATGACATGCACTTGGTGCATAAGGTGGCTAGCGGTGCCGCCTCCCACTTTAGTCGGAACGGATTCGATGAAAAGGGTCCTTATGAAGGGTAAATAGCAATTGGCATATCACGTTGTTGTTTTGCGTAGGTAAGAAACGTTCTTGCTAGAAACCCATAGCAGCCACGTAAAACATGCAAACAACAATTAGAGGACGTCTAACTTGTTTTTGCTGGGTATGCTATGTGATGTGATATGGCCAAGAAGAATGTGATGAATGATATGTGATGTATGAGATTGATCATGTTCTTGTAATAGGAATCACGACTTGCATGTCGATGAGTATGACAACCGGCAGGAGCCATAGGAGTTGTCTTAATTTATTGTATGACCTGCGTGTCATTGAACAAATGCCATGTAATTACTTTACTTTATTGCTAACCGGTAGCCATAGTAGTAGAAGTAATAAGTTGGCGAGACAACTTCTTGGAGACACGATGATGGAGATCATGATGATGGAGATCATGGTGTCATGCCGGTGAAGATGATGATCATGGAGCCCCGAAGATGGAGATCAAAAGGAGCAAAATGATATTGGCCATATCATGTCACTATTTGATTGCATGTGATGTTTATCATGTTTATGCATCTTATTTGCTTAGAACGACGGTAGTAAATAAGATGATCCTCATTAAAATTTCAAGAAAGTGTTCCCCTAACTGTGCACCGCTATGAAAGTTCGTCGTTTGAAGCACCACGTGATGATCGGGTGTGATAGATTCTTACGTTCACATACAACGGGTGTAAGCCAGATTTACACACGCCAAACACTTAGGTTAACTTGACGAGCCTAGCATGTACAGACATGGCCTCGAACACAAGAGACCGAAAGGTCGAGCATGAGTTGTATGGAGGATACGATCAACATGAAGATGTTCACCGATGATGACTAGTCCGTCTCACGTGATGATCGGACACGGCCTAGTTGACTCGGATCATGTAATCACTTAGATGACTAGAGGATGTCTATCTGAGTGGGAGTTCATGAGATGAACTTAATTATCCTAAACATTGTCAAAAGATCTTTGCAAATTATGTCGAAGGCTCGCGTTTTAGTTCCACTTTGTTTAGATATGTTCCTAGAGAAAATATAGTTGAAAGTTGACAGATGGCGATTATGCGGACGAAAGAAAGCTTATGTCCTTAATGCACCGCTCGGTGTGCTCAACCCCAAACATCGCCATGGATGTTGCGAACATCGGACATACACGTTTTGATAACTACGTGATAGTTCAGTTAAGCGGTTTAGAGTTGAGGCACCGAGACGTTTTGAAACGTCGCGAACATCTGAGATGTTTCGAGGGCTGAAATTGGGATTTCAGGCTCGTGCTCACGCCAAGAGGTATAAGACCTCCGACGATTTTCTTAGCCTGCAAACTAAGGGAGAAAAGCTCAATCGTTGAGCTTGTGCTCAGATTGTCTGAGTGCAACAATCACTTGAATCGAGTGGGAGTTGATCTTCCAGAGATAGTGATGTTTCTCCAAAGTCATTGCCACCAAGCTACTAGAGCTTCGTGATGAACTATAACAAATCAGGGATAAATATGATGATCCTTGAGATATTCGCGATGTTTGAAACCGCGAAAGTAGGAATCAAGAAGGAGCATCAATTGTTGATGGTTGGTGAAACCACTAGTTTCAAGAAGGGCAAGGGCAAGAAGGGATACTTCATGAAACGGCAAATCAGTTGCTGCTCCAAAGAAGAAACCCAAGGTTGAACCCAAACCCGAGACTAAGTGCTTCAGTAATGAGGGGAACGCCATCGGAGCAGAATTACCCTAGATACTTGGTAGATGAGAAGGCTGGCAAGGTCGATAGAATTATATTGATATACATTAAGTTATTGTGTACTTTACTAGTACTCCTAGTAGCACCAGGGTATTAGATACCGGTTCGGTTGCTAAGTGTTAGTAACTCGAAATAAAAGGCTACGGAATAAACGGAGACTAGCTAAAGGTGAGTGACGATATGTGTTGAAGTGTTTCCAAGTTTGATGTGATCAAACATCGCACGCTCCCTCTACCATCAAGATTAGTATTAAACCAGAATAATTGTCATTTGGTGTTTGCGTTGAGCATAGACATGATTGGATTATGTCTATCGCAATGCGGTTATTCATTTAAGGAGAATAATGGTTAATCTATTTATTTGAATAATGCCTTCAATGGTCTTGCACCTAAAAGGAATGGTTTATTGAATCTCGATCGTAGTGATACACATTTTCATGCCAAAAGATATAAGATAGTAATGATAGTACCACTTACTTGTGGCACTATCATGTAAGTCATATTGGTGTAAAACGCATGAAGAAGCTCCATGTTGATGGATCTTTGGACTCACTCGTTTTTGAAAAGTTTGAGACATGCGAACCATGTCTATTGGTGTATACGCATGAAGAAAATCCATGCAGATGGATTGTTTGGACTCACTTGATTTTGAATTACTTGAGATATGCAGATCATACCACATGGGCAAGATGACTGAAAACCCTCGGTTTCAGTAAGATGGAACAAGATAGCAACTTGTTGGAAGTAACATATTTCGATGTGTGCAGTCCAATGAGTGCTGAGGCATGCAGTGAATATCGTTATGTTCTTACTTCACGGATGATTTAAGTAGATACTGAGTGTATTTACTTGATGAAACACAAGTCTGAATTATTGAATGGTTCAAGTAATTTCAGAGTGAAGTTAAAGATCATCGTGACAAGAGGATAAAATGTCTATGATATGATCATAGATATGAGTATCTGAGTTACGAGGTTTGGCACGCAATTAAGACATTGTGGAAATTGTTTCATAATAAATACCGCCTGGAACACCATAGTGTGATGGTGTGTCCAAACATCATAGTTGCACCCTATTGGATATGATGCGTACCATGATGTCTCTTATCGAATTACCACTATCGTTCATGGGTTAGGCATTAGAGACAACCGCACTCACTTTAATAGGGCACCATGTAATTCCGTTGAGACGACGCCGTTTGAACTATGGTTTGGAGAAACCTAAATTGTCGTTTCTTAAAAGTTTGGGGCTGCGACGCTTATGTGAAAAAGTTTCAGGTTGATAAGCTTGAACCCAAAGCGGATAAAATGCATCTTCATAGGACACCCAAAACAGTTGGGTATACCTCCGATCTCAGTTCCGGAAGCAAAAGGATTGTTTCTAGAATTAGGTCCTTTCCGAGGAAAAGTTTCTCTCGAAAGAATTGAGTGGGAGGATGGTGGAGACTTGATGAGGTTATTGAACCGTCACTTCAACAAGTGTGTAGCAGGGCACAGGAAGTTGTTCCTGTGGCGCCTACACCAATTGAAGTAGAAGCATAGTGATCATGAAGTTTTGGATCAAGTCACTACCGTACCTCGTAGGGTGACAAGGATGCATACTACTTCAGAGTGGTACAGTAATCCTGTCTTGAAGGTCATGTTGCTAGACAACAATGAACCTACGAGCTATGGGAAAGCGATGGTGGGCTTATATTCCGACAAATGGTTAGAAGCCATGAAATCCGAGATAGGATCCATATATCAGAACAAAGCATGGACTTTGGTGGACTTGCCCGATGATCGGAAAGCCATTGAGATAAATGGATCTTTAAGAAGAAGACGGACGTGGACGGTAATGTCACCGTCTATCAAGCTCGACTTGTGGCGAAGAGTTTTTCACAAGTTCAAGGAGTTGACTACGATGAGATTTTCTCATCCGTAGCGATGCTTAAGTCTGTCGGAATCATGTTAGCATTAGCTGCATTTATGAAATCTGGCAGATGGATGTCAAAAACGAGTTTCCTTGCCAGTCCTCGTAAGGAAAGGTTGTATGTGATACAATCACAAAGTTTTTGTCGATCCTAAGGATGCTGAAAGGTATGCTAGCTCCAGTGATCCTTCCATGGACAGGAGTAAGCATCTCGGAGTTGGAATATACTCTTTGATAAGATGATCAAAGATTTTGGGTTTATACAAAGTTTATGAGAAACTTGTATTTCCAAAGAAGTGAGTGGGAGCACTATAGAGTTTTTGATGAGTATATGTTGTTGACATATTGTTGATCAGAAATGATGTAGAATTTCTGGAAAGCATATAGGGTTATTTGAAAAGTGTTTTCAAGTGAAAACCTGTATTAAGCTACTTGAACATTGAGCATCAAGATCTATAGGATAGATCAAAACCGCTTAATGGTACTTTCAAATGAGCATATACCTTGACATGATCTTGAAGGTGTTCAAGATGGATCACCAAAGAAGGAGTTCTTGCCCGAGATGTAAGGTATGAAGTTAAGACTTAAAGCTCGACCACGGCGGAAAGAGAGAAAGGATTTAAGAAGGTCGTCCCTATGCCTTAGACATAGGCTCTATAGTATGCTATGCTGTGTACCGCACCGAAGTGTGCCTTGCCATGAGTCAGTCAAGGGGTACAAGAATGATCCAGGAATAGATCATTGGATAGCGGTCAAAATTGTCCTTGGAGTAAATAAGGACATGTTTCTCGATTATGGAGGTGATAAAGAGTTCGGCGTAAAGGGTTACGTCGGTGCAAGCTTTAACACCTATCCGAGTGACTCGAGTAGCAAACCGGATACGATAGTGGAGCAACCATTTGGAATAGCTCCAAGTGGAGCGTGGAAGCAACGTTTACAATATGACCTAGAAATTTGCAAAGTACACACGGATCTGAAAGGTTCGCACTCGTTGACTAAAACCTCTCTCACAAGCAAAACATGATCAAACCTCGAACTCATTGAGTCTTAATCACATGACGATGTGAACTAGTTTACGACACTAGTAAACTCTTTGGATGTTGGTCACATGGCGATGTGACCTATCGATGTTAATCACATGACGATGTGAACTAGATTATTGACTCTAGTGCAAGTGGGAGACTGTTGGAAATATGCCCTAGAGGCAATAATAAATTAGTTATTATTATATTTCCTTGTTCATGATAATCGTTTATTACCCATGCTATAATTGTATTGATAGGAAACTCAGATACATGTGTGGGTACATAGACAACACCATGTCCCTAGTAAGCCTCTAGTTGACTAGCTCGTTGATCAATAGATGGTTACGGTTTCTGACCATGGACATTGGATGTCGTTGATAACGGGATCACATCATTAGGAGAATGATGTGATGGGCAAGACCCAATCCTAAGCCTAGCACAAAGATCGTAGTTTGTATGCTAAAGCTTTTCTAATGTCAAGTATCATTTCCTTAGACCATGAGATTGTGCAACTCCGGATACCGTAGGAATGCTTTGGGTGTACCAAACGTCACAACGTATCGGGTGGCTATAAAGGTGCACTACAGGTATCTCCGAAAGTGTCTGCATGGTTGGCATGAATCGAGATCGGGATTTGTCACTCCGTAAACGGAGAGGTATCTCTGGGCCCACTCGGTAGGGCATCATCGTAATGTGCACAATGTGACCAAGGGGTTGATCACGGGATGATGTGTTACGGAACGAGTAACGAGACTTGCCAGTAACGAGATTGAACAAGGTATCGGTATACCGACGATCGAATCTCGGGCAAGTATAATACCGCTAGACAAAGGGAATTGTATACGGGATTGATTGAGTCCTTGACATCGTGGTTCATCTGATGAGATCATCATGGAACATGTGGGACCCAACATGGGTATCCAGATCCCGCTGTTGGTTATTGACCGGAGAACGTCTCGGTCATGTCTGCATGATTCCCGAACCCGTAGGGTCTACACACTTAAGGTTCGATGACGCTAGGGTTATAAAGGAAGTCTGTATGTGGTTACTGAATGTTGTTCGGAGTCCCGGATGAGATCCCGGATGTCACGAGGAGTTCCGGAATGGTCCGTAGGTAAAGATTTTTATATAGGAAGTCTTATTTTGGTCACCGGAAAAGTTTCGCACATTATCGGTACTGTACCGGGAGTGCCGAAAGGGGTCTGGGGGTCCATCGGGGGGGTCCACCTGCCCCGGGGGGGCACATGGGCTGTAGGGGGTGCGCCTTGGCCCATATGGGCCAAGGGCACCAGCCCAAAGAGGCCCATGCGCCAAGGAGACTTGGGGAGGGAAGAGTCCAAAGGGGGGAAGGCACCTCCGAGGTGCCTTGGGGAGGATGGACTCCTCCCCCCCTCTTGGCCGCACCCCTTCCTTGGAGGAAGGGGCAAGGCTGCGCCCTCCCCCCCCTCTCTTGCACCTATATATAGTGGAGGGGAGGGAGGGGAAGACACACCTGAAGCCCTGGCGCCTCCCTCCCTCCCGTGACACCTCCTCCTCTCCCGCAGGTGCTTGGCGAAGCCCTGCAGGATTGCCACGCTCCTCCACCACCACCACGCCGTTGTGCTGCTGCTGGATGGAGTCTTCCTCAACCTCTCCCTCTCTCCTTGCTGGATCAAGGCATGGGAGACGTCACCGGGCTGTACGTGTGTTGAACGCGGAGGTGCCGTCCGTTCGGCACTAGGATCTTCGGTGATTTGGATCACGACGAGTACGACTCCTTCAACCCCGTTCTCTTGAACGCTTCCGCTTAGCGATCTACAAGGGTATGTAGATGCACTCTCCTTCCCCTCGTTGCTGGTTTCTCCATAGATAGATCTTGGTGACACGTAGGAAAATTTTGAATTTCTGCTACGTTCCCCAACATCCGTCTCTCCCACTTTAGTTGGAGCGGATTTGATGAAAAGGGTCCTTATGAAGGGTAAATAGAAGTTGACAAATCACGTTGTGGCTTTCACGTAGGTAAGAAAACGTTCTTGCTAGAACCCTATTGCAGCCATGTAAAACTTGCAACAACAATTAGAGGACGTCTAACTTGTTTTTGCATCAAGTGTTTTGTGATATGATATGGCCAAAGTTGTGATGAATGATGAATGATATATGTGATGTATGAGATCATGTTCTTGTAATAGGAATCACGACTTGCATGTCGATGAGTATGACAACCGGCAAGATCCATAGGAGTTGTCTTTATTTTTGTATGACCTGCGCGTCATTGAAGAACGCCATGTAAATTACTTTACTTTATTGCTAAACGCGTAGCCATAGAAGTAGTAGTCGTTGGCGTGACAACTTCATGAAGACACGATGATGGAGATCATGGTGTCATGCGGTGACAGGATGATCATGGAGCCCCGAAGATGGAGATCAAAGAAGCTATATGATATTGGCCATATCATGTCACTACTATATATAATTGCATGTGATGTTTATTATGTTTATGCATCTTGTTTACTTAGAACGACGGTAGTAAATAAGATGATCCCTCATAACAATTTCAAGAAAGTGTTCTCCCTAACTGTGCACAGTTGCTAAAGTTCGTCGTTTCGAAGCACCACGTGATGATCGGGTGTGATAGATCCTTACGTTCACATACAACGGGTGTAATACAGTTTTACACATGCAATACACTTAGGTTAACTTGACGAGCCTAGCATGTACAGACATGGCCTCGGAACACAAGAGACCGAAAGGTCGAACATGAGTCGTATGGAAGATACGATCAACATGGAGATGTTCACCGACGATGACTAGTCCGTCTCACGTGATGATCGGACACGACCTAGTCGACTCGGATCATGTATCACTTAGATGACTAGAGGGATGTCAAATCTGAGTGGGAGTTCATTAAATAATTTGATTAGATGAACTTTATTATCATGAACAATAGTCTAAAATCTTTGCAAAATGTCTTGTAGATCAAATGGCCAACGCTCATGTCACCATGAACTTCAACGCGTTCCTAGAGAAAACCAAGCTGAAAGATGATGGCAGCAACTATTCGGACTGGGTCCGGAACCTGAGGATTATCCTCATAGCTGCCAAGAAAATATATGTCCTAGAAGCACCGCTAGGTGAAGCACCCATCCCAGAGAACCAAGACGTTATGAATGCTTGGCAGTCTCGTGCTGATGATTACTCCCTCGTTCAGTGCGGCATGCTTTATAGCTTAGAACCGGGGCTCCAAAAGCGTTTTGAGCAACACGGAGCATATGACATGTTCGAGGAGCTGAAAATGGTTTTCCAAGCTCATGCCCGGGTCGAGAGATATGAAGTCTCCGACAAGTTCTATAGTTGTAAGATGGAGGAAAACAGTTACATCGGTGAGCACATACTCAAAATGTCAGGTTGCACAACTGCCTGTCCCAGTGGACATTAACCTCCCGGACGAGGCGGTCATTGACAGAATCCTTCAGTCGCTCCCACCAAGCTACAAGAGCTTTGTGATAAACTACAATATGAAGGGGATGGTGAAGACCATTCCCGAAGTATTCTCAATGTTGAAGTCAGCAGAGGTTGAAATCAAGAAAGAACATCAAGTGTTGATGGTCAATAAAACCACTAAGTTCAAAAAGGGCAAGGGTAAGAAGAACTTCAAGAAGGACGGCAAGGATGTTGCCGCGCCCGGTAAGCAAGCTGCCGGGAAGAAGTCAAAGAATGGACCCAAACCTGAGACAGAGTGCTTTTATTGCAAAGGGAAGGGCCACTGGAAGCGGAACTGCCCCAAATACTAAGCGGACAAGAAGGCCGGCAACACTAAAGCAGGAGCTGCGGAATAAACGGAGACTGGCGAAGGACGAGGTGACGATGCACGTCGGGAATGGTTCCAAGGTCGATGTGATCGCCGTCGGCACGCTACCTCTACATTTACCTACGGGATTAGTTTTAAACCTCAATAATTGTTATTTAGTGCCAAGTTTGAGCATGAACATTGTATCAGGATCTCGTTTAATGCGAGATGGCTACTCATTTAAATCCGAGAATAATGGTTGTTCTATTTATATGAGAGAAATGTTTTATGGTCATGCTCCGATGGTCAATGGTTTATTCTTAATGAATCTCGAGCGTAATGTTACACATGTTCATAGTGTGAATACCAAAAGATGTAAAGTTGATAACGATAGTCCCACATACTTGTGGCACTGCCGCCTTGGTCACATTGGTGTCAAGCGCATGAAGAAGCTCCATGCTGATGGACTTTTGGAGTCTCTCGATTATGAATCATTTGACACATGCGAACCATGCCTCATGGGCAAGATGACCAAGACTCCGTTCTCCGGAACAATGGAGCGAGCAACCAACTTATTGGAAATCATACATACCGATGTGTGCGGTCCAATGAGTGTTGAGGCTCGCGGAGGATATCGTTATGTTCTCAGTCTCACTGATGACTTGAGTAGATATGGGTATGTCTACTTGATGAAACACAAGTCTGAGACCTTTGAAAAGTTCAAGGAATTTCAGAATGAAGTAGAGAATCAACGTGACCGAAAGATAAAATTCGTGCAATCAGATCGTGGAGGAGAATATTTAAGTCACGAATTTGATACACACTTGAGGAAATGTGGAATCGTTTCACAACTCACGCCGCCTGGAACACCTCAGCGTAACGGTGTGTCCGAACATCGTAATCGCACTCTATTGGATATGGTGCGATCTATGATGTCTCTTACTGATTTACCGCTATCATTTTGGGGATACGCTCTAGAGACAGCTACATTCACTTTAAATAGGGCACCGTCTAAATCCGTTGAGACGACATCGTATGAATTATGGTTTGGGAAGAAACCTAAGCTGTCGTTTCTAAAAGTTTGGGGATGCGATGCTTATGTCAAGAAACTTCAACCTGAAAAGCTCGAACCCAAGTCGGAAAATGCGTCTTCATAGGATACCCTAAGGAAACCATTGGGTATACCTTCTACCTTAGATCCGAAGGCAAGATCTTTGTTGCCAAGAACGGATCCTTTCTGGAAAAAGAGTTTCTCTCGAAAGGAGTAAGTGGGAGGAAAGTAGAACTCAATGAAGTACTACCTCTTGAACCGGAAAGTAGTGCAGCTCAGGAAAATGTTCCTGTGGTGCCTACACCTGCTGGAGAGGAAATTAATGATGATGATCAAGGTACTTCGGATCAAGTTGCTACTGAACTTCGTAGGTCCACAAGGACACGTTCCACACCAGAGTGGTATGGCAACCCTGTCCTGCAAATCATGTTGTTAGACAACGGTGAACCTTCGAACTATGAAGAAGCGATGGAGGGCCCGGATTCCAACAAATGGCTTGAAGCCATGCAATCCGAGATAGGATCCATGTATGAAAATAAAGTATGGACTTTGACAGACTTGCCCGATGATCGGCGAGCGATAGAAAACAAATGGATCTTTAAGAAGAAGACGGACGCGGATGGTAATGTTACCATCTATAAAGCTCGACTTGTCGCTAAGGGTTATCAACAAGTTCAAGGGATTGACTACGATGAGACTTTCTCTCCAGTAGCGAAGCTTAAGTCCGTCTGAATCATGTTAGCAATTGCCGCATACTATGATTATGAGATATGGCAGATGGACGTCAAAACGGCATTCCTTAACGGTTACCTTAAGGAAGAGCTGTATATGATGCAGCCGGAAGGTTTTGTCGATCCTAAGAATGCTAACAAGGTATGCAAGCTCCAGCGATCCATTTATGGGCTGGTGCAAGCATCTCGGAGTTGGAACATTCGCTTTGATGAGATGATCAAAGCGTTTGGGTTTATGCAGAATTATGGAGAAGCCTGCGTTTACAAGAAAGTGAGTGGGAGCTCTGTAGCATTTCTCATATTATATGTAGATGACATACTTCTGATGGGAAATCTTATATTTACTAATTGGAGGCACCATTCAAGATCTCTCATTAATCCACATCATTGAAATTAATTACACCGTTGGATTGTAGAGTTTACGTACAGGATAAAAGGAAAACATACGTAACACAGATGTCCCCGTCCCGCAAAAAAGACATCTGACACGTCCAACGTAAGTGGTATACAAAACAAAAAAACCTCCATAAATAAGGAGAACATAAGGATGAAAACAAGTAAACCCTCCGTCCAAAAAAACTCCAACATAGAAAAGGGAAAGAGATCAACACGACCTGGCTAATTGCCCGCATCTTTAAACTTCTCATCTGTTCACTCTAAATAAAAAAGGGAGAGCCTCACGTCAAACAAAAGAAAGCCTTTGTACGTCCATAAAATGTCCAATGTAAGAGGAAAAGAAATCGGCACGGCCGGCTGATTACCCGCGCCTTCCAAGTTCTCTTATTTCTTAATTAAGTTCTCTTATTAATCGTAACACATATCATCCCGTGCCACAAAAAATGCTTATGCTACGTCCAACATTAATGGTGTAAAAACATTAATGATGTACTAGACAAATAAAGCATCCATTTGTTGCGTAGAAAAAAATGATCACGTGAAAAAGGAAAGAGTCCCAATAGATCACGCAGATGGCTCCTCTCTTTATCTCTCTTCCTGTGAACCATACAACATGAAAAAAAAACCTCATGGATTCTAACGTCCTCCACAATCTCGCGGGGATGGACGAGTTCGATCTTGCATACATGCCCGTGTTCTGCTGAACCCCTCGAGTTGTAGCTGCAAGGCCGAGCCATGTGCCCATGTCTGCCTCTATGCGACCTCTCCGCGTCATCTGCAGATCTGGCACATCAGCGGTTGAAGTGGTCAATATTTCCACAATCCCCAATGTCTACTGGACCATGGCACGGTGGTACGTCATCCTTAATTTGGATCGGCAGTATATTAGTCTAAGTTATCAAAGGTAGGTTGAGCGATGGGCCACTTACGTTTCAAATCAGATCCGTTTTTCTGTGGTATGGTATTTGCAACCATCAATTTTTTTGGTAGTTCCTTCAATTTCAAAGAGAACAGATGTGGACCTGCAATAATTTGCATGCGCAGAGATAGACACATGGAGGATTGATAATGCAAGTTGCAATTGATTGATCAAGGTTAGTTTCCCCAGCTTTTAGCCTTTTATTGTTGAATATACATATGCAAAGGCATAAATTTTATTATATGATATGTCTCTTAAATCTTATTGTATAGTAGACCTGTTCGTCGTCAATTGCAAGCCCCCTCCTATGCTTTTTACATGCTCTTAAATCTTAATGGGCTATGGACGGCAACGATCTGCACACCCACCTACTGGCCACCCTGCATGGCTGCAGAATGGATGTGGAATAGCCGTACGTGGTGCTCCATGTCAGATATGGTCATCTTCTACACAATTTGATTAATTCCATGCATTGTTATTTGGATGGTACTTAACAATGAACAGATGGAGTTTAGTAGATGCTTACTAGAACCAAATGTTGCATAATCAGAATGGTTCAATTCTGGATTCACGTGCTTCGATTAATGATCAGTTTGCCTATTTAAATAGAATTCATAGTTGGGCAGAACATGCATACACCAAAATATACGTTCCTTAAAGCTAATTGCCTCCTTCAAGTATTTTGCTACTCGAGCTAGCCAATGCTACATCGATTCTTATTCACTTTAGATATGTAGATTAATCTTATTTTCGCACGCACGAATAAATCATTTGCACTTCTGTTTATGTAGAGATGAGGAGGCATGACGATGGGAGTCAATTTGCAGTCGTCGCTGGTGAAGCCGCCAACTAGGGGCGCTGCAGGGGACGACCCTCCAGACTTGGACGTTGTTTGAGGTTAGTCTGTCAGCAGCCATTCATGCCTTAACTCATCAGGCAAGTAATCCTAATTATAACACGTTCTAGAATATGTGTCATCTATAAAAGAATCTCCTAATCCATCTAAGCTCCAGGAAATGATTTTCCAGGGCGCTTATAAAGCGTTAAATAATACAGTGTCACAAAAAGGTTTTGGCCGGCGCTGTTTGACAGTAGGATTTATTATTGTCCATTTCATGCTTTTCGATTCAAGCAGTGTTCTTGATTGTTGACGGAAGGAGTTCAGGGTTGCTTGCGCTTATGGCAAGGGGTGATGGTGATGTACGTAGCTCCAACCAAACTCCAATCCCTCTAAAACTCAACTTCAGGCGTTTGGGTGACACTTGCTGATCAGCTGATGCTAACAATTAACGGATCGACACATGCATGTTTGGATACTTGGATTGTTACACATTCAGATTTGGGCAGAGCACATATACACCAATTAGGTAAACTGTTTTCTTCATGTAATTATTAACATGCACTCATGAAGCAATAATGTAAGACAATGTGATCAGCGGACTTCTTGGCATCCCCTAATTTTGTTACAAAAGTAAGTGGTTGTTGATGTAAAATTGGCACCAAGGCAATTTTGATATATTAAAATAGAGCATAAATCTGTACATATTTCTGGATTTTCTTTTGGTAACATTCTGTTTGTGGTTTCCCATGTAGCAATGGCGTGGCCCTATTTGATCTTTGGCATGTTCAAAGATGTGGTAGGGACTTCCAAGGTGATGTCCAATCTTTTACATTGCAGGCGATCGAGTAGCTCACCTAATATATAGGAAACGGCACCATAAAGTTTGTAGTGACTATGTACTTGGTCGGCATTTTTTTCGTTGTACATTATTTTTGTGCGGAACCTTCTGTTCAACGAGAAAAGTTATTTTTGTTCTTCGTCGGCACCACAACTAACTAAAAAATCTTTCCGACCATCTCAGAACTTTATCATGTATCTAACTTGGCAAACTAAGTTACAAATTAATATGTTGGCTTCAAAATACTTCAGTTTAATTTCGTGAAGAAGCACTAGAAAGTGCAGGTTTATATGCAACATGACTGATATGTTATCCATAGCAGATCAGGGAGACGTGAGCTGCTCAAATTCCGATGACAGTAAGACTCCGTAAACTATTTACATATCTATAACAACTAAGTTCTACCTTCCCGTTGTAATTAATAAGTATAATATTCATATATGTGAATTGCTATTTTTGGCACAGCTTTAACTAATGGCTTTCATGTACTTTAGGAACATCTAAGATTTATGTGTCATCATTACCTGGGAAAGAGGGTGAAATTAAGGATAAGAAAAGAATACTGAAGCACAATATTTAATGTTAAATATATTGTACTTCAAGAATTGTAGATTTCATATAATTAGTTGATCAAACATTGGAACTATGCAATACAATCTTCTATATAAAGTAAATATGCTGGTGTTCAAATGATGTATGGAAAACAAATTCATGTAAAATTTTAGTAGACTGGCTCACATATAAGTTTTTCAATATCACACGGACAAGCTTATGTCAATAAAGATCTAGGCCATGAATGAACACAACATAATTAAAAGAACACAACATATCTTGAAGTTCTTTGCCAGCATTTAATCACCTAACCATGAACTATTGAAGCAGTATTTATTCATGTTTGTTATATATGTGGAAAACATTACAGGATATTAAAATTGTAAGTACACCTACATTTTTTTTTCATATTTCCCATCCCAAAAATCTAAGTACAATCAATGTTTAATCACTTTTTACTAAGTATAACTACATATAATGCTAGCCCGTGCAGAAGCACGGGTTGATGACTAGTGATATAGAACTCTTGGACAACATTAAGGCCTACTTGAATAAGAGTTTTTCAATGAAGGACCTTGGAGAAGCTGCTTACATATTAGGCATCAAAATCTATAGGGATAGATCAAGACGCCTCATAGGTCTTTCACAAAGCACATACCTTGATAAGATTTTGAAGAAGTTCAAAATGGATCAGTCCAAGAAAGGGTTCTTGCCTGTTTTGCAAGGTGTGAAATTGAGCTCGGCTCAATGCCCGACCACGGCAAAAGATAAAGAAGAGATGAGTGTCATCCCCTATGCCTCAGCCATAGGATCTATTATGTATGCCATGCTGTGTACCAGACCTGATGTAAACCTTGCCGTAAGTTTGGTAGGAAGGTACCAAAGTAATCCCGGCAAGGAACACTGAACAGCGGTCAAGAATATCCTGAAGTACCTCAAAAGGACAAAGGACATGTTTCTCGTTTATGGAGGTGCCGAAGAGCTCGTCGTACAGGGTTACGTCGACGCTAGCTTCGACACAGATCTGGATGACTCTAAGTCACAACCCGGATACGTGTATATGTTGAATGGTGGAGCAGTAAGCTGGTGCAGCTGCAAGCAGAGCGTCGTGGCGGGATCTACATGTGAAGCGGAGTACATGGCAGCCTCGGAGGCAGCGTATGAAGCAATTTGGGTGAAGGAGTTCATCATCGACCTAGGAGTTATACCCAATGCGTCGGGGCCGATCAAACTCTTCTGTGACAACACTGGAGCTATTGCACTTGCCAAGGAGCCCAGGTTTCACAAGAAGACCAGGCACATCAAACGCCGCTTCAACTCCATCCGTGAAAATGTTCAAGATGGAGACATAGAAATTTGCAAAGTGCATACGGATCTGAATGTCGCAGATCCGTTGACTAAACCTCTTCCGCGGGCAAAACATGATCAACACCAGAACTCTATGAGTGTTCGATTCATCACAATGTAACTAGATTATTGACTCTAGTGCAAGTGGGAGACTGTTGGAAATATGCCCTAGAGGCAATATTAAAGGTATTATTATTATTTTTCCTTGTTCATGATAATTGTCTTTTATTCATGCTATAATTGTATTATCCGGAAATCGTAATACACGTGTGAATACATAGACCACAATATGTCCCTAGTGAGCCTCTAGTTGACTAGCTCGTTGATCAACAGATAGTCATGGTTTCCTAACTATGGACATTGGATGTCATTGATAACGGGATCACGTCATTAGGAGAATGATGTGATGGACAAGACCCAATCCTAAGCATAGCACAAGATCGTGTAGTTCGTTTTGCTAGAGTTTTTCCAATGTCAAGTATCTCTTCCTTAGACCATGAGATCGTGTAACTCCCGGATACCGTAGGATTGCTTTGGGTGTACCAAACGTCACAACGTAACTGGGTGACTATAAAGGTACACTACAGGTATCTCCAAAAGTGTCTGTTGGGTTGACACGGATCGAGACTGGGATTTGTCACTCCGTATAACGGAGAGGTATCACTGGGCCCACTCGGTAATGCATCATCATAATGAGCTCAGTGTGATCAAAGTGTTTGATCACGGGATCATGCATTACGGTACGAGTAAAGTGACTTGCTGGTAACGAGATTGAACGAGGTATTGGGATACCGACGATCGAATCTCGGGCAAGTAAAATACCGATTGACAAAGGGAATTGTATACGGGGTTGTTTGAATCCTCGACATCATGGTTCAACCGATGAGATCATCGAGGAGAATGTGGGAGCCAACATGGGTATCTAGATCCCGCTATTGGTTATTTCCCAAGAGCCGTCTCGGTCATGTCTGCATGTCTCCCGAACCCGTAGGGTCTACATACTTAAGGTTCAGTGACGCTAGGGTTGTATGAATATGAGTATGCAGCAAACCTAATGTTGTTCGGAGTCCCGGATGAGATCCCGGACATCACGAGGAGTTCCGGAATGGTCCGGAGGTAAAGATTTATATATGGGAAGTCTTATTTTGGTCGCCGGAAAAGTTTCGCGCGTTATCGGTATTGTACCGGGAGTGCCGAAAGGGGTCCGGGGGTTCCACCAGGGGTCCACCTGCCCCGGGGGGGCCACATGGGCTGTAGGGGGTGCGCCTTGGCCTATATGGGCCAAGGGCACCAGCCCCTAGAGGCCCATGCGCCTAGAGATAAGAGAAAGGGGAGAGTCCTAAAGGGGGAAGGCACCTCCGAGGTGCCTTGGGGAGGATGGAATCCTCCCCCCTTGGCCGCACCCCTTCCTTGGAGGAAGGGGCAAGGCTGCGCCTTTCCCCTCTCTGCACCTATATAAAGGGAGGGAGGGAGGGTAGCCGCACCACAAAGCCTGGCGCCTCCTCCTCCTGCAACACCTCCTCCTCCTCCCGTAGTTGCTTAGCGAAGCCCTGCCGGAGTTCTGCTGCATCCACCACCACGCCGTCGTGCTGCTGGATCATCATCAACCTCCCCATCCCCCTTGCTGGATCAAGAAGGAGGAGACGTCATCCGCTCCGTACGTGTGTTGAACGCGGAGGTGCTGTCCGTTCAGCACTAGGTCATCGGTGATCTGAATCACGGCGAGTACGACTCCATCATCCCCGTTCCATTGAACGCTTCCGCACGCGATCTACAAGTGGTATGTAGATGCAATCACTCTCCCATGACTGGTTGCTAGATGAACTCAAAGATGGATCTTGGTGAAACCGTAGGAAAAATTTTAATTTTCTGCAACGTTCCCCAACACCATGGGGGGATACGTCCCGGTTCGTGCGCCCAGGGGGCCGGCTGGGCCTCGTGGGGCATTTGTCCCGGTTCGTCTGGACCCCATTTGTCCCGGTTCCAGGCATGAACTGGGACCAATGGTCCCACGCCCAGGGGGGTAGGGCGCGCCCCCACCCTCGTGGACAGCCCGGGACTCTTCTGGCCCAACTCTTTTACATCGGGGGCTTCTTTTGGTTCATAAAAAATCATCAAAAATCGGCACGTCAATTGGACTCCGTTTGGTATTCCTTTTGTGTGATACTCAAAAACAAGGCGAAAACAAAAACTGGCACTGGGCTCTAGGTTAATAGGTTAGTCCCAAAAATCATATAAAATAGCATATAAATGCATATAAAACATCCTAGATGGATAATATAATAGCATGGAACAATAAAAATTTATAGATACGTTGGAGACGTATCAAGCATCCCAAGCTTAATTCCTGCTCGTCCTCGAGTAGGTAAATGATAAAAACAAAAATTTTGATGTGGAATGCTACCTAACATATTTGTCAATGGAATCTTCTTTATTGTGGCAAGAATATTCAGATACATAAGATTCAAGCCAAAATTTTAATATTAACATAAAAATAATAATACTTCAAGCATACTAACCAAGAAATTATGTCTTATCAAAATAACATGGCCAAAGAAAGCTCATCCCTATAAAATCATATAGTTTGGCCATGCTGCATCTGCGTCACAAAAAATGCTCTCATCATGCACAACCCCGAAGACAAGCCAAGCAATTGTTTCATACTTTAGTATTCTCAAACTTTTTTCAACTTTCACGCAATACATGAGCATGAGCCATGGACATAGCACTATGGGTGGAAAAGAATATGATGATGTGGGTTGTGTGGAGAAGACAAAAAAGGAGAAAGTCTCACATTGACACGGCTAATCAACGGGCTATGGAGATGCCCATCAATTGATGGCAATGCAAGGAGTAGGGATTGCCATGCAAAGGATGCACTAGAGCTATAAATATAGGAAAGCTCAACAAAAGAAACTAAGTGGGTGTGCATCCAACTTGCTTGCTCACGAAGACCTAGGGCATTTGAGGAAGCCCATTGTTGGAATATACAAGCCAAGTTCTATAATGAAAAATTCCTACTAGTATATGAAAGTGACATAATAAGAGACTCTCTATCATAAAGATCATGGTGCTACTTTGAAGCCAAGTGTGGAAAAAGGATAGTTGCATTGTCCCTTCTTTATATTTTTTTATTTGGCCTTTATCTTTTTTGGCCTTTATTTTTTTTCTTTTTTTCCGGGACAATGCTCTATTACTGATGATCATCACACTTCTATTTATTTACAACTCAATGATTACAACTCGATATTAGAACAAAATATGACTCTATATGAGTGCCTCCGGCGGTGTACCGGGATGGGCAATGAATCAAGAGTGACATGTATGAAAATATGCATGGTGGCTTTGCCACAAATACAATGTCAACTACATAATCATGCAAGGCAATATGACAATGATGAAGCGTGTCATAATAAACGGAACGGCGGAAAGTTGCATACAATATATCTCGGAATGGCTATGGAAATGCCATAATAGGTAGGTATGGTGGCTGTTTTGAGGAAGATATAAGGAGGCTTATGTGTGATAGAGCGTATCGTATCACGGGGTTTGGATGCACCGGTGAAGTTTGCACCAACTCTCAAGGTGAGAAAGGGCAATGTGTGGTACCGAAGAGGCTAGCAATGATGGAAAGGTGAGAGTGCGTATAATCCATGGACTCAACATTAGTCATAAAGAACTCACATACTTATTGCAAAAATCTACAAGTCATCAAAACCAAGCACTACGCGCATGCTCCTAGGGGGATATATTGGTAGGAAAAGACTATCGCTCGTTCCCGACCACCACTCATAAGGAGGACAATCAATGAAACAACTCATGCTTCAAATTTGTCACACAACGGTTACCATACGTGCATGCTACGGGACTTACAAACCTCAGCACAAGTATTTCTCAATTTCACAATTACTCAACTAGCACTACTCTAATATCACCATCTTCATATCTCAAAACAATCATCAAGTATCAAACTTCTCATAGTATTCAATGCACTCTATATGAAAGTTTTTATTATACCCATCTTGAATGCCCATCATATTAGGACTAAATTCATAACCAAAGCAAATTACCATGTTGTTTAACACTCTCAAAATAATATAAGTGAAGCATGAGAGTTAATCTATTTCTTCAAAATAAAACCACCGTCGTGCTCTAAAAAGATATAAGTGAAGCACTAGAGCAAATGACAAACTACTCCGAAAGATATAAGTGAAGATCAATGAGTAGTCGAATAATTATGCAACTGTGTGGAGACTCTCTAACATCTAAGAATTTCAGAACTTGGTATTTTATTCAAACAGCAAGCAAAAAAAATTGACGCTCCAAGCAAAACACATATCATGTGGTGAATAAAAATAAAGCTCCAAGTAAGGTTACCGATGAACGAAGACGAAAGAGGGGATGCCATCCGGGGCATCCCCAAGCTTAGGCTCTTGGTTGTCCTTGAATATTACCTTGGGGTGCCTTGGGCATCCCCAAGATTATGCTCTTGCCACTCCTTATTTCATAGTCCATCGAATCTTTACCCAAAACTTGAAAACTTCACAACACAAAACTCAACAGAAAACTCGTAAGCTCCGTTAGTATAAGAAAATAAATCACCACTTAGGTACTATTGTGAACTCATTCTAAATTCATATTGTTGTAATATCTACTGTATTCCAACTTATCTATGGTTCATACCCTCTGATAATACTCATAGATTCATCAAAATAAGCAAACAACACATAGAAAACAGAATCTGACAAAAACAGAACAGTCTGTAGTAATCTGTATCATTCGAATACTTATGGAACTCCAAAAGTTCTGAAATAAATTGGTGGACCTTAGGAATTTGTCTACTAATCATCTTCAAAAAAATCAAACTAAAAGCACTCTCCAGTAAAAAATGGTAGCTAATCTCGTGAGCGCAAAAGTTTCTGTTTTTTACAGCAAGATCGCATAGACTTCACCCAAGTCTTCCCAAAGGTTCTACTTGGAACAAACACTAATTAAAACATAAAACCACATCTAAAAAGAGGCTAGATGAATTATTTATTACTAACAGGAGCAAAAGCAAAGAACAAAAATAAAATTGGGTTGCCTCCCAACAAGCGCTAACATTTAACGCCCATAACTAGGCATGATGATTTCAATGATGCTCACATAAAAGATAAGAATTGAAACATAAAGAGAGCATCATGAAGAATATGACTAGCACATTTAAGTCTAACCCACTTCCTATGCATAGGGATTTTGTGAGCAAACAACTTATGGGAACAATAATCAACTAGCATAGGAAGGCAAAACAAGCATAACTTTAAAACTTTAAGCACATAGAGAGGAAACTTGATATTGTTGCAATTCCTACAAGCATATGTTACCCCCTCATAATAATTTTCAGTAGCATCATGAATGAATTCAACAATATAACTATCATGTGAGGCATAATCCAATTAAAAATTAAAATCAAGATGACAAGTTTCATGGTTACCATTATTCTTAATAGCATACAAGTCATCACAATAATCATCATAGATAGCAACTTTGTTCTCATAATCAATTGGAACCTCTTCCGAAATAGTGGATTCATCACTAAATAAAGTCTTGACCTCTCCAAATCCACTTTCATAATTATCACAATAATATTCAACATCCTCCAAAATAATGGGATCATTACTTCCTAAAGTTGACACTCTTCCAAACCCACTTTCATCAATATAATCATCATAAATAGGAGGCTTGCTATCATCTAATGAATTTGCTCATCAAAACTTGGGGGACATTAATCAATTGAAACCACTTCCGAAATAGTGGATTCGTCACTAAATAAAGTCATGACCTTTGTTCTCATAACCAATTGGAACCTCTTCTGAAATAGTGGATTCATCACTAAATAAAGTCATGACCTCTCCAAATCCACTTTCATAATTATCACAATAATATTCAACATCCTCCAAAAATAATGGGATCATTACTTCCTAAATTTGACACTCTTCCAAACCCACTTTCATTAATATAATGATCATAAATAGAAGGCATGCTATCATCATAATGAATTTGCTCATCACAACTTGGGGGACAAAAAATTTCATGTTCATCAAACATAGCATCCCCAAGCTTGTGGGTTTGCATATCATTAGCGTCATGATTATTCAAAGAATTCATACTAACAACATTGCAATCATGCTTGTCATTCAAAGATTTAGTGCCAAACATTTTAATGCATTCTTCTTCTAACACTTAGGCACAATTATCGGAATCCTTATTATTTTCACGAAAGACATTAAAAAGATGAAGCATATGAGGCAAACTTAATTCAATTTTTTGTAGTTTTCTTTTATAGACTAAACTAGTGATAAAACAAGAAACTGAAAGATTCGATTGCAAGATCTAAAGATATACCTTCAAGCGCTAACCTCCCCGGCAACGGCGCCAGAAATTGCTTGATGTCTACTACACAACCTTATTCTTGTAGACGTTGTTGGGCCTCCAAGTGCAGAGGTTTGTAGGATAGTAGCAAATTTCCCTCAAGTGGATAACCTAAGGTTTATCAATCTATGGGAGGCGTAGGATGAAGATGGTCTCTCTCAAACAACCCTGCAACCAAATAACAAAGAGTTTCTTGTGTCCCCAACACACCCAATACAATGGTAAATTGTATAGGTGCACTAGTTCAGCGAAGAGATGGTGATACAAGTGCAATATGGATAATAGATATAGTTTTTTGTTATCTGAAAATATAAAAACAGCAAGGTAACAAGCGATAAAAGTGAACGTAAACGGTATTGCTATGCTAGGAAACAAGGCCTAGGGTTCATAATTTCACTAGTGCAAGTTCTCTCAACACTAATAACATAATTGGATCATATAACTATCCATCAACATGCAACAAAGAGTCACTCCAAAGTCACTAGTAGCCGAGAACAAACGAAGAGATTATGGTAGGGTACGAAACCACCTCAAAGTTAACCTTTTTGATCGATCTATTCAAGAGTCCGTAGTAAAATAACACGAAGTTATTCTTTCCGTTCGATCTATCATAGAGTTCATACTAGAATAACACCTCAAGACACAAATCAACCAAAACCCTAATGTCACCTAGATACTCCAATGTCACCACAAGTATCCGCGGGTATGATTGTACGATATGCATCACACAATCTTAGATTCATCTATTCAACCAACACAAAGAACTTCAAAGGGTGCCCCAAAGTTTCTACCAGGGAGTCAAGACGAAAACGTGTGCCAACCCCTATGCATAGATTCTCAAGGTCACGAAACCCTCAGCCCCGAGGGTGAACTACTCCCTCCTTGTCATGGAGAGCGCCAGGATGATGAAGATGGCCACCGGTGAGGGATCCCCCCTCCGACAGGGTGCCGGAACAGGGTCCCAATTGGATTTTGGTGGCTACAGAGGCTTGCGGCGGCGGAACTCCTGGTCTAGGTTATGTTCTGGAGGTTTTTGTATTTATAGGAATTTTTCGCGTCGGTCTCATGTCAGGGGGGGTCTCCGAGTCGTCCACGAGATAGGGGCCCATGCCCAGGGGTAGGGCGTGCCCCCACCCTCATGGACAACCCGGGACTCTTCTGGCCCAACTCTTTTACTCCGGGGGCTTATTTTGGTCCATAAAAAATCATCAAAAATTGGCATGTCAATTGGACTCCGTTTGGTATTTCTTTTCTGCGATACTAAAAAACAAGGCAAAAACAGAAACTGGCACTGGGCTCTAGGTTAATAGGTTAGTCCCAAAAATCATATAAAATAGCATATAAATGCATACAAAACATCCTAGATGGATAATATAATAGCATGGAACAATAAAAAATTATAGATACGTTGGAGACGTATCAGTCCGCTCTTCAATCGACGTGATGCACGTGACGAAGAACCTTTGCATGAACCTGCTAGGCTTCTTGGGCGTGTATGGGAGGACAAAAGATACACCGGAGGCACGGGAGAACCTACAAGGTTTGCACGAAAAAGACGGCATGCCACCAAAGCAGTATGAAGGTCCTGGCAGCTACGCTCTTACCAAAGAAGAGAAGAAAATCTTCTTTGAATGCCTGCTCAGTATGAAGGTCCCGTCTGGCTTCTCGTCGAATATAAAGAGAATAATAAATATGCCAGAGAAAAAGTTCCAGAACCTAAAGTCTCATGACTTCCACGTGATTATGACGCAACTGCTTTCGGTTACATTGAGGGGGCTTCTACCGAAAAATGTCTGATTAGCCATTTTGAAGCTATGTGGATTCCTCAATGCAATCTCTCAGAAGGTGATCGATCCAGAAATTATACCATGGCTAAGGACTGATGTGGCGCAATGTCTTGTCAGTTTCGAGCTGGTGTTCCCACCATCCTTCTTCAATATCATTACGCACATCCTATTTCATCTAGTCGATGAGATTGTCATTCTGGGCCCCGTATTTCGACACAATATGTTCCCCTTTGAGTGGTTCATGGGACTCCTAAAGAAATATGCCCGTAACCGTGCTAGGCCAGAAGTAAGCATCTCCATGGGCCATCAAACAGAGGATGTCATTGGATTTTGTGTTGACTTCATTCCTGGCCTTAAGAAGATTGGTCTCACTAAATCGCGGTATGAGGGGAGACTGACTGGAAAAGGAACGCTTGGAGGGGACTCAATAATATGCAGGGACGGGCATTCTTGGTCTGAAGCACACTACACAGTTCTACAGAACTCTACCTTGGTGACCCGTATGTCGATGAACACAAGAACGATCTGCGCTCCAAACACACGGAGCGGTGTGGGACGATCGGATTACATGTGAACACATCAAGACTTTCGGCAGTTGGTTGGAAACACGTCTCAGAGGTGACAACACTGTTTGTGATGAGCTGTACTCGTTGTCCAGGGGACCATCTTAGATTGTATTGACTTACAAAGGATACGAGATAAATGGGAATACATTTTACACGATCGCCCAAGATCACAAGAGAACCAACCAAAACAGCTGTGTCCTCTTTGATGCAGCAATCAAGAGGGGAAATGACACATATTATGTTTACATAGTGGACATATGGGAACTTGACTACGGACATAATTTTAATGTCCCTTTGTTTAAGTGCAAATGGGTCAATCTGTCAGGAGGCGGGTATAGGTAGACCCATAGTACGGAATGACAACAGCGGATCTGAACAATCTTGGGTACACAGACGAACCGTTCGTCCTATCCAATGATGTGGCACAGGTTTTCTATGTGAAGGACATGTCTACCAAACCGAGAAAAAGAAAAGATAAGGAAGCGAACACATCATACGATGAGCCAAAGCGCCACATAGTTCTTTCAGGAAAAATAGACATCGTGGGAGTGGAGGGCAAGACAGACATGTCCAAAGATTATGAAAAGTTTCATGAAATTCCTCCCTTCAAAGTCAAGGTTGAATATTATCCATGGTTACGGCGCAATAAGCAAAGGACACAAGCAAAGAAAAAGTGAAGAATTTCTCTCCACAACTATTATTATGATGCCTTTGATCTAGAATATCCATGTAACAGACGAGTTTCCGTATGAAACTCTGATACTTCAAAAGAGATTGTCCGTTTTGTACACAAAGTGCATCCAGTTTTTGCCGTAACCCTCTCAACTTTTTAGCACATGCTATTTGGGTGAAATGATGATACCATGCCAACTTTCAACCTTTTCAGAGTTCATTTGCAGTGCTTTTCATTTTCAGGGTCATATAGCTAAAAAATATCAGTAAATGCATGAAAAATAACAAATGAAGTCAGAAAGGGTTGAAATTGATGATGTGGCATTGAATGGTGCATTTTGAACACACAAAAAGTCTGGAGTTCAAATAAGTTCAAAAAAATGAAATCCCTTTGTAATAGACGAGTTTCCATATGAAACCCTGATACTTCGAAAGAGATTGTCCGTTTTGTACACGAAGTGCATCCAGTTTTTGTCGTAACCCTCTCAACTTTTTAGCACATGCTATTTGGGTGAAATGATGATACCATGCCAACTTTCAACCTTTTCAGAGTTCATCTGAAGTGCTTTTCAATTTCAGGGTCATTAGCTCAAAAAATTAGTAAATGCATGAAAAATAACAAATGAAGTCAGAAAGGGTTGAAAATTGATGATGTGGCTTTGAATGGTGCATTTTGAACACACAAAAAGTCTAGAGTTCAAATAAGTTCAAAAAAATGAAATCCCTTTGTAACTTTAATGAAACCCTAATAGCAAAAGGAATCAACTAAAAAGCTTTTATAAACCTCTAGTATTATTGAAACTAAAATTATATAAAATTTATGCAGCTAAAATTATCAAAGTATTTTCTGTTCAAAACATTATAAACAAAAAGAATTGTCATAAAATAAATAAAAAAGTAAAAAAGAAAATAAAATAAAATAAAATAAGTATAAAATAAATAAATAAGTAGAAATAAAATAAAATAAAATAAACTTTAATAAAATAAATAAACTTTAACAAAATAAACTTTAGTAAAGAAAAATAAATAAAATAAATAAAAATAGCAACAGTAAGTATTTGTTTTAAGTAGGAACAAAATAAAATAAACAAAGCAAAAAAGTAAACAAGGAAGCATTTTCTGCTCAGTGCGGGGTTCTTGTTAAGGACATGATCCAGATCAGCATCCACCAATGGTATAAGCCTATGAACGAAGACCCTCAGGTGTCTTATGTCAATGACAGGCAGAAAGATGATCTTTGGACCGAGCTGAAGGCAAATTTCACCCTACCGCCAGAGGAGGATCCGGAGAAGCCAGTTATAGAGCCATTGGTCAAGGCTCATGCTCTTAAGATGATGGCGGATATATTCAGGAGGTGGAAGAATGAGCTGAAATCCACGTTTGTCGACAAAGACAAGACTCCAGAATTCACTGGCCGATATGAGAAGATAAGAGATCACTGGGATGCATTTGTGTGGCCCACAAGACATCGGACAAGAGTAAGAAAAGATGTCAGCGACAAACAAGAAAAATGCTACGAAGGAGCATCACCATCGCACGGGGTCAGGTGGCTACCTCAAAGCCCGGCCGTTGTGGGAGAAGGCTGAGAATGACCTGCTTGATAAAGGGGTCGAACCAGAGACATTGCACTGGGCAGACCGTCCAAGGACATGGTTCTTCGGGGTTGGGGGAACCTTGGACCCTGAAACAAGGAAGTGCGTTTGGACGAACGATCAACTGCGAATACCAGTCACGAAGCTTCAGGAGTATATCACCGTAGCGCAGCAAGGGACGTTCGTTCCCGACAGAGAGAACGACGAGCTCACAATGGCCCTCGGGAATCCTGAGCACCCTGGACGGACACGAGGCACGCCAGGCTCCGTTTCGTGGAAGGCTGGGTTTCCCGACGCTGGCGGTTACAAAGGCCAGGAGAGGAAGAGGAAAGTGGAGCAGACCCAACTACAGGCGCTGCACGCAAGGGTACAAGCGCTAGAGGAACGAGAAGCAGTTCACAGCAAGCGACCTGCCGAAGCTACCCCGCCATCTCAACGGAGAAGCAGCATGGCTTCCACCGAGCTGCTTCAGGAGCCTGTCTTCACGGCTCCTGCTAGCTACACGTGGATGCTATCACCGAGTCTCAAGATTGCCACCTTATGATGCAATGGCAGCACTTCAAAGTCAAGGCGGCTGTCAGCTCTGTTGCACCTCCTGAACCCGGCGCAACTTCTCACTGCCGTCCGATTCCAGAAGGATATGCTGCTGTGATGGTGGATGAAATAACAGAGGGATTTGAGGAGCTCGAGCTTGACCACCCTACTGGTGAAGGGGAGACTCGGCTGGGTTCTTCTCTAAAGACTCCATGTCTATTGCGGAAGGAGCTCATCAACCTTCCGAACTAGACGCCTCCGCCTCCTCCTCCTCCTCTGGCGAGTCAGGGCACTCCGCCTCCTCCTTCGCCTCCTCCTCCGGCGAGTGATCAAGGCACTCTGCCTCCTTCTCCGTCTTCTCAGGCACATGGCGGTACTCCGCCTCCTTCTCCGCCTGCACCAGCGCGTCCGAGAAGCCCACCTCCTCCTCCACCTCGTCAGCAAGGGCGGAAGAGAGCCGCCGCCACTCCAGCTGCTCCGGCACATCGTAGCACTCTGCCTCCTTCTCCGCCTTGTAAGCAACAAAGGAAGACAGCCGCAGCCGCTCCGCCTGCTCAGGTGTCTAGCAGTACAGCCAGAGGCGGGAGGCAATAAAGATTCGGTCCATCTCTCAAGCCTCTAGAAAAGTTACCATACGAGATGACCGAACAGGAAAATGCGGAGATCTGTAAAGCCTATGTGAATGATTTTTTTGCAAAGAAACCTCCACCTCTGGGAGAGAAGATAGATAAGGTGAAAGTTCAGCACAATTTGGATGCCCTGAAGCGACCACCATCGCCTTCGCTGGATGACAACCATGTCCGCACTCTTAAAAAGGCAGTGGAAGAAGCGCGCCGGTCGGGAACTACTTCAAGTGACAAAAGGTTACAAGAACGAAGAAGTGGGAAAAAATTCCCCAGCTCGGCGAACAGGCGAACCAATCGTGCCCCCCGCAGAAGGTGTCTAGCGTTATCATCGTAAATCTGCCGGAGATGCAGCCCGGTACCAATCCTGGTGATTACCTGCCCGACGATGCACATTTTGATACAATGGAGGGGGGCGAACACAAATACCGGTACGGGAAGCCTCTCGTCAAACCTGGTCATCCTCATCTAACAACGATGATGCAAAGATTCCATAAGTGGTACAAGGACACCTGCAAGTCTGGGAAGGATATTTTGACGCTGAGAGTTAAAGAGGAGCACGACCTCATTAGAATTGATCTGTTGTCTGTTCCATTTGAGGAGTTCTTCCAGTTTTTCAATCAAAAGGCCCTCGATAAAATAATCATCACTTGCTACTGTCTGTAAGTACTACTTCTGTAATTAAGTCTCTATATATAGCTCAGCTCTTTCATTGCATGTATATATAATTATCTTCACTATATTATGCAGATTGAAGATCGTCGAATGCAAGAAAAGACAAATCAATGATATTGGGTTCATTAACACAAATCTCATAGTTGAATGGACGGTTAAACATGATGCCAAAGGAGCCGAGGCCAACTTGCTAAAATCGTTGCTTAAAAATCAAAACAAAGAAAAAAAAATACTCTTTCCTTACAACTTCAAGTGAGTGTTACTGTCTTGTGCATATTCGGTTTCCCTTATTACTCGAGGTGTTATAGTAATGTAATTGATGAGTTATGCATGCGTGCGCAGCTTCCACTTTATTCTCCTAGAGATTAAGCTTGAGCAGGGACTAGTAACCATCTTAGACTCAAGACGAAAAGATCCCAAGGAGTATCCGAACATGACTGAAATGCTCAAGAAGTAAGTTCAATCGATCATTATCGTACCATATCGGCAACTTTGTTCATTTCCTGATATCAAGTAATAATTATTTTCTTTGTCTCGCAGGGTTTGGAAAGTGTTCACCGCAGAAGCTCCGGGACTACCGGGGGAGTTGCGATTTACACACCCGAAAGTAAGTACTACTAGCTAGTTCCTCGCATCTCCCATTGATTCTAGCTAGTTTCATCAATACCATTTATAATGCTTGATTATCAGTTTGATTGACCTCTGTTTCTCGTAAAGTGGTTGTGGCAGGAAGGCGGGAATAATTTTTGTGGATACTACGTTTGCGAGTACATCGACAACGCGGTGACCTCTAAGCGGGGCTACTTTGAAGAAGATTATGAAGTGCGTAAGCAATAATATTCACAATTTTATTTTATTACCATCATTTGTGTTGAGTTTCATTCATATATATGTATTGACCCCCTTCTTCAAATTAGCTTTGGCAGTTGCGGGATGTACTCCTACCACATGATCGCATAAAAGCAATTCAAGAGGAATTGGCGGGATTCTTTCTTGACCACGTCATAAATAAAGACGGAGAATACCATGTGGAACTTGACATCAGATGCTAGGGATTGCAAGATATCTTATATTGTATATATGTAGCTAGTAGTATCGGATAGATGTATGAAAACTTGTTGTTCGACCAATCTCTTGGAGAAAGAGAGGTCGATCACTTCTCTTTGTATAGGTCCATGACGATCTTGTGTACTTAATGGTTTTCTTCATTTGCTTACTAGCTAGTGTGTCGAGTCCTCTCTATATATACGTATAGTACGTAGCATCGACCAAGCATGGAGATAAGAGAGGACACTTCTCTCTATTAGCTAGCTAACACAATATATGAACCACCTAAATTAACCCTATAAAACCCCAACCCCCCCCCCCCCCTTAAAAAAATGAAAACTCCAGGCCCTGAACTGCTGACGCGTGGACGCTTATTGATCCCGGTTGGTGCTACCAACCGGGACAAAAGGCCCCCCTGCCTGGGCAAGCCGCAGCGGCCACGTGGAGCCCCATCTGTCCCGGTTCGTATAAGAACCGGGACTAAAGGTATTGGGCTTTAGTACCGACCCTTTAGTCCCAGTTCAAGAACCGGGACAAATGGGCCTTATGAACAGGGACAAATGGGCCTTTTTCTACTAGCGTGGGTCGAAGAATGGTAAGTGGCATGTGGTTCGCCTGGACATATATTTTTCTAGATGAAAAAAGACACTCCGTCTGGACAAGCGGATCAGTCACGAAGAGACCTAGTAAACCCAGCAACACAGTAAACCAAAAATAAAAATTGGTAACCAAAAAAGGCCTGTTGGATGCTAGGGTACACGTCAGGTTGAATTGAATCTTAGAAACGAAAACATGATTTCCCGCCAAACAAAAATCAGTTAGTCATGAGTTTGGAATATTTTTAAAAAAAGTTCTTTCTCATTAATTCAACAACTCTTTCAAACGGTTTCCTCAATTTGCATACGAGAGGCAAGAAACTTTAGTATAGATAAACTGTATGAACAAGTGACATCATCAATATGTAAGTTATAGCAGCACTGTTTCGACAAATGACATTATTAGTATGTAAATTAAAATTATATCAACGCAAAGTGACATGGGAAATGAAACTAAACTAAAAAAGAAAATAAAAAGGTGGGGGTACACGTCAGGTTGAATTGAATCATAGAAACGAAAACATGATTTCCCACCACACGAAAATCAGTTAGTCGTGAGTTTGGAAAATTTTAAAAAAAGTTCTTTCTCATTAATTCAACAACTCTTTCAAACGGTTTCCTCAATTTGCATACGAGAGGCAAGAAACTTTAGTATAGATAAACTGTATGAACAAGTGACATCATCAATATGTAAGTTATAGCAGCACTGTTTCGACAAGTGACATTATTAGTATGTAAATTAAAATTATATCAATGCAAAGTGACATGGGAAATGAAACTAAACTAAAAAAGAAAAAAAAGGTGCACCAACCGGGAATGTACCGTGGCAGGGTACTATTCTACCGCTAGACCACTAGTGCTTTGATGTGCAAATTCTTTAGAAATTCTAGTACTTTAGTATTATCAATCCTTTTAACTGGAAACAAAGACAGACACCACGTATTTACGTATTTTAGTGCTATTCGGTCCACATTTGGGCATGTATTTATGTGTCATTCTAGTTGTAGGCGACGAAGGGAAGACGCCCACGTGTCATAAAGAAAAGACAGATTGCAGATGAGCTATGACATGTTTGTGCTACCCACTTTGATGAGTCAACTGAAGACCATCTATGTCCATTTATACATCCTTCAACACATTCTTGCTGCAAAATAAAATAAATAAAAGATCCTAAACCAAATTATGAAATACAACACGATCTTCAGGTGAGCAAGAAAATCTGTGACGGGCAAACAGAAAACAATACATTTTACTATATCTTTTTAATCAATCATTTAGGCTGAATCCTAGCTTTACAAATAAAGCCAAATGTAAATTAGCCGTAGACATTCAAACAGAGAGGTCTAAATGATGGAGAACACATCCCGATCTCTGCAGCGTTGAGAGGCTTTCACCGCGGAAGAGAATCGATCATTTTAGAAATGCAGTCAAAGCATACACATGGCAGCTAAAGCTATGGATCCTCCTATATTCATACACATGGTCGATCCTGCAGACATGTGACGCCCTCGATTCAATCGTACACTAATCATGCACGCAAATGTGTACGATCAAGATCAAGGACTCACGGGAAGATATCACAACACAACTGTACAAATAAAATAAGTCATACAAGCATCATAATACAAGCCAGGGGCCTCGAGGGCTCGAATACAAGTGCTCGATCATAGACGAGTCAGCGGAAGCAACAATATCTGAGTACAGACATAAGTTAAACAAGTTGCCATAAGATGGCTAGCACAAACTGGGATACAGATCGAAAGAGGAGCAGGCCTCCTGCTCGATCCTCCTAGCTACTCCCGGTCGCCGTCGTGGCTGCACGTAGTAGTAGGCACCTCCAGAGTAGTAGTCGTCATAGGCGGTGGCGTCTGGCTCCTGGGCTCCATAGTCTGGTTGCAGCAATCGAGTAGAGGTAGGGGGAAAAGGGGGAACAAGGCAACCATGAGTACTCATCCAAAGTACTTGCAAGCAAGGAGCTACACTACATATGCATGGATATGTGAGTAAAGGGCCATATCAGTCGACTGAACTGCAGAATGCCAGAATAAGAGGGGGATAGCTAGTCTTAATGAAGACTACGCTTCTGGACACCTGTCTTGCAACAGGTAGGAGGGGGCAATCTGAAGTCCTCCAAGTAACATCACATAGCAATAATCCTACCCGGCGATCCCCTGCTCATATCCCTGAGCGAGAGCGGCCACCGGTTGTATCTGGCACTTGGAAGGGTGTGTTTTATCAAGTATCCGGTTCTAGTTGTCATAAGCTCAAGGTACAACTCCAAGTCGTCACATTACCCGAAGATCACGGCTATTCAATAGATTAACTTCCTGCAGGGTGCACCATCTTACCCAGCACGCTTGATCCCATTTGGCCGGACACACTTTCCTGGGTCATGCCCGGCCGCGGAAGATCAACACGTCGCAGCCCCACCTAGGCACAACAGAGAGGCCAACACGCCGGTCTAAACCTAAGCGCGCAGGGTCTGGGCCCATCGCCCTGAGCACACCTGCGTTATGTCGCGACGAAGCAGACCTAGCCTAACAGCGTTCCAGTCCAATCCGGCGCGCGCGCCCGTCGTGACGCGTCTGAAGTGCTTGGTGATACCACGACGCCGGATACCCATAACTACTCCGCGTAGATGGTTAGTGCGTATAAGCTTGTAGCCAACTCAGATCAAATACCAAGACCTCGTTAAGCGTGTTAAGTATCCGCGAACGCCGAGCAGGCCAGGCCCACCTCTCTCTAGGCGGTCTCAACCTGCCTGTCGCTCCGCCACAAAGTAACAATCGGGGCCGTCGGGAACCCAGGCCCACCTCTACGGGATGGAGCCACCCGTCCTTTCAGCCCCATCTCCTAACAGTACCACGGTAATGTAATAGTGTAAAGTATATAGTATATACCCGTGATCACCTCCCGAGTGATCACGACCCGATAGTATAGCACGGCAGACGGACAAGGATGTAGGGCCACAGATGAAAGTACTAGCATCCTATACTAAGCATATAGGAATGCAGGTAAGGTAACAATGAAGTAACAAGGACAAAGCTATACAACAAAGATAGGAGTATCTGAAAGCAGTAACATGCTACACTACTCTAATGCAAGCAGTATAGAGAAGAGTAGGCGATATCTGGTGATCAAGGGGGGGGGCTTGCCTGGTTGCACTGGCAAGAGAGAGGGGTCGTCGACTCCGTAAATCGATCACAGAAGGTACCGCAGCGGTCTCTCGGGTCTACCGGAAAAAGTAACGGAGGGGGGACATAATAAATAACAGAGCAATCAAAGCATAACATAACAAAAGCGGTGCTAGAGGTGATCTAACGTGGTATGAGGTGGTACCGGTTAAGGGGGGAAACATCCGGGAAAGTATTCCGGTGTTTACGTGTTTTCAGCGAGAGGGGCGGAGGGGAAAGTTGCAGGTTCGATAGGTTAGGGGTGTGTGGCGGACGAACGGACTGCGTATCCGGATTCGTCTCGTCGTTCTGAGCAACTTTCATGTAGAAAGTATTTTCATCCGAGCTAGGGATTATTTTATATTAATTTTTAAAGTTTTAAATCATTTTCTAATTTATTAATTATTAATTAACTCAACATTATCCAGAATAGTGTTCGCTGACGTCAGCATGACGTCAGCAGTCAACGTTGACCGTTGACCTGGTCAACCTGACAGGTGGGACCCAATCGTCATTGACTGATTAGTCTAATTAGGGCTTAATTAAACTATCTACTTAATTAGATTAATTAAACAGGATTAATTAACTTAATTAATTTATTAACTATTTAATCATTTTTATTTATTATTATACCCTTTTTTATATCTCTTTTTTAAAAGTTTTAGGGATGACCCCACTTGTCATAGGCCCCGGGGCCTTAGTGGGTCTCGGCGGGGTTCTCGGTGCGGGACCCGGTGGGCACCGAACGAGGTGTGGGCGCCGCCACCGGACCAGGCGTGTCTTGGCTAGCCGGCCGGCACGCAGGGCGGCCGCATGCTGATCGAGTGGGGGGCAGCAAGGTGAGGGGTGGCAGTGCGGCGCAGGCGCCGGGCGAGCAAGGCCGTGCACATGCGGGCGAGCACGGGGCGGAGCGACCGAGCGATGTCCGCGGTCACGGTCCGAAGCACGGACGGCGCGAATGGCGGCCTACGGCGGTGAATCGAGGAGGGGGAGAGGGGGTAGCCACGGGAGCTCACCCCGGAGCTGTTGGCGTGCTCAGACGCGTCGGAGGCGACCGGAGTGGGTAGACCGAGCGGCGACGCAGGCGACGTGGTCGGAGGGGACGGATCGAGGGCGACGGCTCCGGAGTGCTCCGGCTTGACCTGGTTCACGTCGACGACGTGGACGAGGTGGGGTGGCGCCTGGACTTGAGGGGCGGCGGAGGGCGGCGCCGTTCGGGGAGGTGCCGGCGTCGTGGTCGGCGACTCGGGCCCGGCGATCCGACAGGGAAGGGGACGAGGAGGTGCTCCGGCGAAGCAGAGGCGGGACGAGGCGGCGGAGGGAAACCGCGAGGAGGACGACGGCGAGGCCGCGCCGGGTGATGGCGGCATCGAGCGATGGGGCGCGGCTGGCTCAAGGGGCTGGAGGCGCGGTGGTCGGGAGGGGCGAGCGAGTGGTGACGCTGGCGACGGGGACAGCGAGCGGCTGGGAGGGGGGGACAGGCGTCGGTTGCCCGATCGAAGGGATCGGGAGTGGGGGAGCGAGAGGAGTGGGGAATCGGTGCTAGGGTTTGCGGGTGGTGGGGGGGGGGTTATGCGGGGAGAGGTGGGCCGGCCTGGGTGGGCTAGCCGACTGGGCCGGCCAGTTGGCTAGCTGGGTCGGTTGGCCCGGGGGTTTGGGGGTTTCTCTTTTTTTTTTCCTTTTTCCTTTTACTTTTCTCTTATTTCTTTTCTGTTTTAATATTGATTCCTATTATTTTAGTTTTAGTAAAATATACACGTAGTATATAAATTAGTATTTCAACTTAGTCCATAGTCACAAGAAGTCTAGTCCTCAAACAAATTAGTTTGACCTTTTATTTATTATAAAAGGTATTTAAATAATTGCTTTTGTTGTTGTTTTATTCATCATATATTGTTTAAACATTTTATAAAGGTGTGGCCTCTCCACCATAATTACCTATGCATTATTTGGCCCATCCGAATATTTTAGTTTTAATATTTGAAAATATTTTATTGCTTGCTTGATTTTGAATTTGAATTGAACAGGTTTGAACTAGCGAGTTTATCCACAATAATCGAGGTGACGTGGCATCATTAGCGGGATTACTGTAGCTTAATTACCCAAGGTCACAATTCTCCTCCACTACAAGAAATCTCGTCCCGAGATTTAAGAGGGGAGTAAGGGGGGAAAGGTCTGGTTACGAAATCCTAACGAATCTTCTCAGTCTGGGTTGATCTTCTTGAAGAGGCCGATCCATTACCTCGACATCTTCATTTCTCTGCTACAGGTCATCATGGTGATGCCGCCCCTTTTCTCGGTAACTCCAACATACTTACGAATAGGTAAGGGGTTATTCCGGCAGAACGAACCTCTGCAAGGTTGACTATCTGGTAGCTAACATCGGGGAAGGTGGCGGAAAGTAACTCTCGAATTGGAACTTAAGAAAATATCGAGAGCAAGTAATAAGGTACCACGAGAAGTTTCAAGCGGGTAGGCAATCATTCGATGCCTGAAACAAAGTGTAAAAGGGGTCCAGAGTAATGGTAATAAGTTTTGTGTCTGATACCAGAATAGATTACTAGGAAGGTGACCCCGTGAATTACATACGAAGTCAAGCACGAGGAATAACTTGGGCAACAGGGTGTACAGGGAGAGTCAGGTTTCGATCCTGTGAAACTGTGGGTTATGGGCCCACCATGTGGTTAAAAGTAGAAGGTTGGTGACATCTTGCACGACCATGTAAGCAAGGCATGTCAGAGGAAAGTCTGAGGGTCATGTCGGCAACAACATAGGTACCAAGGGCGAGGGACGAAGAGAACCATTTTCCTGCTCGTTGAACGAGGCGGACCAATAGGCAAAGTTCTCGTCCATCGGTGGCTACCGGAATGTCATCAACAATAGTAACAGGGTCTTGCTGACAGAGTTGTACCTCGAGGTGTTTACATAAGCAGGGATATTACTGCTTATATTATATAGATCACAAGAAGGTTTAAACAAACCAATGGAAAGGACAAGTGATTATTATGTTTAAACAGAACAATGGGAAGGAGAATGTGTTTAAACACATCTTTCAGGGGTAAATCCTTCCCACGGACAAGCAGAGCATCATATCCATGATAGGATATAACGTAGAAACCCTTCAGGAAAGGGGAGAGAAATATCATGACATTACTCATACAACGGTGTTAGTATAAATGATAAATAAAATTTGGCATCGTGCTTCAATTGTTCCTGTTGAAAATCGGAGTACCATTGACATGCTTCGAGGTAGCATTGACATGGTCTCCAGGTGAAGATCAGACTTTGGAAAAACAAAGGATCCATCAGGAATAACTTGTAGAATAAGTCTTACAATTTCCTCATGGATGAATGGATAACCTTGCTGAAAAGGAATCTATAATGATAGGTCCTCCAGCCGGGGAGGTGCTAGGCATGACATCATGTTACCGGGTCATCAAAGGGTCAACATCATAACTCTTGGAAAGTTGTCCCATCCATCATATCTGACCGAGATTCAGATCCGATTGGTGTCAGGATACCTCAGACTTAGGATACCTGAGAAGAAAAGGTGTAACGCAAATTGACGAGATGACATTGTAAGATTCTCGGGGAAATGAACTATGTAGTGATTTCCGTTATCAAGAGTCCATCATTAACCCAAGGAGAGGACAAGGAGGTGTCTGGTGAACTCAACGGCAATTCACCGAGATTCCCCAAAGATGGATTTCCACAATTAAGTGAACAAAGAGATAACATTTGTCAGATCAAATGATATAAGGAAGTATGCTCGAGGAAAACATACACAACTAAACATTGGTTGAAAAGGTGCGCCCGAAATATGGGTTGGGTTGCACAACCAATGTCAGAATGGTGATTCAATAATCGATAGCCTAAGAATGCACCTTTCGACCATTAACTTCGAAAAATAGGGTCGCTAGAAGGAAAGAACCCAAACAACACCGTCCACTTGTTGGAATTATCACGGGGACCAAGAAAGAATGGTGATGGTGAGAAGTATTTCTATGTCAAGAATTCTCAAGAGGTGGAACAAATCTCAGAACATTCTTGACATAAAGTATGGTAATACTCCAAGGTAAAGAAGAACATTTGCTGGATAGCAAGGAACTCAAGGTATAACACCAAACATGAACAAGTTTGTGTTGAACGGAAGGCAATAAAGTGGTCGATGAAATCACAAATCAGCAAGGGCAAGGATGGTATTTCTCATCATGAATCCGGTTGGTATCCTGGAAGAGCTCATAAGGTTGATGATGATGTAATCGATCGGCGACGACATCTAGTCAAAGTAATGATGAAGTGAAAGGTTATTGGAACCAAGGGTACGACACAAACTCGAAACCAAGCTTGTTGTTCAAGGCGAAATGATATGACGATGAGGATCGACGTAAGGTTAATTCATCGTCGAAAATTGTGCTCCGAGAAGAAGGACCGGGTAGCACAGTTAAAATCATCACGACAATGATATAGCCAAACAGGCTAGGAATGGCGTGATCGGTTACAAACTCGTACTTAAAGAAGATTATCAAGTGTCATTGAACCGTAGTGCAGACTCGGTTCAGTTATCGGTGTCTTTGAGGGTTTAATAACTCAGAGCCCGCGAAAAATTGGAATCAGTGGGAAGGTAGCACTTGATGAAGAACTCATAAAAAGTTATGCAGTTCCATGATAATCTCGAGATACCAGGGGGGTAATACTCGACACAAGATCAAAGTAAAGGTTGACTGGGGTATTGCTCTACCGAAGACAAGTGCTTAAACTTGCACGAGAAATGGTATTTAAAGTAGAACATGGTTGGAACCACGATTGCAAAAGGCCAGATTCCAGATATAAGATGAACTTATACCAAAGGAATAATTAATTTAAGAGAAGCTTTAATGATAAGATCTACATCGCGTCCATGGGCATGAACACAAAGTTCAAGGTCGACTCCCACTTCTCCAATGCATAACCTTTCATTCACTTCTCGCTTTCGATGAAGTTATAGCGTTGAAATTTTATCTGGCAAAATACCAGAAGAGTACGACTCGTGAAACTTTCGAGTTCACACATATTAAGGAAGGCATAGGTTCAACCCATCGGGGCATCTTAGAATCATATACCAGAATCTTTTTAGAAGTAATTAACTCAAGCTCAAGGCGAGCATGGTTGAGAAAGCGACGATACAATTTACCAAAGGCATTATGTATCGGAGGAAAGGCTCACAAGGTTATTGAATATGAAGGCGTTGTCGATAAAATCCAACAAAGGATCTGGTGGTCCACAAGGGATTTGACGTGAGCATCAGTACTCAACTAGAGGAAGAAGAATGCAAGGAGATCAAATTATAGAAACAACTGACTAACTCAATTGTCAAATGCAAATGAATTGCGATTCCCAAATCAAGGGGTCAGAAGCAATGCTCTGATTAGGGATGGATAAGTTGAATAGCCTTAGGGTACAATCAACGACACTTGGATTGGTCGAGAACCAATTCCAGTTGAAAGAATGGCAGCTCAGCCAGAAAGGTAATTTATAAGGATCAATGATGATTGTGAGTGTTCGCAAACATATTGAGTCAACAGACTCAAAATGATAATGACAAGGAATGTCAATATGACTACGAGACTTATGGGATTAACCATAATGCAAGCAAGCAAGAATTTCAAGAGCCAAAGGCTCCAGAGGATTTTCGGAAGATCGAATAGTATTTTGAAGACTTTTGTGAAACACATGAACAACTGGGGATGAGAGGATACTCGACAAGTGCGAGGATTCATTTGAAGGGGTATTCATGTGGCAAAGAACTGCTAGGCAGTAGGTACAAAGTATTCTCGGAACAATAGAGAAAACTTCGGGTATTTTGTAATAACAAGATCAATGTGGGGATGATCGTAAGAATGGCAAGTGTAAGTAGTTATCCATAATGATTTATCGGTGGTCAGGAATAGCAAAAGTGATGGGCACAAAGTCCCGAGAGAATATCAAAGAGTATCTCCGAAAGCTTCTGGTGCAGTCGGTGATCATCCGAACTGAAGGGCCTCTCCGGTAGAAAGTATTTGCGAGAACCTAAAGTTAGTTTTGTTTTTAGCAAAATCATTTAACCCGAATAGAAGAGAGTTCAGAGTCCCAGAGTAAAGGTCGAGGAGTAAAAGATCCTACTACCACCCGATGGCGACGTGGGCCCGTAAGGCACACAGCCAAGTTAGTAAAATTTTTGCAATGTCTAGACTCGACTTCGGCCAAGGAGTGTGGAAGGGGGATTCCTACAGGCAGTCGGCTCTGATACCAACTTGTGACGCCCTCGATTCAATCGTACACTAATCATGCACGCAAATGTGTACGATCAAGATCAAGGACTCACGGGAAGATATCACAACACAACTCTACAAATAAAATAAGTCATACAAGCATCATAATACAAGCCGGGGGCCTCGAGGGCTCGAATACAAGTGCTCGATCATAGACGAGTCAGCGGAAGCAACAATATCTGAGTACAGACATAAGTTAAACAAGTTGCCATAAGATGGCTAGCACAAACTGGGATACAGATCGAAAGAGGAGCAGGCCTCCTGCCTGGGATCCTCCTAGCTACTCCTGGTCGCCGCTCGGGGCTGCACGTAGTAGTAGGCACCTCCGAGTAGTAGTCGTCATAGGCGGTGGCGTCTGCTCCTGGGCTCCATAGTGCAGTTGCGTAAATCGAGTAGAGGTAGGGGAAAAAGGGGGAACAAGGCAACCGTGAGTACTCATCCAAAGTACTCGCAAGCAAGGAGCTACACTACATATGCATGGATATGTGAGTAAAGGGCCATATCAGTGGACTGAACTGCAGAATGCCAGAATAAGAGGAGGATAGCTAGTCTTAACGAAGACTACGCTTCTGGACACCTGTCTTGCAACAGGTAGGAGGGGGCAATCTGAAGTCCTCCAAGTAACATCACATAGCAATAATCCTACCCGGCGATCCCCTGCTCATATCCCTGAGCGAGAGCGACCACCGGTTGTATCTGGCACTTGGAAGGGTGTGTTTTATCAAGTATCCGGTTCTAGTTGTCATAAGCTCAAGGTACAACTCCAAGTCGTCCTGTTATCAAGATCACGGCTATTCAATAGATTAACTTCCTGCAGGGTGCACCATCTTACCCAAAGACGCTTGATCCCATTTGGCGGACACACTTTCCTGGGTCATGCCCGGCCGCGGAAGATCAACACGTCGCAGCCCCACCTAGGCACAACAGAGAGGCCAACACGCCGGTCTAAACCTAAGCGCGCAGGGGTCTGGGCCCATCGCCCTGAGCACACCTGCACGTTGCGTACGCGGCCGGAAGCAGACCTAGCCTAACAGGCGTTCCAGTCCAATCCGGCGCGCGCTCGTCGCCGACGTCTCAAGTGCTTGGTGATACCACGACGCCGGGATACCCATAACTACTCCCGCGTAGATGGTTAGTGCGTATAAGCTCGTAGCCAACTCAGATCAAATACCAAGACCTCGTTAAGCGTGTTAAGTATCCGCGAACGCCGAACAGGGCCAGGCCCACCTCTCTCCTAGGCGGTCTCAACCTGCCCTGTCGCTCCGCCACAAAGTAACAGTCGGGGGCCGTCGGGAACCCAGGCCCACCTCTACCGGGATGGAGCCACCCGTCCTTTCAGCCCCCATCTCCGAACAGTACCACGTAATGTAATAGTGTAAAGTATATAGTATATACCGTGATCACCTCCCGAGTGATCACGGCCCGATAGTATAGCACGCAGACGGACAAGGATGTAGGGCCACAGATGAAAGTACTAGCATCCTATACTAAGCATATAGGAATGCAGTAAGGTAACAATGTAGTAACAAGGACAGGCTATGCAACAAGATAGGAGTATCTGAAAGCAAGAATATGCTACACTACTCTAATGCAAGCAGATAGAGAAGAGTAGGCGATATCCGGTGATCAAGGGGGGGGGGCTGGTTGCACCGGCAAGAGAGAGGGGTCGTCGACTCAATCGTCGATCACAGGGTGGTACCGCAGCGGTCTCGGGTCTACCGGAAAAAAAACGGAGGGGGACATAATAAATAATAGAGCAATCAAAGCATAACATAACAAAAGCGGTGCTAGAGGTGATCTAACGTGGTATGAGGTGGTACCGGTTAAGGGGGGAAACATCCGGGAAAGTATTCCCGGTGTTTCGTGTTTTCGGGCAGAGGGGCCGGAGGGGGAAAGTTGCAGGTTCGATAGGTTAGGGGTGTGTGGCGGACGAACGGACTGCGTATCCGGATTCGTCTCGTCGTTCTGAGCAACTTTCATGTAGAAAGTATTTTCATCCGAGCTAGGGATTATTTTATATTAATTTTTAAAGTTTTAAATCATTTTCTAATTTATTAATTATTAATTAACTCAACATTATCCAGAATAGTGTTCGCTGACGTCAGCATGATGTCAGCCGTCAACGTTGACCGTTGACCTGGTCAACCTGACAGTTGGGACCCAATCGTCATTGACTGATTAGTCTAATTAGGGCTTAATTAAACTATCTACTTAATTAGATTAATTAAACAGGATTAATTAACTTAATTAATTTATTAACTATTTAATCATTTTTATTTATTATTATACCCTTTTTTTATATCTCTTTTTTTTAAGTTTTAGGGGACGACCCCACTTGTCATAGGCCCCTGGGGGCCTTAGTGGGTCTCGGGCGGGGTTCTCGGTGCCGTGACCACCGGGGCACCCGAACGAGGTGTGGCCGGGTCACCGGACCAGGCGTGTCTTTGGCTGGCCACGGCCACGGCAGGGCGGCCGCAATGACCGCAGTGGGGGGCAGCAAGGTGAGGGGTGGCAGTGCGGCATGAGGCGCCGGGCGAGCAAGGCCGTGCACATGCGGGCGAGCACGGGGCGGAGAGACCGAGCGATGTCCGCGGTCACGGTCCGAAGCACGGACGGCGCAAATGGCGGCCTACGGCGGTGAATCGAGGAGGCGGAGAGGGGGTAGCCACGGGAGCTCACCCCGGAGCTGTTGGCGTGCTTTGAGCGCGTCGGAGGCGCATCGGAGTGGTAGACCGAGCGGCGACGCAGCGACGTGGTCGGAGGGGATGGATCGAGCGGCGGCTCCGGAGTGCTCGGCTTGACCTGGTTCACGCCGACGACGTGGGCGAGGTGGGTGGCGCTGGACTTGAGGGGCGGCGGAGGGCGGCGCCATTCGGGAGGTGCCGACGTCGGGTCGAGCGACTCGGGCCGGGCGATCCGGCGAGGAAGGGGCGAGGAGGTGCTCCGCGAAGCGAGGCGGACGAGCGGCGGCGGAGAAACGCGAGGAGGACGACGGCGAGGCAGCGCTGGCGATGGCGACATCGAGCGATGGGGCGCCTGGCTCGGCGGGCTGGAGGCACGGTGGTCGGGAGGGGCGAGCGGTGGTGACGCGGCGAGGGACAGCGAAAAGGCTGGGGAGGGGGGACGGGGGCGTCGGTTGCCCGATCCAGAAGGGGATCGGGGAGTGGGGGGGAGCGAGAGGAGTGGGGAATCGGGGCTAGGGTTTGCGGGTGGTGGGGGGGTTATGCGGGGAGAGGTGGGCCGGCCTGGGTGGGCTGGCCGACTGGGCCGGCCAGTTGGCTAGCTGGGTCGGTTGGCCCGGGGGTTTGGGGGTTTCTCTCTTTTTTTTGTTTTTGCCTTTTTCCTTTTACTTTTCTCTTATTTCTTTTCTGTTTTAATATTGATTCCTATTATTTTAGTTTTAGTAAAATATACACGTAGTATATAAATTAGTATTTCAACTTAGTCCATAGTCACAAGAAGTCTAGTCCTCAAACAAATTAGTTTGACCTTTTATTTATTATAAAAGGTATTTAAATAATTGCTTTTGCTGTTGTTTTATTCATCATATATTGTTTAAACATTTTATAAAGGTGTGGCCTCTCCACCATAATTACCTATGCATTATTTGGCCCACTTCGAATATTTTAGTTTTAATATTTGAAAATATTTTATTGCTTGCTTGATTTTGAATTTGAATTCGAACAGGTTTCGAACTAGCGCGAGTTTATCCACAGTAACCGAGGTGACGTGGCATCATTAGCGGGGATTACTGTAGCTTAATTACCCGGGCGTCACAAGACAAAACAGGAAAACAAAGAGCTGATGATGTAGGGGGTAAAATAATTCAAGCAAGTAGCAAATGAAGCCTTCCCTTTGTTCTGGGTGTCGACGGAGGTTGGGGATTCAACACAACAGAAACAAGGCCGTGTAACAATTTTATTTACAAAGGCACAAAATCTTCTGACGTGGGAACCAAAATCAACATATCAAAAGAATTGCCGATTAACACTGGAATTCATCAACAATTTATCCAGGTCAACTGACCACTCACTGACAGCTAAAATCTCGATAGGCACGTGCTTTTACAGGAAATTTGAAGCAAAATTAATGGGGTTAATGTTTTGGTGGCAAGACAGGACTTGCAAGAAAAGAAAATTACAGTTCCTTACTTCAGTAGAAAGGACCCTAAAACGAGATACAAGATTACAATTGGGCCCAACAACAATCTTTGTGCAGCCACAAGCTTGTCACCGCCTTGGACGAAGAACTTGGGATGACTAGCCCGCCACCACTCCGCTGCTCCCTCCCGAAGAAACCAGCAGACAAAACGAAGGACACTACACACAGACGGTACACCTACCACGGGAGGAATAACACAGAGCCGGCACCAAAATGAAGTCACTGATGCTCCAGCAGGTGGGAAGGCATAACCTACATGCAAGGCCACTATACAGTATACGCAAAACAATAGTGCAATCTTGTATATGCCAATAATTTGAATGATAAAGATGTGATACTGTACACAATACATACGTACTTATTTGCTAACAGGATCTTCTTTATTCCATCCAAAACTGAAAGCAATTGAACAAACAACAATAGGAAATGAGAATTGTACCTGTTGTGCATCTGGATTGAAAGTTTGGAACAAAGATGAGCCTGTGGGGATGAAATATAATAATTCATTCCTCAGAACAGCATGAGAATTCAATTCACGGGAATTTACGGTGTATGAAATTGTTCAGACTGACAAGCAAACCCTCTTCTAGATACAACATCTTTCGACAAAATTACAATAACTAGCAAGCGAAATGAATATATATTGTTCCTTTTATGTGCCAATTAAGAAGGCCATCACTGCAAATTGAAAACAGTGAATGTCAAGCTCCTGTTCATGCCAATCATGCATAAGAGGTTAAAATGTAGCAAAATATCAGAAACATATCTTACATCTGACTTTTAATGGTTTAGGTGACAGCAAAATGGCTCATGCAAATCAAGCAAATATCCGAGATGCAACAATTATTTGTCATCAAGCAGAAAAGAGCTTGTATTTGTATACCCAGGGGAAACAGAGGGAGCTAAAGAAACACCACTCAGGACGGCCCTTCATGTGTTTGTATTTAGAAATAATATTTGCATATCTGGCCCTCAAAAAATTTGAGGTGTGCTATTATGGGCACCACAATACCATGGGTGGGAAAGCCCCTTAACTTTTTAGTTTAGAATCGTACAAATTTCATACATGAACGAACTTTTTAACCTTCGAAACTATATGCACACCTACAAAACTAAAAACCATACATGGCAGACAAGTTCGTCACAACAAATTCAAGCAGAATTTGCCACAACAAACTAAACCTAAAAGAAAACCAATACCTGTGAACCATGTTTTAGGACACTGTACAACTAAGACAAGCACCCGCAAGTCTTGAATCGCATGGAAATAATTACATTACTCATTCAATCCAATTGACTCCTCTACCTCTTCATCTCGCATCTCAAAAGTGCAAAAACAAGGCAGAGTTAATTAGGTCTAGATTTTAACTACATTTTCCCATATAATAAAACATTCAGTTAGAATAAGGCAGACTAAAACCGGAGTCAACAAGAATACAACAACCATGAATATAAGGCAACTAAAGTAAACTGGAATTCGTCCATAGCAACTCCCTTCATAAAGAGTCGGTCATAGTCGAATGGCAGTTTGTATACGAAAATTTCAATCGCGTGACTGGGAATGGGGATGAACGACTCCCTGCTTCAGCCTGATTGCAGGCCCGTTCAACGTTATGCAAAGCTACTTCTTTAAATCGGGTATGTCACAACCATCGGGTTGAATTTATCCGTAGCACCAGCCATCGTGCAAAAAAGCAACAGCTACCATAGTTAAATGGCAGGATTACTGATTCTATGGACAAATTCAACCAGAGGATTGGCTCCCTGATTCTGCGTGCCTTGTTTTGGGGGTGAGCGGAGGGCAGCGGCATGTCACAACTATAATCTGGTTTGAAGTTATCCATAGCATCAACCATCTTACCCACCGTGGGGAATCAGCAACCACCGTTGAAGGGTAGGATGGATGATGCTATGTACAAGTTCAACCAGAGGACCTGCTCCCTTCTTCTGCATGTCGACAGGGATGGCGGAGGCAGTGGCGGCGCTCTGCCATCGGTCGAATAGGTGCTGCGCTCCCGCCGGGAAGAATGTCCCAAAGCGTGCGCGCGACCCGTGGCAGATGGGCGGTCGAAGAGGAAGCAAAAACCTCGACCGCTGCTCCCCGTTATCCGCCGCCGCCAACCTTTCACAACACCAAAAAAAGTTTGATAGATATGAAAGGTATTTAAAGCTGCATGAAAAATTCCCGAGGATTCAAAAAGATCACTGAATTAAACATGCACACCTTTTACAACATCAAAAAGGATGCATTCTTATCCATCGGATAAACATTCCTAGCAAAACTAGAATTACATATTAACTAACTAAAATTGCATCTACACCAATCTAAGCTTGCACACCTTTTACAACAGCAAGATATATCAAGAAAAACAGATTGCCTAAAAACTGCATTTGTAGTAAAAACTATAAAATACCTATATGAACTTGCATACTCATCATACTTATTTTATATACTAGCATGCTCTTGGAACTGTTATTAGTTAAACTACAATCAAGTGCAGGGTTTCCTTGGTGCTATTATTACTTAAACTACAATCAAGTTCAGAACGCCACCGTGAAAAAATGCAAAAAATCTATAAACAAAAACAAACTAAAATTGCACATCAATACAACTAGAATTGCACTTGTTTCCAAGAATTAGCAACATCTTACAGAATAAAAGTGATGGAAAAAAAAGAAAGAGCTAGCAATAAATTACTAAAAGATAAAAGTGATGGGAAAAAACAAAAAATGCTGCAATTTAAAACTTGCATCTTAATTATGAAAAAAGTTGCAGACATTACAAGAGGGCGAAAAGGGGATCATAGTATGTTCATTTAAAAAAACTAAAAATATATGGGCATAGAACATTGAAACTTGCATGCTCATTATGCAAGAAATTGCAGACCTTTCACAACACCAAATTATGGTTGATAGATATGAAACGTATTTAAAGCTTTATGAAAAATTCCTGAGGATTCAAAAAGATCACTGAATTAAACATGCACACCTTTTACAAAACATCAAAAAGGTTCATCCCTAACAAAACTAGAATTACAAATTAACTAACTAAAATTGCATCTACAACAAACTAAGCTTGCACACCTTTTACAACAGTAAAAAATATATGAAGAAAAGAGATTGCCCAAAAACTGCATTTGCATTAAAAACTATAAAATACCTATATAAACTTGCATACTCATCATACTTCTTTTAAATACTAGCATGCTCTTGGAACTGTTATTAGTTAAACTACAGTCAAGTGCAGGGTTTCCTTGGTGCTATTATTACTTAAACTACAATCAAGTGCAAAACACCACCGTGAAAAAAATGCAAAAATCTATAAATAAAAACAAACTAAAATTGCATATCAATACAACCAGAATTGCACTTCTTTCCGAAAAACAAAAAATGCTGCAATTTAAAATTGCATCTTAGTTATGAAAAGGTTGCATACATTGCAAGAGAGCGAAAAGGGATTGTAGTATGTTCATTTAAATAAAACTAATATATGAGTATAGAAACATTCAAACTTGCATGCTCATCATTCTAAAAACTGCAGACCTTTCACAACATCAAATAAAAGGTTAATATATATGAAAGGAATTTGAAGGTGCATGAAAATATTCCTGAGGAATCAAAAAAGATAACTGAATTAAAACATGCACACCTTTTACAAACGTCAAAAGGATGCATTCTTATCTGCATTGAAGAAACATTCCTAAAAAACCTAGAACTACATTTTAACTAACAAAAAATTGCATGCATAGCAAACTAATCTTGCACACCTTTTACAACAGCAACATATATGAAGAAAGAAAATTACCTAAAAACTGCATTTGCAGTATAAACTATAAATATCTATGTGAACTTGCATACTCATCATACTTCTTTGATGTACTAGCATTCATTATTCAAATGCAATTACTACTATCATTCCTTGTAATTGCTTCATGCTCTTGGAACTGTTATTAGATAAAACTACAGCCTAGTGCAGGTTTTCCTTGGTGCTATTAATACTCAAACTACAAATCAAGTGCAGAACACCACCGTGAAAAAAATGCAAAAATGTATAAACAAAAACAAACTAAAAATTGCACATCAATACAACTAGAATGTCAACATGCTACAAAATTTTACTCACGCCAAAGTTAACAGTTGGGGTGAATGATACACAAAAAATAACTTTATATTAAGTGTGCCCTGAAAATATATTGTTTTCTACTATATATTGTTAACCTGTAAGATCAAATGGATACTACTCAAAAGGATCAAAGAAAAAAATTCACTAAAAGACTGTAATTGTCATTCACAATTCCTAATACAGCACATTAGCAATCACATCCACTCCATAATTCGATATAGTAGAGTGACCCATCCAGTCCAAATTTCAAACTAGCACACAGAGGCATAATTCATAATCCACATCTCACATCAACATATTAGTCAGTTAAAACCAGAGCAACCACACTTCACAATCAGATTTGAACCGACTCGAAAAAGCCACAAAATGAAGTACCTAGACAACAAAACTAGTTGGAATCATAGGCACACACACACACGTAATCGCATATATACAGACAAAGATTGCATCTTTGAAACGGCATACATGACATACTAAAAATACCCACAACAAATCCCTAAATACACCCTGAATCTAAAACAAATCCCTAAAAGGATACAACCTGAATCTACACATACAAACCCTAGACAAACTACATTCATTACAACCAGACAAAACAAAAAGATTCAATAATAAGGGCATCCAGTTACCTGAAAATCATTGAGAGGCATCGATGTCAATCCGTCGACAGGCCCATAATCATGCAAAGGATACAAAAAGATAAAAAAGGAAAAAGAAGATGTAATTAGAAAGTAGATCTATCAAATAAACTAACAGACTCAGGCACGCATCTACGAGCAGATTAACCACAAAAAAAGACCAGACCTAGCAAGAAACTGTAAGAACCGTAACTCCACGAAATAAAAACAAATAACGGAGAAAGGACAGGATGAACTAAGCAAAAGAAATCTCGAAAAAGGAAACAGGATACCTGGATGAGGATGAGATGCACCAAGAGCACCTAGATCCTGAAGCAAACCACAAACCACAAAGTCCTGCAAAACTCATATCCATAGAAAGAGAAATAACAGATGAGCGGATCTAGCAAAGAAAGAAAAAATATTACGAGAAGCTTCATCTGGTAGAGGAAGAACACAAACCCTAGCTGCGGCGAAGGTATAGCAGAAGACAGAGACTGAGGGAGAGAAGGGGGCGAGTGACTGATAGAACAGAGGGGAGTGTCGTGGTTCTAAGTCTGACAGTAGAATGGGGGGTAGGTATGGAGAGGCAAGGTACTAGCTATGGAGTAGTTGGTACGCACGAGTTTACGAGTTCAGGCCCTTCTCGGAGGAAGTAACAGCCCTCGCCTCGGGCCCGGAGGCGGTCGATTGGATTATATGCGTATGAATTACAGGGTGCGAACCCTTCTACCGTGGAGGGGTTGGCTTATATAGAGTGCGCCAGGACCCGAGCCAGCCCACGTAGCGGAGGGGTTTAAGGTACATTAAGGCTAGGCGTTCCTGGTAACGCCTTACATAAAGTGTCATCATGACCATAAAGACTACTTAATCTACAGACCGTTTAGGCACCGAGTGGCTCTTGGACTCCTGGTGGTCGAGTGGGTCTTCATGGTCGAGTGTCTTTGAATCTGTCGAATGGAAACCTACCAGGTCGACTGGTAGGCAGTTTACCCTAAGGATGACCTTGGGGAGGGTATCTTGGACAGGTCCATGACCCTACCCTAGGTATATGACTTCATCATTAGCCCCCGAATGGATCGAGGTTTGAGTGAGGAAGGAGTTGATAATCTTTCCGACCTGCTTTTCGCGCTGCGAGTGTGCTTTATTCTGGATCAGTGACCTTTCAGTTACGGTGTCAACTTCTCTTTCAGTCGCCTTGATCCATTCTCTACATCTGTCGAGTGAACTTTATGAACTTGGAGATTTCCGAGCGACGGATCGGAGGAAATCTGCCATCTGACAAGTTGCTCTGCTGTTAGCGGATTTAGTGGGATCCGAATTTTGGGAAGCGCGCGAAGCGGAGAAGGCCGCGACACTTGGATGGATAAGGCAAGGACGCCTCGATCCCCGCGCCACCTTTTTCGCCATGTATCGCGCGCGCGACTATTGCGGGATTTGACAGGATTGCCCGGGCCTACCAGTCAGCCACTCGGAAGCGACTTCATATAAGGCGCTGGGCGGGGGTATTTTGAACAGTGCGCCCTCATTTTCCCCTCCTCCGCCCTCAGATTCATCCGCCGTGCCCGTGACCTGCTCAGTGCCGCTGCCCCGCTCCTGCCCCGCCGACGACAATGGTGAAGGAGAAGACGGCGGCCTTGGAGCGAGCGAAGAAGGCGACGGCGAAGGCGAAGGGGAGAGCGCCCAGTCGGGGTGGATCCTCGTCGCGGTCCAGCCTGCCGCAAGGTTGGGTCCAGGAGATTGATCCGCCGACCATCACCCGTAAAGACCTCAACGACCTGGCCAACGAGGGATTGATCCCCACGGGTCGCAAGGCTTCCGGGGACAGAGTGGCAGCCGCAGCCTCAAGAGGGTGAGTCGTCCTCCTAGCCACCCATGTGGATCATGGATTTTCTCTTCCACCAATCTTTTCTTTCGGGTTTTCAACTTCTTTAGAGCACAACTCCATCACTTTACACCCAACTCCATTGCCTATCTCGCCGCTTTCGTGTCTTTGTGTGAAAACTTCTTGGGTTTTCGACCACACTGGGGCCTCTTCAAACACATATTCACTTGTCGCTCTCATACGGTGAAAAAGGCTAGTCCGAATGACGAAAGAACCCAAGTAATCCAGATGTGCGGGGGTCTTGGGGTCCAGATGAGGGGTAAAAGTGCCTTTCCGGCCATGATTCTTCCCGATTCAGTCAGAGGGTGGCAGTCGACCTGGTTCTAGTGCCAAGACCAGTCGACGCCAGGGCAGTCGACTGGACTCCCTCCTTTCTCCATGGATCAAGTGAACAAGCCTTCCTCTCTGAAGGTGCTCCCAGAGGAGAAGGCCCAGGTTAAGTTGTTGATGGAGCGTGTAGTCCAGCTCATTCGCGACGGAGTGACCGGCATGGATCTTCTGGAGGTTTTCCTTCGACGACGCATTCAGCCGCTCCAATACCGAGGTCATCCGATGTGGATGTACTCTGGTACCGAGGACACCACCCGGGTCCACCCAGAGGAGGTCGACGACGCCACATTGGAGAGGTGGATGACTGCCATCACAGGGAACAAAGATAACCCTCGCGGGGCTAGGAGGATCCCACCACTCGACCAATCTTACGAACCAGACCAGGTATGACCACTTATCTTCAACTGTGATCCTGTTGCATTTGCTTTGTTCCGCTGCGAATCGATCGACTGACTTTCGTCTTGTTTTGATGTCTCCTAGGTCACCACTGAGATGTACTCGATGCCCAACGGGGCGCAAGAACCAGTCGAAGAAGTAGAAGGAAGCGGAGACGAAAGCCAGGAGGAATGGGAGTCTGAGGAAAACGACAGCTCTGATGAAGAGGAGGAGGAGGAGGAGGAAGAGGAGGGAGACGTGGATCCACCCCACTCGGAAAGGCGATCCAAGCTGACGCATGATCCGGTGGTCGAGCGAGGTAAGGCTGTCGTGCCCATCGGACGGTCGACGAAGCGCACTCGGACGACTTCTCCAGTGCCAACTGAGAAACCACCAAAGCAACCCCGAGCAACGTCATCGAAGATGGCGAAGGCCTTGCCCAAGATGAGGATGGTCATTCCCACCATTTCCGGGTAATCAGCAGACCTTGTGTTTTCCTGTCTACCATGAGTGCACTTTTTGGTTGACTCGTTTTGACTAATCAATTGACTTATGAAATCTGCAGTGCTGCCACCTCCGAGACCTCAGCTAAGCACGAGGATCAGGAAATGGAAGATGCCGCCACCTCCAATCTTGGTATGATCTCTGCAGTTTTGCTTTACTACGATCGATTTCTGTTTTACCTTTGAATCTTACTTGTAGTTCCACCTCATGTCATTGATCTCCCTGATGACGACGATGAAACACCGCTGAGGAAGAAGAAGGACAAAAAGGTGCCTGCTGGCAAGGCTACTCCAGTTGTATCACTGCCTGAGACAGTAGTTCACGAGGGAGGCGACATCGCTCGGACTTCTATGTCCTTTGCTGTGCCGCTGACGAGTGTCCGTCCTTCGTCGTCGACTGCTGACCCGCCATCCCTTTTTGCCACACACCACGTCCCGGAAGACCAAGTGAGTGATGCCAAGGAGGCCATACGCCAGGCAGGGATCATGATGGAGCAAGTGAAGGTGGTCCGGGAGGCCAGCCAGGCGGCTTATGATGCAAGCTCGGCTCTTCAGAGCAAAGTCCAAGTAAGTTGCTTGTTCTGTTAGGATATGCTACCAAAATTTCTTCTTCTCAAGATTTCCATATCAGATCTGTACACCCACCGGGTGGGTGTGTCGATTGAATTTTTGAACTGGTGGGGGCATCGCTGAGTGCACCCACTGGTGTAGTCCCCGAGACTATGGTGGATCGCGCGATCGACTATAGTCTTTATACTTTGAACTTCTTCACTCGGTCTGGTCCGGCCATGTCGAATGGATCTTTGGAACCGGTGGGGGCACGCTAAGTGTACCCACTGGGTATGTAGTCCCCGAGACTATGGTGGACCGCGGGCAGTCGACTATAGTCTAAGAACTTCTTCTTTTTTAACACAGCTGACTGCTGACAGTTAGCTATGTTTTTAGGATCATAACCTTTTTTGCCTCTTTCGGTCGACTGGTCGAACCGAATTGGTAAAACCAGTGGGGGCACGCTGATTGCACCCACTGGGTGTAGTCCCCGAGACTACTGTCGAATGATTTGATTCGACTGTAATCTTAGAAATGCTACGACTTTTCTTTAGTCACTCGGAAGTGACATGTCTTTGATGTTTTGTCGATTGACTCTTCGCAGAAATCTTGCGAGCTCGTGGCCCGCTATATCGAATAGGAGAACAAGCAGATCCAGCTCAACCTTGACTTGAAGCTTGCTCAGGAGAACTTGCAAAAGGCGAGAGACGAAGCAAAAGGTATGGCTGGTGAGAACTTGACAACTGTCTTTGTCTTTATACCCATTCTCAACTCTGGACTTATTGTTATTTTGCAGTCAAACTGGAGGAGGCTCTGAAGAAGAAAGACCACGACCTTGCAGAGGCACATGTAACATCCCAAATTTTGGAATGTTAATATAATTAATTGAATTGTTTGTTTGTTTGCTTGAGTGAATTAAACTTGAGTGAAATTTGAACCTTTTCAAAAACTTTTGAAAGAGAGGGAATAAAATGACTTTCCCCTTCTCCGGTAAATTCAAATTCATCCTATTAAAATCAATGAGAGAAGATGACATGACTTCTTCAACTATAAAGAATTTGAACGGAGTTTTGCAATTTAATTCTTTCAAATATTTGCACTTCCTTCTCTATTTTTCTTCCCGAGAAATACCCGAAAATAAATTCTTGCAAGCAAGAAAGAGCGGAGGAAAATGACCTCCAAAATCAGGGGCATTTTTGAAAATATTTGAGCCAAGAAAACCAAAGTTTTTATTTAAAATTATTTGCAAAAAGAAATAAAGCCTTTAGGATTTTCTGAAAACATTTTTTAAGTTTTTATTTTGGCCGTGGAATAATGCTCAGCATCTACATTTTATTTTTCTGATAATTTTAGTATATAAAAACTCTTTATTCGAATTGATTTGATTTCCTTTTTATTGTTTTAGTTTCCTAGTTTTAAAAATAGGAATGGAATCGTTTTATTAGGAAAACCTGCTGGCCCATTAAGCACTTTCCTATTCTAGCCCAACAAGAGATCATCTCCTTCCTCTGTTTCCTCTCACGTTACAGAAGCTTTCCATGTCCATGGAGACAGGAAATCTCCACCTTCCCGATCTCCCTCGTCTTTCCATCCCAGCGCCTCCCGAGACCGCCTATAAAACCCCTCCTCTTCTCGCTCCATTTTTCCCATCACCACGCCTCCCTGCCCGTAGCCTCCTCGCCACCGTCCTCCTTTTCCTGCCTAGAAACGCCAACAGGAGCTCTCCTGAACCTCCCATCGCCCAGCGCCACCTCCCCAAGCGCCGACCCCCTCCTCCGCCACCCCCACCCTGCGGGCGACCTCGCCCCTCGCCGAGCAGCCTCCACATCGCTGCCTCCTTCCTGCCATCTCTGCCTCACGTACAGGTAACTCCGCTGTTTTCAGATTTATTCCTGCAACAGATTTAGTTCCGTTCTTGTTTAGCTTATAACTTTTGATCTAGAAGTCCAATGATGCTGATTCTTTTTGTGCTAGATCACAATTTTCTTGTAGTTTCCAAAATATATAATTTGTCTATGTTTGGATTTATAAAATTGAGTTAGATCAGATTTGAATTAAAGCTTGTTTTGCTTATTCCGGGAGTTTCATAATAGATTTTTATTTAATTCTTTTTGCTCCTAGTTGCTTAATGAAATATTTTCTGTTTAGTTAACATAAAACCATGATTAGGTGATGTTAAGAAATTTTGTTATATAAAACTATTTTTGTTGTTATTTGAAGTAGGAAAACTTTGAGTTGTTTTTTCTTTAAGTTTTCCTTTGGGTTTTGCTTTGTTGGTTTTGGTGTGTTACTTTGTTATGTTATGTTATGCTATGTGCTTATTATAGTTATTGTTTGCCTCGGTAGAATTTCCGGAGTGCGAAGATTGCTACTCTGAAACCCTAGTTTTTCGAAGATCGTCAACAAGGCAAGTTCACTTTGACCATGCTTTCTTACCTATGTTTTATTGCATTTAGTGGCACCTTTGCAACCACCCCTCAGTAGTGTTATTGAAATTCTTGTAGTTGAGTAGTATGCATGAGGTAGGAACCCATCACCCTGTTACCAAGCCCGGGACGCTATTTATTTTAATGCTACGCTATAGTAGACGGGGTTGGTATGAGTGCTCGGGAGTGGTGTGAGAATGGAGGACCTCGCCAATGACGACAACTCCATGATGGAATCTGCAAGGACTACATCTTCAAGGCCTCAAGACTTCAAGACTCGAGACAAGAATTCAATACACACTACTGGGTGAAGGATGGTTGACGGGCACCCTGGAGAAACCAGTGGTTGGCCGGGATGCATGGAGAAGCGCCATGACATCTTGCGGAAAGCTTCACCCAGACTCAAAGAGACGGAAGAATACTTCATGCCCGGAAGCTTACCTGTGCAACCGCAAGTCATTATGGGCTCTGGCTTGGTTGACCTTAGTGGTGACTCTGGCTAGGACGGTGCTAGCAGATGTAGAACTACGGTAGGATTGGATGGGTACCGGACAGTGGTCAGAGGAACTCTTTGGAAGACCATGTTTCGGTCATCTTGTTCTCAAACACTCAAGTGCGAGAACGTAAAAGAGGATCGAATCTTGCGGGTAAAGTGTACAAACCTCTGCAGAGGGTTTAAACCTAATCGATTAGCCGTGTCCCCGGTTACGGACAATTTGAGCCTCTGGACTTGGATCTATCTCGGAACTCTCAACACCGGATTGATAACTTAATTGCGGGCAACTTATGATGATTTTGGGCTATGAGATATCGGTTGGCGGAACCATGTCATGATAGAAAACTCCATAGTACAGGCTTCATTGCACTTTGATACACTCAACCTGCCGATGGCGTTGATGGGACTCCACACCCGTTTGATTGTTTCCGCTGATTATTATGAGGTATATATCATTTTACGTTATTTATACATGTGATTGCACTTTGATATATACATTAATGTACTTGTGTGTGCAAAGATACTTGATCCAGGGATAGCACAAGAACACGAGGCTTGACCGCCTCGAGGTCGGTCGCTACAAAGACCTAAGGCGGCTTTGGAGAAAACAAAGTTCGCGGAAGAGAAACTGGCCTCAGTCGGAAAACTCGAAGAGGAGAATACCAAACTGAAGACTGCTCTCGACGCGGCCAACAAGGAGGCTAGCCGACTGAAGAATGACAAAGTTGCCCTGACTGACAAGGTTGGCGAACTGGCGGGGAGGAGGAACGATTTGGAAGTTTATCTGGGAGGGCTCGCCAAGAAGCTATTCCTCATGCTTGAAGGTAAATCCTCTTATCCGGCTGACTTGTCATCATCGACTCACCATAGAACCATTATCTTGAACTTGAGTCATATTTGCAGAATTCTGTCAGAACTTCGAAGAAGAGACCAGTCGAGTGGAGACAATCCTGGACCCCATCAACTCTCCCGTGAAGGATGAAGCTGCTATGAACGTGCTCCGACTGGACTCTCGCATCGCTGGAGTGGTGGACTATCTCGCTCGACTGAAAGCTGCGGTGTCACGGATTGACTCAACCCTCTAGCCGACCGACGCCTGAATGACCTTGAGTCCTTAATGACTCGACTGAATGAGGTTCCAAGTCGAGTGCAAGAATGGAAAAAGTCTTCTGCCAGGTGTGGTGCTGATGTTGCTCTGTCTCTGGTTCGTGTCCACTGCAAGGAAGCGCGGGAGGACAAGCTGGCGGCCCTCAGAGTTGCGAACACCAAGAAGTATTATTTCCAATCTTTCATGGAAACTTTCATAGCCGCTGCCACCCGGATCGCTGATGGGATCGACCTTGACCAGTTTGTGGCTCCTTCTAGTCCTCCACCTGAGGAGTAAAAAACTTTTATGCTCTACCTTAAATTTGCCTCGGAATGCCGAGTGATTTTTGTAACTGATAAACCTTAGCAGGCTTGAGGCCTGGGTACTTCTGCATCCTTAGGATGCTATCCGAACTTTACTTTTCGTCAGAATATGCTTTTGTTTGCCTTCGAGTGAACTTTGCTCTTCACTCGGATTATGCTTCAATGTTTGAGATGCAGCTCTGAGGTGGATCCAGTCGACCTACACTTTGTGGCTCTTGCACGTGCAGGAGAAGGAAGCAGTCGACGTGTACCTCGTCATCCTTGCGGATCGGGATGGAGCGCACATTGTACTTGTGGCGCAGCTCCGAAGGAGAAGGTAGCAGTCGACCTGCACCTCGTCGTCCTTGCGGATCGGGATGGAGCGCATGTTGTACTTGTGGCGCAGCTCTGAAGGAGACGGTAGCAGTCGACCTGCACCTCGTCGTCCTTGCGGACCGGGATGGAGTGCACGTTGTACTTGTGGCGTAGCTCCGAAGGAGAAGGTAGCAGTCGACCTACACCTCGTCGTCCTTGTGGATCGGTATGTTTTCAAACTTAGGCGAGTCCCGGACTACAGCTAAGCCCCCGAGTGGGAGGTTTGCTCTCCACTCGGTAGGATTTTTCAAACTTAGGCGAGTACTGGACTGCAGCTAAGCACCCGAGTGGGAGGTTTGCTCTCCTCTGTAGGATTTTTCAAACTTAGGCTAGCATCGGACTGCAGCTAAGCCCCCGAGTGGGAGGTTTGCTCTCCATTCGGTAGGATTTTTCAAACTTAGGCGAGTACCGGACTGCAGCTAATCCCCCGAGTTGGAGGTTTGCTCTCCACTCGGTAGGAATTTTCAAACTTAGGCGAGTACTGGACTGCAGCCAAGCCTCCAAGGAGGATTTTTGTCATAGCTTTGAAGGGAAGGCAACAATGACCTGTACCTCATCGCCCTTGCAAAGTGCACATTGTATTAAATACTTAGGCGAGTACTTGACTGCAGCTAAGCCCCGAGTGGGAGTCTGCTCACCACTCGGTGGGATTTTAAACACTTAGGCGAGTACTTGACTGCAGCTAATCCCCGAGTGGGAGTCTGGCTCACCACTCGGTAGGATTTTAAACACTTAGGCGAGTACTTGACTGCAGCTAAGCCCCGAGTGGGAGGCTGACTCACCACTCGGTAGGATTTTAAACACTTAGGCTAAACGGATTCGCAGCTAAACCCCAGTGAGAGGCTGGCTCGACACTCGGTAAGGATTTTTTACAAACTTAGGCTAAACGGATTCGCAGCTAAGTCACCCACTGGGGGGGAATTTTAACAAAAAGTAATAACAATCACTGGGAAAATTATAATCTTCTTGATTTAGATAGACAAACTACAGAAGTACTTTTTATTACATCTCACCCGAGTGAGCTCTTCAGTGTAAAAGGGGCGGAGCAGCTCCGCATTCCATGCCCGAGGCTCATCGATCTGGCGTTCGACGTTGTAAAGATGGTAAGCCCCATTGTGAAGAACTCTGATGACGATGAAGGGGCCTTCCCAAGTGGGAGCGAGCTTGTGTGGTTTCTGTTGATCCACTCGGAGGACCAGATCTCCTTCCTCAAAGGCTCGGCTCTTCACATTTCTGGCGTGGAATAGACGCAAGTCCTGCTGATAGATGGTCGAGCGGATCAGGGCCATCTCTCTCTCTCCTCTTCAAGGAGGTCGACTGCATCTTGACGGGCTTGCTCTGCTTCAGCTTCAAAGTAGAGTTCGACTCGGGGGGCATTGTGAAGCAGGTCACTCGGCAGAACTGCTTCAGCTCCATAGACCATAAAGAATGGAGTTCTCCCAATGAACGATTAGGAGTGGTCCTCAATCCCCAAAGAACCGACGGAAGTTCGTCGACCCACGCCTCCTGTTGCATGCTTGAGATCACGATCGATCGAGGTTTCAGTCCTTTGAGAATTAGACCATTTGCTCGCTCAGCTTGTCCATTCGACCGGGGTGAGCGATCAAGCATAGTCGACCAGCGTTCCTCGAGAGGCGCAAAGGCTTTGAACTTGTCGGAATCAAATTTGACCCATTGTCCATGATGATGCTGTGCGGAACTCCATATCTGAATATCAATTCTCTGACAAAACTGACAGCGAGTGCGCGATCAAGATTCTTGATAGGTTTAGCTTCGATCCACTTCGTGAACTTGTCGACTGCCACAAGCAAATGAGTGAAACCACTCCTGCCAGTTATCAGCGGTCCAATCATATCTAACCCCCAAACAGCAAAAGGCCAGATGAGTGGAATGGTCTTCAATGCTGAGGCGGGCTTGTGTGACATATTGGAGTAGAACTGACATCCTTCACATTTGTCGACTATTTCCTTTGCCATTTCATTTGCCTTTGGCCAAGAAAATCCCGCCGGTATGCTTTAGCCACGATGGTCCGAGAGGACGATGGTGACCACAGGTCCCCGAGTGGATATCATCAAGGATTATCGACCTTCTTCCGCATTATGCACTTCGGCTGACTCGACCACGCTTTCTCAATAATTGTCCCTTGATCACAAGAAAGGCCTTGGATCAACTGGACGATCTGTCTAGCCTCTTCTTCATTCTCCGGAGCTCTTTCCTCGGGATGTATGCGATGTACGGTATCGTCCAATGGGAGTGATGACCACGACTTCCATGACCAGGTCGACCACCGCTGGGACCTCAACTTCACCGGATCGCTGGCACTTTTTGGCTGTGGAGCTTCTTGGTGAAAGGATCCTCTTGAATCGACGGTGTGCGGATGTGCTCCAAAACACATCACGGGAATTTCTTCCTCTTGGACCCTATTTTCGCCAAATCATCAAGCAGCTTGATTTTTCACCAGGGTATATGATGGAGCTCTAACCCTCAAACTTCTTTTTTCAGCTTCCTCATCAGACATTAAGAGCTACCATGGCTGGACTTCTGACGTCCCACTCCTTCATCACCTGATTAACCACCAGATCTGAGTCGCCATAGACCATGAGGCGATGGACGCCGAGTGAAATGGCCATACGCAACCCATACAACAATGCTTCGTATTCTGCTTCATTGTTGGAAGAATCAAAGTGAATCTGGAGCACATATCTCGAGCTTATCTCCTCGGGGAAACCAATACTACCCCAAAGACCGAATCATTCAGCATCTTGGAACCATCAAAGAACATAGTCCAAAGGTTCGAGTGAACTTGAGTCGGTAATCGTTGTTCAATCCACTCGGCGATGAAATCTGCTATTGCTTGGGACTTGATGGCTTTCTTTGCCTCAAACTTGATATCAAGGGAAGAAGTTCAATCGCCCATTTCGCCACTCGACCAGCCATGTCTCTATTGTGTAGAATTTCGATAACGGGCGTCACGACGATCGTAATGGAATGATCGAGAAGTAGTGAGCAACCTTCTTTGCGGTCATATAAATCCCATACACAAGCTTCGATAATGAGGGTATCTTTGCTTCGACGGGTTAACACTTCGAAAGATAATATATCGGGCGCTGAACTTTGAAGGCTTTTCCTTCCTCTTCCCGCCGACCGTAAGTACTGTGATCGACGACTTGTCCTGTGGCTGCAATGTAAAGCAGCAACGGCTCTTTGCTGATTGGGGCAGCAAGCACCGGTTGGTGGAGAGCGAGCTTTGAGCTCGCAAACGCTGCATCAGCTTCAGAGTCCATTCGAACTTGTCGACTTCTTCATCAAGTCAAGAAAGAGGCAATGCCTTTTCACCGAGGCGAGAGATGAATCGACTTAAAGCGCCAAGCATCCAAGAAGCTTCGGACATCGTGCACACGCATGTATGCTTTCATTCGAGAGAATAGTGCCAACCTTTTCGGTTAGCATCGATTCCTCGCCCGTAAACGAGAAAACCGGTAACTTTCCACCAGAACTCGAATGTGCACTTTGATGGATTAAGCTTGATATCATACCTCCCGAGATTGGCAAATCTTTCAGCAAGGTCACCAAAAGGTCGGAACCTTTCCGTGACTTGACCACAATGTCATCCATGTATGCTTCCACATTCCGACTGATTTGAGTGAGTAAACACTTCGAATCATCCTCATGAACGTGGCTCCGCATTCTTGAGGCCGAATGGCATGGTGACATAACGAAGCACCAATGGAGTGATGAAAGATGTTTTGATCTCGTCGGGTCCATACAGACGGATCTGATGGTACCCAAATATGCGTCTAAAAAGACAACCGCCACATCCCGCAATGAGTCGACTATTTGGTCGATGCGGGGAGAGGAAATGATCTTTCGTGCAGGCCCGATTGATATGCTTGAAGTCGATGCACATGCGCAGTGAATTGTCCTTCTTAGGGACCATGACCACATTGGCGAGCCACTCGAGTGGTAAATTTCTCGGATAAATTCTGCTGCTAAGAGCCGAGCCACCTCCTCGCCTATGGCCTTTCTCTTACGGGCGGCGGACCGTCGAAGATGTTCTTTGACAGGTTTGACTTTTGAATCGACTCGCAGACGGTGCTCAGCCAGCTCCCTGGGAACACCCGGCATGTCAGCAGGCTTCCATGCAAAGATGTCCCAGTTCTCACGGAGGAACTGGACGAGCGCTTCTTCCTATTTGGAGTCGAGTGTTGTTGAGATGTTGGTCGGAGAAGCATTGGGGTCGGTCGGGTGAATATGAACCTGCTTCGTCTCACCGGACGACTGGAATGCCGACTCTGTAGCGGGCTTCTTGGCTCGCAACAAATCACTCGGATCTGCAGTCTTCTGATATTCTTGCAATTCTACCACTGCCATCTGAGCATCAGCAATCTTAGAACCTTTCTGGAAACACTCTTCCGCGTTCTTCCGATTGCCAGTGACAGTGATCACACCCTTGGGGCTGGGCATCTTCAGCTTGAGGTACACATAACATGGTCGGGCCATGAAACAGGCATGCGCCGGCCTTCCCAGAATAGCGTGATAAGCGCTCTGGAAATCCACGACCTCAAAGGTCAACTTTTCTTTGCGGAAATGCTTCGAATCACCAAAAACCACATCAAGAGCAATTTGACCGAGTGACTCAGCCTTCTTTCCGTGAATGACTCCGTGGAAACTCATGTTCTCGGTGCTGAGTCCGACATCGGAATGCCCATCCCTTTCAACGCCTATGCATACAAGATGTTCAGCCACGCCACCATCCATCAAAACTTTGGTCACCGAGTGCCTTCGACGACCGGGTCGACCATCAACGCTTGCCTCCCGGGGTGGCAATGTGTGTCGGATGATCGGACTGGTCGAATGTGATGGCGGTCTGGGACCATTTCAGATAATTGGGCGTCGCCGGAGCGACCATGTTCACTTCTCGGTTGATAACTTTCAATCGACTTTTGCTTTCAACGTCAGAAAAAATCATCAGGGTGGAATTGACCTGGGGGTATCCACCATCACTATCTTCTTTGTCCTCAACTTTATCCGACCCTTTTTCCTTATCCTTGGGCTGCTTCCCTTGGAATTGCTGAATCAAGAGCCGACATTGTCGAGTGGTATGCTTTGGGTAAATGAGTTTACCCTCTTCATCTTTCTTCGTGTGAATGTGACATGGCAAGTCCAACACATCATTCCCATCTTGGTCTTTCACCTTCTTGGGGTTCCATGGACCCTTGGGTTTCCCCTTGAACTTTCCTGGGGTCACAGCCAAGGCTTCTCCGGAGCGGCCGACTCGCTTTGCACTTCGCTTCGATTGAATTTCCTCCGCCGGCTTCATTAGCGGCTGACTTGTACTTACCACTCCGGGCCGATTCTCTTCTTCACCATTAGCATACTTGGTGGCAATCTCCATCATCCGACTCGGGTCATATCTCTGTCCGACCAATTTCAAACTCAACTCTCTCGTTTTGACACCTTCCTTGAAAGCACAAACTGCCTGGTGATCAGACACATTCTCAACTGTGTGATGCAAGGTTATCCATCTCTGGATGTAATTTCTCAAAGTTTCATAGCTACCTCATCGTTGCCGCCGCCAATCTGAACAGCCACTCGGTAGTCCTCAAGCCAAGTGTCAGGCTTGGACTCACCGGTGAACTTACTGACTCTAGTTGCCAACCTGAAGTTGGGAGGAATCACTGCGGCTCTGATGGCCCTGCTAAAACACTCTGGCCCTGAGACATGAACTCTGCTGCTGGAGGGAACATCTCTGTCATGACCTTCTCGGTGAGCTCTGTTCCTGTCGACCAAGCCTTGAACGATGATGGATCTTGCATCAAAGCACGGCTCTCGGGTCGATTGAACCTTCGCCCAGACTCTTGTCAAGGCGTCATCATCTTGTTGCCGAGGAGCGTATGATCCACCCCTTGGAGGAGGGGTGGGCACTCGACGTCGATCATTGCGATCGAATTGGTGCTCATACGGCTCGCGATTCCTGTACTGATCATCACGCCGGCCTCCACTCCCCTCACGCCTCGGGGGCGATCTTGGACTATGGGCCGACTGGACTGAATTCGCGGCGACGGATCTGCTGTGAATCCTGTTCCGTGACTGTGATACGACTGAGTTTTGATCTCCTGCTGCCCGGAGTAAATCTCTGATCTGTTGCAAACCTCTACCCACCTCCGAATGGGAAGGCTGAATTGATTCTGCTATACGGACTGCAGCTGCTAAATTCTGAATCGGAGTTCGATATACCTGAGTTGGTTGTGGAAAGAGCTGACGTCGACTGGATTCTGGAACCCGTGGTCGCGTGCGCTCGTCGAGAACTCGCTGGAGGTTCTCCAGTCGAGTGCGCTCAGCCAAGTTGGCCAAGCGCGCATCCTCCAAGGCACGAGCCTCGGGGGTTTCTCCAACGATTGGAGTGTGAAGCGCATCCATGTTTCGGCGGCGAAGTTCCACCCTCTGCAGCGAAGTGAGGGGCTCGGGTTGGTACTCTTCGTGATCTTGCGCCGGATCACCTCCACCGTCGCCTCCATCGGTGCGGGGGTATCCAGGAGGACTGCGTGGTTCGTCGATCATCAGAACCTCTGCCGCCGGATCGCTGCTATCGCACTCGGATGCAGTCTCTGCGGAGCCAGTCGACAGATCGAGCAGGCCGTAGAGATTCGCGGGCTCGATCGCGCGCGACTTGGGAAGTGGCCAATGGCGAAGCCACCGCATGCCTCACCCACCGCTGAAGCCTCGACCGACCGGAGCGCTTGCGCCGCGGGAGATCGGGAGTGAGGACGGCACAAGAATCGACCCATCTTGGGTCGACGGTTGCCGCAGGAGGACGCCGCGACGCCTGCGCGAAGTCGTTGCCCGCAGACGACGGGAGCACGTCGACGTCGAGAGGAGCCTCCGGAAGCCAAGCGGAGTCGTCGGCGATGAACGTGAGCGCACCGAGACGGATCTCGCGGCCCTCGACCAAAACTCCACCTGAAACCATGATGTAGGAGATCGAAAGAATCCCAACTTCTCCAACAAATCGCTAGAACACCTGCCCCACGGTGGGCGCCAACTGTCGTGGTTCTAAGTCTGACAGTAGAATGGGGGGTAGGTATGGAGAGGCAAGGTACTAGCTATGGAGTAGTTGGTACGCATGAAGTTCTGAGTTCAGGCCCTTCTCGGAGGAAGTAACAGCCCTCGTCTCGGAGCCCGGAGGCGGTCGATCGGATTATATGCGATGAATTACAGAGTGCGAACCCTTCTACTGTGGAGGGGGTGGCTTATATAGAGTCGCCAGACCCCAGCCAGCCCACGTGGCGGAGGGTTTAAGGTACATTAAGGCTAGGCGTTCTTGGTAACGCCTTACATAAAGTGTCATCATGACCATAAAGACTACTTAATCTCTGCACCGTTTGGGCACCGAGTGGCTCTTGGACTCTGGTGGTCGAGTGGGTCTTCATGGTCGAGTGTCTTTGAATCTGTCGAATGGAAACCTATCAGGTCGACTGGTAGGCAGTTTACTCTAAGGATGACCTTGGGGAGGGTATCTTGGACAGGTCCATGACCCTACCCTAGGTATATGACTTCATCAGGGAGAGGATAAGGCGAGGAACTAGGCGACGGTCGGCGTTCCCGATAACGGGCCGGGGCTGCTTAACGGGCGCCCCACCCCACCCGAGCCAGGCCGCGCCCCGCGTAGCAATATCGGCTGACCCAAAACGCGGGTCGGTCGACGCTAGCTGGCCCAAATACAACAAAACATAGAGAAAACAGAAAAAAGAAAACACGAATCTCAAAGCATAATCCAACGGCCCAGAAAATGACTGACGCAAAACTTAAAACTCAGATGACTGAAAGGTAGCTATTTCGGTGTTTGTGTATATCAGTGGAGCAAGAAAAAGACTATTGGGAAGAAAAAAATAAAGATTCCTGCTTCCTCAAGAAACATGATTTCCATCTTGAACCGACAATTCAAATCATGAATTAAAAAAAACATCATTCAGAACATTTGGGGGCGTCTACAATAGAAACAACACTTTTGCTAGTGAAAGAATAGGAAAAAAAATCCCGGGAACATTGGTGAAACCAAAATTTCAGACAAGAAGAAAAGAGGACCCGCCAATTCAGTAACCAAAAACTTGTGTGGGTCCATCACACAAATACTGCCACCACAAGATCTGAAAACAGAACTGGCCCACTTATTCTTAAATTAATAAATGAGCATGCATGCATGCGGCATGCGACCAGAGCCGGCTATACTAATTTGCTGCAGCCATGAGGCCGAGATACTCGGCGGTGAGAGGCTTGAAGATGCGCTGCTCATCCGAGTCCAGCGCCGCGGCGAGCTTCGGCCAAATGAACATGCCCAAGATCCAGGAACCACCACCACCACCGTCACCCCCCGGACGCGCCATGATCTTCACGAAGCCGGAGCACAGCCTCCCGCAGTCCACCCACGTCGGCATCGCTGCGGCGGCGTGCCCGAATCCGAAGTCCGTGTCGACGCTGAAGGACGCGAACGACGTCACGCCCATCGCCGGGCTGCCCAGCCCGACGGTTGCTGTCTCCACGAACTTGACCGCAGCCTTGCCATTGCCCTTGCCCTTGTGCTCCTCCACCCAGTCCACCAGCTCCTGGAAGTGCTCGTCGGTGGCCGTCGACCTGATCGACCCGCGCACCATCGACGCGATCTCCGGGAGCGGCCGCCGCCGGATCGCCTCCACGCTCGCCTCCGCCACCGCGAACGTCGTGACGTTGCCGACGTAGTTTCGCATGGCTTCCTCCGGCGCGGTGGTGAGACGCCGTCGCCCGTTCACCCACCAGCCCATGCGGCAACTCTCGTCCGACGAGCCCACGGTGGCGGCCAACACCTTCCACAGGTACGCAGACACCGCCTCGACGCGGCTCGCGCCGCGCTCCCCGTCGCCGCTCGCCTGCGCGCGCAGCATGGCGAGGTCCCGCTCCTCGACGTAGTAGGTGCGGCCGACCAAGGAGCTCCCGGCCGTGAGGGCGTTGACGAGATGCTCGCTCACCAGCGGCATGAACAGATCGCCCACCGAAGCGCCGTACGACGGCGCGGCACGAGGGCGGAACACGGAGCGGTCGTAGTTCGGGCGGCGACGATCGTCCCGGACCGCGCGAGCTCAGACCACGCGTCAACGATCATGCACAGCGCGCACCCGTCTGCGAGGCCGTGGTTGGTACCCCACACCACGACGAACCCTCCACAGGAGAACGAAACGAGCTGCACCGACAGCGCGACGTCCGCGTCGTACTGGACGGGGACGCCGACTCTCGCCAGCGACGCGTCCAGGTCGCCGAAGTCCAGGCTGCCCAGCGCCAGGCCGACCTCGCCGACGATGAGCTCCGCGCCCTGGTTGTCACAGTCCACCTCGGGGAGCCCTGAGCGCGGGTTGGCCACGATGCGGCCGGCGAGGGGAAATAAGTGGTCCAGCAGGGACGACAGCTGGGCCTCGAAGGCGGCGACGACGTCGACGAAGCCACCGCCGGCCGAGGGCCTGCGGTAGGCGCAGACCATCGAGAGCGGCATGGGGTAATACAGCAGGTCGAGGTTGGAGACTGGAAGCACGGCGCCGGGCCGCGTGACGGACGCCTTGACGGTGCTCCTGCGAATCACTCGGACGCGCGTGAATCGTTTGCCATTTCTGTTAGCCGCTTACTACAAACTGACCTGCTCTGAGTTACGCTTTCCCTTCCCTGCTCTCAAGTATATACAAGTATGTGTTGCAGTTTCCCCTCAAAAAAAAAGTATGTGTTGCAGTAGAAGTTGACCTTGAAAATTCTTAAGTCAGCGTGGAATCTTTTGTACTGGCTGGGGCAGGATTGGATACCAAAATGATAATATACACAAATATGATCAGATCAAAGATGCATTTTTTTTAACATAGTACAGATGCATTTATATTTTTTTAAAAACTTCCAATATATTCATATTCAAAAAAGGCAATACGACGAACAACAGCTTACATCCAGATCCATGGACCACCTAGTGACGACTACAAGCACTGAAGCGAGCCGAAAGCGCGCCACCATCATTACCCCTCCCTCGCCGGAGCTGGGTAAAACTTGTTGTAGTACACTGTCAGAAAGTCGTTATGCTAAGGCCCCATAGGACCAATGTAGCAGAACAACAACCGTCGCTGATGAAGTGTAGCGTAGGTCTAAAGTATCCAATCTAAAAACACATGAACGTAGACAAACTACGACCAGATCCAAGCAAATCCACCAAGGACAGATCCGCCAGAGACACACCTCCACACGCACACCGGTGATGTTAGACACACCATCGGGACGGGGCTAGGCGAGGAGAATCTTCTTCCATCTTCAAGGAGCCACCACAGTCTCGTCTTACTGAGTAGGCCACAAACCCTAACAAAACACAAAGAAACAGCTGAAAACAGAGCCCTCGCGCCGGCAAGGGCCGAGATCCACCGTGCTGACATGGCCCCAAGGCCAACGGAGATGAGGCGTACTGACGGTGGCGCCGGCGGGAGGCAGAGAAACCCTAGACTTTTTTTGGGGAGGAGGCAACCCGCTTAGTTAATGACCACAAATGCATTGATCCCTGTGAGCACCTTCAAGATACTGAGCATACACAACATTTTGAGATTGCCGAAATCATCAAAGACAACTTCGTAGAAGAAAATGCATCTGTTTTTTTCATGATTTTATAGTCATCAGCGTGGAATCAGTTTTTAGTGCAGCCTTGGATAACAAGATTCCACGCCGACATGTATGTATGTGCTATTGTTTCTTTTTAATGTTTTTACAGTCATGAGCAACATCAGTCGTCACCAAACAAAAGCTTACAAAATAAGGCTCAATTTTTAGGAATGTTATGAGGTATTCTTGGGTTGGTTATAGGTGCCAATATTCATTCATGGTGCCAGAAAAAAAATTGTCCCGGGATTTGCTTCAATCTTGGTTCTGCCACTAGCTACATTTATCTGTAGATGGATGTCGGTCTATAGTAGCATGAAAGTACTACCTATACACAAAGTCACAACATTTTTTATTTTTTGACATCAATTGTTTTGATCGTTCATGACACATACACACGCTTGTATTTTTCCATCGGCGATTACCTTTTTCACGGAATGGCCTAATGCATATATTAAGTATCGTGGATCCTTACAAACACACCATTACGATTTTTTTTGTATTCAAGAGTCTTGAGGTGACGAAGTCTTCGTCCTCCTGTATCCACCGGCGGCGCGCAATGAGCACAACTTGTTGTCACCTCTGATCCTTCGCCTTGGCAGATCAAACTTTTTTAAACCTAGTAGCTTGTAGAAGCATCGTCGGGAAGTCGTCAATAAAGAACAAGAGACGTTGACGACCACGAACAGCAAAGCAAAACGCCGCCCCGGAGAAGAAAACAATCATAAGTGCTTGTGGAAACGCCAAAGACCACAAAAGCTGGCCAATTCCAGGCACATCTGCTAGAAAATTAAACCGACTGAATCTGAGAAGATGCACTAGAGACACAACTCCACACACCCTCTGAGGGTGATAAGCTCGCCCCCATAACGGGGATAGGGCGGAGAGACATTATTTCTACACTAGGTCAACACCGCCGCCTTGCCAACCAAACCAAACACAAAGACTCCCTAAAGAAAACCTTACACAAATTACCCATGTTGTTGCAAACCATATCTAGATCTGAGGTTGAGCTCGTTGCCATCCATGACCACTCATGCAGCCGTCAAATCCAAGTTCCATTGGACGGTGCGGAGTGTACATCTTAATGCAACTCAATAGGTGTTGCGAATCACCTGATTTGCGGCATCAATTCTCCTGACTCAATCCACACTCCTCTGCCGCCTTAACAAATTTTCAGCAACATCATCTGTACGTATTGAAGAAGTCCTTTCGCAACAACACGTCAACACCTATGTTGCAAAAAGGTTAAGATGAAAAAAAAATCTGCAACATAATTTGTGTTGCTGAAGTCGTTCCGCAACAATACCCATGTTGCAAAAAGTTACGACAAGAAAATAATAATTCTGTAACAGAACCTCTCTTGTGAATGTTTTTGCAACATATGGTCTCTTGCAAAGAAGGATACTGCAACAATGCCTTTGTTGCAATGGCGAGGAAAGATCCATGCCGCTAGATAATGTCGGATCAACTGACTGTCGAGGCGGCGGACGGCCGACACGTTGCGCCGCCCATACTTATAATGGTGTCACCTTATAAAATAAAATAAAACATGGATTGTATATGAAAAATTCAAAAGATCACCTTCTAAAAGCATCTACTGCCGGAGGTTGCAAATTTGGACCCACAAACGCCCACGGACAGCGTGCCTCAAATTTTACAATTTACAACCCCGTATTCTATTTTCAAAACATCTGTTACATGCAGGGCCATGTACGTCGATCATCCTGTCCGTCTAAGGCCGGCTGGGCACCGGAAATTGCTCATACTTAACATTTTCACACCCGTATTAGCCCCACCTCATCGACTGATGAGCTAATCGACCAGGTTAAATATCCGGGTCGTCCAGAAGGGATAAGTTTCTGACATCATTGCATCCTTTGTTAAGGATATGGACTCTTACTATGAATCTTCTACGTTTATCACATATATAGAATATTCATATTCAGGGTGAAAGATCGTGGATGTCGCCTAGAGGGGGGTGAATAGGCGCTTTAAAATAATTATGTTTTAGGCTTGAACAAATGTGGAATAAACCTAGCAGTTAATTTGTCTAGTACAAAACCTACAACAACTTGGCTCACCAATGTGCACCAACAACTTATGCTAAGCAAGATAAACAACTAAGTGATAGCAAGATATATAACATGAAACACTATGGCTATCACAAAGTAAAGTGCATAAGTAAAGGGGCTCGGGTAAGAGATAACCGATGCACGTGGGACGATGTATCCCGAAGTTCACACCCTTGCGGATGCTAATCTCCGTTTGGAGCGGTGTGGAGGTATAGTGCTCCCCAAGAAGCCACCAGGGCCACCGTAGTCTCCCCACGCCCCTGCACAATGCAAGATGTCGTGATTCCACTAAGGGACCCTTAAGGGTGGTCACCGAACTTTGACTAATCCTTGTTCCGCCCTCGCACCACGCCGTCGTACGGCCCTTCGATGGGCAAGCTGTTCATGCTGCTGGTGAGCGAGCATCTCGTCAACGCCCTCACGGCCGGGGGCTCCTTGGTCTGCCGCACCTACTACGTCGAGGAGCGGGACCTCGCCATGCTGCGCGCGTAGGCGACCGGCGACGGGGAGCACGGGGCGAGCCGCGTTGAGGCGGTTTCTGCATACCTATGGAAGGTGTTCGCCGCCACCGTGGGCTTGTCGGACCAGAGTTGCCGCATGGGCTGGTGGGTGAACGGGCGACGGCGTCGCACCACCTCGCCGGAGGAAACCAGGCGTAACTACGTCGACTACATCACGACATTCGTGGTGGCCGAGGGAAGCACGAACACGATCCAGCGGCGGCCGCTCCCTAAGATCGCGTCGATGGTGCGCGAGTCGATTAGGTCAACTGCCACCGACGAGCACTTCCAGGAGCTGCTGGACTGGGTTTGTCACATAGTGACTGACATGTGGGTCCCACATATCATAACGGTCCCACATATTATAATGCCTTAGGTGCTGGTCGAAATAAACGGAGTTGACTTTTCAGCCATGTCAGCGTGATGGGTGGGTCTCTCCTGTCATAAACGCGTTTAATTTGTCTAAACAGGTACCTATACAAAAGCGACAGTTTTTTTTTAAATAGCACAAAATGGTAGGTTTTCTTATATGAAGGGGGTAGTTTTCGGGACAAATACCTCTAAAGTGATAGTTTTTTGGCCATTACTCTTAATATGAGGTTCAGTTGGCAATGAGTGACCAATAATAGGTCATGGGCCAGTGAAGGAGATGAAATTTCATATACTCCCTCCTTTTAGTTTTAACTAAAAAATCTCCTCAACCAAGACAAATGATGAGTGAAGAAGCAAATTCCGTAATTTGCAAATCTATGGAATTAGTGAATGAGATGAAATTAAGGGTGGCTCGCAAGGCCTTGGAAATTTGGTCCGTATCAACCAACGATCAAGTGATGGATGGGCTGACGAAGCGGAACGATGCACAACAGCTAAGACAGACAGCTTTGTTAGCTGATTAGTTGTGATTGAGGGGAGTGTAAAGATCTGGGAGTTGTATCGGCACACCTAATTAGTCAACTTGTATGCATGAGGGTAAATCCAAATGAAATCATACCAGAACATATAATAGTGTGCCATGCTTGAATAGAGGAGCCATTGGCCGTGATATAACACATATTAATTGGTCTACTATGAGAACCACTGGCCTAATGGGGCAACTTGTGTGCATGAGGATTGTTTAGCATCCGATCTTGAGGGACGCAACTACCAAATTAGTGCCACATATATATGAGGAGAGGAGCCAATAACCAGCTATATATAGGAGCACATAGTTGACTTGGCCTGCTACTACCTAATTGAGCTCTGCACATGCATGCCTATAGTGTACGTTCACAATAATGAGGCACATTGTAGCATACACCCCCTGTATTTTTCACCCCTCCTATCAATGCAATGATACGCAATCTTTGCATATTCGTGAAAAAAAAGACGTTCACAATAATGAGAGCAAGCAATGCATGCCCGTGGCGTGCTCCCCAAAAATATCAGCCAATTCCAGCTAGTGCCATGACGGCACATGTACTGTAAGCAGCGCGTGGCTTGTTGTAAACTACGTAGATAGGGTCAGAGCATCGATCCATGAGGGTACACGATCTGATTCTGATCTGATCATCAACACGTACACAACCTCTTGCACCATGTACAATCCGGCTATAAATACCACCCAAAGGACAACGCGATGACATACAGCAGTACAATCACATACACATGTGACTAGCTTCCTCAATCAAAGCTCTAGCAATGGCGCCGCCACCATCGTCCAAGCTCGCCCTCCTGCTCCTTGCCATGGCACTGACGGTCTCCACCGTTCGCGGTTGCGGATACAACTGCCCGTCCCCGTCTCCGCCGCCCCCGTCACCACCACCGTCGTGCCCGCCGCCACCACCACCGCCGTCGCCACCGCAACCGGCGTACCCCACGTCGCCACCACCACCATCAACCAGCTCTGGCTCGTGCCCGAATCTGCAAGTGTGCGTCAATGTGCTGAACCTGCCGATTCTTAGTCTCGGCTTGTTTGCGAATGAGTGCTGCACTACCAGAAAAACTGTGGTTGCCGACGGCCAAATCTATGCCGACGGCCCCCGTCGGCATCTGTGGACCTATGCCGACGGCCACGGAAAGGCCGTAGGCTTATAAATACCGTCGGCATACATCAACTTATGCCGACGGGGCCGTCGGCATAGATAAGGCCGTCGGGACCGCCAGAGTTACGCCCTCACGGGGCCCGTCGGCATAGCGAAGGCCGTCGGCATACCCGTAGGCCCACCCGGTCGGTCGTCACGACCATTTGACGGCGTTGACCCTATGCCGACGGGCAAGAACGCGCGACGTCGGCATATCGATGGCGGAGGTATGCCTCACGCCAAGCCGTCGGCATAGGCCCCTCGCCACGTCAGCGATCCGTGTGCCACGCCACGTCAACGATCCGTGGGACAACCTCCGTGTGTGCACAGATATCTGCCCGGGCGGCCGCCGTCGACATCGTTAATTTACTTTATTTTTTATTTTATTTTTACTCTGTTTTTTATTTTACTTTATTTTAATTTTTGTTTTGTATATGATAATTATGCCTTATCTAAAAAACATACCCGATGGTATATCGATTGCCCCGTTCTGAACATCGCTATCGCCGTGTCACGGAGAAACGGTCGACACGGAAGGAATTCGGTTGGTGGGGCGATTCGGGAGTAGCTATGTCACTAAAACATCGCCGGGTCCCGATGCATATGTGAAAGTGTTCATGCATCGTCGCTTTGTCTTGGGGCTCGGGTGTGGCCCCCCTCACGGATGGCGCCGCCGCCGACACCCCCGCACGCGTGCGCCTCTTTCGGACATGCCACCACACCACCCGCATGTATGAGGGGCGGTGGGGACGGTCCGGTGGCATTGCTACCCCCAGGCCCTCGTCCGCCTAACCTCGAGCGGTTGACCACCGGATCTACCCTTTGACTTCCCACAGACGGATTTGACCAAGGGCCTATCCACCGGTCATGTTAGGTCAGCCCATACGAACACTTTAGAGCAACATCCGGCCAAACCCACAGCTACATCCACTCCGTAGACCCGACGCGTCCGTTTCCCCCCTCCAGTGCGTGGCGGCGCCGTCCGTGAGGGGGGGGGAGGGGACACCCGAGACGCGTGCGGGCATTTGCAACCGCCACAACACTTCCGGACTTGTGAGAGGCCGCCACGCAAGATTTGACGGTATGCTAGCCCGGAGGTCGCCGCCACAACAGAGACGCGAAGAGCAATCCGCGTAGAGGAAGTGTTCAGATACTTCTCCATCACGAAAAATTATGAAAATTACCATCGGTCCTCTAGCACATGTGCCCACGTCATGTAAAAACTCATGATTTTATCGCGCCCGAGTATTTAATAATATTCACGCCGCATCGTTTCCGCAGCGTCTACTACCGTGTGTCATCGCCGCCGTCCGTGAGGGCCACACCCGAGACGCGTGCGCGCTCTTCGGACATGCCACCACACCACCCCGCATGTATGAGGGCCCCGATGCGACGGTCCGGTGGCATTGTTACCCCCTCAGGCCCCGTCCCCGCTAACCTCGAGCGGTTGACCACCGGATCTACCCTTTGACTTCCCACGGACGGGATTTGACCAAAGGGCCTATCCACCCGGTCATGTTAGGTCAGCCCATACGAACACTTTAGAGCAACATCCGCCCACACCTGAGAAAGATCCTCCGTAGACCCGACGCGTCTGCTTCTCCAAAGCCGGTCGGCGGGCGCCGTCTGCGTGAGGCACACCTCAAGACGCGTGCCGCCTCTTCTGACATGCCACCACACCACCCTGCATGTATGAGGGGCGGTCAGCGACGCCCGGTGGCATTGCTACCCCTCAGGGGCCCTGGCCCCGCTAACCCTCGAGCGGTTGACCACCGGATCTACCCTTTGACTTCCCACGGACGGATTTGACCAAGGGCCTATCCACCCGGTCATGTTAGGTCAGCCCATACGAACACTTTAGAGCAACATCCGGCCAAACCCACAGCTACATCCACTCCGTGTAGACCCGACACGTCTGCTTCTCCAAAGCCGGCGGCGCGCGCCGTCCGTGAGGGGGGGGAGGGGGACACCCGAGACGCGTGCGGGCATTTGCAACCGCCACAACACTTCCAGACTTGTGAGAGGCCGCCACGCAAGATTTGACAAGATGTTAGCCCTTGAGGCCGCGGCCACAACGAGACGCCAAGAGCAATCCGCGAGAGGAAGTGTTCAGATACTTCTCCATCACGAAAAATTATGAAAATTACCATCGGTCCTATAGCACATGTGCCCACGCCATGTAAAAACTCATGATTTTATCGCGCCCGAGTATTTAATAATATTCACGCCGCATCGCTTCCGCAGAACGCCTACTACCGTGTGTCATCGCCGTCCGTGAGGGGGGCCACACCGAGACGCGTGCGCTTCTTCGGACATGCCACCACACCACCCCGCATGTATGAGGGCCCGATGCGACGGTCGGTGGCATTGCTACCCCCAGGGGCCCGTCCCCGCTTAACCTCGGGCGGTTGACCACCGGATCTACCCTTTGACTTCCCACGGACGGGATTTGACGGTGGGCCTATCCACCGGTCATGTTAGGTCAGCCCATACTGAACACTTTAGAGCAACATCCGCCCACACCTGCAGCAAGATCCCTCCGTAGACCCGACGCGTCTGCTTCCCCCCTCAGGTCTGCGTGGCGGCCGTCCGTGTGAGGCACACCCGAGACGCGTGCCGCCTCTTCGGACATGCCACCACCACCTGCATGTATGAGGGCGGTCGCGGCTCGGTGGCATTACTACCCCAGGGCCCCGTCTGCCTAACCACAGGCGGTTGACCACGGATCTACCTTTGACTTCCACGGACGGGATTTGACGGTGGGCCTATCCACCGGTCATGTTAGGTCAGCCCATCTGAACACTTTAGAGCAACATCCGGGCCAAACCCACAGCTACATCCACTCCGTGTAGACCCGGCGCGTCGTTTCCCCCCTCCGGTGCGGTGGTGGCGCCGTCCGTGAGGGGGAGGACACCGGAGGCAGCGTGCGGGCATTTGCAACCGCCACAACACTTCCGGACTTGTGAGAGGCCGCCTCGCAAGATTTGTGGTATGCTGGCCCGGAGGCCGCCGGCCACGGTCGTGAAGCAGCGAAGAGCAATCCGCGTGAGGAAGTGTTGAGATACTTCTCCATCACGAAAAATTATGAAAAATTACCATCGGTCCTATAGCACATGTGCCCGTCATGTAAAAACTCATGATTTTATCGCGCTCCGGTATTTAATAATATTCACGCCGCGCCGTTTCCGCGAGCGTCTACTACCGTGTGTCATCGCCGTCCGTGAGGGGGGCCACACCGGAGCGCGTGCGCCTCTTCGGACATGCCACCACACCACCCGCATGTATGAGGGCCCGATCGACGGTCGGTGGCATTACTACCCCGGGGCCCGTCCGCCTAACCACAGGCGGTTGACCACGGATCTACCTTTGACTTCCACAGGACGGGATTTGACGGTGGGCCTATCCACCGGTCATGTTAGGTCAGCCCATCGAACACTTTAGAGCAACATCCGGCCCACACCAGAGCAAGATCCCTCCGTGTAGACCCGGCGCGTCCGTTTCCCCCCTCCGGTGCGGCGTGGCGCCGTCCGTGTGAGGGGGCACACCGAGACGCGTGCCGCCTCTTCGGACATGCCACCACACCACCTGCATGTATGAGGGGCGGTCGACGCCTCGGTGGCATTGCTACCCCAGGGCCCGTCTGCCTAACCACTGGGCGGTTGACCACGGATCTACCTTTGACTTCCCACGGACGGGATTTGACCAAGGCCTATCCACCGGTCATGTTAGGTCAGCCCATCTGAACACTTTAGAGCAACATCCGGGCCAAACCCACAGCTACATCCACTCCGTGTAGACCCGACAGCGTCTGTTTCCCCCCTCCGGTGCGGCGCGGCGCCCCGTGAGGGGGGGGGGGGGACACCGAGAGGCGCGTGCGGGCATTTGCAACCGCCACAACACTTCCAGACTTGTGAGAGGCCGCCTCGCAAGATTTGACGGTATGCTGGCCCGGAGGCCGCCGGCCCACGGTCGTGAAGCACGCGAAGAGCAATCCGCGAGAGGAAGTGTTGAGATACTTCTCCATCACGAAAAATTATGAAAAATTACCATCGGTCCTATAGCACATGTGCCCACGTCATGTAAAAACTCATGATTTTATCGCGCTCGGTATTTAATAATATTCACGCCGCATCGTTTCCGCAGAGCGTCTACTACCGTGTGTCATCGCCGTCCGTGAGGGGGGCCACACCGGAGACGCGCGTGCGCCTCTTCGGACATGCCACCACACCACCCCGCATGTATGAGGGCCCGATGCGACGGTCCGGTGGCATTGCTACCCCGGGGCCCCGTCCCCGCCTAACCTCAGGCGGTTGACCACCGGATCTACCCTTTGACTTCCCACGGACGGATTTGACCAAGGGCCTATCCACCGGTCATGTTAGGTCAGCCCATACGAACACTTTAGAGCAACATCCGCCCACACCTGAGCAAGATCCCTCCGTGTAGACCCGACGCGTCTGTTTCCCCCTCCGGTGCGGCGGCGGCCGTCCGTGTGAGGGGGCACACCCGAGCAGCGTGCGCCTCTTCGGACATGCCACCACACCACCCTGCATGTATGAGGGGCGGTCGACGCCTCGGTGGCATTACTACCCCTGGGCCCCGTCTGCGCTTAACCTGAGCGGTTGACCACCGGATCTACCCTTTGACTTCCCACGGACGGGATTTGACCAAAGGTGGGCCTATCCACCGGTCATGTTAGGTCAGCCCATCTGAACACTTTAGAGCAACATCCGGGCCAAACCCACAGCTACATCCACTCCGTGTAGACCCGACGCGTCCTTTCCCCCCTCCGGTGCGGCGCCGCCGTCCGTGAGGGGGGGGAGGGGGGGACCCGGAGACGCGTGCGGGCATTTGCAACCGCCACAACACTTCCAGACTTGTGAGAGGCCGCCACGCAAGATTTGACGGTATGTTAGCCTCGGAGGCCGCCGCCCACGGTCGTGACGCCAAGAGCAATCCGCGTAGAGGAAGTGTTCGATACTTCTCCATCACGAAAAATTATGAAAAATTACCATCGGTCCTATAGCACATGTGCCCACGCCATGTAAAAACTCATGATTTTATCGCGCCCGGTATTTAATAATATTCACGCCGCATCGCTTCCGCAGAACGCCTACTACCGTGTGTCATCGCCGTCCGTGAGGGGGGCCACACCGGAGACGCGTGCGCCTCTTCGGACATGCCACCACACCACCCCGCATGTATGAGGGCCCGATCGACGGTCCGGTGGCATTGCTACCCCAGGGCCCCGTCCCCGCTTAACCCCGAGCGGTTGACCACGGATCTACCCTTTGACTTCCCACGGACGGATTTGACCAAGGCCTATCCACCGGTCATGTTAGGTCAGCCCATACGAACACTTTAGAGCAACATCCGCCCACACCGAGCAAGATCCCCTCCGTAGACCCGACGCGTCTGCTTCCCCCCTCCGGTGCGGGCGGCGCCGTCCGTGAGGGGCACACCGAGACGCGTGCCGCCTCTTCGAACATGCCACCACACCACCCTGCATGTATGAGGGGCTGGTGCGACCCTCCGGTGGCATTGCTACCCCCAGGGCCCCTGGCCCCGCTTAACCTCGAGCGGTTGACCACCGGATCTACCCTTTGACTTCCCACGGACGGATTTGACCAGTGGGCCTATCCACCCGGTCATGTTAGGTCAGCCCATACGAACACTTTAGAGCAACATCCGGCCAAACCCACAGCTACATCCACTCCGTGTAGACCCGACGCGTCCGTTTCCCCCTCCGGTGCGCGGGCGCGCCGTCCGTGAGGGGGGGGGAGGGGGACACCCGGAGAGACGCGCGTGCGGGCATTTGCAACCGCCACAACACTTCCAGACTTGTGAGAGGCCGCCACGCAAGATTTGACGGTATGTTAGCCGAGGCCGCCGCCACAGTCGAGACGCCAAGAGCAATCCGCGTAGGGAAGTGTTCGATACTTCTCCATCACGAAAAATTATGAAAATTACCATCGGTCCTATAGCACATGTGCCCACGCCATGTAAAAACTCATGATTTTATCGCGCTCCGGTATTTAATAATATTCACGCCGCATCGCTTCCGCAGAACGCCTACTACCGTGTGTCATCGCCGTCCGTGAGGGGGGCCACACCGGAGATGCGTGCGCCTCTTCGGACATGCCACCACACCACCCCGCATGTATGAGGGCCCGATGCGACGGTCCGGTGGCATTGCTACCCCAGGCCCCTGTCCCCGCTTAACCTGGAGCGGTTGACCACCGGATCTACCCTTTGACTTCCCACGGACGGGATTTGACCAAGGGCCTATCCACCGGTCATGTTAGGTCAGCCCATACGAACACTTTAGAGCAACATCCGCCCACACCTGCAGCAAGATCCCTCCGTAGACCCGACGCGTCTGCTTCTCCAGTGCCGGGCGGCGGCGGCGCCGTCCGTGTGAGGGGGCACACCGGAGACGCGTGCGCCTCTTCGGACATGCCACCACACCACCTGCATGTATGAGGGGCGGTGCGACGCCTCGGTGGCATTACTACCCCAGGGCCCCGTCCCCGCCTAACCTGGAGCGGTTGACCACCGGATCTACCCTTTGACTTCCCACGGACGGGATTTGACCAAAGGGCCTATCCACCGGTCATGTTAGGTCAGCCCATACGAACACTTTAGAGCAACATCCGGCCAAACCCACAGCTACATCCACTCCGTAGACCCGACGCGTCCGTTTCCCCCCTCCAGGTGCCGGCGGCGCGCGTCGTCCGTGAGGGGGGAGGGGACACCGAGAGCGCGTGCGGGCATTTGCAACGCCACAACACTTCCAGACTTGTGAGAGGCCGCCTCGCAAGATTTGACGGTATGCTAGCCCGGAGGTCGCCGCCACAACAGTCGTGCCAGCGAAGAGCAATCCGCGTGAGGGAAGTGTTCAGATACTTCTCCATCACGAAAAATTATGAAAAATTACCATCGGTCCTATAGCACATGTGCCCACGTCATGTAAAAACTCATGATTTTATCGCGCTCCGGTATTTAATAATATTCACGCCGCATCGTTTCATGAACGTCTACTACCGTGTGTCATCGCCGTCCGTGAGGGGGGCACACCGGAGACGCGTGCGCCTCTTCGGACATGCCACCACACCACCCCGCATGTATGAGGGCCCGATCGACGGTCCGGTGGCATTGCTACCCTCCAGGGCCCCGTCCCCGCTAACCTGGAGCGGTTGACCACGGATCTACCCTTTGACTTCCCACGGACGGGATTTGACGGTGGGCCTATCCACCGGTCATGTTAGGTCAGCCCATACGAACACTTTAGAGCAACATCCGCCCACACCCACAGCAAGATCCTCTCGTAGACCCGACGCGTCTGCTTCTCCCCTCCAGTGCGGCGGCGGCGCCGTCCGTGTGAGGCACACCCGAGACGCGTGCGCCTCTTCGGACATGCCACCACACCACCCTGCATGTATGAGGGGCGGTCGACGCCCGGTGGCATTGCTACCCCCTGGGCCCCGTCCCCGCCTAACCTCGAGCGGTTGACCACCGGATCTACCCTTTGACTTCCCACGGACGGATTTGACCAAAGGGCCTATCCACCCGGTCATGTTAGGTCAGCCTATCTGAACACTTTAGAGCAACATCCGCCCACACCCACAGCTACATCCACTCCGTGTAGACCCGACGTCCGTTTCCTTCTCTCCGGTGCCGGCGGCGGCGCCGTCCGTGAGGGGGGGGGACCCCGGAGACGCGTGCCGGGCATTTGCAACCGCCACAACACTTCCAGAGCTAGATCCGACGGTCGTCTGTGTTAGGGTTAGATGGGACGGGGTACCGGAGGGGGGTAGCAATGCCGCCAGGTGTTACGGTGGGCCCTCCTATGCTTGTCTTTGGGCGAGGTGGGACTATTTTTTACAGTGTGCTGAGAGTCACACATATGTCGTAATAAAAAAAATAAAAAAAATAAAAAAAATAAAAAAAATAAAAAAAATAAAAAATGCAAAGAATCTATGCCGACGGCTTAGCCGTCGCATAGCAACCAGATCCACGGATCGGTGGCGTGGCAAGGGGTCAGCCTATGCCGACGGCCGGCCGTCGGCATAGGGACGGCCACGGATCGGTGGCGTGGCAAGGCGAGCCTATGCCGACGGCCGGCCCGTCGGCATAGGGCCGACCTTATCTCCCAGCGGTTCGCCCCCACCACCCATTCGCCATCGCCCGACCCACCACCTCCGCCCCCCACCTCCCGCCGCCCGCCCATACACACGCCGCCCGCCCGAGCCCGCCGCCGCCGCACCAAGACCGACCCGCCCGAGGTCACGCCGCCCGCCCGAGGCCGCCGCCACCTGCCCGACCCGTCACCCGCCCGACTCCGCCGCCCGACCCGCGCCTCCCGCCCGACCTCGCCAGGCCCGCCCGCCCGAGGCCGCCGCCACACCGCCCGCCCGAGGCGCCGCCCGCCCACCAGACCGAGGCCGCCCACCAAGACCCCCCGTCGCCCGCCCGACTCCAGCCGCCCGACCCAGCCGCCCGACCCGGCCGCCCGACTCCGGCCCCCCGACCTCGCCCGCCCGCCCGACCCGCCGCCCGACCCGCCTCCCACCCGACCTCACGCCCGCCCGCCCCCCCAACCGTGCACCGCCGCCCGCCTACCTCGCCTCCCGCCCCAACTCCGCCGGCCCTCTCAAGGTGATTTTTTGAAGTTTTAATGTTTTTAGTAATTTTGTAGCTAGTTAGATATAGATAGTTAGATAGGTATTTAGGTAGGTATTTAGATAGGTATTTAGATAGTTAGATACATAGTTAGATAGATAGTTAGATAGGTAGATAGTTAGATAGATAGTGATGTGAATATGTGATGACGATGCTATATGTTGCATACCTTGAAAAAAAATTGGTCACGATGATGAATATGTGATGGCGATGATGAATATGTGATGACAATGATGAATATGTGATGGCAATGATGAATATGTGATGACGATGACTTAATATGTGATGACGATGATGAATATAGGTAGTAAAAAATTTGGTTAGATGAATAGGTGATAATGATGATGATGAATATGTGATGACGATGATGAATATATTGTTAATGTTGTTAGTTTTTTGCCTACATGATGCAAAAATAAATGAATGCATGTTTAAATGTTTTAAATATGCTCTATGAGTTGTGATGTTCTAATTTTTGTCGCGATGGAATTTGTAGGCTTTGTGGTTTCGCATTTCATTGGAGTGACCGTTATCCGACGTGCTGGTCCCCTTGAGCATCCCTCTGCTGTTCGACTACTTCCTCTACAGCCGAGGGTGAGCTACAAGTCCATCTCCTCCAATTTTTCATATCACTAGATTTCATTCTCAAGTCAACTGACGTAACCTAGGCGTCTCCCGTCCGAAAGGGTTGCATCGATAAATATGCATTCAATTGCATATTTATCACCGCAGCTCTTTCGGATTGTCCAGCGTTTTCCATGGACAGCCCGAGGATGTGTAGATTGGGTATGTTCTCCATGTTCTACCCCGTTCCGAGACAGGATTTCGGCGGCGCCTCCCCATTGTTCTCCGGAGCACATTCTCTCGGCTATTTGCCGAGACGTGTATCTGGAGAACATCGGGGAGGTGCTGCCGAAATTTTGTCTCGGAACGGGGTAGAATGGAGAACATACTCAATCTACACATCCTCGGTGAGATTAGGACCCATCTTTACCTATTAAAGATGTAGGTGGATTAAACGCGTAGAAACTGAAAATTTGATGTGATTAATTTGAGTGAATCCTTAATTATGTTGTGTGGGTTGCAAAAAGCGAGAGGATGGCAGATAATCGGTGGATGTACAAAGTGGTTTTATCCGTCGGAATCGAGTAACATCGAGTGGATCGCGAAAACCGATGTGTATTTGAAGGAGATATTCCGTCGTCAATGAGAATTATCCCACCATGCCCTGTGCGAGATGTGCGACGTCACCGTAGAAATCAGACGGACATGAGTGAGCACCTTCGCACGCACGGATATATGCCAAACTTTGACATGCCGTCGATAAACATAGCCGATCAGGACCGTGGTAGAGAGGAGGTGATGCGACAACGCATCGATGGATATGAGGACGACGGGTCGGGGACATGCTAGATGATGTCATTGTTGCGAAACGGCAAATGCGACACCTTCAGAGAATGAACCGAGGAGCCGGAGGCAACCGCAAAGGCCTTCTTGGAGGTCTTGGCCTCGTCGAAGAAACCTCTTTATGCGGGTGCGAAAATATCTCAGCTGGATGCCATCTCGGCTCGATTGCGCCAAGGCTGAGTATTTGTCAGAGCCGAAATGCTTCAAGCATTCACGGGAGTATGGGCTAACAGCCTCCACGAGGGTCATGAACTGCCGAAAAGCATGTACGATACAAAGAAAATCATGAAGGCACTCTCTATGGATTATGAGAAAATAGATGTTTGCCCGAAGAATTGCCTTTTGTTTAGGCACGAGTATGTGGATGACAAGTACTGTAGGAAGTGTGGTTCGTCTCGGTACATTGAGGTGGTCGGTGAGGATGGTGAGAAAAAGCAGCTAACCATCCCCGTTAAGGTTCTTCGGTATCTTGATTTTATAAAAAGACTGCAGCGCCTTTTCATCACGAAGGAGTCTGCCAAAATGATGAAGTGGCACAAGGAAGGTATAAGGTACAATCCAAAAAAAATCGTACATCCATCGGGAGGGGAAGCATGGAAGTCATTCGATGAAGAATACCCCGAGGAAGCAGCCGAGGCTGGGAATGTCAGAATAGCCATATCAGGTGATGGGTTGAATCCATATGGTATGTCGTCCAATCCATACAGCTGCTGGCCTGTGTTTGTAATTCCGCTCAATCTTCCTCACGGTGCCCTAATGCAACGGAACACCATGTTCTTGTCGCTCATCATTCCGGGCCCGACTACCCGGGAAGCAATTGGGTGTGTTTATGCAGCCGCCAGGATGCTTTGCACCATTCTTGGTACTTTCCGAGGTTGACATACGACCGGGATCTGCAGAGAAATTTCTTGATGAAAGTTTGGTTGCACTATTGCATGCATGACTTTCCCGGCTATGCTCTATTCTGCGGATGGTGTACAAGTGGTAAGATGCCATGCCCAGTGTGCATGCAGGCTCTGCGAATGATTTGGCTGAGTAAGGGTGGCAAGTATGTAGCCTTTGACCTGCATCGACAGTTCCTCCCTCCGCACCATCCAGACAGGGAAGACAAGAAGAACTTCACGAAAGGTCGGGTTGTTCATGAAGTAACCGAGATTCCAACATTTTCGGGGCAGATGTTCTTGCTCAGCTAAAAGCTCAAGCCTAAAGTCAAAGGCAAAGGCAAAGCAAAAGACAAAGGCTTCGAGGGATATGGTGAGACGCACAACTGGACTCACATTACCCCTTCTCGCAGCTTCCCTATTTCAAGGACCTCAAACTTCCTTACAATATTGATGTGATGCACACGAAAAGAATGTGGCGAGTCCCTTTTCCACACGATCCTCAACATTCCTGATAAGACGAAGGATAACGTAAAAGCTAGAGCCGATCAACGAGAATTTGTGATAGACCACGCTGAACATGAAGCCTCCCACAGGGTCGAAAAACTGGTTCAAGCCGATGTCGACTTTGTCCTTAAACCGCCGTAAAAAAAAAAGTACTTATTTGGCTGAAACAAATTTTGAAGTTCACCGATGGTTATGCATCGAATATAAGTAAGGGAGTCAATCTTTCAACGGGCAAAGTGACCGGTCTGAAGAGTCATGACTACCATGTATGGATTGAGCGGATAATGCCGGTGATGGTTCGAGGCTATGTCCCCGAGCATGTCTGGCGAGTGCTTGCCGAGCTTAGCCATTTCTTCCGCACGCCTGTGCTAAAGAAGTAAGTAAAGAGGTGATTGAAAATTGCATAAGAAGGCACCGGAGTTGATAGTCAAGCTAGAGAAGATCTTTCCGCCAGGCTTCTTTACTCCGATGACACATCTCATTCTGCACCTCGCGAATGAGGTATTATTGGGGGGCCCTGTGCAAAATCGGTGGCGATCGGCCCCGAGAGGCGAACAAGCATCTCCGACGGAAATGTGGAAACAAAGCTAAGATTGAAGCTTCCATAGCTGAGGCAGTTATCCTAGAGGAGGTGTCGACCTCGTGACATCATACTATCCGCACCACGCTCCCCATCTTCATAACAAGGTGCCTCGATACAATATAGAAGAGCCCAAGTATCAACCCAGGCTCGATCTATTCAACACGCAAGGTGGGAGGGCTGGGGCCTCAAATCTTATAACATGCCACGACAAGAGTGGGAGGACCTCATGTTCTATATCTTGCACAACATCAAGGAAGTTGAGGAAGTGTGGATGAGGTAATACCACTACACCATTCCTTTATGTCTTCCACATCATCATGTTTCATGTTCACTTAGTCCCGGTCTAACACCGCTTATCTTTTTTTAGTGATTTCTTTCAAGAGGAATGGACGGGAGTGAATCCTCCCACTTGGGCGGAGGCACTTACTCTTCTCCGTCATGGAAACCCTGGACGTAAAAATTTTGTTGCTTGGTTCATGGAGAAAGTAAATTTCCACACTCCCCTATTAAATACCTACTTCAACATTTATTAGTTAATCGAACTAATGCACGCAACAATTTCCATTATACTTGTAGGGAAAAGACCCGAACATATCTATGGATGATGAATTGAGATGGGTTTCCATGGGTTTTGACCCTGCCATGACATGTACAAAGTATGATGTGAATGGGTATCGCTTCCATACGAGGAGCACCAAAACAGCCGCCCCGATCCGAAAACTATAAATACTGGAGTGTACACCCCCGGTCAAAATTCACTAGACTACTACGGAAGGGTACAAAATATATACGAGGTTAAATTCCGCCAGGGGCGTGAGACCCTAAGTCTGCCTGTGTTCAAATGTCGATGGTTCGATCCACGGGAGGGGGTAAAACATACGCCTTCCATTGGTTTGGTCGAAGTTAAACCATCAACCGTCTATGCCGGAGCCGATCTCTTCATTGCGGCTACCCAAGCTACACAAGTATATTATCTGCCTTACCCATGCCAGAAAGTGTATCTAAAGGGTTGGGAAGTTGTGTTCAAGGTGTCGCCACATGGTAAGCTACCGGACCCGAATGAAGACGATTACTACAACATTAACCCCATGACATACGAGGGAGTGTTCTATCAAGAGCAACCTGATGATGATGATGATGATGATGTGGTTAGAAACGATGACGCTAGACCATTGGGTGATGATGATGTGGACCCAAACGTCGACGATGCACGGAATGATGGTGAGACCATTGTCAATGAAAATGACATACTTATGCTAGAAAAGTTAAACGAAGACGCTGACGAGGAGGAAGAGCCTCCACCTCCGTCGGACAACGAAGATGATATGATTGATAGTGATGATGAGACGGACCGAGAAAGAGGTTACAACAGTGATGATTCATATGGGTTCTAGCAGATGTACGTTTCAAGTTTAGGAATATGCCTTTTTATGCATTTTTATTAATGTGTTTATTATCATGCCTTTTCTTCATTTCATTAATTTACTAATTGCTTTTCTCTTTTCAATGCAGGTTCGTGGAACATGGGCAAGGGGAAGGCCGACGGCGTGGGTTTCCTACGCAAGGTCGTCAGCCTGCTTAGTCGGAGTGGTCGACCACGTAATCCTCCCCCCCGGCTACTTGACGATGACTCCTCACGGGGAGGTCGAGGGAGAGGTGCCCCTAGAGGAGGAGGGGCCGGGGGGAGAGCCTCTAGAGGACGAGGTGCTGGGGAGAGCAACTCTGGGGTCGCGGCTGAAACAGCGCACCCTCACCGACTTAGGGGTGTTGTCTTGAGGCCCTCCTCTGGTGAGGTACCCTCCTCTAGTGAGGTACACTCTAGGGAGGAGGAGGAGGAGGAGGAGGTGGAGGAGGAGGAGGAGGAGGTGGAGGAGGAGGAGGTGGAGGAGGAGGGACGCGAGGAGGAGGAGGAGGAGGAGGTGGAGGAGGAGGGACGCGAGGAGGAGGAGGAGGAGGAGGAGGAGGAGGTTGGGAGGAGAGGCAAAGCGAGGAGGGGGTGGTGGCGGGATGATGGTGGTGACGGAAGGGGTTGACAACAAGGGATGGCTGCGTGGCAACGCAGCTACCAAAGCAGGTTCCTGCTCTCGAGGAGCGTAGTGGCTCATTGAGCCCACGGGAAAAGAGTAAGCGGTTCCTTATTTTGCTTGTCACATGCATATTCTGGTTGTTATTTATTTTGCTTGTCACATGCTAATAGTTCATTCTTTTGCAAAGAATCGGATATATTCTAAAGGGTCCGTATTCCCAACGGCCTCATCACCGCCTTGCTAAAGTTATACTTGGCCGGGTTGTACTTGTCCGGATCGGTCGAGCAGCCGGACCGTCGGGTTTTGGCCACGAGCTGGGACCATCGAAGAAGCGGCCCTCCACGCTGACCATGAGACCCATGCCAAGGCCGTAACCACTACTTTCTCTCGTGAGTTCTCTTGAGCACAAGTCCATTCTAGTTTCATGAATGATTTAACTCATGGCTTCTTCCATTCTTGTTTCATGCATGATTGTAGAAATTCTATCGAGTTCTTCCGAGCACGTATTAGAGCGGACGGATCGTCTTTGCGCTAATGCAAGAAGAAGGCCCGCCAGATGCAAAGACGAGAGTGCGCTATGTGGCCATCTCGACATACTACCACGATGTTCTTGGTGTGAAGATGACCAAGGAAGAAGCGCGGAGGATGGGCATTACCTTGGAGAGGCACGAGTACTTGGCGGTAAGTATAAAAGATTTTTCATTATGCTTTCATTACCATGTGGTACATTTCACCGCTTCATGTTGACATGCCATTATGCTTTTATTATGTAGGTGTGTCCAAATTGGTGTTATGGAAAAGACGAGTCCTGGCGGCATTGGTGGATCTTTGGTGTGATGGGGCTGGAGCACAGGCGGCTATGAGAATAAAAATAAGGCTAACCGAGGGAATGAGGGAGTACATGCTCGGGAAACCGAAACCACTATCTCCACAAGGCGCTTAATGTATGACTAACCCCATTAAACATTCTTCTTCTTCTATTTACCATCACTTTCTTATGTATGACTAACATCTGCTTGGTGGTGCAGGAGGAGAAAGGCGGCCGCTCTCGGACATGCAAAGTGGGAGATCGCCCATACGCGGAAGGACCCCAAGCTGGCGAGCCCAAGTACTACGGCAAGAAGACCGCGTGGAGGAAGGAGGCCTACTCCAGCCTATCTGGTTACATCCCGACACACCGACCCCATTCTGGCGGATCTGGACGACAGGCGGTGGTGAGCATGGGGCCCAAGGAGCACGGTCGGGAGGCGGTTCTCGATGTTGTGGTCACTCCGACTATCTCCTACACACACCGTCGGATCGACCCGAGCCTGAGCCAGCAGCATGAGCCAGCCAAGGTCCAGTTCACGTCCCTCTTTCAGAGCAACAGATCTGTAAGTATTTTCCTCTTATCTTCATTGCTCACTCTATTTTCCGCATCTAGTAGTTTTATGAGTTCCATCATGTCATACCGTAGGCCTACTGAGTACACACGCCAGAGACCATGGCGTGGCATCGAGGATTCATGAACACCAAGTGCAGAGGGATCGCCACCGGAGCGAGCTTTTCAGAAATGGCGGCGGCGGTGTCCTCGATTCCCAGCCAAAGACCATGCCCTCCAAAGACAACCAAGTCTGCGACCTTTGAGGAGTTTGTGGCACGTAACGCTGCCCCTCGCCGGTTAGTTCATCCCCAATCTATTCACCCCAAGCATGTCATGCCTTTCAACACGATCATATATCCCATTAATATGTCTTTTCAACATCCAGAAACAGATGGATCTACCGTTGGCGGTGGTCTTCGCAAAGACTCCGAGACACGGGCCCGACAACTCCGATCCACGGAGGCGGAGGTGGAGGCGGTCTTAGCGGTAGCGCTGCCGCTAGCAAAGGACGACACAGGCTTGGCGGTCTTGGCGGTGACGACCTCCGCGGTGCTCGACGTCCTGGCGCTTAAGCCTTTGGGTCACATTGTGGCGGTTCTCGATGTTGTGATACTTATATGCTTGTGATGTTTCTTATCTTATTGTTGTTTGTGAGATTCTTATATCCTTGGTGGTGATGATACTTATATGTTTATGCTTTGCGATGTTTCTTATGATGTGTGATGATGAATTTGTTGTGTGATGTTGCTCCTTCATTATTACGTGATGTCGCTTCTTATATATCTTGCTTCTTATATATGCTGTGTATATTCAAATGAATTGAGCTGAAAAGAAAGAAAAAAGAAAGAAGAATCGATGAAACTATGCCGACGGCCTAGCCGTCGCATAGGCCCGGCGTGAGCTCCCGATGGGCGACACGTGGCCGTCTATGCCGACGGCCCAGCCGTCGGCTTAGTTCTCGCCTCAGAGTGCCCGATTGTCGACACGCGTGGCGGGGCTATGCCGACGGCCCTGCCGTCGGCTTAGTCTGCCCCAGAGTGCCGATCGCCGACATCGCAGGCATGTCTATGCGGCGGCGCGCCGTCGGCATAGTTCACACTAAAGGCGGCGGCGGGCCGTCGGCATAGGCAGCGGCGAGCAACGGCTTCGCCACGCGTGGCATGTCTGCGCCGGCGGCCCGGCCGTCGGCATAGTATTAAACGGCCGACGGCCGTGCCGTCGGCATAGACACGCCACGTGGCGAGCCGCCGTTGCTTTCGGCGATTGACGGCAACCGCCGTTAGGGATGGCGTTGCCGACGCCGAGCCGTTGGCATAGATGTACGCCACCGTCGGGATAGGGTCTATGCCGACGGCCATTCTATGCCGACGGTCATAAGGGCTACGCCGACGGATATGTTGCCGACGGCCCTATGCCGACGGGGGCCGTCGGCATAGGCCTGTCCCGACGGCTAGTCAGGGCTATGCCGACGGCCCGGGCCGTCGGCATAGGGTGCGATTCCAGTAGTGCTGCCCGCTGCTCTACGGGTTGGCCGACCTGCAAGCTGCCGCGTGCCTCTGCGACGTCCTTGGCGGCGTCCTCGGCCTCCGCCTCGACGTCGTGCTCCTCCTCAACCAGTGCAACATTCGCTGCGAATCCACCTACACCTGCCCACGCTGATCGATCAACCGTACACATATATGTGCTCTTTGCAAGTTTGCGTTCCAGTTCATCTTATATCTCAGTCTCGTGCACGCATGCATGCAACGGTGTTCACTAGGTAGGTACATGCGTAATCGTAAAAGTGTGTCGTGTTGCGTTGTTGGAATTAATACTGTACCAGACATGCATGCATTAGTACGTGGAATAAAAGTACCTTGAAGTTGTCTACCGATGTGCTTATATCATCTGGGATATTCACGTCTTTGTATCATCTGAGATGTCCGGGCTGTGCATGCATGAAAGTATATAATTTTCCTTTTCTTGTGATGAAGAAGGACAGAAAATTACGTGAAAACCAAGTTTCGGTGAAAACCGATGAAAACCACTCAGAAACAATGTTTTAAAGTCTCGAAAAAATCTCAATGGGCATCAATACAACATGGGGTACTATCTTTGTGATGGCATCTATACTCATCAGAATAACTCATGGTGGGTGTTGCATCTAGAGCCAGAGTTAAGGGCCCATTGGTTTGGACTAGAGCCATTCTCTAGTGCAAGATCTATTCCTTGCTTATTGCGACGACAACATAGGTATCGTCCGCAGTGCCCAAACTTTTGGGCTGGCCCACTAGCCTTTTTGGGTCTGTCGTTCGTCGATCAGTACATTCGTTGTTGTTCCTGATTTTTTTTGTTTTCTTTGGTTTTTCACTTTATTTTTCTTTGTTTCTTCGGTTTCGCGGTTTTTTTCTATTGTTTTTTTGCCGGTTTGTCTTCTTTTCTGGTTTTGACTGTATTTTCCAGTTTTTGCATCGGTTTTCACTGTTTTCATCTTTTTCCTTTGTTTTTTCACATATATGTTTTTGACGCGTACTTCCTTGTTCATACACATTATACATTTTTTGTATAATATAAAACATTTCTTATATGTCTTTATCACCTTTTGAATGCATGATTAACACATTTTGATGTCTACTTTTTTCCATAAACCTTTTTTTGTACATCAGGAACATTTTTTACTCTTGTGTTAAAAAATTACATACAAGATTAACATTTCTAAAATACTATATGTTTTTATTTCTATGTTTCTTACAGATTGTATATTTTTTCGTATGCATGTGAAACATTTTAGTACTCATTTAACATTTTTAAAATACATGAAATTTTTAAAAATATATGTGGTTGATTTGGTTCGAATATGTATAATTTTTTTAAATATGTGTTACACATTTGGCATATTCTGAGACATAACTTTGTGCTCGCGTATGCAGATAGACATGGTGGACTGACCCCATAATTGTGTTAGATAGAGGTTTTGCGGTTTTTGGAAGCTTCTATGGACCAGCTCGTTGAACCTTCTATCGCTTTTGGCCTGTTTGGGGAAAATTCCACACCGTTTTTTTATTTTTGTTTTTATTCTATGTTTTTTCTTTATCGGGTTTTTGGCCCTCTTTTTTTGCAGGTAATTTTTTTAGAATAGGTAATTTTTTTGGCTTTCTGTTTGAAATACATGTCTACTTTTTTTACTACACATTGAACATTTTTTGTAGACACGGAGATCTTCTTTTTAGATACACGTTGAATTTTTTTAAAATACATGATGAACACTTTTCTATAAAAACCAGTGCGTGGATACGTGTCCACACCAACAACCATGCATGTATAATATACCTGTCCATGGGTAGTCCGGCCCGGATGGCCCGACCCGACCCGGCACGAAATGCCCGACCCGGCCTGGCCCGACATTGTCCACAGACCGGGCCTGGGCCTAGATTTTGAGCCTGAAGGCCGGGTCTGGTTGGGGCCGGCCCGCTCATATTAGGGATTTAATGAAGAGGCCCAGCCCGAGGCCTGGCGGGCTTTTACACAATCGGGCCGGGCTTGGGGCCTGATTTTTAGGCCTGACGCCCGGGCTTCAGTTTTCTGCATCGGGCTTGTTTAGGCCCGTCCCGAAGCCCGGCCCGGCCCGAGGGATGGCCAGGTATAATGTATAAGCCAAAGCTAGCTATGAAACATTTATAGTTGACTTCTCTTGCTCTCCAGTTAATATGCACATGCTATACGTGTCCATGCATGGTATCAAACTAAGTAGCAACTACGGCATGCATTCCAGCCACTAGTATCCCGTTATTCTGTGTGCGGAGCTTTTTTGAAAATACACATGCCCATCAAGTATTGAAACTTGCCGGGCGTATATTATAGTTTATTATAGAGTCAATTACAGTGGTGGTGCTAGAACTTGGCGCAAACGGTCACTTTAGTGCTACATGTTGTGGCATACATCGAAGTGGTGTAAAAACTTGGCTTCGACGTGCAAATACAGTGCTTATCTTGCTTGTATACGGAACCAACGTTGACTAGGTGTGTGGGGCCCGCTGTCAGCCACTGGACCAATAGAGCAGGGTGTGTGACTTATTTTTTTCCAGAAACACCCTCAAAATATTTAGAAAAAAACCTGTTGATGTGGGATTTTTTTTAAAAAAATCTAAGGCCAGTGGTCCCGCCTGTCCGGAGGGAGTAAAAATTAAACAAAAAAGTTTGGCCGCACTGAATCGAACCACGATCAGCATCATGCATGCAAGCCGGCTAGCCAATGCACACAACACACTATCTTCATTAACCTGGATAAGAAAGTTATATGTACTTAACTTGTATGCATGTGGAACTTAAACGGGTTGCCGATACTGCGGCCCAATTTTCACGGGTTTGTTTTTCATTTATTTCTCTAAAACGTAAGCAATAAAAATTATTTCCAATAATTGTTTGTTATAATTATTAGACATACAAACAATGATTATTTTATAAAAAAACAAAAATATATCCGTGTATTATACAAAAAACTATGTACTTAATATGGAAAAAAATAATCAATAAAAATATCACACAGTCACGGCTTATATTTAAGTTATTAAAATTAATATTAATATCAATAGTTTAAATTATGAATAATTTTAATTATAAACCATTGAACTATACAAAATGCGAATGATTGAAATGTTTGTATAACTACATTAATTTTCTGAATTGTAATTTTAATAATATTTGTTATTATTTTAAAATATACAATCTTTTTAACTCACAAATATTATATTAAATATATGGTTATTTTCTAAATAATACATGAACAGTTAGTAAAAATAGTTATTTCACTTGTCTGTATATTTATGCACACAAATATTCAAACTTTATTTTTGTACTGAGATTATAAATTACATTTTGTTTTGAGGGAAGAGATTAATATTTAACTTTCTACAAATAGAATAGAAAAAAATGGAACTGGTGTAAAATGGGTCGCAATATCTGCAGCCCAAATTCCACATGCTTTGTGTTTAAATACATGTAAATTTGTTATCCGAGGCGTACACAGAAACGTGAATTGTTGAATGGTTTAGCCGGCTTGCTACTAACGTCGCTGTTGTATGTTCGAGACCTATAATCTTCACGTTTTGTTTAATTTTCACTATCACCTGACAGGTGAAACCTACTGTTCATAGAGGTGAAGAAAATGAAACCTCTCCCACGCCAAGAGGGTTTTTTTGAAACAAATTATATTTCGAGGGTGTTTATAGAAAAAACAAGTCGCACACCACCTTTTCCTTGTCCGGTGGCTGACAGCGGGCCCCACGCGCCTAGTCAGCGTCGGCCCCGTATGCAAAAATGATATAAGCATTGTATTTGCACGTCAAAGCCAAGTTTTTGCACCACTTTGATGTATCCCACAACTTCTAGCACCAAAGTGACCGTTTACGCCAAGTTCTAGCACCACTAGTGTAATTGACTCTTTATTATAGTTTAAGTTAAGTTGTAGAATCAAACTTGAATGCTCGATCATGGGATCAACATATACGTGCGACCGGGCTATAAATACCACCCCCACACAGCTCAAACTCACAGCGCCTACAAACCCTTGCTAGTTGCTTCCTCTCGACCAAGGCTAGCTTTCGCAATGGCGCCATCGACCAAGCTCTTCCTCGTGCTCCTCGGCATGAGCTTGATGGTCACCGCTGTGCACGGTGGCTGCGGACCCCACTGCCCTACCCCGACCCCACCGCCGCCTCCGTCGACCAACGGCGGCTCGTGCCCGATTGACACGCTGAAGCTGCGCGTGTGCGCCAACGTGCTGAACCTGCTGAAGCTCGGGCTTGGCGTGCCGCCCAGCGAGCGGTGCTGCCCACTGCTGGCCGATCTGGCCGACCTGGACGCCGCGGTGTGCCTCTGCACCGCCATCAGGGCCAAGGTCCTCGGCGTCATCAAGCTCAATGTCCCCGTCGACCTGGTGCTCCTGCTCAACCACTGCCACAAGACCTGCCCGCCCGGATTCACCTGCCCGCGCTGATCGACCGATCGACGTATACTCGTGCTAGCATGATGCATGTTGCGTACACATGCCATGCATGCACCTTCCTATATCCGGTTTGTGTTTCAGTTCATCTATATGTCTTGTGCATGCCTAGGTTCTCTGTCATGCATTAGCATTATGCACGCATGCAGTTATCACTAGGTAGGTAAGTAAACGTAAGTGCGTGAAAGTCTGTCATGTTTGTGGTGTCCAAATAAATGACCCATGTAACTGGGGGTTTGTATCATCATCTGAAATACTGTACCGGGCGCCTATATGCCCCTAGCTTGTATCATCTGAAATCTGATGAAGTTGTGTAAACTCGATATGTGTGTTACATATATATTGCCGCGTCATAGTCCACTCCTAAAACATATACTTGCACCGAGATCAAAGCCAACCCTAAGTTTTTTATGGATCGTAGGAAGAGAAACAGAAATAAATCGGATCAAGGATGGATTAATTTAGTATTGACGAGCGACTTGCAGACACATGGCAAGGGAGCTGTGATGCGAGACCATGCAGCAGCGATCTTTATATCTGCCGGCAGGTTATATCATCCTTACATGCAGTTACAGACCCAAAAACTTCTCGAAGCATAGTCAAAATGTTTAAAGTTGCATCTTCTTTGCATGGAAGTCATTGTAAAAGAAGTGGATGCTGCTTATGTCTTTGTGCGACCATAGGCGGGAGAGTGTTCTATTGTCTCGCATGGCGCGGTTTCCTTCCTGTGTATCGGTCAAACTGGTTTGTGCAATTCAGAATGCAAGGTGAAGTGGGTCAAAAGTGAGCCTGACTTGAGCTGAGCACGTAGCGGGTTTTACAGTATGCGGGGATTGTAGTTTTATTTGGGCCACGACAACTTACGTTTGACATTCATTATTATTAATTAGCTATGAAATAATATTGGTATACATGCATGCATGCACATCGAGAATTCATCATGGAAAATCCTACTCTAAAATCCCTGTTTACCGCTGGATGAAGATTGGAATGTATCCCAATTCCCAAGGGTTGATCAAACAAAGAGGACATAAGTCTTCGTGAACTTCCTCGGAGTAAAGTAAAAAAGCCGTCTATAATTCTTAATTTGTTGTCTTGCACAACTCCTTTCCCTGCTCAAACATTACCGTTACATTTTTTGGGTGGCTGATGTTGTTTGGGTATCATTTTTTGCGTTTTCCTTTTGTGTCATTTTTTTCCCTTTTAACCTTTTCTCATGTTTTTTATGTTTTGCGTTCTTCAAATTTTTATTTGCATCCATTTCTTTGTTCATTTTCTGTTATATCTTTTTTTCATTCGTTTTCTTCTGCTTTTGGAAAAATACAACAATATCTATATTTAATTATTTAAAGCATATGAACATATATTTAGATGTTCATGAATAACTCTTCTTCAGAACATGTCATTGGGTATTAAGGAATACATTTTAAACATGAGATGACCACTTCATTCAAATATATGAATATTTATGGTGAGGTACATGAACATTTTTTAAATTGATTTGCAACATGTGATTTTATCAATCTTTCAAACTAACCTTAACATCTGTTTCTGAAAAATATTAAATTAAAAACATACTTTCTAACAAATAAAACATATTAGTAGATGGCCTAGCCAATTAAGCATTAAGGATCTGTCAAGGCGTGCAATGCCACACTATGGTTCGCAGAAACGTTGAATATGATGACTCATTCATCCTTGCACAAACTAGAAATTTTTGTTAGCTACATATTAGTCCATCAAAAAATAAAGCTAGATTCATCCGTGCATAAAGTAGAAATTAATTTGTTAGCTACAGATTAGTTGTAGTGTGCGTCTTTGCGACAACAAACAGTACACTCATTTATTTTACCTAGACTATAGAAGCTCCAACAGCGGCAAACAGTTTTTTTCGCAGATAGAATGCATATGATTTCACTTTTACTATTCTCAGTAGCCTAATACTTTCAAAGTATTGATTATCTATAATTGCATACTTATAGCTAACATAAAAGTTTAGTACTCAAAGTGCACAATTTTGCAAGAACTCGTACGTTTAATTTAGTCTAGGTGTTGATCCAAAGATTGAAAAGATGACTAGAATATAAATATATTATAGAAAATTCAAAAATAGCAAATTATAACTCCCTGCTTCCCAAAATATAAGGCGCACTTGACTTTGCACGGTCTTTGATCCATGACTTTAACCATTAATACTCCCTCTTTTCTGTCAATATTGAAATTATTTGCCAGCGCCACCACTGCCCAGTGGGGACGATATTTTAAGCTAGCTACTACAACAGTGTAATGCCCTTGTCAATATCGAAATTATTTGGCAGCACCACCACTGCCCACTGGGAACGAATAACAAATAATTAGACAGCTAGCCAGTATATAATAAACCAATGTACGAGACGTATAGTGGACATCTCCTGCGCTAGTAGGAGCTTGCATGTGCATGCATGGCCACGTCGAGCCAGTATATTTGCCTCCCGTGAACCTGCAGATCTGGTTATGTGCCAGTTCGTAGCGCTACCATGCATATATATAAATATATTCCTTTGTCCAATTCTATGTGTGCCCTCAAGATAACAGCTAAATTTGTAAACCCATCAAACATATCTTATGGTTTTTGTTCGTTAGCGAACAAATTAAGCTCCAATAATGGTACACTAGTGGCATGTACATATTTTTCCCAAATTACGGCAAGAATCAAACTTGATATAACATGATGTGCTTGCCCTTGTTGCACAATGCACACTACATCCCGGCCTATAAATACCACCCCAAGCAACCAAAGAAAAGCTCACAAGCTAGCAAGCCCACCTAGCTCAGCCACAAGCCTAGCCAGAAATATATCCCACATCGTCCTTTTGGATGAAGGAATTATTATCTTTGTACTAATTTCCATGGACGATCTCTATCTTTTAAAATCCGATGGAACTAATGTTAACTAAAAGATGAAATACTTTTTTACCAAATCATATATCTGATCATTTGGAAATAGATATCTTTTAGGAATGGATATGGTCTTCAACATACAATCTCAATAGTTTCTTTTCATACGAATATGTTGGTCAGATTTTACAGATGGCAATATTAAAAAAATCAACAAATCTAATGATAGCATTTCATTATACAACATTAAAACTTCCCATGCGTGTTGTGTTTTAAAGTTGTTCATTTTTTACTTTCGTATTTCTAGAAAAATATATTTCCAAATGGTGGAGCCTTTTCCTTGGGAAACTAACAATGACATCTTATCCCACGCTTTCTAGTTCCCTCAATTTCATGATCATGTGTTACACCATAGTCTGCCTCATTTACTAATTTGATCAATTTCAAAGGTTCATTTTTGCAAGAATAGAACTGCTACCAATAATTTTCATCAAACTATTGAATGAATTGAACTGTGTTCTGCTCCCTCTGTTCCTAAATATAAGTCTTTTTAGAGATTCCAATATCGACTACATACGGAGCAAAATGAGTGAATCTACACTCTAAAATATGTCTATACATCCGTATATAGTCAATTTTGAAATCTCCAAAAAGTATTATATTTAGGAACAGAGAGAGTAGCACTCTGTTGTATTTAAAGGTTTACTGGTTTTTAATTATAGAAATAAAAATATTTCAGAAAAATAACTACAAATTATACTGAGTCTAACCCCTTAATTGTGGCCATCTCTTGCACAAAATCCTTGGTACAGAAGGGATGCATGTAAAAAATGTAGGAAGTTTTTACGGCGCATCCTACTACAGAATTTATTGTGTAGTACTATTAACTTGATCCTTTGGTTAATATGGTTCAAATTGTAGTTAGGCTCGAGGTTAAATAGATAAGTTCCAGTTAGCCTAATATGCGCACATTTGTTAGTTCACATGTTACAGTGTTACCGATCCTAATTAATCTATGATTATTCTAATAATTGCAGCCCCTGATTGAGTTATCCCTCCACACTCATGTCGCCCGCCACCCCCCACCGCACACCGGAGTGTCTCCTCCGCTATCCCGGTGTTGCATGCATGCCTCCGCCTCCTGCCCGCCTCAGCCATCCATCTGCCCGCCCTAGCCAGCCACCAGCCGCATGTCCTCGTCTCTTAGACACGAGTTTATCACTCAATCTTCTAACGTGAGAACCTGAACTAGTTGGTGTGGTACTTGATTTGTACGAGGCCGGTTTCAGAAGTAAAAGATGTGGTATGATTTAGCTAGCTTGACCTTTGATTGTCTTGGCACATGAGGTGCGGTCGGGGACATTCGCAATTAGCAACTGCCTTCGATTAACAATTTCTACCAGTGCTTTCGACCCAAAGATCAAGACGAATTCGACTGGACAAAGCACAATCATCGGAGCGAATCACGAATGGTAGTCGAGTTCATTTGTTGCTAATAATGTACCTTTAGCTTGCTTTTGGAGGGAACTTAGTCGACTTCTTCTTTGTGGTTTATAACAGTGAATTGCCTAAAATGTCCTTGATGTCCAAATATACTACCGGATGTTTTCTGTAGAATTCTCTAATTTGGGCCACCGGATCAAACGAAAAAGGCCCAAAATAATATGAGTACCGTAAAGGACTCAAAATATATACTCCCCCCGTACACAAAAACAGATAACATTTTGAACTTGACTCAAACGGAAGTTGAAAATTTCAACCACAAATTCTATTTTATATTCCTCTAACGGATATCTATTTTATATTAGTTGATCTGAAACTAGAAAATCATATGCCTAGATTTGTATTGAGAAGTGCAACTTATTTTGTTTTTGTTATACCTCTATTGAAATATCAACTTTTGGTCAAAGTTACACTTGGTTTCAATGTTTAAAACATCACATTCTGGTGAACTAAGAAAAACACCCCGATGAGTAAATATGGACGAAGGCTGAAAGCGATCCACGAGAAACGGCCCATTTTCTAGCTGTTAATGCTGAAAATATCAGTTCTTGTGAGGCCATTTGCATTCCATCCCGTCACTGGAATACTGATCGGATATGCTCTCCCATTCTTGAATCTCAAGTTGTCAGCTCTCTAGTCTGTGTCATGGTCTTGAAATGATCCCTTCTAGTAGCAACCGAATTGACTCAATGTTTGTACATACTCCCTCCGTTTCTTTTTAGTCTGCATATAAAATTTGGTCAAAGTCAAACCTTATTAACTTTGACTAAGTTTATAGAAAAAATATCGAGATTCACAATATGAAAACAATATTGTTAGATGCATCATGAAATTAATTTTCATACCATATAGCTTTAGTGTTTTAGAGGTTGATATTTTTCTATAAAGTTGATCAAACTTTACAATGTTTGACTTTGATCAAATCTTATATGCAGACTAAAAAAAATGGAGGGAGTACGTATAAGCATCTAGAGAGCAAATTTTGGGTGCATCCTCATTAGTATATCCTAGTACATCGCTCGGCCACATGTACACCTAGATATGTAGAGCTTGTCTGCCGAACTGATGGAGATCGACGTGCAAATGTGTGTCTTGCTAGCTAGGCGACCTTGCCGACATGGAAGGATATATCCATGCCTATGTGAACCCTTAATCGACCATGCAAAACTATAAGGAAATAGAATATACCTGACCAGTAATATATGTGAGAGTACCAGCACCGCACAAACTTCGAGACCACTTGCATAAAGGATAAGTTAGCGATCCATTTGACAACGATCAATCGACGCGTGAAATGGGCAGCATATTCGTGCAAATAATCAGTAACTGAACGTGCATGCGTACGTAGGCGTTTAGCTGTTCTCGATCGATCGTGTGAAATGAAGAATAAAATGTCTCCGTTGGTCACATCATGCATGTTTGACCTAGCAACTAGTGTACGTACAACGGCATGCATGCATACATACTCCCTCCATTTCTAAGGCCCTGTTTGATAGCAAAGTATTTTTAAGTATTATAAGAATACTATGGTCTTTTAGTTTATTATAGTTTTATTTATAACAAGCTGTTTGGTTGCCACTAAAAACTGTGGTTTTAATACTGCAGTATTTAAGTAACCATGGTTTTTTCTCTGCATAAAAAAAGACCTTTGGACCTCTTTTTTAAAAACAGAGCAGCTGTAAAAAAAGAGAGGACGCATCGTTATCTTTTCCCCACTATTCGCGATAATTCCGTTCGCTTCCATGCCGACGTTACCACTGCCTTGTCACATTGGAGTTGTCTCCCTCGGCGGCAAAATTGTACGAGGCATCGCATGACTCGTTGCTGCTAACTAAAGGCCATGCATGGCATGTTTCCACATGGGGTTACAATGGATGCGTGGATCTCTCCGTTCTTATGCATGTTACGGCTAGCCAGGTAGAGCAGCGCTGTTCTTAGGCCGGTCTGTTGCGGGATGCAATGGCTAGCCAGCTAACAGCTAGAAAACAAGCTTGTTTGCAGTGCTAACAGCTAGTCACTAATTTTACGTCACTGTACCAAACATGTCCTCTGCAGCATGAATACTTCAAAATACTCTGTTATGTCAAAACTGTGGTATTGTGTACCTACTGACTAATTATTGCAGTTTTCAATACTTTGGTTTTTATAATACTTTGCTGGCAAACAAAGCCTAAGTCTTTCTATTAATATGGATTGTAAACGGATGTATATAGACATACTTTAGATTCAATCATTTTGCTCAGTATGTTGTCTATATTGAAATCTCTAAAAAAAAACTTGTATTTGGAACGGGGGAGTAGATTCCGTCTGACACGTCTCATTGGACTGCTCAATGTCTCTGAAACATTAAACCCATTAAGCGTCGCATGAAAGGCGGCCAACTAGCTATGCCACGTGATGCAAATTGGTTGGACGCGGTGAAAAAGCTTTTGGGATATTATTTTTTGATGAAGGTGAGATATTTTTTATTTTTTTTCTAGATGAAGGTGATGACCCCACACTTTTCTTAATGAAGGGCTACGCAAAGTGACGCTCGCTGGTAGGCTCAGTTGGTGATTTTTTTATTTTTCTTTTTTATTTCTTTTTTCTAGATGGAGGTGAGGATTTTTTTAATTGTTTTCCTAGATGAAGGCGAGGACTCCATGTATTTTTTTAAATAAAAACATATGCACAACTTCCTCTCAGGAGGCGCCACCGGATGACGCCCCAACCTTTAGTCAGATATCATGGTCACGAATCTCGGCCGCTGACATACGTGACACGGGAGACTACCTATTTATTCACTTTTACTACATGGTATTTTTATCGGTTTTTCTATGTCTTGAACTATTTTTGACAAAACTAAGTTCACAATACCTAATTTGACACTTCAAAATCCTGACGGTGCGTCCGTCAAAGATCACGAACGTTCTCAACAACATGGCTGCCATGGGGCGGCATGACGACGGGTCTATGGTCTTGCCGATCATGGCCTAAATCTATCGGCACATATGATCGTCCAGAGAGAAGCTGACGATTGGATGTTGTTTCTTGGCACCTAGCTCTCTAGGGGCTCTTTTTTGTCAGGTTGTCATACCTTGCCTTATGCCATGCGCCGACCCTTGCATGGAACACACCCCTGTCTGGCTCTGAAGATCAAAATCATCGCTTGGCAGCGGCTCCATTATCTCCTCTCCTTAGGTGCGTATGTGGTGAAGCGGCATATGTCGGACAATGGTCTTTCCCTCTTTGTGCGGCTCTTTCCAGGATCCATATCTTTTCTTGTCCGGCTGCTCAGTTCTTAGGGAGCTTTGTTCATGAAGCTCCGGGGCCTGAGTGGCAGACCTCAGACTTGGGCAAGTGCCTACGGGTTCTGTCCAACCATATCGGTAGGAGGAGGTGCTTCTTCTAGGTAGTGTTCACGGTGATGATCTAGACCATATAGACTACATGTAGCAAGATGGTTATCAAGCTGGTGTTTCTATGATGTGCTTATGACTATGTTTAAATTTATGTTTCTTGTAGTAGCGGTACCTGCTTTGTAGGCAGCGAGACAAGCGCCGACTAGGTGGCATGATTAATGGTCTTCTGGGGGCAGGACACCAACTCGCTCCGCCCCCTAGCCAGTGATCTTTTGACTCCACTGATTCATGAATCACTTTTTATTTTGCATTCGACATGTTTGTGTTGTCACCCTAGCATACCTCCTATATTCTTTCATATACTTGAACTATTTGTCCAGACGTGGTGATTGCTTTATTTATAAAGTGGGATGAAATCCTATTTCGAGTAAAATGAGCGTGGGTTGAGATTAGCAGGTGGAGGGTTTTAGATGATGTGCGGCTTGTAGTTTTATTTGGGCCTACACGGTTTAGGTTGGGCCTTCATTATTACTAATTACCTACAAATAATATGGGAGCTAATAGTTGTACGCAGACATGCATGCATGCACATCGAGAATTAATCATGGCAAACCCTATGTACAAGCATTGTTATTTTGGTAGTATATATAATTTCCACAGTTGTAAGACCAGAAAAGGATAATAAACCTCCAGTTTATATATTCATGTAAGAAGTTTAGAATCCGCCCCAAGGGGTGATCGAGCAGACGTAATAGAAGTCTTCAAGAATCATCCCTGCGTAATGGAAAATGCCATTTATTATTCTTGGTTATCTTCATATCCCTGCTAACAGATTTCCATTTCAAACGAGGTTATCCAGTCGTTTCTATGCACTTTATACGAAGAAGAGTGGACGTTTCCCCCAAAGAGAATATGATGGGTTGGCTCATGTTCTCGGTATCATTTTTTTTTGGGTTTTCACATTTGTGTGGTGTTTTTCCATTTTTGTGTTTCTCTTTTTTTATGTTCTTATTATTTTCACCTTTTATTCATTTATGTTTACTTCGTTCATTTACTATTTTTTTAAATTTTCTCATCATTTTTATGTTTTCTTGTAAAACATATGGATATATAGTCATATGTGCATGGATAACTCTTATTAAAAACATGTTTTTTGTGTATAGCAATATGTTTTAAACATGTCATGAGCACTGCTTGCAAATATATGAATATTTGCACTGAGGTAAAACATGTTTGAATTTTCTCGCAATATATGAGTTCACGTCTTTTAAACAAGCATAAACATTTGTATCTCAAAAATATTACATAGAAAACTTTTTTGCATAGAATTAAAAACTAATTGTAGATGGGCCATGCCCTGTAAAGTTGAACAGTATGACTCATTCATCCTTGCATACAGAAATAATTCGTTAGCTAAAAGTCAGTCCATAAAAAATAAAGCTAGATTCATCCTTGCATAAACTAGCGATTAATTTATTTTCTACATATTAGTAGTAGTGTGCGTCTTTGCAATCAACAGATACTAGATTTATTTATTTCAGTTCGAGGCTCAACAGCGGTATACAATTTGTCTGCAGATAAAAAGAATATATTTTCCCTTTTAGTAAATCTCAGTGCCTTAAAACATTTTAAATCTTGAGTACCTAAAACGGCACAATATTACCTGCTCAAAGTGCTCAAGCTTCGTTCAAATTAAAGAGTGAAATGAAGTTTTAGTATGCAAACTGCACAATTTTGCCAGAACGCGTGTAAACGTAGACTATTAATCAATTTTGACAACTAATAATAGACAATAATCAATTTCTTCACATGCCCTTGTTCACACGGCGGCCTAGCTCTATCACAAGACTAATGTAAGCTAGCTATAATAGTATAATTCCTTTGTCATTATTGGAATTATTTGTCAGCGCAACCACTGCCCACTGGAGCCGAATCAACTAATAATTAGACGGGTAGCTGTAGCGTACTTGTCCATACATGCCAACAAGCCAGTATAATAACCAAAGTACGAGACGTATAGTAGACATCTCCTGCGCTGGTACTACTCCAGCACGCATGTGCATGGCCACATGGAATCAATACCGACATAATAATCTCATATATTTGTCTCTAGTGACCCTCAAGATCAGGTTATGCCAGCTTCTAGCGCTGCCAGATATAATTCGATTGTCATATACGTACTATGCGTGTCTTCTAGGAGAATGATTTTCTACCTATCGTCCATGTCTTGCTTTGAGATTCACGCTATTTTTTCATTGTTGTTAAAACTTATCTTGTTTCGAATGTTTCATTTATTTTTATTATTATTTCAAAGTGTATCACGTGTTTCGTTGTGTACCAAAAAATAAGGGTACACTTATTTTATATGCGCAAAAAAAAGGGTACACTTATTTTAGATCTAGTTTGCTGCACAATGAAACATTATGATACACTTTTAAAATGAGAGGAAACCCTAACGTGACAAGCTGAAACAAGACAAATTGTCAAAACCAGAAAACATAACACGAGCTTCAAAGCAACGGTGGACGGTGGATCCATATACAGGATATCCCGTGCAGGATAGAATATCATGTCTCGTGTCTAGATTGTTGTCGAACTTGTGAACGCATCAAACATACATGCAGGAGTACTTGGAAATTAGTTAACGTGTTAAGCTCCAATAATGGTATGCACGTAAAATCCTACAATTGTAGTAGTAATAGTAGCACTGGTGGAGTGGTGCTGGCAAATACTGTTTGCAAATTGCGGCAAGAGTCAAATTGGATCGATCATGACATGAACGATGCAGTTGCAACTTGCACTTGGGCGCTGCACCCCGGCCTAGCTATAAATACCACCCCAAGCAACCCAGGAAAAGCATCCCAAGCTAGCAAAGCCCACCTAGCGCTCAGCCACAAACCAGTACACTCTAGTTAGCTACTAGCGTTATCCACGTAGCAATGGCGCCCTCCAAGCTCGCCCTCCTCCTCGCCATGAACCTGGCCATCCTCGTGGCCGTGCATGGCTGCGGGTCGTGCGGCAACACACCGCCCGTCCCAGTCCCAAGCCCGCCGATCGTCGTGCCCCCACCAGCTCCCGTGCCGTCTCCGCCTTCACCAGGCGGTGGGGGCGGCACCTGCTCAATCGACACGCTCAAGCTGAAGGCATGCGCCAATGTGCTGAACCTGCTGAAGCTCAACCTCGGCGTGCCGACGAACGAGCAGTGCTGCCCGCTTTTGAGCGGCCTGGCCGACCTAGACGCTGCCGTGTGCCTCTGCACCGCCATCAAGGCCAACGTCCTCGGCATCAAGCTCAACGTGCCCGTCGACCTCGTGCTCCTCCTCAACCAGTGCGGCAAGACCTGCCCCGCCGACTTCACCTGCCCCAGCTGATCCATATATATCACAAACCATGCATGTTAGACCTGCATCGTCGTCATCGTGGTAGTCATAATTATCATATTTTCTGGTATACGCATGCACCTATATATTTTCTGCTTTTCCAGTTCATGTATATGTCAGTCGCGTGGATGATGGGCTCCCTCGCTCGTGCATGCATGCTTAAGTTACTCATCTCCCGTTATGGTATCTAAATGCATGATTCAAGTATTTGTAAAAGAATATATGTACGTGGAATAAAAAGTTTGTTCAGGTTGTTTTTTTTTTGCATGGGTGTTCTGGTTGTGTTAACTCGATCCGTGATGTGCCAGCTTGTATATATTGTACGCACGTACGCACACATGATTGTATTGTATGAAGCATGATCAGATCCACAGCTCTTCACATGCGTTGGCGGCTACATCATGTTTCTCATCGTGGCCTCTCTTCTCTCCATTTGTCAGTTACAAAAGCACGGTAACGTTTTTAAGTTTGCCACGTGTTGGCGGCTAATCTTGTTTCTCATCGCGGCAGCTACATATAGAATGCATTCTTGCCGCATCTTTTTTTAAGCTTACATCACACTATGAAGAACCATATGGATCCGTCGACGGAAGGATGGTGTGAACTGTAAACATTTCAATGTTAACGCTAGTAAATTTTATTTGAACTGGACATCCATGATATTGCAACACGTTGACCTAAATGTGTATCATTGTGGCACTTTGAATCAGATTTTAGCATCATAATTCACAATGAACAAGATTTAATGCCTGACTTGATCGGTTTTGACAATAGGGTCTCATACAACAGGTCAAGCTAAAACCTGGTTCAGAGTGTCCAAAAAAAAAGGCTCTGAGAATATCACACTCCCTGGTTTAAATCAAGATGTATTCTATATACACACATGATTATACAACTGCAATGAAGGTATTTCACAACGTATTGTTAGCTAAATCAAGGAAGCAAGAAGCACTTAACTGCTTGCGGTACCCATATATCTGAAAATATCAACAGCTACGAATCACATGATATCCAAATATATTGATACATAAGAATATATTCATACCTATTTATCTCGAACATCATATGTTTATATTAGTATGAATAATAATGTGTGGCTCTCTTTGGATGGGTATGACTCGGGACAGTTTGAAAATATGAAACGATAAAATAATACAGAACAATATCCTACAGTCCTTTTGGATGAATGGATTATTATCCTTGTAAAAAATTTCAAGGATGTTCTCTATCCTTTAAATTCCTGCGAAATTCAGGTCAAGTACCAAACCAACATTTTTTTGCCAAATAATGTACTCCCATCATTTGGATATACATGTCTTTTAGGAATGGGTATGTCTTCAACATGCAACTTTACGAATATGTTGGTCAAATTTTACATATTGCAATATAACAAAGAAATTGCAACAAATCTAATGATATTATTTTCATCTAAGCAACAATAATATTTCCCATGCATAGCCTGAGTTAAACTTTTTCAGGTCTGACTTCAGTATTTATAGAAGAATATGTATTTCCAAAAGGGGGAGCAATTTTCTTCGGAAACAACCAATGACGTTAACCCACTCTAGCTTCCTCAATTTCATGGTCATGTGTTAAAAAATAGTCTATATCATTTACCTATTTGATTAATGGGAAATTTACATTTTTATACCAGAATAGAAGTGCTACCTATAATTATTTTATGTAATTTCATGAGATTATTGAACAAAATGAACGGTTTGTTGCACTCTCATGTAGCCTACTACTTAAGTAGTTGATCCCCACTACTTTATTTATCTCAACATGCACACATGCCACCTCGTCAACATCACCACTTCAATTCTCTCAACATGCATGGAAAATCTTAATTATAAAAAATATGAAAATCCCATTTCTTCAACCTCGCTCCGACATTCAAGCGTGCAGAGTATAGAATGTTGGAGGCTTTTGATGAGTTGCCAGAGGTCAGCAAAGCAGAGGGGCCAGAGCAAAAGATGCAAGTATACCTGGACATGTACAAAAAAACCGCTCTCACTGCAAGTGATCGAGGCGTTGAGCTCTTTGGCGAGGATCGCTGGGAAGTCCAAGTTGGACCTGTCAGGATGTTTTCCACCTGATAATGTTAGCACATGATTCTTTGAGGCCGAGTCAAAAGAGTCTTTCGGTATTGACAGTTTCCCTTCGGCGAGTGGCAGTTATTTTGGTTGCACTTGAGCCTTGCCTAACTGCCTTGGGCTTGGGTGCTTTGGTGTCTCGCTCTGATGATGTCCCTTGATGTTGCAGTTGTCTTGTCCCTGTCCCCAAGTTCTAGTGCATTTTTTCTCGTTTTCTTTTTTCTTTCTTTTTGGGTTTTCATTCGGTTTTCCCTGATTAGCCGAGAATGTTAGGTTTTCGGGTCCGGTTTTCCTTATAAACTGGACCAACTCTCTTCTTCTCAATGAAATGCAGGAACCCCCTGCCCCTTTCGTGGTGTTCTCGAAAAAATAATTTTAGTTCCCCGAACATGCATGAGAAATAATACATATATTCTATAAATATTAGCAACTACCCCCTCCGTAAACTAATATAAGAGCGTTTAGAATACTAAAGTAGTGATCTAAACGCTCTTATATTAGTTTACAGAGGGAGTATATAATAATGAAATACAACAAATAATATGTATTTTTAGTCTTCATTCTTATACTCAAATTCGAGACAACAAAATCTAATCAAAATTATATATTGCAACCAATTCTTGCAGCAATAGGTGGGGTATATCTAAAATTTATAAGGTTTTCTAGCTGATGATGCTGATGAAATATATCAGTTCTTGTAAGGTCATTTACGGTCTGTCCTGTAACTTAAATATCGATCGAATATGGCCACACACTCCCTTTCTTGGATCTCAAATTATCAACTCTCTAGTTAGGGTCATAGTCTTGAAGTAATCCTTTCTTCTAGCAGTCGAATTGACTCAATTTTTGTAGATATATGGGAAATTCAAGCAGCTAGAGAGGGCAAGTTTTGGATGCATCCACATTATTAATATCCTAGATATCTAGAGCTTCTCTGCCTAACTGACGGAGATCGACGTGCATATCTCTATCCTGCTAGCTAGGCAACCCTGCCGACATGGAAAGATAATTATATGTATCCCTTTGAACACTTGAGCGACCACATACAAAACTATAAGGAAAGAGAATAATTCTGACCAGTAATATATGTTAGCAAGCTTAGAATTCCTGCGCTGTACAGACTTCGAGACCACGACTACTAGCATGAATATATGGTCGATCAACTTGCATGTTCCATTGATTGTAGGCAAACGACAAGCTAGTAATCCACCTGATAAAGTCCGATTGACGCGTGAAATGGGCAGCAGATTTGTCCAAAGAATCAGTAGGAGAAACTGGACGTACGTAGAGCTAGCTATGGCTCTCGGTCGATCATGTGAAACGGAGAATAAAAAGGTCTCCATTGGCCACCGCATGGAGACGCTATGTTTGACCTAACAGCTAGTGTACTAGTATATGTGTTGGGGATATTACTACTGGGTATAAACCGGCCAGGAGAGGCTGGGTTATCTCCAAGATAAGTTATTATACTTGAAGCCCATGAAGACGAAGACGGGGGTGCTTTATGAAGGCCTAGGGCCCAAAGGCGGATTACGGCCTGTAAACATAAACCGACATTGATATGCAAACTTGTGTTGTAAGATAGAAAGAGTAGAGACCAGGCCGGACACTTTTTTGAGCCGGCCTCGGGATCCTGTAAACCGGCGGGCGTCAACCCATGTATATAAAGGGACGGCCCGACGGCGGTTTAGGGACAACAAACAACAACTCGAGAACCAGTCATAGCGAATTCGCTCCCTGGTCATCGAAACCCTAGCAATTCCACAACAACTAGATCGTAGGCTTTTACCTTCATCGCAAGGGGCCGAACCAGTATAAACTCTCTGCGTCCCTTGTCCGCTTTAACCCCTTTAAGCTAACCCGTCGCGATGGCTCCACGATTATGTCCTTTCTCTAGGACATCTGCCGTGACAAAACCACGACAGTTGGCGCCCACCGTGGGCCTATCACACGATGGTTTCGAGTTCTTAGAGGGCAGCTTCGAAGGACTCAACGGATACGCTGTGGGCCGGATGACCAAGAGTCGTCGCGGCAAGCTCTACATCGACGACGCAGGCTGGGGCCCCGAGGCGTGCGAGACCTGCCCGGGTTAAGCCTGTCATGAAGCGTGCCTTCGTGGGAGTCATCCACGGAGTGGAATCTGAGGATAGATCGAATTTGGTGGTCAAACCATCGTTTATTCCGACGACGATTCATCGACCGGAGAGACCGAGTCATTGTACCAGTTGCAAGATGGCCGGATTGGTGGCTGTTCCGATGGCAACAGTATTCCGGACCCCTTTGATCCGCCAAACCGGATTGCGATCTTTATGGCCGGTACACAGCCAGCGCTCCACTCTTCGACCGCAGCGGCGATGTTTTCCGGGTCAGTAGCAGCGACAGCGGCCGGGGCAGGAGGCCCCGTGCGACCGCCGGCTCAGGTTTTATCTGATTTATTTGACGCTTTGGCAGCACTGATGGCGGAGGTTAATCCAGCGAATCAAGATGAGCATAATGCGGAAATCGCGAAGATGAAAGATCAGATAACCCAGGCCAGGGCCGACCTGGCAGCCGAGGATACCAGGATGGCGGCGGAACGGGCCGCATTGGATGCACAAGCTTACCGGCTTATGTTGGATCAGAGCGCGTCAAACGATGTCATGAGGGGAAGGTACCGGTCTCACCTGCCGCCGGTCTATGAGGCCAGGAACCTATTTAATACTCCTGGAGCAGGGACCAGTAATCCGCCAGTGGTAAACCGGACAGAAGCACCTGGAATAGGAGCGCCGGTTCGGCCGCATCCAACAGATCCACCTAGTCAGAACAATGTCCCGTTACAGCACGTCCCAACACCGTCGGGTCACTAATCTAACCCGATGGATAACATTGTCGCTGCCGCTTCATGACTGGCGGCTCTCCCGATCGAAGGCGAGTCCCCAGTAGCGGTCGAGGCGCGACGGGCTAGGGAGCTCCTTCAGACAGCTTTGACTCAGCAGCAGGCTTATTCATATAGTCGTGAAAGGATCCATTCTACTCCCGGCCCAAGCCGGAGTTACAGCAGGCATATCGATGAACCGGCCGTGTCAAGCAGTGCGCGAAACCGTAATTCGCCCCATGGCCATAACCCGGCGGGCGGCGCTGGTGATGCTGAGGATGTGGTGGATCGTGCTAGGGCACGTCGAGAGGCCGAGTTAGCGGCGCAGCATGAAGCCCGCCAACTTACTCCAGTTGGTCCAACCACGTTGGTGGAACCAGGAGTTACTTCCAGCTCTTTGGGAGTGTCGTGTCTCGTTCCAGCGCTGCGCAACGTGCGCCTGCCCAAGGATTTCAAGGGCCCACGTAAAGTGCCGAATTACACCGCGATTTATCCCCCGAGTCATGGGTTAAAAGCTATGAGATGGCAATGGAGATGCTGGATGTGGACGATGCGGCGTGTAATAAATACTTCACCATGATGCTGGAGGGGACAGCCCGCACTTGGTTGAAGAACTTGCCGGCTAACTCTATTGGGTCATGGGCCGAATTAAGGGCCCAGTTTATCCAGAATTTCAAGGATACATGCAAGCGGCCCATGTCAATTGTGGACTTAGCTGCCTGTGTCCAGGAGGAAGGAGAATCAACAACCCGTTGGGTGCGCCGGGTTTCAGAGATTTTGCATTCATCGGACCGCATCAACGCTGATACATCAGTTTTAACATTGGAAGGCAATTGCCGGTTTGCACCCGTGAAGTTGAAGTTGGGATGACTCAAACGTCATTGTAATGACATGGAAACGCTTATGGCAGCTCTGGTAAAGTATGCCGACTCTGATAGTACCAAGGACCCCGAGTCTGACGATGACAAGACAGGGAAGGGAAAGAAGAGCGGCAATACCAAGGGGCAACATCATAACCCGGCGGGTCATGGAAACAGCGGTAAGCGTAAAGCAGATAACAACTTAGATTTTGTGGCTAACACTAATAGCAGGACAAAGGCCAGCGGCGTAAGGGTAAACCGCCCCAGCATGGTGGAGGACCAAGTCCTAATCCGGAGCGCCTGTCTTATCTGTTAACCAGCCTTGCCCAAAGCACGGGACGCAGGACAAACCGTCCACGCACCTCTGGAAAGATTGTTATATCATGCAGGAGTTCAAAAATTCCGACTTTTTTCGGTATGATCACGGACCGGGCGGCGGTTCAGGCCCTGGATCTCATGGGCCGGGTTACGCTGGAGGCAGTTCCGGTTCTGGTTTTCACGCTAATCAGAGCGGACATGGTAATCAAGGCAATCAGGGCAACCAAGGTGGTTATAATCATCAGGGCAATCAGCAGCAACAACAGCAGTCGGGCTACCAGAGCAACCCGAAGCAGTTTAATAGTGGGCAGTATCATGTTTTCACCACTAGTCTATGTAAGCGCGATCAGAAGCTTCATAAAAGGGCAGTGAATTCCGTTGAAACAGTGGTGCCCCATTACTTACGTTGGTCTGAGCAGCCGATCGTGTGGAGTAGAGAGGATCATCTGCCCCGGGTTGATAATCCGGGTCATCTGGCATTGGTGGTGGCGCCTCAGGTTGGCGGATATAAGTTCACCAAGGTACTCATGGATGGTGGGAGTAGTATCAATATCCTTTATTATGAAACCTTCCGTCGCATGGGGTTAACAGATAAAAATCTTAAACCGTCCAACACGGTCTTCCATGGTGTGGTGCCTGGTAAATCGGCGTATCCCGTTGGTAAGATAGCTCTGGTGGTTGCTTTTGGAGATGAGCATGATTCAAGGCCAGAGACATTGACTTTTGAAGTGGTGAAAATCAAGAGCCCGTATCATGCCCTATTTCGACGGTCGGCTTATGCTAAGTTCATGGCAAGGCCCTGTTATGTCTATCTGCAGCTCAAGATGCCGGGTCATAAGGGGACCATCACGGTTCATGGGAGCCGAAAGATCGCTTTGGAATGTGAAGAAGGTGATGCGGCATTTGCTGAGTCGGTTTGTGCAATAGAGGAGATGAAGTTCCACAAGGACAATGTTGATCCGGCGGATATGACATCTTTGAAAAGCCAACTATAGAGCATGATCCGGCCTTGAAGTTTAAAACGGCTGATGAGACTAAGCTGGTTGATTTTGTTCCATGCGACTCATCCAAGAAGTTTAGCATCAGCGCTAACTTGGATCCGAAATAGGAAAGCACGCTCATCGAGTTCATCCGTGAGAATCGGGACATCTTTGCATGGAAGCCTTCTGACATGCCAGGTGTACCGAGAGAACTCGCTGAGCACACTCTCAATGTCGATCCCAAGTATAAACCAGTCAAGCAATTTCTTCGCCGGTTCAATGAAGAAAGACGTGAGGCTATTGGTGAGGAAGTAGCCAGGCTCTTGGCGGCTGGGTTCATCGTTGAAGTATTTCATCCTGAATGGTTGGCTAATCCGGTGCTGGTGCTAAAGAAGAACGGCACTTGGCGTATGTGTGTGGACTAAACATATTTGAACAAGGCTTGTCCAGCAGATCCTTTTGCTCTCCCTCGTATTGATCAAATCATTAATGCTACGGCGGGTTGTGAGCGTTTGAGCTTTTCGGATGCATATTCTGGTTACCATCAGATCAAAATGGCAGTTAAGGACCAGGAGAAGACATCGTTTATAACTCCTTTTGGAGCCTTCTGCTATGTGTCTATGCCTTTTGGGCTCAAGAGTGCCCAGGCGACTTATCAGCGCTGTGTGCAGAATTGTCTTCATGATCAGATCGGCCGCAATGTTCATGCTTATGTGGATGATATTGTGGTAAAATCCAGAAAGAAGATGACATTGATAGATGACTTGAAGGAGACCTTTGATAACCTCCGGGTTTATAAAATGATGCTTAATCCGGCCAAGTGTGTTTTCGGTGTACCGGCAGGCAAACTCTTGGGTTTTCTGGTGTCTAACAGGGGCATTGAAGCTAATCTAGAAAAAATCAAGGCTATAACTTCTTTGGCTAAACCGAAGTGTATCAACGATGTTCAACGCTTGGCAGGCCGGATTGCCGCCTTGAGCCGGTTTATCAGTCGCCTTGGTGAGAAGGCCATCCCTTTATATCAGACGCTGAAGAAAACGGATGACTTCGTCTGGAGTGACGCCGCCAATGAAGCATTTGAGGACTTAAAGCGGCAGCTGGCTAATCTGCTGGTTTCTTGTTGCTCCTGTTGATAAAGAGCCATTGTTGCTATATGTTGTAGCTAACGCCCGGGCTGTTAGCGCGGCTATTGTGGTGGAGCGCAAGGAGGCCGGAAAGGAGTATCCGGTTCAACGACCGGTTTATTATATCAGTGAGGTACTTATTGAGTCCAAGCAAAGGTACCCACATTGGCAGAAGCTGGTGTGTGGAGTTTTTATGGCAAGCCGGAAGCTTAAGCAATATTTCCAAGGTCATTCCATCACTGTGGTCAGCTCTGCTCCTTTGGGGGATATAATCCAAAACAGGGAAGCAACTGGCCGGATTGCTAAGTGGGCTATTGAGCTTGGGCCTCACGGGTTAAAATATATGCCCCGGACGGTGATCAAATCTTAGGCACTTGTGGATTTCATCAATGACTGTACAGAATTATAGGCACCAGAAGAGAAGCCGGATCATACTTATTGGACTATTCATTTTGATGGGTCCAGGCAATTGGAGGGCTCGGGGGCTGGAGTCGTATTAACTTCCCCACGGGGTGATAAGTTTTTTTATGTTCTCCGTTTAATGATCCCTTGCACTAACAATGTAGCTGAATATGAGGCTTTACTCCATGGTCTTCGGATGGCTAAAGAGATGAATCTAAGCCGAGTTAAGTGCTTCAGTGACTCGGATCTGGTGGCTCTACAAGTGTCTGGTACTTGGGATTCCAAGGACCTACTCATGGCAGCATATCCTCGAGAGGTGGATATTGTTGCAGGTCACTTCAAAGGTTATTAGGTCGATCATGTGGACCGGCGGAAGAATGAAGCGGTGGACGCTATAAGCCGCTTGGGTTCCCAACGTAAACCGGTCCCACCCAATGTCTTCCTGGATGTGCTGCATAATCCGTCTGTCAAGCTCCCTGGCGAAGAGGATTTGGTTGTTCCTGATCGGGAGGCTCAGTTGGTGGCGGCTCTTCATGTTATCCGGGATTGGACGGTTCCATATTTGGCGTATATGAATCGGGGCGAGTTCCCAGAGGATGAAACTTCGGCCAGGCAGATAATCCGGCGGTCCAAGTCCATGACTATTATCAACGGAGAGTTGCATTATTGCAGTGTGACAGGGGCATTTCAACGTTGTGTATCTCCTAAAGAAGGCCGTGAAATTTTGTGTGAGATCCATGAAGGAGATTGTGGTCACCACGCCGGTTCAAAGTCCCTGGTAGCAAAAGCTTTTCGTCATGGCTTCTATTGGCTGACGGTGTTGGGGAACGAAGTGATTTTAAAAAAAAAAATCCTACACACACGCAAGGATCATGGTGATGGCATAGCAACGAGAGGGGAGAGTATTGTCCACGTACCCTCGTAGACCGTAAGCGGAAGCGTTATGACAACGCGGTTGATGTAGTCGTACGTCTTCACGATCCGACCGATCCAAGTACCGAACGCACGGCACCTCCGAGTTCAGCACACGCTCAGCTCGAGGATGATCCCGGACTCGATCCGCAAAGTGTCGGGATGAGTTCTGTCAAGACGACGACGGCAGGACGATGATGATGCTCTACGGCGCAGGCTTCGCCTAAACTCCGCGACGATATGACCAAGGTGGAATATGGTGGAGGGGGCACCGACACGGCTAAGGAACGATCCGTAGATCAACTTGTGTGTCATGGGGTGCCCCTGCCCCAGATATAAAGGAGCAAGGGGAGGAGGCCGCCCTAGGAGGGCGCGCCAGTGTGGAGTCCTACTAGGACTCCTAGTCCTAGTAGGATTCCACCTCCTTGTTGGAGTAGGAGAAGGGGAAAGAGGGGAGAGGAATAAGGAAAAGGGGCTGCGCCTTGTCCAATTCGGACCGGGGGTGGCGCAGGCCTCCTTCCTTTGGCCTCTCTCTCTATTCCCGTATGGCCCAATAAGGCCCATATACTCCCGGCGAATTCCGTAACTCTCCGCACTCCAAAAATACCGAATCACTCGGAACCTTTCCGAACTCCTTATATAGTCATCCAATATATCGATTTTTACGTCTCGACCATTTCGAGACTCCTCGTCATGTCCCCGATATCATCAGGGACTCCGAACTTCTTCGGTACATCAAAACTCATAATATAACTGTCATCGAAACCTTAAGTGTGCGGACCCTACGGGTTCGAGAACTATGTAGACATGACCTAGAACTATTCTTGGTCAATAACCAATAGCGGAACCTGGATGCTCATATTGGCTCCTACATATTCTACGAAGATCTTTATCGGTCAAACCGCATAACAACATACGTTGTTCCCTTTGTCATCGGTATGTTACTTGCCCGAGATTCAATCGTCGGTATCTCAATACCTAGTTTAATCTCGTTACCGGCAAGTCTCTTTACTCGTTCTGTAATACATTATCCCGCAACTAACTCATTAGTTGTAATGCTTGCAAGGCTTATAGTGATGTGCATTACCGAGTGGGCCCAGAGATACCTCTCCGACAATCGGAGTGACAAAACCTAATCTCGAAATATGCCAACCCAACATGTACCTTTGGAGACACCTGTAGTACTCCTTTATAATCACCCAGCTTACGCTGTGACGCTTGGTAGCACCAAAGTGTTCCTCCGTAAACGGAGTTGCATAATCTCATAGTTATAGGAACATGTATAAGTCATGAAGAAAGCAATAGCAACATACTAAACGATCAAGTGCTAGGCTGACGGAATGGGTCAAGTCAATCACATCATTCTCCTAATGATGTGATCCCATTAATCAAATGACAACACATGTCTATGGTTAGGAAACATAACCATCTTTGATTAATGAGCTAGTCAAGTAGAGGCATACTAGTGACTATATGTTTGTCCATGTATTCACACATGTATCATGTTTCCGGTTAATACAATTATAGCATGAATAATAAACATTTATCATGATATGAGGAAATAAATAATAACTTTATTATTGCCTCTAGGGCATATTTCCTTCAGACGGCTCATACTGATGCGGAAGAATTGGTGAAAAAAATGCGACGGTTGTCAGAAATTCTCACGTCGAGCCCATGTTCCGGCACAAGAATTGAGGATGATTCCAATCACTTGGCCGTTTGCAACTTGGGGGCTGGATATGGTTGGGCCCTTTAAGAGATCTAAGGACAAGAAGACCCACCTTTTGGTGGCGGTTGATAAGTTTACTAAGTGGGTTGAGGCAGAGCCAGTCAGTAAGTGTGATGCATCTACGACGGTTCAATTCATCAAGAAGGTGATTTTCCGGTTTGGTTTCCCACACATCATTATAACTGATAATGGTACCAATCTGTCCAAAGGTGCTATGAAGGAGTCCTGTCAACGTGAGCACATCCGGCTTGACGTATCATCAGTGGCTCACCCCCAGTCTAATGGTTAAGCAGAAAGAGCCAATCAAGAGATCTTGAGAGGTGTCAAGCCCCGGATTATGGTTCCTTTGCAACGGACGCGGGGTTGTTGGGTGGACGAGTTACCTTCTGTGTTATGGAGCATCAATACCACGCCCAACAGATCCACGGGTTATACACCTTTTTTCATGGTTTATGGAGCGGAGGCGGTTCTCCCAAGTGACATCCGTCATGACTCGCCTTGTGTGGCAGCATATGTTGAAGCTGACAATGAGAAGGCACGACAGGAAGCACTTGACCTGTTGGATGAGGAGCGTGACATTGCAGCAGCCCGTTCGGCGATTTATCAGCAATATCTACGTCGTTATCACAGCCGCCGGGTTAGAACCAGAACTTTTCAAGAAGGCGACCTGGTGCTCCGACTCATCCAGGATCAGACAGATATGCACAAGTTATCCCCGCCTTGGGAAGGACCCTTTGTGGTCAGCAAGAATTTGCATAACGGGTCATACTACCTTATAGATGTTCGAGAGCATAAAGACTCACGTAAATCGGAGGAGGAGACCCACCGGCCATGGAATATCGCTCATCTTCGGCCCTACTATACTTGAGCCATAGGCTCTTCTTATGTACATAGTTATGACAATGTATATATTATAATGAATATAATAAACCGGAGCCCCAGCTAAAGCGGGGTATCTGTTGTTACATGGGGGCTTCTGTTCATAAAGCGGCGTCCGATTTACACCTTGATTCAGCTTATAAAGCTTTATATAAAAATCACTTGGGGGCTTGGTTGTATTTGAACCATAGCTACACCTCTTGATTGGCGCAAAGCCACCAGAAAAATCACTTGGGGGCTTGGTCGTATTCGAACCATAGTCACACCTCTTGATCGGCTCAAAGCCAAATTAATTCGGGGCAAAAGAGAGTGTTGCAAAAGAACAACTCAAACATAGGCATCCACTGAGCACAGCTCAAAATATTGCTTGGGGATTCTTTGCTATCGCAATGAACAAAGAATCTACACTTGTAATAGGCTATCAAGCCACGGCTTGGAAGCCTGGTGTATACACCTAAAACCTCAGGTTAGCCTACCTTTTTAAGTAAGTCACTCCATCCAGTTAAACTTGGTATGACCCGCCAAACTTTGACAAGTCAATCTGATAAGACCTTGAACTTGTCAAAGTTAAAACGATGATTGGTTAAGGATTGAGGACCATCTTAAAAGGCTTTGTGAAATGGTTTAACTCAGTGGCCTGGCAGCCCATGAAAAGCCTCGAATTTGGGGCCTGGCAGCCCGTGAAAAGCCTCGACTACAAGTTTTTTCGTATGCTTTTATTTGCCAAGTTTTTTCTCTTGTGATGACATTTGTAATGTTCTGATAAACCGGCGTTCATTAAACCCGGCTTGACTTTCAACTACAAGTTGTCAGTATCTGATCAGTCATAATCCGAAGATTATTAACCCGGTCTGGTTTTGACTATAAGTCGCCAGAATTGAATATGAATAAACCGGTGTTTATCATAACCCGGAACTGTTTTATCATAAACCGGCACAATATGACAGAAGATTAGGGTTATTACCCTCATTACAACAGTTGGTTAGCCAACATTATGACTCAAGGTCACAGGTATCAAGTATTTCCATATTTGATTATCTTTTTACGACCTTGGTTATAAACCTTGGCTATATATCTGGGCATCATAACCCGTCCGGCGGTAAACCGCCAGGACACTTTCAACTTCTTATATGCAGGAGAAGCTACAGATTATGAATATCATATATCTTAAGCATGGCGAATTAACAAGTATCATGCAAAATAAATATGCACGAAGGCATAACAGACCAAGTATTTGAACTAGTCTATTACAAGGCGTTTCAGTGCCCAAAAGAATAATTGTTTTTCAAACAAGTGTTGCGGCTCGCAAAAGGCTAACCCGGTCTCCGGATCATGATTCGTCACCAGGTTGACTGGACGGCTGCGGATCATCTTGCACCGGTTCATCCTCCTCGTCTCTACCGAGCGGCTGGAAGTCAATAGTTTCCCAGTTAATCCCAGTTAAGGCTTGGAACACAGCTTCGTCGCTTATAAGGGTGGACGGTTCAATGTTAGGGGCATAGGTGTGCTTACGTATTGGCGGGATGAGATTTTGAGCCTCCGGAGTTGGGGCAGCAACCCGTTTGTTGTTGACGTCATAATTCGGCTGATAATACGAAAGATCATCTTCTTCAGCTAATTGGCAAGCTAGTGGATGTACTTCCCGGTTTATGGCACGGAGGTCCTCATTGCCAAATTCTGATCCGTCTTCTTTTAAGCTTGGGTAGCCTTTCGCCACATCCACTGGATCAAGATCAGGCACCCATGCTTTTGCCCGGGTTAGTGCGGTCAGAGCACCAGCCCTTGCAGCAGACCTCTTTAGCTCTTCTATCCGGGCAGGCAGCATTGATAGTCTTTCTAAGGTCTCCTTGATTAAAGTTGGGGGCGGTTTGTTGTGAGAAGCGGTGCAGATGATTCGTTGCGCGCCAGTATATAACTGCTCTATAAGAGTATAGGCAGCCTTCACTTCTTCATCAGACGTCGAGCCTGATGACTAATGCGAGTCCCTGCATAATTACAAGCATCAGTAAACCGGCTTCGTATGGGATGCTATGTTGAAAATGTGAGGCAAGTATGTTTACCGAATACAGCAGCGGTCATGGCAAGTATTTGCCGCTTTACGCCAGTCAATTCATCTACTACCGGTTTAAGAGCTGCTTCTGCGTCCTCGGCTCTTTTTTGCAAAGCGGATTTTTCTATCTCCCAATCCGCCTGCTCCTTGTTGAAACTCTCCTTCAGTTTTTCCATAGGAGCTAAAGCGCTGGTCAGCTCTTCCTTGGCCTTGGTGGTTTCGGCTTGCTGGGACTTGAGGTTTTCTTGCAGATCGGCAGTTTGAGTTTCCTTTTTTGCTCAACTCAGCCTATAAGAGGCAGACATATCATGAGTTGACGGTACATATTTGAAGTACCAAGTACATAACAAGTTATGCACCTGGTACTTGGGGGCTAATGCATATTTGCTTGTTCTCGAAAATTATTACAAGTCCCAAGCACAATACAAGTATTATTCTTGGCACTTGGGGGCTAATGTATGTTTGCTCAAAGTAACGTTATGGGAATTCTTCTAAAGTCCTGGTTCACCTTCATAAGTTAAACCGACACTTGAGAGCTACACCAATGAAAGATATAATGTTATAATTCTAAAGTACCGGTTCATCTTAAAGAGATAACCCGGTCACTGGAGGCTAATCATGCAAAGTTAGTACACAGTCCTAGTTCAGATTAACATCATAAACCGACCCTTGGGGGGCCACTGGAGTTGACATTTGAAATTGGACATAAGAGAAACAGTTGTGTGGTTACCTCATATCGCTCCTTCATCTGATTTACTAAACCGGCTTCATAATCGCGACTAGTGTACAGACGGTTCAAGAAGCCAGAGTGAATGTCTTGGGCGTTGAGATGGGCGTAGCTGGACAAATCGGTGTTCCATTTGCCTTTGCCCATAGCAGAAAGCTCCTCCTTGGCGCTATGTTTGGATAAAGCGACCGGGTTGCCAGGAGCGGTGACGCCGGTAATCATAATGTCATCTTCTGTAGCATCAGCAGCCTTCATTGGAGTGGATGGTTTATCAGCAGCCTTGGCTGGACTAGCCGGTTTATCATCCGTGCGAGCCGGACTAGTCGGTTGGTCAGTGTGAGTGGTGGTGTCCACTTCTACTTGTTCAGCGACGAAGTGATAATCTTGTGGTGGCGGATCATCAAGCTGAGCATCCGCATTGGTCTCTACTGGATCTGGGGTTTTCTCTGGTTCAATAACCACATTTTCGTCTGACGGTTTGTTGAACCGAACCTTCTTGCTGGGTCTTGGCTTGGCATTGAGAAAGAACAAAAATAAAGGTCAATACATTGTGTAAAACATAAGGCATGGAAAATAAATTTAAGGTATGACTCACCCAGGAACCGTCTTGAGGGGTGGAAGCTGTGTGGCCGATGACTCGCCGGAGGATGAGTTGGGTGTGCCCTGATAATTTGAATCAGACGGACTAAGAGGCTGACGGAAACAACCCGCCTTGGGACAAGAAGTGTCAGGAATGTAAGAGACCTCTGATTGAAGTTTCCGGACTGGAGTATTTGGTAAACCGGCTGAGGTTACTACCTGGCCATTGTGCTGGGTTGTGCGGCGAGCTTCGTGTTGCTGCGTCTTAAAAAGAAAGTTTGGGTCCAAGTGAGCGAGGGGGTGAGAAAATTTTACTTTCCGGTTTGCTCGATGGATTTTCGGTGTTGGCAGAGGATCTGAACCGGAGGAAAGGATAATTACCTCTACATCGTCAGCTTGGCTGCCTTCAGCATCGTCCTAATAATGGTCATTGTCAATCAGATGTATGAAAAATGAACCAAGAGAGTCAAGTTCTACCTCTGAGTCCGGATTAGCCAAATCGGCATCAACATTTGGCTCAGAAGACGCAGTGGTCCTTTTCTTGGCAGGTTTTTTGACAACCTTGGTCTTCTGGCGAAGTGGTTTAGCCGGTTTGTCTTGTGGTTTTGCCGGTTTATCCTGTGGTTTTTTCTTCCAGAACGGATCGTCACCCTACCAAAGATGGACAAAATTTTGAGAGAATATTTGAAATAAGTAAGTTAGATCAAAAAAGTTATGGGATCCTTACAGTTGGCGGTTTGTTGGAAACATAGAAAGGACTTAATCCGGTCTGGTTGCAGATAGCCTCCAGTTCATTCAGTATCTTCTTCACAGTCTTAGTAACTTCAACATCTGTAAGCTGAATATCAATGTGTCGTTGAGGGTCCTTCAAACTCCCGGTGTATTCACACATTAAACCGGGGTGTCGGCTTAAGGGCAATATGCTCCAAGTTATCCAACACGAGCAAAATCAACACCTGTTAAACCGTTCGCCATAAAGGCTCTAAGCTTTGACAGTTGTGGAGCATAGTTGGACCTTTCCTTTGCGGTTAACCTCTGAGGAAAGGGATGTGTGTCGCTAAGACGGTGAGGGCGGTAACTCGGCAAAGGGTTTCATCAGTTGGAGATGTATCTTTACAATGAAACCAAGTCTGGTTCCACTCCTTGGGGTGACTATGGAGCTTGGCGTGAGGAGCTGACATCCTTCCTCTTTTGAACCGCCATTCCGCCGAGCTCAGTATTGGGTTCATCCGTGAACTCTGTGCGACGGTTTAAATAGAAGAAATCCCTAAACAATTCAACTATGGGCTCCTCTTGAAGATAAGCTTCACAAAAGACTTGGAAATGACAGATGTTGGACACAGAGTTTGGGCCGATGTCCTGAGGGTGGAGCTGAAAACTGGCAAGCACATCTCGAAAAAACTTTGCACCGGGAGGGCTAAAACCTCGACTCAGATGGTCAACGAAAACAACTACTTCTCCGTCCTTGGGTTCAGGAGGATTTTCCGGACCGGGGGCCCTCCAGTGGATGACCTCTTTCTTGGCTAAAGCGCCAGTTGCGACACATCTGTCTAATTGTTCTTCAGTGACCCGGGAAGGAACCCAGTTGCACTCATAGACTTGTTTGGCCATTTCAATGGAAAACTGAAACATGATTATTGCCGGTTTAAGGTTTATATTGAACAAGTATAAAGCGGTGCAAGAGCAGAAGAAGACGGAAGTATATACATTGTTAAACCGGAATCAGACATGGGAGATGATACAAAGATAAAACGGCTTGGCGGTTCAACAGGGACTAATGGTACCTACCGGATCATCATTTTTCTATGAAAGTAAACCGCCTACTCCAGTATAGAAGATACATATCTAAGATGCATAAGTGAAGGAAAAACAAGTTTCACAGCTTGGCATGGTAATTTCAGATCTGCAGCTTGTTGATAAATCAAAATATATTCCGACCTAAAGCGCATGCGCTTGAGGTGTTTAACAGTTCCAGATGAGTTTTTCTACACAAAGCAGATGTTCTAATGAGGGAAACGGAGTTTTGACTACAAAGGCACTAGGAAATATCAGATCTAAATCGCCATTTGTACTACTGAAGAGGAACAAGGAAGAACAGCTCCAAGAACTACGAAGAACTATGATAAGTACAAACCCTAATGATAAAATCTAGGGTAGAAGATTTACCAATGTCAAAAGAATAGCGGAGAGGCGTCGCGGCTTTCTGGTATGATCAGGTTGATGCAGCGGCCGTTGTTGAGGCAGATGGGAAGATCGACGGCGGCGACAGAGCTCGAAGGTTCGGTCGGCACGAGGAATAAGACGATGTGAAGAAGCACGAGGGAAAACGGATAGACCCCCTAGTCCTATTTATAAAGGCAAAGGGATAAGTGACAGGCGCGAGAATCGAGGAGTCCAAAAGTTAGATATATGGCAGAGCTGTCGCCTTCATTGACGGAGGCTCATTAAAGAAGGTGAGCTATATGCAATTTTAATAGCAGGTGACGTCACGGCAGTTTATCACGATTCTGGAAGATGACATCATGGCGGTTTACAAGATTTCTGTGAAGGTGATGATGCGTTGAAGATTGACATGAACCAGTTCAAATCAATCTGGGGCCTAATGTTGGGGGTATTACTACTGGGTATAAACCGGCAAGGAGAGGCCGGGTTATCCCCAAGATAAGTTATTATACTTGAAGCCCATGAAGACGAAGACGGGGGCGCTTTATGAAGGCCTAGGGCCCAAAGGCGGATTACAGCCTGTAAACATAAACCGACATTGATATGCAAACTTGTGTTGTAAGATAGAAAGAGTAGAAACCGGGCCGGACACATTTGTGAGCCGGCCTCGAGATCCTGTAAACTGGCGGGCGTCAACCCATGTATATAAGGGGACGACCCGACGGCGGTTTAGGGACAACAAACAACAACTCGAGAACCAGGCATAGCGAATTCGCTCCCTGGTCATCAAAACCCTAGCAATTCCACAACAACTGGATCGTAGACTTTTACCTTCACCGCAAGGGCCCGAACCAGTATAAACTCTCTGCGTCCCTTGTCCGCTTTAACCCCTTTAAGCTAACCCGTCGCGATGGCTCCACGATTTAAGTCCTTTCTCTAGGACATCTGCCGTGACAAAACCACGACAACATGTGTCCATATGCATCTGTAGCATATATCTAGGGACGGAAACCCACGCCGTTGTTGCACCGCTCATTTTGCTATGAACCATCGGATGCGCTACGGCTGCTGCAAGCCGACAAGTTCTTCTGCAAGGTTGGTGGGAAGCTGCCACAGTTGAACAACGGAATTGATCTTACTGTTGAATGAGCTACAACATTTTTTTTGCTGGTAGAATGAGTTACAACATGTTACACATATACATCCGTGGAGAAAACAGAATGCCCGAGAGAGAAGACACGTAGGATTTGGGCGATCCTGAAGTTCAGGAGGCGACATGCGTTTACATTCTAACACAACGAGACTCGGGGACACAGTTAGCCACGCCGCAGTACTCTGCTTCGGCACTTCAACTCGACTTGGTGACTTGCAACTGGACAAACAAATCCTCACACGCCCCTACCCATCCATTAGTGATGTCACTTTTCCTTTTACCAGACCGCGTGCCCTGGAACATGCACCAGATCGTATGCATGTCGACCGTGTGCTTTGGAACATGCAGTAGATCGTGTGCATGCCGGTGTAGCTGCTCCTGAAGATGCATTCTAACGGTCCCGATGATCCGAGTGAGAGCATGTGATGTCGTATGTCTGCATGCCCTATGCGTCGCGACGAGGTCGAATGTCGCTTAGGCGAAGGGCGCCAGTGATCTGAGCGAGAGCCCCGCGATGCCGTACCTATGGACGTCATTCACATTGGCTTCTATGATTCCCATTTCGCTCGCTATGCTAAACAGCACACGTCCGAGCACTGGGATGCCGCGACCTTGTGTCGTGCCAGTACCTAATCCTGCAGTGCCACCTCCCATGACCTCATGTTTGCTGGCGACAGCGCCAACGTGATCGACTCCCAACACGACGACATTGTGATGGAGATTGTTAAATCCGCGTTGGTATTGACGATCGATCGAGGAGGTTGACGGGATACATGATTTTAGTTTACGTCGGGGAGCCATGGATCCCGCGCATCTGACTGGGTTGTCTCATTCAGGAAGGCCGCGACCAACACTTGTGTGTCTTCCCGATTGTGGCCATGGCATTGGATCACTAGTCGTAACCTGGCCTAATTTGGGAAAATTATTCAGGAGCCTCCATGCCTCCTTTGAGTAGTCTCCTAGCGGGCGTTGCGTGCTTCTGCTTTGCTCCGAAGGGTATCCGGAGCTCCACGCGGGCTGCTACATGCCATCTGCTTTGGTCGGGAAAAGTACCCCTTAGCCATCAAGCAGTTGGTCGGGAAAGATATGTCGGTCGGGAAAGGGTTTTCCCGTCTGGACTTTTCCTAACAGACAAGGTTGGTCGGCAATAGTCTTTCCCGACCGACTGTATGTCGGTGGAAGCTGTATTTCCGACCAACCTAGCTGACGGGGATGTAGTGTTGTGGTGTAGTGACTGTTCTATTCCAAAGAGCGTCTAGAGCCTTAGGATGGACTCTGAGTTGTTGGTTGCACATTTTTGGAACGATCAGAGGCACTCAGAGAGCCTCTGAGTAGACTATGTGTTCAAAGGCACATACTTATGTACTAGCCCGGAGGTCATCTGGGTCTACGTCTCATCGAAAGATGGTGTCAACACATGTTGCCCTGTCTTTTGGCAATGTTGTCCTCGAAAAAATAATCATGCTCCAGATCTTATTCTAAGGACAATGTCAACACGAGATTACCAACTTGAATGCTCTTCAACTTGACCTTATATTGTGTGTTGAAAATTTACATCTATGTAAAATGGCTTCATGTCCATACACAAGCTCATATGGAGTTGTGTTCGTAGCACCGCGCCTAGAGATTCAGTGTGCACACAAACCTCCGACAACACCTCATGCCATCTCTTGGATTATCTTCTATCCTCTTTTTTTTGAGCTTGATTAGTATCTTATTGCTAGATTAAAGTTGTACATTATCTTAGACATTAGTGTATGGAAAATAATTGAGCATTTTTATCTGATATGATCCGGCAATTTCTTTCACTTGTATTGAGATAAACGATGAGCCTTGATTCGTAGTTTAATTCTGATGAATACCAAATCTATGAATAATGTGGTCATTTAGGAATTGAATTACCTCCCAATGTGTCTAATTCTTTAGAGGTAGTACGTCAAACTACTTGCTGAAATAATCAATATCTACTAACACCCATCAGATGCCCCTTGGAATAATAATAATAAATTTTCCAAATAAAGTCGAATCCCCATCCTCTGTGCTGACACAACTTGACAATAGGGTGTAATGTAACAGCAGGAGCAATTTGAATATCACACCAAAATTACAAGCTTCACACCCTTTACCGTATTTATTAAAGGCATCATCAATCATTATCAGTGAAAAGAATCCAACACACCATAATAGCCACTTTATCTTGTGCCTCCACTGAGTGCCACAAATGCCCCCATGCACCTCTCCCATAGCAATTCTAGCTTGGTCCTCATCAAAGTACTTCAAAAGAATACCGTAAATATTCAAACGATAAAGATCATCATCAAATGTATATTTTGAAAGCCATCCGCCAAACCCTTGTGTCCACCTCAACTATAGGCTTCCTCCAAACATTGTGTTCACCCGCACCAAATTTTTCAATAGTGGCCGAAGTAACATAGTTGCCACTTAAGGCGGTATATTGGGGCTTTCAGGCACGAGCACTCTACCAAACGAGTTCTAAAAAAAGAGACAAATGGTCAACCTTATCTCAGATAGCCCTCCATTATCATGGGAAATACCAGCCCAGTCAGCCACCTTTTCGGTGCAGGTCACGTGACCTACAGCTCGGCCTTCGCTTTCTGAGACTTCCTCTACCCACATCTCTATGTGCCCGCAGCACTTTCATATGGAGAAAGTGCTCCCATGCTCTAATGCTTCAAATTTTGAATTCAAATGTTTCAAAAAAATTCTGATATTTTTTTATGTATGTTCAGAAGACATGTGTCTACAATCAATAAAGATGATCCAAACTCAAAATATACATTGGGAAACAAAAAAGAGAAATCTTTATGTGAATAGTGTCATTTTAGCCGAGTTTGTCTTTTTTGTTATCAATGTCAATTTCGAGTTTGGGTCTTATTCAAAGGTTATGGACACATATGAACATTCATAAAAAAAGAGTCTTTTGAAAACTTTTGAAATTGCTTTTTACACATTGGAGCATGGGAGCACCAAAGTGTTGGGAGCAGAGGATATTGTCCCCCATTATCATTTAGTTACATATAAAATAATTTTTGTATGAATATTTTGCATACATGCATGTGAAAGTAAGCCATCGAAAAAGATAGCTGCAGATTAATATGGTGTTATTTCTATTTTCATGTAAATTAATTTGTTAGCTTGCAAACTAATATAGTGATATGTAGATAAAGTGGATATATTTTTCACTTGCACTAGATCTTAGTTAAGACCTTTTTATATCCTTATTACCTAAAATTGCACAATATCTAGCATAAAGTTTCAGTATTGAAAGAGCAGACTTTTATTAGAACGAAAATGCAGGGTGTATGATTATTTATTTATTTGCGGGAAAAACTTTCAATCTATTCATCAAAGTTTATGAAAGTTTCAAGAACATCAAAAGTAACAAAAAATACTAATGAAGAGAAGCGTAGATCGGAAGGACCAGTCTGTAAACACACGAATGTGGATGAACGAAGACCAGGCCCATATGGATCTACCGATGAAAAAACACCGATTGAATCGTGCATGATCCGCTGGAGACACACCTCCACACGCCCTCTGACAACGCGAGATGAACCGCCGGCGCTAGTTAGGGAGAACCTTATTCCATATTCAGGAGCCGTTGTCGCCTTGCATGCCTTCCTGAGCAGGGCACAAATCGTAAATAAACTTCAAAACTCCTAAAAACGAAGCAGGAGCCCTCCTGCGGGCATGGGCCAGGATCCACCGCGCTTCCATAGCACCAAGGCCACATGGGACGAGACAAGGAAACCCTAGACGCATGGGAATCACTCATGGGGAGGAGAAAAATGTTCATAGAGCCTCTGAATGCTAGTTAACAACATGGGTGTATGATTTATGTGAAACCAAATGGGGGTGATGATGATTAAGTGTTTAGAAAAACCTAATGTCATATACTAAAATTATCTGGACATTACAAACAATTATGCAAAAAAAATAAGATAACGCTCAAACAAGATGAGGATGATGATAGATGCCAAGGTCTTCTTCCTACTACATCTACCAGCGCCACGCCGTGTACATAGCTCGACGCCGTCTCCGGGCCTCCGCTTTGATGAAGCAAATTTTTTGAAACCCCAAGAGCTTGTAGAAGCAGTGGAAGTCATCAATGCAGACTGACAGCGGCGACCACGATTAGTGAAGCAAATCATCGTCTGGAAGAAAAGAACACAGAAAAGGGCCTGTTGAAACTCTTTTTTTTTGCAAAAAAAAGCATCCGAATCTTTCATCAAAGTTCATCAAAAGTACAAAATATCCCAAACATAAGAAATTACATCGAGATATTTAGACCACCAAACAACCAATGCTACTGCCAGAACTAGTCGTTGATGCACCGTTGTGGCTGCTGCCCTACCGGAGCCGGCTTGACCTTGTCAACGACAGTCGGGAAGCTAAGGACTAGCGCGGTAGAGTAGAAAATCATTGTCGTTGAAACCTTGAACCAAACACGAAGACTCCCAAAAGACAAAGCTGAGACAAATTTCACATGTTGTTTTACGCCAAGTCCAGATCTGAGATCAAACTCAGAGCCGTCCAGTGCCATACGTCGACGCCGTATTTTCCGATGGCCTAACCCGGCCAAGCCGCCATAGAAACACACGCGTTGGATACGTCCGGCCGCTATCGGCTTCACCAACGGGGCCATCGAGCATGGCCTGACGTAGACTTCCACTTGAGCTCTCATCTCCTCCGGCCGAAGCAGCCGTTCAAGACCTCCAAAACATCCCAGCAAACCATAGAACTAAGGCTAGATGTGATGAGGCAGGTCAGCGCAGCACCGACGAAAGGCAGAGAAACCCTGGACGCATGGGTGTCGCTTGTGGCGGAGGAGAAAAACATTCCCTAGAGGCTATCAATGCTAGTTAACAACATTTTGCGTGTATGATTTATGTGAAGGAGATGGGGTCATGATGATTAGGTGTTGATCCAAAGAATAGTGAAGACGACTGAAATTTAAATTTTATTCTAGATGGTCCATAATAGACAATTATCAATTTCTCCACGAGCCCTTGTTCACACGGCCAGGTCCCTCTCCATCACAGGAATATTGTAAGCTAGCTATAATGGTATAATTCTTTTGTCAGTATTGGGATTATTTGTTAGCACACACACTGCCCACTGGGCCGGATTGACTAATAATTCGAGCTAGCTGTAGCGTACTCGTGTATGCATGTAGGCATCTCCTGCGCTGGTAGTAGCATGCATGTGCATGCCCACAATGGAATGAAACCGTATACGTAATAGTCTCCTATTTTGTCTCTGATGACCTGAACATTAGGTTAGCCAGCTCGAAGCGCTGCATGATATATTCCAATTGTCATACATACTATGTCTCCTTCTACTCTCTCCGTTTCTAAATATAAGTCCTTTTGTAAAGATTTCAATACGAACTACATACAGATGTATATAGACAAAGTTTAAATCGTAGATTCACTCATTTTACTTGTGTGTAGTCTATAATGAAATATCTAAAAAGACTTATATTTAGGAACGGAGGGAGTATATTACTGTCCATACTATATTTTTCTATCAAATTTTCTAGGAAAAGCTCTTGTGTTTCTGTTCGTTAGCAAACGAGTTAAGCTCCAGTAATGGTACACACGTACCATCCAACAATTGCGTACTAGTAGTGGTGGTTGCGCATATTTTTTGCAAATTGCGGCAAGAGTCAAATTGGATTGATCATGACATGAACGATGCAGTTGCAACTTGCACTTGGGCGCTGCACCCCGGCCTAGCTATAAATACCACCACAAGCAACCCAGGAAAAGCATACCAAGCTAGCAAAGCCAACCTAGCTCAGCCACAAGCCAGTACACTCTAGCTAGCTACTAGCTTCGTAGCAATGGCGCCCTCCAAGCTAACCCTCTTCATCGCCCTGAGCCTGGTGCTCGTGGGAACCTCGCACGGTTGCGAATCGTGCGGCAGCACGCCGTCCGTGCCAGTCCCAACGCCGCCAATCGCCATGCCACCGCCACCCGTCCCAGTACCAACCCCGCCGATCGCCGTGCCCCCGCCGGCCGGCCCAGTACCAACCCCTGGCGGCGGCGGCACCTGCTCGATCAACACGTTGAAGCTGAGCGCGTGCGCCAACGTACTGAACCTGCTGAAGCTCAACCTCGGCGTGCCGACGAACGAGCAGTGCTGCCCGCTTTTGAGCGGCCTCGCCGACCTAGACGCTGCCGTGTGCCTCTGCACCGCCATCAAGGCCAACGTCCTCGGCATCAAGCTCAACGTGCCCGTCGACCTCGTGCTCCTCCTCAACCAGTGCGGCAAGACCTGCCCCGCCGACTTCACCTGCCCCAGCTAAATCCATTGATACATGGATCGAGCTAAATATCACAAACTATGCATGTTATACTTATATGTGCATGCGTAGTCGTGGCTCGTGCATGCATACATGCTTATGTTTTGTTTCTTGCACTGACTATGTATAAGCTAGTCATCCATCATTGTATTCCCTACGTTATGGTATCTAGATGATTCCCATATTTTTAAAATTATATACATACTTGTACACGTACGTGGAATAAAAAGTTTGTTCAAGTTCTGTTAATTAGACCCGCGATATGTCCCGAATCGTAATCACATCCAGACCTTCTCGCATGCATTAGCTACATCACTTTTCTTTTTGTTTTTTTCAAAAAGCAGGTTGCAACCCTGGCCTCTGCATCTCCTTCCTGATCATGGCCTCTCTTCTTTCCTTTTCTGCCAGTTACTACGGGCAACTCCAACGCAGATACTGAATTTCCCGCAAATGTTTGGACCGAATAGTATGGGCATGTTTTGTCACCCAACAGAGATCACCAGTTGTCTACGGACAATAGTTTAGGTGGTCCGGATGTCCGAATTTCCTCAAATCGGCACCAAACTTACGGGGGCCTTGGGGGAGTCTGGACAGGCTGCGGAAACGCCAAATCAACCTCGAACCCCACCACAAATCCGCGTTTCCTCCTCCTCCCCCCGCCCCCACCCCTTCTCTCTCCATTGGACAAGGGGCGGACATTTGGTGAATGTGGTTGGATTGCAGGCACCCGCCCGTCTGGTAGCGGCGCCAGGTTGATGGCACACCAACGGCAAACATCGTATCTATAGTGCAACACGGTGTCAAATAATATTGTTGTACCAATAGACAACAAAGGGTCAGCCTAGCACACCCTAGGTTGAGGCCCTGGCTGCCTGGGGCATGGCGCCGCCCCTGCGCCTAGCTATCCCCAGGCACATCCAAACGTGTCCCGCGGGGATTTGGTGATGTGCGTTTTTGTGATACGCGTTGGAATTGCCCTAACTTCTAGTAACACGACTGGCATGTCGATTTTCAAATCTTAGGTAGCACGACAAAGAATCATGGACCCGTCGAAACAAAACAATAGTGTGGATAATGTGATGATGGGTCGATAACTTGAACTGTAAATATTTCCACGTTGAAGCAAGTAAATTCTATTTGAACCAGACATTCAAGATATTGCAACACTTTGACCTAAATTTATCATTTTGGTGATTTGAACCATATTTTAGCTTCATAATTTAATACCAAACAAGATTTAAGGGCTGACTCCATCAGTTTTCACAATAGGGTCTCACGCAACTGGTCAAGCTAAAACCTGGTTCAACTGTCTCATGAATATCGAAATACCTTGTTTAAATGGAAATGTAGTACTGCAATGAAGTCGTCACAATCACAGCTTGTTGTCTGACAAATCATGGGAGGAAGAACCACCTACTTCATGGGGATACCATATACCTAAAATAAGGAATAGCTACTCATCACATGATCCAAATATATTTGTACATGCGAATGTAGGTATTATACAAATGGATAATACTATTTAATTATCTTGAGCATCATATGTTTTTATCAGCATAGATTTCATGTGCCCGTTGGATGGAGGATTACTGGAGAAAGTTTAAAAGAATAAAATTATGTAGTGAAATATCCTACATGGTCACTTTGTTGAAATTATGTAGTGATGTATCCTACACAGACCTTTTGGTAGAAGAAATAATGTTCCTTGTAAAGAATTACAAGGACATTTTCTACCATTTAAATTCCTACAAAATTTAATCCAAGCATCAAATAGATAACTTTTGGCTAAATCATATACTCCAGTCATTTGGAAATACATGTATTTAGAAATGGGTATTCTCGCCAACATGAAACTCCGATCGTTGTTGTTCATATGAAAAATATGGTAGTCAAATTGTATAGATTGCAATATTATATTTCTTACAACAAATATAATGATATTATTTTCAGCTAACCAATACTAATATTTCCCATACATATTGTGAGTCAAAGTTGTTGAAAATTGACTTTGGTCATTTCTAGAACAACTTGTAATTCCAAATGGGGGGGATACTTTTCTTTGGCAACTAGCAGTGAAATATTTTTCCTATTAGGATGTGTTAGAAACAGGTTGCCTCATTTAATTATTTGATCAATGTGAAATTGTTATTTTTGCAAGAGTAGAACTGCTACGCGGAATTCTTGAGCAAATTATACTTGTTCTCTTACACTCTTCATTATTTATAAGGTTTGCATATTTGTACTTATAGGATGATACAATCACTTGTAGGAAAATTACTAAAAATTGTACTGAGTGCAGTACCTTGATTTTGGCCCTCTCCGCATAGCATCGTTGGTACAAAAGGGCATACTTGACCGAAAGTACCATTCCGAGTTTGAGCTCAAATGAGCTCGGGTGAACAGTATAATTGAAAAATAATTCAAACAAATCTGAATTTTTTCGTGGTAAAATTTAACCAATTTTGAGTGTTTGCAAATTTTCATCCTGAGATCACATTTGTGGAAGGCGTGGCAAAAAAACAAAATCAGTGCTCGAAAATGCTTTCGAAAGTATCATTATTGGAGCATCAATTTTGTTTCTATTTTTGTCAATCCTTCCACGGATATCATCTCATAATTCAAAGCAAGCACTTAGAACATTTTTTAAAGTGTACCACGTTCAGAATTTTATAAATTTCTTTTGATTTTACTGTTCATGCAAGCTCATTTGAGCTCAGAGCTCGGATACTCCGCGTCCATACATGACACAATATGTACTCCCTCCGTACACACACAACAAGGACTGCTATATAGATTTCCCGCAAAAATTACTTCTAGAATATTGTAATCTTCCTGGTTGTTTTATATTGAAATAAAAACTTATGGCCAAAATTGCATTCATTGTCGATGTTGAAAATGCCACATTTTGATGAACTAAAAAAGGTAAATACGGACAAGACAAAATCTATCAATATCCGTGAGAAAGGGCCCATTTTCTAGCTGCTGATCCTGAAAAAATATCAGTTCTTGTAAGGTCATCGATCTGCGCTCCGGCCGTTCTGTCACTGGAATATTGATCGGACACGCTCTCCCTTTCTTGAACCTCAAGCTGTCAACTCTCTAGTTAGGGCCAAAGTCTTGAAATGATCCCTTGTTGTAGCAGTCGAACCGACTCAATATTTGTACATATATGGGAAATTCAACCAGACAGAGAGGGCAAGTTTTGGATGCATCCACATTAGTATATCCTAGTACAGCGCTCGATCACATGTACAACTTGATATCTAGAACTTCTCTGCCTAACTGATGGAGATCGACGTGCATATGTGTGCCTTGCTAGCTAGGCAACCATGCCGACATGGAATGATATATCCATGTGAACACTTGATCGACCATACGAAACTACTACAAGGAAATATATATGAGAATATCAGCACCGCACATACTTCGAGACTATTTGCATGAAGGGCGATCACTTGCATGTTCCTGGATTGAAGGTAAACGATAAGCTAGCGATCCATTTGACAAGGATGGATCGACGCGTGAAATAGGCAGCAGATTCATCCAGAGAATCAGTAACTGGACGTACGTCGATGCTTAGCTGATCTCTATCGATCGTGTGAAATGAAGAATAAAAAGGTCCCCATTGGCCACACAGCATGGAGACGCTATGTTTGACCCAGCAGTCAGTGTACTACATGCATCTTTGTCGATCATCAACCTCGGCCTGCCACGTCTCCTTTTACTGTTTTTTCGATAAAGGGCGCTTTTATTATCTCGAAATGTAGCATCAAGCGGATACAAAACATTATGAGTAACACCCGGCCTCTGCATAACTAGGATGCACACAGCCCAACACGGAAAGTCTGACAAAATGAAGGAAAAAAAACAACAAATCGGCGACAGTAGAGTCATATAGACCGACACTATGCCTATGTCGCAAGGGATGGTGGACCGATCCGGAGATTATGCTGCCACCCATGTTGGGTAAAAACCACCATAGCCACCTGCTCCAACCGCGTACACACCGCCTTGAACAGCGGTTGGTACTCCACTTGTTGTAGCGTAGACCACGTACGAAGCGAGTGCGTACAACGGAAAATAACCTGCAAAGGAGAAGCATTTTTATCATTGAAAATCAAATCATTTCTACATAGCCAAAGCGACCATAGTAAGGCGTATGCTCCCACCCGTATTAGCGTTTTGAATCTATTTGGAATACCGTCCAACCAGTGACCAAAAATATTGGCGACACTTGTGGGCGGATACAAATTTGACGCTATTTGGATGATTGACCATGTAGTACGTGCAAACTTGCATGGGAAAAAAAGGTGTTTGATTGTCTCTTCATGAGTACAAAAACAACACTTGTTACTCCTTGGCCAGTTGCGTCGTGCAAGGTTGTCTTTGGTTAGAATAACTCTCCTACGAAGATACCACATGAAGATTTTAACTTTTAGTGGAATCTTTGACTTCCAGATTTTCTTATTGTTACTCACCGGTACCTCAGAATGCATGAGTGCATTGTACATAGAGTCTACTGTGAATGACCCTGATGTAGTAAGGTTCCAGTGAAACACATCCCGGCCTTGTCTAATATTAATCGAATCCAGACGGGATAAAAGATTGTGCCATGACATAAGTCGGGGGCCAATCAAATCCCGCCTAAACGAAATATTGGGTGGGGATGAACTGAGCACTTGCGCAATAGTATTATTCTTTTCGCGAGCAATGTTGTACAGGGCTGGATATTGTTCTCGAAGACTGGCATTGCCTAGCCAGATGTCTTCCCAGAAACGAACCTCCGACCCGTCCCTTATCGCGAAAGACCCAAAGCGAAAGAGATGTTTCTTTGCCGCCATTAGGCCAGCCCAAAAGTGCGAGTCGCCAGGTGTCCAATATGCCTGAGACACTGCCTTTTGGCCTAGATACTTGTTGCGCAGCATGGTTTGCCAAACACCATCCTCAGTAAGAAGTTTGAACAACCATTTACTAAGTAGGGCCTCATTCTTGATTTGCAAGTCATGAATTCCAAGGCCACCTTGGTCTTTCGGCCTACAAACCAACACTCCATTTGGCCAGTTTATATTTTTTCTTTTCACCGTCTCCTTGCCATAAGAATCTGGATTAAAATAGTCCAGTCTTTGCAGGACCCCTTTTGGGAGTTGGAAGAAAGAAAGCATATAGAGAACCATATTTGTGAGGACAGAGTTAATCAAAACTAGTCGTCCCCCAACTGAGAGCAATTTGCCTTTCCAACTGCTCAATCGTTTCTCTAACCGCTCCTCTACATGCTTCCACTCCGCAATGGTGAGACACCGATAATGAATCGGTATTCCTAAATATTTAATCGGGAATTGGCCATGTGCGCAACCAAACAGGTCAGCATATTCGGCCGCCACCTCAGTGGCTTCTCCAAAGCAGAAAAGTTCACTTTTATGAAAGTTTATTTTAAGACCCGACATTACTGTTAGTGCACCTGCTCATTTTCTCTGAACCATCGGATCTCAAGGGCCTCCAATCTCTGCCATCGACGTGCATGCACTGGGAGGGTATAACTTGATACAGCTCTAATCATTTTTAATTGATGTGTTCTTACTTAAATAATCGATTTCATGTATAAACATTGGTATCCACTTAATTCTTCACATATAATATAATGTTACTAATTAATTCCTGATAGTTATATGCACAATACTAATGATCGCTCAATATATAAAGGTACGGAAATGGAACATAGCTGCACAGAAGCATATCGACTCGAAGAACAATAGCAGGTAAAACTAATAGCCAAGTACTCCTTGTGGCGCTTATCAAGAATAATGGACTGGCTTTAGGCTCGTCAAAGTGCATCTAGGACCCAAATGATGTTTTGGCGATTGGTGTGGTGGGAGTTGGGTTGGGAGACAGGGAGCTCTCTGTCTAGGGGAAACCCGGTCGGTGGTGCTGCGGGCACCGGATTCCCCCTTGGACGCGATGTTGAGGTACATCTCCCCCGCTACCTCCTTCCACATGGCCCGGGTGAAAACCTCAGATCCTTGGGATTGGGCGGCTGCGGTGCAGGGCATCGTTCCCACCTTGGTGGTGTCATCTTGGGCGGTGCATGGAGTGTGTGGTGCGGCGAGCTCGGGTGGTTCCTGGAGGTGGCTCGGTCCTCTTGTTCTTTGGCCGTGTCTTCAATGGAGATCACCATCCTGATGCTTGTCCACGGCGTGTCATGTGCTTTGGGCATCGGAGTTGTTCTTGGGCTCTTTATGTGCTGAGGAAGCTGTTCCCGGCGTTGGTATTAGGGCAGATTGCCCTCCAGGTAACTTTTCCACCTTGTCGACGGTGTGGCGCCCTCCAATCAAGGGCAAGAAGTTTGTGGGTCTTCTTCGGTGGTGGAGGCGGATGGCACTGTGCTTGTCTCGCCATGTGGGTGCGAACTATGGATGGCTCTTCCTTCGGTGGCTTCATTATCCTCCGAACTTCCGTTTGGCCTTTGCCTCGAGTGCGTGGATGGTCTTGACTATGGTGCTGGAGCTTTAAATTATTTGTTCGTACTCTTCAGTTTCCCTTATGCGCTATGTACCTCTTGCCTGGGGTTGATCCCCACTTCTCCTTTTTCTTTAGGTTCCTTGTAAAGTGTGTTTGGTTGTAAGAGCATCTACAGGCGCCTCAAACCCACCTCCAATGACCGGGCGAACGGTCTAGTCAATGACGGGTCAAAAAATGCAGCCTGGACCTGTGCCTGATACATCTCCAACGTATTGACTTTTTCACGCTTTTACTCTTGTTTTGAATAGTAATTTGCATGATTTGAATGAAATTAACCCAAACTAACATTGTTTTCAGCAGAACTACCTTGGCGTTGTTTTTTGTGTGAAAATAAAAAGTTCTCAAAATCGAATTTTTTTTACGAAGACTTATTTTGAAATATGCGCAAAGAACTACCAGAGGGGGGTCACCACAGAGCCACAAGCTCGAGGGGTGCGCCCCTTGGGGTGCGCTGGCTAAACTTTGGGCCCCACGAGTCTTCGTCTGCCCTACCTCCAACTCCACAAATACCATCTTCCCAAGAAAAAAAATCAAAGAGAAAGTTTCACCATGTTTTATGATACAGAGCCATGCCATCTCTTGTTCTTTATCGGGACCTGATCTAGAGTCCGTTCGGGGCTCTGGAGAGGGCAGATCATCATCGTCGTCGTCAATAACCACATGATACTCACCACCGGAAGTGAGTAGTTTTATTGTAGGCATCCTGGAGGTAGAGGGAGATGGATGAGATTCGTCATGTAATCGAGTCAATTTGTTACGGCTTGATCCCTAGTATCCACTATGTTTTGAAATTGATGTTGCTATGACCTTGCTATGCTTAGTGCTTGTCACTAGGGTTCGAGTGCATCATTTTAGATCTGAACCTATAATGTTTTCATGAATATATTTGAGTTCTTGGTTCTATCTGTAAGTTATATGCACATGCCATTGTACTAAACCTAGAACCCAAGGTGACAATAATTGGGATACTCTCCGGGACGACTGTAATTTGAGGAGTTCATGTATCATTATGCGTTAATGCTTTATTCCGGTTCTGTATTATAAAGAGTGCCTTAATTACCTTTAGTTTCCACTAGGATCTCGCTGCCACGGGAGGGTAGGACAAAAGATGTCATGCAAATTCTTATTGCAAGCACGTATGACTATGTACGGAATATATGCCTACATATGATTGATGAATCGGACATATTTTGTATCTCTAGGCTGTGACTGTTACATGATGAATATCATCCAAATATCCATCATTACTACATGCCTACGCTTTTCATAATATTGTCTTTGCTTGAATCACTATTACTCTTACTGTTATTGCTATAGCTACTATTGATATTGTTACTGCTACTGCTACTATTGCTACTATTACTACTGCATCAAAACTATCATATTAATGTGTTACTAATACTTTGCTGCAAGGAAGTAACTTCTCAGGTGCGGCTCAATTGACAACTCACCTAATAAGGCTTATAATATTCTTAGGCTCCCCATGTGTCAAATCAATAAATTTGGGTGAAATACTACACTCGAAGACTATTGTGATCCCCTATACTTGTGGGTCACCAGTGCCTCAAACGTCCGGGCTGACCAACCCCCTCATATCCAACCCAAATCTGCGGAGGATATGGGGAGGCACGGGCGTGACCAGGTGCATCCGCCATGTCGAACCCGACAGTCCGACCCCATCCCAAATTGCACCAAATCAACCTCGACATACCGATTCCACTTGCTTCTCTCCTTTGTTCTTCCTCATCCGCACCGGCCTACTCATAGGTCCGCTGCCACTCACTCCACTGCCTTCGTTCCGAGCCTCAGCGCCGCTAGCATCGGCACTATGTAGTCCTTCCATCCGTGATCGCCGCCGCAAATATCGTCGTTGACCCGGAAGCCACCTCGGTACGTCCGGTAACTTTCGGGCTGCACCTTGCCCTCTATGTGTTCGACACATTGTCCGACCAGGTTTTTGTGATTCGTTCATAGGCATCGATACCATGAATTTTGATGCTTTTGTAGGACAAGGAGTATGGACCAACGAAGCATGATAAAATGATTGAAAATAAGTTCTTTGATTCGTCGAATTTGGACAAAGTGGATAAATATGATCATTCTCAAGAGCATGCAAGAGGAAATCAACCGGTAGGTGGAGCATATTCCTAACTTCAAGGGCTCAATCAAGGGGAGAAGAGTTATTAATCCGAATAGGGTCTTGGGAGCATGGTTACTCTACATGGATTACTTTGACCTGGACCCAACTTTTCCTAACGATCCATGGTTTCGTCATTGTTTTCGTCTATGTAAACCATTGTTTTTGAACATTGTGGAGGGAGTGGAGGCACACGATGACTACTTCAAGCTCACTTAGGATTGTTGCGGCCAACTTTCTTTCTCTTCTAAGCAGAAATGCATGGCTGCACTGCGGATGCTTGCACTTGGTACTACCGCCGATGCCGTTAGTGAGATGGTCTGGATGGGGGAGAGCACATGCCTAAAGACTACTGTGAGATTTGCCAGCGCCGTTTTGCAGGTATTTGGAGCAGAGTATCTGAGAGAATCAAATGTGCAGGACACAGAAAAATTGTTGGCTATTGGAGAGGCACGAGGTTTTACAGGTATGCTCGGATCAATTGATTGCATGCATTGGCAAAGAAAGAACTGCTTCAAAGGTTTGCGTGGAATGTACCGAAGTCACACCAAAGATTCCACCATCATACTAGAAGCAGTGGCATCACATGACTTATGGATTTGACATGCTTTCTTTGGAATGCCTAGTTCTCACAATGAAATCAATGTGCTTCAGTGATCTCCTGTGTCCAGGGGGCTTTGAATGGGGAATCGCCATCATGCAACTACAATGTCAATGGCCGCGACTACAACATGGGGTACTATCTTCCGATGGCATCTATCCTCGATGGGCGTCGTTTGTGAATACCATATCCGAACCAGAAGGCAACAAACAAAGCCACTGTGCAACAATGCAGGAAGCAGCTACAAAGGATTTGGAGAGAGGGCATTCGGAGTGCTTCAAACTCATTGGAGAATTGTTCATGGAGCTGGAGTGATGTAGGAATCAAAAACTTTGTGCCAGCTGATGACAGGTTGTGTTATTTGGCACAATATGATTATGGAGGACGAGGGTGATGGGGTAAGCCAAACCAACGATTTAAAAGTGCATGGAGAATAAGTCTAGCTCCCGAAAGATGAAGATGCAAATCGGCTTATGAACTTTCTACAGATGCATCAGAATCTTCGAAATCATCAGGTACACGCGTAGCTACTCGGTGACCTTGTGAAGTATATGTGGACTCATAATGAAGATCAAAGAGATAATGTTTGAATTCTGCACTTAACACAAATTGATGTAAGAACTATGTATTTTTAGTTCCAACATTTGTTATTTACGTGCGACAATAGCGTGTATGAAGGACATGCACGTATTTGCATGTATTTGGGAGTCCGGATTTGAGGCATGTAGGTGCCGGACATGACATATAAGGGGCGGCCCGGATGTGTCCGTGGACGTATAGGAGGCGAATTTGCCAGATGTAGTTGTAGATGCTCTAATCCTTGCGGGTTGATAGTTTTGTTAATTTAAAGTTGGGCAAGATTAGAGCCTTTTCTCAGGATCGCCATGCGCTTTTCCTCAAAAAAAGGTACGAGGGACACAAACATAACAAAGTCTTCCAGGATTGATATGCATAGATTTATGTGACAAAATAGGTTCAAATCATCATAGATGCTCCTGCCAAGACCGTGGAGTGATACGTCTCCCACGCATCTATAACTTTTGATTGTTCCATGTTGTTATATTATCATTCTTGGATGTTTTACAATCATTTTATAATCATTTTATATCATTTTTTGGTACTAACTTATTGACGTAGTGCCCAGTGCCAGTTGCTGCATTCTGCTTATTATTTACATCGCAGGAAATCAATACCAAACGGAGTCCAAATGCAACAAAACTTTTTGTGGATTTTTTCTGAACCAGAAGACACTTGTTGGGCCAAAGAAGTACTAGAGGGGTGCTCCGAGGGGAGCACAACCCCCAGGCGCGCCCAGGTGGGTTAAGCCCACCTCGGTAGCCTCCCACACTGCCTCTTTACTCTATAAATACACCAATATTCCAGAAACCCTAGGGGAGTCGACGGAAATCAATTCCAGCTGCCGCAAGTTCCAGAACCACCAGATCCATTCTAGAAACCATCACGGAGGGGTTCATCATCCTCATCGGTGCCTCTCCGATGATGCGTGAGTAGTTCATTGTAGACCTACGGGTCCGTAGTTAGTAGCTAGATGGCTTTCTCTCTCTCTCTCTCTCTCTCTCTCTCTCTCTTGTTTGATTCTCAATACAATGGTCTCTTGGAGATCCATATGATGTAACTCTTTTTGCGGTGTTTTTGTTGGGATCCGATGAACTTTAAGTTTATGATCAGATCTATGTTTTTATCCATGGGAGTCACTTCAGTTTTTTTATCTCTTATATGTATGATTGCTTATAGCCTCGTATTTCTTCTTCGAAATTTGGGTTTTGTTTGGTCAACTTGATCTATTTATCTTGCAATGGGAAGAGGTGCTTTGTGATGGGTTCGATCTTACGGTGCTTGATCCCAGTGACAGAAGGGGAACCGACACGTATGTATCGTTGCTATTAAGGATAACAAGATGGGGTCTATTTCTACATAAATAGATCTTGTCTACATCATATCACGTTCTTATTGAATTACTCCATTTTTCCATGAACTTAATACACTAGATGCATGCTAAGCGGTCGATGTGTGGAGTAATAGTAGTAGATGCAGTCAGGAGTCGGTCTACTAATCTTGGACGTGATGCCTATATAATGATCATTGCCTGGATATTGTCATGAGTATTTGAAGTTCTATCAATTGCCCAACAATTGCTTTCATTTGCTTTTTTTCAGATCTATTAGTCCAAAAATACAAAAATACTTTGCTGCACTTTTTTATTTGTGATCTATTTTCCAATCTATTACAACTTTCTCTCGTCCACTTGCAAGTTCAGGCCCGTTACCCGAAAGGGATTGGCAACCTCTTTGACACGTCGGGTTGCGAGTATTTGTTATTTGTGTGCAGGAGCTGTTTACATTGTGTTGTGTGGTTCTCCTACTGGTTCCATAACCTTGGTCTCATCACTGAGGGAAATACCTACCGTCGTTGTGCCGCATCATCCCTTCCTCTTTGGGGAATTACCGACGTAGTTCTAGCAGACATCAAAAGGAATTTCTGGCGCCGTTGCCGAGGAGACATCACCAACATCTACCAGGTTCCTAATCATAAATCTCATCTCCTTGCAATTTACATTATTTGCATTTTGCCTCTCATTTTCATCTCCTCCACTTCATAAAAATTTGCCGTTTTATTCGCCATCTTTTTCGTTCGCTGTTTTCTTGTCAGGTCTATCTTTTTGTGTGTGATCTTTGCTTGTGTTGCCATGTGTCTTCTATTTGCTTGCATCTTCGCTTGCTAAAAATCTATTGATATGGATCCTCATCCACTTGCTAATATTTTGAAAAGATCCCATTATGATGAACCAATTGCTAGTGAATTGAGTTTACTAGATTATCTTTATGAGGTTTTGCTTGAGATTTATGAATCTGAAAATTGTGATGAAGTGTTAAACGAAGGAATTTATAAAGTGATTCAGGATAGCTCCTTGAATTAAAATCATGATTGCAATGATGTTATTATGAATTCTATTAATGTCAATTGTGCTAATGATATGCAAAACCCCAAGCTTGGGGATGCTAATTTTGTTATGTCCACTAGTTATTGTAATGATCATGATTGGGGTGATAATGCTTCTTATGATCTTGAAAAATTATTTATACATCATGATGAATATATTATTGATAATATTTTTTGCAAGAGTATTGAAAGTGGGCTTGGAGAGGTCATGACTTTATTTGATGATAATCCCACTATTTTGGAAGAGTGTCAACTTTGCATGCATGTCGATCATAAAAAGAATATTTTATGTGATCATTATATTGTTGAATTTGAATATGATCCTACATGGAATTATTATGAGAGAGGAAAATATGGTTGTATAAATTTTCATGTTACTAAATTACCTCTCGTTATGTTGAGATTGTTAATGTTTTACTCCTCTCCTTTGCATATGCTAGATATTTCTTGTCTTGATAATATGTCCGCTTATAAAATTCCTATGCATAGGAAGTATGTTAGACTTAAGTGTGTTTGTCACATGTTTTATGATGCTCTCTTTGTGCTTCAATTCTTATCATGTGAGCATCAATAAAATTTCAAGCCTATCTTAATGGCTATAAAGAAAGAGCTTGTTGGGAGGCAACCCAATGAATAAAATTTATTTTTGTCTTTTTCTTTCTGTTCTTGAGTATTTGCACAATTATGCCTCTGTTATGATTGTGTTTTTCTGTGTTTTAATTAGTGTTTGTGCCAAGCAAAGCCTTTCGGATGATTTGTGTAAGAGTTGATTTGATCTTGCTAAAAAAACAGAAACTTTTCGCTCACGAAAATAATTCTCATTTCTAACAGAAGAGTGCTTTTGTTTAATTTTTTTTGCAGAAGATTTATAAACAAATTTCTCACGTTTTCCTATTTTTAAAGAATTTTTGGAGTTACAGAAGTATTCAAAAAATCCAGATTTCTACAGACCGTTTTGTTTTTGCGTTGTGTGCTTGTTTTGATGATTCTATGGTTTTCTTTGAAGAGTTTTTGCAATAGAAAAGTTGGAATATGTAACACCGCCAGTGTTATGCTACAGTAATCCCCCATTAATGGTGCCATGTCATCAGCAATACTGTTGCTAATAATTGCTTGATCCAAATCGCAATACAAATTAAAACCGAGTTTAAAGACTAAATTCCAATTTCAAAGTGATAAATAAAAGTTGTTCAAATCCAGGAACTAAAATGTTCCTACTGTTGCAAATAATCCCAATGCAATTATAAAATTGGAACCGACCTCACCAAAATTCCCAAAATGCCGCTGGATTCTATTTTGGTGGTCCAGCAACATTTATCTTTTTAGTTTCTAAAAATACCTAGGTCACTTCCAAATGCCTTGAAACATTTTGTGGCAGTTTCATAATTCACAAAGTATTTATGTGGACTAGTTCCACATTTATCAAAAGTGTTTTGGCAGCCCTAATTATTTCTAGACAACTTCATTAATAAAAAAAGAAAAACAACCTCCCCCTTTGGGCCAACTGTGGCCCAGTGGCCAGCAAATGGTCATCCAGCCCCAGTGCCGCCCACCTCTCCTCCTTATCCCCACCCGACCAAAACCCTAGCCCATAACCCCCCACTCTCCCCGCACGATCTCCCCCACTCCCTCGATCTCTCCCACGCCTCTCTCCCTTCCCCATCTGGATCGGGGAAGAGGAGCCAGATCCCGCGCCGTTCCGCGCCCCTGACACCGGCGCCCGTCCCCAGCACCGCCTCCCGACGCGCCGGACCGCCTCGCCTCTCCGTCTCGTCCCGCACGGTGCCCGTCACCTCCTCGACCCGTGCTGGAAAGGGGGCATGACCCTGCGGCGCTCCCGCCGCCGCCCGCCGCCCGGAGGCCACTTCTCCCTCGCCGGACCCCCGCCTCGCTGGACGCCCTCGCCACCTCGTCCGCGACCACGCCGACGCTAGGCTGCCGTCCCCGTCGCCATCGTCCGCCTCGTCCTCTCCCTCGCCGGACCTCCCCGAACCCCCACGAGCCCTCTGCCTAGACCCCACGCTCCCGCGGTGAGATCCTGCGCCGAACGCACCGTCCCCTGTTCCCCCTTCCGACCTCATCGACGTACGCGCCCGGTCTCGCCAGGTCGCGCCCGCGTCCGCCGGAGTTGCCTCCCGCGCCAGTGCCCTGGCCTCTCCGCGCTCCCCTGACTCCACCCGCAACTCACCCGCGCCTCACCTTCCCGTCAGAGTGCGCCCACCCTGCGCCGTTGTTCCCGGCCCCGCCTGGCTGCCGTGCCGTCGCTGCCGGGCTTGGCCTCCGCTCGGGCGCCCGCACGCCCCAGCGCCCGCTACCCGTTTCGCCCACTAAGGCCTTCTGGGCCGCTGACCAGAAGGGCCCACGCCCCTGTAAAAAAAAAGGTGTTTAGAAAAATATATTAATAAAATTAATTAATTAATTAACTTATCAATTAGTCAGTAGTTAATCATTTAATTTATATAACTCCGTTTAACTACCCTAATTAACTAGGTTAACTAATTAGATCTGTTTATTTAAGTTGTGTCAATGACAGGTGGACCCCACTCAAACTTTTTGACCGGTCAACAGTTGACTGTTGACTGCTGACTCAGCAGTCAACAGGGCCCAGTGCCAGCCTCTGTACTGCTCTGCTGTGTACACTTTGTGTGTGCAGGTAGCAATTTAGTCTTTTTTTTTTGAATTACTAATAAATCCAATTAATTGTAGAATATTATTGAAACTTTGAAAAATCATATAAAATAAACCGTAGCTCGGATGAAAATGTTTTCTACATGAAAGTTGCTCAGAACAACGAGAAAAATCCAAATACGCAGTCTGTTCGTCTGCCACGCGTCTCTAGCGTAGCGAACATGCAACTTTCCCCTCTGGTTCATCTGTCCGACAGACGTCCGGAACCGGGAAAACTTTCCCGGATGTTGTCCCCCTTTACCGGTATCGTGTAACCCTGCGATAGAACACCTCTATCCCGCTTGTTGTCTTTTTATGCTTATGTTTGCATGTATTTACTGTTTCTTCCCCCTCTTCTTCTCCAGTAGACCTCGAGACCACAGCTAATGCCCCTGTGATCCACTGCGTCGACGACGACCCTCCTTCTTTTCTGAGCAACCAGGCAAGCCCCCCCCCCCCTTTGATCATCCCGATATCGCCCATTCCGTTCTCTCATGCTTGCATTAGATTTTGCTATTGTTATTGTTTGCTCCTATTCTGATGCATAGCCTGTTTTTGTAACCTGCTTATTGTTACCCTACCTGCTTATCATAAACTGCTTAATATAGGTTGGTTAGTGATCCATCAGTGACCCCCACCTTGTCCTTGTTGCCCCTGCTTCACCATCGAAGACCCGATCAACGGGATCGAAGACCAGGCTCCGGCACCGCACATCACTTTCCCCCTAGTTGCTCGACACTACTAGGTTACTATCGAGTGCCGAGGGTGAGACCTCTACAACACTTCTGATGTTAACCCTATAGTGTAGCTATTCGGTCGTGGTCATCGAGGGTGATTCTGCCTTAACCACTTCTGATACGACTCTGTCGTGCAACCCCTCAAGTGTGAACCTCGGGGGTGGTTCCTCTTATGTTCACCTTGATGATTACATCGAGTGGAATTCACCGGGGGGTGATTCCTAGGGGTTTTCCCTTGATGTTTGGACACACGGATACTTGGACTTTACCCCTGTTACTTGGAAAGATGGGTCGACCACGAGGGGTACCCTTGAGCTTAATTGCAGTGATGTGGAGACAGGTTGACACGGAGGGTGCCCGCGAGATAATTACGAGGCGAGCGGGCATTCCTAGCCCTTGCCGCAAGTCCTCGAGACAGGGCAACGGGGTCACATCTTTCGTGAGTCTCTGCTTGTTACCGCGCGTTCCTAATCCACTACGATTTGGATATTTGATCCGAGGGGCCTCTGGCCTGATAGCACTAACCATCACGTGGGCATAGTATGGGCGTTCTGCGTCATATACATCAGCCGAAGCTTAATAGACGTCATATACATAGGAGGATCCCAGGCAGGAGGCCTTGCCTTTTCGATCGTTGTTGCTTTTGTGCTAGCCATCTTAAGGCAAACTTGTCTAACTTATGTCTGTACTCAGATATTGTTGCTTCCGCTGACCCTTGTGTATTCGAGCTTATGTATTCGAGCCCTCGAGGCCCCTGGCTTGTAATATAAAGCTTGTATTATTTTAATTTGTGTCTAGAGTTGTGTTGTGATATCTTTCCGTGAGTCCTTGATCTTGATCGTACACATTTGCATGCATGATTAGTGTACGATTGAATCGAGGGCGTCACAGAATATAATAGATATAATGCAAAAATAAAGTATGAATGGGTTTGCAACAGTAATTATAGTAGTGGTTCGCTTTCTTATACTAACGGATCTCACGAAGGTTTTCGTTGAGTTTTGTGTGATTGAAGTTTTCAAGTTTTGGGTGATATTACGATGGATGAAGGAATAAGGATTAGCAAAAAGCTAAGCTTGGGGATGCCCGAGGCACCCTAAGATAATATTCAAGAAGTATCAAGCAACTAAGCTTGGGGATGCCCCCGAGTGGCATCCCCTCTTTCTTCTAACGACCATCGGTATTTTACTTGGAGCTATATTTTTATTCGGCACATATTATAAGTTTTGCTTCGAGCGTGTTGTATGATATGAGTCTTTGCTTGTTTTGATTTTTATTTTAAGTCTTAAATCCTTACTGGACACACCTTTTTGAGAAAGCCAAAAATTATGCGATGCTTGCTCCTATGCTTCACTTAAATTTCTAGAGCCATGGAATTGCTCTAGTGCTTCACTTATATCTTTTTGAGCACGATGTGCTTTGTTATTTTTGAAGAAATGCTCTCATGCTTCACTTAGATTTATTTGGGAGTTAGTAATTTTTTTAAGAAATTTGCTCTTGTTTCACTTAGATTATTTTGAGAGAAAGAAATACTATGCTGATGTTCTTCACTTATATTTGTTTGAGCTTATTAAAAGCAACATAATATTAACTTTCATGAAGATCATTGGATAGAATAAACTTGGTTCTTTGTAATGGTTTTGAGATATGACGATACGATATGTGAGTCATGTTGATGAGTAATTATGCTTTAGTGAGAATATTATTGTTATGGTTTGTGATTCCCTATGCAAGCAGAAAGTCAATAGTTATGCAATGAAATTACATCCTACTTGTGGTGCATTATTCGGTGTTAGTTATGCTTAATGCTCGCTTATGAGATTTTTCGTTTCTTGGCTGGACGCTTCTCAATCTTTTTGCTAGCCTTCATTTGCACTAAGTATGATCACTATTTGTGCATCCAAAACCCTTTAAACCAGTTTTGCCATATGAGTCCACTATACCTACCTATATGCAGTAGTTCCGTGCCGTTCTAAGCAAATTTGTATGTGCCATATCTAATTTTCAAAATAAATTTCTCTTTTGTGTGCTCGTACCGCTCGCGAGGCTGTGAGGGGTGGCCAATATTTTCCATGCTAGATGTGTTATTCTCACGATGAGTGTTTATTCACTTGTCATTGCATGAGAGCACGACTAAGGTATTAGGGATTCCCAGTCCCGAAATGAAAAATGAATTTACTTTATGTTGTCAAATAATAAATTCCTTGGAAAGTGTTGGTATGGAGGCCACCCGTGGATACTGTTAGCCATGGAAAGTGAAAGTATGGTGGAAAAAGGAATAAACTTTATTTTCTGTTTGGGAACCGCCTATGATATATCTAGCATGGAAAGTGTTTGGAACTCTAAGTTGTTTTCGTTGGTGGGAAAAGTGTGCCTCCCAAAATGTTTTTATCTCTCAATTTTCGCTTTGAGCTCTGGCACCTCTACACATCCCTACTTCCCTCCGCGATGGGCCTTTCTTCTAATTTATGCAATTTTTATTTTTTACTTAAGTCTTCGTCTTGTCTTATAAAGAACCAACTAAGGGCACTATGATCGTACTTGAGCATTGGGTGTAGCTAGTATTCGAGTGTGTTTCAGGAAATGGATCAATGATTGAGCATAATGGGGTAGGGATAACTTGCTTTAGCGTTGATATTTTGAAAGACATGGTTGCTTGTTGATATGCTTGAGTATTAAAGTCTTCATGTCAAAACTAGACTATTGCTTTGAACCATATAAAAGTCCAAATATTCATGCTACAAAGAAAAGAATATGTGATGAACATGTTACGCAACATCCCACATCAAAAATTCTGTTTTTACCATTTACCTACTTGAGGACGAGTAGGAATTAAGCTTGGGGATGCTAATACGTCTCCAACGTATCTATAATTTTTGATTTTTCCATGTTGTTATATTATCATTCTTGGATGTTTTACAATCATTTTATATCATTTTTTGGTACTAACCTATTGACATAGTGCCCAGTGCTAGTTGTTGTTTTCTGCTTGTTTTTTACATTGCAGGAAATCAATACCAAACAGAGTCCAAATGCAGAGAAACTTTTTGTGGATTTTTACTGGACCAGAAGACACCTGTTGGGCCAAAGAAGTACTAGAGGGGTGCGCCTGTGGGCGCCCCCAGGTGGGTTGTGCCAACCTCGGTGGCCTCCCGCACCGCCTCTTTGCTCTATAAATACCCCAATATTCCAGAAGCCCTAGGGGAGTCGACGAAAATCAATTCCAGCCGCCGCAAGTTCCAGAACCACCAGATTCAATCTAGACACCATCACGGAGGGGTTCATCATCCTCATTGGTGCCTCTTCGATGATGCGTGAGTAGTTCATTGTAGACCTACGGGTCCGTTGTTAGTAGCTAGATGGCTTTCTCTCTCTCGTTTTATTCTCAATACAATGGTCTCTTGGAGATCCATATGATGTAACTATTTTTGCAGTGTGTTTGTTGGGATCCGATGAACTTTGAGTTTATGATCAGATCTATGTTTTTATCCATGAAAGTTATTTGAGTCTTCTTTGATCTCTTATATGCACGATTGCTTATAGCCTCGTATTTCTTCTCTGATATTTGGGTTTTGTTTGGCCAACTTGATCTATTTATCTTGCAATGGGAAGAGGTGCTTTGTGATGGGTTCGATCTTACGGTGCTTGATCCCAGTGACAGAAGGGGAACCGACACGTATGTATCATTGCTATTAAGGATAACAAGATGGGGTCCATTTCTACATAAATAGATCTTGTCTACATCATGTCATTGTTCTTATTGCATTACTCCATTTTTCCATGAACTTAATACACTAGATGCATGCTGGATAGCGGTCGATGTGTTGAGTAATACTAGTAGATGCAGGCAGGAGTCAATCTACTAATCTTGGACGTGATGCCTAGATAATGATCATTTTCTGGATTTCGTCGTGAGTATTTGAAGTTCTGTCAATTACCCAACAATAATTTCTTTATCCACCATTTGCTATTTTTCTCGAGAGAAGCCACTAGTGAAACCTACGGCTCCCGAGTCTCTTCTTTAATATATTTGCCTTCGCAATGTATTTTCATTTGTTTTTATTTTCAGATCTACTAATCCAAAAATACAAAAATACTTTGCTACACTTTATTTTCTTTGCGATCTATTTAACACGCAGGGTTGCGAGTATTTGTTATTTGTGTGCAAGAGTTGTTTACGTTGTGTTGCATGGTTCTCCTACTGGTTCGATAACCTTGATCTCATAACTGAGGGAAATACCTACCGTCGTTGTGTTGCATCATCCCTTCCTCTTTGGGGAAATACCGACGTAGTTCTAGCAGACATCATGGAGGCGTGAACATTGCCACATCAATTTGGGAACTATCGGGGTTATGATCCTGACAGTGAGTACTATGGGTATGAATAAGGGGCAGAGACTAGCTAAAGCGTAGGTGTAACACTCGGTCTTTAACGAGTTCGGGCCCCTCACTCGGTGGAGGTAAAAGCACTACGTCTCGAGGCCCGAGGCTTGCTTTGATTTGATGGATATGGTTACAAGGGTTGAACGTGCCCGACTATGGAGAGGGGAGCGGCTTATATTGAGTGGGCTGCAGCCCCATGTCTCCCACACCGCCGAGGCAATTAATGTCATTGAATGAGACAGTTACTGGTGCCCTGAGGCTTGCATTTTTGCTTCGTGTCTTGTTTTTTAACTTAGGCCAAAGCTGGCTCACGGCTAAGCCCCCAAGTGTGGAACAGATCCTCACTTGGATTGTTTTTTAACTTAGGCGAAAGCTGGTTCGCGAGTAAGCCTCTGAGTGTCGAACAAATCCCCACTTGAATTGGTTTTTAACTTAGGCAAAAGCTGATTCGCGGCTAAGCTTTCTCACCTCTTCACCCACCGGAGATGGGTTAGTTGCCGAATGCGATTAGTCGCCTCAGTGGAACGCGACCGTAGGTCGAACTAGAAGATACATGAAAAAAGCGAGACTTTTATTTATCTAAGCTCATCCGGACTAACTATTACAAGGGAGAAATTTTATTCTAGGTATAAAACTTGTGGAGCAAATCTGCATTTCAAGCTCTGGGATCTTCTATTCCTTTGGTGAAGTTGTACAGTCTGTATGCTCCATTGTGCAAGACCTTGGATATGGCGAATGGTCCCTCCCATGGGGTGCCAGCTTGTGAGGTTTCTGTTGATCCACTCGGAGGACCAGGTCTCCTTCCTGGAAGGCACGTCGTCTGACATGTCTATCGTGCTAGTGTCGCAAGTCTTGTTTGTACAATGTTGATCTTATAAGCGCTAGCTCACGTTCTTCCTCCAAAAGGTCTAAGCCATCCTGCCTTGCTTCCTCGGCTTCAGCCTCCGAGCAGAGCTCCACTCGGGGAGAGTTGTGGAGCAGATCACTCGGCAAGACTGCTTCTGACACGTACACCATAAAGAATAAGGTGCGGTTCATGGATCGATTCAGGGTCGTTCGCAAGCCCCAGAGGACTGACGGTAGTTCGGTCACCAGGCACCTGCTGTGTGAGTCAGGTCGCACATGAGGCGAGGTTTCAATCCCTGAAGTATGCGCCCATTTTGCCTCTCGGCTTGACCATTCGATTGCGGGTGCGCCACAGAAGCATAATCGGCCCGAGTGCCTTGGGTGTAACAGAACTCCCGGAACTCGTCTGAGTCGAAGCTAGACCCGTTTTCGGTGATGATGTAGCGTGGGACTCTGAATATGAAGATAATCTCCTTGATGAATTGAATCGCAGTGGCCGAGTCCAGCTTCTTTATGGATTTGGCTTGGATCCACTTGGTGAACTTGTCCACTGCTACCAACAGGTGCGTGAAGCTACTGGTCCCATTCCGAAGAGGGCCGACATGTCGAGTCCCCAGACGGCAAATGGCCAAGTGAGGGGGGTGGTCTTCAGGGCGAACACCGGCTTGTGTGAATGGTTTGCATAGAATTGGCACCCAACGCATTGATCCACTATCTCTCCGGCGGCCTCATTGGCTCGGGGCCAATAAAATCCGGCTCTGAATGCTTTGGCGACCAGGGTCCGAGAAGATGCATGATGCCCACATGTTCCTGAGTGAATCGTTTGGAGTATTTGTTGCCCTTCCTCCAGGGATATGCACCGGTGAGTGATCCCAATCATATTTGTTTCACTATGCCTTTGTTCTCTGACTGACCGCGTCGCCAGCTCGTATCTTGGCGCTCCTCAAACGGTACTCCTCTTCACCATTGGCATACCGGTTGGCTATCTCCATAGTCTGACTGAGAGTCGGGCTCTCAATTTGGCCGAACTTCATCTTCAGCTCCTGGTATCTTATTGCGGCCTTGAAGGCACAGATTGCGTGGTGCTTGGTGACGTTCTCCACCGTATTGTGCAGAGTGGTCCACCGTTGGCTATACTCTCGGAGAGTTTCATTCTGCTTCTGCACACAGTGCTGCAACTCGGTCAAACCTCCTGCTCTCTTGTATGTGCCTTCAAGGGTTTTGACGAACACCTTCGCTAGATCATCCCAGCAGAAAATGCTACCCGACTGGAGCTGTATTAGCCAAGCCCGAGCAGAGCTTTCTAGCATCAGCGGCAAATTTCATGGCCACATTATCATTGTCGCCGCCAATCTGGATTGCCACTCGGTAATCTTTTAGCCAAATTTCGGGCTTGGATTCGCCGGTGAACTTGCTGATTACCTTGGCCAACTTGAAGTTGTTGGGTATCTCAGCTGCTCGTATGTAACGGCTGAAACACTCAGGACCTGATGGTACGGAACCACTCGGCACGTCGTGATCTTGGCCTTCTCGCAAGGCTCGACCTCTATCGACCAGGTTCTAAGCGACAACGGATCTCGTGTTGAACAACGGGTCTCGAGTGTCTCCCGAAGGGCGAGTAGGACTTCGCATGCGGTTGCCGCTGTACGTCCGCCTGTCGTCGTAGGGTTAGCGCACGTACGCGACATCTCGTGGTGGAGGCATCTCGACACGATCATAGTCGTCATTACTAAATGGCGCCGCTCCTCTCCTCTCCTCCCACCTGCTCCACCTCTCACCATGGATCTAACCTATGATCCAAGCCATGGAAGGGCTCCTACATTGGGATTATTTCAACCCTGGCCTTGCAGTGGCCGAGCAGGTACGTCGCCGGTTTGGAGAAACGGTGCACTTTTCTCCATCTCGCAAGACCAAGGAATTTTTCTTGGTTGTCTCTTTTTCCTTAGCTTCCTTCCCCCTCAATGAGGAACCTGTGGGTGTGGCTCTACAATGTTGCATTGGTGGACATCATCTTGGTTTTAAGGTTCTAAGATTTTTGAGAGGTCATTTCGCTTTTCTGTGGCCGGGAACAAGGTTGGACATTTTATTCACGGCCTCAAGGACCGTATTTGGCCAGATTTTATCTGTCATTTTCATCTGTTCAATGGTCGTTTCAATGGATACAAGCATTTGGATTCTTGTTGGCATGCAGATGAAAGGCTTGACTCTATTGCTAGTCGGAGCCCCGTGGTTGTGCACATTGGCATATCAGTTTTCACACATCCCACTGGACTCGATCATACCACTTCCAAAGAATTATGCAAATTTGGTCTTGTTCCTATAGCTTCCGTGGATTTCAACGACATGAACAGCCATGAAGCTTCATGTTCAAACGTGGCGCATTCAGTTGATGATCATCCGGTAGGATCCATGGTGTTTTCAGCGCCTTCAGACACGGTCATTCAATGCCCAGGGGAATCTACGGAGCATTTACTCCAGATTGGTAATTTCCATTTTCCATGCAAAATCACTTACCCTCAATTACCGCAAAGTGTTCTTGCCTCGGCGTTCAAATATGCGCCATCGCACACCTCCTGGCCGCCTTTGCTATCCAAGGCACATATTGCGGATTTATCGTGTGCGGGATATAGCTCGAAGGAATTGATTGATTCGGTTAATGGTTGGGGCGTTCTCTGTGCCAAATGTTTACAATGGGGGCATGACAAATCCAATTGTCACGCCCGAATTATTTGTATTCACTGCTCGACCCCAGGGCACAAAAGAATTAATTGCCCATCTCGGCTTCGGTCTTCTTTGAATGGCATTGCTTTTATGGGTTCAGATTCTGATTATCCAGTCAAATCATATCAACCTGGGCAGCAAATCAACTCTCCTACTGTGAAACATACTTACCTTTCTACGACGCCCAGGGGCCAACCCTCCTCCACCGTGCGATGCAATGTATGCGGTCACTATCGACACCTGGCGCAATCTTGTTGGCGGCACCGCTGGGCCCAGTGGTGGCAGTGGCGACCAAAAACCCCCTCTACCACCTTTGACGCCCCGCATTCTCCTTCATTGCCCGCCCTGCTTCCTGATGTTGTAAAGTGCTCTGCTCTAGCAGCGCCACCACCACAAACCACTACTGCCGCCATCGCAAACTCCGCCCCGCCCACAACCATGGCCAACTACCCCGTCAATCCCCTCCCCTTCCTCCCGGCTGGCTGGTCCATTGAGCCAGGGCCACCGGATCGCAAGGTTTGGGCGGACATGGCGGTCAATCCCATCCCGCCCCTCAACAACAACTTCCTCGCCATCGTCGAAGCTAGCCGATTTGTGCCTCTACATCTCCGGGAGGATCTCCGCAGCACTATTGAAGGATTGCTGCATGAGTCAGGGCTACACACCACTGAGTCCTCTAACCATCCTCTGGGAGTGGGTATGTTTGTCTTTGCTAATTCTTTCATACGCGACACTGCAGTCAACACCACTTTCCAGCTTGATGAGGAAGATCTAGTGGTCTCTTTTGTGCGCCACAATGCTGCTATTAACATGCCCAACACAACCTATGGTCCTGAAGTTTGGCTGCTATACATCGGTTTTCCTGACGATTACCAGACAGATATCTATCTTCAGCGTTCTGTCGATGACTAAGATTAGTTTCTTGGAATAGCCCGAATGTTGATCGATCTGTGGTGCTTATTAAAGTCCGAGTCATTCATATGCGCCTGATACCTAAAAGTATTGTCATTCATCAGTTAGGAGGGATAGAGCTTATTGGACCGCTGATCTCTACATTCTCCGTGGAGCATATTGGAACGCCCATGACCCTGAGGTCCCAACGGCTGATGAAGAACCACCACCAGCCAATGGTGTCCCGCATCCCATGTTTGGTGATGGCCTCATGGCAGAGCAGCTCTATCAGCAACAACTCCATAACTGGATGCTTCAGAATGGGGTCGGTAATGATCAGGCTCCTCACCTTGCTCCTCAGCACGATGGACCCCAAGATGCACAATGGGACCCATTGCAACAGCCCCCTGCTCCACAAATGCCAGCTGCCCTGGTTAACTTCCAATCGTGGCTTGCTGCCCAGGGTCTCCGTGCAAGATGGAATCTTGCCTAAAGATAATGTCACTGATAGCTTGAATTCTCCCTGGTATGAAACTAGCTCTTCTGCAAGCACTCAGGGCTCCTCTCTTTGATCCAACAATCAAGTCAGCACTCTCTTTTTGGCTCCCCCTGTGATCCACAATGTCATCAACGTGGATGTCACTATTTCAGCTGCAACTATGAATGTCAGCATCTCTGTCGAAGGCAATGAGCTTGCTACAGCGTTAACCTTAGATTTGATCCCAATGAATGTCTTCACTGCTTATCTCTCTAGGCCCATCATGTCTGTAGTTGCTGCATTCAGGCCCTGGAGCTCTGGATATGGTCTGCCTCCACTGGAGTTTCAGATAGCCTCTGCTCGAGTCATTCTTCAGATGGCATAACAGGAGACCACCCATCTTCTGTGCTTCTCTGCGCGGCTCCTGTACACAACACCGGCTTCTAGCTTGGTGCAAATCAATGAATTGGCACCTAAAGAGGAGGATCCTGGTACGCTGCACTCTGAACACCTTGGCTCTCTTCTAATTGAACCTGCAGCTGACATTGCGATGGACAATGGGTCAGATGACAATTCTGCTCCCTTTGATGCTATGCTCAGCTTGGCGCCAAATACTGGTGAGGGAGTCCTGGATTAGGGGGTCTCCGGATAGCCGAACTATCACCGTTGGCCGGACTCCTGGACTATGAAGATACAAGATTGAAGACTTCGTCCCGTGTCCGGATGGGACTTTCCTTGGCATGGAAGGCAAGCTTGGCGATACAGATATGTAGATCTCCTACCATTGTAACCGACTCTGTGTAACCCTAACCCTATCCGGTGTCTATATAAACCGGAGGGTTTTAGTCCGTAGGACGAACAACAATCATACCATAGGCTAGCTTCTAGGGTTTAGCCGCCCTAATCTCGTGGTAGATCCTCTCTTGTACTACCCATATCATCAATATTAATCAAGCAGGAGTAGGGTTTTACCTACATCGAGAGGGCCCGAACCTGGGTAAAAACATCGTGTCCCTTGTCTCCTGTTACCATCCGCCTAGACGCACAGTTCGGGACCCCCTACCCAAGATCCGCCAGTTTTGACACCGACATTGGTGCTTTCATTGAGAGTTCCTCTGTGTCGTCATCTTTAGGCCCGATGGCTCCTTCGATCATCAACAACGACGCGGTCCAGGTGAGACTTTTCTCCCGGACAGATCTTCGTATTCGACGGCTTTGCATCGGGCAATTCACTTGGCCATCCGGAGCAGATCGAAAGCTTCGCCCACAGCCATCAGGTCAGATTTGGGAGTTTGAACTACACGGCCGATATCCGCGGAGACTTGATCTTCGACGGATTCGAGCCATAGCCAAGCACGCCGCACTGTCTCGATGGGCACGATCTAGCTCTGCCGCCGAACAGTGCCCTGGAGGCCGCACCAGCGTCCGCTCCGACCCTTAGCTCGGAGCCGACTCCGCCGATCGAGGACGAGTGGCTGGACACCGCCTCGGGGGCTACGATCTCTGGCGATTAAGCCGAACTCCATCCTGTCGCTGCGAAGATCGTGACTCCAAGGTGTCAGACTCCTCTCCGGACTCCGAACCCTCCGCGCCCCTGCCAATCGAATCCAATTGGGCGCCGCTTATGGAGTTCACTGCCGCGGACATCTTTCAGCATTCGCCCTTTGGCGACATCCTGAGTTCACTAAAGTCTCTCTCTTTATCAGGAGATCCCTGGTCGGACTACGGTCAGGAAGGTTGGGATGCGGACGACGAAGAAATTCAACACCCACCCACCACCCACTTTGTAGCACTATCGATGATTTAACCGACATGCTCGACTTCGACTCCGAAGACATCGACGGTATGGACGACGATGCGGAGAGGCGACCAGAACCAGCGCCTCTGAGGGCCTTTGGAAGGCCACCTCGTCATCGACATATACATGGTGGACATCCCAAAAGATGGGAACGGCGATGGAACAGCGGAGGATGACCCCTCCAAGAAACAGCCCAAGCGCCGGCGTCAGCGGCGCCGCTCTAAACCCCGCCATAGCAAAAACGTTCATTCCAGCACGGGAGATAATAACACCCCGGACAGTGCCGAAGACAATTCCCTCCAGCAGGATTCAGCACAGGAGGAGGGAGAAGCCAGCCCTCATGATAGAGCGGCAGACAGGGAGGTGGAGGACGATAATTATATGCCTCCCTCCGAAGATGAGGCAAGCCTCGACGACGACGAATTTGTCGTGCCTGAGGATCCCGCCGAACAGGAGCGTTTCAAACGCAGGCTCATGGCCACGGCAAGCAGCCTCAAGAAAAAGCAGCAGCAGCTTAGAGCTGACCAAGACTTGCTAGCTGACAGATGGACTGAAGTCCTTGCAGCCGAAGAGTATGAACTCGAACGCCCCTACAAGAGATACCCAAAACGCAGGCTGCTACCCCAATTAGAGGAAGCAGCACCCAAACCTACATCACCAGCGCATGATGCGGCCGACCGGCCACGCCGTGGCCGCGACAGAGAGGCATCTAGACCCTCCATTCAAGCTGCACCCCGGCGTCGCTCGAAAAGTACCAAGGCACGGGGAAACATTCCAGACCTGCGAGACATATTGGAGGGCAAGACAAGGCAAACAAGATCGATCTAGGGATCGCGTGGGCGCCCCACGACACGTGATGATAACCGTCACGCCGGATACAATAATTCCAGCCGGGCCGAACACATTAGACAAAGCTCATTTGAGCTGCGTCGTGATATAGCTCAATACAGAGGTGCCGCACACCCACTATGCTTCACAGATGAAGTGATGGATCATCAAATCCCCGAGGGTTTCAAACCCGTAATCATCGAATCATACGATGGCACAACAGATCCTGCGGTTTGGATCGAGGACTACCTCCTCCATATCCACATGGCCCGCGGTGATGATCTGCACGCCATCAAATACCTCCCACTCAAGCTTAAAGGACCAGCTCGGCATTGGCTTAACAGCTTGCCAGCAGAATCAATTGGTTGTTGGGAGGACCTGGAAGCCGCATTCCTCGATAACTTCCAGGGCACATATGTGCGACCACCAGATGCCGACGACCTCAGCCACATAATTCAGCAGCTAGAAGAATCGGCCAGACAATTTTGGACACGGTTCCTAACCAAGAAAAATCAAATCGTTGACTGTCCGGATGCAGAGGCCCTTGCAGCCTTCAAACATAACATCCGCGACGAGTGGCTTGCCCGGCACCTAGGACAGGAAAAGCCGAAATCTATGGCAGCCCTCACAATGCTCATGACCCGCTTTTGCGCGGAAGAGGACAGCTGGCTAGCTCGTAGTAACAACTTGACCAAAACCACGGTACTTCGGATACCAAGGACAGCAATGGCAGGTCGGCGTCGCAACAAGCACAAGCGCCGCGTGCGGCGATAATGCTGAAGATCGGCGATCAATGCGGATTCAGAGGCTCTAAACCGGTCAGCGGAAAAGCCGTTCAAAAGAAATACTCAGGGCCCGTCCAATCTGGACCGAATACTCGATCGCTCGTGCCAAATACATGGCACCCCCGAAAAACCAGCCAACCACACCAACAGGGATTGTTGGTTCTTCAAACAGCAGCAAGTTAAATGCGAACTCAATGACAAGGGCTGCATAGCGATGACGAGGAGGAGCCCGGCCGCCGAACAATAGAGGACAGAAGGTTTCCCCCACAAGCGGGACGGTGAACATGATATAGGCAACCCACATACCCAAAAGGGAGCGGAAGCGTGCACTAAGAGACGTATATGCGATGGAGCGATCGCCCAAGTTCAACCCATGGTCCTCCTGCCCGATCACCTTTGATCGAAGGGACCACCCAACTAGCATCCGCCACGGCGGATTCGCCACATTGGTTCTTGTCATCGACGGATTTCACCTCACAAGAGTCCTTATGGACGGCGGTAGCAACCTGAACCTGCTCTATCGGGATCTGGTCGCAAAATGGGCATAGACCCTCAAGGATTAAACCCGGAAAGACGACCTTTAAAGGCGTCATACCAGTGTAGAGGCCAATTATGCAGGCTCGATTACACTCGAAGTGGTCTTGGATCCCGGATAATTTCAGGCGGGAGTTAATCTTGACATAGTCCGTTCCACGGCGGCTATCACGCACTGCTTGGACGAACCGCATTTGCAAAGTTCAACGCGGTGCCGCACTACGCATACCTCAAGATCAAGATGCCAGGCCCTCGAGGAGTAATCACGGTCAATGGAAACACCAAACGCTCTCTCCCAACGGAGGAGCATACGATGGCCCTCGCGGCGGAGGTGCAAAGCAGCCTCTCGCAGCAATTCTCGAGTCCGGCTGTTAAACGTCCGGACACCGTCAAGCGCGCCCGGAGTAACCTACAACAAGACCGCCTGGCACGATCCGAGCACGTGTAGCAATCCGGCCCCAACACCAGCCCTCACGAAATTGCGAAGCCAGTACTCCGCGTACATAACTATGCTCTAGAGATATCATGGGCATAAGGGGAGGGGCACGACCACGACACGCCCAGAATGCGGCTCAACCGCACCAGGGGCTCCCGATTGTGTCATTCTTTTTATTTCTTCTTTTTTTCCTTTCAGGACTCTGTTTTTTAGAAATCCTGTCCGGCTCTAGAATTGCCGAACTCACGATGCAACAGCCAAGGAAGCAGAAAGCTACGTCGAGTGTCCAGGTGGTCTCTACTACGAGCATTATACCTGTTTTACATACCATCCCGCAGCTTACCCCTGGAGGGGGACATGTTAAATAGTCCCATCCCTTGTTTATCGCACTATTTGTATCGTTCTGCTTTCATTGCAGTACCTTTTTGAATAAACAATACATAGCTTTTGCCTATTATTGCACTCATTTCTTTATCTATATATATGTTCATTCATAACATGTTGCACCCGTACACTTTGGTACGGCCAATACACCAGGGGCTTAAGTACCCCAAATATATGTTGTGATAAGTCCGAACACTTTCACAAGTGCGGCACCACGAACTTATAGCATTATATGCATTGGCTCCGAATCATGTCTTGGGTCAATAGTTGGGTTTGCCCGGCTCCCATGTTTTGGTACCTTACGTTCCGTTTTATCGGCTAAGGTAGCGCTGGGAGAACCACTGCGATTGTGCCCCGGTTGAGCTGGGTTTAGCACCTCAGTGGAGAAAGCTAAAACTGACCGTCATGATAGGGCGAGAGCCGGTCGCTGTTCGAGAGGTTTTTTCGGGTCCCTAAAGACTTATGCCGCTTAGAGCAAGGAGTCGGAATTGTCCGGCCAACTCGGTCTTCCGAATACTAGGGGCTTCGCCGAAATTTAAAATTATAGAATTCTATGGCTAAGTGAGAGTGTTCAAGCACTATAGTCCGGTTGCCTTGTTCGTTGCGTTGAGCGCCTCCCTCGAAGGACCCAAGAATGGGAACAAGAGCGCTCAAGTTTATCATGAACACCCCAGCACTCGTGGCATGGGGGCTGAAGCCAAGGACTTGCCATCTCCCAAATTTGATAAACAGCCGCACAGAAGGTAATATTTTAAATTCACAAGCGTTGCTTAGTGCATATGAACAAGTTTTCAGCGTATAGGATAACAAATGCGAGTCTATTCAAAATTACATCTTTGGAGCATTCACCGCTATAAAGGCGGGCACCCTTGAGGCGCCCTCATAGTACATTTCGGGCTTGCGATGCTCCTTGCCCTTCGGTGGCCCATCCGTCACAAGCTTCTCAGCATCCAGCTTGCCCCAGTGCACTTTAGCACGTGCAAGGGCCCGACGGGCACCTTCAATGCAGATGGAGCGCTTGATGACTTCAATCCATGGACAGGCGTCCACCAGCCGCCGCACTAGCCCGAAGTAGCTCCCAGGCATGGCTTCCAATGGCCACAGCCGAATTATGAGGCCCTTCATGGCCTGTTCGGCGACCTTGTGGAGCTCAACCAGCTGCTTCAGCTGGTCGCTCAGGGGCACCGGATGTCCGGCCTCAGCATATTGAGACTAGAACACCTTTTCCGTTGAGCTCCCCTCCTTGGCGCGGTAGAACGCGGCAGCATCAGACACACTACGGGGCAGATCTGCGAATGCTCCTGGAGAGCTCCGGATTCAGGTAAGTAACAGATAATTCACTTTCACATGCTTGCTTTGCATAAAGAATGCCTTACCCGCTGCTATCTTCTTTAATGATTCAATTTCCTGGAAGGCTTTTTGGGCTTCGGCCTTAGCGGCTTTGGCACTCTCAAGAGCCGAGGCGAGCTCGGACTCTTGAGTCTTCGAGTCACGCTCCAAACTCTCGTGTTTTTCCACAAGAGCCTGGAGCTCTTGCCGCACCTCCGCCACCCGCGCCTCCTGCTTCTCTCGCTCGGTGCGCTCCACGGCCGCTTTGCTTTCGGCCGTGGACACCGCTTCCTTCAGGGTCGCCACCTCGTTCGTGGCCCCTACAATATCCACGTTAGTCCTGTCATTTTTGCAACCAAATCCTTTCTATAAGGTATTTCTTTAATAAGGTATTACTTACCTTCATGTCCTTGAGCTGCTTCTTGGCAAGGCCGAGCTCCTTCTCGGACCGCTCGAGGCTCTGCTTCAATGCATTGACCTCCGCAATCAGTGCGGCAGAGGTCAGCATCGCAGCCTGCATTCCCATATTGACATACTTATGTTAGACTCCTGCGTATATCTTTTTAGATCCTTAGTCCGGCTTTTCTTTCCGAACACGAACTAAGCATCGAGAGCTCTGTCTATCTGGTAATATTTTTACATATTCTAAACTTACCTCAAAGCTGTTAGAAGGCTGGCACAGGCTTCAGTCAGCCTGCTCTTGGCGGACTGAACTTTCTGGATCACCACACTCATAACAGTGCGGTGCTCCTCGTTGATGGAGGCGCCGTTGAGCGCCTCCAGCAAGATATCCTGTGCCTCCGGATGGACGGAGGTCACCGGCGTCAGCAGTCTTGCCCTTCTTCTGAAGGGCCATTTGCGGACTTGAAACCACTGAAGGTTCGATGCGGAGTCCGGCACAGGCGGACTTAGAGCCCTCTGGGTCTCGCCCCTTGCGCCCGAGTCCGGGAGGTCGCCTTGCGGCACCTCCAGGACCACCTCCTCCTGGCTGGGCCCCTTTTGGGACTCCACCGCAGTGTCATCTGCGACACAAGGAGAGGAGGCGGTCGGAAGTGAAGTGCTATTCACATCCGACGAATCCAGGGAGCCGCTCGACGAAGCGGCGATCTCGTCCTTGGGCGGGCTACATGGTCATATTCAGCGTTAGAAGACACTATGCGACAAATAAAAAGTCATGAACTATTCCGGAGTCCGGACACTTACGATCTCGCCAGGGGCTTGGCCCTTGGTGGCCACTCCTCCACGTCGTTGTCGGTGTTGGTGGAGAAGTCCGGAGGAAGGGTCCTTCCATTCTTGGACCCTCCGGCCTCCCCAGTCGGGGCGGCCTTCCTTTTCTTCTCTCCCCCCGCTGGGGGAGAGGCTTCTTTTTCCTCCTCCTCGTCCTCAGGCGAGGATTCCGCCTCAGTCGTCGGACGATGAGTCCGACAACACTGGCGCCGGAGCTCCTTGAGTTCCGTGGCCATCTTCTTGGCCTTCTTCTCCGGCACCACGTGAGGTGCGAGCCAGCAGCCCGTCTATCGGGCGTCCGCTGGTTCTTCGGCAAGGGGCAGACGGTTAATCTGTCCGGGCGTCTTCACCAGATCTGTCAAAGGTTAGGGAGTTTTAGATCCCACATAGAGTCAAACTATGAAAACAAGAGTCCGTAAAGGGTAAAATAGCTTACCTCGGTAGCTTGGCGCTGCGAGCTGAATCCGCGATCTTGATGGCGGATGTAGAACCTCGGCGCCTTGAACAGCACCTTCCGCATCTTCGTACGTAGTGTCGAAGAGCCTTTTCAGAGTTTGGTGATGTGCCGGATCGAACTCCCACAATGTGAAGGCCCGTTGTTGGCATGGGAGGATCCGACGGATGAGCATAACCTGGACTACATTGACAAGCCTGAGATTCTTGTCCGCCAGGTTTCGGACGCAGGTTTGGAGTCCGGACAGCTCTTCCGAATCACCCCACGATAGGCCAGTCTCTCTCCATGATGTGAGCCGTGTGGGGAAGCCGGATCGGAATTCGGGGGCCGCCGCCCATTGAGAGTCGCGCGGCTCGGTGATGTAGAACCACCCTGATTGCCACCCCTTTATGGTCTCCACAAAGGAGCCCTCGAGCCATAGGACTTTGGCCATCTTGCCAACCATGGCACCTCCGCACTCCGCTTGGCGGCCGCCCACTACCTTCGGCTTGACATTGAAGGTCTTCAGCCATAAGCCGAAGTGGGGCTGGATGCAGAGGAAGGCCTCGCACATGACGATAAACGCCGAGATGTTGAGGATGAAGTTCGGGCAAGATCGTGGAAATCCAGGCCGTAGTAGAACATGAGCCCCGGAAAAATGGGTGAAGTGGAAAACCTAGTCCATGGAGGAAGTGGGTGAGAACACCACCCTCTCATGGGGCCTGGGGTGGGAATGAGCTGCCCCTCGTCGGGTAGCGGTGCGCGATGTCGCTGGACAAGTATCCGCCTTCCGCAGCTTTTGACTTGTCCCTCCGTGGCGGAGGAGACCATCCACTGCCTCCCGCTCCGGACATGGCTGGAGAAGGTTGAGGAGGATGTGCGGACTTGGGCGCTGGAGCTCGAGTCGTGGAAATGGATGAGCAAAGGAGGAAGAAGGCGTGGGTGAAAAGGTGGATCCTTATCCCTTATATGGACGGACGGCTATCGTCCCCAGCCAACTGGTAAAACTAAGCTTATCACCCAAGCGCCGTAATCAATGGCGCGGTTGGGTTACCCACGTCCGTATTGATGGGAATCCCGGAATAAGGGGGCACGATCTCCGCTTTGATAAGACGTGCCAAGGAAACCGCCTCGCTAAACACGCTGAGGTAGAACAGTAGAAACGATTCGTATAAAGGCCTGGCCGTGGTGTGATGTCACGCCGTGGAATACGTCAGCAGATCTGTGCAAAAGTTATTCTCTCTACGGCAGTATGTGGAACTTGTTTTGCAGAGCCGGACACTATCCTTGTGTTCAAAATCTTCTATGAAGTATTCGGAGGAGGAACCCACCTTGCAATGCCGAAGACAATATGCGCGCCGGACTCGTCGTCATTGAAGCCTGGTTCAGGGCCTACTGAGGGAGTCCTGGATTAGGGGGTGTCCGGATAGCCGAACTATCACCGTTGGCCGGACTCCTGGACTATGAAGATACAAGATTGAAGACTTCGTCCCGTGTCCGGATGGGACTTTCCTTGGCGTGGAAGGAAAGCTTGGCGTCTGGATATGTAGATCTCCTACCATTGTAACCGACTCTGTGTAACCCTAACCCTATCCGGTGTCTATATAAACCGGAGGGTTTTAGTCCGTAGGATGAACAATCATACCATAGGCTAGCTTCTAGGGTTTAGCCTCTCTGATCTCGTGGTAGATCCACTCTTGTACTACCCATATCATCAATATTAATCAAGCAGGAGTAGGGTTTTACCTCCATCGAGAGGGCCCGAACCTGGGTAAAAACATCGTGTCCCTTGTCTCCTGTTACCATCCGCCTAGACGAACAGTTCGGGACCCCCTACCCGAGATCCGCCGGTTTTGACACCGACAACTGGTTTGACTGAACGGCGTCCAATTGTTTCTCATGCATGGCCCATTGGAGGATGCTTTTGATTTGGGCCTAGCCCAAGTCCTCTTTGATGTGCCTAGCCTATTTGCAGCCCGCCCAAGTCGCTCAAAATACAAGGCTCCTGTGGTCACCACTGAAGTCAGGCGCAGCACCAGGTCGACTCGTTTTGATGGATTTAGGGTGCCACAAATTACTGATGTGCACCCTACTGCATCCAAAGTGAAGGCCAGGGTGATACCCTATGCCGCTCCCAGCTCCAGCACTCTGATCATGGATCAGGCTCCTCCACTGACACCTCTCCGCACCATGCAGGACATTGGCATCATTCGTTGCGCTATCCCGCCCCAGGAACTCACTGAAGCTGCTCTGCTTGCACCGGACGACACGGCTACCATCCACAATATATAGCCCGTCGGACGGCTCCTCTTCTTCTTCAGGTTAAGTTACCTGCCCCTAATGCCACTTTTGCGTAGCTGGAACGTGCTATGTTGGAATGTGCGCGGGTTAAATTCAGATAAAAAACTACTAGTGCTATCAAACACGATCTCTGTTAGTAGCTGTGCCATCGTGTGTTTGCAGGAAACTAAAAAACCTGTTATCGATCTAGCGTTTATTAAAACTTGTTGCCCTAAGCGTTTCGATAAATTTTCTTATATTCCTTCCTGTGGGGCTTCGGGTGGTTTACTTACCGTTTGGAACAGCTCCATCTTTTCTAGGACTGTGGTTGTCCAGGAGGATTTTGCTCTGGGAACTCAATTCACCAGCACGATATCTGCCCAAGCATGGACACTTTTCAACATCTATGGCCCCTGCACAGGGCCTGCTCGGGACACTTTTACTCAATGGCTTTATGACAGAGATATCTAGGCTGATGAAGATTGTTTATTCCTTGGGGATTTTAATTATATTAGAGGGTCAGAAAACCGCAACAAGCCAGGGGGTGATGTCAACGCTATGTCCACCTTTAATGACATTATCCGCAAACACAATCTAGTGGAACTACCTATTAAAGGCAGATTATATACGTGGAGTAACATGCAACAAGATCCACTTCTTGAGCAACTAGATTGGTTCTTTACCTCTACTCATTGGACAAATGTTTACCCCAATACAATGGTCAAACCTCTTTGCAAGCCCACCTCGGATCACACACCCTGTGTTGTAACCATTTAGACAAAAATCCTTCGTGCAAAGCTCTTCAAGTTTGAATCATATTGGCCTCTGCACCCTGGTTTCATGTAGGTGGTTAAAAGAGTTTGGACAAACCTATAGCTGTGAACAATGCGGCTACCGTTCTCTGTCGTAAATTCAAGAATCTCCGACAAGAGCTCAAAGCTTGGAGTAAAAGCATTTCACGGCTCTCTCTCTGGCCATTGAGAACACAAATAAAACCCTTGCAGACTTGGATGAGCTGGAAAATCAGCGGGCTCTCACACTCCTCGAGAACAACTTCCCCAAGATTATCAAAAATCATCTCTTTCGGCTATTGGACTACAAGAAACAGTATTGGAAGAAACGCTGCACCATTAGATGGGTTAAGTTTGGCGATGAAAACACAAAGTTTTTTCAAGCTGTGGCCACAAAAAGATATCGCAAAAACAATATTGCCAACCTGCAAACTCCTGAGGGACTAGTGGTGGAAGTTCACACAGGCAAAGAGGCCCTCCTTTTCCATGCTTATTCGGACAGATTAGGCACCTCTAGCCCCACTCAAATGCAATTTAACCTCCCATCATTAATCAGGCCTAACGCAAACCTTGATCATCTCACTCTACCCTTCACACATGAGGAAATTGACTTGGTCATTAAAGAAATGCCAGGTGATAGGGCCCCTCGCCCGGATGGTTTTAGTGGTATTTTCCTCAAAGCGTGTTGGCCAATCATCAAGGAAGACTTCTACTCGCTGTGTGATCAATTCCATGCAGGAACACTTAATCTCCAGAGCATTAATGATGGATTGATTACTCTGATCCCGAAGAATGTGTCTCCATCCACAGTTAACGATTATAGGCCAATCACACTACTAAATTGCTGCCTTAAACTCATTACTAAGCTCCGGGCCAACCGTCTGCAGAAGGTCATTCTGAAAATTATTCACCGTAACTAGTATGGATTCATACGTGGAAGATCAATACAAGATTGCCTTGCATGGACTTTCCAATACATCCACCAATGCCAAGCATCCAAATGCCCGATCGTTCTGCTAATGCTAGATTTCGCCAAAGCCTTCGACACCATCGAACATGACCCCATGATCAACATTATGAGACATATGGGTTTTAATGAAAAATGGTTGTCCTGGATAAATTCAATATTCTCTTCAGGCAGATCCTCAATTCTCATGAACGATGTTCCGGGTAGACAATTCCACTGCATGCGTGGTGTCAGACAGGGCGATCCACTGTCACCACTCATTTTCGTGCTTGCAGCCGACCTCCGTCAATCTGCAATTAATGAGGCCTATAGGGAGGGTAGGATCCAGCTTCCCTTCCCGTCTAATGGACAAATGGACTACCCTATTGTCCAATACGCGGATGATATGATTTTGCTCATGCCTCCTTGCCCTCGTCAAGCCTTGATTATCAAAGGCATCCTCACCAAATATGCTCAGTCCATCGGCCTCAAGATCAATTTCCACAAGTCAACATTAATTCCCATAAATTTGGACGATGATCTGGCTGCACAAATTGCTTCTATCTTCGAGTGTACAATTGGTACCATGCTGTTTACTTATCTTGGCCTGCCTCTGGGCACATCTTGGCCTACCATACATGACTTTATGCCCCTAGTCAGCATGGTTGAAAGAAGCTTGTCCTCAATGTTGTCCCTTATGTCCCATGCTGGGAAGCTGACTCTCCTCAACTCCACTGTCACCTCGCTTCTTATCTATGCAATGTGCATGTTGCATTTCCCACCCAAGCTCATTGAACTTCTGGACAAAATTAGGCACATATGCTTATGGATCAAGAAGACTGAACAAGGAGATAACTCTTTGGCTGCCTGGGACATGGTTTGTAAACCAAAAAGTAAGGGAGGACTTGGAGTTCTCAATCTTCGAATACAGAATGAAGCATTTCTCTTGAACTTCCTGCATAATTCTACAACAAGATGGATATCCCTTGGGTGCAACTCACATGGGATTCATACTACGCCCAAAAAATACAACATGCTTGTGAGCCGATTGGCTCGTTCTGGTAGAAGGACGTACTCAAGCTCACTCCTAAGTTTAGAGGGATTTCTAAAGTCAATATTGTGTGTGGCACCACGGCTCTATTTTCGAAAGACTTGTGGGCGGGTCAACTCATTCAAGACTCCCATCCTCGTGCTTTCTCCCACTCAGTGGACGAAGATGTTTCTGTCAAAGATTTCTTGGGGACCACGTCGCTGGGGGAAACGTTTCACCTACCCTTGACCCCCAAGCGCTTGCGGAGGTCAGGGACATGCAAACAACTGTGGCTTAATTACAGCCCTCCACGACGGCCTGGGATATTTGGCACTACACGTGGGGCAAGACCATCTATAAATCAACTGATTATCAGGTTCACCAAGTGTTTGGCTGGGTTTGGAAATAAAAATGCATGATGAAATTTAAGGTTTTTGCCTAGCTGCTCTTCCATGACAGGCTCAATACGAGGAACATGCTAAAAAGAAGGCGCTATAACATAGGAGATGACCACAATTGCCTCTTATGTGGAATGAAGATCGAGGAAACGGTTGAGCACATGATCTTCAACTGTTCTTTCAGCAAGCTCTGCTGGGATAAACTTGGGATTCATTGGGAAACGTTCCATGGTCGCTTGCAAGCTGTTGAGGCTAAAAAAAACGATCATCCCTCTCCATTGTTCTTGGAGAAATTCATTGTAGCAGCCTGGAGCATTTGGAAGGAGAGAAATAACAAACACTTTAGAGCAATACCACCATCCTTCAACTCTTGGCTGGATAGATTCAAGAAAGACTTCAGGCTTCTTCAACATAGAGTCAAAGAGGAGCATAGGCCCTTTATGCTAGACTTTGTACACTCCCTATAGTTGTTGCTCCCTGTTTCATCTTCTCTTCACTTGTCACAAAGTTGACAAGTTGTTCTCTGCCTCCCCCCCCTCATGTAAATACCCATTGTACAGTGCACCCATTATTTTTAATATATTAACACAGTAGGAGCCTTTCCTACTGTTCACGGTAAAAAAAGTTGTCATTAAGCCAGGGCGACACGACTCTATCGCATCTCTGATCTTCGTGACAATCTCTAGAGGAGGAAGTGGCTAGGCGCCTGCCCGAGCCGAGTGGGCTATGAGCCGACTGGACGGTCTCCGCACACATGAATGCGCTATATATTCGGTCTCTAGACTAGGACACTGCCGCGTTCTGCGATTGTGTTGTCTTGAGGAGCGCCTGAATCTGACGAATTCCTTCTTAAGCTAAAGAGCCAGAGGGCTGGATGGAATCCGCGATCCGGGTAGCGGCTGCTAGGTTTTGCAATGGAGTACCAAGGACTTGATACTTACCAGGTTGGTCACTCGAATTGAGCCAACGTTTATGCCGACTGGAACTGGGTTGATGACGCTCACGCTCGTCTAGCTCTCTCTGAAGCCGTTCGAGGCGATCATGCTTGGCCAAAGTGGCCAAGCGAGTCAGAGTCGTCCCGGTAATTAGAGAGTTCAGGAGCTGGTCATTTCTGCGATGGAGCTCATCCCACTGCTCCCGGGTGAGAGCCTGAGGTACATACGGCTCGTGGACGTGGAAGCCGCCGTTGGTGTTGGCGTGGGATGTACCTGCACAGTCATCTTTGGGCTCCGTGTAAGCCGAGGGTACGCGGTTCTCGGAGTTATCTACCATGAGAATCTCCACAATTGACTCGATGCTTTCGGACTCGGACTCCTCTAATGAATTGCCGAGTGATCCATCGGAGAGTTCGAGGGCGGGCTCATCAAACTCGATGGCCACCACTTGTTCCATCGCCGCCTGAGTGGTGACAACATGCTTGATCCAGCGTTGTGATACTTCCATTTTGCATCATGTTTACCTACTGTTGTTTATGTTGTTTTATTGAATAATAATGCTTTTTGGAGTAATTCTAATGCCATTTATCTCATAATATGCAAGGTATACACAAAGGGGGAGAATTCTTGCAGCTGGAAATCCGGGCCTGAAAAAGCTACGTCAGGCTACTGATTCTGCACAACTCCAACTGAGTTGAAACTTCACCAGGTAGGCAAATAAGTACCAGAGTGGGCCCACCAGGTGGGCACAACCCTCCTGGGCGCGCCAGGGAGCCCAGGAGCGCCCTGGTGGGTTGTCCTCACCCAGGCCAACCTCCGGTGCCCCTCTTCTAGCATATAAGTCATTTTGACCTAGACAAAAATACGGAGAGGACTTTCAGGATGAAGCGCCGCTGTCTCAAGGCGGAACCTGGGCAGTAGCACTTTCGCCCTCCGACGGAGCGATTTCACTGGCGGAACTTCCCTCCCGGAGGGGGAAATCATCATCATCATACATGAACAACAACTCTACCATCTTGTGGAGGGCTATCTTCGTCAACATCTTCAATAGCACCAACTCCTCTCAAACCCTAGTTCATCTCTTGTGTTCAATCTTTGTATCGGAACTATAGATTGGTACTTGTGGGTGACTAGTAGTGTTGAATACATCTTGTAGTTGATTACTATAAGGTTTATTTGGTGGAAGATTATATGTTCAGATCCATTATGCTATTTAATACCCCTCTAATCTTGAGGATGATTATCATTTGTGAGTAGTTACTTTTGTTCTTGAGGTCACGGGAGAAATCATATTGCAAGTAATCATGTGAACTTGATATGTGTTCGATATTTTGATGATATGTATGTTGGGATTCCCTTAGTGGTGTCATGTGAACGTCGAATACATGACACTTCACCATATTTGGGCCTAAGAGAATGCATTGTGGAGTAGTTATTAGATGAAGGGTTGCGAGAGTGACAGAAGCTTAAACCCTAGTTTATGCGCTATTCCGTAAGGGACTGATTGGATCCAAAAGTTTAATGCTATGGTTAGAATTTATTCTTAATACTTTTCTCGTAGTTGCGGATGCTTGCGAGGGGGTTAATCATAAGTAGGTGGTTTGTTCAAGTAAGAACAACACCTAAGCACTGGTCCACCCACATACCAAATTATCAAAGTAGCAAACACGAATCGAGCCAACATGATGAAAGTGGCTAGAAGAAATTTCCGTGTACCCTCAAGAACACTTTGCTTATCACAAGAGACCATTTTTACATGTCCTTTTCCTCAAAAGGATTGGGCTACCTTGCTGCACTTTTGTTACTACTATCGTTACTTGCTCGTTATAAATTATCTTGCTATCAAACTACTCCGCTGCTACGATTTTAGCACTTGCAGACATTACCTTGCTGAAAACCACTTTTCATTTCCTTCTGCTCCTCGTTGGGTTCGACACTCTTACTTATCAACAAGGTTACAATTGACCCCATATACTTGTGGGTCATCAAGGCTATTTTTTGGCACCGTTGCCGAGGAGTGAAGCGCTCTTGGTAAGTGGAATTGGTAAGGAAACATTATTACTACGTGCTGAAATTTATTGTTACTTGCTACTATGGAAAACAATCCTTTGAGGGGTTTGTTCGGGGTATCTTCACCTCGATCGGAACCACAATTAGTTGCCCCTCAACCTACTGCACCTACTGAAAATATTGAATATGAAATTCCTCCGGGTATGTTAGAACAACTAATAGCTAATCCTTATGCAGGAGATGGAACCGAACATCCTGATATGCACTTGATATATGTGGATGAAATTTGTGGATTGTTTAAGCTTGCAGGTTGCTACCTCTTGAGAATGCGTTGATTTTCCCTTGAAGAGGAAAGGGTGATGCAGCAAAGTAGCGTAAGTGTTTCCCTCAGTTTTTGAGAACCAAGGTATCAATCCAGTAGGAGGCTACACTCAAATCCCTCGTACCTGCACAAACAAATAAGAACCTTGCAACCAACGCGATAAAGGGGTTGTCAATCCCTTCACGGCCACTTGCAAAGGTGAGATCTGATATAGACAATAAGATAAATATTTTTGGTATTTTTATGATATAGATTGGAAAGTAAAGATTGCAAAATAAAATAGATCGGAAACTTATATGATGGAAAATAGACCCGGGGGCCATAGTTTTCACCAGTGGCTTCTCTCAAGATAGCATAAGTATTACGGTGGGTGAACAAATTATTGTCAAGCAATTGATAGAAAAGTGCATAGTTATGAGAATATCTAGGCATGATCATGTATATAGGCATCACGTCCGCGACAAGTAGATCGAAACGATTCTGCATCTACTACTATTACTCCACACATCGACCACTATCCAGCATGCATCTAGAGTATTAAGTTCATAAGAACAGAGTAACACATTAGGCAAGATGACATGATGTAGAGGGATAAACTCAAACAATATGATATAAACCCCATCTTTTTATCCTCGATGGCAACAATACAATACATGCCTTGCTGCCCCTGCTGTCACTTTGGGAAAGGACACATAAGATTGAACCCAAAGCTAAGCACTTCTCCCATTGCAAGAAAGATCAATCTAGTAGGCCAAACCAAACTAATAATTCGAAGAGACTTGCAAAGATAACAAATCATACGTAAAATAATTCAGAGGAGACTCAAATATTGTTCATAGATAATCTTGATTATAAACCCACAATTCAATGGAACTCGACAAACACACCGCAAAAAGAATTACATCGAATAGATCTCCAAGAAGATCATGGAGAACTTTGTATTGAGATCCAAAGAGAGAGAAGAAGCCATCTAGCTAATAACTATGGACCCGAAGGTCTGAGGTAAACTACTCACACATCATCGGAGAGGCTATGGTGTTGATGTAGAAGCCCTCCGTGATCAATTCCCCCTCCGGCGGAGCGCCAGAAAAAGCCCCAAGATAGGATCTCACGGGTACAGAAGGTTGCAGCGGTGGAAATAGGATTTTGTGGTGCTCTCGGATGTTTTCAGGGTATATGAGTATATATAGGCGAGAGAAGTCGGTCAGGGGAGCCACGAGGGGCCCACGAGGGTGGGGGGCGCGCCAACCCCCTAGGCGCGCCTCCCTGCCTCGTGGCCGCCTCGTTGCTTCCATGACGTCCACTCCAAGTCTCCTAGATTGCGTTTGTTCCAAAAACGACTCTCCTGAAGGTTTCATTCCGTTTGGACTCCATTTGATATTCCTTTTCTGTGGAACACTGAAATAGGCAAAAAACAGCAATTTGGACTGGGCCTCCGGTTAATAGGTTAGTACCAAAAATAGTATAAAAGTGTATAATAAAGCCCATTAAACATCTAAAACATATAATATAATAGCATGGAACAATAAAAAATTATAGATACGTTGGAGACGTATCACAGGTTTACCCGAAGATGAAGCTAATAAGAAGGTTTTCCCTTTACCTTTGATGGGAAATGCATTGACATGGTATAGGCTATGCGATGATATTGGATCATGGAACTGCATTAGGTTGAAATTGGAATTCCATCAAAAAAAATATCCTATGCATCTAGTTCATCGTGATCGAATTATATATATATATATATATATATATATATATATATATATATATATATATATAAAATTTTTGGTCTCGTGAAGGAGAAAGTATCGCTCTAGATTGGGGGAGCTTAAGTCAATGTTATATTCATGCCCCAATCATGAGCTCTCAAGAGAAATAATTATTCAGAATTTTTATGCCCGGCCTTCTCGTAATGATCAATCCATGCTCGATACTTATTGTGCTGGTTCTTTTTTGAAGAAGACAATTGAATTCCGTTGGGATCTTTTAGAAAGAATTAAATGCAACTCTGAAGATTGGGAACTCGATGAAGGTAAAGAGTCGGGTATTGGACCCAAGTTTGATTGTGTTAAATCTTTTATGATTATCGATGCTTTTCAAAAGTTTAGCACTAAATATGGACTTGACTCTGAGATTGTAGCTTCCTTTTGTGAATCTTTTGCTACTCATGTTGATCTCCCTAAGGAAAAGTGGTTCAAATATCACCCACCTATTAAAGAAGAATTAATGAACCGATAAAAGCTAAAGAAGAAACTATCATTTATAATGTTGATCCAGTTGTTCCCACTGCTTATATTGAAAAACCACCTTTCCCTGTGAGGATGAAGGAACATGCTAAAGCTTCAACTGTGGTTAACAAAAGTTATATTAGAACACCCAAACCAGTTGAACAAATCAGAGTTGAACCTAGTGCTGATATGATTAAAGATTTCTTGGTCGATAGTATCGATGGGCATGTTATTTACTTCTATGATGAAGCTTCCAGAATTGCCAAACCCGATAAAAAGGATGAACATAGACCAGTTGTTTGCATGCATGTTGTCTCAGTCAAGATAGGAGATCACTATTATCATGGGTTATGTGACATAGGTGCTAGTGTGAGTGCTATTTCTTTTTCCTTATATGAAGAAATTAAGAGTGAAATAGCACCTGCTGAAATGGAAGACATAGATGTTACTATTAAACTTACCAATAGAGATACTATATCACCAATTGTGATTCTTAGAGATGTTGAAGTCTTGTGCGGGTAAATAAAATGCCCTACTAATTTTCTAGTTCTTGGCTCCCCACAAGATGACTTTTGTCCCATTATCTTTGGTAGACCTTTTTTGAACACCGTCAATGCCAGAATAGATTGTAAGAAACAAACTGTCGGTGTTAGCTTTGGTGACGAATCTGATACGTCTCCAACGTATCTACTTTTCCAAACACTTTTGCCCTTGTTTTGGACTCTAACTTGCATGATTTGAATGAAACTAACCCGGGCTGACGCTGTTTTCAGCAGAACTGCCATGATGTAGTTTTATGTGTAGAAAACAAAAGTTCTCGGAATGACCTTAAAATCCACGAAGGCAAGTTTTGGAAAATATAAAAAATACTGGCGAAAGAATCAAGACATGGGGGCCCACACCCTGTCCACGAGGGTGGGGGCGCGCCCACCCCCCTGGGCGCGCCCCCTGTCTCATGGGCCCCCTGAGGCTCCACCGACCTCAACTCCAACTCCATATATTCGGTTTCATGGAGAAAAAAATCAGAGAGAAAGTTTCATCGCGTTTTACGATACGGAGCCGCCGCCAAGCCCTAATCTCTCTCGGGAGGGGTGATCTGGAGTCCGTTCGGGGCTCCGGAGAGGGGGATTCGTCGCCGTCATCATCATCAACCATCCTCCATCACCAATTTCATGATACTCACCGCCGTGCGTGAGTAATTCCATCGTAGGCTTGCTGGACGGTGATCGGTTGGATGAGATTTACCATGTAATCAAGTTAGTTTTGTTAGGGTTTGATCCCCAGTATCCACTATGTTTTGAGATTGATGTTTCTATGACTTTGCTTTGCTTAATGCTTGTCACTTGGGCCCGAGTGCCATGATTTCAGATATGAACCTATTATGTTTTCATGAATATATGTGTGTTCTTGATCCTATCTTGCAAGTCTATAGTCACCTATTATGTGTTATGATCCGACAACCCCGAAGTGACAATAATCGGGATACTTCTCGGTGATGACCGTAGTTTCAGGAGTTCATGTGTTCACTATGTGCTAATGCTTTGTTCCGATTCTCTATTAAAAGGAGGCCTTAATATCCCTTAGTTTCCGCTAGGACCCCGCTTCCACGGGTGGGTAGGACAAAAGATGGCATGCAAGTTCTTTTCCATAAGCACGTATGACTATATACGGAATACATGCCTACATTACATTGATGAACTGGAGCTAGTTCTATGTCACCCTATGTTATAGCTATTACATGAGGAATCACATCCAACATAATTATCCATCACTGATCCAATGCCTACGAGCCTTTCACATCTTGTGGTTCGCTTATTTACTTTTCCGTTGCTATTGTTATAATTACTACAAAACTATTATCTTTACTTTTGCCACAGTTACCTTTATTATCATACTACTTTGCGACTAAATACTTTGCTGCAGATACTAAGTTATCCAGGTGTGGTTGAATTGACAACTCAACTGCTAATACTCAAGAATATTCTTTGGCTCCCCTTGTGTCGAATCAATAAATTTGGGTTGAATACTTTACCCTCAAAAGCTGTTGCAATCCCCTACACTTGTGGGTTATCAAGACTAATTTCTGGCGCTGTTGCCGGGGAGCATAGCTCTATTCTCTGAGTCACTTGGGATTTATATCTGTTGATCGCTATGAAGAACTTGAAAGACATGAAAAGTACGATTTATCCCTCAACTACGAGGGGAGGTAAGGAACTGCCATCTAGCTCTGCACTAGATTCTCCTTCTGTTTTGAGTAAGCTTGCGACACCTAAACCTGCTACTGCTATGAATTCTGATATGTCGCATGTTATTGATGATGCCACTTCTGCTATGCATGATACTTATGATGAAACTACTTCTGTGCGTGATAGTATTTTGCCATTAGGTGAATTTCTTGATGAACAACTTTCTAGGGCTAGAGAGAATGAAATTATTGAAGATGCTATTATTGATGATAGTGATGATGAAAGTTCTCCCCTTGATTATGAATTACCTGTTGTTCCTGAGGGTTATGTTATGGAAGAGGAAGCTGCTAGAGCTATCCTTGCTTGCAAAGATAGATATGATCTTAATGATAGAATGAAACCTGACCCTGCTTTTGCTACTTCACCTATCTGTGTTACTGATAAGGATTATGAATTCTCTGTTGATCCTGAAATAATTACTTTGGTTGAATCTGATCCTTTTTATGGCCTTGAATCTAAAACTATTGTGGCACATCTTACCAAGTTGAATGATATAGCCACCCTGTTTACTAATGATGAGAAGTCTCGCTATTAGTATATCCTTAAGATATTTCCGTTCTCATTAAAGGGTGATGCTAAGACTTGGTTTAATTCTCTTGCTCCTGGTTGTGTGCGTAGTCCCCAGGATATGATTTATTACTTCTCTGCTAAATATTTTCCTGCTCATAAGAAACAAGCTGCCTTGCGGGAAATATATAATTTTGTGCAAATCAAAGAAGAGAGTCTCCCAGAAGCTTGGGGAAGGCTTCTCCGATTACTTAATGCTTTGCCTGATCATCCTCTAAAGAAAAATGAAATACTTGATATCTTTTATAATGGACTAACTGATGCTTCCAAGGACTACTTGGATAGTTGTGCTGGTTGTGTTTTCAGGGAAAGAACAATGACGTGCTGAATTACTATTGAATAATATGTTGACTAATGAAAATAATTGGACTCTTCCTGAGCCAATTCCTGAGGCAATTCCTGAACCAATTGAGCCAACTCCTGAGCCTATTCCTAAACTCACTCCGAAGAAGAGAGGTGTTCTATTTCTCTGTCCTGAAGATATGCAAGAGGCAAAGAAATCAATGAAAGGAAAAGGTATTAAAGCTGAAGATGTTAAGAATTTACCTCCTATTGAAGAACCACATTGTCTTAATATACCGCCTATTGAAGAACCACATTGTCTTGAAGAACCACATTGTCTTGATAACCCCACAAAGTTGAAATTCCCTCTACTAAATTTCGTAGCCCATGCTTAGATGAATTTGATGACTTTATGGCTAGACAAGAAAGTTTTAATGCTTATGTTGGTAGAGAATTAAAGAATAATGCTTTCGAGATAGGACGCTTGAGTGATTGTATGGCTAGAGTTAAAGGTGAAATTAAACTCATTAGCAAATATGCTTCTATGGTTGCTACTCAAGCTGAGCAAGTACTTAAAGCTCAAAATGATTTGATTGATGAATTAAATAATAAACCCGACTTTGTTGTTAGAGTGGCTACTAGAACTGGTAGAATGACTCAGGAACCATCCTGAAGGCTACCCTAAGAGAATCGAGCAGGATTCTTAGAAAAATAACTTAGAGGCACCTAGTTCTTCTAAAAAGAAGAAAAAGAAAGATGATAGGACTTTGCATGCTTCTAGTGAACCTGTTGTAGACACACATGAGAATACCAATGATATTTCTATCTCTGATGCAGAAACACAATCAGGTGATGAACATGAACCTAGTGATAATGTTAATGATAATGTTCATGTTGATGCTCAACCTAGCAAAAATAATGATGTAGAGATTGAACCTGCTGTTGATCTTGATAACCCACAATCAAAGAATCAACATTTTGATAAAAGAGATTTTTTTGCTAGGAAGCACGGTAGAGAAAGAGAACCATGGGTTCAGAAACCCATGCCCTTTCCTCCTAAACCATCCAAGACAAAGGATGATGAGGATTTTGAGCGCTTTGCTGAAATGATTAGACCTATCTTCTTACGTATGCGCTTAACTGATATGCTTAAAGTAAATCCTTATGCTAAGTATATGAAGGATATCATTACAAACAAAAGAAAGATACCGGAAGCTGAAATTTCCACCATGCTTGCTAATTACTCTTTTAAGGGTGGAATACCAAAGAAACTTGGAGATCCAGGGGTACCAACTATACCATGCTCCATTAAAAGAAATTATGTTAGAACTGCTTTATGTGATCTTGGAGCCGGTGTTAGTGTTATGCCTCTCTCTTCATATCGTAGACTTAAATTGAATAAGTTGACACCGACTTAAATATCTTTGCAAATGGCCGATAAATCAACTGCCATACCTGTCGGTATTTGTGAGGATGTGCCTGTTGTGGTTGCAAATGTCACTATCTTAACGGACTTTGTTATTCTTGATATTCCCGAGGACGATAGTATGCCGATTATCCTTGGTAGACCTTTTTTGAATACTGCAGGGGCTGTTATTAATTGCAACAAAGGCAATGTCACTTTTCATGTTAATGGTAATGAGCATACGGTACACTTTCCGAGGAAACAATCTCAAGTTCATAGCATCAATTCTATTGGAAAAGTTCCAACTATCATCATTGGAGGTTTTGAATTTCCTCTTCCCACTGTCAAGAAAAAATATGATATTCTTATTATTGGGGATGTTCATATCCCCGTTGAGGTAACTTAGTGTTATTCGAAATTTCTCCGGTACCGTGTTATTCGGAATGAGTTTGTTAACAAGACTTGGTCAACCTTGTTAGTGGATTCATTTTGATGATCATTAGATGGATGAAACTAGAAGGCACAACCTTCTGTACCCTCTTTTTACTTTCTGTTATTTAGAATAGATAAAGCAAAAATAGTATTATCCGTCTGTTTTTTGAACTATCCGTGCAATAAAAAATATCCCAAAAATAAAAGTGCTCCAAATGTCCTGCAAATTTAGTATGATTTTTTATGGAATATTTGAGGATTTTAGGAACTGAAATCACTGTAGGAGGGGCAAGCACCAGGCCACGAGAGTGGAGGGTGCGCCCACACCCCCTGGGCGCGCCCCCTTGTCTCATGGGCCCCTGGTGGACCCCCTCCACTTATGCCAGCACCCACACACTCCATCTTCTTCCCAAAAAACCCCCATCCAGCTCAAGCACGAGTTCTAGCTCATTCTGTTGCGATTTTCGATCTCCTTGCTCAAAGCTCCATTCACAAAACTGCTTTGGGAGATTGTTGCTTGGTATGTGACTCCTCGATTGGTCCAATAAGTTTTTGTTCTAGTGCTTTATTCATTGCAATTTTTTGCTGCATAGGTGACCCTGTTCTTGAGCTTGCATGTTAAATTTATGAGGTCCCAAGTAGTTCTAATGCATGATATAGGCTCTAGGCACTTTTAGGAGTAGTTGCTATCAATCTTGTTTAGTTTTATTCACTTTTATTTTGAAGTTACTAAAATTTGAAGAAAAAAATTAGAAAAAGAATTATGTCTAGGAGAATGTACCAAGGTGGTTCCTCAGTAAAGAAAGGACCCAGGATTGCTATACGTGAGCAAGACGTTGAACTACCGAGGGACGCAGAAGTACGAGCTTGTGAGTGGCCATCCGACGATTTTATGGTAGAAGCAGGATTTAAGGAGGAATTTGACGCGTATGTGCATAATGCCGATCTGGAGGACTTCTTACAAGATAAGTGTCCTCGGTACTATCAATTGACTGATTCATTTGTGTGAATGTTTAAATATAAATGTACACGTAATTCTCCAAGTGTCCTATTTCATATCTATGCTACATCTTATACCATGGACTTAGAGGATTTTACAACTGCTTGCAAACTTCCACAGTGGGGCAATATTAATGATCCCCACAAATCTAAATTTAGGGATTTCCTTGCTAGTATTACTGTGGGAGAATCTAGGGACATAGCACAAGCTACCATAGGAAACATTCATTTTCCTGCTATACATTATTTTGCTCTCTTCATTGGTAGACGCATTAATGGTAAAGATGAAGCATGTCATATGTGTGTCCCTGATCTTTGTGTCCTCAAGAGTGCTGTGTTAGGTTATAAAGATTATAACTTGAGGGCAATAGTTGCACGTAGGTTGCATAATAATGGTAGGGCTGGAGATTTATTTGGAGGAATTTATGCGACCCGTGTGGCCAATTATCTTGGTATAGCCCCACGAGAGGGTGATATGATGTTACCTCCTGCTTATTTAGATTATGACGCTATGGTCCAACATCATTTTCTTAAGAGGAATGAACAATTCCTCCAGTATCGACTAATCTATGACAGACGTAGCGTTGTCCATGTTACTCTTCCTGCTCCTTCCCTTTTTGATTATCAGGCAAAAGGAAGATTTGTTGTTACCAGGGAGGAAGCAGCTGAACATTAGGGGAGAGCGGAGGCGGCTCGTCAGCATGCCGCAGCTCAGGAGGCATTTGCTGCTGCATCTCAGTACGACCCCAGTTACAACTACGGATATCAGCCAGGCTACCCTTGGCATTAGACCAACTTAGGCCAAAATCCTAAGCTTGGGGGAGTACATATTTCTCACCGACTTTACATTCATGTTCACACACTATTATAGTCGTCGATGCTCATACCCTTTCATTGTATAATCCATGTTAGTTTAATTTTCTGTTTCTAGTTTTATTCTTGTGTGTTTGATAAACCTTAAGAAAAACCAAAAAAAATTAGTTAGTTTAAATTCCATGCTTGTAGTAGAAATTTAAAGTGAAAACCCAAAAAGATTTCTCATTCTTCTTTTACTTGTTGGGAGCTTTCCCGTGTAAATAGTTTTATTTTCTTTTCTTTCCTTTGGGGGGCGAGAGTAGAAGACCATATTGAAAATGTTTAGTGGCTCTCATATGCATGATTGTTTATTTAACTTAGAGTCCATATTACTTTGTCTTCTTTCTTGAGTTGAATGCTTGCAGATTCCAGCTTAGTCCAATGCACGTGCACTATTATTATTATACACATCGTTCAGTCGTGCAAGTGAAAGACAATAATGACGATATATGATGGACTGACTGAGATGAGAAAAGCCGGTATGAACTCGACCTCTCTTGTTTTTGTAAATATGATGAGTTCATCGTTCCTGGTCAGCTTATTATGAAGTAAACATATTTGCAATGACATTTAGAGATTATAGTTGCTTGTGCCATGCTTGATTAGCTATGAGTTATAATGGTTTACCTTGCGTGCCAACATGCTATTAGAATGATTATGATGTGGTATGATGGGATGGTATCCTCCTTTGAATTAATTGAGTGACTCGACTTGGCACATGTTCACGCATGTAGTTGAAACAAATCAACATAGCCTTCATGATATTTATGTTCATGGTAGATTATATCCTACTCATGCTTGTACTCGGTGTGAATTAATTCTAATGCATGTTTATGACTGTTGTCTCTCTCTCAGTTGGTCGCTTCCCAGTCTTTTGCTAGCCTTCACCTGTACTAAGAGAGAATACTCCTTGTGCATCCAAACTCCTTAAACCCCAAAGTTGTTCCATATGAGTCCACCATACCTTCCTATATGCGGTATCTACCTGCCGTTCCAAGTAAATTTTTATGTGCAAAACTCCAAGCCTTCAAATGAAATTCTGTTTTGTATGCTCGAGCAGCTCATGTTTCAACTAGGGCTGCCTATATGTTCCATGCTAGGTGGGTTATTCTCAAGAGGAGTGGACTCTGCTCCTCATTCACGAGAAAGGGCCGGTAACTAGGATGCCCAGTCCCATGATCCAAAAAGATCAAAGCAAATCAATATAATTAAACAAAACTCCCCCAGGGCTGTTATTAGTTGGAGGCACTCCTTGTTTCGAGCAAGCCATGGATTGATGCTTGTTGGTGGTGGGGGAGTATAAACTTTTACCATTCTGTTTGAGAACTGCCTATAATGCATGTCGTATGGAAGATATCGTCATTTCATAGTTGTTGCGTTGACAGTGAAAGTATGCCGCTCAAAATGTTATTCAATCTCTATTTTAAATTGAGCTCTGGCACCTCTACAAATCCCTGCTCCCCTCTGCGAAGGGCCTACCTATTTACTTTTATGTTGAGTCATCATCCCTCTTATTAAAAAGCACCTGCTTGAGAGCACGCTGTCATTTGCATTCATTACGGTTTATATTGGGTATGACTTGACTGGATCTCTTTTACCATGAATTACAATGTTTAGTCAGTCCTTGATCATTAAAGGTGCTCTCCATTTATGTTTTGCGGTCTCAGAAAGGGCTAGCGAGATACCATTTTGTTATATCATGTTATGATTGTTTTGAGAAAGTGTTGTCATCCGAGTTTTATTATTATGGCTCGCTAGCTGATTATGCCATTGATATGAGTAATTGTGAGACCTAGGTGTTATTGTGAGTATGGTTAGTTTAAAATATTTGCTGAAACCTGAATGCTGGCTTTGCATGTTTACAACAACAAGAGCAAACAGAGTTTGTAAAAGTTTTTCTTTATCACTTTCAGTTTATCAACTGAATTGCTTGAGGACAAGCAAAGGTTTAAGCTTGGGGGAGTTGATACGTCTCCAATGTATCTACTTTTCCAAACACTTTTGCCCTTGTTTTGGACTCTAACTTGCATGATTTGAATGAAACTAACCCGGACTGACGCTGTTTTCAGCATAACTGCCATGATGTTGTTTTATGTGTAGAAAACAAAAGTTCTCAGAATGACCTGAAAATCCACGGAGGCAAGTTATGGAAAATATAAAAAGTATTGGCGAAAGAATCAAGACCAGGGGGCCCACAACCTGTCCACGAGGGTGGGGGCGCGCCCACCCCCCCCCCCCCCCGGGCGCGTCCCCCTATCTTGTGGGCCCCCAGAGGCTCCACCGATCTCAACTCCAACTCCATATATTCCATTTCGCGGAGGAAAAAAATCAAAGAGAAAGTTTCATCGCGTCTTACGATACGGAGCCGCCGCCAAGCCCTAATCTCTCTCGGGAGGGCTGATCTGGAGTCCGTTCGGGGCTCCGGAGAGGGGGGTTCATCGCCGTCGTCATCATCAACCATCCTCCATCACCAATTTCATGATGATCACCGCCGTGCGTGAGTAATTCCATCGTAGGCTTGCTGGACAATGATCGGTTGGATGCGATTTACCATGTAATCAATTTATTTTTGTTAGGGTTTGATCCCTAGTATCCACTATGTTCTGAGATTGATGTTGCTATGACTTTGCTATGCTTAGTGCTTGTCACTAGGGCCCGAGTGCCATGATTTCAGATCTGAACCTATTATGTTTTCATGAATATGTGTGTGTTCTTGATCCTATCTTGCAAGTCTATAGTCACCTATTATGTGTTATGATCCGACAACCCCGAAGTGATAATAATCGTTATAGCTATTCTGTGTCACCCTATGTTATAGCTATTACATGAGGAATCGCATCCAACATAATTATCCATCACTGATCCAATGCCTACGAGCTTTTCACATCTTGTGTTTCGCTTATTTACTTTTCCGTTGCTACTGTTATAATTACTACAAAACTATTATCTTTACTTTTGCCACTGTTACCTTTATTATCATACTACTTTGCTACTAAATACTTTGCTGCAGATACTAAGTTATCCAGGTGTGGTTGAATTAACAACTCAACTGCTATACTCAAGAATATTCTTTGGCTCCCCTTGTGTCGAATCAATAAATTTGGGTTGAATACTTTACCCTCGAAAGCTGCTGTGATCCCCTACACTTGTGGGTTATCAGAATCTCAAGAATTTAATTTTTCCAAGTTTAGTAGACAACCTCATAAGAAGGATTTGCCTAGTAAGGATGAAATTATTGGTCTTGCTTCTATTGTTCTACCGCCTACTGATCCTTGAGAACAATATTTGCTACACCATGAAAATGATTTGCATATGCGTGAAAGAAATTAAATAGATAGAATCTTTTTCGAACACAATTTGCCTATTGAAACTCTAGGAGGTCCTCCTCCACCTAAAGGTGATCATGTGTTTGAATAAAAACAATTGCCGGACACTTTGAAATATGCTTATCTTGATGAAAAAAAGAAATATCATGTTATTATTAGTGCTAACCTTTCAGAACATGAAGAAGAAAGATTATTGAAAGTTCTAAGGAAGAACCGAGCTCTATTGGATATACTCTTGATGATTTTACAGGCATTAGTCCCACTCTATGTCAGCACAAGATTAATATGGAACCTGATGCTAAACACGTTGTTGATCACCCACGTCGGTTAAATCCGAAGATGAAAGAAGTGGTAAGAACAGAAATATTGAAACTTCTAGAAGCTGGTATAATCTATCCTATAGCTGATAGTAGATGGGTAAGTCCTGGTCATTGTGTCCCTAAGAAGGGAGGTATTATTGTTGTTCCTAATGATAAGAATGAGCTTATTCCACAAAGAATTGTCACAGGCTATAGGATGGTAATTGATTATAGAAAATTAAACAAAGCAACTAGAAAAGATCATTACCCTCAGCCTTTTATTGATCAAATGTTAGAAAGATTATGTAAGCACACACATTTTTGCTTCCTTGATGGATATTCTGGTTTTTCACAAATACCTGTTTCACAACCTGATCAACAAAACACCACTTTTACTTGTCCTTTTGGAACTTATGAATATAGACGTATGCCTTTTGGTTTATGAAATGCACCTGCTACCTTTCAAAGATGTATGACTGCTATATTCTCTGATTTTTGTGAAAAGATTGTTGAGGTTTTCGTGGATGACTTTTCTGTTTATGGGAAGTCTTTTGATGATTGTTTAAGCAATATTGATCGAGTTTTGCAGAGATGTGAACAAACAAATCTTGTATTGAATTGGGAGAAGTGCCACTTTATGGTTACCGAAGGTATTGTTTTGGGGCATAAAATTTCTGAAAGAGGCATTGATGTGGACAAAGCAAAGGTTGATGCAATTGAGAAAATGTCATGTCCTAAAGATATTAAAGGTATTCGTAGTTTCCCTGGTCATGCTTGTTCCCGTAGGAAGTTTATCAAAGACTTTTATAAAATTTATAGGCCGCTTACAAATATTTTTCAAAAGGATATTCCTTCTGTGTTTGATGATGATTGCTTGGAAGCCTTTGAAACACTAAAGAAAGCCTTAATTACTGCACCTATTGTTCAACCACCTGATTGGAACCTGCCTTTTGACATTATGTGTGATGCTAGTCATTATGTTGTTGGTGTTGTTCTAGGACAAAGAGTTGATAATTTTTTAAATGTTATTCATTATGCTAGTAAAACTCTGGACAGTGCTCAACGAAATTATGCTACTACTAAAAAAGAATTCTTAACAGTAGTGTTTGCTTGTGATAAATACAGATCTTACATTGTTGATTCTAAAATGATTGTTCACACTGACCATGCTGCTACAAAATATCTTATGGAAAAGAAAAATGCTAAATATAGACTCATTAGGTGGGTTCTTCTACTACAAAAGTTTGATTTGCATATTACTGATAGGAAAGGAGCAGAGAATCCTGTAGCTAATAACTTTTCTAGGCTTGAAAATATTCTTGATGACCCACAACCTATTAATGATAGCTTTCCTGATGAACAATTAGCTACAATAAATGTTTCTAATAGTACACCTTGGTATGCTGACTATGCTAATTATATTGTTGCTAAATACATACCACCTAGCTTTACATACCAACAAAAGAAAAAATATTTTATGATTTAAGACATTACTTTTGGGATGACCTTTATAAAGGAGTAGATGGTATTATTAGACGTTATCTACCTGAGCATGAACAGGAACAAATCTTATGGAAATGTCACTCCGGGGCTTATGGAGGACATCACACGGGAGACAGAACCGCTCATAAGGTATTGCAATATGGTTTTTATTAGCCTACTCTCTTCAAGGATGCATGTAAGTTCGTCTTATCTTGTGATGAATGTCAAAGAATAGGTAATATCGGTAAGCGTCAAGAAATGCCTATGAATTATTCACTTGCGGTTGAACCATTTGATGTTTGGGGATTTGAATTCATGGGACTTTTTCCTTCCTCTAATGGGTATACACATATTTTGGTTGCTGTTGATTATGTTACTAAGTGGGTAGAAGCTATTCCAACCAGTAGTGACTTGGTGGTTCACAATTTATTCATGGTGCTTTCCGTAAAATGCTTGCGAAGTATGATGTTAACCATAGAATTGCATCACCTTATCATCCTCAGTCTAGTGGTCAAGTTGAACTTAGAAATAGAGAAGTAAAACTAATTCCTACAAAAGATTGTCAATAGGTCTCGAAAGAATTGGTTTAAGAAACTAGATGATGCACTTTGGGCTTATACAACAACATATAAAAATCCTATGGGTATGTCTCCTTATAAAATGGTTTGTGGAAAAGCTTGTCATTTTCCTCTTGAGTTAGAACATAAAGCATATTGGGCAATCAAAGAACTCAATTATGATTTCAAACTTGCTGGTGTAAAGAGGTTATTTGATATTAGCTCATGAGATGAATGGAGAACCCAAGCTTATGAAAATGCAAAGTTATTCAAAGAAAAAGTTAAAAGATGGCATCACAAAAGAATCCAAAAGCGTGAATTCAAGGTTGGAGAATATGTTCTTTTGTACAACTCTCTTTTCAGATTCTTTACGAGAAAACTCCTCTCCAAATGGGAAGGACCCTATGTTATCGAGGAGGTTTATCGATCTGGAGCTATCAAAATAAATAATGCCAAAGGTACTAACCCGAAGGTTGTCAATGGGCAACGAATAAAACATTATATCTCGGGTACGCCCATTAATATTGAAAGCAATATTATCCAAACTATGACACCGGAAGAATACATAAAAGAAACCTTCTGGAACACTCCAGAATCATAAAAAAAGGGAGGTACGTGATATGGTAAGTAAACGGACTCTGAAAAATCCGCAAAAATATTTTTTGTTAGTTTTGGAATATTTAAAAAACAACAAAAAAAGAAACTTCCAAGAAAGTGACCCTGGTGGGCATGATACACCAGGGCGCACCTGGCATGCCAGACGCGCCCCGGTGGGTTGTGCCCACCTCCGGTACTTTCCGGACTCCATTTTTCTTCCGTTCTACTTGTTCCCCAAGATAAAAAAAAATCTTTATATACCCCCCGAACCTGTTGACCCCCGTATCATGGAGAAACCTCTTGTTTTACTTTCTTGTTGTTTTTTGTCAGATCCAATCCACTATGGCCGCTTCAAGCTCCTCCAAGGACAAGTTCTTTGACAACGTCATCAACCCATATCTGCGGGAAGTGATGCAGCACCCTCAAGCTATCCAGATGCACGATGGGGGGCTGGATCCGTGGAAGCCAGGCTTGAAACTATGGAGCAGGAAGTCTTCAGGTGCAAGGGGATGGTGGAACGTGGACTCAATGCCAATAACCTCATGATTGTGGACTACACCCGTGATCTCAAGGTGGATGGCAAGTCCATGAAGGACATCGTCTTCTCCCTCAATGAGCAAATCAACTTCCTCCATAGCCAGATTCACGACCTTCAAAGCCAAGTGTTTGAATATGAGGCAAGGTTTAAAGGTATGAGCTTGGCTGCTAGTTGCAGGATCCGAGAGACTCACTCTTCCTCTTATGATGGTGAGCCTCTGTCGCATAAACCTGACGACAAGATTGCTTCTACTTCACCACCACCTCCTTCTTCATCAACAAAAGAAAGTTGAGTATCGGGTATGGGCACTCCCCTTGGCTTCCGCCAAGCTTGGGGGAGGTGCCCCGATATTGTATCATCTCCACTATCTTTTGCCTTTACTTTTCTTACTTCGATCCATGGTTATCTTTTGCTTTAGATGAATAGAAGTTTAGTTCGATCCTTTCTTTTCGAGAGTTTGCTTAGTGATCAATCGTTGTAATTGTGTGCGAGATATACAATAAAGTTTAGTTTGAGTCTTGCCTTCTTTACTTTCTTGTTTCAATAAAAATAAGGGAAGTAAATGAAAAAGATCATATGCTAACCTTATGGTAAGTGATGACATTACACAACGAAAAGTATAAGTAGAAAATTTTATTGTAGTTTGGCAAACATAGCATTGGTCAATGATGCAACTCATGAAAGATTTAACAAGGGAAGAGAAGATTCACATGCAAATACGCTATCCTAGAAATCTTTTGTGATTGTGAACACCCATCAAAATATTATATGCCAAAATTGTTGACGTTGGACAAGGAAGCCAACGTAATGAATTATGTTTGTTCATATTCGCATAGAAGTTATATTGTCATAGATCCTTCAACATGTGGTGTTTGCCCCTATCTTTGCTAGCCAAAAACTCCACACTAAGTAGAGATACTACTTGTGCACCCAAAACCCTTAAACCCAAATCTTGTTTGAGAGTCCACCATACCTACCTATGGATTGAGTAAGATCCTTCAAGTAAGTTGTCATCGGTGCAAAAAAGGGAAATAAAAATTGCTTCTAAAAGTTAAAGATCATTTAGTGTAAGGGAAAATTGAGCGTTGTACGAACTTGTGATGGCGAAGAATAAAAGCGACAGACTTCATAATAAAGGTTGTCATCACAAGGGGCAACATAACGTGACATTCCCTTGCACTAAGGGGTTGAGCATACAAACAAAAAGCACATGGCAACCTCTGCTTCCCTCTGCGAATGACCTATCTTTTACTTTCATGTATTTACTTTCATGCAAGAGTCAAAGTTCTTCTCTTTGTTCCTTTTTATTTTCTCCTTTGGCAAGCATCATGTGGTGAGGAAAGATCTAGGCACACATATCCAGTTGACTATGGGTAGCATGAGTTATTATTGTTGACATCACCCTTGAGGTGAATGTGTTGGGAGGCGAAACTATAAGCCCCTATCTTTCTATGTGTCCGGTTGAAACGTTTTGCTCATGTATACGCGGTGAGTGTTAGCAATCATAGAAGACTAAAAGCCGGTTGAGTATGTGGACTTGCCTAAAGGCTCCGATACGTGACCCTTCCTGAAAAGATGATGAATTGTAGTTGCAAAGTTGACCGAGAACATAGTTTGTTGGTTTCTAATAGAGTTTATCCTTTATACTTCGATGTTGTTATGAATTGTCACTTGTTCATGAGAAGTCTATGATAAAAGTTCTATGTTAAAGGTTGCTGATGTTATAATAAGTTACATGATCCTGCTATGTCCGTATTTTTGTTTTTATTGACACCTCTCTCTCTCTAAGCATGTGGACATGTTTTTCGATTTCGGTTTTCGCTTGAGGACAAGCGAGGTCTAAGCTTGGGGGAGTTGATACGTCCATTTTGCATCATGTTTACCTACTGTTATTTATGTTGTTTTATTGAATAATAATGCTTTTTGGAGTAATTCTAATGCCTTTTCTCTCATAATATGCAAGGTATACACAAAGGGGAGAATTCTAGCAGTTGGAAATCTAGACATGAAAAAGCTACATCATGCTACCTATTCTGCACAACTCCAAATGACCTGGAACTTCACGAAGAATTTTAATGGAATATTTGAGGAATATTGGAGCAAATAAGTACCATAGGGGGCCCACCAGGGTGGGCACAACCCACCTGGGCGCGCCAGGGAGCCTAGGCGTGCCCTGGTGGGTTGTGCTCACCTAGGCCCACCTCCGATGCCCCTCTTCTAGTATATAAGTCATTTTGGACTAGAAAAAATAAGTAGAGGACTTTCGGGACGAAGCGCCACCGTCTCGAAGCAGAACCTGGGCAGGAGCACTTTTGCCCTCCGGCGGAGCGATTTCGCCAGGGGAACTTCCCTGCCGGAGGGGGAAATCATCGTCATTATCATAACCAACAACTCTCCCATCTTGGGGAGATCTATCTTCATCAACATCTTCAACAGCACCAACTCCTCTCAAACCCTAGTTCATTTCTTGTGTTCAATCTTTATACCGGAACTACAGATTGGTGCTTGTGGGTGACTAGTAGTGTTGATTACATCTTGTAGTTGATTACTATGTGGTTTATTTGGTGGAAGATTATATGTTCAGATCAATTATGCTATTTAATACCCCTCTGATCTTGAGCATGGTTATCATTTGTGAGTAGTTACTTTTGTTCTTGAGGTCACGGGAGAAATCATGTTGCAAGTAATCATGTGAACTTGATATGTGTTCGATATTTTGATGATATGTATGTTCTGATTCCCTTAGTGGTGTCATGTGAACATCGACTACATGACACTTCACCATATTTGGGCCTAAGGGAATGCATTGTGGAGTAGTTATTAGATGATGGGTTGCGAGAGTGACAGAAGCTTAAACCCTAGTTTATGTGCTATTCCGTAAGGGGCCGATTGGATCCAAAAGTTTAATGCTATGGTTAGAATTTATTCTTCATACTTTTCTCGTAGTTGTGGATGCTTGCGAGGGGGTTAACCATAAGTAGGTGGTTTGTTCGAGTAAGAACAGCACCTAAGCACCGGTCCACCCACATAACAAATTATCAAAGTAGCGAACAAGAATCGAACCAACATGATGAAAGTGACTAGATGAAATTTCCGTGTACCCTCAAGAACACTTTGTATATCTTAAGAGACCGTTTTGGCCTGTCCTTTGCCTCAAAAGGATTGAGCTACCTTGCTGCACTTTTGTTACTACTATCGTTACTTGCTCGTTACAAATTATCTTGCTAACAAACTACTCCGCTACTTACAATTTTAGCACTTGCAGACATTACCTAGCTGAAAACCACTTCTCATTTCCTTCTACTCCTTGTTGGCTTCGACACTCTTACTTATCGAAAAGGCTACAATTGATCCCATATACTTGTAGGTCATCAGTGCCGGAGTAGGTTCCTCGGCAACCATGTACATTTAATGTAGGGAGGTGAATGGACTGGTGTCATTTCAGTGCCGACTCTAGTGAGAGGTCGCGTCCGCTTTGGACCAGCATGGATGCAGCGTTCACGCTCTATACCGGCACTAACCAACGTCGGATGGGAAAGTGCGCAGGCAAGGAAGATGGTTTTGGGTGGTTCATGGTTGCTAGGCATGGGTGGGGCAGCAGTCTGGACTCCCGCAAAGCCCCCACCTCAAGTTTGTCTCCGGTTTATGGGAAAAGGTGTGCCTGGACTACCGAACAGACTGATTCAGGACTGTGTTGGATCAGAAAACATGTTTGGGTCGCACGGTCCAGGCGGTTGCGAGCGGTTTAAGAGTCGGCATTGGAGATGCCCTTAATTAGGTTATGTTGGATCATGAAGCATGGCCATCTCCTTTCTTAGAGAGGTCATGAGGGAATCTCTAGACGAGTGGCTCGAGTATGAAGCAAGGCCATTTGGAGATCCTTTGACAAGAGAAGCACTCAACTAGTGACAAGAACCTCAAAAGGCAATGGCGTCACATTGACGCTATATTTATATCGTTGACCTGAGCCTTACAAGGTACCTCTGGTCTGGGCACCCATCCCCAACCCTTACAAGGCCTTTGGAGGTGGTGTACATTTCCCCTTTAGTTTTATTCAAGTGAGATTGAGTTGAGTGGCTAGGTGTGTCATGGGAAGGTTTATATGGGTTAGGGGTCCTTACAAATGACCAAGGCTACCTAGGGAGAGAAGAACTGAGTGCAAGATCTTATTCTATTGCTTCATGGTGAACTAGGGAGAAAGATAGGTGCATGGTCCATGGTAGAGTAGCCCATTTATCCCATCGTCATCTTGCCTCTTTGTATTGTGTTTCTCCAATTGACTTTTTTTTTCTCTCTTCCTTTGACTTGTTAACTATGGTTTGTACTTTCCCTAAAAAACTATGGTTTGTACTTTTGTTGACTTGACTTGACTTCGAGATTTGCCACTTACTCCCTCCGTCTCATAATGTAAGATGTTTTTTGACACTAGTCTAGTGTCAAAAAACGTCTTACATTATGGGACGGAGGGAGTAGATGCGAAATAAGGCTAAGCAGGGTCCGGTAGGAATTAACTATTTCCCGGATAATAAAAATATATTATAATAGAAACATAAAGGTGATATTGTTAAATACTCCTACTAATTAACTAGATAGTCAAAGAGAAACATATTGTGCCATCCGTAAATCATGGATAACATGCCATCCACATCGTTTATCCTGTGATGTGAGACTCCCCTGTTTTAGTAAACTAATTAAATTTCATATCTCAAATATTGGCATCTAATTGATCCTTGACACGTGATCCAGAGATATACAGTATGTTATAGTATGAAATATGAATATATCTATATATAGGAATAATATAAAATATAAATTAATTCGAGCTATATATAGGGCTATATAAACACTAGGGAGAGAAGGAAGATAGCTGCACAGATAGTCAGATACATATCGACTAGAACACAACAACAATAGGTGAAAACAATATCCAAGCACTACTGATGGCGCTTATGAAGAACAATACGAGGGCTATGTATTTGCTTGCTCTTATTGTCATATCTGCCACTTTCTTGCCATGCCATGCTGCTGGGAGGAATATAATAGGTAGGAGTATAAACATTTCTTTACCGTTATATTTTATATTTATGTTTACTATCTGCACACACTCTCCTGGATGCTGGGGTAAACCCAGGTAACATATGCATAATATACATACTAATATGGGTTGTGGCTACGACAATACTGGCCGTGACGCAGGTACTTCAAGATTGGTAGCAGAATGTTTCGAGATAAATTGTACAGTTGGTTCATGCAAAGCTTTATGTGACAAAGAAGGTTTGAGTAAATGCTACTGTGGAGACCGCGATCATTGCTGCATCGATTCTCCTAATGGAACTACACCAACATTTGCTGAAATGCATGGTTAGATGTCGGGGGCTCATTCTCGTTTCTGGGAAAAAATAACTGAAATGCATGACGGGTAACAATATATACCATCATGTTATAAGTACTTGTAAGGGCAAATAATCATATGGGCCAGGGGCGGACCCAGAAATTCAAGACTGTGTATTCAAATTTTCAAAACATTTTTTATGGAAGCCCATCGCCTTCTTTTTGGAGCATATAGCCGATTATAGTAGCATATTGTACTAGTTGTAAAATATATAAAAGAGATCGCATAACATATTACATTCATAAAAAATGATCATAACTTTGAATTGTTCAACATATAGAAGTAATAATTGTTCAACATAGCATGGCAAAATCTAAGATATATAGAGGATAGAAAACAGCAAATGATAAGAAAGCTTACAGATTATAGGCTAGATTTGTGATCCTTGGTGCTTTGAAAATGAGTGATGATGTCCTCATCCTTAACTTGCAAAAAGAATTCCCTTTCAATGAATGTGCCAATCAATCATTCAAGTATTTTTGCCCCGTATTGCTTCATGTTTTAGACCTGAAAAGTAAAAGTGCTCAAGTTTTAGAGTACTATCTTTATAGATAATGCACATTGTAACGAATTCACAATTTATAAAGATTCTCACATTACAAATTTGAATGAAAAATTGCAAGTTTTCATGTCTAATCAATTTTTAATTGACCGCAAACAAGTCTCTAATTTTATTATGATTAAATAGAAAGACAACTGGTAAGTGGTCAAACTAACTTACATAGTCTTGTAAAGTTGTACTGTAGACTACTGGAAATACAAGAACAAAACCACGCCCTGCCTGGCTGCCTGCAGACTGCAGTGCTAGATGAATTTAGTTCGATACTTCAACTATGAATCGGTATAGGAGGAGAGAGCCCAATTTTCGAAGTTGAGGGACTACTAAATTTAATTAGCGATTATACCATCAATAGTTGAGTTTGTGGACTGTCAAGCTGTGTAAAGCTGTGTCTTAGGAATTGAATTGCTGCCTGTTAGGCTGCTACCCACCGACTGTAGTGATCAGAAGTTCAAAACCAAAAGGGGCGAGGGATCATGGATGGATTCGTCACGCCGTCCGCCGGTCCGTGCCGCCGCCACCGCGTACGCCTGCAATTGATCGCCGATCAGGCGACGGCAACAGCCCCGCACGGCCCTGGCCGCCTGGCGGTTGTTGGCTCGCGTCGCGTACGATGCGAAGAGATCTGGCGAACAGGGCGCTGCCGGTTCGTCTCCTGTTGCATCTGATCGGTGGACTTTTTTCTGGGAAATGATGGCTGTGTGCGTGCGGCAACGATTGGGCCAACAAATGGGCCATGTCGTGGTGGTGGGGGGAAATAGATCATGGGCTAGCCTTTGTTTTTGGGCTGAAATGCTTAACTAGCATGTTCTGGAGTATGAGTAACGTTTTTCCTTATACAACACAGGATATACACTTATATACTTAATTTTTTGCCAAAAAATATGGGTATTCAACTGAATACCCTTGAATTGAGGTGGGCCCGCCCCTGATATGGGCAACCACTAACACTAATGCTTGCGCCAGATTTTGAAGTTGTACTGTATTTTTGATTCATAGTTGAGAAGTAACTATATGAGTTAACGAGAAAGCTAATTTCCGACCGTTCTGATTTTTGCTATAGATCAACAATCCGGATACCATCAATTTTTTATTGCGAGGTCTCGCGCGAGCCTTCCATACTTTCAGTTTTTGTGTCTCCTTAACTAACGGCATTTTAATTGCGGGTTCTATTAATTGACCCTTTTGACTCTTAGTTAGCATGATTTAATTCCCTCGTATCTTAGTTGGCATGATTAATGGGCTCCTAATTATCATACTGCCATTTAAAGTTTGTTTTTGGTTTTAAGTCAAAAAACTATGGGCATGGGATAGGAATCGATCTCTTTCCCCACCATTCAGTACATGCAAAACTAACCATCTCACCATTCAGTAAAAAGTTAATAAAATAGTCCCCGGTAACTCATGTGCAAGTAACATGGTAATGTACTTCACCCAGGCGTGGTAACTTTTTTTACCCAGGATTTTTTTTTTTTGAAAAAACATCCCCTAACCCTGGTTACTCGTGTAAATAGCAACCATTTATTCTACTCGCCAACAAAACAACATTTTGATAGAGAAAGTGATGTATAGTGATGGTCGTCGAATGAACTGATAGGCATGTCTGCGCCTCCATAGTATGGTGGTGGAGGGGGAAAAACTCGTTGTAACTTGTGTGCCAATAGCATGATAATATATGCATAACAGAGCTGATACCTCAAGTATAAACATCGCGGTAACATTTTTTGACCCAGGAATAAAAGTTGTTCAAAAATACACCCCGGTATCTTCTGGGTAAATAGCAAGGTAGTATACACAAACCAGAGCTGATAACTCATGTACAAACAATATGGTTACCTTTGACTAGGTTTTTTAAAACACAATCTCGATAATTTGTGTAAGTAACATGGTAATATTCGACCGCAGACCTGATAACTTACGTAGAAACATCAAGGTAATTTTGATCTGAGCAAAAGAAGTTGTTGAATAACATTCCCTACCCTCGGTAACTTATGTGCAACCATCATGGTACTTTACGCACAATAGACTTGATCATAGGTGGTCAACGGGCCGGCCTGGGCACTACACGGCCGGAACATGCCTAAAAGGGTCCGGCCCGCCATGGCCCACAAAGTTCCATTTTATAAATGGGCATGTTGTGTCGGCACATGGACCTCACCTCGCAGCCCAGACACGACACCAATGGTAGAAGATGGTATTCGCAGACCTGGTATTTACTTACAACTACCGTGGTAAATTTTGACCCGAAAAAAAAAAGTACTTGAAACATAGCCCGGTAACTTATGTGTAAACACCATGATAAGTTACAAACTATAGGCGTGATAATTTATGTAGTCCAGGTGTGGTAACTTTTAAACTAAGAAAGGTGACGAAACAAACCAACATGGTATCTAGTTTCGATGATCTCGTCGCGACGATTTTCTATGTGAAAACGAATTTTAAATCGGAGCGATGGTTTGAGTTACAAAACATTTTAACGTTTCAAAATAGGAAGCATCCTTTGCTGAAATCATATGTTTTGTTATTAGTTTGCATGCATGGAACCGTGAGTCAACACCGGTTGAGTGAGGTTCCTCCGTCATGAACACAATTAGCTAGTAGCAAAATGGGAATTAGGTATGTGATTAGCTAGAAATAAAAAGAGAGTGTTCGAATATTTTGTACTCTTCGGACCGTTGAAAGTTAGTCCAGTCCATAACAATAATAAACTGCTACGTATGTAGGGAAATCCTTTGATGCACTCGGGTGCATCACCCCCTAATAAATTATAAATAATATAGTGTAATTACAGGAAAACTCGAAAAATCATGAAACATTTTTGTATACAAAGTTGGCCTCCCCTTGTACCCATGCAAAATAGGGCTGGAATAAACTTCCGTTCACCCTATACAGAAAAAGAATTTCCCAGTGTACTGTATATGTATTTTATCTTGTATATAGTCTTTATTTTCTTGTCGGTCCCATTCAGTACGCTGGAAGGTATTCCTTCACCAAACTTTTTATATGGGCACAACTGTTGGACATGTATCGCCCGCAAAAAAAAAATACTGTTGGACATGTATATTTCCAGAAATTTTCAAGATTTTTTGAACTTCTTCCGAATTACTGATTCTTTTTTTTTTTGCATATTAGGGGTTGATGCACCCGAATGTACCAAGTTCGCTCCCTATGTATGTAAGTAAATTACACCATACTATTTTCTCTTTGATCTATTGATAATTTTATATTTGCAAGTTATAACTTCATTTTTAGAAAGTGTACCACTGCTTAAAACTCAAAGTACCATTCTGCTCGAGCTCAAATACTCCATCATGAAAGTAAAATTATAAAAAGCAAAAAAATATGAAATTGATTGGTAACAAACATTGAGGAATTTTGTACATACGTGCAAGTTTTTGTGAAGAAAGGACATTCCTAATGCTTCGGGCAAACAAACAAAATCATTGCTCTAAATTTCTCTGAAAAAATCTTTTTGGAGCATCATTTTTGTTTTTTAGACAATTTAGTATTTTTTTTCCTTCATACCAAAACTTGTACATACATAGACGACTCATCACTATTTATTTCCATTAAAAAAGTCAGATTTTTGTGACATTTTTTAGTTTTACTATTCATATGGGAGTATTTGAGCTCAGAAGCAGATACTTCATGTCATGCTGCAAGGACTATATTTGTCACCTCTACAAGTATATTTCCCTTGAAAACCATGACAGGAACGTTTGGTTCCTATGTGTATATACACCATATATGCGAAGTATAGTAATTAAATAAATCTTCAAAAAATCTGAAAATATTTTTGAAATAAACTTTAACCTACTATTGTATTCTAAAATAATTCACAAAAAACCTAGTTGACTTTGGCCAACAATATAAAATTTATGGTCAAATAGGTGTGAATAGTGCCTTATATAGAAATAAATTTTATTCTATTTTTTCCTTGAAGTCAACGGGGGTTTTCCCTTCGCGAAAACTTATAAACTATTCTAAAAGAAATTCGAATTTATTCCAAAAAAAAGTTTAGTTTTTTTTGAATTTTGCCGAAATTATTTCAAATTATTGTCATATCGAATGTTTCTATACCCAGGAACCAAACAGCATTAGTACTATTATGGTCTGAGTATGAATGGCCTCGATAGGCTACAGGGTTAGCGATAAAGGCTGACCCAATAATTCTATATATTTTTGATCAAAAATAAATCATTCCATACCAATAGTTTATTTAATTAAAAAATTTATTTGGAGAAATATTTTGGACATATGTATTGGAAGCCCATTTTTGAAGAAGAAAATGTTCATCTAGTATTAAAAATAGTTTGTGCATATTGAAATAAGTCATGTACTTTGAAAAAAATTCTTACATGCAAAAAACTTGTACATGTTTAAAAAACTTATATCATTTCTAGGAATGTCCATGCACGATCATGCACTTGAGAAATCCTCCCCCCCCTCCAACCCCAACACCAAAAAAGAAATAAAACCTTGACCATAAATGTAAAAAAATGAAAAAGGCGAAAGGAAAAGTAACACATACAAAAACATTGTTTATATTTCAACCGCCAGCTACATTGTAGCCCGTTAAAACAAATTGTTTAATGTTCATGTTTAAAACTAACATTTTCTAAAAATATAGTTAAATAATCATTTTTTTATGTACAAAAATAATAGTTTATCAAGAAAAGGTTTTCGTATATTTGAAAAAAAATTGTGTACTACCTTCTAGAAAATGTCCGTGATGTCCATGCATTTCTTTCTTAAAGTTCATACATTTGACAAAAATGTTCTTTTGTGTTACAATATATGTACATATAATTAAAAAATCCATATCCCCCACGCCAAAGAACTAGAATGAAAAAGGTGGAAAAAACTTATTAGAAAGTAAAAAATATATATAAAAAGGAAAAATGAATACAACAAAATAAACATTTCATAGAAGATGCAAATATAAAAGTGGGCTCTCCTCTATGTTGCCCGGCTGATCATCAAATCCTTAAGGCAATGCTTTGCGTATTTACCACTACGGCAACAAGAGAGGCCATATTCGCCGTTATGTGCGACAAAGTGTCGAGGAAACGCATAGGCTGGAGCGTCCATGAGTCGGCCCAGCTCTGCGTCGTGTGTGCTAGGTAACTAAGTGGGTTAACCTAGTACTACAGGCGCCATTTCAGTGATTTTTATTTTTCAGTTTTCCGGTTTTTCAGTTTTTTAGTTTTTGGTTTTCTAGCTTTTTAAGTTTTAGGTTAGTTTTATTTTACTTTCCCATACTTTGTTTTAAAACTAAAAAATGTATTTTATACAATATTATGTAAATGAAATTATTACTTTCATTTCGAAAAAGTTTGGATGCCATTAAAAAAAGATCAAGCATTTTAAAAATGTACAATAACATTACAACATTTCCATATGTAGTCTAACATAAAGCACACACTCCCACTGGATGTCGGCTTTAAGATGTTTTACTAGCCCCTGACTACCAATTTCCCAACGTACATGGAATGGTAGTTGGAGGTGGTAGGTTACAAGCCACCAGCACTACCTGCCACATCACTTAAATAGGCATGGAAGTAACAAATGTTGATCCTTGTTTCCTCGCCGTCGCAGAAAAGCACATACTTCTACTTCCATTAAGTGATGCTTGTTCAGGCTGTCTTTAGTTAACACATGCCTCGGCACAGGTACCAACCAAAAATCATATTTTTTCCAACAACATCTTGAGTTTCCAAACAAAAGCTTGCTGCAAAGTGATGATATGTCATCCAACCAGTCAGAGTTCATGGACTTCAATATGAAGACATTGAGGTACGCAACTTCTATCATGCTATAATCATGTTAAGACATTCAACATACATTAAAAAGTAAGATATGTGAATATAAGTCTCTAAGTCAATTAATGATAGCCGGCCTAAGATATTTACATTGTTCTACATGTGAATAAATCTAATATATTAATCTAACTATTATTTTGGGTGATATTAAATTACAGTTTTGCTAAATGCAGTCACCTACTTCTCTAAAATGTAGTCGATTTACTTTTTTTAGAACACCTCAAGAGGGGCGGGGGTTCCGGCATTTCATTAAAAATAAGAGAATTGCCAGGTTAATTAGGGATAACCGGGAAAAAACCCGATACAATGCACGGTTAATTGAGGAAAACCGGCAAAGACCCACACACCTACACACACCACATAATTGATTGAGGGGCAATCACAAAAAAAATGACCACACGATTGATTAAGGAATAACCGTGCAAAACCCCGACCTCAAAATCTTTGTTTGGCAACTGTTGTGGGATAGTCTCTCATCTTTTTTACAAAAAGGGGAGCAAGCCCAGGCTACTGCATCGAGCGATGCAGGCAGCCATGTTATTATTTATTCAACAAAGATCGGACAAGAACATACATCGAACAACCTGAAGCCATCAATCACATCTACAAACTCAACAATGGGGAATGCCCTCACGCCTCACCATCTAGAGTCGGGGTCACCGCCGATCCGTCCGCATAACGTACCAGGAGCAAACACCCAGTGCAGCAGAGCGAAAGCATACAATGCCTGCACAGGCTTCAAAAGCCGCCGCCACCATCGTACCGCTAACTCATCTTGAAAAATAAGATCCACACCATCCTGGGTTAGCCGTCGACGCCCCATGGTGGCAAAAAACACCACTGCCATGCACTCGTCTAGCGGAGATATATGATCAAGCAACACGACCTTGGGGATAGGATGTGCCCCCTCTATATGGTCCCGAAAATGGGGGCACGCATCTTATTCTCGTGCCTGGCGGGACCGTTTCTTTGGGCTTTGTCCGTGAGGCTTTGGGCCCCGGATAGGAGGGTCCGGACATGGCCGGGTCCCTTCAAAGTTGTGCCAACCAGACCGGGAGGAGGATACACCTCTTATGACTTATCTTCACAGTGTTAGCTTGGGCCCTATGGCCGACCCATAACAAGATGGTTATTAAGTGTGTCTTTTCTAGGAGGGCCTCTTACTCTATCCTCATATTCCTTGCATTTTTGTAGGACTAGTCCCGGATTTTAGGCAGAGGGATTGCGACCTATTTGGCCGCATGATGGACATGATGACTGATGTCTGACGCTGACTTGCTTTGCCACAGGGTGCCTGAGCTTCGGGCCACTCGGTGGTCTTTTTTCCTTTTCTTTTTATGTTTTGTTGGTGTGCTTGTGCTCGTGCCTTAGCAGACTTTTTTATTTTCTTTGATGAACTTAAACTTGTTGTATAGATATGATGATCACTTTAGAAATATAAAGTGAGGCGAAAACTTGTTTCAAGAGAGTACACTGCGTTGGCTGTTGTCTCTGATTTTTATTTCACTACCTAGTTCGACGAGGGACAATGCGTTGTGAGTGCTTTAAGCGAAACTAATTAATTAGTTTTATACTGCACTCAAAAGAGGACACACAACCTAAGAAAGAGATGAGACACGTTGCACAGTAGCTAGCCTAGGAGGACAAGCCCGACTGACCGAGAACCGCGTAGATGCGCAACACGTATGTATGGTTGCATGTATGTCAAGTTGGACGCATGCGCCAGGCAGAAGAGATGGTACGGTTAAGGGGATAACCTAGAGAAGCGTGCGCGCACATATGTCGCCAAAACTCACAGCTTTCTTCTTGAACATGGCCAAAACTCACAGCTGGCTACACTACATCGAGAAGCATTAACGTGCGCAGAAGGAGCGTCCGCTCGCGCTATCCACGTAGGATCAACTACCAGTCAAAAAAATGCGGCATGGACGATGTCCAGATGGGCAGAGGTGTACTGTGCGTCTTAGCCAATGGAACGAGGGGAGCAGATCTTTTCGTCCCACGCAGCTCCTCTCTCTCGTCTCATTTTTCCCATCCAGACCGGCGGCTAGGGTTCCGCCCGCGCCGCCACCGCCACCGCCACCATCCCTGCTCCTCCAGTCCCGTCCACTGGAGAAAGGCGCCCTCCTGAGACCTGCTTCTCGCCCTTCGCAGCAAGTTGTGGGTGCCGGAGGAGCAGCTATGGCCGACGGCCTCGTGGCAGCGACGACCGGCAGAGAGCTGCGGCGGCTCGCAGTGGAGGAGCAGCAGCGACGACCGGCAGAGAGCTGCGGCGGCTCGCAGTGGAGGAGTAGCAGCGGTCGACGGCGACCCGGACATGGCGGTCGTCACGGGCAGAGCCGGGCGAAGAGGGCGCGATGGCGGGGCATGATCTGGAGAACCGGTGGGCTGTGGTTCAAAATCTCGGCGGGCGCGACCAACGCGAGTTGGAGACGAGGTGACGGCGTTGACTAGGACACCGTCGCAGATCCCCATCTTGCTGTCGGGAGAGGAGCTCATCCAGGATCCCCTCTTCTCCATAGATCCGCGACGGAGGTGCTAAGGAGGAGCTTCTTCTCGGGACGCCATGGAGATCGTCAAGGTGCGCCCCCACACCCCCTCCCCATGTCTGGGTATGCTAGGTAGTGCGATTCTTGTTTCCTGTCATGGTTCTCTGTAGTTTTAAACGCCTCTGAACAGGTCATACTCCAGATCCCGCGTTTGCGGCATGGCACCACCTTGACACAGAGTGAGCTTTCTTCTTCACTAACCAACACATTACATGTAACTCTGTTTCCAATCTAGAGATGATGCATACAGATGTAGCAAAATCAAAAGTTGTTTCTGTATTCAGAATAAATTAGAGCAACACGCATGTGCAGGTTGCCAGTTTAGAATTCAGGTACAACCACTCTTTGCTTGTCTGCTACCCGTGATAAAATTAATACACATTACATCTAAGTTGGTTCCAGTGTCATATTCTACCAACAGCCCACTCAAATTGTTCCACAACTCTCTATTTTTTGCTATGATTCTGTTGTGACTGTACTTAGTTCTCATTACGTTTCGTTCGATGGAAATTCAGGGAGTGCTGGTGATGTGCTTGAAGATCGATGACCTCATTGGGAGTCTGAAAGTGTGTCTCCCTTGGCATAAGCACTATGGGAAGCAGAGACAACCGGCTCCGTCCTGCTCCAGCGTCGCCGTCTGTCGACCCAACGAACAAGAAACGCATCAACAGGAGAAGCACGGCAATGTACATGTACACATTCACTTCTTTCTTCCTGATTTTTTCTTCCTCTTTCTTCAAGTGCCTTGCTGTTAGAACTTCTCTTCTTGGACCATCAACGGATAGTTGTATGCAGGCACTCTCATTTGTGTCACCCTTCCTATCCTTTCTGTGATTGCTAAATATTATTTAAGACAATTCCTCTTGATAGCATGTTTTGCCATGATTGTTGTTGTTTATTTAACCAAAAATAGATTCTTCTGAAGTTCAATATTTCAATGGAGTATGTATTTATGTGCTTCCCTAATTATACCATGCCAATTGCTTGAGCAGCAGGCACTGGTAATTATTTTCTTAAGAGTGATATTGAGTTTCAGTAACGTAGACCCATCTGTTAATTTCAGTCTTTGGTGCTTTTGCAGATATTTAATGTTGTTGCAGTTGGTAAGATAATGGGATGCCACACTTATTTTACCAGTTCTAAAGCATGACTAAGAAGGGAAAGACCAGAGGCAAGTGTTATTTTCTCTTGTAAACTTCTTTTGCTTGTCTATCTCCCTACTGGTATGCAGGTCTTTAATTGATAGTTTATTATATAGAGTTTGCTTTATATAGAGTTTATTATATAAAGTTTTCTCAAGGCGCTGGGCATCCTGATGCTAAGTGCATTACACATCATGCGAGATTATGAATTTTGCAAGAATAGGCATTTCTTGGCTCCTCACATCCTTCATCCAAGATTAATCTCAGTATGGCCTGGCTATACTTAACATAAACTGTATACTCAACTCTTAAACAAGTACACAGAATGACAGAAGTACTTAGAATGCATCATTTTGCTCAGGAACTGGACTAACTTGCTTTACAGAAGTACTGCATGCACTTCTATTTTTTATCTGACGATATGGCACATAAGTTAATGCCAAATTCAGTGTAAAGTAATTCTTCTGTAAGTCGGCATCCTTATTTTTGCATATGTATATTTTGATTCGAGGCGCAAAGGTCGAGCTTACGGTGTATGTTCTTTTAGGGTACTAGGAAGAAGAGTACCTTTTCCTTGGAATCGAGAGCGTAGGGCAATGGCCATGGGGTACCATGTTGAACAGTAGGGAGATGTGGTAGTTTTTTTTTGCTCATCTGAAGTTCGGCATGTTTTATTGGCATGTCTTGTAAGGCTACAGGTAAAACAATGTGGGGTCTCTTTTATTGGCATGTTTCTGTCTTGGTAAGCATGCATCAAACAGGCTTAGGTTGGTTAGAACAAGGTGTGGCGGTCAAGAGATGATGCTGTAAGATTATTAGACTACTGTTATTTCTGGTCTGCATGCATTTCTGGCTGGACCAGCTGGTTAGCTGATGCGGCACTGTGTCGGTGAAACTGGGGCAATATTTTCATTGATGTATACTATTGTTACACATACGACTTCATAGTTTGGCAAGTATCACAGAATTTGTGAGGTCATTTGTGAATAATGTTTAGTTTCCCGCTAGGCATGTTTCTTTACATCAATCGATCAGATTCACCACCGTTGGCCAGAGTTGCGCCTAATTCATACTGATGTTAAGGATGAACTCTCTGTTTTCTAATAGGTCAGACTGGATTCTATGTTCTGTCCATGCCCTGTTCACTGGCATTGCCTCTTGATTCTCCTATTAAAGTAGAAGATCCACACTAAGCATAGCAAGTCCACTAGAGCAGCAAATGTTGTTTATCACCGCATCTCTTCTCATGTTGACAAGCAAGCCCGATATCTATGAAGGTACACCTTTGTGCTTGGTGGTAAACATGTTTCTTTTTCAGTTATGTTCAGCATTTCCTTGATCATTTTGTATTATTATTTTAGTATTTTGCTCTGCATTAAGATTTATGCACGGTCTGGTACTTAGAAGAATATATTTGGTTTGTCGATGATTTTCTCCTTGTTTGATTTTGACTTTAATTTAAAAATGAGTACTTAAATTCTGAATTCTGGAGTGCATGGCAGCTATATAGATCCATTATAATTTGGTTTGAGCTATGCGGCAGAAATAAGCTTCATGCTTCTCTCAACATACTAGGCACCGTACAAGGCGGCGATGGCGTACCCGCTTAATACCTGCAGCCCCTGGTACGGACAGGAAAAGATGCTGAGCTTCTCGGCCTTGACGATGTCCTCGTGCCTCTCTCTAAAATGGCAGATCTGTTTGTTTCTCTGGTGGGACTGCAGTTCTTCCGAAGCTTTGCTTTTCGGTATGACATGTTTAGTACTTTAGTTATGCTTCTCGGGCAGCATTTGAATGGTTCTCATACTACTTTCTCTTGTGATCGCTTTAGTGATGAGGAGATTCGAGTGCATCTTAATTATTGACACCTCATTCTATGACAAGCTCGGCAAGAAAGGCGGCAGCTGACGAGAGGATGTACCGAGGCCTGCGGCAAACTCAGGTGTGTGTGCTCGTTAGTGGTTTCAGTTTCATAATTCCCATTACACCTAGCCTCTGTTCGCTCAATCTTTGAGAATTTTTGTCTGTCATTGCATTGTTGAGTACGTGCAGCAGGATGGAAAGCAGAGAGCAACGGTGCATAGTTCATGGAAGCCTGCTGTTTCTCATCGTCAAGACCTAAGGGCATGTACAATGGTTCTATCTTAGCAATGCCATGTAGGATAAATGATGAGATGGAGGAGAGAGAAATCATAAGAGAAGGCTTGTCTTCTCTTAATTAAGAGAAGGCAAGAGATGATCTCTTAGCACAATATGTCCCATCATGTTTTTAGGAATAACTAGTTATTAAAGATAAGGCTAAGAGATAACCCATTGTAGACATTGTTTTTGTCATCTCTAAATTACATGCAAGATTTAAGATAAGACACCTTATCGACCATTGTACATGCCCTAATATAGCATAAGGTCCGTGCAGATAGAGGCGCTCATGCAGGAAAGAGACGAGAGAGCAGCTGGTGGTCCGGACGACAAAGATCAGCTGAACATTGGCTCCCATGAAGTCGATCGATTGTGCCTCAGCTTTTGTGCCGCTTGTGTTGCTTTTGAACCACTGTCTGGTGATGTAAACTATAAGGACATGTAAATAATATCTATATGACTCCTAAGGTTGTTCTCTTATCTCCTGTTTCCATTGTTGTGTACTTGTTATTTTTCGAGTCAGAACCATGCAATAACATGAAAAGGGCGCGCTCAACTTGGCAGCGCCCAGCTTTCTCTTAGGCGGCGCGCCATGGGCGCGCCCCAACCGCTAGTCCTAACCAAACCATGGGCAGATCAGGCCCATGCATGCATACGCAGGAGGTGACGCACACACGTACGCTGTACACACAACTGATCAAATATTTAATCACAAATACTTGAATTGAAGGTAAACTTTTGAATTATTTCTTAGCAATAAATCAAATATTTGTCACACATGCTTGAATTGAAGATAAACTTTTTATTCCCTAGCCGATCTTGATGTGAGAACGGCTTTGGAGTTAAGCAAGTGAATAGTTTAGATTTTGTATTACCTCATTTGGCTATGCATTGTGTTTTGCACTCTATCTCTGATGTTTTTGAAAAGGAAATTATACTATCATCGGTTTTCTCAATAGAGTATAACCTTAGCTTTGAATTTCTGAAATCAAAGTATTTAGAACATACATGTCTCAATTGAGACCATGCATAAGCCAAGGATGAAACAAGCAAAGCTACCCAATTAGATATGAACTTTAAATAAAACAATGAGAAAAGCTTTGGCTGCAGTAATAAGTCATTATCGGTCTCTCTAAATGGTACACAATATTGACCGATATGCTTAGTCACAATTTTATTGCTAACAAGTAAACTGCCCTTCATCATTGACCTTTCAAAATTACTTACAAGATTTTTCCTAATAGATGATGGGGAACGTAGTAATTTCAAAAAAATTCCTACGCACACGCAAGATCATGGTGATGCATAGCAACGAGAGGGGAGAGTGTGTCCACGTACCCTCGTATACCGAAAGCGGAAGCGTTAGAACAACGCGGTTGATGTAGTCGTACGTCTTCACGGCCCGACCGATCAAGCACCGAAAGCACAGCACCTCCGAGTTCTAGCACACGTTCAGCTTGATGACGTCCCTTGAACTCCGATCCAGCCGAGTGTCGAGGGAGAGTTCCGCCAGCATGACGGCGTGGTGACGATGTTGATGTTCTACCATCACAGGGCTTTGCCTAAGCACCGCTACAATATTATCGAGGAGGACTATGGTGGAGGGGGGCACCGCACACGGCTAAGAGATCAATGATCTGTTGTTGTGTCTCTAGAGGTGCCCCCTGCCCCCATATATAAAGGAACAAGCGGGGAGGGGCGGCCGGCCAGGGAGGAGGCGCGCCATGGGGAGTCCTACTCCCACCGGGAGTAGGACTCCCTCCTTTCCTTGTTGGACTTGGAGAAGGGGGGAAAGAGGAGGGAGAGAGAGGAAGGAAAGGGGGGGTGCCACCCCCCTCTCCTTGTCCTATTCGGACTAGGGGGGAGGGGCGCGCGGCCCAGCCCTGGCCGCCTCTCCTTTTCTCCACTAAGGCCCACTATGGCCCATTAAGCCCCCGGGGGGTTCCGTAACCCCTCGGTACTCCAAGTAAAATCCGATTTCACCCGAACACTTCCGATATCCAAATATAGGCTTCCAATATATCAATCTTCATGTCTCGACCATTTCGAGACTCCTCGTCATGTCCTTGATCACATCCGGGACTCCGAACAACCTTCGGTACATCAAAACTCATAAACTCATAATGTAACTGTCATCGAAACTTTAAGCGTGCGGACCCTACGGGTTCGAGAACTATGTAGACATGACCGAGACACGTTTCCGGTCAATAACCAATAGCGGAACCTAGATGCTCATATTGGCTCCTACATATTCTACGAAGATCTTTAACGGTCAAACCGCATAACAACATACGTTGTTCCCTTTGTCATCGGTATGTTACTTGCCCGAGATTCGATCGTCGGTATCTCAATACCTAGTTCAATATCGTTATCGGCAAGTATCTTTACTCGTTATGTAATGCATCATTCTGTAACTAACTCATTAGCTATATTGCTTGCAAGGCTTATAGTGATGTGCATTACCGAGAGGGCCCAGAGATACCTCTCCGACAATCGGAGTGACAAAACCTAATCTCGAAATACGCCAACTCAGCATGTACCTTTGGAGACACCTGTAGAGCTCCTTTATAATCACCCAGTTACGTTGTGAAGTTTGGTAGCACACAAAGTGTTCCTCCGGTAAACGGGAGTTGCATAATCTCATAGTTGTAGGAACATGTATAAGTCATGAAGAAAGCAATAGAAACATACTAAACGATCAAGTGCTAAGCTAACGGAATGGGTCAAGTCGATCACATTCTCCTAATGATGTGATCCCATTAATCAAATGACAACTCATGTCTCTGGTTAGGAAACTTAACCATCTTTTATTTATGAGCTAGTCAAGTAGAGGCATACTAGTGACACTATGTTTGTCTATGTATTCACACATGTATTATGTTTCCGGTTAATACAATTCTAGCATGAATAATAAACATTTATCATGATATAAGGAAATAAATAATAACTTTATTATTGCCTCTAGGGCATATTTCCTTCAGTCTCCCACTTGCACTAGAGTCAGTAATCTAGATTACACAGTAATGATTCTAACACCCATGGAGCCTTGGTGTTGATCATGTTTTGTTCGTGGAAGAGGCTTAGTCAACGGGTCTGCAACATTCAGATCCGTTTGTATCTTGAAAATCTCTATGTCTCCCACCTAGACTTGGTCCCGGATGGAATTGAAGCGTCTCTTGATGTGCTTGGTCCTCTTGTGAAATCTGGATTCCTTTGACAAGGCAATTGCACCAGTATTGTCACAGAAGATCTTCATTGGTCCCGATGCACTAGGTATGACACCTAGATCGGATATGAACTCCTTCATCCGCACTCCTTCATTTGCTGCTTCCGAAGCAGCTATGTATCGTTGGGAAACGAGTAATTTCAAAAATTTCCTACGAACACGCAAGACCATGGTGATGGCATAGCAACGAGAGGGAGAGTGTCCGCCCACGCACTCGTGAGACCGAAAGCGAAGCGTTATAACAACGCTGTTGATGTAGTCGACGCGTCTTCACGATCCGACCGATCCAAGCACCGAACGTACGGCACCTCCGAGTTCTGCACACGTTCAGCTCGATGACGATCCCCGGACTTCGATCCAGCAAAGTGTCGGGGATGAGTTCCGTCAGCACGACGGCGTGGTGACGATGATGATGCTCCACCGACGCAGGGCTTCGCCTAAGCTCCGCGATGATATGACTTCTCCGGCGCAGGGCTTCACCTAAGCTCCGCGACGATATGACCGAAGTGGAATATGGTGGAAGGGGGCACCGCACACGGCTAAGGAACGATCCGTAGATCAACTTGTGTGTCATGGGGTGCCCCCTGCCCCCGTATATAAAGGAGCCAAGGGGGAGGGGCCGGCCGGCCAAGGGAGGCGCGCCAGGGAGTCCTACTCCCTCCGGGAGTAGGATTCCCCCTCCAATCCTAGTTGGAATAGGATTCACCGGAGGGGGAAAGAGAGAGAGGGGGCGGCCCACCTTTCCTAGTCCTAGTAGGACTAGGGAAGGGGGGCGCCACGCCACCTAGGGCTGGCCCTTTCTCCTTTCCACCAAGGCCCACTATGGCCCATATAGTTCCGGGGGTTCGGTAACCTCCGGTACATCTTAAATTTCGATTTCACTCGGAACATTTCCGATGTCCAAATGTAGGCTTCAATATATCAATCTTTATGTCTCGACCATTTCGAGACTCCTCGTCATGTCCGTGATCACATCCGGACTCAACAACCTTCGTACATCAATACTTATAAACTCATAATGAACATCATCGAAACGTTAGCGTGCGGACCCTACGGGTTCGAGAACTATGTAGACATGACCTAGAACCATTCTCGGTCAATAACCAATAGCGGAACCTGGATGCCCATATTGGTTCCTACATATTCTACGAAGATCTTTATCGGTCAAACCGCATAACGATATACGTTGTTCCTTTTGTCATCGGTATGTTACTTACCCGAGATTCGATCGTCGGTATCCAATACCTAGTTCAATCTCGTTACCGATAAGTCTCTTTACTCGTTCCGTAATACATCATCTCACAACTAACTCATTAGTTGCAATGCTTGCAAGGCTTATGTGATGTGTATTACCGAGAAGGCCCAGAGATACCTCTCCGACAATCGGAGTGACAAAACCTAATCTCGATTCATGCCAACTCAACATATACTTTTGGAGACACCAGAGAGTACCTTTATAATCACCCGATTACGCTGTGACGCTTTGGTAGCACACAAAGTGTTCCTCCGTAAACGGAGTTGCATAATCTCATAGTTGCAGGAACTTTGTATAAGTCATGAAGAAAGCATAAGCATCATACTAAACGATCAAGTGCTAAGCTAACGAAATGGGTCATGTCAATCACATCATTCTCCTAATGATGTGATCCCATTAATCAAATGACAACACATGTCTATGGTTAGGAAACATAACCATCTTGATTAATGAGCTAGTCTAGTAGAGGCATACTAGTGACTATCTGCTTGTCTATGTATTCACACATGTATTATGTTTCCAGTTAATACAATTCTAGCATGAATAATAAACGTTTATCATGATATAAGGAAATAAATAATAACTTTATTATTGCCTCTAGGGCATATTTCCTTCATCTCCCACTTGCACTAGAGTCAATAATCTAGATTACACAAGAATGGTTCTAACACCCATGGAGTCTTGGTGCTGATCATGTTTTGCTCGTGGAAGAGGCTTAGTCAACGGTCTGCAACATTCAGATCCGTATGTATTTTGAAAATCTCTATGTCTCCCACTTGGACTTGGTCCCGAATGGAATTGAAGCGTCTCTTGATATGCTTGGTCCTCTTGTGAAATCTGGATTCCTTTGCCAAGGCAATTGCACCAAGATTGTCACGAGAAGATCTTCATTGGTCCCGATGCACTAGGTATGACACCTAGATCGAAATGAACTCTTTCATCCGACTCCTTCATTTGCTGCTTCCAAGCAGCTATGTACTCCGCTTCACATGTAGATCCCGCCACGACGCTTTGTTTAGAACTGCACCAACCGACAGCTCCACCGCTTAATAAAAATACGATCCGGTTTGCGATTTAGAATAGTCCGGATCGGTGTCAAAGCTTGCATCGACGTAACCATTTACGACTAGCTCTTTGTCACCTCCATATACGAGAAACATATCCTTAGTCCTTTTCGTATTTCAGGATGTTCTTGACCGCTGTCCAATGATCCACTCGGATTACTTTGGTACCTTCCTGCCAAGCTTACAGCTAAGCATACGTCGGTCTGGTACACAGCATTGCATACATGATAGAGCCTATGGCTGAAGCATAGGAACATTTTCATTTTCTCTCTATCTTCTGCTGTGGTCGGGCATTGAGTCCGACTCAATCTTACACCTTGTACTACAGGTAAAAACCTTTCTTTGCTGATCCATTTTGAACTTCTTCAAAACTTTATCAAGGTATGTGCTTTGTGAAAGTCCAATTAAGCGCCTTGATCTATCTCTATAGATCTTGATGCCCAATATGTAAGCAGCTTCACCGAGGTCTTTCATTGAAAAACTTTTATTCAAGTATCCTTTATGCTATCCAGAAATTCTATATCATTTCCAATCAACAATATGTCGTCCACATATAATATCGAAATGCTACAGAGCTCCCACTCACTTTCTTGTAAATACAGCTTCTCAAAAGTCTCAGATAAAACCATATGCTTTGATCACACTATCAAAGCGCTTATTCCAACTCCGAGAGGCTTGCACTGCACCATAAATTGATCGTTGGAGCTTGCACACTTTGTTAGCATCCTTTGGATCAACAAAACCTTCTGGTTGTATCATATACAACTCTTCTTCTAGAAATCCATTCAAGAATGCAGTTTTACATCCATTTGCCAAATTTCATAATCATAAAATGCGGCAATTGCTAACATGATTCGGACAGACTTAAGCATCGCTTCGGGTGAGAAAGTCTCATCGTAGTCAACCCCTTGAACTTGTCGAAAACCTTTTGCAACAAGTCGAGCTTTGTAGACAGCTACATTACCATCGGCGTCGGTCTTCTTCTTAAAATCCATTTATTCTCAATAGCTTGCCGATCATCGGGCAAGTCTACCAAAGTCCATACTTTGTTCTCATACATGGATCCCATCTCAGATTTCATGGCTTCAAGCCATTTTGTGGAATCTGGGCTCACCATCGCTTCTTCATAGTTCGTGAGGTTCACCATGATCTAGTAGCATGACTTCCGAATTGGATTACCGTACCACTCAGTGCGGATTTTATTCTGGTTGATCTACTGAGTTCAAGGACAACTTGATCTGAAGTTTCATGATCTTCATCATTATCTTCCTCACTAACTGGTGTAGGTGTTACGTAAACTGATTTCGTGATGAACTACTTTCCAATAAGGGAGCTGGTACTATTACCTCATCAAGTTCCACTTTCCTCCCACTCACTTCTTTCGAGAGAAACTCCTTCTCTAGAAAGGATCCATTCTTAGCAACGAATGTCTTGCCTTCGGATCTGTGATAGAAGGTATACCCAATTTTCTCCTTTGGGTATCCTATGAAGACACATTTTTCCGATTTGGATTCAAGCTTATCAGGTTGAAGTTTCTTCACATAAGCATCGCAACCCCAAACTTTCAGAAACGACGACTTTGGTTTCTTGCTAAACCATAGTTCATAAGGTGTCGCCTCAACGGATTTTGACGGTGTCCTATTTAACAAGAATGCGCCGCCTCTAAAGCATAACCCCAAAACGATAGCGGTAAATCGAAATAGACATCATAGATCGCACCATATCTAGTAAAGTACGACACGACGCTCGGACACACCATTACGCTGAGGTGTTCCGGTGGCGTGAGTTGCTAAACTATTCCGCATTGCTTCAAATGTAGACCAAACTCGAACTCAAATATTCTCCTCCACGATCAGATCGTAGAAACTTTATTTTCTTGTTACGATGATTTTCAACTTCACTCTGAAATTCTTTGAACTTTTCAAATGTTTCAGATTTATGCTTCATCAAGTAGATATACCCGTATCTGCTTAAATCATCTGTGAAGGTGAGAAAATAACGATATCCGCCACGAGCTTCAACATTCATTGGACCACATACATCTGTATGTATGATTTCCAATAAGTCTGTTGCTCTCTCCATACAACCGGAGAACGGTGTTTTAGTCATCTTGCCCATGAGGCACGGTTCGCAAGTACCAAGTGATTCATAATCAAGTGATTCCAAAAGTCCATCTGTATGGAGTTTCTTCATGCGTTTTACACCGATATGACCTAAACGGCAAGTGCCACAAATAAGTTGCACTATCATTATCAACTCTGCATCTTTTGGCTTCGACATTATGAATATGTGTATCACTACTGTCGAGATTCAACAAGAATAGACCATTCTTCAAGGGTGCATGACCATAAAAGATATTACTCATATAAATAGAACAACCATTATTCTCTGATTTAAATGAATAACCGCCTCGCATCAAACAAGATCCAGATATAATGTTCATGCTCAACGCTGGCACCAAATAACTATTATTTAGGTCTAAAACTAATCCCAAGGTAGATGTAGAGGTAGCGTGCCGACCGCGATCACATCGACTTTGGAACCATTTCCCACGCCAAGATCGTCACCTCGTCCTTTGCGATGCTCGTCTATTCCGTAGTCCCTGTTTTGAGTTGCAAATATTAGCAATGTAACCAGATCAAATACCCAGGTGCTACTACGAGCTCTAGTAAGGTACACATCAATAACATGTATATCACATATACCTTTGTTCACCTTGCCATCCTTCTTATCCGCCAAATACTTGGGGCAGTTCCGCTTCAAGGTCCAGTTTGCTTGCAAAAAACACTCGGCCAGGCTTAGGTCCAGACTTGGGTTTCTTCTCTTGATCAGCAACTTTCTTGCTGTTCTTTTGAAGTTTCCTTCTTCTTTCCTTTGCCCTTTTCTTGAAACTAGTGGTCTTGTTGACCATCAACACTTGATGCTCTTTCTTGATTTCTACCTCCGCTGCTTTTAGCATTGCGAAGAGCTCAGAATTGTCTTATTCATCCCTTGCATATTATAGTTCATCACGAAGCTCTTGTAGCTTGGTGGCGTGATTGGAGAATTCATCAATGACACTATCATCCGGAAGATTAACTCCCAGCTGAATTAAGTGATTATTATACCCGCACATTTTGAGTATGTGTTCACCGATGTAACTATTCTCCTCCATCTTGCAGCTATAGAACTTATTGGAGACTTCATATCTCTCAATCCGGCATTTGCTTGAAATATTAACTTCAACTCTGGAACATCTCATATGCTCCATGACGCTCAAAACGCCGTTGAAGACCCGGTTCTAAGCCGTAAAGCATGACACACTGAACTATAGAGTAGTCATCAGCTTTGCTCGCCAGACGCTCACAACTTCGCGCGTTCTCTGCAGAAGCGTGGCACCCAGCGGTGCTTCCAGGGCGTAATTCTTACGTGCAGCAATGAGGATAATCTCAAGTTACGGACCCAGTCCGTAATAGCTACCATCATCTTTCAACTTTGCTTTCTCAAGGAACGCATTAAAATTTAACGGAACAACAAAGACGAGCCATCTATCTACAAGAAACATAGACAAGCAAAATACTATCGGTACTAAGTTCATGATAAGTTTAAGTTCAATTAATCATATTAAAAACTCCCACTTAGACAGACATCTCTCTAGTCATCTTAAGTGTTTACGTGATCCAAATCAACTAAACCATGTCCGATCATCACGTGAGATGGAGCAGTTTCAATGGTGAACATCACTATGTTGATCATATCTACTATATGATTCACGCTCGACCTTTCGGTCTCCGTGTTCCGAGGCCATATCTGCATATGCTAGGCTCGTCAAGTTTAACTCGAGTATTCTGCGTGTGCAAAACTGGCTTGCACCCGTTGTAGATGGACGAGAACTTATCACACCCGATCATCACGTGGTGTCCGGGTACTACTGAACTTTTAGCAACGGTGCATACTCGTGGAGAACACTTCTTGATAATTTTAGTGAGAGATCATCTTATAATGCTACCGCCAATCAAAGCAAGATAAGATGCATAAAGGATAAACATCACATGCAATCAATATAAGTGATATGATATGGTCATCATCATCTTGTGCTTGTGATCTCCATCTCCGAAGCACCGCCATGATCACCATCGCCACCGGTAGCGACACCTTGATCTCCATCGTAGCATCGTTGTCATCTCGCCAACTATTGCTTCTACGACTATCGCTCTTGCTTAGTGATAAAGTAAAGCAATTACATGGCTTTTGCATTTCATACAATAAAGCGACAACCATATGGCTCCTGCCATTGCCGATAACTCGTTACAAAACATGATCATCTCATACAATAAAATATAGCATCACGTCTTGACCACATCACATCACAACATGCCCTGCAAAAACAAGTTAGACGTCCTCTACTTTGTTATTGCATGTTTTACGTGGCTGCTATGGGCTGAGCAAGAACCGTTCTTACCTACGCATCAAAACCACAACGATAGTTTGTCAAGTTGGTGCTGTTTTAACCTTCGCAAGGACCGGGCGTAGCCACACTCGGTTCAACTAAAGTGAGAGAGACAGACACCCGCTGGTCACCTTTAAGCAACTAGTGCTCGGAGCGGTGAAACCAGTCTCGCGTAAGCGTACGCGTAATGTCGGTCCAGGCCGCTTCATCTCACAATACCGCTGAACCAAAGTATGACATGCTGGTAAGCAGTATGACTTATATCGCCCACAACTCACTTGTGTTCTACTCGTGCATATGACATCAACGCATAAAACCAGGCTCGGATGCCACTGTTGGGAAACGAGTAATTTCAAAAATTTCATACGAACACGCAAGACCATGGTGATGGCATAGCAACGAGAGGGAGAGTCCGCCCACGCACTCGTGAGACCGAAAGCGAAGCGTTATAACAACGCTGTTGATGTAGTCGTGCGCCTTCACGATCCGACCGATCCAAGCACCAAACGACGGCACCTCCGAGTTCTGCACACGCTCAGCTCGATGACGATCCCGGACTCGATCCAGCAAAGTGTCGGGATGAGTTCCACAAGACGACGGCGTGGTGACGATGATGATGCTCCACCGACGCAGGGCTTCACCTAAGCTCCGCGACGATATGACTTCTCCGCGCGGGCTTCACCTAAGCTCCGCGACGATATGACCGAAGTGGAATATGGTGGAAGGGGGCACCGCACACGGCTAAGGAACGATCCGTAGATCAACTTGTGTGTCATGGGGTGCCCCCTGCCCCCGTATATAAAGGAGCCAAGGGGAAGGGGGCCGGCCGGCCAAGGGAGGCGCCAGGAGTCCTACTCCTCCGGGAGTAGGATTCCCCCTCCAATCCTAGTTGGAATAGGATTCACCGGAGGGGGAAAGAGAGAGAGGGGGCGGCCCACCTTTCCTAGTCCTAGTAGGACTAGGGAAGGGGGGCCGCGCCACCTAGGGCTGGCCCTTTCTCCTTTCCACCAAGGCCCACTATGGCCCATATAGTTCCGGGGGTTCCGGTAACCTCCGGCATCTCGCAATTTCCGATTTCACTCGGAACATTTCCGATGTCCAAATGTAGGCTTCCAATATATCAATCTTTATGTCTCGACCATTTCGAGACTCCTCGTCATGTCCGTGATCACATCCGGACTCAACAACCTTCGTACATCAATACTTATAAACTCATAATGAACTCGCCATCGAACGTTAAGCGTGCGGACCCTACGGGTTCGAGAACTATGTAGACATGACCTAGAACCATTCTCGGTCAATAACCAATAGCGGAACCTGGATGCCCATATTGGTTCCTACATATTCTACGAAGAACTTTATTGGTCAAACCGCATAACGATATACGTTGTTCCTTTTGTCATCGGTATCTTACTTACCCGAGATTCGATCGTCGGTATCCAATACCTAGTTCAATCTCGCTACGGTAAGTCTCTTTACTCGCTCCGTAATACATCATCTCACAACTAACTCATTAGTTGCAATGCTTGCAAGGCTTATGTGATGTGTATTACCGAGAAGGCCCAGAGATACCTCTCCGACAATCGGAGTGACAAAACCTAATCTCGATTCATGCCAACTCAACATATACTTTTGGAGACACCTGAGAGTACCTTTATAATAATCCAGTTACGCTATGACGCTTGGTAGCACACAAAGTGTTCCTCCGTAAACGGAGTTGCATAATCTCATAGTTGCAGGAACTTTGTATAAGTCATGAAGAAAGCATAAGCATCATACTAAACGATCAAGTGCTAAGCTAACGAAATGGGTCATGTCAATCACATCATTCTCCTAATGATGTGATCCCATTAATCAAATGACAACACATGTCTATGGTTAGGAAACATAACCATCTTCGATTAATGAGCTAGTCTAGTAGAGGCATACTAGTGACTATCTGTTTGTCTATGTATTCACACATGTATTATGTTTCCGGTTAATACAATTCTAGCATGAATAATAAACGTTTATCATGATATAAGGAAATAAATAATAACTTTATTATTGCCTCTAGGGCATATTTCCTTCATGTACTCCGCGTCACATGTAGATCCCGATACGACCCTTTGTTTAGAACTGCACCAACTGACAGCTCCACCAATCAATATAAACACGTATCCGGTTTGCGATTTAGAATCGTCCGGATCAGTGTCAAAGCTTGCATCGACGTAACCATTTATGACTAGCTCTTTGTCACCTCCATAAACGAGAAACATATCCTTAGTCCTTTTTAGGTATTTCAGGATGTTCTTGACCGTTGTCCAGTGATCCACTCCTGGATTACTTTGGTACCTCCCTTCCAAACTAATAGCAAGGCACACATCAGGTCTGGTACATAAAATTGCATACATGATAGAGCCTATGGCTGAAGAATAGGGAAGTTCGTTCATTTTCTCTCTATCTTTTGCAGTGGTCGGGCATTGAGTCTGACTCAATTTCACACATTGTATTACAGGCAAGAACCCTTTCTTTGCTTGATCCATTTTGAACTTTTTCAAAACTTTATCAAGGTATGTACTTTGTGAAAGTCCAATTAAGCGTCTTGATCTATCTCTATTGATCTTGATGCCCAATATGTAAGCAGCTTTACCGAGGTCTTTCATTGGAAAACTTTTATTCAAGTATCCTTTTATGCTATCCAGAAATTCTATATCATTTCCAATCAATAATATGTCGTCCACATATAATATTAGAAATGCTACAGAGCTCCCACTCACTTTATTGTAAATACAGGCATGTCCAAAAGTCTGTATAAAACCATATGCTTTGATCATGCTATCAAAGCGTTTATTCCAACTCCGAGAGGCTTGCACCAGTCCATAAATGGATCGCTGGAGCTTGCACACTTTGTTAGCATCCTCTGGATCGAAAAAACCTTCTGGTCGCATCATATACAACTCTTCTTCCAGAAATCCATTCAGGAATGCAGTTTTGACATTCATTTGCCAAATTTCATAATCATAAAATGCGGCAATTGCTAACATGATTCGGACAGACTTAAGCATCGCCGCGGGTGAGAAAGTCTCATCGTAGTCAACCCCATGAACTTGTCGAAAACCTTTCGCATCAAGTCGAGCTTTGTAGAAAGTAACATTACCATCAGCGTCAGTCTTCTTCTTGAAGATCCATTTATTCTCGATGGCTTGCCGATCATCCGTCAAGTTAACCAAAGTCCACACTTTGTTCTCATACATGGATCCCATCTCAGATTTCATGTCCTCAAGCCATTTTGCGGAATCTGGGCTCATCATCGCTTCCTCATAGTCCGTAGGTTCGCCATGGTCAAGTAACATGATCTCCAGAACAGGATTACCGTACCACTCTGGTGCGGATCTTACTCTGGTTGACCTACGAGGTTCTGTAGTAACTTGATCTGAAATTTCATGATCAACATCATTAGCTTCCTCACTTACTGGTGTAGTCGTCACAGGAACCGGTTTCTGTGATGAACTATTTTCCAATAAAGGAGCTCCTCAAGTTCTACCTTCCCCCCACTCACTTCTTTCGAGAGAAACTCCTTCTCTAGAAAGGATCCATTCTTGGCAACAAATGTCTTGCCTTTGGATCTGTGATAAAAGGTGTACCCAATAGTTTACTTTGGGTATCCTATGAAGACACATTTCTCTGATTTGGGTTCGAGCTTATCAGCTTGAAGCTTTTTCACATAAGCATCGCAGCCCCAAACTTTAAGAAACGACAACTTTGGTTTCTTGCCAAACCACAGTTCATAAGGCGTCGTCTCAACGGATTTTGATGGTGCCCTATTTAATGTGAATGCGGCCGTCTCTAAAGCATAACCCCAAAATGATAGCGGTAAATCAGTAAGAGAGATCGCACCATATCTAGTAAAGTACGATTACGATGTTCTGACACACCATTACGTTGTGGTGTTCCGGGTGGGGTGAGTTGCGAAACTATTCCGCATTGCTTCAAATGTAAAGCAAACTCGTAACTCAAATATTCTCCTCCACGATCAGATCGTAGAAACTTTATTTTCTTGTTACGATGATTTTTCAACTTCACTCTGAAATTCTTTAAACTTTTCAAATGTTTCAGACTTATATTTCATCAAGTAGATATACCCATATCTGCTCAAATCATCTGTGAAGGTGAGAAAATAACGATATCCACCGCGAGCCTCAACATTCATTGGACCACATACATCAGTATGTATGATTTCCAACAAATCAGTTGCTCGCTCCATTGTTCCGGAGAACGGCGTTTTAGTCATCTTGCCCATGAGGCATGGTTCGCAAGTACCAAGTGATTCCATAGGTCCATCGGTATGGAGTTTCTTCATGCGCTTTACACCAATATGACCTAAACGGCACTGCCACAAATAAGTTGCACTATCATTATCAACTCTGCATCTTTTGGCTTCAATATTATGAATATGTGTATCACTACTATCGAGATTCATCAAAAATAGACCACTCTTTAAGGGTGCATGACCATAAAATATATTACTCATATAAATAGAACAACCATTATTCTTAGATTTAAATGAATAATCGTCTCACATCAAACAGGATCCAGATATAATGTTCATGCTCAACGCTGGCACCAAATAACAATTATTTAGGTCTAAAACTAATCCCGAAGGTAGATGTAGAGGTAGCGTGCCGACGGCGATCACATCGGCTTTGGAACCATTTCCCACGCCGCATCGTCACCTCGCCCTTAGCCAAGTCCGCTTAATCCATAGTCCCTGCTTTGAGTTGCAAATATTAGCAATGTAACCAAATCAAATACCAGTGTGCTATCATGCGAGCTCGTAAGGTACACATCAATAACATGTATATCACATATACCTTTGTTCACCTTGCCATCCTTCTTATCCGCCAAATACTTGGGGCAGTTCCGCTTTCAGTGACCAGTCTGCTTGCAGTAGAAGCACTCAGTCTCAGGCTTAGGTCCAGACTTGGGTTTCTTCTCTTGAGTAGCAACTTGTTTGCTGTTCTTCTTGAAGTTCCCCTTCTTCTTTCCTTTACCTTTTTTTTTTGAAACTGGTGGTCTTATTGACCATCAACACTTGATGCTCCTTCTTGATTTCTACCTCCGTAGCCTTTAGCATTGCGAAGAGCTCGGGAATAGTCTTGTCCATCCCTTGCATATTATAGTTCATCACGAAGCTCTTGTAGCTTGGTGGAAGTGATTGAAGAATTCTGTCAATGACACTATCATCAGGAAGATTAACTCCCAGTTGAATCAAGTGATTATTATACCCAGACATTTTGGGTATATGTTCACTGACAGAACTATTCTCTTCCATCTTGCATCTTGCAGCTATATAACTTATTGGAGACTTCATATCTCTCAATCCGGGCATTTGCTTGAAATATTAACTTCAACTCCTGGAACATCTCATACGCTCCATGACGTTCAAAACGTCGTTGAAGTCCCTGTTCTAAGCCTTAAAGCATGGCACACTGAACTATCGAGTAGACATCAGCTTTGCTCTGCCAGACGTTCTTAACATCGTCAGTTGCATCTGCAGCAGGCCTAGCACCCAGCGGTACTTCCAGGACATAATTCCTCTGTGCAGCAATGAGGATAATCCTCAGGTTACGGACCTAGTCCGTGTAATTGCTACCATCATCTTTCAACTTAGTTTTCTCAAGGAACGCATTAAAATTCAGCGGAACAACAGCACGAGCCGTCTATCTACAACAAACATAGACAAGAAAAAAACTATCAGGTACTAAGTTCATGATAAATTTAAGTGTAATTAATCATATTACTTAAGAACTCCCACTTAGATAGACATCCCTCTAATCATCTAAGTGATCACGTGATCCAAATCAACTAAACCATAACCAATCGTCACGTGAAATGGAGTAGTTTGCAATGGTGAGCATCACTATGTTGATCATATCTACTATATGATTCACGCTCGACCTTTCGGTCTCAGTGTTTTGAGGCCATATCTGCATATGCTAGGCTCGTCAAGTTTAACCTGAGTATTCTGCTTGTGCAAAAACTGGCTTGCACCTGTTGTATATGGACGTAGAGCTTATCACACCCGATCATCACGTGGTGTCTGGGAACGACGAACTTTGGCAATGGTGCATACTCAGGGAGAACACTTTTTATCTTGAAATTTAGTGAGAGATCATCTTATAATGCTACCGTCAATCAAAGCAGGATAAGATGCATAAAAGATAAACATCACATGCAATCAATATAAGTGATATGATATGGCCATCATCATCTTGTGCTTGTGATCTCCATATCTGAAGCACCGTCATGATCACCATTGTCACCGGCGCGACACCTTGATCTCCATCGTAGAATCGTTGTCGTCTCGCCAACTATTGCTCCTACGACTATCGCTACCGCTTAGTGATAAAGTAAATCAATTACAGGGCGATTGCATTTCATACAATAAAGCGACAACCATATGGCTCCTGCCAGTTGCCGATAACTCGGTTACAAAACATGATCATCTCATACAATAAAATATAGCATCACATCCTGACCATATCACATCACAACATGCCCTGCAAAGACAAGTTAGACGTCCTCTACTTTGTTGTTGCAAGTTTTACGTGGCTGCTACGGGCTGAGCAAGAACCGTTCTTACCTACGCATCAAAACCACAACGATAGTTCGTCAAGTTAGTGATGTTTTAACCTTCTCAAGGACCGGGCGTAGCCACACTCGGTTCAACTAAAGTTAGAGAAACTGACACCCGCCAGCCACCTATGTGCAAAGCACGTCGGTAGAACCAGTCTCGCCAGAACGTCACGCTGTAATGTCGGTCTGGGCCGCTTCATCCAACAATACCGCCGAACCAAAGTATGACATGCTGGTAAGCAGTATGACTTGTATCGCCCACAACTCACTTGTGTTCTACTCGTGCATATAACATCTACGCATAAAACCTAGCTCGGATGCCACTGATGGGGAACATAGTAATTTCAAAAAAAATCCTACGCACATGCAAGATAATGGTGATGCATAGCAATGAGAGGGGAGAGTGTGTCCACGTACCCTCGTAGACCAAAAGCGGAAGCGTTAGCACAATGCGGTTGATGTAGTCGTACGTCTTCACGGCCCAACCGATCAAGCACACGTTCAGCTCGATGACGTCCCTCGAACTCCGATCCAGCCGAGTGTCGAGGGAGAGTTCCGTCAGCACGACGGCGTGGTGAGATGTTGATGTTCTACCGTCGCAGGGCTTCGCCTAAGCACCTCTACAATATTATCGAGGAGGACTATGGTGGAGGGGGCACCGCACACGGCTAAGAGATCAATGATCTGTTGTTGTGTCTCTAGAGGTGCCCCCTGCCCCCGTATATAAAGGAGCAAGGGGGGAGGGGGTGGCCGACCAGGGAGAAGGCGCGCCATGGGGAGTCCTACTCCCACCGGGAGTAGGACTCCCTCCTTTCCTTGTTGGACTTGGAGAAGGGGGGAAAGAGGAGGGAGAGAGAGGAAGGAAAAGGGGGGGGGTGCCCCCCCCCCACTCCTTGTCCTATTCGGACTAGGGGGAGGGGCATGCGGCCCAGCCCTGGCCGCCTCTCCTGTTCTCCACTAAGGCCCACTATGGCCCATTAAGCCCCCCGGGGGTTCCGGTAACCCCTCGGTACTCCGGTAAAATCCTGATTTCACCCGAAACACTTCCGATATCCAAATATAGGCTTTCAATATATCAATCTTCATGTCTCGACCATTTCGAGACTCCTCGTCATGTTCGTGATCACATCCGGGACTCCGAACAACCTTCAGTACATCAAAACTCATAAACTCATAATATAACTGTCATCGAAACTTTAAGCGTGCGGACCCTACGGGTTCGAGAACTATGTAGACATGACCGAGACACGTTTCCGGTAAATAACCAATAGCGGAACCTGGATGCTCATATTGGCTCCTACGTATTCTACGAAGATCTTTATCGGTCAAACCGCATAACAACATACGTTGTTTCCTTTGTTATCGGTATGTTACTTGCCCGAGATTCGATCGTCGGTATCTCAATACCTAGTTCAATCTCGTTACCGGCAAGTCTCTTTACTCGTTATGTAATGCATCATTTCGTAACTAACTCATTAGCTATATTGCTTGCAAGGCTTATAGTGATGTGCATTACCGAGAGGGCCCAGAGATACCTCTCTGACAATCGGAGTGACAAAACCTAATCTTGAAATACGCCAACTCCACATGTACCATTGGAGAAACCTGTAGAGCTCCTTTATAATCACCCAGTTACATGTGACGTTTGGTAGCACACAAATTGTTCCTCCGGTAAACGGGAGTTGCATAATCTCATAGTTGTAGGAACATGTATAAGTCATGAAGAAAGCAATTGCAACATACTAAACGGTCAAGTGCTAAGCTAACGGAATGGGTCAAGTCAATCACATCATTCTCCTAATGATGTGATCCCGTTAATCAAATGATAACTCATGTCTATGGTTAGGAAACTTAACAATCTTTCATTTACGAGCTAGTCAAGTAGAGGCATACTAGTGACACTATGTTTGTCTATGTATTCACACATGTATTATGTTTCCGGTTAATACAATTCTAACATGAATAATAAACATTTATCATGATATAAGGAAATAAATAATAACTTTATTATTGCCTCTAGGGCATATTTCCTTCAATAGATGCATCGGCAATAAAGTTGTGACCAAATCTGAAAATAGGTAAATCACTTGCTAGACATACCTCTTCATACACGCTAGGAGAGCATGATGGTTGTATCACTTGAATAATACTTTGCTCCACTTTTGAATGACTCTCCAATAGCTTGGCATCCTCTTTTTCTTCAATAGTTTCCAGATACATACTATTTGATTCGGCTTTTTTAATAACCAAATTTTCTTTGTTACCTAAATCAATACTTTGATCTTTTTGAATTTCCAAGGCTTCTCGCTCTTGTCTAATTTTAGCCCACATCTTAGCTTGGCAAGCTTTAAACTTTTTTATCTCAATTTCCATCCACTCCTCATGAGATTGCCCCCCAATACTTTGAGATTCTTCCGGCAATGAGGTGCCGAAACTTTGCAATTGTTTAGGGGGTACACTGGATAGTACAACATTGGGCGAATGCATCATTTGCACAACTCTAGTTTTTACAGCAGCAAAATCATGAGGCTTCCTGACTTCTATTAGTTCATGTTGAATGGAGTTGCACAAGTCCCAAGAGAATGTAAGCTTGTTCTCTATTGACCAGTCTGGATATGGTTGCCCCCCGATGCTTTTAGACTCTTTCGGCAATGAGATGTTGCCGAAATTCCGTAATTGTGTAGGGGGGACATGATATGCCGCGGTAGTAGGTGAAGGCATTTGTGCTCCTGTAGAAGTTTAACTTATTCGGCCATGACCATGAAGGTGCGGAGCCGAATTATGGACATTAACAGTTGCGTATGGTGCCAAAAATTAGTAGCATGATGTGTAGCATATGATGTTTGAGGGTAAGTGGCTGAATAACTGGTAGTAGCATGGCCAGTTCTCCAATCAACCGACACGTTTGGATTAACATATCGTAAGTTATTTGCCGATTAATAAAAAGTTGAAACACTTTGTTGCATACTATTGGAAGTTCCTACATGGGGTGTTTCAATTTGATTAACCAAACTTATCATGTTGTTTACCGGCATACAGATTTGTGGGGTTGCTGATGCATGAGGGTTGGGATACATGTGTGTTATGTTTCTAAAATTGTAACTAGAAGCATGGAGATTATTCTAAATCGGCTGTTGCACATAATTAGATACATGATTGATAAAACTAGGGCTAGCCGATGCATTATGCTCATTAAATAATCTAGCAACAACATATGCATTATTCATAGTACCTTCGTAGACTGCAAATCCTAGATGACGATCTCTTCGTAGTAAGAATGGGTTGGAGACTGTTCGAAGCTTCTTTCCCAACGGAGTCGCCAAAAAGTGTGTTTGCACACGAACATGTCACTGTGTACCCTCAACGCTGGGGGTGATGCACCACAGCTCACGTCGAAGGAGACCGTCCGGTAGCGTGGTACGCAAGCAATCCGGCGGGCGCTTTTGTAGACCCGAAACCCTACACGCCCGAGAGGGACCCCGTCAGGGGGCGCGGAGGCAATGGGCTGCCCTAGGTCGACCTGATCTCCCCTAGGGCCTCGAGGTTCGCCGCCCTACAACAAGAAGAATGAGCGAAGAACGAGGAAGAAGAAGAACAAGGGAGAAGATAAAAGTAAAGGTAAAAAGTGTTAGATAGATTTGATCGATTGTCTGTTGTTCAATCGGCCATCACCTATCATCTATTTATGAGGCGAATGGACTTCCCATACAAGAAAAGGACTCCAAATCCCATCCAATTTTTTTCAGAATTAACTGAACTCGGATTTAGGTAAGTCTGAGACATCTGTTCGGTTTTGGGTCACACGGGCCACATATAACCTCGGATGAAGATGCGCCCCAAAAGCAAATTTAACCGTTTTGATTAGGCGAACAACTTTCATGTTGAACATTTTTTGGTCCGAGATCATCTTGAAGACCGAATAGCTCTCGCAAAAAAGACAATTACTGGTGCTACCATCAGACATCAGCCATATGAGTGTCTGACGGGGTGCGCCACTTTTTGGCTCGTGACAAGGCCGCACTCCGGTGGCTCTAACTTTTGCATACAGGCTTAGATTGAGACGATTTTTATATCAAAATCTATCGTTTCGACAGGTAGAAGATCATTGTGTATAAACTTTTCTCATATAAGGCTTCCTTACTGGCCTAATGGGCCGAACAATACTCTGCATTCAAAATCCTAGTACTTCAAGCACAACTTCGGCCCTCAAGATGAGATCGGACGGTGATGGCCCAAACTTCAAAGATGTTCATGTCGACAAGACTGAACTTTTTCATGTAGATCACTCCTCTATTTGAGGCCATGTTAATTAAGTTATTGACCATGCCATAATCGGGTGTCAACACCCAGCACGGATGTCATGGTCATCTTTTTTTTTTTTTTGCGGTCATAAGACTTACTACTCAAACAAATAAGTTCTTACAATCATCAAGCACCAGATCACGGACCACAGCTGGCCTAGATCCTAACCATGTAACAGTTCTACCTTCTAATCTCGCAAAACCTGCTAGACCATCGCTAGCTTTATTTTGGCTACAAAAGACATGTGAGATACTACTCATCCTGAAACTTCTGAGGTACTTAATTTCCTTTATGATTGAGGAGTAGACAGAATGATCAACTTCAGGGTCTTGAATCATAGACACTGTTGTGCTTGAATCCATTTCAATTTTAATAGGGGAGTCGCTTCTTTGGAGGGCGAGGGATAAACCCTCCATACAAGCACACAGCTCTGCCTCAAGCGCGTCTCGACAGATGTGAAGGTTCCTACAAGCATAAAAAATAACCTCCCCATGCTCATTGCGCAGAATCATGCCCGCTGCGGCATCACCATCTTGGCCCCATGAACCATCTGAATTCAGCTTGACCCAACCCGGCTTCTGCTGCACCCAGAGTAGTTGTGGTGCTATTTTTGTTACATGTGAGATCGGGGCCTTGTAAGTTATGGACACCTTCCCCTTGGCCTGGTCCATCGATGAGTTTAGTTTAATACCAATTAGCGAGTCCATATAGCTCCGAAGGAATCTAACAGAAACATCAACCGGCGGAGCCGGCTTGTTATGTGTAACTTCGTTGATTAATATTGATGTTTTTACCCAGGTTCGGGCCCTCTCGATGGAGGTAATACCTACTACCCTGCTTGATTAATATTGATGATATGGGTAGTACAAGAGTAGATCTACCACGAGATCGAGAGGCTAAACCCTAGAAGCTAGCCTATGGTATGATTGTTGTTACGTCCTCACGGACTAAAACCCTTCGGTTTATATAGACACCGAATAGGGTTAGGGTTACACAGAGTCGGTTACAATGGTAGGAGATCTACATATCCAGACGCCAAGCTTGCCTTCCACGCCAAGGAAAGTCCCATCCGGACATGGGACGAAGTCTTCAATCTTGTATCTTCATAGTCTAGGAGTCCGCCAAAGATGATAGTTCGCTATCCTGACACCCCTAGTCCAGACTCCTCAAGAGTCCCTGAACCAGGCTTCAATGACGACGAGTCCGGCGCGTATATTGTCTTCGGCATTGCAAGGCGGGTTCCTCCTCCGAATAATTCATAGAAGGTCTTGAACACAAGGATAGTGTCCGGCTCTGCAAAACAAGTTCCACATACTACCGTAGAGAGAATAATTTTTGCACAGATCTGCTGACGTATTCCGCAGCGTGACATCACACCACGGCCAGGCCTTTATACGAATCATTTTTACTGTTCCACCTCAGCGCATTTAGCGAGGCGGTTTCCTTGGCACGTCTTATCAAAGCGGAGATCGTGCCCCCTTATTCCGGGATTCTCATCAATACGGGCGTGGGTAACCCAACCGCGTCTGCTGGCCCGCCTCTCTATCGAAGGTGAGTCCCAATCGATCACGGGGAGGACTCTTGGTATTCAACCTCTTTATAACGAGACCAAGGCCCTCTTTTTTTCAATCTCAATCGAATCCGCCTCTAGCATCGAGTTCCAACACCCAAAGCTTCTGATTCAGGCGCTTCGGACCTTCGACGATGTCCGGCTCCGACCAGCACGGCCGGTGGATGTCTTCTTCCATCACAGAAGAAGATGTGCTAAAGCTGCGAGACGCCAGGTATCTAACCGGCGAGATTTCGCATAGGCTGCCTGCCCCAGGGCAGGTCATTCCCACTCCCGAGCCCGGCGAGAGCGTGCTGTTCGTGTCTCACTTCCTTCGGGGTTTAGGCTTCCCGACGGATCCCTTTGTGCGGGGGCTCATGTTTTATTATGGGCTGGATTTCCATGACTTGAATCCGGAGTCCATCCTCCACATCTCGTCATTCATTGTCGTATGTGAAGCCTTTCTCCGCATTACCCCTCACTTCGGATTGTGGCTCAAGACTTTTAAGGTGGAGCCGAAGATGATCAAGGGGCAACAGGCAGAGTGCGGAGGGGCTATCATAAACAAGTGCACTGATGCTCCGTGGACCAAGGGCTCTTTTCCGGCGGAGCTTGGTTTGTGGCAACGGGAGTGGTTCTATATCACCGCTCCCAGGGGCACCAAATGGTGGCGCCCCGCCTTCCGCCAGTCCACCACAGCGGCCGCGTCATGGGTCAACAAGGGGCTCGGCTGGGGGCTGTCCAAGGACGTTCCTCGGTTGCAGGGTCGTATTCGAGACCTCCAAGAAAGAGAGATCAATCTGGTCGTAGTGGCGCAGGTTATGTTGATTCGGCGCCTTCTGCCTGCAGAACGCCCCCTCCGTCTGTGGGAATTTAATCCGAGGGACCACGAGCTCTCCAACATTTTATGGGTACGACGCCTGTGGAGATGTATAAACTGTTCTTCGGATCACAAGAGAAGTGTCCGACTGACCGAGGACGCAGGACTAAGCTGCAATCGCCTGATACTCAAGTAAGTAGTCCTGCACCGGACAGGCTGTCCGCTCATTTATCATAAACTTGCCCTTAAAGGAGCTGTTTCTTGAACAGGAGTGGATAGCGAAGGCAAAGTTGATAAGGTGTCCGCTCCTCCCAGAGACCACGCCGGATCCCGTGGCCGACTAAGATGTCAAGGCCGCGCTTTTGAAGAAGGTGAAGGGGGGAGCGGCGAAGCAACTGCCTCCCCGAAGGAGGCTTTCAAGGAAGGAGGGATCAAAAGTCCCACCTCCAAGGAGAGAAGAGGACCGCTTGAAGATCCGGAGGTCAAGGCCTCAAAGAGGGAAAGAAATTTCGCCGAGAGTCCGCGCTGGAAGTACCCCAGCCGCACTGCTTCCCCAAGGGATCAGCCTCCAAATGAGCCGTAAGTAAAAAGAAGGGGTCTTGTAATAAGGGACATCCCTGTATTTATTTCTGAAGATAAACAAAAATTATACCTTGTAGTTCGGATCTCAGCCCTTCTCAGCAGAGCTTGTCTTCGGGGATCTTCTTCGAGATGATGGAGAGCGAACGCTTCCACCTGCCGCACCTTCATGCAGGCGGACGACCGAGGTGTCGCCGCGAGGGTTTCCCGAGTCCGGCGGGGCCGGAAGGTCCGCGCCAATCGGGCGTCGGTCGGAGGAGCTGAAGGATCTGCCGGGCGAAGCGGTTATCTCGTAAGATCACCGTGCGCTAATGGGTACAAGGCTTGAAAGAATTGCATCCGCCGAGAGCGGATTTCATGAAGCCGCCGGCTTGCCGACGGGTTCGAGGTACGCAAAATGATGTACCTTCCGGCGCTTATGCATATAGAATGTGCCTCAGATAGATAGTAGCCCCGAGACTCGGTATGTTGTCAAAATTGACAGCAGCCGAGGATCATAATCTCGATTATAACATATCGCCGCCCCAAATAGGTGGCGGGCGTCCGTGGCCAGCCGGATCGATGAATTTGCCGAACTAAAGCGGCAACTTGACGAGGCAGATGCGACATCGCGCTTGTCAATAAGCGGTTTGACGAGTCACAAGGTATGCGACTTCTTCGCGACGCTCGTAAGGGAGCTTGACGCCTGTGTTTTACTACTTGTATGCTTAATGCAGGTGGTGCCGCTGTTGTGGAGGAGCTGCGGCGGAACTCGCCGAGCTAAAGAGCAAGCCAGAAATATTAATGCGCCGCTTAAGGGTGGCCAAGAGCTAAAAGTCGAACGGGCTGCTCACCGCCAAGAAGAGGAAATGGCCGATATGGCCATAAAGTTGAAGGAGGCTACCGACCGCTGCGGGTTCCTGAAAAAGAACGCTGCGGAGCAAGAGGACTCAAGAAGGCCACCGCCGGGCCAAGGTGCCCGCCCGCAATGAGAGCTGCAAAGGAGGAGCTGCGTCAGGCTGTGGATGTTGCTGCTGGAAAGCCTTTTTTGCTGCGGAGGAAGTTCACGGATCCGAAGTATGCTCAGTTGGACCGGTTGTGTAGTTCGGAGGATGCTTATCTGGATTTAGCGGCGAGTGCCGCGGACACGATCGAGCACTTCCGAGGCCAGAAGAGGCACAGAAGGGAAGAGCTGTTTTGGTCGCAGTTCCATAGTCCAGAGCGTCCTCTTCCGTTAACCGATCGGCTGGCCGAATGGGCCGAGCTGAATCGATTGTCCGGACTTGCCATGGAGCATGTCGTGACTCATTTGTGGCCGGGGAAACCTCAGTCGAAGAGTTATTTTGGCTTAGTGCAGCAGTTCCTTGGTGCGGTACCGCGTATCGACGCAATGAAGCGGTCAGCGTGCATTGAGGGTGCGTGGATGGCTCTTGCCCGTGTCAAGACATACTGGGCAGAAATGAAGGACACCGACGTTGCATCCCCAGATTCGGACGGAAGCCGAGTACCAGTCAAGCGCTATTTTGAGGAAGTTCTTCCGGGCGCTCGTTTAATAGAGACGCAGTGCTCGAAGGATGTTATGTTTGAATGACATGTGTAACTTATGAAACAACGTTTCAATATAATATAAGAGCTTTTTATACTTGTACGCTCAAGTAGTAAACTACTCCCCGTCGGCGGCCATTGATGTATATGTATATATAACCTGAAAGATGGCAGTCTTGACTTCAGCCCCACGCACATAGTGCGGGTGTTTGCAAAGAAGGTGCTTTTTCACACTTAATCCAACGCCTTGGTCCTATTAAGGAGGTGGTAGCGTAGCAAACCAGGCAACCGGACTATAATGCTTTATCACTTTCACTTAGCCATAGGAGTTCGATGGTGGGGCTACTATATAGCCCTCGGAGGCACCGCACTCTCCCGAATTGGGTGCGATATGCCTGACCGAAACGGTCCTTCGTTAATGCGGAGGAATTCTAAACATTCCGTGAGTCATCGAGTGGCTGACCAGTCTCTCGCTATATCATGACAATCAGTTTTGGCTTTCATCGAGGTGCTCGCCCGCCAACCGGGCACAATCGCAGAGTTCTCCGGTGCCGCGTTAGCCGATAGAACGGAACGTAAGGCAGCAAAACACAGGAGCCGGGCAAACCCAACATTTGACCAAAGACATGATTCGGAGCTGATGCATATAAGGCCTAACTCGAGACGCCGAACACTCCCTAAGGTATTCGGTCTTTTATAAAGCGGGCCGGACAATGCCCTTGATAACAAGCCCCTGGTGTCCAGGTACGTGCAAAATTCTGACGCGGCCGATGCCAAAACGCCAGCCTCCTCCTCGGTTATATCAAGAGACCGGGGGATGAATAACAACAACAGACAAGGAGAAAGGTTTACGCAGGGTCTTAATCTGAAAAGAATCTTACGACGGGTCCTCGCTGCACGCCTGCGCTACCGTGTTCGTCAAGTAGCCAGATCCTGGACGGGTATAGCATGACGTTCGTCTGTAAAAGAGAGGAACTTAGTTGAAAAAAGATCGTGCGAAAAATGTAATTTGGAAATAAAATAGAGTATGATTCAAAAATGAGTAAAATTGAGCTTTAGTGTCTCTTGTTGTACATGCGTGGAGCCCCCTGTAAGGGGGGGTACGCGGCTAGTAAGCATCATGTTTATTTATGCCGGATTCGCCTAACCGTGTTCGTGGTCTGAACGACCTGCTTTAGACGCTTTTGGCCAGCAAGGCCGTATTAGTGTGAGGTTGTTAAGGCAGTCTCACATTTTTCCGTATTCGAGGAATACTCGGAGTTTCCCTTTAATGAGATTATGCCTCGTGGACCGGGCATTTTAAGTGCAAGAGATGCATAATGCGGAATTGCGTTAAAGCGGGCGAAAGCTTCGCGTCCCAATAGTGCTTGACGGCTGCTTTTAAATGGGGCGACATGGAAGACTAACTTTTCGCGACGGAAGTTGTCGGATGAACCGAACATAACTTCTAATGTTAGGGAGCCCGTACAATGGGCATATGTGCTTGGCATTATTCCTTTAAAAGAAGTGTTGCTATGGCTAATTTTGGTTGGGTCTATCCCCATCCTCATGGATTGTGTCCTCGATATATCAGGTTTATGTCACCGCCGCCGTCCATGAGGACTTATGTAAATTGGAATCTGTCGATTATAGGATCCAATATCAAGGCAGTCCATCCTGCGTTCCGGATACTTTCGGAGTAGTCCTGATGGTCGAAGGTGATTGGTTTTGACAACCAGTGTTGGTACTCCGCTAGGGTAGTCTGTGCGGCGCGCATTTTAGTGGGCGCCGCTCTGTTTTTCCCTTTTATCACGTGAAGTGAGTTTACTGTTTTAACCTCTTGTGGGAAATTCTTTTGTTTTCCGGTGCTCTGCTTGTGGGGTTCATCATCATCCTCACTTGGTGTGTCGAGCCCCTTGTGTTCGGCATTGAGTCTGCCGGACTGCTTGAAGACCCAACAATCTCTGTGGGTATGGTTTGCGGGCTTCCCGGGAGTACTGTGGATTTGACATATCTTGTCCAAGATTTTGTTTAAGTTGGATAGCTCGTCGCTATTATCCTTAAGGGGCAGTTTTTTATTGTTCTGCCAAGAGCTTTTGAATCCGGCATTGACTGTCGCGCTCTTCGGACTGTTTCCGGTCCGCGCTGGTCCTTGTTGCATCGTGGTTTCCCATTTCCATCCCCGACCTCGGATGTACTTGGGTCACTGGTGCTGCATCTTGCTAGCTAGCTATCCTCTCCGCCGCAAAAGCGGGTCATGAGGCTTGTTAATGCGCCATTGTTCTCGGCTTTTCTTGGCCGAGGTGTCCGGCAGCCATTCGCCTCGGATGTTGTGTTTGAAGGCTGCTAAGGCTTCAAGCGTCCGGACAATCGACTATTTGGTTCTTTTGGTAAGGAACCTGTTCCAGAATTTCGGGCTGACTCTCCGGCTGTTGAGTTATGTGACTTAGATCGCTCAGATCCGGAGGGCGGACATAGGTCCCCTGAAAATTTGCCCGAAACGCATCCTCGAGCTCTTCCCAACTTCCAATGGTGTTTTCGGGAAGGCTTTTAAGCCAATGCCGAGCTGGCCCTTTGAGTTTGAGGGGTAAGTATTTTATGGCGTGGAGGTCATCTCCTCTAGCCATGTGTATGTGTAGGATGTAATCCTCGATCCAGACTCCAGGTTTTGTTGTTCCGTCGTATGCCTCTATGTTTACGGGTTTGAATACCGCTGGAAATTCGTGATCCAGCACCTCATCGGTGAAACATAGGGGATGTGCGGCGCCCCTGCATTTGGGTGTGTCGTGGTGTTCGAATACTCGACACGCTGTGTTGCTTTCTAGAGCTTGCTTTCTTGGCCCGTAGATAGGCCTGACTGGGCCATTCTTTTGGTGCGATTCCTTATGCGGATCGCGTGCCGGCTTGTGTGCGGCGCCGCTTTCCACTCTATGTTTGGCACATGGTCGTCTATCCGACCGGACGGCCTCTTTGTTCTTTGATCGTGGGGGCTCTACGGCCTCCTCGTCGAATTCGGGCAGTAGTTTGCGCTTTGGGTAGCTCTTTGTTCGGCGGCTATCGCCATATTTGTCTGTGGTGTGGAGTACTTTGCTCCATCTCATTTGGAGTGCGTCTTCCGCTCTTTTGAGCTTCCGTTTCTGCTTTTTTAGGCTACGTGCGGTGGCGATGAGCTCTCTGTGGAGGTTCTTCTTCTCCAATGATATGTCCGGCGAGAGATTGTCCGGACTGCTGTCATTGCCGGGGACGGGTTGTTTATCCAAGTTATCCTGTTCGGATGGTTGCTCCATGGCATGTTCGTCGTCGGCCGGCTCGCCCTGCTCTATGGTTGGGTCTATGTGGGCGCTGTCCTTGTCGAGGTGGGGTTTTGAGCGGCGCTTACGTCGTCGTTTTGACTGCTTTTCAGGAGGATTACTTTCCGCAGTGTCCCGTTGTTCCTCGCTATCGCTTCCCTTGGGTGTATCCACCATGCACACATCGTGAGTTGTGGTGGCCTTCCAGTGCCCTGTAGGCGCTGGTTCTTGGTCGTCTCTGACATCTCGTCCATACTGTCGATGTCTTCGGAGTCGAAGTCGAGCATGTCGGTTAAATCATCGACAGTGACTACGAAGTGGGTGGTGGGTGGGCGTTGAATTTCCTCTTCGTCCGAATCCCAACCTTCCTGGCCGTAGTCCGGCCAGGGCTCTCCTGATAAAGAGAGAGACTTTAGTGAGTTCAGGATATCGCCGAAAGGCGAGTGCTGAAAGATGTCCGCGGCGGTGAACTCCATAACCGGCGCCCAGTCGGATTCGACTGGCAGGGGCGCGGGAGGTTCGGAGTCCGGAAAGGAGTCCAGCACCTGGGAGCAAGGTAGTCAGAGTCGGGATTCGGAGTCGGGTCGATTTTCCTCAGACAGAATCGAGTCGTAAGATCGAGTCGTGGAATCGAGGATTCTACTAGATTTACTCAAATAAGATATTTTGTATGCGCACAAGAAATTTATATGGGTTCTATAGAGTTTTGACACTAAATAAGGAGGAGAGAACGTACACATCAATGTTAGTTGTAATCCACTTAATTTTATGGCTAACCTACCATCTAGCTCGCATGTATGGAACATATATGAGAGGGAAATATATATAACATTATATTTAAACCTTCAATGCACGAAATTTACTTAAGTTCTTTTTAGTGTGCATGAATAGTAGATCACTTGTATATCTAACCTACAGTGCTAAACCTTGAAGGGTCTTGCTCTCCTTCTGCGATCAATCTTGAAGCAACCTCCTTTTCATGCCAATTCCATATGTCAACAAGCTTGATCCTCAAATTCAATCTAGGGTTTCTGAGAGCTAGATCAAAGGTGTCATCGGCTGAGCATTTGACCTTGGGAGGGGAATAAAGGTCCATGAGGTATATGAAAAGGGCTTTGGATGATGGCATACTATTATGCTACAAATAAACAAATGGCTTAGATAAATTAGTAGAATCGGACATAGTCCATAGCGTAGTCGGGATTGTACAATTTTGTACAGGATTCTATGATTTGGATCGCGACTCAACATGGATTCTACCTGATCCGGATTCATAGTGGGATTTGGATCGACATGCTTCGGTAGGGTCGTGAAGTCGTAGGATTCTAGCAGTCGGGTCGGGATTCTGACTACCTTGCCTGGGAGTCACGAGTTTCGCGACGGACAGGGATGGTGTTCGGCTCGATCGCCGTAGAGATTTTAGCCCCCGAGGTGGTGTCCAACCAACCATCCTCGATCGGCGAGACCGGCTCCGAATCAATGGTCGGAGCGGACACTAGTGCGGCCTCCAGGACACTGTTCGGCGGCAGAGTTAGATCATGCCCATCGAGATAGTGCGGTGCGCTCGGCTGTGGCTCGAATCCGTCGAAGATCAAGTCTCCGCGGATGTCTGCCGTGTAGTTTAAACTTCCAAACCTGACCTGACGGCCAGGGGCGTAGCTTTCGATCTGCTCCAGATGGCCAAGCGAATTGGCCCGCAGTGCAAAGCCGCCGAATACGAAGATCTGTCCGGGGAGAAAGGCCTCACCCTGGACCGCATCGTTGTTGATGATCGAAGGAGCCATCGGGCCTATCGGTGACAACACAGAGGAACTCTCCATGAAAGCACCAATGTCGGTGTCAAAACCGGCGGATCTCGGGTAGGGTGTCCCTGAAGGAAATATGCCCTAGAGGCAATAATAAAGTTATTATTTATTTCCTTATTTCATGATAAATGTTTATTATTCATGCTAGAATTGTATTAACCGGAAACATAATACATGTGTGAATACATAGACAAACAGTATGTCACTAGTATGCCTCTACTTGACTAGCTTGTTAATCAAAGATGGTTATGTTTCCTAACCATGAACAAGGAGTTGTTATTTGATTAACAAGGTCACATCATTAGTTGAATGATCTGATTGACATGACCCATTCCGTTAGCTTAACACTTGATCGCTTAGTATGTTAATGCTTTCTTCATGACCCATACATGTTCCTATAACTATGAGATTATGCAACTCCTGCCACGGAGGAACACTTTGGTACTACCAAACGTCCACAACGTAATCGGGTGATTATAAAGGAGTACTACAGGTGTCTCCAAAGGTACTTGTTGGGTTGGCGATTTCGAGATTAGGTTTTGTCACTCCGATTGTCGGAGAGGTATCTCCGTGCCTTCTCGGTAATGCACATCACTTAAGCCTTGTAAGCATTACAACTAATGAGTTAGTTGTGAGATGATGTATTACGGAACGAGTAAAGAGACTTACCGTAACGAGATTGAACTAGGTATTGATACCGACGATCGAATCTCGGGTAAGTAACATACCGATGACAAAGGGAACAACGATGTCGTTATGCGGTTTGACCGATAAAGATCTTCAGAGAATATGTAGGAACCAATATGGGCATCCAGGTTCCGCTATTGGTTATTGACCGAGAATAGTTCTAGGTCATGTCTACATAGTTCTCGAACCCGTAGGGTCCGCACGCTTAAGGTTTCGATGACGCTTATATTATGAGTTTATGAGTTTTGATGTACCAAGGAGTTCGGAGTCCCGGATGAGATCGGGACATGGCGAGGAGTCTCGAAATGGTCGAGACGTAAAGATCGATATATTGGACGACTATATTCGAGTTCGGAAAGGTTCCAATGATTCGGTATTTTTCGAGTACCGAGAGTTACGGAATTCGCCGGGAGAAGTATTGGGCCTTATTGGGCCCTGCGGGAAAGAGAGAGGGCTGCCTAGGGCAGGCCGCGCGCCCATGGCCTAGTCCGAATTGGACTAGGGGAGGGCCGCACCCTTCTCTCTTCCCCTTCCCCAAGTCCTAGTCCAACTAGGAAGAGGGGGAGTCCTACTCCCGTGGGAGTAGGACTCTCCTTGCGCGCCTCCCCTGGCCGCCACCTCCCCTTGTCTCCTTTATATACGGGGCAGGGGCACCCCAAGACACAAGTTGATCTTCGTGATCTTTCCTTAGCCGTGTCGGTGCCCCTTCCACCATATTCCACTTCGGTCATATCGCGGAGCTTAGCGAAGCCCTGCGCGGAGAAGTCATATCGTCATGAGCTTAGGCGAAGCTCTGCGTCGGTGGAGCATCAACATCGTCACCACGCCGTCATGCTGACGAAACTCATCCCCGACACTTTGCTGGATCGGAGTCCGGGGATCGTCATCGAGCTGAACGTGTGCTGAACACGGAGGTGCCGTACGTTCGGTACTTGGATCGGTCGGATCGTGAAGACGTACGACTACATCAACCGCGTTGTTATAACGCTCGCCACGGTTCACGAGGGTACGGGACGGACACTCTCCCTCTCGCTGCTATGCCATCACGATGATCTTGCGTGATCGTAGGAAAATTTTGAAATTACTACGTTCCCCATCAGTGGCATCCGAGCCAGGTTTTATGCGTTGATGTCATATGCACAAGTAGAACACAAGTGAGTTGTGGGCGATACAAGTCATACTACCTACCAGCATGTCATACTTTGGTTCAGCGGTATTGTGAGATGAAGCGCCCGACCGACATTACGCCAGACGCTTACGCGAGACTGGTTTCACCGCCGTGAGCACTCGTTGCTTAAAGGTGACCGGCGGTGTCTGTCTCTCTCACTTTAGTTGAACTGAGTGTGGCTACGCCCGTCCTTGAGAAGGTTAAACGGAGTCTATTTGACGAAGTATCGCTGTGGTTTTGATGCGAGGTAAGAACGGTTCTTGCTCAGCCCGTAGCAGCCACGTAAAACTTGCAACAACAAAGTAGAGGACGCCTAACTTGTTTTTGCAGGGCATGTTGTGATGTGATATGGTCAAGACGTGATGCTATATTTTATTGTATGAGATGATCATGTTTTGTAACCGAGTTATCGGCAATCGGCAGGAGCCATATGGTTGTCGCTTATTGTATGGAATGCAACGCCATGTAGTTGCTTTACTTTATCACTAAGCGGTAGCGATAGTCGAGAAGCAATAGTTGGCGAGACGACAACGATGCTACGATGGAGATCAAGGTGTCGCGCGGTGACGATGGTGATCATGACGGTGCTTGGTGATGGAGATCACAAGCACGAGATGATGATGGCCATATCATATCACTTATATTGATTGCATGTGATGTTTATCCTTTATGCATCTTATCTTGCTTTGATTGACGGTAGCATTATAAGATGATCTCTCACTAAAATTATCAAGTAGTGTTCTCCCGAGTATGCACCGCTGCCAAAGTTCGTCGTGCCGAGACACCACGTGATGATCGGGTGTGATAAGCTCTCGTCCATCTACAACGGGTGTAAGCCAGTTTTGCACACGCAGAATACTCAGGTTATACTTGACGAGCCTAGCATATGCAGATATGGCCTCGAACACGGAGACCGAAAGGTCGAGCGTGAATCATATAGTAGATATGATCAACATAAGATGTTCACCATTGAAAACTACTCCATCTCACGTGATGATCGGTTATGGTTTAGTTGATTTGGATCACGTGATCACTTAGATGACTAGAGAGATGTCTGTCTAAGTGGGAGTTCTTAAGTAATATGATTAATTGAACTTTAATTTATCATGAACTTAGTCCCGGTAGTATTTTGCAAATTATGTTATAGATCAATAGCTCGCGTTATTGCTTCCCTATGTTTTTATATGTGTTCCTAGAGAAAATTGTATTGAAAAATGTTAGTAGCAATGATGCGGATTGGATCCGTGATCTGAGGTTTATCCTCATTGCTGCACAGAAGAATTATGTCCTTGATGCACCGCTAGGTGACAGACCTATTGCAAGAGCAAGATGCGACGTTATGAACGCTTGGCTAGCTCAATATGATGACTACTTGGTAGTTTAGTGCACCATGCTTAAACGGCTTAGAATCGGGACTTCAAAGACGTTTTGAACGTCATGGACCATATGAGATGTTCCAGAGTTGAAGTTAATATTTCAAGCAAATACCGAGTTGAGAGATATGAAGTCTCCAACAAGTTCTATAGCTAAAAGATGGAGGAGAATCGCTCAACTAGTGAGCATGTGCTCAGATTGTCAGGGTACTTTAATCGCTTGAATCAAGTGGGAGTTAATCTCCAGATAAGATAGTGATTGACAGAATTCTCTAGTCACCATCACTAAGTTACTAGAACTTCGTGATGAACTATAGTATGCAAGGGATGACGAAAACAATTCCCAAGCTCTTCGCGATGCTAAAATCGGCGAAGGTAGAAATCAAGAAAAACATCAAGTGTTGATGGTTGACAAGACCACTAGTCTCAAGGAAAAGGGCAAAGGGAAGAAGGGGAACTTCAAGAAGAACGGCAAGCAAGTTGCTACTCGAGTGAAGAAGCCCAAGTCTGGACCTAAGCCTGAGACTAAGTGCTGCAATGGAACTGGTCACTGGAAGCGGAACTACCCCAAGTATTTGGCGGATAAGAAGGATGGCAAAGTGAACAAAGGTATATTTGATATACAGATTATCGATGTGTATTTTACTAGTGTTCGTAGCAAACCCTCGGTATTTGATACTGGTTCAGTTGCTAAGAGTAGTAACTTGAAACGGGAGTTGCAGAATAAACAGAAACTAGTTGAAGGGGAATTGACGATGAGTGTTGGAAATAGTTCCAAGATTGATATGATCATCATCGCACACTCCCTATACTTTCGGGATTAGTGTGAAACCTAAATAAGTGTTATTTGGTGTTGAGCATAAATATGATTTGATCATGTTTATTGCAATACGGTTATTCATTTAAGTAAGAGAATAAATTGTTGTTCTGTTTACATGAATAAAACCTTATATGGTTACACACCCAATGAAAATGGTTCATTGGATCTCGATCATAGTGATACACATATTCATAATATTGAAACCAAAAGATGCAAAGTTAATAATGATAGTGCAACTTATTTGTGGCACTCGCCGCTTAGGTCATATTGGTGTAAAGCGATGAAGAAAACTCCATGCCGATGGACTTTTGGAATCACTTGATTATGAATCATTTGATGCTTGCGAACCGTGCCTTTTGGGCAAGATGACTAAAACTCCGCTTCTCCGAACAATGGAACAAGCTACTGACTTATTGGAAATAATACATACCGATGTATGCGATCCAATGAAAGTTGATGCTCGTGGCAAGTATCGTTATTTTTCGACCTTCACAAGATGATTTGAGTAGATATGGGTATATCTATTTGATGAAACATAAGTCTGAAATAGTTGAAAGGTTCAAAGAATTTCAGAGTGAAGTGGAAAATCATCGCAACAAGAAAATAAAGTTTCTGCGATCTGATCGTGGAGATGAATATTTGAGTTACGAGTTTGGTCTTCAATGAAAACAATGTGGAATAGTTTCACAGCTCACGCCACCGGAACACCACAACATTATGGTGTGTCCGAACGTCAGAACTGTATTTTATTTTGATATGGTGCGATCTATGATGTATCTTACCGATTTACCACTATCGCTTTGGGGTTATGCATTAGAGACAGCTGCATTCACGCTTAATAGGGCACCATCTAAATCCGCTGAGATGACACCGTATGAACTATGGTTTAGCAAGAAACCTAAGCTGTCGCTTTCTTAAAGTTTGAGTTGTGATGCTTATGTGAAAAGTTTTCACCGATAAGCTCGAACCCAAATCGAGAAATGCGTCTTCATAGAATACCCAAAGGTAACTATTGGGTACACCTTCTATCACAGATCCGAAAGCAAGATATTTGTTACTAAGATGGATCCTTTCTAGAGAAGAAGTTTCTCTCGAAAGAAGTGAGTGGGAGGAAAGTAGAACTTGATGAGGTAATTGTACCTTCTCCTTATTGGAAAGTAGTTCATCACAGAATCAGTTCCAGTGATTCCTACACCAATTAGTGAGGAAGTTAATGATGATGATCATGAAACTTCAGATCAAGTTGTTACCAAACCTCGTGGGTCTTCCAGAGTAAGATCCGCACTGAGTGGTACGATAATCCTATTCTAGAAGTCATGTTACTAGACCATGATGAACCTACGAACTATGAGGAAGCGATGATGAGCCCAGATTCGCGAAATGGTTTGAGACCATGAAATCTGAGATGGGATCCATATATGAGAACAAAGTGTGGACTTTGATGGAGTTGCCCGATGATCGGCAAGCCATATTATATAAATGGATCTTCAAGAGGAAGACAGATGCTGATAGTAGTATTACTATCTACAAAGCTCGACTTGTCGAGAAAGGTTTTCGACAAGTTCAAGGTGTTGACTACAATGAGATTTACTCAACTGTAGCGATGCTTATGTCTGTCCGAATCATGTTAGCAATCGCCACATTTTATGAAATCTGGCAAATGGATGTCAAAACTACATTCTTTAATGGATTTATTAAAGAAGAGTTGTATATGATGCAACCGAAGGTTTTGTCAATCCTAAAGGAGCTAACAAAATGTGCAAGCTCCAATGATCCATCTATGGACTGGTGCAAGCATCTCGAGTTGGAATAAACGCTTTGATAGTGTGATCAAAGCATATAGTTTTATACAGACTTGCGGTGAAGCCTGTATTTACAAGAAAGTGAGTGGGAGCACTACAGCATTTCGATAAGTATATGTGAATGACATATTGTAGATCCGAAATAATGTAGAATTATTCTGCAAAGCATAAAGGAGTGTTTAAAAGGAGTTTTCAAAGAAAGACCTCGTGAAGCTGCTTACATATTGAGCATTAAGATCTATAGAGATAGATCAAGACGCTTGATAAGTTTTTTCAATGAGTACATACCTTGACAAGATTTTGAAGTAGTTCAAAATGGAACAGTCAAAGAAAGAGTTCTTGCCTGTGTTACAAAGGTATGAAATTGAGTAAGACTCAAAACCCGACCACGGCAGAAGATAGAAATAGAATGAAAGTCATTCCCTATGCATCAGCCATAGGTTCTATAAAGTATGTCATGCTGAGTACCAAATCTATTGCATACCCTACCACTAAGATTGGCAAGGGAGTGCAATAGAGATCTAGGAGTAGATCAATGGACAGCGGTCAAAATTATCCTTAGTAGAATAAGGATATGTTTCTCGATTATGGAGGTGAAAAAAAAAAAGGTTCGTCGTAAAAGGTTACGTCGATGCAAGTTTTAACACTAATCTAGATGACTCTGAGTCTCAATCTGGATACATATTGAAAGTGGGAGCAATTAGCTAGAGTAGCTCCGTGCGGAGCATTGTAGACATAGAAATTTGCAAAATACTTACGGCTCAATGTCACAGACCGCTGACTAAAATTATCTCACAAGCAAAACATGATCACACCTTAGTACTCTTTGGGTGTTAATCACATAGCGATGTGAACTAGATTATGACTCTAGTAAACCCTTTGGGTGTTGGTCACATGTCGATGTGAACTATGGGTGTTAACCACATATAGATGTGAACTATTGATGTTAAATCACATGGCGATGTGAACTAGATTATTGACTCTAGTGCAAGTGGGAGACTGAAGGAAATATGCCCTAGAGGCAATAATAAAGTTATTATTTATTTCCTTATTTCATGATAAATGTTTATTATTCATGCTAGAATTGTATTAACCGGAAACATAATACATGTGTGAATACATAGACAAACAGATGTCACTAGTATGCCTCTACTTGACTAGCTTGTTAATCAAAGATGGTTATGTTTCCTAACCATGAACAAGGAGTTGTTATTTGATTAACAAGGTCACATCATTAGTTGAATGATCTGATTGACATGACCCATTCCGTTAGCTTAACACTTGATCGCTTAGTATGTTAATGCTTTCTTCATGACCCATACATGTTCCTATAACTATGAGATTATGCAACTCCGCTTACGGAGGAACACTTTGGTACTACCAAACGTCACAACGTAAATCGGGTGATTATAAAGGAGTACTACAGGTGTCTCCAAAGGTACTTGTTGGGTTGGCGATTTCGAGATTAGGTTTTGTCATCCGATTGTCGGAGAGGTATCTCGTGCCTTCTCGGTAATGCACATCACTTAAGCCTTGCAAGCATTACAACTAATGAGTTAGTTGTGAGATGATGTATTACGGAACGAGTAAAGAGACTTACCGTAACGAGATTGAACTAGGTATTGGATACCGACGATCGAATCTCGGGTAAGTAACATACCGATGACAAAGGAACAACGTATGTCGTTATGCGGTTTGACCGATAAAGATCTTCAGAGAATATGTAGGAACCAATATGGGCATCCAGGTTCCGCTATTGGTTATTGACCGAGAATAGTTCTAGGTCATGTCTACATAGTTCTCGAACCCGTAGGGTCCGCACGCTAAGGTTTCGATGATGCTTATATTATGAGTTTATGAGTTTTGATGTACCGAAGGAGTTCGGAGTCCCGGATGAGATCGGGACATGACGAGGAGTCTCGAAATGGTCGAGACGTAAAGATCGATATATTGGACGACTATATTCGAGTTCGGAAAGGTTCGAATGATTCGGTATTTTTCGAGTACCGGAGAGTTACGGAATTCGCCGGGAGAAGTATTGGGCCTTATTGGGCCCTGCGGAAAGAGAGAGGGCTGCCTAGGGCAGGCCGCGCTCCCCATGGCCTAGTCCGAATTGGACTAGGGGAGGGGCGCACCCTTCTCTCTTCCCCTTCCCCAAGTCCTAGTCCAACTAGGAAAGAGGGGGGGGAGTCCTACTCCCGGTGGGAGTAGGACTCCTCCTTGGTGCGCCTCCCCCTTGGCCGGCCACCTCCCCCTTGTCTCCTTTATATACGGGGGCAGGGGGCACCCCAAGACACAAGTTGATCTTCGTGATCTTTCCTTAGCCGTGTGCGGTGCCCCCTTCCACCATATTCCACTTCGGTCATATCGTTGCGGAGCTTAGGCGAAGCCCTGCGCCGGAGAAGTCATATCGTCGCGGAGCTTAGGCGAAGCTCTGCGTCGGTGGAGCATCAACATCGTCACCACGCCGTCGTCTTCGACGAAACTCATCCCGACACTTTGCTGGATCGGAGTCCGGGATCGCCATCGAGCTGAACGTGTGCTGAACACGGAGGTGCCGTGACGCTCGGTACTTGGATCGGTCGGATCGTGAAGACGTACGACTACATCAACCGCGTTGTTATAACGCTTCCGCTTACGGTCTACGAGGGTACGTGGACGGACACTCTACCCTCTCGTTGCTATGCCATCACGATGATCTTGCGTGATCGTAGGAAAATTTTGAAATTACTACGTTCCCCATCAGTCCCGAACTGTGCGTCTAGGCGGATGGTAACAGGAGACAAAGGACATGATGTTTTTATCCAGGTTCGGGCCCTCTCGATGGAGGTAATACCCTACTCCTGCTTGATTAATATTGATGATATGGGTAGTACAAGAGTAGATCTACCACGAGATCAGAGAGGCTAAATCCTAGAAGCTAGCCTATGGTATGATTGTTGTTCTGTCCTACGGACTAAAACCCTTCGGTTTATATAAACACCAAATAGGGTTAGGGTTACACAGAGTCGGTTACAATGGTAGGAGATCTACATATCCGTATCGCCAAGCTTGCCTTCCACGTCAAGGAAAGTCCCATCTGGACACGGGACGAAGTCTTCAATCTTGTATCTTCATAGTCTAGGAGTCCGGCCATAGATGATAGTTCGGCTATCCGGACACCCCCTAGTCCAGGACTCCCTCAGTCACCCTGCCGAAGCCCATGCGATGGTGCAAATGAATCGAAGAGGGTTCCATTAAGTTTGACAGAATACCTCACGAATGAGACACACGCCATTATCCAGTCTACCCATTGGCGAGAGAAACTCAACTTTTGCATCATCTGCTTCAAGAAGCCCCAATCAACCCTGTCATATGCTTTGGACAAGTCGAACTTATAAGCACAGAAACTCTTTGTTGGATCTTTTTCCTGTTTAATGTAATGAAAGCACTCAAAGGTCACCAATGCATTATCTGTAATCGGCCTCCCCGGAATGAAAGCACTTTGCTCCGGAGAAATTAATTAAATCATCTAGCAGCGGCCTAAGACGATTCACTAGGAACTTTGAGATCAACTTGTAAACAACATTGCATAAGCTGATAGGTCTATAATCAGACATACTGAGAGGGTTAGAAATTTTAGGAATCAAAACTATAGAAGTTGAGTTCACTCCTTCCGGCATAATACCAGTCCGAAAAAATTCCTTAACCGCAGCCAAAACACTGCCCTTCAAAACACCCCAGTTACGCTGGAAAAAGTGGGCCGGAAAACCATCCGGGCCCGGAGCCTTAAGCGGCCCGATCTGAAAGAGGGCGTCCGCAATTTCTTTATCGGAGAATGCCGCACAAAGTCTTTCATTATCAACCTCAGAGACTCGGTTCTCAATTAAATTCAGAATGTGAGTTGCATTAAGGTTAGGATCAGTCGTGAAGATGTTGTGAAAATAGTCATTAGCCACCTTTCCCATTGCTTCCATATCTGAGTGTACTGTCCCAATACTATTGGTGAGCTCTCTTATCTTATTCTTCCTTGCCCTCCAAACAGCCTTGTTCTGAAAATTTTTGGTATTTCTATCGCCTTCCTTAAGCCATGTGATTCTGGAACGCTGCAGCCACATCATCTCCTCTTGGTACAATAACTCATTCATCCTATCAGTCACTCTCCGGATGTCTTGCATATCCGCATTCATGTTCATCAACTCTTCCAGCTGGGTTCTGGACTTGGCCAGTTCTCGCGTCATGTTGCCAAATTTCCTACTCCATGATTTCAACGCCGTCATGGTCATCTCTGAAGACGAAGCTAGATAGGGTAGTACGTAGATAGGAATTTTTTTTCTTTTACATGTTTTTATGAATTTAGGGGTTGAAATATGAAAGACTCGGATGCAGAGTAGCTAATTTAAGGCGTAACCGGTAACTGTTCGCGTCCGCGTGAGTTTGAGGGTTCAAATTTGCTCTTAGCGTAGCGTAGGGAGGGATCGCAATTCTGGCGGGGGTCCTTCATTTCTCTCTTCTTGGATCCCGTGGTGTCGGTTTCCATGGCTGCCCACAACCTAAAGAAGAAGAAGATGAGACACGTCGCACAGTAGCCTAGGAGGACAAGTCCAACTGACCGAGAACCGCGTAGATGCGCAACACGTCCGTATGGTTGCATGTATGTCAAGTTGGACGCATGGGCCAGGCACAAGAGATAGTACGGTTAAGGGGATAACCTAGAGGGACGTGCGCGCACGTATGTTGCCAAAACGCACAGCTTTCATTTTCTTGAATATGGGCCAAAGCTCACAGCTGGCTAGACTATGCTAGTAACAAAACCATGGGCAGATCAGGCCCATGCATGCATATGCAGGAAGTGACGCACACACGTACGCAGTGCACACGGGCGTCTTGATCCCATGCATGAACATGCGAGTACCGAGATAAACTTCCAATAGAAAATGCCACCGTAAACACTATGTCAGTGTTGGACGGTCAATCCTAGTAGGAGGAAGAAATTAAGAGGGTAGCATTGTCATTTTGTCTGCCTCTAAATAAAGCAAGATCGAGAAGGTTAGACACGATTTCCTGTCATATGTCGGCTCGTAAGATATTGATGATTGTTTTGGTGATGCCGTGATATAACTTGTCCCAAAAATCATGGCGTGGTTCCGTGAATTTTTTCTTGATCGAAAATGTGGTAACTTTACACATGAATCTATACCTAAGCTATGGTTATGCAAAAATGCTAGACGTACAAAGCCCTACCTTCCTAACCAACTAAACATGCCCCCTAACCCGATTTTCAGGGGGTGGGGCCCCAATCTACCTTTAGTCCAATCACAGTTTGACAGCTGAAACACACCCTGTAAAACCCCGTAGAAGTCCGTCGATGTAGCATCGTTGATGGTTACGTGGGTAAACATTTGCTAAGAAAAAGATCAAAAATGCTATACACACGGAATAAATCAACAGGATTTTACAGATCAGCTGATTTGTCCTTTTTTAATTGGGCTAATTAACCTTTCCTCCTAATTAATCGGCCCCCTGATTCTAACTGGTGGGGGTGGGTGCCAAGCCCCGTAAAGCCTCGTATTAGTCCGTTGATGTAGCAAAGCTCGAAAAAGATAGGGTCCTAAACCAACCATGTGATGTGAGTGTTGGGCTGATCGGTGAATACCAAATGCTTGCGCGCGTCTTCCCCATGAACATGAACACGAACATGCATGCATACGCAAATAATGCCATGGTTTCGATGACTCTTATCATGTAATGTGTTGCCTAGTTCTGCGCGCGCGCGCCCATGCCGGCCGGCCACTCCTGCTCGTCGGCACATGAGTTCTTGGGTGTACCTACGACCAACGTAATACGTACGTGCCGCGTAGTGCAAGACCATGAACCCTGGCTAGTGGGTGATCACGGGGCGCACTGTGACCAGACCAGCTGACTGAGCGAGCCATTCGATTTCGACCATGCACCCGATCGGAATGACACGACATGACACCCTCCACGCGCAGGCACGATCAGCAGCTGGAAATTCATTCACCAGAAAGCTTAAGCTGCAGTGGTAAAGGATGCTGGCTAGCCAGAGGCATAGAGCCGTACGCCATCTTTCCTGCAGCACTAGGCCGTGATGGCCCTTGAATCGGCAACCTTCCAAACACAAACAGCTCCCTTGTCTGTTACCATCTCCTTGTGATCCCATCCCCATTCCCAGAGCCAGCTCACATGCATGCGTCGTCTTCTAGCTTGGACCCGTGGTGGGCAGCTAGCTCTTGGTGATCGTCTGATCGATCTTCACATGGCGTGAGTAAAATAATATCTGTGGGCTGAGCTAGGAGCTAGTTGAACCCCTTGCTTCCTTCTTGCGCTATAAATAGCGCCCCGAGCTCCCTTGCACTGCACACACAGAAACACACGGCAGAGGCAGTCTAAACCCTGTACGCGCACAGCAGCAGGAGAGGTAGCTAGCTAGCTTGGTAGCCATGGCGAAGAAGGCGGCGGTGATCGCCACGCTGCTGGCCCTGAACCTGCTCTTCTTCACCTTCGCCGACGCCTGCGGCTGCCACTGCGGATCCTGCCCTAGCCCCGGCGGAGGCGGCGGCGGTGGGGGTGGCGGTGGAGGTGGGAGCGGTGGCGGTGGTGGTGGGAGCGGGGGCAGTGGAGGGAGCGGTGGTGGCGGTTCTGGAGGAGGCGGCAGCGGCGGAGGCGGATCAGGAGGCGGCGGCAGCGGCGGCGGATCTGGAGGAGGCGGCAGCGGCGGCGGCGGGTCCGGCGGTGGCGGATCGGGAGGAGGCGGATCAGGCGGGCGCGCGCGGTGCCCCATCGACGCGCTGAAGCTGGGCGTGTGCGCCAACGTGCTCAACGGGCTGATCAACCTGCAGCTGGGGACGCCGCCGAAGCAGCCGTGCTGCTCGCTGATCCAGGGGCTCGCCGACCTGGAGGCGGCGGTGTGCCTGTGCACGGCGCTCAAGGCCAACATCCTGGGCATCAACCTCAACGTGCCCATCGACCTCAGCCTCCTCGTCAACTACTGCGGCAAGAACGTCCCCTCCGGCTTCCAGTGCCCCTCCTAGAAGAGAAGACCCGAGAAGATCCATCGTCCACTGCATGCAGGCATCCACCATACGTACGTACGTGCGTGCATGCATGATCTACAATCCATCCATTGACTAGTACTCTATAGCTAGTCGTATACTACGTTATTTGCTTCATAATTTATCATCGCTCTTGCTAGTTGATAAACTTTACATATGTGTGCTGCGTGTCTGTGTGTGTGGTGGTATCGTTTGTACTACTGCTTGTCGTCGAGCTAGGTTACGGTACTGTAATGGATCGAGTTCTCCGCCACATATGATCTCATGCGTGTACCGCTGCCTGCTACTATTATATTTGCTTCAAAAAGAGGTTACTCCTCCTACAATTGTAATAAAGTAATATCATATGTCAACTTTCAGTACTACTTCCTCCGTTCCTAAATATATGTCTTTCTAGAGATTTCAACAAATTACTACATACGGAGCAAGATGAGTGAATCTACATTCTAAATTATGTCTACATACATCAGTATGTTGTAGTCCATTTAAAATGTCTAAAAAGACTTATATTTAGAAACGGAGGGAGTATATGTGATACTGTGATCTTTAGCGTTGTCAAGTGATTCGGTTAAAATCGTGTGCGCTTGTGATTTCATAGGGCATGCATATGCTCAGATTGGTGTGGTCTGTGAATTCAGTCATGTGCTCCCTCAGTCATCGTACTGGCAGCTGGTTAATTATTCCTTCCATGCTCCGCGCGGCATGGGTGGACTTTAGCATGATTTGTGCTACGTTGATTCGATTAATTTTGTGGCCGTCTTGGATTTCTTTAGGGTACAAGCAGTTTATCAGTGTAAATTAATCTCTGCTCCAATCAATTATATTGCAAAATTAAAGTTGACCGACGGAAGCAAACAACTTAATTAGGTTCCATCTACCCCATAAATTGTCCCCGAGAGTGGGTTTTGTCAGTTCCCAGGTGTAGAGACACCCTCGTTAACAGTAAATTAAAAATAAAAATAAAAAAACTAAAAAAATATCTGAAAATTCGTGACATCAAATAAACTCAAACTTTGTAGGTGCTTTCAAGATTTCATGCGGAAAAAACATTCGAGGAGCTCTACACAAAAAAAAAGATTTCATTACTCAATTTAGCACTTCTGAGCACATATTTTGTTCTCATATGTGGACCTTTATCTAAATGAAATTTCTCGACAAAGAATTCGAAGCACCTAAACGTTTGAGCAGATTGATGTCACGAAATTTCAGATTTTTTTCTATTTTGTTTAACTTTAATCATGAAGGTGTCCCTGCAGGCCTACACCCAGGAGCTACCGCACACCTTTCTTTTTTCTTTTTCTTTTTTTGAGGGAACTGCGGCGGGCAAGGCCAGCCTGCTACGTACCACACCTCTCTCATCCAAAAATGCTACACCTACTGGCAATATACGGATGCGCTAACCAATCCCTCTCCCCCGCTGATTTTAAAGGTCCTGCTGCCCCCAGTTTCCAGTTAAATATTGCCAACTCAGTCCGTAAATTACTTTCCGTGGCTTCTGTCCGTAAGTGTAGCAAAGTTCTTTCTCATCAGTCATCACCCCTGATTTTCACTTGGGGAGTGCTGTAACCTCAAATTGTAACTTTAATCTTGTAACCTTCATAATTCGTTCGTAGGTGTAGTAGGGCCTCTCGTTATATTATGGGTTGCCTGGTTAAATAAAAGAGTAATGCTAGAACTAGGTTACGGTACTGCAATGGGTCGAGTTCTCAGCCACATATGATCTCATGCGTGTACCGCTCGCTGCTACTATTATATTTGCTTCAAAAAGATGTTGCCCCTGGACGCGGAGTTTCTCAACCTGATCTCAAATGATCTTGGGTGAACTTTCAATAATAAAATATTCAATTTTTTTTTCAAAAATACGCCGTGGCGTACCATAGTTTTATAGAAGGCAGAAGACAATTTACAAGAGACTATCTCTCGCTACGAACAACAAGTGTAGAACACCACTCCAGACATTACAACTCTACAAAAGGAGCCTGCCCTAAGAAGAACTTCAAAGCCGTGTCTCGACCAACACTGGTTACCTCGAAGAGCAACAACTGCAACCGGACCTTCCTTACCAATGCACCAACTACCAATGAATGCCTAAAAGGAGATGGAGACTGAGTGGCTGGACTCGGTTGGTCCCGAAAAAGCCATCGTTTTTTACTCACCAGCAACGGCGTACATTGTGCCGATGAAGATCTACTTGGACCAGCGGCAAGCACCAGAGAACCACATCGCAGAACTCCAAGCCATGTCTCCCCACGTGATGCTCCCAATAGAGTCACGATGCCAAGACGCCTCCATCGCCGGTCCGTAAACAGACCTAGGCTTTCACCTGGAGACAACAACTCAAGCGAGAAAGGAGGAGATGCCGACACACCTCCGCGACACCTCCAAGAAGGGGAATGGCAGACATAGGCACTGTCGCCGCCAGCACGAACTGAAGACGGGCAAGATTTTCATCTGTAACATCGCGCACGTCCATCCCTGCCCACTGGATTAGGGCCGCTGTCCATGATTGGTCACACCGCCACCGCCGCAACACCTCGCCAAAGTGATTATAATGGCACGAAACACCGAAGCCCCGCATAGCCGAAGGAACGCAACCCTTCTTCCTCGTCCCTCACGGCCAAGAACACGCAGCTCTAGAAACATCCTCCATTACCAGCACGGCAAGGACATCGCACTGCCAGCAACAATCCACACATCAAAGGCAACAACACAGCGGCAGCCACCCATTGCCCTGGATCGGGCAGCAAGGCCCAGATCCGAAACGCACCTCCGCCTCCAACACCTGATCCGGCACCACCAGGAGGCCACCATGCTCACCAGTCCACCTAAGCGGGACCCGGCCGATGCCACCAGGAGGCCACGCCGCACACCTGGCCGAATTGCGCTGCATCATATGTCATATGTCATATGTCAACTTTCAGTACTACTATCTCCGTCCTGGTTTACTAGCCCCTCTCGTATTCTGGGCCATATTTTGATCATGATTTTAATTAACAAAATACATGTTATACATAGAAAAAACAATATCATTGAAAACTACATTCAAATACGAATCCAACAATATAATTTTTGATTACGTGTATCAACATTTTGCTAGTTAAATATATGATCAGACTTTGACCCAAAATGCAATTGGGACTAATAAATCAGGAGGGATGTAGTCTGCGTGATCATTATCATTGTTATTAAGTGATTCGATTAAATTGTGGGCATGCATGCTCAGATTGGTAGGCTCTGTGAACTCATTCATGTCCTCCCTCAGTTATCGTATTGGGCTATTGGCAGCTGGTTAATTATTCTTTCCATGCATGCTCCGCGCGCCATGAGATCTGTGTCGCGTCTCATTAGGACCGAGACGCATGGATCGACACGTATCCATCACCCACTTGTATGCACATATGTACAGTATATATTTGTCGTGCTTCATTCTGTACACTGCACGCACAATTATCTGAAACGTGTTACAAGCAGAAGCAGGCTAGCTACACATACCAAGCTTCCGGTCGATGTGAGGCGCAAAAAAGGACACATAACCATAGGCTCCTAGCCAGAGCCTAACCATCTCTTAGAACTCCATTTCAAAGAAGAAATGCTAGCTAGCTAAACATAAGCACCTGGCTGAGGGTGATTAGCCGGCAGATGCATGTGCCAAGCCAAAGACGGAGCTGGGTAGCAAGCAGTTTGTTCCTATGCCTGCAAGCATGTGGACCGCCGCCTACAAGCAATGCACGTGTCACGGTCAAAGATGACGGGAAAAAGATCTGTGTGCCGACCCTGCCTCCATCTACACCACGTACGTACCTACGGCAAACAGCGATGTGTCTCTTTGCTAGACATTTTCCACCCACGCATCGTGTCATGATGATGTTGTCAATCGACCATGCTAAATTTGATAATGCTAGGACATGTACATTTGGCGCGTGAATAGAATAGTTCTTTTGGTAAGGCCTGTGAATTTCCTTCAATCAGAGTCAATTAGTTTGGGAAGAAATATTTGAGCAAAATATATTGCGGTAATTCTGTCTTAAAACTAGTAGTACATCTTTTTAGATGATAAATTGGGCACATAAAGACATGAGACTAGTCATAGTGGAGAGTAAATTAGACTAGTGTCATGCATATGACACTAGTCTTTGTTATTACCTTCATAGTGCAAAGTAACATACAAGTATTAACATAGATGATATCATTTATTACATTATAGACTCATTTTGCTTTGGATTGCGTTATGTTATAGTAACATATTATGTTACTCCAAACACCTCTCTCCTCATTAACTATATGCCACATAAGCAAACTTGTCTTGAAATGCGCTATATTACTTGCTAAGTTACTCCCATTATGACCAACCTGATGCTCCAAGAACTAGTATTGTCCTCTCAACGAGAAATGGACAAAAGCGGCCGCACATATGTCCATGTCGCTTGGGATTCGCAGATTTGAGCGGCCAAGTCAGCGCACTACATTATCGTTGACTTTGCACTGCGTGAGCCGTCCGATTCCAGAACAACGCTCCGGATATTGTTTCACTTATACAATTTTACTTTAAATGTTTCATTTATCGGCAACCCTCGAAACATCTCCATGTCTCCTTCCACCCATCCCCAAAGGCCAAAGCCAGAGCCAGCTCACATGCATCATGCATCATGCACCTGTTGCGATCAGCTATCTCGTGGTGATCTTCACACGGAGAGACTGATCGATTACATACGTGTAGTGAGTAAAATATCAGTGGGCTAACTAAGCTAGGAGCTATTTCAACCCCTTCATTTCTTCTTGGTCTATAAGTACCACCCCATGGTCCCTTGCACTGGACACACACAGCCAGAGCTAGCTCTAATAAACCCTGTAGTAGACGCACAGCAGCTCGGGTAGGAAGCTATGGCGAATAAAGCGGTGGTGATCGCCACGCTGCTGGCCCTGAACCTGCTCTTCTTCACCTTGGCCGACGACTGCGGCTGCAAGCTGCCTAGCCCGCCGCCGCCGGCCGGGGGAGGAGGAGGAGGGGGCGGCGGCGGTGGAGGCAAGGGCGGAGGAGGAGGGACCGGTGGCTGCCCGATCGACGCGCTGAAGCTGGGGGCGTGCGCGAACGTGCTGGGCGCGCTGATCAAGCTGCGGCCGGTGGCGACGCCGAAGCAGACGTGCTGCTCGCTGCTCCAGGGGCTGGCGGACCTGGATGCGGCCGTGTGCCTGTGCACGGCGCTCAAGGCCAACATCCTGGGCATCCACCTCAACGTGCCCGTCGACCTCAGCCTCCTCGTCAACTACTGCGGCAAGAACGTCCCCTCCGGCTTCCAGTGCCCCTCCTAGAAGACCCATCCACTGCAACATCTACGGCATATATGTCATTGACTAGTGTACTACTCACGTAGCTAGTTGTATACGTATACTGCTTGCTTGATAAATCAATCGATCATTTGCAAGGTTGTTTAGACTTCGTATGTGCGCGCCACTGCTAGCTAACGACACGCCCGACATTGAATGTTGGCTGGTTGATTATTCACTTGATGCAATTGTCGTACGCGCCTGCTTAATTAGTTCACGTCTCAGCACGTAGCTAGGAGTACAGCATATATGTATGATGGGGAATGTGCCACAAGCAAGGCTGCGTTAACGCACAAAAATGAGTTCACCGTACTACAAACATCGCAGACGTATAGGTTTTGTTCCTATATCTGCAAGCATGTGGTCGACATGCACGGGTCACGGTCAAAGACGAAGTAACAAAGATCTGCATGTCGATCGACCCTACATGCAGATGCACTGCATATAGTCCACCACGTCACGGTCACGGTCACGGTCAAATATGATGGGACAAAGATCTGCATGTCGACCCTGTCTGCGTATATACGATGTAGATACATATTGCAGTAATGCTACACCTACGGATTTCATTTCGTTGTTACGGATAGGATATTACCGAATGACGCTGCATAAAGTACGCATGAAACGCCAACTGTGATGTCGATCTTCAGCTTGAGGCGCTCCATAAAAACCAGTGAACCTCCATTCAAAAGAATTTTGGTCCTTATATTTAACCATTGCATCCATATGTCTTGAACTAAAGTTCTTTAGCTCCAATGCCTCCACTAAGGCCTACACTATCTACGGCAAAACACCCGCCTAAGCCTAGGTGCCTCCGCAAGTCCTCAACTCTCTTCCCTTTTATTTTTGTTTCCATGACAAAGAGAAGAGTGGGTCCTTCTAGCTTCACAATGCTGCGAAGCTCTCGAACTGCCTCGGGGTTCCCAAGCCCCCGGCAGTTCCACGATAAGCAACTCATTGGGCTCGGCAGGACCGATCACCGGTCTCTGCCGAATTATCAGGCATGGGCCTCTTCTTCTTTGGTTCACGTACCACGTTCTCCTCCTCCTCCCTCCTAGCTGCACTCGGATCATCATCTTCAGATTGCCCAGCTGCCGTCAGTAGCAGTTGTTTTGGCTTGTACACAGCTGTAGGGACATCCTTCCTCTTGTATCCTGCCTTCTCTTTGTTCTTTAGGGCGAGACCACCTCCCCCCCCTGGTTTAGCATTAGTGCTAGATTGCTTTGTCCCCCTTTTGCTACTCTAATCAGAATTTTGTCCTCTGGAGGAATTGTCACTGCTGGCCAGGTATCTATGTTGGAAATATGCCCTAGAGGCAATAATAAAAGGATTATTATTATATTTTCTTGTTCATGATAATTGTCTTTTATTCATGCTATAATTGTATTATCCGGAAATCGTAATACACGTGTGAATAAATAGACCACAATATGTCCCTAGTGAGCCTCTAGTTGACTAGCTCGTTGATCAATAGATAGTCATGGTTTCCTGACTATGGACATTGGATGTCAATGATAACGGGATCACATCATTAGAAGAATGATGTGATGGACAAGACCCAATCCTAAGCATAGCACAAGATCGTATAGTTCGCTTTTGCTAGAGCTTTTCCAATGTCAAGTATCTCTTCCTTAGACCATGAGATCGTGTAACTCCGGATACCGTAAGAGTGCTTTGGGTGTACCAAACGTCCACAACGTAATCGGGTGACTATAAAGGTGCACTACAGGTATCTCCGAAAGTGTCTTGGGTTGACACGGATCGAGATGGGATTTGTCACTCCGTGTTACGGAGAGGTATCACTGGGCCCACTCGGTAGTGCATCATCATAATGAGCTCAAAGTGACCAAGTGTCCGTCACGGATCATGCATTACGGTGCGAGTAAAAGTGACTTGCCAAGAACGAGATTGAACGAGGTATTGGGATACCGACGATCGAATCTCGGCAAGTAACATACCGATTGACAAAGGGAATTGTATACGGGTTGTTTGAATCCTCGACATCGTGGTTCATCCGATGAGATCATTGAGGAGCATGTGGAGCCAACATGGGTATCCAGATCCCGCTGTTGGTTATTGCCCGAGAGCCATCTCGGTCATGTCTACGTGTCTCCCGAACCCGTAGGGTCTACACACTTAAGGTTCGGTGACGCTACGGTGGGGGGGGGGGCGCCCCACTTGCCTTGGGGGGCACTCCACCCCCCTTGGCCGCCGCCCCCCTTGGGAGATTGGATCTCCAAGGGCCGGCCCCCCCTGGGGGCCTATATAAAGGGAGGGGGGAGGGGGCAGCCGCACCTTGAAGTTCTGGCGCCTCCCTCCCCCTGCTACATCTCTTCCTCCTCTGTCACGAAGCTTGGCGGCCCCGCCGAATATCGCTGCTCCACCACCACCACGCCAGCTGTGCTGCTGGAGCCATCTTCTTCAACCTCTCCTTCCCTTGCTGGATCAAGAAGGAGGAGACGCCATCCGCTCCGTCACGCGTGTTGAACGCGGAGGTGTCGTCCGCTCGCACTCGGTCATCGGTGATTTGGATCACGACGAGTACGACTCCATCATCCACGTTCTAGTGAACGCTTCCGCACGCGATCTACAAGTGGTATGTAGATGCAATCTCTCTCCCATGACTCGTTGCTTAGATGAACTCATAGATGGATCTTGATGAAACTGTAGGAAATTTTTAATTTTCTGCAACGCTCCCCAACAAAGGGCATCATGAGCTAGGTCTATGTAGTTCTCTATTGCACGAGTAGAACACAATTTTGTTGTGGGCGAGATCTTGTCAACTTGCTTGCCGCTACTAGTCTTATCTTGCTTCAGCGGTATTGTGGGATGAAGCGGCCCGGACCAACCTTACACGTGCGCTTACGTGAGACCGGTTCCACCGATCGACATGCACTAGTTGCATAAGGTGGCTGGCGGTGTCTGCTCTCCCACTTTAGTTGGAGCGGATTCGATGAAAAGGGTCCTTATGAAGGGTAAATAGAAATTGACAAAATCACGTTGTGGTTATTCGTAGGTAAGAAAACGTTCTTGCTAGAACCCAATTGCAGCCACGTAAAAATGCAACAACAATTAGAGGACGCCTAACTTGTTTTTGCAGCAATTGTCATGTGATGTGATATGGCCGAAGTTGTGATGAATGATGAATGACATATTGTGATGTATGAGATCATGTTCTTGTAATAGGAATCACGACTTGCATGTCGATGAGTATGACAACCGGCAGGAGCCATAGGAGTTGTCTTTATTTTTGTATGACCTGCGAGTCATTGAAGAACGCCATGTAAATTACTTTACTTTATTGCTAAACGCGTTAGCCATAGAAGTAGAAGTAGTCGTTGGCGTGACAACTTCATGAAGACACGATGATGGAGATCATGATGATGGAGATCATGGTGTCATGCCGGTGACAAGATGATCATGGAGCCCCGAAGATGGAGATCAATGGAGCTATATGATATTGGCCATATCATGTCACTACTATATAATTGCATGTGATGTTTATTATGTTTATGCATCTTGTTTACTTAGAACGACGGTAGTAAATAAGATGATCCCTTACAACAATATCAAGAAGTGTTCTCCCTAACTGCGCGCGCTGCTAAAGTTCGTCGTTTGAAGCACCACGTGATGATCGGTGTGATAGATCCTTACGCTCACATACAACGGGTGTAAGACAGTTTTACACATGCAAAACACTTAGGGTTAACTTGACGAGCCTAGCATGTACAGACATGGCCTCGGAACACGGAGACCGAAAGGTCGAACACGAGTCGTATGGAAGATACGATCAACATGAAGATGTTCACCGACGATGACTAGTCCGTCTCACGTGATGATCGGACACGGCCTAGTCGACTCGGATCGTGTAACACTTAGATGACTAGAGGGATGTCTAATCTGAGTGGGAGTTCATTAAAATAATTGGATTAGATGAACTTAGTCTAAAACCTTTGCAAATATGTCTTGTAGATCAAATGGCCAACGCTCATGTCAACATGAACTTCAACGCGTTCCTAGAGAAAACCAAGCTGAAAGATGATGGCAGCAACTATACGGACTGGGTCCGGAACCTGAGGATCATCCTCATAGCTGCCAGGAAACAATATGTCCTAGAAGGACCGCTAGGTGATGCACCCGTCCCAGAGAACCAAGACATTATGAATGCTTGGCAGTCTCGTGCTGATGATTACTCCCTCGTTCAGTGTGGCATGCTTTACAGCTTAGAATCGGGGCTCCAAAAGCGTTTTGAGCAACACGGAGCATATGAGATGTCCGAGGAGCTGAAACTAGTTTTCCAAGCTCATGCCCGGGTCGAGAGATATGAAGTCTCCGACAAATTCTATAGTTGTAAGATGGAGGAAAACAGTTCTGTCAGTGAACACATACTAAAATGTCTAGGTTGCACAACCTCCTGTCCCAGCTGGACATAAACCTCCCGGACGAGGCGGTCGTTGACAGAATCCTTCAGTCGCTCCCACCAAGCTACAAGAGCTTTGTGATGAACTACAATATCCAGGGAATGGTGAAGACCATTCCCGAAGTATTCTCAATGCTGAAGTCAGCAGAGGTTGAAATCAAGAAAGAACATCAAGTGTTGATGGTCAATAAAACCACTAAGTTCAAAAAGGGCAAGGGTAAGAAGAACTTCAAGAAGGACGGCAAGGATGTTGCCGCCCGTAAGCAAGTTGCCGGAAGAAGTCAAACAATGGACCCAAGCCCGAGACAGGTGCTTTTATTGCAAAGGAAGGGCCACCGAAGCGGAATTGCCCCAAATACTTAGCGGACAAGAAGGCCGGCAACACTAAAGGTATATTTGATATACATGTAATTGATGTGTACCTTACCAGTACTCGTAGTAACTCCTGGGTATTTGATACCGGTGCCGTTGCTCATATTTGTAACTCACAGCAGGAGCTGCGGAATAAACGGAGACTGGCAAAGGACGAGGTGACGATGCGCGTCGGGAATGGTTCCAAGGTCGATGTGATCGCCGTCGGCACGCTACCTCTACATTTACCTACGGGATTAGTTTTAAACCTCAATAATTGTTATTTGGTGCCAAGTTTGAGCATGAACATTGTATCAGGATCTCGTTTAATGCGAGATGGCTACTCATTTAAATCCGAGAATAATGGTTGTTCTATTTATATGAGAGATATGTTTTATGGTCATGCTCCGATGGTCAATGGTTTATTCTTAATGAATCTCGAACGTAATATTACACATATTCATAGTGTGAATACCAAAAGATGTAAAGTTGATAACGATAGTCCCACATACTTGTGGCACTGCCGCCTTGGTCACATTGGTGTCAAGCGCATGAAGAAGCTCCATTCTGATGGACTTTTAGAGTCTCTCGACTATGAATCATTTGACACATGCGAACCATGCCTTATGGGCAAAATGACCAAGACTCCGTTCTCCGGAACAATGGAGCGAACAACCAACTTATTGGAAATCATACATACCGATGTGTGCGGTCCAATGAGCATTGAGGCTCGCGGAGGATATCGTTATGTTCTCACTCTCACAGACGACTTAAGTAGATATGGGTATGTCTACTTGATGAAACACAAGTCTGAGACCTTTGAAAAATTCAAGGAATTTCAGAATGAGGTAGAGAATCAACATGACCGAAAAATAAAGTTCTTACGATCAGATCGTGGAGGAGAATATTTAAGTCACGAATTTGGTACACACTTGAGGAAATGTGGAATCGTTTCACAACTCACGCCGCCTGGAACACCTCAGCGTAACGGTGTGTCCGAACGTCGTAATCGCACTCTATTGGATATGGTGCGATCTATGATGTCTCTTACAGATTTACCGCTATCATTTTGGGGATACGCTCTAGAGATAGCTACATTCACTTTAAATAGGGCACCGTCTAAATCCGTTGAGACAACACCGTATGAATTATGGTTTGGGAAGAAACCTAAGCTGTCGTTTCTAAAAGTTTGGGGATGCGATGCTTATGTCAAGAAACTTCAACCTGAAAAGCTCGAACCCAAGTCGGAAAAATGCGTGTTCATAGGATACCCTAAGGAACCCATTGGGTATACCTTCTACCTTAGATCCGAAGGCAAGATCTTTGTTGCCAAGAACGGATCCTTTCGGAAAAGAGTTTCTATCGAAAGGAGTAAGTGGGAGGAAAGTAGAACTCGATGAAGTACTACCTCTTGAACCGGAAAGTAGTGCAGCTCAGAAAATGTTCCTGTGGTGCCTACACCTCCGGAGAGGAAATTAATGATGATGATCAAGGTACTTGGATCAAGTTGCTACTGAACTTCAGAGGTCCACAAGGACACGCTCCACACCGAGTGGTATGGCAACCCTGTCACGGAAATCATGTTGTTAGACAACGGTGAACCTTCGAACTATGAAGAAGCGATGGCGGGCCCGGATTCCAACAAATGGCTTGAAGCCATGCAATCCGAGATAGGATCCATGTATGAAAACAAAGTATGGACTTTGACAGACTTGCCCGATGATCGGCGAGCGATAGAAAACAAATGGATCTTTAATAAGAAGACGGACGCGGATGGTAATGTCACCATCTATAAAGCTCGACTTGTCGCTAAGGGTTATCCGCAAGTTCAAGGGATTGACTACGATGAGACTTTCTCTCCCGTAGTGAAGCTTAAGTCCGTCCGAATCATGTTAGCAATTGCCGCATACTATGATTATGAGATATGGCAGATGGACGTCAAAACAGCATTCCTTAACGGTTATCTTAAGGAAGAGCTGTATATGATGCAGCCGGAAGGTTTTGTCGATCCTAAGAATGCTAACAAAGTATGCAAGCTCCAGCGATCCATTTATGGGCTGGTGCAAGCATCTCGGAGTTGGAACATTCGCTTTGATGAGATGATCAAAGCGTTTGGGTTTATGCAGACTTATGGAGAAGCCTGCGTTTACAAGAAAGTGAGTGGGAGCTCTGTAGCATTTCTCATATTATATGTAGATGACATACTTTTGATGGGAAATGATATAGAACTCTTGGACAACATTAAGGCCTACTTGAATAAAAGTTTTCAATGAAGGACCTTGGAGAAGCTGCTTATATATTAGGCATCAAGATCTATAGAGATAGATCGAGACGCCTCATAGGTCTTTCACAAAGCACATACCTTGATAAGATTTTGAAGAAGTTCAAAATGGATCAGTCCAAGAAAGGGTTCTTGCCTGTCTTGCAAGGTGTAAGATTGAGCTCGGCTCAATGCCCCACCACGGCAAAAGATAAAGAAGAGATGAGCGTCATCCCTATGCCTCGCCATAGGTTCTATTATGTATGCCATGCTGCGTACCAGACCTGATGTAAACCTTGCCGTAAGTTTGGTAGGAAGGTACCAAAGTAATCCCGCAAGGAACACCGGACAGCAGTCAAGAATATCCTGAAGTACCGAAAAGGACAAAGGACATGTTTCTCGTTTATGGAGGTGACGAAGAGCTCGTCGTAAAGGGTTACGCCGACGCTAGCTTAGACACAGATCTGGATGACTCTAAGTCACAAACCGGATACGTGTATATGTTGAATGGTGGAGCGATAGCTGGTGCAGCTGCAAGCGAGCGTCGTGGCGGGATCTACATGTGAAGCGGAGTACATGGCAGCCTCGGAGGCAGCGCATGAAGCAATTTGGGTGAAGGAGTTCATCACCGACCTAGAGTCATACCCAATGCGTCGGGGCCGATCAAACTCTTCTGTGACAACACCGAGCTATTGCACTTGCCAAGGAGCCCAGGTTTCACAAGAAGACCCGCACATCAAGCGCCGCTCAACTCCATCCGTGAAAATGTTCAAGATGGAGACATAGAAATTTGCAAAGTGCATACGGATCTGAATGTCGCAGATCCGTTGACTAAACCTCTTTCGCGGGCAAAACATGATCAACACCAGAACTCTATGGGTGTTCGATTCATCACAATGTAACTAGATTATTGACTCTAGTGCAAGTGGGAGACTGTTGGAAATATGCCCTAGAGGCAATAATAAAAGGATTATTATTATATTTCCTTGTTCATGATAATTGTCTTTTATTCATGTTATAATTGTATTATCCGGAAATCGTAATACACGTGTGAATAAATAGACCACAATATGTCCCTAGTGAGCCTCTAGTTGACTAGCTCGTTGATCAATAGATAGTCATGGTTTCCTGACTATGGACATTGGATGTCAATGATAACGGGATCACATCATTAGGAGAATGATGTGATGGACAAGACCCAATCCTAAGCATAGCACAAGATCGTATAGTTCGTTTTGCTAGAGCTTTTCCAATGTCAAGTATCTCTTCCTTAAACCATGAGATCGTGTAACTCCCGGATACCGTAAGAGTGCTTTGGGTGTACCAAACGTCACAACGTAACTGGGTGACTATAAAGGTGCACTACAGGTATCTCCGAAAGTGTCTGTTGGGTTGACACGGATCGAGATCGGATTTGTCACTCCGTGTTACGGAGAGGTATCACTGGCCCACTCGGTAGTGCATCATCATAATGAGCTCAAAGTGACCAAGTGTCGGTCACGGATCATGCATTACGATGCAGTAAAAGTGACTTGCCGGTAACGAGATTGAACGAGGTATTGGGATACCGACGATCGAATCTCGGGCAAGTAACATACCGATTGACAAAGGAAATTATATACGGGGTTGTTTGAATCCTCGACATCGTGGTTCATCCGATGAGATCATCGAGGAGCATGTGGGAGCCAACATGGGTATCCAGATCCCGCTATTGGTTATTGCCCGAGAGCCGTCTCGGTCATGTCTACGTGTCTCCCGAACCCGTAGGGTCTACACACTTAAGGTTCGGTGACGCTAGGGTGGGGGGCGCCCCACTTGCCTTGGGGGGCACTCCACCCCCCTTGGCCGCCGCCCCCCTTGGGAGATTGGATCTCCAAGGGCCGGCGCCCCCCCCCTGGGGGCCTATATAAAGGGAGGGGGAAGGGGGCAGCCGCACCCTGAAGTTCTGGCGCCTCCCTCCCCCTGCTACACCTCTTCCTCCTCCGTCACGATCTTGGTGAAGCCCTGCCGGAATACTGCTGCTCCACCACCACCACGCCGTTGTGCTGCTGCTGGAGCCATCTTCTTCAACCTCTCCTTCCCCTTGCTGGATCAAGAAGGAGGAGACGTCATCCGCTCCGTACATGTGTTGAACGCGGAGGTTCCGTCCTTCGGCACTCGGTCATCGGTGATTTGGATCACGACGAGTACGACTCCATCATCCACGTTCTAGTGAACGCTTCCGCACGCAATCTACAAGTGGTATGTAGATGCAATCTCTCTCCCATGACTCGTTGCTTAGATGAACTCATAGATAGATCTTGGTGAAACCGTAGGAAAAATTTTAATTTTCTGCAACGTTCCCCAACAATCTATTCTCATCAGGAGCCCTCAAACTCGGCCCAAAAGGAAGCTCACCTTTCTCGTCTCTTGAACCTGGATTGGAGCAGTAGAGTTCCGAATGGCCCAGCCGTCCACAGGAGAAGCAGAAGTATGGGATCTGTTCATATTGAATTTCATAGGGATCCACCTTCTTCCTCCTTGCAGAATCAATAAGCACCCATCTCCTGAGCGGTTTGTTGACATCCACTGAAACCCTAGCTCGGCGATAGCCCCCATTGTGATCAAACTTTGCAAACTTTACCTCTTTGTCGATCATCCGTGCGATTGGGAGACCCCATGCGTCATCTCTCAGGTTGTATGGCAGGTTAAGAACCCTAGCCCACACCAGCAGCCGATCATACTTGACTTCATCTGAACGCATGCACTCCTCGAACTCAGCCAATATGACCGCGTTCTTGTTGATGTGCCAGGGCGATCCCGCCCAAACTCTGTCGCGGTCTCGCTGTGCTTCAAACTCAGCAACAAACATGTTCGTGCCAACTGAGCGGAATTGTAGTCCTCTAGGGTTTCCCCATGCCGGTCGAAGGGCGTTGCCAATGGTGTGTATGTGATACTGATTTCGATGCATAACCTTCCCCGCCAGCAACCACTTCACCGGAGCACCATCCAGGCGAACATCAATCACGAGGGGAGTCGCCTCTTCCTCGGATATGTCTAGCTTCCCTAGAGCTTCCTCTAGTTTTTCCCTTGCCGGTCTGGGTTGGCTCGAGGAGGCGTTCTCCTGCGCTCCTTCCGCCGCGGATGGTGTCGCCATCGCCCCGGCCTTCTCCCTGGGGCGGCCCGCCGATGAAATCCGCGGCCGCCGGTCAGTTTGCACGTCGAAACCCTAGCGCCGCCAGAGAGCCCTAGGTTTCGGGGAAAAAACTAGTTCTTAAAATGAGAGCGTTTAGTGAGACTCTCTACGCCAACGAACACTTCAGCCGGTCAGCTAGGCCAGAGAGGCAAATGAGAGCGTTCAGAGAAGTCACCGATGAAGTGGCCCTCCAAGATTTGGGGTGGTCAGGAACAGCGTACACTTGGGATAATCGGCAATCAGGTGACGCAAACGTCAAGGCGAGGCTTGACAGAGTTTTTGCTAACGAATAGTTCCGGCAACATTTCCATCATATCAGAGTCAGACACTTGCCATCGGTAGAGTCTGATCACTGTTTTGTTGTAGCGGAGATAAACGAAAATTTGAGGACCACGTCAAGAGCAACACGACAGTTTAGATATGAGAACGTGTGGGCATCGCATGTGGACTATGACCGCATTGTAGCTACTGCTTGGCAGGAGACAAATAGAGGACCGGGCCTCCAGGGTATAGCAGATTCACTGACACATATGAAGGTGATGCAGGAACCTTGAGGGGCCCGCGAATTTGGCTGCTTAACGAGGCGGGTTAGACAGCTGCAGAAAAGGCTAGACAACTTAAGGTGTCGATCGTTGGGTCGAGGACCAACTGACGAAGAGAGAACAGTGGTTTGCCAGCTGCGTGAGGCTCTCCAACAGGAGGAGATTTGGCTTCGACAACGGTCCCGCGTCCCCTGGCTCAGAGAAGGAGACCGTAACACGGCATATTTTGAAGCACATGCGGCGCAGAGGAAGCGTATTAATAAAATTCAGGGTCTATGCCGATCTAATGGTTCAGTTTGTGCCACTGAAGAGGAAGACATGAGCGAGGTTCAGGCATTCTATCAAAATCTGTACCAGTCTCAGGGATTCATGGATGCAGCAGAGCTTCTTAACCATGTGCCAGTGAAGGTCATGGATGATATGAACGTGCAACTTACAAAGGCCTTTACTGCGGCGGAAGTCAGAACAGCTTTGTTCCAAATGGCACCCTCCCAAGCACCGGGAGTGGATGGTTTCACTGCGGGGTTTTATCAGCGTCATTGGAGTTTATTGGGTGATGCTTTGTATCATGGTGTTCTGGACTTTTTGAATGGAGGAGAACTACCAGTGGGATTGAATGACACCTCAATCACTTTGATTCCCAAGGTACGACACCCTCAGTACATCACACAATATAGACCTATTGCTTTGTGTTCGGTTCTGTACAAGATTGCTTCAAAATGTGTGACTAACCGAATGAGGGCATTCATGGATGAGATCATCAGTGAAGAGCAAAGTGCTTTTGTTCCTGGACGTCTGATAACTGATAATGTCTTAGTGGCATATGAAAGTGTGCACACAATGAGGAGGCGGAAGAAAGGAAAAAACTACGCTTGTGCAATCAAACTAGACATGATGAAAGCGTACGACCGAGTCGAGTGGCACTTTCTTGAGGCTATTCTGACAAAGTTGGGTTTCAACATTGTCTTTGTTCGGTTAATTATGAAGTGCGTATCGTCAGTCCGTTTCTCTGTTCGTGTTAACGGAGAGCTACTGCCCTTTTTCACTCCCTCCCGAGGATTGACCCGGCGTCGCCGTTCCTTTTCTTGCTCTGTGCGGAGGGCCTGTCTTCTTTGTTGAAGTACTACAATGTCGGATACATTGACAGAGGCATAAGAGTCAGCTAGCGATCACCTAGGGTGACACACTTGCTATTCGCAGATGACAGTTTGATCTTCATCAGCGCAAACACCCAGAGTGCGGCGAGACTTAACGAGATTCTGAGAATATATGGTGAAGCTTCGGGACAGTGTGTGAATCGCGCAAAGAGCGCCATCTACTTCAGTTCGTATACACCGGCCCAGCTCAAGCTTCATTTGAAAGCCATCCTCAACATCGACGTTGAGGCTTTTAGTGAGCGTTACCTGGGACTGCCCACGGCGGTCGGTCGCATCACGAGCGGGACCTTCGATCATATTGGGGAGAGAGCTCGCGGACGGATACATGGATGGTCTGAAAAATTACTTGCATGCGCAGGTCGTGAAACCTTGTTGAAATCTGTGGTTCAGGCTATCCCCACATATTCGATGAGCACATTGTTACTATCGAAAAAGGTTTGCAAGAGCCTGACTTCACCAATGGCGAAATATTTTTGGAGCAGCTCTATTGACAAGAATGCATTGCATTGGGTCTCCTGGGATAATCTGGCGACACCAAAGTGCAAAGGAGGAATGGGTTTTCGGGACCCTCATCAGTTTAATCTTGTGCTACTCAGAAAGCATGGTTGGCGGTTTATGACTAACCCTAATTCTATGTGTGCAAGGGTTCTTAAAGGTCGCTACTTCCCTGATACAGAATTTATGCAGGCCACGGTGCCAAAGTCTGCATCTGCTACATGGCGAGCTATCATTGCAGGAAGGGAAGCTTTGCGTGCGGGACTCATTAAGAAAGTCGGAGACGGGAACTCCATTGATGTGTGGGCTGATAAATGGATCCCTGGGACGATCTCGATGACACTGCTGCTGAAACCACCGAACACTTTAGTTCGGAAAGCCTCGGATCTTATAGATCCCGAGAACTGGTCATGGAGGCATGAGTTGATTCGAACTACATTCATTGCTCCTGATGCTGACGCCATTCTGAACATCCCAATCAGGAGGGGCGGAGGTGACGATTCTTATGCTTGGACTTTTGAAAGATCAGGCAACTACACTGTTAAGTCGGCGTACCGTGCTCTAGTGACTCAGAACGAGCGTTTTGCTCTAGAGGAAGGGGCGGTTACTGGTGCTTCAACAGATGACAAACAGATGTCGTCTGCCCTGTGGAAACTCAAAGTGATCCCAAAGGTACGAGTGTTCTGGTGGAGGGTACTACGAGGGATTCTACCGGATGAGTGCACTCTCAAATACCGTCATATTGCAGTTTTAGACACTTGCAAGGTTTGTCTGGCTAAGGAGGAGGATCTTATGCATGCCCTCATTCAATGCTCGCATGCACGCCGCTTCTGGGATGAAGCGTGTGCGTGGTTTGGTCTTCGGCTACCTCGCTTACACCCACGTTCATGGGCCAGAGACATCCTATGTGGAGACCGAGTCAAGGATGAAGATCGAGCAAAGATTATCACCATCATGTGGACGATTTGGCATTCTCAAAATCGGATCAAGCATGGGGAAGAAGGAAGGGATCCAAAAGCCGCCATCAGGGCAACTAGAGAGGCTCTTGCACTGCTGGAACTGCCTCGGTCAGTTCCCATCTTGTTACCAGGGCATGGCTGGCGGCCGCCCGAGCCAGGGATGGTGAAGATCACGACGGTTGGTGCACTTAACGTCGCGGAAGGAAGAGGAGGGGCGGGTGGTATAGCCTGTTCCGCGTCCGCGCTGTTGGGATCATGGTGCAAGCCGTTTGTTGAGATCTCCGATCCTTTTTTAATGGAAGCTATATCAATGCGGGAAGGAGTTCTATTTGCAAAGCTTCGAGGCCTCTCGCATGTGATAATGGAGACAGATTGCCAGGAGTTGGTACAATTCTGGAACACTCGCCACAATTCGTGTTCGATTGTGGCTCCTATCTTAGACAAAATAGGAGAGCTAGCTTTTGATTTTTCTTTTTTTGAGATTTAGCATGTAACCAGGTCAGCAAACTTGCCGGTGCATCTCTGTGTAAAACGTACATGCACTTTGAATGTGACTGACTGCTGGCTTGACAAGACTCCTAGTTTCTTGGTAAGCAGCCTTTTAGCTGACTGCCGGGACAACTTTTTTGTTAAATAAAGCTCTCTGATTTGCCCGGAAAAAAAAATAACGCTGCATCTATTGGTCATTGGTTGTCACCAGGCCACCGAGCCCCATGCGGATACTCAGTCCGTTTCATAATATAAGATGCATCTGTTCTTAACCAGGCCAAATTTATAAATGTTTGGCCAATATTAACGAGCACCGATTTTCTCATAACTTGTCCATGCATGCAACGTGTTAGAGTTGTGTCGAATATTATGTACAAGGTAGGTTACAGTTGGACTCTGAGTAGTATTTTATTTAGATAGGATATGGAGTCGTGTTCTAGTAGGACAATTGTATCCTAGGCCTCTCTTAGATAGCGAGGGTAGACACATGATGTAACCTATGCCAGCATAATAGCACAGGCGCGCAAGGGGGAGCCGGCGGCGTGTGCCGGCGCCCGGGTGGCCGGTGTGCGGTATTGTGACGGTGTCACGGGAAGGAGCGCACGTAGTCAGGGCCTGGGGATGTAGCCATATCGGTGAACCTCGTTAACAAATCTCGGTGTCATGCCGTGTGATTGCTTGGTCCTCGGATGATCGACGGTATGCCTCGGATTTATTCTAACACAACGTGTCATGCTTGAACGATGTTGTCAATCGAGCATGCTACCTAAGGCTGGTCATAATGGGAAGTATCATATACTAGTATCATGCATACGATACTAGTGTATGACACTACATCTGTAGTGAACAGTATTATAGAGTAGTATCATATGTAGCCTCATTTATTGTCGGGCATAACACATAGTAGCATAGAATTTATTATGATACGGTATTATAATATAATACTCAATCCTCTCTTTCTTCATTAAATTCTACGTCACCTCATTAAAATTGTCTAGTTGGCATGTATGATACTAGCTATGATACTACCACTACAACCAAGAGTCATCATTTTGATCAAGACTGTCCATACCATTCAACCGATTTAAGGAATCTAAAGAAGCATAAGTTACTAGTTAAATCAAGAGTATAACCGTAAAAGCACAATAAAAAATAGTAGGCAAATCTCAACGCAATTAACATGTTGACATTTGTAAAACAATTTCATTAAAGGTTTTGATAAATCAGGCTAAGTGAGTTTGGAAATTGTGTCTGTCGATTCCAATTGAGAGAGGAGCGAAGGCTCGAGCCCGAGACAGGAGAGCACAGGCTCGCCAATGAGGCCGAGCCGGAGCCTGTGATGACACGGATGGCCGTGAGGTCGCGGGCGGAGGCGAAACAGAGTCGGAGACGGGGACACCGCGGCCTACCGCAACACTGCCCATGAGGGTTGGTCGGGAACTCGCCGAAGGCGGGGCAGGAGAGAGGAGAAATCACGACGGGGCAAAGAAATGTCATTTTGACGAGGAAGAAAATAAATAGTAGTTAGGGGCTGGAGGAGGAAGAAGAGTCGTAGTCCTAGGATTTTAATCCAACGGTTGGGAGAAGGAGAGGGTAAATCGACTGGCACAAACCAAATTTTCAGTCGCCTTCCGTACATGTGGCTCCTTTAATTAACTGAGATAAAGGCGCAAATGCATACAATACCATCTCTCTATTCCAGAAAAGGTCCACTGAGGACAACAAGGTCTGACAAAATTAATCTCATTATATTCTATTTCAAGATATTTATCGGCAAAACATATTGAAACAGAATATATATCTGCAAAAGGAAAAAATCTGCAGTTACGATTTTGTATCAACCAGTAAGTTATACGATAGCACGTGAGAGCTCATATAGTCAAACTACAACCAAAGATAGACATATTGTCGCTCATATAGTCAAATTACAACCAAAGATAGACATATTATTACTGTAAAATATATTGAGCATGTTTTATTTAGGTATCTTTTTTGTCAAGTTATGCAGACAAATGAAATTGTGAGGCGATGCATGAAGTACAAGATGCAAAACTCAAGTAAAATATATTGAGCGTGTTTTATTTAGGTATCTTTTTTGGCTATCTCAAAGATAATGTTCTATCTGCAAAGATAAATATGATCTATGAAGGTACATAGACTTGAATACGGATTACAATGAGTGATACTTTCGATAGAAAAAGAAGCTAGGAGAGTCTGAATATGGAAGAATCTAGATAAAGTAGAAGTGTGCTTTAAATTTTGTGCAAAATGCACATATGGCTTTAGCCCAACATAGAATCTTCTACCTAGTACACGTGGAAGAATCCAGTGAAGTAATGAGAAGATCCAACGGTCAACAACACTGGATTTGCCACGTCTCCACCGTCATATCGGCTTCAATCAATGGTTGTTATTCAAACTTATTCGGACACTATATAGTGGTATAGAAAAAGGGACATGGTACTAATTAGATCTAGAGATTACTCCTTCGAATTCAAAATAATTGAAGTTCTAGGGTTGTCCTAAGTCAAACTAGCTTAAGTTTGGCCAACTATAGAAAAATATGATAAGATCTACAAAACCAAATACGCATAGTACGAAATATATTTCGTAAATAATGTCATGGGTCTATTTTGCTGTTCTAGATGTTATACTTTTATATATATAAACTTGGGCAAACTTAAACAAACATGACTTAGGACAAACTCAGAACTTCAATTATTTAGAAACGGAGTTAGTATATCATAGGTGGGCCATATGTGATTCCAGTCACTAGTAACCGGTGCCACTTGGGCCTGACAGGTCAATCAGCCAGTCTACGAGGAGATGTTTAAGTTTGGTAGGAGTACCTCTGTGTGACAAAGCAGTAAAAGAGACCAAAGGTGCAACTTGTCCAGCTAGAACCTCAGCACCTGGCTGACAGTGATTAACCAGCTAATCCCTAGCGCTGCATCCGTTCATATGCATGCATCCATGCGCTAACAGACGGTGCAGGCGCTGTACGCCCGATGAAACCTACAGTATTCGCCGCGTGCGGGTCGTGTCACCAGGACAGACAGCATACACTCGCCGTGCACAGCAGGGTGGTACGTAGGGATGAATGATTCAACAAATAATGGAGGAGGAGGAGGCTGATCGATCGGGTTCGTCCAAGACATGCATATATGTCACGGTCCAAGAAGAAGGATGAAAAAAAAGGACATGCATGAATGCATGTCGAGCCTTCCCTGTGCATATCATTATCAAGTACTGCAACGTACGGCAAACAATACACAGTACGTCTTTCTTCTTTCCTACAATGAAATTTCATCAAGGGAGGTCCTATCGTGCAACAGTAGAGTGAAAACGCGGCACATGCATGCATGTATGTATAATGATGGGATACAAAAATGGCAGTCAGTCAAGCAACATGCATGCACGATACGGTTGGTGCCGGCCGATGGATCCACCCAGCAATTCACGTTGCAATTGCACTAGAATGCAAGTGGATGGTGCCGATCCTGGTCAGGGTCAGAGCGATGGAGCAGCTGGCTGGCTGGCTGGTACGGGTGATTTGTAAGGATGCGCCGCCCGTGAGCGCTCGGGTTTTGTTGGCTTCCCCGGCAGGGAGGGTCACCACGACCGACGCCAGAAGGGTGAAAGGCAGAGACGTCTCGGAGCACCACACCCATCTCGCCGCGCCGGCCTGAAACTGCAAAGGTCACCTTCACCGGCATGGCGATGGCCGTTCATGTTTTGGAAAAGATATGGGGTGACTGTGATCATCTTCTTGTAGTTTATGCCGGCCAGGGGTCGGAGTTTGTATGCACGCTTACAACGGAATTTATATATATATATATATATACAGGGAGAAGAATATATATCAGGTATACCATACGTGCATAACCCACATTTTTCAATCTGAATGATGGGCTCCTTGACAAAGAAATGATAACCGGCCCCTTCATAGCACATTGCATAGTAAGGCGATCATAACCTGCCCAAAGTGGTACTATTTGTCGGTGGCGGAAAGGAATTGAGCTATATATCTTTATATGCGTCATAGCGTAAAAAGTCACAATTTGCGCGCAGATCACCTAAAGCCATTAGTTCCTTTGTTTTGCAAAAAATAAAAATCATAAACTGCCCAAACTTGTACTATTTGTCGGCGGCGGAAAGGAATTGAGCTATATATCTTTATATGCGTCATAGCATAAAAAGTCCCAATTTGCATGCAGATCACCTAAAACCATTAGTTCCTTTGTTTTGCAAAAAAAAATCTATCGTAATCACGTTCAAATAAACACTGATACATCATGTTGCTTGGTTTGACGATGTTCTTGACGTTGCAACAAAGATTAAAAGGAAGGGCATGCCAGGGTCTGAACCTAAGCACCTTTTGTGTTTTATCTCTCCGATCTCACCGAATTTGACTGATGTGATCCTCGTGTGTGTCTGTGCGCTCCCTTTTCTGGATGTTCATATCCTTGGATCCACTATCAGTGGAAATCAATCAGCGATACATGTAAAAAGGGTAACGAATTTGGCGAAGTAATTAAACCAATTTTCTCTTAAATTGAAAGGGTAAATTTGGCTTTTCGCCCTTCAATTGCTTGTTTGCATGCCTTCATAGGCACTAAATTCAGTTAATAACTGTATTTGGTATATTTTTATTTGATTGAAATTGAAACATGTGGATCTTCAGTCTAGCAGGGCATATTGTAGCATAGTTAGGATCTAGCTCAAGGGCTTATCTGACCGAGACTCTACCTTATACTTTAGATCATACCCGAGTGAGAGCATCTCCAAAAGATGGTATGTGTGATCTTCTATAGGATTTAGACTACGACACAAGAGATTAATCAAGTAACTTTTTCATACATGCAGTCATCATGCATGTTAGTATAATAAAACTAGTTAGGGCCTCTTTGATTGGCATGATTTTGAAAACATGGGAATAGGAAAAGTATATGATTAGAGTGACATGCACACGCGATTCTTATAGGATTAGCAACGAGTATTTGATGCCACAGGAAAAAATTAAAGAAATTGTCAAAACAGGTTGGACTGGATGATAGATTTCAGTACAAAAGATTCCATGAGAAAAATTCCTATGGAATCCTATCCTATGAATTAAAGGACCAATGAAGGAAAATTCCTAAAGATTTCAATCCTCCAAAAATCCTATAGATTTCCTTTGAATCAAAGGAGCCCTTAAAGTTGGATGTTGAATGGAGTACTATATGTAAGTAGTACAAAATGGAGAAATTCTGTTACTAGTACTACTATCATGAAGTATAATTTCATATTGATTCGTAAATCTTAAAACAAAATAAATTTTGGGAGTTGAATGATATTATAAAAAATGGTGAAATTTTGTTACTCCTAGTTAACATGGATCACATATTTTTTGATTTGACATTTTAAACTTGATAGTGCGTCCAACAAGTGGGCCACATGTAAACATGGGCCACAAAATTCATCCCTGCCAGCCCACTCTCTTTCTTGGCAAACTTTTCTCAAAATCTTCTAAATATAAACTATTTCTACAAAAAGGAAAACGAACCACACCTTGGCACTTGCATTGCTACATACAAGTGATAAGCAGTCCAAACTATTCAAAAAAAAAACTGATATTGTACTACATATGCACTATCTTGTGCAGGACATGGGCCACGACCATTCAACATCCCACTGGACATATACTTTGCAGCAAACAAGCTTATTGTGCTGTTCGGTGAAACAATGAACCCGGCTTCAAATTCATACATGAAATGAAATAAGCTTGCGTTGTAGTACCACGTAATGTACATAACAAAGAACTGCTATTGGAAATCCGCAGCGATTATGACAAAGCGAGCAAGATACGAGTAATGAATGAATATTCTGCAAATTACATTTCATCAAACAAATACACAAGTGTTACACATGCTTAATGAAATTACTGTTCAAGCACACCCACGCGCGCCCCCAATCGTATGTATCTCTCTTGTAGTACACAGCCAAACTAAGACAAATTAATCTCACCAAACCAGTGCATATAAATTAACACACGCAAGAAAAACTACTTAACAACCGACCGATTATTGCATGATGAAATCAAATTTGAACTAAAATAACATACATGCATGCACGGATGCACTGACGATGCATGCATGCGCTGAGTGATGGACGATTTGCTGATGGATTAAGCGCACTGGAAGCCCTTGGGGGCGGTCTTGCCGCAGTAGTTGAGGAGGAGGCTGAGCTTGATGGGGATATTGAGGACGATGCCGAGGACGTTGGCCTTGAGCGCGGTGCAGAGGCACACGGCGGCCTCGAGGTCGGCCAGGCCGCCGAGGAGGCTGCAGCACTTGTCGCCGCCGCCGCTGGGGGCCGTGCCGACGCCCGCGCTCACCAGGCCCAGCACGTTGGCGCAGGCGCCCAGCTTCAGTGTGTCCGTGGGGCACGACGTGCTCGAGCCGCCGCCTGACGGAGGCGGTGGGCACGGTGTCGTAGATGGCGCGGGCGGGGGCGGGGACGGGGTCACCGGGGGCGGGGTGTGGTGCTTGCAGCTGCCGCACGCCTCGCTGGCGAGGAACGTGTTGGCCACCAGCAGCGCCAGCAGGCACGCCGCCGAGAAGGTCCTGGACGCCATTGCTGCCGGCTAAGCTAGCTAGGTAGTGCTGGTGAGAGTGAGCTAGGAGGGTTTAGTAGGTCTAATGAAGGAAGCTAGCAAGGTGTGGGTGGTTTATATAGGCAGGCCGGAGACGCGCGGCGTGTATCTGTGTGTATCACGCACGCATGTGATTTGGTTGGTGACGGCCGGTGTAGGGTACCCTGCGCTGCATGGGCCATGCATCCATACATGCATGTGAAGGAGGGGGTCACTCACACCTCTCCTAGCTGGCACATTAAGAGCCCCGTTGGAACCTAGTGAAGGACAGGAATACGTGGCTCACATCGCATCGTCCATATCTGCACCGAAATCTCAAATATGTAGATACTCCCATGTGTACGTTTTGTGTCTTTGCACATGCATGGGAGATAGCTCAAGCCCTAACAGAAGCCAATTTGGTGCTCAGGAAAGTGTAATAAGCACGACTGTAACAACATACATGCAGTGAAACGGTGAGCTGATCGTATGCAGAGTGGCACATATATGCATATGTAGTAACAGTTGACCCCAGAGGGAAGTAAACTTAGCAGAGTGCAACCACGTACGCCCTGATTAAGCTAATCAGAGCGGCCATACATGCATACGGGCCACTGATATGGGTGATAGATGGATGGGTATGGTTGTGGGCTTGTGGCCTTGTGCAAGCAACCAGCTGCAGTGCATCCTGTTGGAATTGATCTACGGTTATAATAAACTAAGAGAAAGAAGGGGAGGATTTGCATCCCCAGTACATGCCCTGATCGGGGGCATTGACCCAACTTTTGGTTTTGGTCCCTGTCCCCTTCGCACCACTTACAAAATGAGGAGGTCGTACCCCTTGGGGGTAACACACGTTCGGGTTAGCACCCGGTTACTCCTAACACCGATCCCGAAAGGGTGCTTAAGGGATCGAAGACCACCACCACCGCCGCCACCTCCAGTCCGTGTCGGCGGCGCCCTTCGTGTCTGCTACATCGCCTGCTGCTGCCCTTCCTCCCGACGATCTCCTCACTGCTGGAGATGCTAAGGTGGAGCCAGGGGCTATCCTGTTAATGGATCAAGACAATCACGGTTAGTAACCACTACTCTGCTTGAGGGTGTTCTAATCAAGAGATCCAGATCCTAATTATCTTGACTCTAAAGTATTATCTTTAACATTGGTATCAGAGCCAGTTTGATCTCTGTTTAAGAACTCCAATTAGACTCGGTTTATGTTATTTACTAATCATGGTCTAATTCCTTCAGAATTTGAGTAATGTTCATGTATAAATCGCTTCCGCTTACAGAATAATGATGATGACATCTGGGTTAAGTGCTAATTGCCCTGACTAATGTTTGCTAATTATGAAATAGCCGAAATTATATTTTCGCCTAATATATTAGCACTGATTGTGGCCTCGGTTGAGAAAAGGATTCAAAAAAAAAATTTAAGAAAAAATCCCGAGAAAAAAGAAACAGTTTTTCCCCAAATCCTGAGCACTAGAAGCAAAGAATAAATCCTCCACATGTTTAGGCTGGGGGTGCTTACCCGCTCCAGATTGGAGACGTTGCCGTGCCGCACACACATCATGGACGCCTACGAGCATGGCCACCACGCCATGCGCGTCAACGTCAGTACCTCATGCTGCAGCAGCATCGTTGAAGGCGTGCCATCGCCATTCGCAGCGGCGGACGAGCCGCAGGTTTACGGCGCCTAATGGATGACGCCGAGTGCCTCGCGTCGCCGCCGGTGGGCACTTATGGCCGACCTGGCACCACTGCTCTCCTCCGCATCCCGCAATAAATGCCGTGTAGCTGCACGGGTGGCCACGCTCGACGGAGCAGCGCGCGGGATCCCTCCGTTGCACGCTGCTCCGGCGAGCGGAGCCGCCGAACCGCCATGGACACCGGGATCTCGCGCTTTGCTTTGTGCCGCCGCCAGTGGCGTTTCTGGTCGGTCGGTCGCGGAGAAAGCGGGGGAGGAGAGAAGAATGCGCTAGGGTTTGCCCGCGCGAGTCAGTTTTGTTCCGAAGGGAGCAACTTACAGACGTTAGATGGGATCGACGGCTGACGTTGATGCTCCGCTACAGTCGGGCTGCGGGTGGCTTAGCGGGCCTAATCTGGCCGTAGGCTACGACCCATGTTGTGTTGGCCCAGTATAAAGTTTTCTTATGTTAACGAATTTAGCTGCTGGATCGTTCCTTTTTATGGGTTGCCGTTGGTTTTAGGCCGAAAATAAGTATCGAGTCGTTTTTGTTTATTTTCAGTGCATTTGATGTGTTTCAAGTAGACTAAAAAAAAAGGGTTGTTTCAAGTTTTCTGGTGATGGTTTATGCACTGTTTTATTAAGAAACAATATGCCCAAAAATGTCTAACGGGTAGTATTAATAATGATATTGTTTTTTCTTTAATGGGCTGCCGTGGGTTCCTATCAGCCAAATTATGTCTTTTAGGCAATTGGTATTTTTGGTGCTTTTGGATCATGTTGTTAATATTAGTAATAATTTTTATGCACTGTTAATATGTCTTGATTGCCTAAATTATGCTAAAGATAATGTTTGAATTTTCTGAATAAAATGGACCGATGAGAAATTTTATTTGGAAAATATTAATGTGGTATAATGTAAATGCCATTTATGGCATTTTTAGTGGTGGTATTTTATTTTTATCATTTAAAGTTTAAATATTAATGTTGTGAAATGACATTTATCCTGATCACAATCTATAATGTTTCATTCCCTAATGTTACAAATATTTTATATGCAAACTTATTTGAGTGTGAATTTAATGTTGATGCCATACTTATGACTTTTCTTAAAGATGTGGTAATTTCTAATGGGCTCGGGCCACCTCAAGGAAAATGATGATGGACGCGTGGTTCGGTTTTCCGCACCGCACTATGTGTCATAATAATGTTGGGGCATAATGTCTATTGGGCAAAATAAAGTTTTTTGCTTGGTGCATTTCATGTCATTTTATTATGATATACACCATTGAAATATGCATGAAGACTCAAATAATGTTTATTGGGTTATGATCAATCCCCTAAACAAAAATTTGTTTTCGAAAGTACATGTTGTCATATGTTTGACAACTCTTATTTGCCAAATGTTGCTATTTTGTGAATCCTTGCGAAAAATTTATGTCCAATTTTTTTGGGAAAATGTTATGATATCCTGGCGATAATATTAATGGCATCTTCACTCTGAATGTCCTCTTTAATGTTTACTCGGTGAGAGTGACATTTATGTTTATATGTTAATTCCAATGTCATTTTCATTGTATGTCATTGAGAATTCTAATGATAATTTGGACACTTATGTTCAATATTCATATTATCATTGTGAGATTTAGTATCAAAAGGCATCAGTGTGCCTCATGGCACACATGATTATATTATGACATTGCTTTATGTTAATGATGGCAATTAATTTAGTCGTAGTTCTTGCTGGTCATTACAAGATTTTATATCTCTCTGGTCAAAATGGAACCAACGAGAAGTTTCGATTAGAGATTTAATGAGAAAATGTTCTAATGGCATATGATGATATTCTGGCCAACATTGATTGTGTTTCTCATGTGTCATTTACGAGTAAGTAAGGTTCTTTCTCGTTATCTACCCAACGGTGATACAGATTAGAATAAAATTAAGCATGTTCTTTATTCATCTTATTGCGTGGTTAGTTTATGCTTGATTCTCTGTTATGATGATCATACAGTTGCCTCCTTTTTTTTTTCAACAATAATAATGATGTCAAACAAATGTTTGACATAGACGAACCTTATGCAAAAAACTTTCCCACATGGAGAGTGGAGATCATTGTCTCATGTAAGGAATCTCCCAATGTTTTTCTGCCACTAAGGTTGAAGGATGTTAATCATGATGATAAGGCAGTCATTGGGAGAGATCTCAAGACGCATGTGCCATCATGCACATTACTAATGCAAAGGAGACTAAAGTCAAAACTATTGGATTTATTCCACTAGCTTTTGGAGATGACTTAATTTTTCCATCTTATTGATGATATTTTTTTTTCATGCTTCTAGTTATTGGAGAACTTTAACTCTCAAACAGATGAGGTGATTTTGTATGTTATTAAGTCAACTCCAATTATGTAATGTTTTTTTAGGGATGAGTTATGTTTTCACTAAATAAATCTTTTGTAAAGATTATATGCTATGTTACAATTGAAGATGTAAAAGAAGTGTAACTAATGAGACCTCATCAAAATTGTGGTTTTAGACCACATTTCGAGGGGGGGAATGGAAGTCTCATTTAATATGAGATGTGACGTTCACTTCTCCTACTTAGATCATATCATGTACAACTAAGCCAAATATGTATCTCAATTCTCTAATTAAGATGGAACCAACGAGAAGTCTTGGTTGGAGAATGTATGAAAATCACATTATAATGTTGGTTGTCTAATTAAGATGCAACAAGTCTTATTTAGAAGAATGAATGAAAAATAACTCCTTTATCATGTTAATGTGTACTTAGTCCCTTATGAGCATTACGAAGCACACATGAATGCTAAAGTGGCAAGCTTGCTAGTCTAATGACCATCATGATGTAACATGTTGATTATATATCTGACCAACGTCGTTTATAATCATATGGGACACTTCACTCAAGTGGCAAGTTTGTCAAGATTACGTGGCTTGTGGTTATATTTCTGACTAACGTTGTTTATAATCATTTGTCACAGTTCATTAAGTTCTTTTCCATCTTCAGCCCAACGGTGTTGTGGTTTAGAGCTGAGATGATTGTTATCAATATTTTGGATATATTTTCCATCTTCTAAATAAAGTGATCATCAGGGAACCTGGAGCATATGAACATTAATCTCAAGGATAACTTCATTAGATCTTTGTTCATATGTATCAGGTAAATTGAGGGGAATTTATTTTTCTCTATTGCAATACTTATTGTTGAGACTCAACAATTTCCCTACGATCGATAATGTGTGTGAATGATCATCTTAGTGGCTTTTTGCCATATAGGATGAAGATTATGAGCCCTAATGATGTATGGAACTCCATAGAATTCCTCAGTGAGTTGTTGTGACATTTGTGTTATTACTATGACATACTCTTGTGTTGACTTAGTTGATAATGTATGTATGACTCAACTATACGGTTTTGTCATGGGTGAAGTTGACATAAGGCATGTTATCTAAAGAAATACAATTATGAGATAATACAAGTGTTGGGACACTCATACCATAAGACGAGGGGGAGTAAGATCACTACCTTGTGGAGATAGAATATTTTGGCGAGCCAAGTAATTTCTATCTTCTATTTGTAACATGAAGGATCTTGGTGATGCCTCATACTTTGCTTGTATTGAGTTTCGCCAAGATATAGGTTCGAGAAGGAGTATAAGTTTTATTATGATGACATCGTTGATAGAGTACGGAAGAAAATATTACATGGTAGTACTCTATCACACCTGCTACTGAATTCAAGGGCAATAAAGGTGGACAGTTTAGTGTCCAAGGAACCATTATGAACTGATCAGGTAATGTTAGTTCCTTATGCTTCAGCTGTCGAAGCAATGCAAGTATTCAAATATCAACTTGCCCTATTTATGACCGGATAATTGGCAAATATACAAGTCCAGAAATGGACAATCGGAGAAGCCGTGAAAAGTCTTGTAGATATGCAAGGCAATAAAAGTTTACATGCTCACTACTAACAAGTCTGATGACCTCAATATCCTCGGTTATTCAGACATTGTTTCTGCGAGGTGTGTGGATATTAAAGTTTCCACGTTATGTTACATCCTCACTCTCGCATATGGAGCTATATCGTGGAAAAGCTCCATAATGACATTGATGGCATTAGAAATAATGCAATTTACGATGTGGCATGTTAAGAGGCTATTGGGCGGGTTGTATGTCAAAGAAGTTCTATTCCCGAAATTAAGGTGGTAGACAACATTTACAAAACCACCTACTGCATTATGAACACGCAGTTTTTTATGCGAGTAACAACAAGTCAAATGGTGTTGCCAAAACCATTGACAATATGCATCATGTTGTGAAAGATAGAATCCAGGATCAAGATAATGATGTTAAGCATATAAAAATGTTTTGTATGTATTACGGATCCGTTTACCAAAGAGGCTCACTACCCATACTTATGATTATGTTGCCGGCATGGGTTAGGAAAGCTTTTTGATCCTGGAAATTAGGACCATCTTATAAACCAACTCCCAAAAAGTATTATGTTTTCCATTTCGAGATAGAGTGATGTACTATAGGTAAAGAGGTTCAGTGGCATCTCATTGGTCATTGCAACACTTTATTTTGGTGTGTTATTTCTATCGAGTGTGGGCTTATGATGTTTATTAACCATACGATCAAGGGGGAGAATGTTGGAATTGATCTACGGTTATAATAAACTAAGAGAAAGAAGGGGAGGATTTGCATCCCCAGTACATGCCCTGATCGGGGGCATTGACCCAACTTTTGGTTTTGGTCCCTGTCCCCTTCGCACCACTTACAAAATGAGGAGGTCGTACCCCTTGGGGGTAACACACGTTCGGGTTAGCACCCGGTTACTCCTAACAGCCGATCCTGAAAGGGTGCTTAAGGGGATCAGAAGACCACCACCACCGCCGGCCACCTCCAGGTCCGTGTCGGCGGCGTCCTTCGTGTCTGCTACATCGCCTGCTGCTGCCCTTCCTCCCGACGATCTCCTCACTGCTGGAGATGCTAAGGTGGAGCCAGGGGCTATCCTGTTAATGGATCAAGACAATCACGGTTAGTAACCACTACTCTGCTTGAGGGGTGTTCTAATCAAGAGATCCAGATCCTAATTATCTTGACTCTAAAGTATTATCTTTAACACATCCTACACCATATGCAAACCAGCTAGCTGACTGGCTGGCTGACCCAGTGACCCGGCCAGTTGGAAGTTTGTAATACAAGCCAAAGCCAAGCAGGGCTAGCCAGCTAGCTGCCGGTTGCAAGAGACCAAAGCCCTAGCCCTAGCTACAAGGGCCAAATCGCCCAACGCATCGGGCTCCATGGACCAGCTGTACGCGTTTTTGTACGCACACGCAACGGGCGAGCAGGGATGGATGAGACCAAGGGGAAATCAATGGCGCTTTTGGTCTCATCATGCCCACAGCGACCACTTGCGTCGCAGCCTCGGCTAAGCTCCGAAACCAACCCATTGCCAGGGCACGTTACACAGCGACCCGCAGACGCCGGGCCAAACCGCACACCCCGCCCCAGCTGACACCGTCGCCCGTATTATTGCCCCCGTCACATCGTTTTCATTCAGAAACACCAGCAGCGCCGCCCCGTCTACAGCGGTTACGCTTCACTTGACCTAGAATGTCTCTCCGTGCATGCAGCGCCGCCCGTGAGCTGTGAGTTATCGGCGGTGAAGATCGCCGCAGTTTCTGAGACGATGAGGTTGGGTGTGTTGGCTTGCAAGAGCGTCTACAACCGGACTTAGCAAATCCGCCCCCCTAAACGTCCGTGGACGCGTCCGGGCGGATTCACTACCAGGCCGTCCGCTCGGACTTATGGGGAGCGTTTCACGAGTCTGGTTATTGATGATCTAACAACAAGAGATGAAGGAAGAATCATCCATCAAGATGCAAGCTCCAGTAGTGTAAGAGCGGAAGATTTTCAATTTACCCAGAAACGTGACTTGAACAGGCGAATTGGTCCGGTGATCCCTCTACAACCTGTCGCCGAGCTCCGACCTCAGGTCGTCACACAGGTACACCTTCAGCGTTTGCAAGGACCGATGTGCATATGATAGGTTTAGTCAGCTAGTGAAAAATCAGCTACCGGAATTCAAAAGCTTCTGGAAGATTTTCCTTGCGACAAGTAGGTAAAACAAATTACAGAAAGTTCTGAGATGACGTGCCAGCGAAAGAACGCCAATGGCTCAAAAATATCGACCGGATCATGCTGCGATTTTCGACGTCCCATCAACGCGGCATACCATGTTACTACTTGCATGGATGGAGGGAAAGTGTGCTGGTAACATCCAAATGATATGATCACAGTACCATGTGACCCTGCAGATGGATGAAAGAGACAAGTTGTACTCAAGTTTGCTTTGCAGTACAGCTTTGTATGCATACTGACCTTACAGGGAAGGTACGTTTTAACAAAATCGGTGTCCTCAGAGTTTTACACAAGTGATATTTGTAGATCCCCAATGGAGAGCTATGCATTTGGAAGGCCTGGACTACTAAAAGCAGGAGAAATTCGCCGAAGGAAATCATGGTAACAGAAAACCAACATTTCATGTCTCATGCATGCTTGTGTAACAGAAATCCGCAGAAGATATTAGCTGCAGCGTGGGAGTGAGCACAACACCTTGTGCAGTTTCATTTATAGCCCCGAGTCCTGGAAAGAACATTTCAACAGCATAACTAAAACGCAGCTATGTTTACACTTAAGATCCACTTAACAGAGAGTAACACATCTAGCTATTCTGCTTTTAATGTGTGCTGCAACAGAAGCACCAGTTACCCATTCATGTCCATGGTAGACAACTCATTCAGAAAAACTTGACAGTAGCATGATACTATGTCGCAAAGCACTGTTCTATGACCATGATCCCAGTATATCTTATCTATGATGAGACTTCATGGCTCCTTGCAAATACTACAAGGGAACGGGTGCTGTAATACTGTTAGTTTGACCATATACTTGCTCTGCCTTGTGCACAAGGAAAATCACATTTGCTTTCCAAATGTTTCACTAAAATCACATTTGCACCCATCCACAAACAAGTGCAATATCAAAATGGTTTGGTTTAGGCATAAGTACTGTTGATGTCAAGTCTCGTGCGGCAGTTTTATTCAGTTAAGTTTCAGCTAGTTAGCTCTGAAGAATAATGCACTTGGTTCAGACCGAGTCGTTTTGTTGTTGTAGTGCCAGAAAGCGTGCGAGCAAGTTCACGTTGCGTAGTCTTAGTCGTTGCTTACTTTCCGCACCGGCATGATCCGAGCTCGTCGGATGGCACGCACATATACTGGATCTTCGCGTTGTTTTCGTTCAGTTAGTCGCATGATGGAAAAAAAAAGAAAAAAAGAAAAAGGACGCAAACTTAATTATGCGTGGCAAAAAACTCTCTGGTTGCGTTCTCCTCTCGTTGTGTGTTCTTCTTCCCTTAATTTTGTTGTGTTCGTTGGGGAAGATCAGGGAGAATGAGCGACCAGAACACGCCACATAACCAACAATAATTGGTATCAAAGCTGTAGGGTTAGGACCTTGGGCGTGATTCAATGTCAAAGAAAACACTATTCAATGCTCGCCCGTCAACAGACAGACTATAATAGAATGCAAAAGAACACCTCACCGCATTAGCTGTCTCTACGAGATGGGGCTGCTCTGTTTTGAGCAAACCCTCTAGTATACCTTCCTAAAGGCAATAGTTCATCAAATTAGAAACATTCCGTATACATCCAATCGAATCACCAGTGAATGAATACTAGAAATCTAGAAGGCCGCCAAAGTGGCACTGCCTAACCAACACCCCACATGTAGCTTAGGCAACATGAACAAACAAAAGACAAGTTGTAAACTTGTAGTACGCAATTTGATGGTAGCATATGTTGAAACTGCACGATAACCATTCATAGGGTGCTCTTCATAGAAAAAATATTATGAGGTAAGACCCATGCTAGAGCTGGTGACAGAGAGATAGTTGGACCTAGAGTACATCCTTGATCATTACCAGGTATCTTTTTCAGTTACCTACATAGCCATCACCATCATCTTTCCTAGAGCACAATATTTTTCACACCGCCAACTGCAGAAGAATGAATTGCTTTCCTAGCAAAGTGCCAACTTAAGTATATTGGTAATAACAATAGAAGGTCTAAAGTCCACAAATAGGAACAAAATTCGTGTGTACTTTGCAATCAACCAAGGGATTCAAGGCCTTGTTTGTCTAAGCCTTTAGAGCATCCCTAACCGATCCCCAATAAAGCTTTAGGGGAGTAAAAAAATTGGTTTTACTCCTCTAAAGCGCCCCTAGCCGATCTCTCATCTTCTTTAGAGGAGCAAAAAATTTACTCCACGCACCGCTACTCATAAATATGCTCGGCCGCCCACGGCTGGAGTAAAAATTTCCCTCCCACCGCTCCACCTTATCCACTCGCCCCAAGAACCCGCATCCCCCGCCGGCGCTCTCCCCATCCACTCCAACGCCGCCCCCACCTCCCAAAATGACCGGATCCAGCCGCTCCCCGCTACTGATCAGAAGCGTGAATTCACACCTCCACCTACAGTCCCGAGCACGTTGCCGCGGTGGTGCTTCCCGCTTCCCGGACCTCCCACCGCCGCCAGATATCAAGTTGGACAATTTTTCACACGATTTTATTTCTAGGATCGGCCAAGTGTTGGGCGCCTAACAAATGTCACTCACAACTCAGGTCTTGTAAAGTATCGCAAAGCAATGGGAACATCACATGACAACCAAAGGTTCACTCGAATAGCATTCATGTAATCATAGGGACCGATATGGATGTCCACGGTTCCTTCTCGATCATTGAACGAAGGGGTTTCGTTCATGTCTATGGTTCACCGAACCTCACGGGTCACAAGGTTAAGGTAATCACGATCTGCTGAGTGTTAGTAGGACAGTAGTGATGAGAATATATTTGTGGAATTGTTTCATTAATATTCGAATAGTTCCGAGAGGTTCTGGGAGCGTTTCGGGGTCACCGGTAGGGTTTCGGTGAATATCGGGTAATACCGGGTATTACCGATTAAAATATATAGGTGGAAAATGTTTCCGGAGATGTTAAGTTATATATATTGTGCTCTTGAAATGTTTAGAACAAAAATATATTTAATTTAATATCAACGGGTCAAATAAGGCCAAGAGGTGGAGAAGGAGTTGGGCCACAAGGGCCCAACAAGGGAGCCCCCCCATTTCCTAAAGGGGGGCCGAATCCTACTTGAAGGGGGAATCCTACTCTCCCTCCCTTGGCCGGCGCCCCAAGGGGTCTCTTTCCCCCTTAGTGGCAGCCCCCTCTCCCCCCAATCCTATATACTAGATCGGGTCCACGCCTTGGCGCGAGGGTGCCGGTCCCAACGGATAATAATAAAGTGAAAAAGAAACATGATAGAAGGAAGACATAGTGATGCTCAATATCGGCAAAAGATTATAAGGTAACATCAAGTTCAGCGTGTTCACAAGACCACAAAAAATAGGCAACACACCTTGATGCGGGGTGCCCGAAGGACATTAGCTGCCATTAAGTTTAGTACAACAGTGCCGGGTGCCAAAGGACATTAGCTGACATTAAGTTTAGTACAACAGCAGGAGCATGAGAGTAAAAGCCTAAGACACAATTCTCAAGGAAGGATATGATTCAGTAAAATGTAAGAATATCCAATATAGTGGTTCATATGCATAGAGTGGGTCATACGATCATGATGCACGATATAGCAAAAGATATCTTGCGTCAACACATCTTGCCCGCTTCTTGTTCACAGTTTTGCCTCAGCCATGGCCTTCTTGATGTTGTCTTCTCCTGATAGCAGCAAGGCATTAGCAATTAGAAGCCAGCGAGTGAGCATGACTGGAAAAGCAATACATACGATTCCAATTCCTTTTCAGGTAGGATGTGGTGCAGTATTTACATAGACCATATCCAGATCATAGTAGTGCATAGTTCCTTATAAGTTGTACAAAACAAACAGCAGCACACTACAGAAGATAGGAATGCGCAATGAGACCTTTCGCTAGGTCTGATAGCTTGGTTTTTAAGTTACTTTGAGGCAAAATACATCAGGTTCTTCACCTCAAAATGATTTGCATGTAGGAATATCAGAATATGATTCTAAAACCATGGCACTTGGCTGGTTAGTATGGTTTGTCATCACATTCAGTTGCTTTCAGAATGGAAAAGGACAACTAATAATTGGAAAGAACCATATATTCTGCCTATGCCATATCAGTGTTTAATTGGTCGGGCCATATATAAACCTTTTACCATGGGGTGTTCCTTTATTCTGCTTCAAGAATAGACAGGAATGACATAAATATGTGCATAGCATTGTTAACTAAGAATGGGAAGATTAAATTTGGGAGTACACAGGCAAGCCAAGTCAGGTACGAAAATAGCAGATAGCAAAGCAATGTGAGAATAGCCGTCGAGTATAGTGGCGTACCTTCCATTCTCAAAGAGTTGATTGGTTTATGACGATGGTTCCAGGAGAAAGCTGCAATAGAAAAAAAGATATTCTTACAAAGAAGGCCCAAAGGTTTAAGCAGGATATGGTAATAAATATACATGATATGTGAACTTTAAAACTATTGCAGAGAGGTAAATGCAGATTTCTAAGGAACATATTGTACTAATTGTTCAGGCAAAGCAAAAAAAATAAATTAAATTGGGTCCATGATGTGTAGGTGGGTCAATGCTTCAAGGATTATGGCTTGTGGTAGGGCTACCTTCATAAAAATGAGACAGGATGAACATCATCAGTGGCGGCCATACGTGGAGTTGAGACAGAAATAAATCATTGAGAATAATTTATAGTTTCTTTAAATGGAACTTGTCCAAATCGCAATTGTGATACAACTACAATGAGAAGTGGTCGCCGACCATATGACAATGCTAAGATTCTGTCAAGCATGCAATACCAAGCCCATAATTCTATAGAAGTTCATTTGTAGAAGATAAATATACCTGCATAGCTACTGCTGGAGAGCATCAACGGTGGCATCTTATTTGACAACTATATTATTCCTATTTATACACAACATATTTTGATTACTGCACAAGTTTTTGTACAAGAGTTCTGGATTAAATAAAATATGGATCTTACCCATTATATCCTATAATATTTCCATACAGAGCGAAGGCAGCAAACATGAATCCAACATACCAACTGCAACTCAACAAGGCCTATCACTAACAAACAAAATAGCACCTGCATCAAGAAGACGACACAGACACACATCTCACCGGGGGAAAAGATTTTTTATATTCGAGAGACCAAACTGATGGCAGCATCCAATATTAAAGACCACATATTCAAGAAGGAAACTGAACTTCTAGAAGCAAAGTTTTTTTCTTCAATCACATACAAAAAACAGAGTTTCCAACTGTGTATAACTACTTTTTATGCATGCACAAATTTAGAGATTGCCAATATGCTATGCCTGCTGGATATTAGAAATGCAGGAAGCAATCATACTTCTTTTGGAACCAAGTCAACAAAAGAACTGGGAGACGAAATATGATACTCAAAGCTCACAGTTTAGGCTATCTAATGAGATTCTCCCAGTGAAAACTGCATAACTTTAAAGTAAATGCCAAGTATCACTAAATGTGTGCTTGAAAACTGACAAAGCTCACAAATTTAGTTTAGGTTCACCTAAACTAAATGTGTGCTTGAAAACTGCATAACTTACAAGCAAATAGCAAATATAACTAATAATATCAAAACAAAAAAGGATGGACAAAATATAAGATTCATGTACCAATCAAAACTGAGATTCTCCGAGTACCACGCCAAACATTCAGTCATAAAATATATTCTTTATCAGTTTTTCAATATCACAACAGGTTAACAATCACACTATCAATGTAAGGTATTATCAGCAATGAAGACTAAAAAACACATATTGAAACCATATACAGGGCGGAGCAGCGAGGCTGTTGGGGCCACTCGACAACCTCAAGGCTATCTACTTGTTGGATATGGCTCTCGACAATAGTTTCCGATGACACCAGACTCGTGCTAGCCAGACCTACACACATGGGCTCCTCTAACCACTGTAATCTGAAGTATGACGACCAAACAGACAGACTAATATATTTTCCACTGCTATGATGGAGCATTAAAATGATGGCTAATAACGGTGTGGCATCGTAGACATGTTTTAAAGTCAGATCAAATATGTTTTGTAGAGAAGAGTGCTCTAGCTAGAAATAAAGTGTCAAGCCACCTTCTGTTCAGCATAAATAAAATAGAAACCCTAGTTTTGTGTATTCTACATGATCGCAGTACAAAGATAGATTCAGAGCAGCAACAACCGGTACATGATCTACCTTGCTTGCCGGGGATACGGTCGAACAGAGACCCTGTGCGCTGGCCACTGGCATCATGGAGAAGAGCTCCTTCTGTGCGCCTGAGCTCAAGCATAACAGAAGAGACAAAGTAAATATACTTTTGGCGCATACTTTAACTATGCCTGGCATTAGCTTAAGATACACAAGAAACAGTATAACATTGAGAAGGAAGTTCTCTAGATATGATTCCCTATGTCAAATTATGCCACATGTGACCTTTTGATTTACTACAACATTTAGCAATGCAAGATGTAGATTTTCCGGAACATAATGGCTTGGGAGATACGTATTTAGGCATGAAACTTGCCTGACATGTTTACTAATAGAGTCAAGATTTATGCTTGGTGCCATCACTGTTATTGTGTTATGATTAATAGACCTTCTAGCAGATACATATTATCATGTCAAATTAACTTACTTCACAGAAGGCAAATAATTAACTCCGTCCCTTCACAAACCAGACTAATCTTGTAATTCTCGAAATCAAATCTGCAAGCATAATAGAGCAAAACTGAATCTCGCCTGGAACTAAAGCTCAGGGACGACATGTCCGTGCCGACGGCCACCTGTACTTGTAGCTGAAGTCAAGCTTCAGCAGCCGCCATTGACATGTTCGCAACGCGTTGCCACCGGCACTCACCCATTTGCTACACTACAGAACACACAAAGTGCCCGAATAACTAACAAATTGCATCAGCAGTCAGTCGGTCGGCGGGGAGATCGTCACACTTTGGTATATTGCATTATGTAACGAGGGGGTAAGAGTTGAGAGATGCATGAAACTTACACAATAAGAACATAACCCCCCCAACCACTCAGGCAATCACGATCAACAGAAGACAACAATGCTTGTGAGATTGTCTCAAATAGTTCTTCAGGTTCCTTTATCAAATAAATGATTAAAAATTGGTTATATTTATAGTACAAAACCTGACAAGGGAAATTACTATAGCATTTTTCATGAGGAAATACATAAAAGAAATTAGCGTGTACAAATCTCTCGAGCAAGGAAACATACCATGTCTGGTTTGTACATGGACCCACAAGCACCATATAATGATTCCGAAGCAGTATTAAAAACCACAAAAATCTTTTGCCAGTTCCCTGCATAAAGGAATCACTCTTGATCAGATTACCATCTATCTACAGATATAATAGCCACATGGGAAGCCAACATAGGGTTCACAAGAATCAATATTACATTAAACACTGTGGATGGAAACGGTATATCAGCATACTGTCTACATTTAGAATACAACAAACATCACATTCTGTCAAAGTGCCAACAAACATAATAGCAAAAACAAAGTGGGAGGCAGATAAAGCAATTACTCGAATGCATGAACTCCGACTCCAATTCGAGAGTACCGTAATTAATACCAATTAGAAAAGATTGGCTATATTGAGAAATTTGTGTAGCCCAAGTGTAGCAATCACCACATCCCAAACAAAACTTCCTACTATAGAAAAAAATAGCACGGCTCGATGTATACTGTACAGGAGAGGGCAGAGAGGAAGCAGCGGTTGGCTTACCTAGGACGTAGTAGAAGAAGAAGACGAAGAGGCAGGTGAGACAGTAGCAATCCTTTCATCTACCCTCTTCTCCTCTCATTCACACAGCAGCACCTGCACATGACCGCATCCAGGCATCAGATTCAAAAAAATCACCTTCATTTCTCACCAGATCCGCCACTTATCCAACAACAACAATCTAAAAGGGCACACCAAAGCACCAAAGCATCTCCAGCGGTACTCCTAACTATCATATGACTACTCATCCAACAACATCAATCAAAAGGGGCACACCAAAGCACCTCTAGGGTACTCCTAATTATCATATGACCTCAAAAATGAACCTCTCCTTGACAACAAAGGCATATTTCACAAAAAGAAATATTTCTAGATCTAATGCTCCCCTGGACAGCAAACTAACAACATAAGATAGCTCCAAAGAGCCCCTTCCTTGGAACCTAGCTAGAGTAGTAAACGAATAAGAAACCACAACTCCTTTACAAAAACCTAGCCTTCCTGCATGCAAAAAGGAACAAAACCACCAGGCTTCCTACCAATGTCCAGCCAAGAATAAAAGGCATATGTCCACACCCCACTAAAAACAAGCACAAATTCTTTTGGCCCTTACCAGAATCAAGACAAAAAAGAAAAGAGTACAAAAAGCACATGGTCGTACATGTATACATCCAACCCTAGAATAGAAGAGTGAAAATAAGGAGGAGGAGAAGGGTTGAACCACTGATCCGTGAAGGCCGATAGAAGGAGGCACCGCGACAATGGGCGAATCTGCAAGAAAAAAAGACAAAAATCAGAGGCTTGCAGCAGGCGTGGCAAGCACCGTGGAATAGATGTCCTCGTCGGCAGCGATGGCAGCAGCCCTTCTCCCGTTGAGGCGGACGCGGGGGCGCCATCCTCCTACCCGACCCGATGTGGAGGAGGAGGAGGAAGGCGACCACGATGGGGCGGGGAGGAGACGATGGGCGGCATGAGGGGGGCCGGGGCGAGCGCCGTCGTGCTCCTCGTCCCCCCTCCGTTGCTGCTCGTCGGCCTGCTGCTGCTGCTCCCGCCCGCCGCCGCCGCCGCCATCGTGCTCCTCGTCCTCCCTCAGCTGCTGCTCGTCGTCGTTGGGAGGGTGGCTCTGCTGCGGCGGATCTGGCCGCCAACGGCGCGGTTCGAGGTGGCGGCGGCGATGTGGGTGGGAGGAGAGGAGGCGCATGGGAGGGAGGGGAGAGGACGCGCGCGGGTGGAGAGAGGAGGCGGCGGCTAGGGTTCAACACAGAGCAGCTACCCCTTATAAACCTGCACGTGAAATGACCAAAATGCCCTTGGCGGGGCACTGAATTAACACGCGGTGGCACAAACGAGAGGGAACTATTCATTGTAGCAGTGTCCATTTTCGATCCGACAGCTGATATCGACCAGGAGCGAGATCGAACGGTCCACAACGCATCAAAAAATCGATCCGACGGCCGAGAGTCGCTGAGCTCTGAGAACGTCCATGTTCTCCCAACTAACATATTTCTGGATACTAGAGGACTTTCTCCCTATGACAACATAAGTTTTGGAGCCTCTGCTAGTTGATCTAGTTGTAGTTTTTGTTGGTCTTAGTTGACTAATTAGAGCTAGCCCTAGCCACCTCTAATCCGCATAATTAGAAGCCTCGTGTGGTTCTAATCTTCTCCCTCTAATTCTCCTATGATGATTAGCTCTGGACGGCGAAGCGCTGCCGGATCGTGAAGACTGTACGCTTGCAACCAAGTAGAGAGGCCGTGCTTTCGGTCTTCCGTTCGAGGGATTGTTCGTGGCAGTTCGTGGGATCGTCATCGACGATCAAGGGACTCCAAGTACGATCTACACGCATCACAACCCGTTATGCATCTTCATATTGTTCCTGGATGATCGTATGGTGAAAAAAATTGTTTTCTACTACGTTTCCCAACAGAGCGGCCTCGCACCGGAGGCGCTGTGTGCCACCGTGACGACAAACGCACTGCACGACCAACGCACACTCCGACCTATGCCCCCCTCCCCTTCAAGATGTTTATGAAAAATAAACGAGGCGAAGGCGAGCAGGAGCGGCCTCGCGCCGGAGGCGCTGTGCGCCACCGCGAAGACAAACACATTGCACGACCAACGCAAACTCCGACATATGCCCCCCGTTCAAGATGTTTATGAAAAATAAACGAGCCGAAGGCGAGCAGGAGCGGCCTCGCACCGGAGGCGTTGTGTGCCACCGCGACATCAAACGCACTGCACGACCAACGCACACTCCGACCTCGCCTCCCCCCCTTCAAGATGTTTCTGAAAAATAAACGAGTCGGAGGCGAGCAGGAGCGGCCTCGCGCCGGAGGCGTTGTGTGCCACCTCAAAGACAAACGCACTGCACGAACAACACACACTCCGACCTATGCCCCCCTTCAAGATGTTTATGAAAAATAAACGAGCCGAAGGCGAGCAGGAGCAGCCTCGCGCCGGAGGCGTTGTGTGCCACCGCGATAACAAGCGCACTGCACGACCAATGCACACTCCGACCTATCCCCCCAAGATGTTTATGAAAAATAAACGAGCCAAAAGCGAGCAGGAGCGGCACCGGAGGCGTTGTGTGCCACCGCGAAGACAAACGCACTGCATGACCACTGGTCTAAGTCTTCAAGCTGATACAACTCATGCATCTCTGGTACTATGCACCCGTGACTCTACAGAATTAGTAGACATGCCTCGAGTTACCGCATGTTCGTGCCTGTAAAAGAGGTTTCATTCACATCGGTGTGTCTCGACACTTTGACACCCATGCCTCTAGACTCTTCACGATTGTGCCTCAACATGATTCCCTCCCGAGTGTCTGTATGATAAAGTTTCTGCTTACTTGAAAGGTGACATTTGATGGTGTTGGAAGCCCCCACCCATAGTTACCCCAAAAATCTCCATTTCCCGGAATATAATGGGAACGAAAAGAAAAAAAAAGGAAACAGGGAACCAACGACGCGGTTGCCCGGTATTTTGTATCTATTATTGCGCGGAAAGGAAAAAACAAAAAATTGAAGTACTTGAAGGGTTAAACTGCAAAACGCACGAAACCACAAGCAGAAAAGGGGGAAACGGGAACCAACCGCATTGGCTGGTTTTTCCTCATGGGAGCGCCCCACGTGCGCCAAGTGGCATGCGTGGAGCGCCCCCGAACTGTTCGTGATGGGGCAAGGTGACGAAGGGGCCCTTTTCTGCGTTGGGCTGGGTTTGTTCGCACTCCAGCTTGGTTCGGACGGCCTACTGCCTTCTACCGAGTCTTTCTCCTTTCTATTTGACGATCAGTCAGTCCAGACGGAATTTCCTATTCGACGCTCTTTGCGTCGAGGTAACGCACACAGCGACGATACTAACCGAACGACTGGGCCGGCCCATCTATATATAGCTAACGAGAAGATCGCATCTGGTTTTAGGAACTTTCTGGAAGGTTCCAGCCCAGGTTTCTAATGGTTTTGGGAATCTTCTAGCAGGTTCCTGAACCGATTTTTGGAGTGGTTTTCTGGTTCCTTTTTGTTTTTTATTTTTGGTTTTTCTTTTCCTTTACCTTTTCTGTTTCTACTCTTTTTTTCCTTTTCTGTTTATATATTCTTTTTTTCGTTTTTGTTTTGTTTTCTTCATGATTTTGTTCAAAATTTCAGAACTTTTCAAAATTTGTTCAAGAACTTAAAAAAATGATTTCATCTCAAATACCGTTCACAAATTTTGGAAAATTGTTCGCAATTTGTCCTAAAAAAATGTTAATGTTTTCAAAAAAAAATCGGAGTTTAAAAAATGTTCCTATTTCAAAGTTTGTTCACAATTTTCAAGATTGTTACTATCGATGAGCACATTGTTACTATCGAAAAAGGTTTGCAAGAGCCTGACTTCACCAATGGCGAAATATTTTTGGAGCAGCTCTATTGACAAGAATGCATTGCATTGGGTCTCCTGGGATAATCTGGCGACACCAAAGTGCAAAGGAGGAATGGGTTTTCGGGACCCTCATCAGTTTAATCTTGTGCTACTCAGAAAGCATGGTTGGCGGTTTATGACTAACCCTAATTCTATGTGTGCAAGGGTTCTTAAAGGTCGCTACTTCCCTGATACAGAATTTATGCAGGCCACGGTGCCAAAGTCTGCATCTGCTACATGGCGAGCTATCATTGCAGGAAGGGAAGCTTTGCGTGCGGGACTCATTAAGAAAGTCGGAGACGGGAACTCCATTGATGTGTGGGCTGATAAATGGATCCCTGGGACGATCTCGATGACACTGCTGCTGAAACCACCGAACACTTTAGTTCGGAAAGCCTCGGATCTTATAGATCCCGAGAACTGGTCATGGAGGCATGAGTTGATTCGAACTACATTCATTGCTCCTGATGCTGACGCCATTCTGAACATCCCAATCAGGAGGGGCGGAGGTGACGATTCTTATGCTTGGACTTTTGAAAGATCAGGCAACTACACTGTTAAGTCGGCGTCGTGCTCTAGTGACTCGAGCAGCGTTTTGCTCTAGAGGAAGGGGCGGTTCTTGGTGCTTCAACAGATGACAAACAGATGTCGTCGCCTGTGGAAACTCAAAGTGATCCCAAAGGTGCGAGTGTTACGGTGGAGGGTACTACGAGGATTCTACGGATGAGTGCACTCTCAAATACCGTCATATTGCAGTTTTAGACACTTGCAAGGTTTGTGCAGCTAAGGAGGAGGATCTTATGCATGCCCTCATTCAATGCTCGCATGCACGCCGCTTCGGGATGAAGCGTGTGCGTGGTTTGGTCTTCGGCTACCTCGCCTACACCCACGTTCATGGGCCAGAGACATCCTATGTGGAGACCGAGTCAAGGATGAAGATCGAGCAAAGATTATCACCATCATGTGGACGATTTGGCATTCTCAAAATCGGATCAAGCATGGGGAAGAAGGAAGGGATCCAAAAGCCGCCATCAGGGCAACTAGAGAGGCTCTTGCACTGCTGGAACTGCCTCGGTCAGTTCCCATCTTGTTACCAGGGCATGGCTGGCGGCCGCCCGAGCCAGGGATGGTGAAGATCACGACGGTTGGTGCACTTAACGTCGCGGAAGGAAGAGGAGGGGCGGGTGGTATAGCCTGTTCGCGTCCGCTGTTGGGATCATGGTGCAAGCCGTTTGTTGAGATCTCCGATCCTTTTTAATGGAAGCTATATCAATGCGGAAGGAGTTCTATTTGCAAAGCTTGAGGCCTCTCGCATGTGATAATGGAGACAGATTGCCGGAGTTGGTACAATTCTGGAACACTCGCCACAATTAGTGTTCGATTGTGGCTCCTATCTTAGACAAAATAGGAGAGCTAGCTTTTGATTTTTCTTTTTGAGATTTAGCATGTAACCAGGTCAGCAAACTTGCCGGTGCATCTCTGTGTAAAACGTACATGCACTTTGAATGTGACTGACTGCTGGCTTGACAAGACTCCTAGTTTCTTGGTAAGCAGCCTTTTAGCTGACTGCCGGGACAACTTTTTTGTTAAATAAAGCTCTCTGATTTGCCCGGAAAAAAAAATAACGCTGCATCTATTGGTCATTGGTTGTCACCAGGCCACCGAGCCCCATGCGGATACTCAGTCCGTTTCATAATATAAGATGCATCTGTTCTTAACCAGGCCAAATTTATAAATGTTTGGCCAATATTAACGAGCACCGATTTTCTCATAACTTGTCCATGCATGCAACGTGTTAGAGTTGTGTCGAATATTATGTACAAGGTAGGTTACAGTTGGACTCTGAGTAGTATTTTATTTAGATAGGATATGGAGTCGTGTTCTAGTAGGACAATTGTATCCTAGGCCTCTCTTAGATAGCGAGGGTAGACACATGATGTAACCTATGCCAGCATAATAGCACAGGCGCGCAAGGGGGAGCGGCGGCGTGTGCGGCGCCAGGTGGCGGTGTGCGGTATTGTGACGGTGTCACGGGAAGGAGCGCACGTAGTCAGGGCCTGGGGATGTAGCCATATCGGTGAACCTCGTTAACAAATCTCGGTGTCATGCCGTGTGATTGCTTGGTCCTCGGATGATCGACGGTATGCCTCGGATTTATTCTAACACAACGTGTCATGCTTGAACGATGTTGTCAATCGAGCATGCTACCTAAGGCTGGTCATAATGGGAAGTATCATATACTAGTATCATGCATACGATACTAGTGTATGACACTACATCTGTAGTGAACAGTATTATAGAGTAGTATCATATGTAGCCTCATTTATTGTCAGGCATAACACATAGTAGCATAGAATTTATTATGATACGGTATTATAATATAATACTCAATCCTCTCTTTCTTCATTAAATTCTACGTCACCTCATTAAAATTGTCTAGTTGGCATGTATGATACTAGCTATGATACTACCACTACAACCAAGAGTCATCATTTTGATCAAGACTGTCCATACCATTCAACCGATTTAAGGAATCTAAAGAAGCATAAGTTACTAGTTAAATCAAGAGTATAACCGTAAAAGCACAATAAAAAATAGTAGGCAAATCTCAACGCAATTAACATGTTGACATTTGTAAAACAATTTCATTAAAGGTTTTGATAAATCAGGCTAAGTGAGTTTGGAAATTGTGTCTGTCGATTCCAATTGAGAGAGGAGCGAAGGCTCGAGCCCGAGACAGGAGAGCACAGGCTCGCCAATGAGGCCGAGCCGAGCCTGTGATGACACGGATGGCCGTGAGGTCGCGGGCGGAGGCGAAACAGAGTCGGAGGCAGGGACACCGCGACCTACCGCAACACTGCCCATGAGGGTTGGTCGGGAACTCGCCAAGGCGGGCAGGAGAGAGGAGAAATCACGACGGGGCAAAGAAATGTCATTTTGACGAGGAAGAAAATAAATAGTAGTTAGGGGCTGGAGGAGGAAGAAGAGTCGTAGTCCTAGGATTTTAATCCAACGGTTGGGAGAAGGAGAGGGTAAATCGACTGGCACAAACCAAATTTTCAGTCGCCTTCCGTACATGTGGCTCCTTTAATTAACTGAGATAAAGGCGCAAATGCATACAATACCATCTCTCTATTCCAGAAAAGGTCCACTGAGGACAACAAGGTCTGACAAAATTAATCTCATTATATTCTATTTCAAGATATTTATCGGCAAAAACATATTGAAACAGAATATATATCTGCAAAAGGAAAAAATCTGCAGTTACGATTTTGTATCAACCAGTAAGTTATACGATAGCACGTGAGAGCTCATATAGTCAAACTACAACCAAAGATAGACATATTGTCGCTCATATAGTCAAATTACAACCAAAGATAGACATATTATTACTGTAAAATATATTGAGCATGTTTTATTTAGGTATCTTTTTTTGTCAAGTTATGCAGACAAATGAAATTGTGAGGCGTATGCATGAAGTATAAGATACAAAAATCACGTAAAATATATTGAGCGTGTTTTATTTAGGTATCTTTTTTGGCTATCTCAAAGATAATGTTCTATCTGCAAAGATAAATATGATCTATGAAGGTACATAGACTTGAATACGGATTACAATGAGTGATACTTTCGATAGAAAAAGAAGCTAGGAGAGTCTGAATATGGAAGAATCTAGATAAAGTAGAAGTGTGCTTTAAATTTTGTGCAAAATGCACATATGGCTTTAGCCCAACATAGAATCTTCTACCTAGTACACGTGGAAGAATCCAGTGAAGTAATGAGAAGATCCAACGGTCAACAACACTCGGATTTGCCACGTCTCCACCGTCATATCGGCTTCAATCAATGGTTGTTATTCAAACTTATTCGGACACTATATAGTGGTATAGAAAAAGGGACATGGTACTAATTAGATCTAGAGATTACTCCTTCGAATTCAAAATAATTGAAGTTCTAGGGTTGTCCTAAGTCAAACTAGCTTAAGTTTGGCCAACTATAGAAAAATATGATAAGATCTACAAAACCAAATACGCATAGTACGAAATATATTTCGTAAATAATGTCATGGGTCTATTTTGCTGTTCTAGATGTTATACTTTTATATATATAAACTTGGGCAAACTTAAACAAACATGACTTAGGACAAACTCAGAACTTCAATTATTTAGAAACGGAGTTAGTATATCATAGGTGGGCCATATGTGATTCCAGTCACTAGTAACCGGTGCCACTTGGGCCTGACAGGTCAATCAGCCAGTCTACGAGGAGATGTTTAAGTTTGGTAGGAGTACCTCTGTGTGACAAAGCAGTAAAAGAGACCAAAGGTGCAACTTGTCCAGCTAGAACCTCAGCACCTGGCTGACAGTGATTAACCAGCTAATCCCTAGCGCTGCATCCGTTCATATGCATGCATCCATGCGCTAACAGACGGTGCAGGCGCTGTACGCCCGATGAAACCTACAGTATTCGCCGCGTGCGGGTCGTGTCACCAGGACAGACAGCATACACTCGCCGTGCACAGCAGGGTGGTACGTAGGGATGAATGATTCAACAAATAATGGAGGAGGAGGAGGCTGATCGATCGGGTTCGTCCAAGACATGCATATATGTCACGGTCCAAGAAGAAGGATGAAAAAAAAGGACATGCATGAATGCATGTCGAGCCTTCCCTGTGCATATCATTATCAAGTACTGCAACGTACGGCAAACAATACACAGTACGTCTTTCTTCTTTCCTACAATGAAATTTCATCAAGGGAGGTCCTATCGTGCAACAGTAGAGTGAAAACGCGGCACATGCATGCATGTATGTATAATGATGGGATACAAAAATGGCAGTCAGTCAAGCAACATGCATGCACGATACGGTTGGTGCCGGCCGATGGATCCACCCAGCAATTCACGTTGCAATTGCACTAGAATGCAAGTGGATGGTGCCGATCCTGGTCAGGGTCAGAGCGATGGAGCAGCTGGCTGGCTGGCTGGTACGGGTGATTTGTAAGGATGCGCCGCCCGTGAGCGCTCGGGTTTTGTTGGCTTCCCCGGCAGGGAGGGTCACCACGACCGACGCCAGAAGGGTGAAAGGCAGAGACGTCTCGGAGCACCACACCCATCTCGCCGCGCCGGCCTGGAAACTGCAAAGGTCACCTTCACCGGCATGGCGATGGCCGTTCATGTTTTGGAAAAGATATGGGGTGACTGTGATCATCTTCTTGTAGTTTATGCCGGCCAGGGGTCGGAGTTTGTATGCACGCTTACAACGGAATTTATATATATATATATATATACAGGGAGAAGAATATATATCAGGTATACCATACGTGCATAACCCACATTTTTCAATCTGAATGATGGGCTCCTTGACAAAGAAATGATAACCGGCCCCTTCATAGCACATTGCATAGTAAGGCGATCATAACCTGCCCAAAGTGGTACTATTTGTCGGTGGCGGAAAGGAATTGAGCTATATATCTTTATATGCGTCATAGCGTAAAAAGTCACAATTTGCGCGCAGATCACCTAAAGCCATTAGTTCCTTTGTTTTGCAAAAAATAAAAATCATAAACTGCCCAAACTTGTACTATTTGTCGGCGGCGGAAAGGAATTGAGCTATATATCTTTATATGCGTCATAGCATAAAAAGTCCCAATTTGCATGCAGATCACCTAAAACCATTAGTTCCTTTGTTTTGCAAAAAAAAATCTATCGTAATCACGTTCAAATAAACACTGATACATCATGTTGCTTGGTTTGACGATGTTCTTGACGTTGCAACAAAGATTAAAAGGAAGGGCATGCCAGGGTCTGAACCTAAGCACCTTTTGTGTTTTATCTCTCCGATCTCACCGAATTTGACTGATGTGATCCTCGTGTGTGGTCTGTGCGCTCCCTTTTCTGGATGTTCATATCCTTGGATCCACTATCAGTGGAAATCAATCAGCGATACATGTAAAAAGGGTAACGAATTTGGCGAAGTAATTAAACCAATTTTCTCTTAAATTGAAAGGGTAAATTTGGCTTTTCGGCCCTTCAATTGCTTGTTTGCATGCCTTCATAGGCACTAAATTCAGTTAATAACTGTATTTGGTATATTTTTATTTGATTGAAATTGAAACATGTGGATCTTCAGTCTAGCAGGGCATATTGTAGCATAGTTAGGATCTAGCTCAAGGGCTTATCTGACCGAGACTCTACCTTATACTTTAGATCATACCCGAGTGAGAGCATCTCCAAAAGATGGTATGTGTGATCTTCTATAGGGATTTAGACTACGACACAAGAGATTAATCAAGTAACTTTTTCATACATGCAGTCATCATGCATGTTAGTATAATAAAACTAGTTAGGGCCTCTTTGATTGGCATGATTTTGAAAACATGGGAATAGGAAAAGTATATGATTAGAGTGACATGCACACGCGATTCTTATAGGATTAGCAACGAGTATTTGATGCCACAGGAAAAAAATTAAAGAAATTGTCAAAACAGGTTGGACTGGATGATAGATTTCCAGTACAAAAGATTCCATGAGAAAAATTCCTATGGAATCCTATCCTATGAATTAAAGGACCAATGAAGGAAAATTCCTAAAGATTTCAATCCTCCAAAAATCCTATAGATTTCCTTTGAATCAAAGGAGCCCTTAAAGTTGGATGTTGAATGGAGTACTATATGTAAGTAGTACAAAAATGGAGAAATTCTGTTACTAGTACTACTATCATGAAGTATAATTTCATATTGATTCGTAAATCTTAAAACAAAATAAATTTTGGGAGTTGAATGATATTATAAAAAATGGTGAAATTTTGTTACTCCTAGTTAACATGGATCACATATTTTTTGATTTGACATTTTAAACTTGATAGTGCGTCCAACAAGTGGGCCACATGTAAACATGGGCCACAAAATTCATCCCTGCCAGCCCACTCTCTTTCTTGGCAAACTTTTCTCAAAATCTTCTAAATATAAACTATTTCTACAAAAAGGAAAACGAACCACACCTTGGCACTTGCATTGCTACATACAAGTGATAAGCAGTCCAAACTATTCAAAAAAAAAACTGATATTGTACTACATATGCACTATCTTGTGCAGGACATGGGCCACGACCATTCAACATCCCACTGGACATATACTTTGCAGCAAACAAGCTTATTGTGCTGTTCGGTGAAACAATGAACCCGGCTTCAAATTCATACATGAAATGAAATAAGCTTGCGTTGTAGTACCACGTAATGTACATAACAAAGAACTGCTATTGGAAATCCGCAGCGATTATGACAAAGCGAGCAAGATACGAGTAATGAATGAATATTCTGCAAATTACATTTCATCAAACAAATACACAAGTGTTACACATGCTTAATGAAATTACTGTTCAAGCACACCCACGCGCGCCCCCAATCGTATGTATCTCTCTTGTAGTACACAGCCAAACTAAGACAAATTAATCTCACCAAACCAGTGCATATAAATTAACACACGCAAGAAAAACTACTTAACAACCGACCGATTATTGCATGATGAAATCAAATTTGAACTAAAATAACATACATGCATGCACGGATGCACTGACGATGCATGCATGCGCTGAGTGATGGACGATTTGCTGATGGATTAAGCGCACTGGAAGCCCTTGGGGGCGGTCTTGCCGCAGTAGTTGAGGAGGAGGCTGAGCTTGATGGGGATATTGAGGACGATGCCGAGGACGTTGGCCTTGAGCGCGGTGCAGAGGCACACGGCGGCCTCGAGGTCGGCCAGGCCGCCGAGGAGGCTGCAGCACTTGTCGCCGCCGCCGCTGGGGGCCGTGCCGACGCCCGCGCTCACCAGGCCCAGCACGTTGGCGCAGGCGCCCAGCTTCAGTGTGTCCGTGGGGCACGACGTGCTCGAGCCGCCGCCTGACGGAGGCGGTGGGCACGGTGTCGTAGATGGCGCGGGCGGGGGCGGGGACGGGGTCACCGGGGGCGGGGTGTGGTGCTTGCAGCTGCCGCACGCCTCGCTGGCGAGGAACGTGTTGGCCACCAGCAGCGCCAGCAGGCACGCCGCCGAGAAGGTCCTGGACGCCATTGCTGCCGGCTAAGCTAGCTAGGTAGTGCTGGTGAGAGTGAGCTAGGAGGGTTTAGTAGGTCTAATGAAGGAAGCTAGCAAGGTGTGGGTGGTTTATATAGGCAGGCCGGAGACGCGCGGCGTGTATCTGTGTGTATCACGCACGCATGTGATTTGGTTGGTGACGGCCGGTGTAGGGTACCCTGCGCTGCATGGGCCATGCATCCATACATGCATGTGAAGGAGGGGGTCACTCACACCTCTCCTAGCTGGCACATTAAGAGCCCCGTTGGAACCTAGTGAAGGACAGGAATACGTGGCTCACATCGCATCGTCCATATCTGCACCGAAATCTCAAATATGTAGATACTCCCATGTGTACGTTTTGTGTCTTTGCACATGCATGGGAGATAGCTCAAGCCCTAACAGAAGCCAATTTGGTGCTCAGGAAAGTGTAATAAGCACGACTGTAACAACATACATGCAGTGAAACGGTGAGCTGATCGTATGCAGAGTGGCACATATATGCATATGTAGTAACAGTTGACCCCAGAGGGAAGTAAACTTAGCAGAGTGCAACCACGTACGCCCTGATTAAGCTAATCAGAGCGGCCATACATGCATACGGGCCACTGATATGGGTGATAGATGGATGGGTATGGTTGTGGGCTTGTGGCCTTGTGCAAGCAACCAGCTGCAGTGCATCCTGTTGGAATTGATCTACGGTTATAATAAACTAAGAGAAAGAAGGGGAGGATTTGCATCCCCAGTACATGCCCTGATCGGGGGCATTGACCCAACTTTTGGTTTTGGTCCCTGTCCCCTTCGCACCACTTACAAAATGAGGAGGTCGTACCCTTGGGGTAACACACGTTCGGGTTAGCACCTGTTACTCCTAACAACCGATCCCGAAAGGGTGCTTAAGGGATCGAAGACCACCACCACCGCCGCCACCTCCAGTCCGTGTCGGCGGCGTCCTTCGTGTCGCTACATCGCTTCTGCTGCCCTTCCTCCCGACGATCTCCTCACTGCTGGAGATGCTAAGGTGGAGCCAGGGGCTATCCTGTTAATGGATCAAGACAATCACGGTTAGTAACCACTACTCTGCTTGAGGGGTGTTCTAATCAAGAGATCCAGATCCTAATTATCTTGACTCTAAAGTATTATCTTTAACATTGGTATCAGAGCCAGTTTGATCTCTGTTTAAGAACTCCAATTAGACTCGGTTTATGTTATTTACTAATCATGGTCTAATTCCTTCAGAATTTGAGTAATGTTCATGTATAAATCGCTTCCGCTTACAGAATAATGATGATGACATCTGGGTTAAGTGCTAATTGCCCTGACTAATGTTTGCTAATTATGAAATAGCCGAAATTATATTTTCGCCTAATATATTAGCACTGATTGTGGCCTCGGTTGAGAAAAGGATTCAAAAAAATTTAAGAAAAATCCGAGAAAAAAAACAGTTTTCCCCAAATCCTGAGCACTAGAAGCAAAGAATAAATCCTCCACATGTTTAGGCTGGGGGTGCTTACCCGCTCCAGATTGGAGACGTTGCCGTGCCGCACACACATCATGGACGCCTACGAGCATGGCCACCACGCCATGCGCGTCAACGTCAGTACCTCATGCTGCAGCAGCATCGTTGAAGGCGTGCCATCGCCATTCGCAGCGGCGGACGAGCCGCAGGTTTACGGCGCCTAATGGATGACGCCGAGTGCCTCGCGTCGCCGCCGGTGGGCACTTATGGCCGACCTGGCACCACCGCTCTCTCTCGGCATCCGCAATAAATGCCGTGTAGCTGCACGGTGGCCACGCCGACGGAGCAGCGCGGGATCCTCCGTTACCGCTGCTCCGGCGAAGCGGAGCCGCCGAACCGCCATGGACACGGGATCTCGCGCTTTGCTTTGTGCCGCCGCCGATGGCGTTTCGGTCGGTCGGTCGCGGAGAAAGCGGGAGGAGAGAAGAATGCGCTAGGGTTTGCCCGCGAGTCGGTTTTGTTCGAAGGAGCAACTTACGACGTTAGATGGGATCGACGGCTGGCGTTGATGCTCCGCTACAGTCGGGCTGCGGGTGGCTTAGCGGGCCTAATCTGGCCGTGAGCTCGACCCATGTTGTGTTGGCCCAGTATAAAGTTTTCTTATGTTAACGAATTTAGCTGCTGGATCGTTCCTTTTTATGGGTTGCCGTTGGTTTTAGGCGAAAATAAGTATCGAGTCGTTTTGTTTATTTTCAGTGCATTTGATGTGTTTCAAGTAGACTAAAAAAAAAGGGTTGTTTCAAGTTTTCTGGTGATGGTTTATGCACTGTTTTATTAAGAAACAATATGCCCAAAAATGTCTAACGGGTAGTATTAATAATGATATTGTTTTTTCTTTAATGGGCTGCCGTGGGTTCCTATCAGCCAAATTATGTCTTTTAGGCAATTGGTATTTTTGGTGCTTTTGGATCATGTTGTTAATATTAGTAATAATTTTTATGCACTGTTAATATGTCTTGATTGCCTAAATTATGCTAAAGATAATGTTTGAATTTTCTGAATAAAATGGACCGATGAGAAATTTTATTTGGAAAATATTAATGTGGTATAATGTAAATGCCATTTATGGCATTTTTAGTGGTGGTATTTTATTTTTATCATTTAAAGTTTAAATATTAATGTTGTGAAATGACATTTATCCTGATCACAATCTATAATGTTTCATTCCCTAATGTTACAAATATTTTATATGCAAACTTATTTGAGTGTGAATTTAATGTTGATGCCATACTTATGACTTTTCTTAAAGATGTGGTAATTTCTAATGGGCTCGGGCCACCTCAAGGAAAATGATGATGGACGCGTGGTTCGGTTTTCCGCACCGCACTATGTGTCATAATAATGTTGGGGCATAATGTCTATTGGGCAAAATAAAGTTTTTGCTTGGTGCATTTCATGTCATTTTATTATGATATACACCATTGAAATATGCATGAAGACTCAAATAATGTTTATTGGGTTATGATCAATCCCTAAACAAAAATTTGTTTTCAAAGTACATGTTGTCATATGTTTGACAACTCTTATTTGCCAAATGTTGCTATTTTGTGAATCCTTGCGAAAAATTTATGTCCAATTTTTTTGGGAAAATGTTATGATATCCTGGCGATAATATTAATGGCATCTTCACTCTGAATGTCCTCTTTAATGTTTACTCGGTGAGAGTGACATTTATGTTTATATGTTAATTCCAATGTCATTTTCATTGTATGTCATTGAGAATTCTAATGATAATTTGGACACTTATGTTCAATATTCATATTATCATTGTGAGATTTAGTATCAAAAGGCATCAGTGTGCCTCATGGCACACATGATTATATTATGACATTGCTTTATGTTAATGATGGCAATTAATTTAGTCGTAGTTCTTGCTGGTCATTACAAGATTTTATATCTCTCTGGTCAAAATGGAACCAACGAGAAGTTTCGATTAGAGATTTAATGAGAAAATGTTCTAATGGCATATGATGATATTCTGGCCAACATTGATTGTGTTTCTCATGTGTCATTTACGAGTAAGTAAGGTTCTTTCTCGTTATCTACCCAACGGTGATACAGATTAGAATAAAAATTAAGCATGTTCTTTATTCATCTTATTGCGTGGTTAGTTTATGCTTGATTCTCTGTTATGATGATCATACAGTTGCCTCCTTTTTTTTTTCAACAATAATAATGATGTCAAACAAATGTTTGACATAGACGAACCTTATGCAAAAAACTTTCCCACATGGAGAGTGGAGATCATTGTCTCATGTAAGGAATCTCCCAATGTTTTTCTGCCACTAAGGTTGAAGGATGTTAATCATGATGATAAGGCAGTCATTGGGAGAGATCTCAAGACGCATGTGCCATCATGCACATTACTAATGCAAAGGAGACTAAAGTCAAAACTATTGGATTTATTCCACTAGCTTTTGGAGATGACTTAATTTTTCCATCTTATTGATGATATTTTTTTTTCATGCTTCTAGTTATTGGAGAACTTTAACTCTCAAACAGATGAGGTGATTTTGTATGTTATTAAGTCAACTCCAATTATGTAATGTTTTTTTAGGGATGAGTTATGTTTTCACTAAATAAATCTTTTGTAAAGATTATATGCTATGTTACAATTGAAGATGTAAAAGAAGTGTAACTAATGAGACCTCATCAAAATTGTGGTTTTAGACCACATTTCGAGGGGGGGAATGGAAGTCTCATTTAATATGAGATGTGACGTTCACTTCTCCTACTTAGATCATATCATGTACAACTAAGCCAAATATGTATCTCAATTCTCTAATTAAGATGGAACCAACGAGAAGTCTTGGTTGGAGAATGTATGAAAATCACATTATAATGTTGGTTGTCTAATTAAGATGCAACAAGTCTTATTTAGAAGAATGAATGAAAAATAACTCCTTTATCATGTTAATGTGTACTTAGTCCCTTATGAGCATTACGAAGCACACATGAATGCTAAAGTGGCAAGCTTGCTAGTCTAATGACCATCATGATGTAACATGTTGATTATATATCTGACCAACGTCGTTTATAATCATATGGGACACTTCACTCAAGTGGCAAGTTTGTCAGTATTACGTGGCTTGTGGTTATATTTCTGACTAACGTTGTTTATAATCATTTGTCACAGTTCATTAAGTTCTTTTCCATCTTCAGCCCAACGGTGTTGTGGTTTAGAGCTGAGATGATTGTTATCAATATTTTGGATATATTTTCCATCTTCTAAATAAAGTGATCATCAGGGAACCTGGAGCATATGAACATTAATCTCAAGGATAACTTCATTAGATCTTTGTTCATATGTATCAGGTAAATTGAGGGGAATTTATTTTTCTCTATTGCAATACTTATTGTTGAGACTCAACAATTTCCCTACGATCGATAATGTGTGTGAATGATCATCTTAGTGGCTTTTTGCCATATAGGATGAAGATTATGAGCCCTAATGATGTATGGAACTCCATAGAATTCCTCAGTGAGTTGTTGTGACATTTGTGTTATTACTATGACATACTCTTGTGTTGACTTAGTTGATAATGTATGTATGACTCAACTATACGGTTTTGTCATGGGTGAAGTTGACATAAGGCATGTTATCTAAAGAAATACAATTATGAGATAATACAAGTGTTGGGACACTCATACCATAAGACGAGGGGGAGTAAGATCACTACCTTGTGGAGATAGAATATTTTGGCGAGCCAAGTAATTTCTATCTTCTATTTGTAACATGAAGGATCTTGGTGATGCCTCATACTTTGCTTGTATTGAGTTTCGCCAAGATATAGGTTCAGAAGGAGTATAAGTTTTATTATGATGACATCGTTGATAGAGTACGGAAGAAAATATTACATGGTAGTACTCTATCACACCTGCTACTGAATTCAAGGGCAATAAAGGTGGACAGTTTAGTGTCCAAGGAACCATTATGAACTGATCAGGTAATGTTAGTTCCTTATGCTTCAGCTGTCAGAAGCAATGCAAGTATTCAAATATCAACTTGCCCTATTTATGACCGGGATAATTGGCAAATATACAAGTCCAGAAATGGACAATCGGAGAAGCCGTGAAAAGTCTTGTAGATATGCAAGGCAATAAAAGTTTACATGCTCACTACTAACAAGTCTGATGACCTCAATATCCTCGGTTATTCAGACATTGTTTCTGCGAGGTGTGTGGATATTAAAGTTTCCACGTTATGTTACATCCTCACTCTCGCATATGGAGCTATATCGTGGAAAAGCTCCATAATGACATTGATGGCATTAGAAATAATGCAATTTACGATGTGGCATGTTAAGAGGCTATTGGGCGGGTTGTATGTCAAAGAAGTTCTATTCCCGAAATTAAGGTGGTAGACAACATTTACAAAACCACCTACTGCATTATGAACACGCAGTTTTTTATGCGAGTAACAACAAGTCAAATGGTGTTGCCAAAACCATTGACAATATGCATCATGTTGTGAAAGATAGAATCCAGGATCAAGATAATGATGTTAAGCATATAAAAATGTTTTGTATGTATTACGGATCCGTTTACCAAAGAGGCTCACTACCCATACTTATGATTATGTTGCCGGCATGGGTTAGGAAAGCTTTTTGATCCTGGAAATTAGGACCATCTTATAAACCAACTCCCAAAAAGTATTATGTTTTCCATTTCGAGATAGAGTGATGTACTATAGGTAAAGAGGTTCAGTGGCATCTCATTGGTCATTGCAACACTTTATTTTGGTGTGTTATTTCTATCGAGTGTGGGCTTATGATGTTTATTAACCATACGATCAAGGGGGAGAATGTTGGAATTGATCTACGGTTATAATAAACTAAGAGAAAGAAGGGGAGGATTTGCATCCCCAGTACATGCCCTGATCGGGGGCATTGACCCAACTTTTGGTTTTGGTCCCTGTCCCCTTCGCACCACTTACAAAATGAGGAGGTCGTACCCCTTGGGGGTAACACACGTTCGGGTTAGCACCCGGTTACTCCTAACAGCCGATCCTGAAAGGGTGCTTAAGGGGATCAGAAGACCACCACCACCGCCGGCCACCTCCAGGTCCGTGTCGGCGGCGTCCTTCGTGTCTGCTACATCGCCTGCTGCTGCCCTTCCTCCCGACGATCTCCTCACTGCTGGAGATGCTAAGGTGGAGCCAGGGGCTATCCTGTTAATGGATCAAGACAATCACGGTTAGTAACCACTACTCTGCTTGAGGGGTGTTCTAATCAAGAGATCCAGATCCTAATTATCTTGACTCTAAAGTATTATCTTTAACACATCCTACACCATATGCAAACCAGCTAGCTGACTGGCTGGCTGACCCAGTGACCCGGCCAGTTGGAAGTTTGTAATACAAGCCAAAGCCAAGCAGGGCTAGCCAGCTAGCTGCCGGTTGCAAGAGACCAAAGCCCTAGCCCTAGCTACAAAGGGCCAAATCGCCCAACGCATCGGGCTCCATGGACCAGCTGTACGCGTTTTTGTACGCACACGCAACGGGCGAGCAGGGATGGATGAGACCAAGGGGAAATCAATGGCGCTTTTGGTCTCATCATGCCCACAGCGACCACTTGCGTCGCAGCCTCGGCTAAGCTCCGAAACCAACCCATTGCCAGGGCACGTTACACAGCGACCCGCAGACGCCGGGCCAAACCGCACACCCCGCCCCAGCTGACACCGTCGCCCGTATTATTGCCCCCGTCACATCGTTTTCATTCAGAAACACCAGCAGCGCCGCCCCGTCTACAGCGGTTACGCTTCACTTGACCTAGAATGTCTCTCCGTGCATGCAGCGCCGCCCGTGAGCTGTGAGTTATCGGCGGTGAAGATCGCCGCAGTTTCTGAGACGATGAGGTTGGGTGTGTTGGCTTGCAAGAGCGTCTACAACCGGACTTAGCAAATCCGCCCCCCTAAACGTCCGTGGACGCGTCCGGGCGGATTCACTACCAGGCCGTCCGCTCGGACTTATGGGGAGCGTTTCACGAGTCTGGTTATTGATGATCTAACAACAAGAGATGAAGGAAGAATCATCCATCAAGATGCAAGCTCCAGTAGTGTAAGAGCGGAAGATTTTCAATTTACCCAGAAACGTGACTTGAACAGGCGAATTGGTCCGGTGATCCCTCTACAACCTGTCGCCGAGCTCCGACCTCAGGTCGTCACACAGGTACACCTTCAGCGTTTGCAAGGACCGATGTGCATATGATAGGTTTAGTCAGCTAGTGAAAAATCAGCTACCGGAATTCAAAAGCTTCTGGAAGATTTTCCCTTGCGACAAGTAGGTAAAACAAATTACAGAAAGTTCTGAGATGACGTGCCAGCGAAAGAACGCCAATGGCTCAAAAATATCGACCGGATCATGCTGCGATTTTCGACGTCCCATCAACGCGGCATACCATGTTACTACTTGCATGGATGGAGGGAAAGTGTGCTGGTAACATCCAAATGATATGATCACAGTACCATGTGACCCTGCAGATGGATGAAAGAGACAAGTTGTACTCAAGTTTGCTTTGCAGTACAGCTTTGTATGCATACTGACCTTACAGGAAGGTACGTTTTAACAAAATCGGTGTCCTCAGAGTTTTACACAAGTGATATTTGTAGATCCCCAATGGAGAGCTATGCATTTGGAAGGCCTGGACTACTAAAAGCAGGAGAAATTCGCCGAAGGAAATCATGGTAACAGAAAACCAACATTTCATGTCTCATGCATGCTTGTGTAACAGAAATCCGCAGAAGATATTAGCTGCAGCGTGGGAGTGAGCACAACACCTTGTGCAGTTTCATTTATAGCCCCGAGTCCTGGAAAGAACATTTCAACAGCATAACTAAAACGCAGCTATGTTTACACTTAAGATCCACTTAACAGAGAGTAACACATCTAGCTATTCTGCTTTTTAATGTGTGCTGTAACAAAAGCACCAGTTACCCATTCATGTCCATGGTAGACAACTCATTCAGAAAAACTTGACAGTAGCATGATACTATGTCGCAAAGCACTGTTCTATGACCATGATCCCAGTATATCTTATCTATGATGAGACTTCATGGCTCCTTGCAAATACTACAAGGGAACGGGTGCTGTAATACTGTTAGTTTGACCATATACTTGCTCTGCCTTGTGCACAAGGAAAATCACATTTGCTTTCCAAATGTTTCACTAAAATCACATTTGCACCCATCCACAAACAAGTGCAATATCAAAATGGTTTGGTTTAGGCATAAGTACTGTTGATGTCAAGTCTCGTGCGGCAGTTTTATTCAGTTAAGTTTCAGCTAGTTAGCTCTGAAGAATAATGCACTTGGTTCAGACCGAGTCGTTTTTGTTGTTGTAGTGCCAGAAAGCGTGCGAGCAAGTTCACGTTGCGTAGTCTTAGTCGTTGCTTACTTTCCGCACCGGCATGATCCGAGCTCGTCGGATGGCACGCACATATACTGGATCTTCGCGTTGTTTTCGTTCAGTTAGTCGCATGATGGAAAAAAAAAAAAAAAAAAAAAAGGACGCAAACTTAATTATGCGTGGCAAAAAACTCTCTGGTTGCGTTCTCCTCTCGTTGTGTGTTCTTCTTCCCTTAATTTTGTTGTGTTCGTTGGGGAAGATCAGGGAGAATGAGCGACCAGAACACGCCACATAACCAACAATAATTGGTATCAAAGCTGTAGGGTTAGGACCTTGGGCGTGATTCAATGTCAAAGAAAACACTATTCAATGCTCGCCCGTCAACAGACAGACTATAATAGAATGCAAAAGAACACCTCACCGCATTAGCTGTCTCTACGAGATGGGGCTGCTCTGTTTTGAGCAAACCCTCTAGTATACCTTCCTAAAGGCAATAGTTCATCAAATTAGAAACATTCCGTATACATCCAATCGAATCACCAGTGAATGAATACTAGAAATCTAGAAGGCCGCCAAAGTGGCACTGCCTAACCAACACCCCACATGTAGCTTAGGCAACATGAACAAACAAAAGACAAGTTGTAAACTTGTAGTACGCAATTGATGGTAGCATATGTTGAAACTGCACGATAACCATTCATAGGGTGCTCTTCATAGAAAAAATATTATGAGGTAAGACCCATGCTAGAGCTGGTGACAGAGAGATAGTTGGACCTAGAGTACATCCTTGATCATTACCAGGTATCTTTTTCAGTTACCTACATAGCCATCACCATCATCTTTCCTAGAGCACAATATTTTTCACACCGCCAACTGCAGAAGAATGAATTGCTTTCCTAGCAAAGTGCCAACTTAAGTATATTGGTAATAACAATAGAAGGTCTAAAGTCCACAAATAGGAACAAAATTCGTGTGTACTTTGCAATCAACCAAGGGATTCAAGGCCTTGTTTGTCTAAGCCTTTAGAGCATCCCTAACCGATCCCCAATAAAGCTTTAGGGAGTAAAAATTGGTTTTACTCCTCTAAAGCGCCCTAGCCGATCTCTCATCTTCTTTAGAGGAGCAAAAATTTACTCCACGCACCGCTACTCATAAATATGCTCGGCCGCCCACGGCTGGAGTAAAATTTCCTCCCACCGCTCCACCTTATCCACTCGCCCAAGAACCCGCATCCCCATGGCGCTCTCCCCATCCACTCCAACGCCGCCCCACCTCCCAAAATGACCGGATCCAGCCGCTCCCGCTCTTGATCGAGCGTGAATTCACACCTCCACCTACAGTCCGAGCACGTTGCGCGGTGGTGCTTCCCTTCCGGACCTCCCACCGCCGCCAGATATCAAGTTGGACAATTTTTCACACGATTTTATTTCTAGGATCGGCCAAGTGTTGGGCGCCTAACAAATGTCACTCACAACTCAGGTCTTGTAAAGTATCGCAAAGCAATGGGAACATCACATGACAACCAAAGGTTCACTCGAATAGCATTCATGTAATCATAGGGACCGATATGGATGTCCACGGTTCCGCTATCAGTCATTGAACGAAGGGGTTTCGTTCATGTCTATGGTTCACCGAACCTACGGGGTCACAAGGTTAAGGTAATCACGATCTGCTGAGTGTTAGTAGGACAGTAGTGATGAGAATATATTTGTGGAATTGTTTCATTAATATTCGGAATAGTTCCGAGAGGTTCTGGGAGCGTTTCGGGGTCACCGGTAGGGTTTCGGTGAATATCGGGTAATACCGGGTATTACCGATTAAAATATATAGGTGGAAAATGTTTCCGGAGATGTTAAGTTATATATATTGTGCTCTTGAAATGTTTAGAACAAAAATATATTTAATTTAATATCAACGGGTCAAATAAGGCCAAGAGGTGGAGAAGGAGTTGGGCCACAAGGGCCCAACAAGGGAGCCCCCCCCCCCCCCCATTTCCTAAAGGGGCGAATCCTACTTGAAGGGGAATCCTACTCTCCTCCTTGGCCGGCGCCCAAGGGTCTCTTTCCCCTTAGTGGCAGCCCCTCTCCCCCAATCCTATATACTAGATCGGGTCCACGCCTTGGCGCGAGGGTGCCGGTCCCAACGGATAATAATAAAGTGAAAAAGAAACATGATAGAAGGAAGACATAGTGATGCTCAATATCGGCAAAAGATTATAAGGTAACATCAAGTTCAGCGTGTTCACAAGACCACAAAAAATAGGCAACACACCTTGATGCGGGGTGCCCGAAGGACATTAGCTGCCATTAAGTTTAGTACAACAGTGCCGGGTGCCAAAGGACATTAGCTGACATTAAGTTTAGTACAACAGCAGGAGCATGAGAGTAAAAGCCTAAGACACAATTCTCAAGGAAGGATATGATTCAGTAAAATGTAAGAATATCCAATATAGTGGTTCATATGCATAGAGTGGGTCATACGATCATGATGCGACGATATAGCAAAAGATATCTTGCGTCAACACATCTTGCCCGCTTCTTGTTCACAGTTTTGCCTCAGCCATGGCCTTCTTGATGTTGTCTTCTCCTGATAGCAGCAAGGCATTAGCAATTAGAAGCCAGCGAGTGAGCATGACTGGAAAAGCAATACATACGATTCCAATTCCTTTTCAGGTAGGATGTGGTGCAGTATTTACATAGACCATATCCAGATCATAGTAGTGCATAGTTCCTTATAAGTTGTACAAAACAAACAGCAGCACACTACAGAAGATAGGAATGCAAATGAGACCTTTCGCTAGGTCTGATAGCTTGGTTTTAAGTTACTTTGAGGCAAAATACATCAGGTTCTTCACCTCAAAATGATTTGCATGTAGGAATATCAGAATATGATTCTAAAACCATGGCACTTGGCTGGTTAGTATGGTTTGTCATCACATTCAGTTGCTTTCAGAATGGAAAAGGACAACTAATAATTGGAAAGAACCATATATTCTGCCTATGCCATATCAGTGTTTAATTGGTCGGGCCATATATAAACCTTTTACCATGGGGTGTTCCTTTATTCTGCTTCAAGAATAGACAGGAATGACATAAATATGTGCATAGCATTGTTAACTAAGAATGGGAAGATTAAATTTGGGAGTACACAGGCAAGCCAAGTCAGGTACGAAAATAGCAGATAGCAAAGCAATGTGAGAATAGCCGTCGAGTATAGTGGCGTACCTTCCATTCTCAAAGAGTTGATTGGTTTATGACGATGGTTCCAGGAGAAAGCTGCAATAGAAAAAAAGATATTCTTACAAAGAAGGCCCAAAGGTTTAAGCAGGATATGGTAATAAATATACATGATATGTGAACTTTAAAACTATTGCAGAGAGGTAAATGCAGATTTCTAAGGAACATATTGTACTAATTGTTCAGGCAAAGCAAAAAAAATAAATTAAATTGGGTCCATGATGTGTAGGTGGGTCAATGCTTCAAGGATTATGGCTTGTGGTAGGGCTACCTTCATAAAAATGAGACAGGATGAACATCATCAGTGGCGGCCATACGTGGAGTTGAGACAGAAATAAATCATTGAGAATAATTTATAGTTTCTTTAAATGGAACTTGTCCAAATCGCAATTGTGATACAACTACAATGAGAAGTGGTCGCCGACCATATGACAATGCTAAGATTCTGTCAAGCATGCAATACCAAGCCCATAATTCTATAGAAGTTCATTTGTAGAAGATAAATATACCTGCATAGCTACTGCTGGAGAGCATCAACGGTGGCATCTTATTTGACAACTATATTATTCCTATTTATACACAACATATTTTGATTACTGCACAAGTTTTTGTACAAGAGTTCTGGATTAAATAAAATATGGATCTTACCCATTATATCCTATAATATTTCCATACAGAGCGAAGGCAGCAAACATGAATCCAACATACCAACTGCAACTCAACAAGGCCTATCACTAACAAACAAAATAGCACCTGCATCAAGAAGACGACACAGACACACATCTCACCGGGGGAAAAGATTTTTTATATTCGAGAGACCAAACTGATGGCAGCATCCAATATTAAAGACCACATATTCAAGAAGGAAACTGAACTTCTAGAAGCAAAGTTTTTTCTTCAATCACATACAAAAACAGAGTTTCCAACTGTGTATAACTACTTTTTATGCATGCACAAATTTAGAGATTGCCAATATGCTATGCCTGCTGGATATTAGAAATGCAGGAAGCAATCATACTTCTTTTGGAACCAAGTCAACAAAAGAACTGGGAGACGAAATATGATACTCAAAGCTCACAGTTTAGGCTATCTAATGAGATTCTCCCAGTGAAAACTGCATAACTTTAAAGTAAATGCCAAGTATCACTAAATGTGTGCTTGAAAACTGACAAAGCTCACAAATTTAGTTTAGGTTCACCTAAACTAAATGTGTGCTTGAAAACTGCATAACTTACAAGCAAATAGCAAATATAACTAATAATATCAAAACAAAAAAGGATGGACAAAATATAAGATTCATGTACCAATCAAAACTGAGATTCTCCGAGTACCACGCCAAACATTCAGTCATAAAATATATTCTTTATCAGTTTTTCAATATCACAACAGGTTAACAATCACACTATCAATGTAAGGTATTATCAGCAATGAAGACTAAAAAACACATATTGAAACCATATACAGGGCGGAGCCGGCGAGGCTGTTGGGGCCACTCGACAACCTCAAGGCTATCTACTTGTTGGATATGGCTCTCGACAATAGTTTCCGATGACACCAGACTCGTGCTAGCCAGACCTACACACATGGGCTCCTCTAACCACTGTAATCTGAAGTATGACGACCAAACAGACAGACTAATATATTTTCCACTGCTATGATGGAGCATTAAAATGATGGCTAATAACGGTGTGGCATCGTAGACATGTTTTAAAGTCAGATCAAATATGTTTTGTAGAGAAGAGTGCTCTAGCTAGAAATAAAGTGTCAAGCCACCTTCTGTTCAGCATAAATAAAATAGAAACCCTAGTTTTGTGTATTCTACATGATCGCAGTACAAAGATAGATTCAGAGCAGCAACAACGGTACATGATCTACCTTGCTTGCCGGGGATACGGTCGAACAGAGACCCTGTGCGCTGGCCACTGGCATCATGGAGAAGAGCTCCTTCTGTGCGCCTGAGCTCAAGCATAACAGAAGAGACAAAGTAAATATACTTTTGGCGCATACTTTAACTATGCCTGGCATTAGCTTAAGATACACAAGAAACAGTATAACATTGAGAAGGAAGTTCTCTAGATATGATTCCCTATGTCAAATTATGCCACATGTGACCTTTTGATTTACTACAACATTTAGCAATGCAAGATGTAGATTTTCCGGAACATAATGGCTTGGGAGATACGTATTTAGGCATGAAACTTGCCTGACATGTTTACTAATAGAGTCAAGATTTATGCTTGGTGCCATCACTGTTATTGTGTTATGATTAATAGACCTTCTAGCAGATACATATTATCATGTCAAATTAACTTACTTCACAGAAGGCAAATAATTAACTCCGTCCCTTCACAAACCAGACTAATCTTGTAATTCTCGAAATCAAATCTGCAAGCATAATAGAGCAAAACTGAATCTCGCCTGGAACTAAAGCTCAGGGACGACATGTCCGTGCCGACGGCCACCTGTACTTGTAGCTGAAGTCAAGCTTCAGCAGCCGCCATTGACATGTTCGCAGCGCATTGCCACCGCACTCACCCATTTGCTACACTACAGAACACACAAAGTGCCCGAATAACTAACAAATTGCATCAGCAGTCAGTCGGTCGGCGGGAGATCGTCACACTTTGGTATATTGCATTATGTAACGAGGGGTAAGAGTTGAGAGATGCATGAAACTTACACAATAAGAACATAACCCCCCCAACCACTCAGGCAATCACGATCAACAGAAGACAACAATGCTTGTGAGATTGTCTCAAATAGTTCTTCAGGTTCCTTTATCAAATAAATGATTAAAAATTGGTTATATTTATAGTACAAAACCTGACAAGGGAAATTACTATAGCATTTTTCATGAGGAAATACATAAAAGAAATTAGCGTGTACAAATCTCTCGAGCAAGGAAACATACCATGTCTGGTTTGTACATGGACCCACAAGCACCATATAATGATTCCGAAGCAGTATTAAAAACCACAAAAATCTTTTGCCAGTTCCCTGCATAAAGGAATCACTCTTGATCAGATTACCATCTATCTACAGATATAATAGCCACATGGGAAGCCAACATAGGGTTCACAAGAATCAATATTACATTAAACACTGTGGATGGAAACGGTATATCAGCATACTGTCTACATTTAGAATACAACAAACATCACATTCTGTCAAAGTGCCAACAAACATAATAGCAAAAACAAAGTGGGAGGCAGATAAAGCAATTACTCGAATGCATGAACTCCGACTCCAATTCGAGAGTACCGTAATTAATACCAATTAGAAAAGATTGGCTATATTGAGAAATTTGTGTAGCCCAAGTGTAGCAATCACCACATCCCAAACAAAACTTCCTACTATAGAAAAAAATAGCACGGCTCGATGTATACTGTACAGGAGAGGGCAGAGAGGAAGCAGCGGTTGGCTTACCTAGGACGTAGTAGAAGAAGAAGACGAAGAGGCAGGTGAGACAGTAGCAATCCTTTCATCTACCCTCTTCTCCTCTCATTCACACAGCAGCACCTGCACATGACCGCATCCAGGCATCAGATTCAAAAAAATCACCTTCATTTCTCACCAGATCCGCCACTTATCCAACAACAACAATCTAAAAGGGCACACCAAAGCACCAAAGCATCTCCAGCGGTACTCCTAACTATCATATGACTACTCATCCAACAACATCAATCAAAAGGGGCACACCAAAGCACCTCTAGGGTACTCCTAATTATCATATGACCTCAAAAATGAACCTCTCCTTGACAACAAAGGCATATTTCACAAAAAGAAATATTTCTAGATCTAATGCTCCCCTGGACAGCAAACTAACAACATAAGATAGCTCCAAAGAGCCCCTTCCTTGGAACCTAGCTAGAGTAGTAAACGAATAAGAAACCACAACTCCTTTACAAAAACCTAGCCTTCCTGCATGCAAAAAGGAACAAAACCACCAGGCTTCCTACCAATGTCCAGCCAAGAATAAAAGGCATATGTCCACACCCCACTAAAAACAAGCACAAATTCTTTTGGCCCTTACCAGAATCAAGACAAAAAAGAAAAGAGTACAAAAAGCACATGGTCGTACATGTATACATCCAACCCTAGAATAGAAGAGTGAAAATAAGGAGGAGGAGAAGGGTTGAACCACTGATCCGTGAAGGCCAGATAGAAGGAGGCACCGGCGACAATGGACGAATCTGCAAGAAAAAAAAGACAAAAATCAGAGGCTTGCAACAGGCAGTGGCAAGCACCAGGGAAGTAGATGTCCTCGTCGGCAGCGATGGCAGCAGCCCTTCTCCCGTTGAGGCGGACGCGGGGGAGGGCGCTCATCCTCCTACCCGACCCCGATGTGGAGGAGGAGGAGGAAGGCGACCCACGATGGGGCGGGGAGGAGACGATGGGCGGCATGAGGGGGGCCGGGGCGAGCGCCGTCGTGCTCCTCGTCCCCCCTCCGTTGCTGCTCGTCGGCCTGCTGCTGCTGCTCCCGCCCGCCGCCGCCGCCGCCATCGTGCTCCTCGTCCTCCCTCAGCTGCTGCTCGTCGTCGTTGGGAGGGTGGCTCTGCTGCGGCGGATCTGGCCGCCAACGGCGCGGTTCGAGGTGGCGGCGGCGATGTGGGTGGGAGGAGAGGAGGCGCATGGGAGGGAGGGGAGAGGACGCGCGCGGGTGGAGAGAGGAGGCGGCGGCTAGGGTTCAACACAGAGCAGCTACCCCTTATAAACCTGCACGTGAAATGACCAAAATGCCCTTGGCGGGGCACTGAATTAACACGCGGTGGCACAAACGAGAGGGAACTATTCATTGTAGCAGTGTCCATTTTCGATCCGACAGCTGATATCGACCAGGAGCGAGATCGAACGGTCCACAACGCATCAAAAAATCGATCCGACGGCCGAGAGTCGCTGAGCTCGAGAACGTCCATGTTCTCCCAACTAACATATTTCTGGATACTAGAGGACTTTCTCCCTATGACAACATAAGTTTTGGAGCCTCTGCTAGTTGATCTAGTTGTAGTTTTTGTTGGTCTTAGTTGACTAATTAGAGCTAGCCCTAGCCACCTCTAATCCGCATAATTAGAAGCCTCGTGTGGTTCTAATCTTCTCCTCTAATTCTCCTATGATGATTAGCTCGACGGCGGTGAGCGCTGCGGATCGTGAAGACTGACGCTTGCAACCAAGTAGAGAGGCCGTGCTTTCGGTCTTCCGTTCGAGGATTGTTCGTGGCAGTTCGTGGGATCGTCATCGACGATCAAGGGACTCCAAGTACGATCTACACGCATCACAACCCGTTATGCATCTTCATATTGTTCCTGGATGATCGTATGGTGAAAAAAATTGTTTTCTACTACGTTTCCCAACAGAGCGGCCTCGCACCGGAGGCGCTGTGTGCCACCGTGACGACAAACGCACTGCACGACCAACGCACACTCCGACCTATGCCCCCCTCCCCTTCAAGATGTTTATGAAAAATAAACGAGGCGAAGGCGAGCAGGAGCGGCCTCGCGCCGGAGGCGCTGTGCGCCACCGCGAAGACAAACACATTGCACGACCAACGCAAACTCCGACATATGCCCCCCGTTCAAGATGTTTATGAAAAATAAACGAGCCGAAGGCGAGCAGGAGCGACCTCGCACGGGGCGTTGTGTGCCACCGCGACATCAAACGCCTTTGCACGACCAACGCACACTCCGACCTCGCCTCCCCCCCCTTCAAGATGTTTCGAAAAATAAGCGAGTCGGAGGCGGCAGGAGCGGCCTCGCGCGGAGGCGTTAGTGCCACCTCAAAGACAAACGCACTGCACGAACAACACACACTCCGACCTATGCCCCCTTCAAGATGTTTATGAAAAATAAACGCAGCCAAGGCGAGCAGGAGCAGCAACCTCATGCCGGGGCGTTGTGTGCCACCGCGATAACAAGCGCCTGCACGACCAATGCACACTCCGACCTATCCCCCAAGATGTTTATGAAAATAAACGAGCCAAAAGCGAGCAGGAGGCGGCACCGAGGCGTTGTGTGCCACCGCGAAGACAAACGCACTGCATGACCACTGGTCTAAGTCTTCAAGCTGATACAACTCATGCATCTCGGTACTATGCACCCGTGACTCTCTGAATTAGTAGACATGCCTCGAGTTACCGCATGTTCGTGCTGTAAAGAGGTTTCATTCACATCGGTGTGTCTCGACACTTTGACACCCATGCCTCTAGACTCTTCACGATTGTGCCTCAACATGATTCCTCCCGAGTGTCTGTATGATAAAGTTTCGCTTACTTGAAAGGTGACATTTGATGGTGTTGGAAGCCCCACCCATAGTTACCCCAAAATCTCCATTTCCGGAATATAATGGGAGCGAAAAGAAAAAAAAAGAAACAGGGAACCAACGACGCGTTGCCCGGTATTTTGTATCTATTATTGCGCGGAAAGGAAAAACCAAAAAATTGAAGTACTTGAAGGGTTAAACTGCAAAACGCACGAAACCACAAGCAGAAAAGGGGGAAACGGGAACCAACCGCATTGGCTGGTTTTTCCTCATGGGGCGCCCGCGTCGCCAAGTGGCATCGTGGAGCGCCCCGAACTGTTCGTGATGGGGCAAGGTGACGAAGGGCCCTTTTCTGCGTTGGGCTGGGTTTGTTCGCACTCCAGCTTGGTTCGGACGGCCTACTGCCTTCTACCGAGTCTTTCTCCTTTCTATTTGACGATCAGTCAGTCCAGACGGAATTTCCTATTCGACGCTCTTTGCGTCGAGGTAACGCACACAGCGACGATACTAACCGAACGACTGGGCCGGCCCATCTATATATAGCTAACGAGAAGATCGCATCTGGTTTTAGGAACTTTCTGGAAGGTTCCAGCCCAGGTTTCTAATGGTTTTGGGAATCTTCTAGCAGGTTCCTGAACCGATTTTTGGAGTGGTTTTCTGGTTCCTTTTGTTTTTTATTTTGGTTTTTCTTTTCCTTTACCTTTTCTGTTTCTACTCTTTTTCCTTTTCTGTTTATATATTCTTTTTTCGTTTTTGTTTTGTTTTCTTCATGATTTTGTTCAAAATTTCAGAACTTTTCAAAATTTGTTCAAGAACTTAAAAATGATTTCATCTCAAATACCGTTCACAAATTTTGGAAAATTGTTCGCAATTTGTCCTAAAAAAATGTTAATGTTTTCAAAAAAAAATCGGAGTTTAAAAAATGTTCCTATTTCAAAGTTTGTTCACAATTTTCAAGATTGTTTTTATATTTTTCAATTTTTTTAGGAGTTTCAAAAATTGTTCGCGAATTTCAAATAATGTTCGTGTTTTAGTTTTTGTGGAGAGTTCCAAAAAATGTTCATAATATTTAGAAAATGTTTGCATTTCCAAAAAAAATCAGGAGTTTCAAAAAATGTTCCCATTTTAAGAAATTCGCTTATCCAAAAATTGTGTTTGGAATTTGGAAAATGTTTTAGTTTTCGAAAAAAATTGTTTTCAAAAAAATTTCTAGTTTTCAAAAAGTGTTCATTGTTACAAATATTGTTCATCTCAAATTTGTTCTACAGATTCAAAAAATGTTCCCGTTTTCATTTTTTTTCGTGTTTCCAAAAATTGTTCTTGTTTTCGAAAGTTGTTCGCAAATTTCACAAAATGTTTCTGTTTCCAAAAATTGTTCACGTTTTTAAATTTGTTCTGCAGTTTCAAAAAATCTGCGTGTGTTAAACGTTTTTTTTATTTCCGAAATTGTACCTGTTTTAGAAATTGTTCTTAAATTTCATTATTTACTTTTTTCTATTTTTTCTGGAATTTCGAGCAAAAAAATAAAAACATGAAAAAAGGAAAAAAGATTGGATCTTCGTTGTTTTTGGTTCTTATAATGTTGCGCTACTACTGTTTATATTCGACGTGATAATGTCTACTGGCTAGCACAGCCGGCTCTTTCACCAGAGGTCCCGAGCTTGATCCCTACAGTACGCGAATTTTTTTAGAGGTCAATAGACTCGCGCTACAGTACCCGCTCCGCTGGTCCTAGCTTGAGCTGGCCCAGTCAGGTATGCGTCTGTGCGTGCGTCCGGCAATTTGCCGCAAAGAGCGGCACATAGGAGCTCCCAGTCCAGACTAATGACTGAAACACACATTGTCAGCCATTACACGGCCCTATTATTTTTGTTTTTTTCTTCAAATTCTTAGAAAAATGTATTTTTCTTAACAGGTTTGAGAAATTGTAGACAAAGGTCAGTTAATAACAATGGTATATTGCAAGATATGAAAATGTATTCCTTGATTAAAAAATGTATGTATACGTAATATAAAATAAAATGTTGATCATTTGTTTGAAAAAAATCATGTGTACAAGAAGTTATATTCACTTCTTAGAAAACTATTTTGAATTTCAAGTAATTTTATTTACTTTTAAAATTATATTCACTGACGTAAGAATATATGTTCCCATATTGCGGAAAATATTGAAGTCTAAAGAAGTAGACAAATCAATAACATAATTGACAACAAAAAAGCAATGAAAATGTTGATAACGCAGAAGGAATAAATGAACGGGGAAAACGATGAAAAATAATAATGTGTCGCTAGACCCGCGTGAGGGGCACAGCTGCCTAACGATCGTTAACGACTGCATAGGATCGGAGAAGAATCGTCAAAACTAGGTGCATCTCGGTCAAACCCATGTCCGGTTTAAGAAAGTTTTCATATATTTTTGGAATCGAAAGTGTTAGTGATTTTTTTTTAATTAAATAAATATATTACAAATAATAAACATATGTTGATGTTCGTGCATACAAAAACATTGTCACATATTCGAAAATGTTCATTGCGTATTTGTGATTTGTTCAATGTGTATTTAACATGAACCATTTTTAAAATAAATATATTACAAAAAATAAAAATATGATGATGTTCGTGCATACAGAAACATTGTCACATATTCGAAAATGGTGATTGTGTATATTTGATTTGTAAATAAAACTGAATAATTAAAATGAGCCTGTCCAAACGACGGGGCTCCACGCGGTTGCTCAGGTGAACAGAAAGAAAAAAAAAACAAAAGCCTGAAAAAAAAACCATCCAAGCACATGACGCGGGGTGCAAGGATGGCAATTATTACGCGCACTACATGCTGCATTTTGCAGGTTTTTCCTCGATATGCTTCCCACTTGTTCTGGCACATTTTCTCAACCATTTTTTTCTTCTTCTTTTGTTGAATCTTTTTGTCTTTTTTGTTTTTCCCTTTTCTTTTCTTCAATGTTCCTTTTTCTTTTATATTATTTTTCATTTTTACTGACATTTTTAAAAATTCGTGAAAAAATAAAGTTTTTTGAAATAATGAATTTTTCTGAACATTTTTGAAATCAAGGTCTCTACATTTTCTAAAATCCAGGAATTGTTTCAAACTTATGAACTTATTTCGAATTCCAAGAATATTTCTAAAATTCATGAATAGTTTTAAAAATTTAGGGATTGTTTTCGAATTCTTGCCATTTTTTAAATAGCACAAATTGCCTGAAATTCTCAAACATTTTATCAAATTGACAGACATTTTTTCTAATTTGCAAACAATTTCTAAATCCATCAATGTTTTCGTAACTCACCAAAATTTTAAAAATTTGCAAATATTTATTAAAATTTCTGAACATTGTTTTGGAAAAGTTCTAAATTCGTGAATACTTTTTATTTTTCAGAATTTTTATAATTTGTCTCTTCATTTTTCATTTCCGTTTTCTCTCTGTTTTGTTTTTCTTCTCTTTCTCTTCTCCGCATGGGCCAGATCCCAATATGGATGACCGCCCTGTAGCCTAACCAGCGTTGCCGGCCGAGCGAAACCTCGCTTGGGGTGCGCATTTGGTGCCCATGCAACGCCATCCCGTTATCGCTAGTTTGTTTTTTCTTGGCACACGTTATCCCCGGTCTATGTCTTGCCTATTGCGAGACGAGCTACCATCTCACTCTGGCGCTGCAGCTATGGCCCAACTTACTTTCCTGAAGCAGTTTTGGATAGTTTCTGTGGACCAGTTTTAGAAGCTGCCATGCGGTTTCTTCGTTTTGTTTTTGTTTGTGGTTTTGTATCTGTTTTGGGGGTTGTGTGGAGCTGAGGACTCTGTTACTACTGGAGTGCTTGATGGCTAGATGTATTTGGGCTCTGGTGGACGGAGAGCTAGCAGAACATCTGAGCGAGACCACTGAGCCAAGTGCCAAACAGTGGACATTTTCGATGATGGGTACATTATCGCATGATATTTTTTTTGTAAAGTTTGTTGTGACGTTGTGGGCAATATGTCGGGCGAGATGGAAGGCGATCCACGAAGAGATATTCCAAAGTCTTTCAGCTACGCACCCAGGGACGGATTCAAGGGGGGACGAGGGGGGGCGAGACCCCCCACGTGCCGCACCCTAATAGCGATCTGTTGGTCGCTAATTTTGTTGGCTACGCAAGTGTACGTGGCATGCTTCGCCCCCCCTATGATTTGTGCTTCCCATAGCCGCGAGGAACCATGTAATGGCGATCTGTTGATTGCAGCCTAAAGGCCCAAATCTCAAAAAATAAAAAGGAAACGTAGCCCACCATGAAAGCGAAGGGGCCAGGCTACGAAGCAGTACCCACTGTTTAGGTCTCCTCTAATCCCTTCGATTCCAAACCTGCTAAAAACAACCGCTACAGCGATCGCGCCGTCGGCCGGCCGCCTGCTAGATCTACTGTCTAATCTATTAATCAGGAAGGAAAGGCGACAGGAAAGTGTTATTGCGTCGATCCAACAGCTCATTCTGTAGGGCCGGCCGCATCGATCAGCTACCTCACGAGGAAACAAGGTTTAGTTTTTATTTCCAGCATTTGATTTGGTTGTGTCTTTCAAACCATAGAAGGAGTGGTTCTAGAACAGTGGGTACTGCTTCGTAGCCTGGCCCCTTCGCTTTCATGGTGGGCTACGTTTCCTTTTTATTTTTCTGAGATTTGGGCCTTTAGGCTGCAATCAACAGATCGCCATTACATGGTTCCTCGCGGCTATGGGAAGCACAAATCATAGGGGGGGCGAAGCATGCCACGTACACTTGCGTAGCCAACAAAATTAGCGACCAACAAATCGCTATTAGGGTGCGGCGCGGTCGTTAGGGGGGTCCCCCCCCCCCCCTCGTCCCCCCTTGAATCCGTCCCTGAGAATGGCAATTCATTGGACACCTCGGCACTGGTCGTCAATGGCATAACAGGGTTGCTACTCTTGAATCAATTGCATGCAAGGAGGCTTTATCTTTGGCGGAGGTCCTACAGCTGCCTGACTTCACTGTTGCTTCGGATTCAAAACAAGTAATTATCGATACTGAGAGGGGAGGGGCAAGAAGGATATGGAATCATCATACATGAATTCAAGGAGAGAGCTTTGTCTTTTAATTGTCTTATTTACTTTCGAAGGTCATCCTACTAATGTAGACGCCGACGGGTTAGCCAAATTTTCGCATTCACTTGATCAAGGTAGACATGTTTGGTTAATCCAACCGCCTAATCCCTTTTGTATCCCTCTCCATATGAAGTTTGATTAATAAAGCTTGGTGATACCCCTACAAAAATTTGTTTTGAGGTTTTTATTATTATTGTTTTTCTAAAATACTTAGCCAATTCTTTTAGCAAACTTTATACATTACTTCTATACACACGAATTTTTTTCAACTAAATGATGAGCAATTTTCCAAATACAAATTTGTACATTTTGTTGAAAGGAAACACTAAATATCAGACTTCAGATTTGGAAAAATTCGGATTTTCCAAATACAAATCTGATATATTCGTGGCAACTTATATTGGCATGATGATGGAAAATTTAATTTGCAAGCACGGCACTTTTCTGACAAAAAAAATAAACTAAGGAAGATTTGCCATGTTCGCCAGCTAAACTTGCCATCCTCCATGATCATAATTTTCCATGAAAAGAGTTTGATTTTCCATGTTCAAAAATTTGACGTAGGATTTTTGGTGGTGTCATTACGCCAACTAAACATTTTTCGAACACACTTTCAATGTTTATCTGAATGGCTCAATTTTTTTATCTGAATGGTATGAAATATTTGCTTGAAATTACAGGAAGAACTATTACCTTGTATAAATGTCTATTTTAAATTTCATGAACATATTTTAGAAACCAGTTAACACTTACTAAATGTCAAAAACTTGTTTTTTGAATGGTCCTTTTTCAAATTAGAAAAAAATTATACCATATAAATATATTTTTAAAAATCATGAATGTTGTTTTGAAAATTGTGAGCCTTGTGTTTGAATGGTGCTGTTGAAAAAATATTAACAAACATTTTTGGAAATACGTGAACATTTTTTCTGAATAGTATAGACATTTCCAAAAAATTGAGCAAATAAAATTTGAGCCGTGCATTACATATTTGTAATGCATGGCGAATGTTAAAAATTGAAGTAACTTATTTTCTAAAAGTATATGTATTTTTATGCAAACGCTCATATACACGCGCATACACTCACCTATGTATTTTTACGCAAACGCTCATATACACGCGCATACACTAAATGTCAAAAACTTGTTTTTTGAATGGTCCTTTTCCAAATTAGAAAAAAAATTATACCATATAAATATATTTTTAAAAATCATGAATGTTGTTTTGAAAATTGTGAGCCATGTGTTTGAATGGTTCTGTTGAAAAAATATTAACAAACATTTTTGGAAATACGTGAACATTTTTCTGAATAGTATAGACATTTCCAAAATATTGAGCAAATAAAATTTGAGCCGTGCATTACATATTTGTAATGCATGGCGAACGTTTAAAATTGAAGTAACTTATTTTCTAAAAGTATATGTATTTTTACGCAAACGCTCATATACACGCGCATACACTCACCTCTATGAACGCACGCACGCACACCCTACCCCTATGAGCACCTCAGAAAGACTGAGCCGGCTTTCAGAAATAAATGTGAGCACCAGGACTAGAACCCTGGTGGGCTGGAGATACCACAGTCACTCTAACCATCCAACCACAGATTCGTTTGTAAAGTATATGTATTTAGAATATAGAAAATATAGACAAAAAAATGCCGACGTATGTGTGTGTGTGGCCATGCGTGGCTATGTGTCTGGCCCGCTCAGGGAGCACCAGTGGCGACATTATGTTGCATCTCACTAAAGGCCGAAGTCGTGGAGGCGCAGCAATAAATTGCCTTAAGCGATCACACCGTGATAGCAATATCTCGCTTACAGCGAAACTTTGCTTCTGTCTCTCTGAAGATTTCTCGTGCTTGCTGCAGTACTGGGAGTTTTGCTCGTGCTTTTCTTTTTCGTTTTCGTTTTTCTTCTAGGTTTTTTGTTTCTTCACGTTCACTCACCGGTTCTTTTCTATTCTATTTTTTGGTTTTTTTCTTTCTTATGTTTCATCAGTTTTCTTTTTTTTCTCGGTTTTCCTTTGTTTTTCTATGTGTTGCTTCGTTTCCTCCTGTGTTTTCAAGATTTTCATTCCATTTCGCATCTTTGAGTTATTTTCTTTTGTTTTTTCTTTCATTTCTTCAGTTTTCACCACTTTTCTCTGGGATTGAAGCACATTTGTACGCTTTATGTTGCATTTGGAACAATTTTTATACATGTTATATAATTTAAAAATAAATTATTATCATGTTTAAAAATATGTTTCATACACATAGTATAATGTTGTTATATATCAGGAATATATTTTAATACATGTGCAACATTTTTATACACAATCAACATTTCTAAAATTTTATGTTTTGAAGTTCAAACTTTTAATACATGTTCTACATTTTCGTATACATTAGGAATATTATTTGTACACATCTATTTTTTTATAAGTAGATGATTAAAATGATTTTCAATATTTTGCGCTTCATGATTTTCCATACACCTTTTACATACTCGGAGTATCTCAGGAACATTTTTTATACACGGTTAACATTTTCTAAGTATATGATTAACCCTTTTTTGGATAAATCAACCTTTTCGGGAATTTATATTTTGAAGTTCAATCTTTTTAATACACGATCTACATTTTGGTATACATCAGGAACAAAATTTTATACATGTTTAACATTTTTATATAGATGATTAGAAATTTATTTTTCAAATGCTTGTTTAATATTTTCTTTAAATGCATGTCAACTTTTTTCCAACACATTGTATTTTTTTTGTATACATTTTTTCATATACATGAGAGACATTTTTGCTATACACATTTAACATTTTACAAATGCTAGATTAACATTTTTCAAATGTTTTTACGAAGAGGGTAACATATTATTTTTTAATAATTGGAAGTATAAACAAAAACTGAGAAAAGAGAGGAAAAAACCTGAAAAAAAACAAAAACAACAAGGCTGTGGCCTCCCACGCGTCTGGGACGGCCCATCTCGCCCCACCCTTCAGACGAGGCTTTTCTTGGCGCGCTGAAAGAATGTTGATGCAAATATTAATGTTTCAAAGTGAGGCGTAATGGCGCATCAATCTCAAAGAATATGCACAAGAAAAAAAATGTTTGTTAATTCAATTGAATTCATGAAACGTAAAAAATATTCATTAATTCAGAAAATGTTAAGAAATTCAAACGATATTCATGCAAATATGAATAAATGAAAAATAAGATAACTAATTCAAAAAATGTACACAAATTCTAGCAAAAACCGGACAAACAAAAACCATGGTATTGGTGTAGTTCCTAAGAAAGAAGAAATTATTTGACACTTTGACATGGCAGACAACAAATAATTTTGCATGTATATATAACAGTAGTAATTGTGGCATCGGAAAAAAGATCCAGGATGTTAAAAAATGGAGCTTATCATTTTATACACCATCTATCCCTAAATTAGTTCATGCAGCGGAACAAGTCCAATAATTCATTTCAAATAGTTTTTTTTTTCATAAAATGAGGATTCAAAAGGCATTCAAAAGACCGATCTTGCATGTTTGGTCTGACATGTTTGGTACCAAGCAAGGCAAGGCTACGAGGAGTGGGATCTCGTACTGTACGGTGGTGGTATTAGATGACCGACCGACCGGCCAAAAGCTAATATTTTGTTTTGTGCATGCTAGCTACTGGATGCATACATTACGCCTTTTTTAGCGTAGTCATCATACATAGACTGGACTGGACATTGCTTGCTTGTGTGGATGGAATAAGAAGAAGAATCTGCATATCGATTGCTTGCTTTCTTTTAGTTTGTTTTGGCATGTGAATTAACTCACATGTGTTTGACAGTTATTTGTTTGTTTTCCTGAGACGAGAAGCTGCTAGCTGTGGAATGCAAGAGAAGAAGATGGCCCTCCTACGGATTTATTACAAGCTTAGCTCTGGTGGCAGAGGCGTCGCTAAGAGCACCAACCCGGCTGTCCACAACACGGGAGATGGGACCTGGATGGAGCTCACGGTGTATGTAACAAGGCTGGCTGTTGAAGCAACCCTGCATGCTTGGCCTCTATAGTGGTCACCCAAGTGTTTTCCTTCTCTTGTTGTAGAAAGGACATGGAGCTTATGGCAGACTTGTTGTGGTGGCACACAGTAATGTTATCCTTCCATGTGAAATACAAAATGCTCCCTTGTGCACGCATTTCTTTCAACCTACTATGTTGCCAAAATTTCTAGCAAATATTTACCCAACTTACTGAAAATTTGTCCTTGTATCTAACGAAAACTAAAAACTTAGGGTGCTTGCTGCAAAATGCTAGGGATTTCACCGCAAAAGTTTCACGTCAATATTTAAAAAATCATTAATTTGAAAATATTTCATGAATTCAAAACTATTTCACTTGAAAATCATGAATATATTTTGAATAATGAGACCACATTTTAAATAGACGATTAAAATTACTTTCAAAAAATTTATGTTTGATGAATACTTTTTCCATACACCTTTTACATTTTTGGAATATATCAGGAACATTTTTTTATACACGGTTAAAAAAATGAAGTATATGATTAAGCTTTTTCTGGATACATCAACCTTTTCGAATTTATATTTTTATGTTCAATCTTTTTAATACACGATCAACATTTTTATATAGATCAGGAAAAAATTATACATGTTTAAAAAACTATATAGATGATTAGCAATTTGTTTTTCAGATGCTTGATTAATATTTTCTTTAAATGCATGATCAACTTTTTTCCTACACATTGTATTTGTTTTGTATACATTTTTTCATATAAATGAGAGACTCTTTTGCTATACACATTTAACATTTTACAAATGCTAGATTAACATTTTTCAATGTTTTTACATAGAGCGTTTTTTGTAATATATTTATTTTTAATATTTGGAAGTGTAAACAAAAACTGAGAAAAGACAGGAAAAAACAAAAAAACGAGGCTGTGGTGTCCCGCGCGTCTGGGATGGCCCATCTCGCCCCACCCTTCTGAAAAAGGCTCTTTTTGGCGCCCTCAAAAAATGTTGATGCAAATATTAATGTTTCGAAGCGAGGCATACGGCGCACCAATGTCAAAAAATGTGTGCGCGAATACAAAAATGTTTTTAATTCGATTGAATTCATGAAATGTAAAAGATATTCATTAATTCGGAAAATGTTCAGAAATTCAAACGATGTTCACGCAAATATGAATAAATTAAAATTAAGTTCAATAATTCAAAAAATGTACTCAAAGTCAGCCAAAAATATCGGACAAATAAAAACAACGGTCGTGAATACAAAAAAGTTCATGAAATTCAAATATAATCATGAATTCCAGAACTATTCATACATTCAAAGAATGTCAATGTGAATACAAAAAATGTTCGTGAGTTTGATCATGTTCATGAAATAAAATAATATCAATTCAAAAAATTGTTCACGAATTCTAAATATATTCTCGTGAATAAAGAAAATGTTCATGAATTCGAAAAAAATGACGTGCATACAAAAAGGCAAGGAAATTGAGGAATAATCATGAATTCAGATATGTTTGTGAATTGAGAAAAAGACTCACGCAAATACAAAACAAATTCACGAGAATATAAAAAATGTTCGTAACATTTAATATATTTCACGAATTTCCAAAATGTTTTATGTGGATAAACAAAATGTTCGCCAAAAAAATTGGGAAATCATTTAACATTTGAAAAATGTGAAAAACAAATTAAATTTGTCAGCGATTCTTGAAATTTTGAAGAATTTTCAAAAATTCAATGATTTTCCGAAATTGTGAGCAAAATTTGAAATTCCAAACATATTTTCGAAAATCATGATCAAAGTATTAAAACATGAATAATGTTGTAAATCCCAAACAATTTTTGAAAAAAGTAAAAGAAAAAAGAAACAGTACTAATGAAAAACATATAAGAGGCAAGGAAAAAGATGCATAGAAATAAAACATAGAAGAAAAAAATGAAAAGTAAAGTAAGAATAAGAAGGAAACAAACAGGAGAAAAAAGAAAAAAAAACAGAAGTAGAACTCAGGAAACTAACAAAAAAGGTAGGGGATAGGTAAGGAACCCAGCCCAGAAGTTTCCAAAATCGGATCGCTTGGCTCGCCGCTGTAGGTAATCAGGAGTTTCCCGCGCGCAATGAGCGATATACATCATTTGCTACCTTTGCGAAGACACGCCCTACCCGATAGGAGACGTCTCTATTGAGCCAGCTTTATATCTCGCAATAAGCAAGATGGAAGGATGACTAGCTGAAGGGTCGACTGTAACTGGGTTGGCCCATTTGCGCACAGTAAATGAAAAAATAGAAGAGAAAAGGAAGGGAGCGCATTGGAAATCTAACTCTGGTCTCCTGGTTTAGAGAGAGCATGACTAGCCACTAGGCTTGCCTTGTGTTCATTATGTAGTAGTAGGGCAGGACTACTTAAGTCCAAACTAGTCACGGTTTTCACTATTTCTTCTCCATTTTCCACGTTTTTTCTTTTTGTTTTTTCACCGGCTTTTCTCCATTTAAATTGTTTTTTCTTCTTTTCCTGGTTTTCACAGGGTTTTTCCTTTTTGTTTCTTCTTAGGTTTTGTTTATTTCTTTCTCATTTCTCATCTTTTTTTTGTTTTCTGTTTTTGGTTTGGTTTCCTTATTTCTTCTTCGTTTTTTTGTTTCGTCTTATGTCTCTTTTGATTTTCACTCTACATTATTCATATATGTCAAACATTTCTCTAAAACAATGTTAACCTTTTTCCAAGACAAATACATTTCCTGAATACATGGTCAACAATTTTTTCAATACACATTTTTCAAAAAAAAATCAAATGCTTGAATAACCTTTTTCAGATAGAAGATTAACGTTTTTTAATACATGGTTAACATTTTTCCTATACACATTTTTTAACATGTTCAAATATTTGGTTAACATTTTCATATACAGGATTAACATTCTTTAACACATGTTTTACATTTTATCTGTACACATTGAACATTTTTCAAATGTTTGATTAATATTTTCAAATACTTGTTCAACATTTCTTCAAATGCTTGATTAACATTTTATATACATGATTAACTTTTTCATCATTTTTAATACATGGTCAACATTTTTCTATTCACATTTAATTTTTTAAATGCTTGATTAACATTTTCCAAATACTTGTTCAACATTTTTCCAAGTGCTTGATTAAAATTTTATATACATGATAAAAATCATTTTTACTACATGGTCAACTTATTTTTATATACATTTAACATTTTTATAAATTCTTGATTAACATTTTCAAACGCTTGTTCAATATTTATTCAAATGCTTGATCAACATTTTTCTAAATACATGATCAAATTCTTTCACGCACATTTTTATAGATTTTTCATATACATGATAAACATTTTCTCTATACACATTTAATATTTTTCAAGTGCTTCGTCAATATTTTTCAAATGTTTTATGTAGATTGATTTTTGTGATATATTTATTTGGAATATTTGAAAGTATAAACAAAAGTAAAATTAAAAAGAAAGAAAAAACGAAAACAAGAAATATGGAAAAAAAGAGACATATCAGCGCGCCTAGGCCGGCCCAACTCGAGCCAACCTTACACGGGCCTTGGCCACCCAGATATTTAGCTCGGCTTTATGAGTTCTTTGTTTGGCATCGTCCTCCTCCTCTCTTTTCTGTTCAGAAAACAAAAATATTCAAGATAAGAAAAAAGGAGAGGAAAAAAGTTCTCCTCATGTAATAGCACTCAGCAACTACTCACTAGCTAATATCCTATCAAACCACACGCTAGAAAATCAATGACAGCCATACGCAAAACAATGGAAACCCCATTTATAAGCCCAACTAGAATGCATATATGGTACATCACAACACAAAATCTCATGAACATCTAAAAAAACTCGTGAAAAAGGAGGTGTCCCACAGGGGAAAAAACTCAAAAAAAAATTGACATTCATCTTAAAACCCTTCTGGCTCTTTTCTTTTTTATTTGAGTAAAATACACCACAAGTCCTAAAACTATTAAAGGGTGTCAAGTTAGTCCGAAAACTACAAAAATGCATATCTGTGTCCTAAAAGTTTGCCAAGTGTGTCACCCGCAGACCTATCCATGTTGCATCAGCTTTGACTTGCATGGTTGGCTGGCTGACTACTGCCATGTGGCAATGTTTTGCACAACCCTCCCCCTCTCCCCCAAAGGTCATCTCTTCTAATTTTGTGGCCATCCTCCTTGCACGCATCCTCTCCCTTGCCTCCCTCTCCACCTCTGACGGCCACAGACCACCCGACGGTCAGAACCGGGAGTCACAGCGGTCCGGACTCCCGCAAAGCCCCCCAATGTTTGTCTTCTGTTTGCGGGAGAAATCACGCCCGGACCGCCCAACGGACTTCTCTTCTCTCTCTTCTTCTCTCTCCGCCAGCTTATCAAAAATATAATATTTAAAGTCTTACAGCCTACCTATGTCATCCTATTGTACTTGCTCTCATTGCATCTCACTAAGTTAGCTTAGCTGCTGACCCATCTCCGACTCCGGGCTAATAAAAGCAGGAGTATCCGGCTGGTAGCTAGTGCAAGGTAGATGATGAGGACAATTAATTCAGGTCAACCCACAGGAAACCACACCACAAATCTATGCGTATAAACTAGTATCACAAAGCAAAGTCAATATATGCAATGCAAAACCCTTGCGCGCAAAAACATTGGTGCTTGTCCAAATCTCCTACCAATGATGTTTGTCTCGACCAACAATGTGGATGGCATCTGCTTAGACACTCATCTCGCGTACACTTCGCTTGCTTGCTTGTTTGTTGCAAATTGCAATGATACGATCGACACAAAATCCCCAGACACGGCAACTTGAAGCAGCAGCCGATACACATATGCGTCCATGGCTTGATGCATATATGTTTCCCCGAGTACACATCTGCATCGGTGGCCATGACATACACACACACACACATGGATCCACATGAAATACATCATACATGTAGTACTGTCCCTGTCACTGATACACATGCATTGTATACTGATCTTTGCCAGGAAATCAACACCCCAAGCGGCTCAACACACGCCGCTGTCATGTCTGGTCTCCTTAACTGGCTCTGTCGATTGATGGATTGATTAGCAGCCTCCAGTGCAGATCCAATCAACTACTAGTAGCTGCAGATTTGAGTACTCCATGATTAAGTAATCAGTAGCTAGTACGAGTCGTACGCAGGGTGAGAATATAGAATCCCGTAGACCACGACCCCGAGCGGCGCACCGACCGACGGGCCAGGTTGTACATTGCATATAAATTTTGTCTCGCTTGTCTTCTTGTCCTGCAAATTGCCCAAACCTGCTCATAATATACTGCTCCATCTTTGGTTTTTATGTTATGTGTGTATGGTGGTCATCTCACATGGCTCATGCGACTGCTCAATCAAGGCAGTTTTGTATTGTTAATGGCACAGCTGCAGGTGGCTGGCTAGATTAGATGTACTGTGCATGATATCTACCTCTTGGGATTTGGGAACATGCATATGCATCCATGATGATGCACTGCTGTCTGGCCTGATGTGTTGTAGATTAATCGCAAGCAACGATCGATGCGAAACACATGCATACGGGGGCAATGTCAAACACCTAGTATTGATCCCTGTGCATGCACAAGCTAGCTACCTCGGGTTAATCGTGCATACGGGAGCAATGTATCAAGAGCATATTGCTCCCGCGTGCACAAAGTTAGCTAGCTAGCTCGAATTAACCGTGCATGTGTAGATGATGGTTCACTTGCATCCTAGGTGTAAATAGGTGATGGTTGGCTTGGCTGGTAACTCCTCCTCCTCCCCCCGCGTTGCTCCCGCGAGGCGACCGGGGGGCAACCCTAAATCCCGCCGGTCTCCGCCCCCTCTCCCCTCCCCGCGTCGCTCCCATGAGCGACTGGGGCAACCCTAAATCCGCGGTCTCCGCCCTCTCCTCCTCCTCAGCGTCGCTCCCGCGGCGACCGGGGCAACCCTAATCCGCGGTCTCCGCCTCTCTCCCCCCGCGTCGCTCCAGCGGCGGCGACTGGGGCAACCTAAATCCGCGGTCTCCGCCTCTCCCTCCTCCCCGCGTCGCTCCATGAGGCGGCGGAAGCAACCCTAAATCCCGCCGGTCTCCGCCCCCTCTCCCCTCCTCCTCCCTCGCCGCCGCCCGTGGGCGTAGCTAAACAACCAGCCGTCGCCCGGCGGCGGCGGGCCTCGTCGTCCTCACGTTTAGGCCGTCTTGGCGCTGGCCGGCGTCAGGTCGGGCGTGGAGCTGTCTTGGGCGACACAGCGATCTGGCAAGCGGCGGAGCTCGGTGCCTCTGCTCCCAGCGGCGGCGGCCAGTGATGGTGCGTGCTCGGCTCTCCGAGATCGGCGGCGGCGGGGCCAGATCTGTGGCTGACGGACGCGGGCTGGATCTGGGGCAGGCGACGCGGCCGAGGGCGGCACGGCTGCGGCGTCGTGGCGATGGCGGTCGGTGGGCGGGCTCGCCGGCTCAGTGCTCCGGTGGTTGGGCGGCGGCAGCGCGGATGGGCTCCCGGTGAGCTTTCTTGGTGGTCGGCAGCGGACCTTGGGGTTTTCCTTGCCGGCGGACGGGTGTGTGTTGGTGGCCTTGCGTGGAGCTGCGCCGGCTGCCGAGGTGGGGCGACACAGGGAGTGTCCGGTGGGGAGGTAGGCTGGAGGGATGGGAGGCGCCGACGAGTTCGGGCCACCGTCCACCGCACGGGTGTGCCGGTCTGGATCGTCGCTCCCCCCCTCCCCTTTCCCCGCCAAAGTGCGGGCTGATGTAGCTCCGGCGTTGTTCGAGGCGGGATGTATGTTGTGGTTTGGCGGTCGGGTGCGTCCTTTGGGCCAAAGCCGGTGACTTTGGCTGGTCTTGGGGATGTCTGGATGCAGGGCGGCGGCCTTGGCGGTGGGAGACGCGACGTTCGTGGGCGGAGCGTGCGTCTCAGGTGCGGGTGTGCAGCCATGGCTACGCGGGTGGTTTGGTTGCGGGTGGTTGACGGAGGTAGGGTACGTTGGAGGGGTGTGAGCGCCGGGGTACACCACTTGCTCAAGGGCCGACGGTGGCGACGTCCGTGGACGCCGTATCCTTCATGAAGGCTCCGTCGCGGTGTTCCCACTCCTTCGTGATGCTCCATGTGAAAACTTGATCTTCGAGATCGGACGGTGGTGGCCTCCATAGTCGTGCCCTTCTGGAGGCACCGTCCTGGAGTCCCTGCTCCGTCGTTATCCGCCTCACCTCTCCTCGGAAGATTGCGATGGAGGTTTCCGTTGGCTCCAAGCGATTCATGTTGTTTGGTAGTCATTGGGGTGGTGTGGCGGTGCTCGGCACCTTTGTATTTTTCCTTGGGTGTGTCTCGTGTGCGGTGGTGGTGTGTGTTTGTATCGGTGTGTTTGTATGGTCGGTGCTTTATATATAAAGCGGGGCGAAAGCCTTTTTCGGCAAATAGTTTCCACGGGCAGACTGGGTGCTAGTTACCACCGACTCGGAATATAAATATCCCCTAGCCTCGGTTCGGGCACTAGAAAGAATTGAGGCCTTATCGGATCACGCTCCTTTGCTAACCGATTTTGGACAATCAATCCCAAGTTCTAACCGTCATCAGTTTAAATTTGAACTGGAATGGCTTACTAGAGAGGGATTTCATGACCTGGTTAAGAAAGTGTGGGCGCGTCAACCTCGCGGTAACACACCCATTCAACGATGAATAATCGAATTCGCGCCTTGCGTCGATTCCTTCGTGGATGGGCCAAGCACACTGCTGGCATCTACAAAAAAGAGAAGTTGTGACTATTTGCCTTAATCGATACCCTTGATAAAATTGCAGGTGTGATGCCTCTTTCTGCTGTTGAGATTGAGTAAAAAAGCAATCTAAATGAGCAGATTGCCCGCCTGCTACGCGAGGAAGAGATTAAATGGTACCAGGGTTGCAAGGCGGATTCCCTCGTGCAAGGTAATGATAATGCGAAATACTTTCAAATGCTCGCCAATGGCAGACATAGAAAGAAACGTATATTCGCTCTTGACCAGGAGGAAGGCCGAATTGAGGGGGATGCACCACTCAGAAATTTTATTACTAAGTATTACAAAGAGCTTTTTGGACCTTCAGCTGAAACAACTTTTCAGTTGGATGAGTCCTTTACTCATGACATTCCTCAAGTTACGGAAGTGGAAAATGAATTCTTAACCTCCCCGTTCTCTGAGGAAGAAATTTGAACCGCGGTGTTTCAAATGGAACAAACAAGGCTCCGGGACCGGATGGCTTTCCCGTAGAGTTCTATCAATGTTTTTGGGACGTGATTAAGGCAGACTTGGTTCAGTTGTTTAACCAACTGCATACCGAAGGCCTTGATATTTCTCGTTTAAACTTTGGGGAAATTATCCTATTGCGTAAGATTAAGGAGGCTAGTCGTATTCAACAATATCGACCGATTTGCCTTCTGAATGTAAGTTTTAAAATCTTTACGAAGGTCGCAACTAATCGGTTGAACTGGGTGGCTGACCATGTCGTCAAACCCACTCAAACATCGTTTATGCAAGGCCGCAACATATTAGATGGAGTTGTCGTGCTGCATGAAATTGTACATGAGGTTCACCGAAAAAGTTGAATGGAGTCATTCTTAAAATAGATTTTGATAAAGCCTACGATAAAGTTAAGTGGCCCTCCCTGTTGCAAACTTTACGCATGAAGGGGTTTTCGCCAAAATGGCGTCATTGGGTGGAGAGCTTTGTTTCTAGAGGTAGTGTGGCCATCAAAATTAACGATAACGTTGGCAACTATTTTTAGACAAGGAAGGAGCTTTGCCAAGGGGACCCCGCTTCTCCTATTTTGTTTAGCATTGTGGCCGACATGCTAGCTACCCTTGTTGAGCGGGCTAAGCTGGACGGTCAAGTTAGTGGTGTCATTCCACATCTGGTAGAAGATGGTCTATCTATTCTACAATATGCATATGGCACTATACTTTTCATGGATCATGATCCAGATAAGGCAAGAAATCTCAAGTTGCTCTTATATGCTTTTGAGGAACTTTCTGGTCTCGAAATTAATTTTTATAAGAGCGAACTTTTTTGCTCTGGCGATGCTGCAGAATCAGCACCTGAGTACGTATGCTGAGATTTTTGGATGCCAGCTCGGGCAGTTCCCGATTCGATATCTGGGTATTCCCATACACTATCGGCGTTTAACTACCGCTGAGTGGAAGCATGTGGAAGAGAGACTTGAGAAACGACTAGCCAGTTGAAAGGCCAAACTCTTGCCTTACAGGGGGCGATTGATTTTGATCAATTCTATCCTAAGCAACATGGTTTTATACATGTTGTCATTCTTCCACCTACCGAAAGGGGTTCTCTAGATACTCTGACTACTTCAGATCCAGATTTTTTGGCGGTGTGATAACGAATCCAAGAAATATCGAATGGCTAGGTGGAGTGTATTATGTAGACCTAAAAGTCAAGGGGAGCTAGGAATTCAAGACCTTGAGATTAAAAACATTGCTCTTCTCAGGAAATGGGTTAACAAACTACTCACTGAGAATGGAGTATGCCAGGAAATCATGCGTAACAAGTATGTGGGATCCAATGTCATTTCTCAAGTTCATTGGAAACCTGGGGATTCACATTTTTGGTGTGGCGTGATGAAGGCCAAGGAATTCTTTTTCCAATTTGGAACCTTCTCGGTTAGGGACGGTTCTCAGGTTTGATTCTGGGAAGACACCTGGCTAGGGAGCAACCCACTCATGGTGCAATACCCGAGCTTGTACAGGATTGTCAGACATAAATATGTCACGATCAAACAAGTTTTAGGACAAGAAAACCCTGATATTTCTTCCGTAGGGACCTTTTAGGCCCTCGCCTGGCAGCATGGAATGAATTACTCACTCGCCCGGAGGACATTCAACTGTCAGGTGAGCCGGACATTTTTCGATGGAATTTGCATCATAATGGCAAATTTTCAATCAAATCCATGTATGATGCAATGGTTCATTGTGATGCTCCGGTAGATAACAGGAAATTGTGGAAGCTCAAAATTCCTCTAAGAGTGAAGATATTCCTCTGGTTTCTAAATAGAGGAGTCATCCTAACTAGAGATAATCTGGCACCACGCAACTGGCATGGTACCAAGACATGTGTCTTTTGCCAACATGACGAGTCTATTAAACACTTGTTTTTTGAGTGCAAGTTCGCTCGGGCAGTTTGGACCATAATTCAAGTAGCTTCAAAGTTACACCCCCCATGTAGTGCACGTAACATGTTCGGCAACTGGTTGCGGGGTATTGATAAACAATTTTCTGCACATATTCTTGTGGGGGCGGCTGCCTTATGCTGGGCATTGTGGCTTACCAAAAATGATGTGATTTTTAATAATAAATGTGTCTCGTCTTCTATGCAGGTTATTCATGTTTGTACACGATGGCTTCGTACTTGGTCTATCATGCAGAGGTCGGAGGAGATGGACCTTTTTATGATGGCGTCTACATGGCTGGAGCGTACGGCCAGGGAGGTTTTCTACCCTCATGGATGACGGTGTGATCTCTGGATAGGATCTACCACTCCTTAGGCTGGACCTGATTTATTTTCTTAGATGTGAGTCGAATTTTATTTTTGGGTACTTTGGACTTTTTGGCTGTGTACATCAAGCTATGCAGAAGCCGGGCTTTCTTTCGATGCGATTATATTACCTCGATATATCTATTCAATGAGATGACCTTTATCAAAAAAAATACTACAATATATGGGCCGGGCGCCTGAAAGAAATTTGGTTCAGTCGAATTTTCCAGCCGTTGGATTATACTCCCTCCGTCTTTATTTACTTTGCATATTAGAATTGACTGAAGTCAAATTTCGTAAAGTTTGACCAAGTTTATAAAAAATAATATAGACATTTATTATGATAAATTTATACGATGTGAAAGTACATTCAATAATAAATCTAATGTTGTTGATTTGTTATTGTATATCTTAATATTTTTGTTTATAAACTTGGTCAAAGTTTGTAAAGCTTGACTTTAATCAAAGCTAATATGCCAACTAAATAAAAACAGAGGGAGTACTTCAGTTTCTTCCCACAAATAGTTCTGTTTTTATCTTCTTTCCGACCAGTCCCCCACACTCCACGCGCACAGGCCATACGGCCACGTCCCTCCACTCGTCACCGCTGCTGACCTCCATCACCCCCAACCCCCCACCCCCAAACCTCCCCGAGCACCAAATTTTTTCGACGAGCTTGCCCCCAGGCAGAACCCTCCAGCTCTGGCTCGCCGCCGCCTGAGCCGTGTCATCTCTGGCTACGCCTCGTTTCCATCCAAGGCCATGTCAGCCACGGCACCTTCATCTTCGGCCTCGGGGCATCGCCTCCTCTTCTTCCAGAATGACCGACCTCAAATCAAAAACCAAACAACTTACCTATATATAGTTATTGCGGCGACATATATATACAAACAACTCCAACCAAAATGTTGATATCAAAAAAAAGAGTCCAACCAAAGTGCAATGGACTAACAAGTGAGAGAAGGTAGGTATGTACTTGGAGGTGCAGTCCAGCCGCCGCAATGGTGCAACATCTCATTTCACCGGCCGTGTACAAAAGTGGCCACCGGCAGATTTGCTACGCCGTACGACGTTGTCCCGATTTCTCCCGGTTATTTTGACAGGAAGTTAAGAAGTAGACACTCATTAACAAGTCGTTGGTACTTTTGGTTAGCACACCAAGTCCTTAGCACGTAACACTAGCTGTTGACTTGTTGCTAGGGATGGAAACAAACTGGACGACCAACCTTTTTTTCGGAGTTGGAATGGACGACCAACTATTGGGCTGAAAAGGATCCCTGGTAAAAAAAGGTTGGCCTCAAAACTAAGCTAAGCTAAGATCTTCATCTTGTTAATTACTAGAGATGTACTACTCTAGAAAAGAAGAGCTTCCTAACACAACATACTTGCCAATCAGTCCATCAGTCGCGATTGGTATGTTTAACATGACCAACCCCGGCATCTAATGTATCATTGATTATTCAACAATGACATGCAAAGATCGATGCCAAACAAATCTTCTTCCAAAAATAAATGAAGAAACACGCGGGGTCATTCAGAAAAGTCTCCCTCGCTATATAGTATCTTCAAAAAAACCTATCACATATGACCGACCGATGAACAAGCACACTACTCCATAAACCACCTTCAGGAAAGGACCACCGCACGTATGCCGATGCTGACGGGTCCAACCGAAGATTAAACTTTCTATTTGCATCATGAAGCCAAACTTCGAGCCGACACGTTCAACAAAGCCACAATGTGCACACGTCAACATTGTCTGACCAAGCCGGAGAGAGGCGAGGTCACCGGTTTTCATCCAGAATATGCACATACTTGTTGCCAGAGCCGTCACTGCCCACAACCATTCTACCTGCTGATGAAGACTCGCAAGTTGGATCCCAACGTTGTGCGGTCATGAGGCCCACCCACGCAGCTAGAGAATACGTCAGAAGCAGGTACAAGAACTCGCATCTCCGCTCCCCAACACTATCGCGCCACCTTCAACCCAGAGTTGCAGAGACGTTGGATGTAGGTTACATCGGGGAAGACTACAATAAAAACACTTGTTAGTGTGTGCAAAAATAGAATAATCCAATGAGAGGCCTTGGATATTGGACGATTGTCTTAGATGGATTCCACGGGAGCTGGTGGAAGGATCTAATTTATATATAACTGTTGCCGGAGGTTTTCATGAGATCATCATGAAACTCCACCTATTCCATGGGAAGCATCTGGGACATCCATCTAGGATCGTCAAATTTTTCTATTTTTGCACCCTAACCAGTGCTTCGATTGCAGTTCAGCTCGGTTACACGACCACTGCAGCCACCTCACATCCACCGACCACATCCCAGAGGTCGTCATGCCGTGTCCACCACCTTCAGGCCTCAACTACATATGTCCACAGACCATGGTGCCCTCCTATAGACGCGCTTCGACCGCCGACGCGGTGAGTGTAGCACCGTTGCATGTAGCACCATTGCAAGCAGCCGAAGACGGGTGCCATGCGGTCGATGCTCGCCCTCCCGGCACATTGGCCAGAGGAAGGAGATGGCGTGCAAGCCAACCGAGCGGCAGCGCTTTCCTGTGGCCTGAGCACTTGCGTGGGACGACAAGTGATAGGTGAGAACCCGATGAACGAGTTCACGCCTGAGGGTGGCCCGATCTTCACGTAGTAGGATCGAATCGGGAGGGATAACTAGCTGCAAGCAGCCGGGATAACTAGCTTTATACCTGTCAAGGTTGGATGCAACCCATACGTTGGGGATGGCTGGCCGAAGCTACAAGAACTCCAACCCGCTATACAATCGCAAAACCACAAACCGGGACTAATCCACACAAAACGGCCGGAACCGTAGAGCACGAACTAGGGGGAACCAGAGGCTCCTTCTCGCGAAGCCGAATGAACTCACAAGAGCAAAGGTAGCAAGATCTCTCGGATCTCTCTAGCAGTCTTGCTGCATAAGCTTGTAGCTGAATGGTTTGACAAAGGTGTTTAAGAAGATGGGGGAGATGGGGTTTTATAGCAGGGACAACCCCCCTTAGCTATGTGTGAAAATGGTTTCAAAAGTAAGAAGGTTTGCATGACTTCCTTGGGGGAATAAGCAGTCAACTTTGGGAGTTGTTGGAGAGCTCCTCGAAAATTCGCGAAGCCCTGACAGACTGGACACCTTCCACGAGAATGACTAATATTTTTGACTCACAACTCCAAATGATGTGAGGTTTTTTGCATTTGAAAGATAATTTGATGGAGCTTCTGGTGATGTACCCATATGGCTCCGTCTCTCTACCACATGGGTGTGACACAACAAAACATCAGAGGTAAAATCTGACAGCATCAACTTCACTTGGAACTTGTTTTCTTCAAACTTGTTCCTCCAAACCGGTTGCTTCAAGAGCACATAGGTTGTTGGAGTTCTTCCATGTGATACCTAAGTTGAACCAACAACAATGGGGATGAAAGCATAGTTGTGTCATCAAGGTTATAAGGCAAACTTAAGTTAGCGTTCACCTGGTCACTTATTAGTTTGGCGCGACTTCTTGTGATTGGACCTATAATTGTTGGAGACTTGTCGATGGTTGTGGTGTCCTCATAGATGGTTCATCTTTATCGAGAACACGTACATGGTACCCTAGCGGTCGAACAAACCGCAACGGCATCGGAGATTAATCGTCTCCCCACACGTCGAAAATAAGTTGCATCTCACATCGATGGCAGAAATCACATATTTGACCTGAGGCAGAAAGCAAATCACAAACTGACCTGGTCACGAAAAAATTTCACTCTGCTGACCCTTTGGTGTGGCGCCCGACAGCTGGGCGCCGCACCCTCTGTCTGGCGCCCTTCCCTTAGGCGTTGCACATCCTGCCAACATGGCAGCCCTGGTCGATTCTTGCCCCACACGCACTGTGCAGCGCCTAAGGGCTAGGCGCCACACTTTGACGTGCAGCGCCTAGCCCTTGGCGCTGCACAGTGATTTCAAGCGGCCGACCCAGCCCGACCAAGCAGTTCTTCATCTCTCGCTCTCGGACAGAGAGCAGCGGCGCCGCCCATCTAATCCCCCACATCCCTCTCAGATCTGAAGATTTGATCCGTGGATTCGATCCCCAATCCATCCTACTAGGTAAACTCTTCCGTTCTCTTTCTTTTGCTCCGTAAATTTGTTGCCATTTTAGAGATTTGTCCAAGATTTGATGGAACCCTTGATTTGTTTGGTTTGCTCGATTTAGGATGTGTATTCATATTGGTAGTACCGTAGTGTTATTTATTAGTTCACAATATATGATACTTGTTAGTGAAACCCTAGATTGTTTAGTTTTTTAGATATATATGAGATGCCTATTTTATAGATAACTATGAGATGTTGATTTTGTAGACATATATGAGAAGTTTGTTTAGATATATATTAGATGTTGAGTTTATTTCAAATATTAGATGTTGAGTTTATTTCAAATATTAGATGTTTAGTTTATTTGAACACATATGACATATTCATTGTGTGAGAAGGAGATGTTGAGATTCTTGTAGTTGAACACATGTTATATGTTTAGTGTATACCAATATTTGAGATGAAGATGAACTCTTATTTGTTTATTGTTTGAAATTGTAAGGATGGTTTGGCTTCGGGCGATGTCTCTGACGTGCAACACCGGGCCTACATGATCTTGAGAAGGATAAGGTAATAATGAGTAATCTAAATATTTTACAAATTTGCCTTTAGTTGAAATTTACATGCCCTAAGATTTGTCATTACTTGTTTTTTGCAGAAGCTTGAACCTCTGAAGATTCGGTATCACGGGGTCTCTGGTCCTGCCATGCCTTACGATGAGCGGTACACGCCGTACATCAAGCAGGCAGGACTACTCCCATGGATTCTGTTGGTCAGCCGGTCCACGCCGAATCTGAACGCTCCACTGGTGTTCGCTCTTGCTGATCGGTGGAGGCCGGAGACCCACAGTTTCCATCTTCGGACCAGGGAGATGACCGTGACGCTCAAGGATGTCTCGTTGATCACCGGTCTTGCTATCGACGGGAGGCCTCTTTGTATGAGCACCGATTCTGATGGGTGGCGCGAGCAGATGATTGCTCTTATCGATATGGCTCCTACCGAGGCTGAGGATGATGTAGAGGAGGGAGAAGAGAAGAAGAAGAGGGAAAGGAAAGCAGCCGGAGCTGCTTTCACATGGATTCAAAATAACTGCGGCGTGCCCTCCGGATGCCACGATGATGTGATCCGGACACATGCTCGTGTGTATATGTGGTACGTTGTGTCGAGGACTTTGTTTCCTGACTCCACTGGCAAGAACGCTCCATGGATGTGGCTGAAGGCGTTGACCGTCTTCGCTAGCAAATGGAGCTGGGGTTCAGCGACTCTTGCCTACTTGTACCGGCAGGTAGTTGGTCTGTTTTGTGATCAACTCATTTCTTCATTAGCAATGCAAGCTTGCTGTCAAGTTAACATTGTTTTTCTTTCATATGTAGCTGGACGATGCGTGTTGCGGGATCACACCTAGTGCGAGCATTGGTGGTAATCTGCTTCTACTTTACGTATGGAGCTGGGGCGTCTGCTGTTGGGCCTTGAAGAGCGTCGGTTTGATCCTTAGTATGCGATGAACATGATTTAATTACGGCGCCCACGTGGGCTTACAAGTGGGATATCGTTTCGAGATGACAAGCGATGTCAATCTCATGTACCAAAAGTACATTGCCGAGTTGGACACGATTACGCTGAAAGGTAAGGAGGTCATTACTTCAGTCCTTTCTCATGCTTGCTTGAAAAATAGTCATCAAATTTGCATTGTTGCCTGTTTTATAGGTGGAATGGCAGCCATATGGTGCGGGTGAGAGCTTGGGGTACACCGCGAGTTCCGCCTCAACCCGATGTGCTTATGGGATAAGGATCTCGGCTTATGCGGTGCCCACCGATATGCAATCGGGCGGTTGAGTTTCATTTTCCGCATCGCGTGTATCGTCGATTTGGTCTTTTCCAGCCTCACCCACGGATTGGGTGGACACGAGACAAAGCACTTCATAGGTAAGAGAGCATGTCTGTATTGTCTAATCATCGGGACTCATTTTGATTGTGCTAATGTTTGGTTTTATACCACGCAGGTTGGACAGGAGAAGGCAGCGGAAGATAAAGGACTGGGACAAGCATCATTCTGCCTATGTTACCCGCTTCTAGCTTTGTGTGGAGCAAGCTCGTAGCACTGCATGCGCCCCGCTTCATAAGCACAACCCACTTGCTTTTGATAACTACGTACGATGGTTTATTGGAACTACTCGAGTTGAGATATGCCCGCCGGCATATAATGAGGATATTCTTGAAGAACCCGTAAACTTTGAGGATCTAGCAAAGGGGAAGTACAACAGAGATGTCAGGCAAGGGCAAGGAATCCCTGCTGTTCCGGTGATTAACTATGTGGTAAAGTTTTCCCCTCTTTACTTTCCCGTTGACCGTATTACACATGTTTGAATGGCTAACGCATTCACTCTTTCTCATCCGCAACGCACCGAGATCAAGAAAGCGGCTGATGAGAGCCAGTCTATTCTGGAGAAGACACCGGTTGGAACTGGCAATGATGATGGTTCACTACGAGCATTCCTCAAGGTACATATCGCATTCACTATGAGAGCCAGTCTATGTTGCGAAGTTTGATATCTTACACACTTGTTCATGTTACTGTTGTCGGGCCAAGAAGTTAAAGGCGGTTATCGAACCTTCTCGGTTGTCGTGATCCTGAATATGATGAACCATCGCCTCTAGGTGCAGTACACCATCGGACCCGCATCTCACCATGAGGGGGACGATGTGAGTTCCTCATATGCTTATATGGATGATGAGGGTGGGATCACCCAAGAGGTATGACTAATCCTTTAGATGTGATTCTCACTTGATTACGACACCGGCCTTCACCATATTGTTTCGTTGTGTGATAGGGCCATGAGCTTGATGATGACATGACTTTGGCGGACGCTCAAGCTCGGTCCGCATATGTGTTCAAGCCTAGGAAGCCCAGACGCCCGTACATGCCCTACGACTATGACAACAGAGGCAACCCAAAGGTGGTCGTAGGGACCTCGCGGATGGCCAGCTTGGATGATGAGGCGGAGGCTGAGGCGGAGGAGGAAGTGCACGAAGAGGAGCCTCGTGCTCCTAAGAAGAAGAAGAAGATTGCCTGCAGGCGTGGCACCAGGAACACGCGCGGAAAGCATTAGTGCTTGTTCACGTTACCTGTAGCCGTTTAATTAGGTTGATGAACTTGTGAGGTTATGTTATATGTTGGTGAACTCTTACTAGTGTGGTATTTGTGTTTGCGAACTTGAAGTAATGTTGAATTGTCTTAAATGATATGATGTTCAAGTTATTAGTTCTCTTTGCTTAGCATGTGCAGTTTATGATACTTTTATTATGTGAGTCTTTGCTGCAGGAGGCCAAAATGGCATCTGTTTTTGCAGTTTTGCTTATAGCAGACCTGCAGCATAAACTGTTAGGCGCTGCCTTTGTCTTGTGTGGCGCCCAACACTTAGGCGCTGCACTATGTAGTGTGGCGCCCAACTTTCAGGCGCTGCACTATATAGTGCAGCGCCCTGACCTTAGGCGCTGCACTACTTCCATGACGATCCAGAGAGCCACAGTTGGCTTGCATCACATCCATAATACTTACAATGACTGCAGCATCACAACAATTTGAACAAACACAAATTTTATGCCGACGAGTTCATAACTTAAGACAATTCAAACATTACTACGACATGGTTCACGACACATTCATTACAAATGACAAATGGCAGCTTGCCCTAGAAGATAGTTCACCAACATCTCACATGCCCTCACAACTTCACGACACATTCATTAGAAGATAGTTGATGACGAGTGCACCGAAGCAAAGTCCCTACTGAGTAGAGCGAGGCCATTTCCCCTTCTTGTCACGTGTCGAGTCCTCCTCTTGCGCCTCGCGAGCCTTTGCAAGCTTTCTTGCCCTCTCCTCCTCACGAGCAAGTTTCGCTTGGCGTGCGCTCTCCTCCTCTCGTTTCTTCCGCTCCATCCTCTCCTTCTGACGACGCTCTTCCTCCAAGCCTCTTCGAAACGATTCTTCGAACCGTCGTTGCCGCCTAAGACAATCTGCGTATTGGTCCTTTTTCACATCTTCTGGCACTTCAAGATCTATCCACGTGAAGTACTTGCATAGAGGAGGCGGTGATGCATAAAATTTGTTGTTAGTGTTGACACACATTTGAGAGTAACATTTTACTTCTCGAGCTTCTTGGTGGTTGGTCATAGGCGTTAGTTGGAAGTGCACGATCATAAACATAGTTCGGGCATACAAAATATCTCCGCCCTTCCGTCCATGCTTTCTTTGGTCGGTGGACACCTTCACCTTGCAAACATCTCCACACCAACATGGCGGGATGTTGACATCTTTCTCCTTCACCTTGTCCAAAGATCGTCCTCCCACTTGTTCGGCATGTCTTCTTGGTTAGCACACGGTGGCCTCGTCATGGAACCCGATGAAGCCATGCCTACAAAACCGAGAATTATTGGTCAACCCTAACCCCCACTTAACAATAACCACAACCCTAACACCAACATAACCCTAACACCAACATCAAACACACATAACCCTAACCCTAGCATACTATGAAAGCCTAACCATACCAAATTAGCAAAGAAACACAAATTTCCAAATCCTATCAAAAACTAGGGTTTCCCCCAAACTAGCAAGATTTGAGCAAATGTGACAATTCCTATGGATGAAAACGAGGGGATCGGAGGAGATTACCTTAAGGGAGGGGTTGGCTTCGAAATCCACGGTCAAATACTTCGAAATGCACGTACACCCTTGAGCACCTTATTGAAGCATTCTGTCATATTGCTTGTCATTTGACCGTACCTCCAGCCATCTTCATCGAAAGCACGTGCCCACATATTCCTTTCGGTAATGTTCTTATTGAGAAACTCCTGACTGCCGGGGTCAAGTTTCTTGTGTCTGAGCAATGCATTGAACAATGTGGCAAACCGCTTGTTGGTGAAAGCGAGACAACAATCCTGAAGATCATCGGCCAACTCCTTGATACCACATGCCCTATAGAAGTTTGCACAAAAGTGCCTCATGCACCATCGATGATGCAACTTTGTATGTCCAGAATGTCAACCACCACCGCATTTAGAATTCCAGGATGGCGATCCGATATGACACAAATTTCCCTTTCAGCCGGTAATACCCTTGTTCTCAGTTGACGCAAGAATCACTCCCAGTTATCATTGTTCTCCACCTCAACCAAAGCGAAAGCCAAAGGCAACACCCGGTTATTGGCATCACTTGCTATTGCAACCAATAAAGTGCCCTTGTATTGTCCGGTCAAGAACGTGCCATCAATGGCGATGACGGGCCGACAATGCTCAAAAGCCCTCACGCATTGCTCAAAGGCCCAAAATGCATGGCCAAATACTCGGACGGTCCTCCCGTTATGAATCAATGTTTGGTGCCCATGAGGCTCAACCACGTGAACCATGCACAGGTTTGTGGCGGCCATAGCTAACAACAACCTAGGGAGTCGGTTGTATGCTTCCTCCCAATTGCCATACAACATCTTGAATGCGGCTTGCTTCGCCTTCCATGCCTTGCCGTACTTCACCTTGTAATGAAAGATGGCTTTCACAAGGTCAATGACACTCTTGATGCTCATTGTTGGAAGTGTGGATATTTGGTTGGAAAGCACATGGCGATGAACTCGGATGTGAGTTGTCTATGTTGTTGGTACACAAGCTTGCCATCCGCATTCTTGTGCGGCACATGTGAGTTGGTAGACAACTCACTATCGCCAAGTGGGACCTCCTTTCCATGGCCTTGCACGCACAATCCATGGACATGTTGGCACTTCACATTTGACCGTAAACGCACATTCACGTCCGAGTTGGCCACTTTATGTGGACGATAATGTGTACCGAGTAGTTGTCGAGCCACATCTTCAATTCCAAGAAGGATTGAAACTCACAACCGGGATATATCCCGTTCTTGCCGTCTTCCAAATCACGGTGAGAACTTGGCCTAGCTCCAAGAGATATGCATTTGCTACCATCCACAACGGCTTCATCCGCGAGACTAAGATCCTTGAACAATGGTGTCTTGTGATCCCGCCCGAATACCTTCTTGAATGCTTCGGCCTCCTTCGCATGAACCCCTCCTCATCAACTTCTTCATCGAGACCATCGTCATCCGAGTCCGATGCATATGCATGGGAAAAAGGGATGGATTGGTCCATTGTCTCTTGCACATGATATTGGTCGAGATCACCCACATTGTTGTCATGGAGGTCAACTTCGTTGTCATCCTCCTCGTACTCATCATTCTCCTCTTCAAAACCTTCATTTTGGTTGTTTGGAGTCGGGCTCAATGTTGGCCAATCTTGTTGCGTGAATTGAGGTTCACTCATTTGATCTTGGTTCATGGGTGGGGAAGTACTAGCAACCAACGGGGAGGGGTTCCGGTTCAAGTCTACATTCAAAGTAGACTCAACCTTCTTGGAGGCAAATAACTCAAGAGCCTTGTCTAGAGATTCGGCAACCGTCTCCTTGTATGCAACCCAACGTTGCTCGGAGTTCACACGCATTGTCTTCCAACGGATGTGCATTCCAAAACCAACATTATGCCTTCCCTCGAACTCAACAACGTCACTTGGGTCCATCCAATTCAAATCTTTCCTCACTTGTTCCAAAAGCTCCGCATAGCTAGGACTACTCTCAAACACCATGTCAAGCTCATCCGGGTCCGTCTCAACATTGCCTTTCAAAAAGGCCTCTTTATCCACATGATGAACATAAACACATGTTCTCCCCATCCCTACAATAATCAAAAACACACATATATCAAGTAAATACTTAAGAAAAATATTTGCACACATATGCCCTAACATATATATGAATTAATAACCCTAACCCCCACATAACAATTACCACAACCCTAACCATAGCATAACCCTAACACCAACATCAAACACACATAACCCTAACCCTAGCATACTATGGAAGCCTAAACAACCCAAATTAGCAAAGAAACATAACATCAATCAACACAAATATGCAAATCCAAGCAAAAACTAGGGTTTCCCCAAACTAGCAAGATTTGAGCAAATGTGACAATTCATATGGATGAAAACGAGGGGATCGGAGGAGATTACCTTAAGGGAGGGGTTGGCTTGAAATCCACGGTCAAATACTCGGTTTGCAAGATTTGAGAAGGATTTGAGAGGGGAGAGGGAAGAGAGGAGGCCGCAAGTCTAAGGGTTTGGGTCGGGTGGGGGTGGGAGGAGAGAGGTGGGGCCAGCCAAAGTGGAACCTGATGATCGCAGGCGCCAAGAGCTAAGCGCGCACATTACAGTGTGTGGCGCCTAAGTCTTAAGCGCCTGCATCTTTGTATGTGGGGCATAATCGACCGTGGCTGCCTGTTGGCGGGATGTCGACGCCTAAGGGAGGGCGCTGCACAATAGGGTCTGGCCCACCGTCGGGCGCCACACCAAAGGGTCGCAGAGTGAACTTTTTCGTGACCAGATCAGTTTGTGATTTGATTTCTGCCTCAGGTCAAATATGCCATTTCTGCCCACATCGATGGTGTCGTCTCGACGCCTCCGCGTGTCCTCCTGTCCTTTACGACAAGCTTAACGGCCAATGGAGTGGTCGGCCGAGCCAAGCGTGTGCGGGAGAAAAGCAGCCTATAACCAGTGTCGTCGTGTGAGGTAGAAGAAAGGCAGAAAAGGTGGCGCCAGGTCGACGATCGATCCATCGGTCGGGACTCGGGAGGGGCCGGAGAAGGAAGGCTGCCTGCTTTGGGTGGGTGCCTTTTTCACGTTGCACGCTACCATTCCGCAACGTGACACGGACACAACCCCGCCCACCAACGAATAAAACTGACGCTCACTGCTCCCTCCCCACCCCCACCCCGCCATTGCCCGCACCTCTGCCCTCCTCCTCCTCCTCCCAATGGCCCCCCGCCGCTCCCGCTAAGCCGTCTTACCTTCCTACTGCTCGGAGCTCCTCCTCCTCTTCTTCTTCTTGCTGCTGTGGCGCGGCGATGGCGGTGAGGTGAGGGAGGGAGCTCGTGCGGAAGGCGGATCGATGCCCACGCAGCAGCTCACGACATTCCAGCTGCTCCCGCCCGCCCACGCGCACGGCGACCGCCGACAGTACCAGTACCAGCAACAGCACCAGGACCAGCAGCAGCAGCTCGCCTGCGGCGGCGGCGGCGGAGGCCTCTGGGACCCCGCGTCGGTGCACGACCGCCGGGCCAGCCCCGCCGCGCATCCCACGCTGTCTTCCCCCTCGCCCCTGCCCGCCGGCGTGGCGGCCCTCGCCAAGAACGTCTCCGCGGCCCCGCCGGCGCAGGCGCAGGCGCAGGCATGGCCGCCCCCGCCGGGCCCCGGGGCGAACGACGACGACGCCAAGGACGACTGGGTCCACCACCTGCCGCCCCTCGACATGGCCGGCTGGGGCGACCCCCACGCCGCCGCGATGCAGGACCAGGGCGAGCCGCACCCGCCGCCCTCCTCGCAGGACAGCACCTTCCTCCGCTGGATCATCGGCGGCGGGGACGACGACGACGACGACGACGGCTCCGGGCCCGCCATGGACGGCGCTGACCCCCCGGATCTTGACCTCGACCGCATCACCATGCTCCCCCGCCAACACCCGCCGCTCATGGGGGGCGCGGGCCACGGCCTCCCGTTCACGCTCGCCGGCGAGGACGCCAAGCAGCAGTTCCGCCCCTCGCCGGGCGCCGCCCTGCATCAGCAGCAGCACCACCTGCCGCACGCGTTCCACGGCGGCGCGTTCCCTTCCTTCGACGCGCCGGCGCCGGCGAAGCGGCAGCAGCACCCGATGGCCGGCGCGGCGCCGCCCAAGCTGCCCCCCTTCGCCGGCCACGGCGCTGCGGCCGCCCTCAAGCCCAAGGCGGAGGCGCCGGCCGACGACGGCGCGGCCGCGGCGGCGGTGGACCAGCTCACCGAGGCGGCCCGGCTCGTCGAGGCCGGCGACGCCTACGGCGCGCGCGAGATATTGGCACGGCTCAATCACCGGCTCCCCGCCGCCCCAGCGGCCGGGACGCCACTGCTCCGCTCCGCCTTCTACTTCAAGGAGGCTCTGAGCGTTGCCCTCGACACCACCGGCGCCCACGCCTCCTCGGCGGCCGTGGCGTCCACGCCCGTCGACGTCCTCCTCAAGCTCGGCGCCTACAAGGCCTTCTCCGAGCTCTCCCCGGTGCTCCAGTTCGCGCACTTCACCTGCGTGCAGGCCGTGCTCGACGAGCTCGGCGGCGCCGGCTGCATCCACGTGCTCGACTTCGACATCGGCGTCGGCGAGCAGTGGGCGTCGCTGATGCAGGAGCTGGCGCAGCGCCGCCCCGGCGCCGCGCTCAAGGTCACCGCATTGGTGCTGCCGTCGACGCACCACCCGCTGGAGCTGCAGCTCATCCACGAGAACCTCGCCAACTTCGCCGCCGAGCTCGGGGTCCCCTTCCAGTTCGTCGTGTTCAACCTCGACTCCGTCGACCCCACGGAGCTCCTCGCCATTGCCGGCGGCGACGCCATCGCCGTGCACCTTCCCGTCGGCTCAGTTCACGCGGCCGCGGTGCCATCGGTCCTTCACCTGGTCAGGCGGCTCGGCGCCAAGCTTGTCATCTCGGTCGACCGCAGTGGTGACCGCGGCGAGCTGCCGTTCGCGGCGCACCTGCTCCAGGCATTCCAGTCCTGCGCGTTCCTGCTCGAGTCCCTGGACGCCGTGGGCACCGAGCCCGACGTCGCGAGCAAGATCGAGCGCTTCCTGATCCAGCCAAAGATCGAGAGCTGCGTGGTCAGGAGGCACCAGGCCGCGGCCGCCGGCGACAAGCTGCTGCCATGGCGGACAATGTTCACCTCGGCCGGGTTCGTGCCGGTGCACATAAGCAACTTCGCCGAGGCGCAGGCCGACTCGCTCCTGAAGAAGGTGCCGGTGAGGGGCTTCCGCGTGGAGAAGCGCGCCGGATCGCTGGTCCTGCATTGGCAGCGCGCCGAGCTGGTGTCGGTGTCGGCATGGAGATGCTGAAGGAGCTGCCAGGATGAACACAAGTCGGTAGGTTAGTTAGGACTAATGATCCTAACAAATATTTCTGCTGCGACGATCAAATTACTCGTTAAGCATTTCGCCGCCGCCTTGATGGGTGTTCTGCTGATCATGTCACTTGTTTTGAGTAGATTGTTTGGCAGGCTGCAAGGTCTGGTACAGTATCAATGTATTTTTAGTACTCATGTTACTATTTTCATGTGGAATCAATATGGTTATGGTGTTTCAAATGTTCCATCAAAGCCGCTATTCGGCCATTTATCTCGCTATATATATTGGTTCTCTGTGAGATGAGGCATGCAGTAAAAAAAGTGAAGAAATAATATTCAGCTCTGTTGGTGGTGATCGACTGGGAAAACAATATGCATTTAGTCAAAAAGAATCCGCCAAATTGACATCTAATATGATCAAATTTTCTTGAACTTGAATCAAAGAGTTCTTGAAAAAAAGTTGCTAGAAATTTAGAAGTTTTCTCTACATACGGGCGGATTATAAAAGATTTGTGTATTGCACTACTTGTCCATTTTCCTCATTTTTATTCATCTGGGACTCTTTTTTGATTGAATTACAAGCTAGCAGGCTACATATACTCTGTAATACTCCCTCTGTAAAGAAATATAAGAGCGTTCAGATTACTAAAGTAGTGATCTAAACGCTCTTATATTTCTTTACGGAGGGAGTACCATATTTGCTCTGTTCGACTAAATGTAGCTCACTGTACTAGCAATGAAGGTATTTTCTATAAGTAAATTTATGCTAGGCATCATACATGTTCAGAAGCTTTGGTTTTGCAGTGTACCATTTTCTCTGAAAGTTCTGAAATTGTTAGGAACACTGGCTTTTAGACAAACTTTGTCTTTGGTCCAGATCAATGAAGATCTTGATTTAACACTTTTGTACATTTCAGTTAAAAGAAATCGATAGTACATATGCGGTATAAATTTAGAAAACTTTTTTGGACAAATTGCTGCCGGACGGTTGTATCTTTAGTTATTAGTTAACTTTTTATCTAGTCCAACTTCCATAATATCAACAAAACAAATTGTTATATTTATTCTTAAAACTAGACAAGAAGATGCTAATGCATGAGTGGTGAGGTGAGGTACAGTGAAAACAAAATAGAATATCATAATTTTAGATCTCGGTAATCCGATGCCTTGAGAAAGCTCTCTCCTTCAGGAACCTCCAGACACCTGGAAAGTAGCATTGCATGAGAAATGCATGTTTAAGAACAATAATCGCCTTTTTGATATTGTACTTGGGAGAGAGAACATTTACAAGTTGACAATTGTGGAATGCAGCAAGACTGAGAATAAAGCGGCCATGGATGTTAGTGGCACAACATAAAGCAGCAGACATATTTTTGTTTGTTTGTTTGTGAGATTTTGGTTTGCATCGTATGATCTCCAAAGCTCGCTGAGGCGAAGGATCTTTCATGAGTGTCGATGGTTTCATCTACACAATTTGTTATGCATTGCTTGATTGGATTTGCGTGGTATACCTCGTATGCATATGCTGTCATTCTTATTCTGAAGTCATAGCTTAGCAATTGGGTATATGTTACTCATTTCATACTTGAAGTTGCAGGTTGCAGCATCTTGACATTGTTAACTCCGGTACCGCCGATTTCTCGGCTGCTTCCTTCTCTCAGGTGAAAATAAATAACATAAAAATCTGTCTACCCATTTAATACTTGCAGCATCTTCACATTGTTAACTGCTAACCCTAATGCCAGCAATTTCCTTGTTGCTTCCTTCTGTCAGATGAAAAGGGAAAAAAATCATCAGTCTTGTAGGCATCTTGTTCAAATGTAATCACAAGAAGATTAGCAATGAGGATTGACCCCTAGCTGTCAATGTATAGTTGATAATTACCTTGCCATGGTCTGAAGTTCTGGGTACGTACTTGGGCGTGTATGGACCGCACGTGCGTCATCCATGCTCAAAGAATGAATGCTTCATTGCTCATCATATTTATCTATCTATTCCTCAGGGATGGAGAAATAACAAGTCTCGTCTGCGAATCTTCTTTGGAGCAGATAAGTGAGCCCCTACCGTTGTTTGCGCAGCAGCGCGGGTGATCGACAGGCATTAGTTGGTTATCAAGATGGAATTTCTCGCTGCAACATGAACCGAATCGTGTGTTTTGTTCTGATGGCAATCGCAGCGTAAAGCTGGCGTGCTTTACCTCAATGGCACCAGGCATCTCCTGTCATCAGCACCTGTGCTGCTAATTGCAGTCCCAAATTCGTCCACGTTGGGACAATGTTGTGAGGGTACAGTCCAATATGCTTATGCTGCTGCCGCCCCCCTGATGCTGTCTGCAGGACTGATTGAATACACAGACAAGGTTATAGCTGTCCCTAAGGTGCTGAGTTTCTCTCATTCAGGCTTTGTCTTATTGTCAGATTCGCGCAATTTCGCATTGTCTCAAGAAGAAGAAGAACAGTCGACACGTTATCGGATATGAGGAGGTGAAATGTGGAGTTGTTCTGTTCAAGATGTCACCCAAAATGAGGATGAAAAGATTATACATGGTCCATGGTTAGGCTTGTGGAGGATTGATCCATGAGCATTATGGGAAATTTAACACTTCATGCGAAGCTGAAATATATGGCTTGAAGATTCAGATACCGTTTCTCAAGTTGAGGCCTCCACTCTGCACAGATGATGAATCTGCGGTAAAAAAAATTTTGAGAGAATCTGCTGTAGTTCTGACTGAATGCATCATTTGTTTTCATGATGAAAACTCATTCCTCAGGCACCCAACAAAATTGCAGTTCTGCAACCACTACATAGACAGCCTAACCAGTAGCCCCATGGTTAGGCTGTTCTAAACCAATCCATCAGTTGCAAAGACTAAGACCTGCTTTACTTATTCCCCATGCAAATATGCAATGCACCCATCTCCTCTACCATTATTAAAAACCCATAGGCGCGAACTTTTGTTCGGCGCACGGGCGAAGCGGTTAAAGCGCCATGAGTGAGTGAATGAATCACCAAGATCACAAAGTGGAACCAAGCCATTTTGATCTGCAACAGGACCTGAAAGCTCAAAGACCCGGGGAATCGGATCCTGAAAGCCTCACCTACACAAGGAGTGAGCACTGAACAGAGCGGTAGCATCAAGCTTGTGGGCACCAACACAAGGAGTGCCGCCCCTGGAAAGAGCTAAAGACCGGCACCTTTCTGAGAGAGAGTGAGGCTAAACTAAAGGAAAAATCTAAAGAGAGTGAAAGAGAGTCATGGTGAAGCCTCCTCGGAGAGTGGGATTCGGTTCAGACTGAAAGACTTTTCTCCTCCTCCTTTCTCTAATATAATATAGTGTTCTTTTATGTTCAAGAGTTATGTAGTTCATGGACACACACATTTGTATATTACCTAACAAGAAGACACTTCCATCGCAATGTTCGCAACATAAGTTTGAAATTTTGCAGGATTTTCACAGGAAAGAGCTGAGGTCTCAACATGAAGGGGTCTCCGGTTTCGAAGAAGAGGAAACATAAGGGAAGGATGTCTCCAAGATATTTGAATGCGTGGAAATGCATTCTTCTCCAGTCTTAAGAAGTTAAGATGGTAGTAGTAGAGAAGACTTTGTTAGGTCTTCATGTTCCAGCATTTGAATCCGAACAAACGAAATGTTCGAGGACCGAAAGTAGGAGAGACGAAAGACTCACCTATGCCTGGAGTCAACTGCAGATTCACATTAACTAGGGTTATGTTTCGCATGTGTGAGCATGAGCCGCAAGTCTAGCAAGAGTCACGCCTACTTGCTGCTTGACACATACATGTCCATTATTGATTCCATCGTAACCCTGAAGCTGAAAAGTTACAAAGACAGATAGACAGACAGACAGACAGCACTCGTGTTAGTCTTTCAGTCTTATACACAAGAGCAGAAAAGTAGATGTGCATGCATGTATTCTGCTGCTTGGTAGGAGACTTGTGGAAGACTCACTCACTTACCAGGAGGACAAAGGAGGTTGTTCAGTTGGTCTGAATTGCCAGGCGGCACTTGAGATAGAATCTTGGCTCCTGCTGCTTACTCCGCTGACAAAAAAAGAATAACTTGGATGCATGCATGCATGCATACTTGAGAAGAAATAGAGTTTGATTTTGGAAATGTTAACAATCTGACATTAAATTCTTAAGCATGACATGCTTGTATGATGAAGGAAATTGGCATGCTCATGACAACTTAATTGCCATCCCGGGCGTCAGATTTGCCATGCTTAAAAATCCGACATCAGACTTGTAGCGAATTCCTTTAGTTAAGACGGGTTGGTACCTGTTAAAAAAAAAGTCCGTTAAGCGACGTCGAAAACCAGAACCTTCCCTAACTGTCCCTAATAATTTCTTGTTCCAAGAGTATAATTTCATGAGACCGCCTGTCAGATCATTACCCACATACACTAGTTTTTTTTTTCACGGGAGAAAAAAATATGACCAGCAAGTGCAATGTGCAAGCGAATAATCGGAGATATTGTGCTCCTGGAGTGCGTGCTTGAGATGATTGTGTAAAAAAAAAATGTCATGCAGCGAGGTTAAACAACACAACAAACAACTCTTTTTGGCACCGCAACTCAACTCAATAAAGCAAAGGAAAGCAGGGCATGCGGGAAGGAATATATCCCCTCCGGAGGAGGGGAGAGGAGAGGAGGACGGCCGCTAATGCGTCTACACCAGTCTGTCTTCCGTGAGGCATCTAGCAATTGCAAAAGGGCCGCCGGCGCAATGACAGGAAGAGGAGATGCCCCTCTAATAACTTCGAGGGCAAGGCTCCTCCTCCCCCATGGTCTCTCTTAAGAGCTCACCATATGTGTGTGTCATGTGTTGTGGTTGTGGCCATCGAATCTCGGGCTAAAAAAGACTTTACACAATGCGCAAAGTGAAGGGCACAGCAATGTATAATGATGATATATATAGTGAAAGTAGTGTGATAATGTGGCTGGAATGTTTATCTTGCTGATTGGTGATGGGCCGGATTTGCTGAGAGAGACAGGCCAGAGCTGGGCAATGGGGCGAATAATGGCGCGTCAACGGCTGGTCGCCGAGGGAAGGGCGGAGATCGGAATATGAGGCAGGAAGATAACGGTTATCTGCCAGATGCAGCGAGGAAGGAGGTGGAGGAAATAAGCAGCAGTTGCATCCATGATTGGCAACAAGAAGTTTTTCAGGCTCTCCAGCCCAAGAGAGATCATGGACAGACCAACAAGAAGGTCTCACAAGATGTCCATGGGACTGGATGCTTTTTTAGATGACTACCAGCTTACTACCTCCGCCTTACAATATAAGACATTTTGTAAAGCTAGAATTTAGCGCGTATAGATTTTTTAGAAAGGTCAAACTATGACAAACTTTATAGAGAAAACTATTTATATATACAATACAAAATATATAAAATATGAAACTACATCTTATGATGAATCTAATGATATATGTGAATGTTTTTCTCCACAAACTAGGTCAAAGTTCATGAGGTTTGCCTTTTCAAAACATCTATATGCACTACATTATGGAACGGAACGGACTATAAGATTATGGGGCCTAGGCCAGAGGTTGTTTCATCAACCAGCTCATCGCCATACCCTAAACCCATACCATCTTTGTAAGAAGCTGCTGCTTCTTCAATATCTTTGGGTCTGCTGAATGTGCGTGCCGCACATGCCACCATTTGGGCACAATATTGTACAAACATCATACAACCCAATGTTTGCATTACTATGATGTTCTATTCTCATCAGAGGCATTGATAAATCAGGTATGCAGCCCTGCTTTGCTTCACCCAACAGTTTCGACGAGATTTCATCATTTTCGCATGTCTAGGCAACGACCTGACTCCGGTAGATTTCCAGCCAGGCCAATATTATCCAAGACAAGCAACCACAATATGAAACAAGCCACATATTATTGTATTTAGTTAATTTCTGATGAGGCAACCAAGCATAACGATCCACATAACAGAATAAGTTAACAGCAACCAGAAAAGTTTGCTAGGGACGACAGTTCCACACCAAACCAAACGAGAAAACGACGAGGTCACGGGGGATTTTCGGAGATATAACAGAGACTCCTTGAATGCGGCACATATCGGAGCACGACATGTACTAGCACTACCATTTTACTTCAGGAGGGTCTTCACAATGGATTTCACGTTCAGCTTCTTCAGGTCAGTGTAGGACTGGCCGCATCCGACGAACATGACCGGAGACCCAGATATGTAAACCATGGACAGCGCGGCTCCGACCTGCATATATTTTCATAAGCTCGTCATCAGAATAGTGTAAAAGAGGGGTTGGTTGTGGTGATTATTAATCAAGCATATGTTCGGCACAAGTTCCCCCTACCTTGTCGTCGATAGTGTCAAACTTGGTGAGCAGGATACCATCAATCAGTCTCGCTGTAGGCACAGTGGAAAGATCTGCCAATTTCTGTTCCACAAAGAAGATTTCAAAGCAGTCAGCAAGGAAAATGGGGGCAGCATGTATGCTGGTTGCTTCAATCTGTCTGTCGCTGCAAAACCAGTACCTGATTGAACTTGTTGAGCTGATCAACTGCATCATTCCCAACTAATGCCTCTCCCACAAATAAAACCAGATCTGGCTTGTTGAGATTGATGAGCTTGGAGAGTGCTCTCATGAGTGGCTCATTATCCTGGCAACATCAATTCACCAGAAAGAATGTATCAGACCAGTGTGATAGCAGGAAGCAGGGTGGTTAAGATTTAGTAACAACACAGTCCAACAAGAACACAGACAGATACGAGTACATTGCAGTTAAGCCACTAGACCAACCTGCATACGGCCCGCCGTATCAACAAGAACAACATCTGATTTGTTCCGAGTGGCTTCCTGAATAGCTTCCTTCGCTACAACTGCTGGATCCTTCTCATATCCCTTCTCAAATATAGGTATCTGTACACAATGTCGTCATGTAAGGATCAAGTTACAAGTTGGTGGTTTCATTCAAAAAGGTACAAGTTGATGCATTTAAGTTCGCAATGAAAAAACACAACATGCTCAGCAAAACAGCATGACACATATTTTGCCACCAGGAAAAGTTAAGAAAAAGATGTATTATATACAGATGAGATAATGAGGACACATTTACAGACACGCATACTAATGACAAGGAAAGGCTAAGACCACTGATGAGGTTAGAGATTCAGCAAGTGCATTACAGAAAAGGTAAGCGCATTATATTGCTTGAGCACAATAGATTCACAATATGCACACAAACTATGATTATAACATTACTCTTATATGATTACAAAACAAAACAGTGACCTCAAGTTCAATGTGAGCTGTTGTATGTACCCAGTTTTGCAACAGCTCACATTGAACTAAGTGACATACAACAACTGTCGTGTTACTCAAGAGGAGATGGTCAGTACCTGAAGCCTGCGAGCATGAGTCCGCAGCTGTTCAACAGCACCAGATCTGAAGGTATCACATGCTGCCATCATGACACTGAGGTTATGCTGAAGAAGCCAATAAGCGACCTGTAAAGATGCAAGACAGGATGACGTGAGCAAATTCTTCAAATGAAGTATGTTTTCTCATGGACGGCATTTGAAATATATTAAACCTTTGCAAGATTGGTAGATTTTCCAACTCCATTCACTCCAACAAAAACAACGACATATGGCTTGCCACGCTCCTTGGCAGCTTGCACATCCCTTAATATGTCAATGGATCGCCTTGGAGTTAAAATGCGAAGAAGAGCCTCCTCCATAGCTGTCTGAAGAAGCGACAATCAAATGAAGTGTATGAGTAAGCTGTACAGAATGTCTGCCTGAATGTAAATGTGAAGTGATTCAGAGTGGTGTGTGCTGCAAACCTGAACAGTAGAAGAAATTCTTGTGAAGGATCCTAGCTTCTTGCCCTCAAGGCTAGCTGCTACTGATTCACAAAGCTTTTCTGCTATTTCTTCAGCCTGCGCAAACAAGGCCAATTTCATTACCCAGACAGATGAAGAACCAAACTACAAAGAGGTGGTTTACTAATAGGGTTATTAAATATGAAGCAAATCGCCACGTAATATGAAGAAATGCATACCACATTCTTTGTCATCAGTCTATCTTTAAGAGCTTTGAGTGCAGGTTGCAGATCAGACTTCTCAAGTACATTGTTACCTGCAATGCTGAACACAGAAAAAATACAAATGTTGCAATTAAGTGGTATGTTCATAGATTGCAAAATTGTGAGAGAAAGCTAACAAGCTGGCAAACACTACTTGAATGCAGGATGTTAGAAGAACAGAAAATTTCTAGTTAATATATTACAGGAAGTTAAAGACTAACCCCCACCTCAGTTATGTACCTTGTATCATGGTTAACATGCTTATATTCAAAGTTTCAAACTCAACTTGCTGTTCTATATCACATTTTTCACTATGTTTTCTTTGGAATACAACTATACTATGTACTGTGCCACCATACCTACCAGGTATGTGTGTATCAAGTGTGCAAACTGAGGTGGCAGGTGCAATGGCATCACTCCACTGATGCAGTAAGCTAATGGATTAACTAGCAAATTTGGGTGAGTAAATCTTGTCTCACATACCTGCATCTCTTTCCTAAACGAAAATGGATGCTAAATCTTGTCATCAGCCAACAAATCGTGGAGACCCAAATCATAACTTATTTTTTATTTCAGATAATGACCAATGAGAAGACATGAAAATCATATAGTGCTTCTGAAGACTATAAACTATCTACTATCTTATTTTGATGCCACGGTTTGAACTATAGAATTAGTATGGAAAAACATTATGTTATAGCTTAAGTTGACACTAGCAACTTGTTAAGCCAATACAACTAAAGAGAGATTATTAATTAAGTAGGCTACTAATGATAAGAACAAACAAATGCAGAACACAATTCTTATATACCTCTTGAACATGGAGGAGAACCAGCCCTTCTTCTTCTGGCCAGCCCCAGCATTCTCCTCTTCTTCCTCTTCGTCCTCACTATCGCTGCTCAGATCCTCATCCTTATCCATCATGCTGTCCCCCTGGTCGGTAAGCACCTTCTCAATCACCTCCTCCCCTCTCTCGTCAGCCGGGTCCGTGAAGTCCAGCTTCTCGTTCTTGGGCGGCTTGTCGTCCCAGACTCTCATCTGCTTGACAACCTTCTTGGGCTCGGTCTTGGCCGCCTTCTTCACATCGTTCTTCTTGCCGCCGCCGCCGCCCTTCTTTCCTCCTGTCTTCTTACGCAAGGTATTTACATCGAAGGCCCCATCGTTGGGGTCCCCGTTCTCCTTGCCGTCACTGTCAGCAACAACAGCCCTGGTGTGAGAATTCTGCTTAATAGCGCCATTCTCTTGCCCACCCTTAGCGACGCTACCACCGTTAGCAGTGAAACCGTTCTGCTCCTTCCCGGAGTCGCCATCAGAATCATCCTTCCCAGAGCCAGAGTTCTTCTTCCCACCACCACCACCAGTGCGAGCGTTGGGGCCGAGCTTCTTGCCGGCGGGGCCACGGCCGGCGCCGCCGGAGGAGGGGTTGGCGGGCTGCTGCCGGGACTTCTTCATGGCCTCGGCGCGCGCCTCGGCCTCGAGGTGCAGCTGCCGGAACGTCTCGGTGAACAGATCGTCATAGGAGACCCGCTTGGGGCTGTAGATCTGGGAGAACTCCCTGCGGACGGCGGCGAGCAGGTCGTCGACATAGAGCAGGTGGAGCATGCGCTGGTAGACGGCGACGAAGACGAGGCCGAGGTCGTTGTTGAAGGTCCACTTGAGCGCGTAGGCGTCCTTGGTGAAGCCGGCGTCGCCGGACCGCTCCTCGAGCAGGCAGGAGCGGATGAGCGCGTCGATCGGGGAGCCCTTGAGGAGCGCCGCGCCGCCGGCCAGGGCCCGGCAGGACGACCACAGGATCAGGCCGCCCCGCGTGAAGATGAGCAGCTCCTCCAGCATCGTCGCCGGCCTGAATCAAACGCCGATTAGTTGGGGGAAATCGGCGGATCGGGATCCGGGGGCGGGCGGATCCGGAGGTGAGATTGATCGATCCGGGGTTGGGGAATTCGTGCGGGCGTACCTTGGGATGACGAGCGATGGATTTGCTTCCTTCCTTCCTCGCGGAGGGGAAGAAACCGCAGGGGAAAAAAAGTGGGAAATTAGTTTTTGCGGTGTGTCAGCGGGTGGGATATTATATGGGAAGGAGGAGGAGGAGGACGGTTGGGTGGAGGGGCGGTGGGCGTCCAACTCCGACCCGGCTCTGTGTGTGTGTCTGCCTGTCTGTTCTGCCCGGCGGTTGACTGTGTCCGTCTCGGCGTCCGCGACTCCGCGTTGGGAGTACAACATTGTGCACGTGATATTGAGAAGGGAATCGTTTGGCAACGGCGCACCGGGCCGAAGCTTCGGCCGCTGCGCGGCCACGCGCAAACGCGCCAGCGACTCGCCTAGCGACACGTAGGATTGGGGGGGTCCGCCCACGTGCGTCTTCTCCCTCCTGCCTTTTCTCCTCTTCTTCTCGGTCATCTCTCTTTTCTCTCTCCCATCGCCCACGCCAGAGGCCTCCCAGGGGCGCCGCCGTCATGAGAATCAGCCGATCTGGCCGCCCTTGACCTGATCCGCGCGGATCCGCATGCATCGAAGCTCTGCCTACCTCGCCGGACCTGGCCACGCTGGAGCTGCAACCAGCCATGGCAGACTACACCTCACGGCGAAATTTTGCTGGAGCCGGTTGTAACAAATTCACTCGCCGGTGATAGCAAAAATCTACTACGGTTGCAGCAAAACGGCGTCATCGTCATCGCGGGGTCGCAGCTGAGATAAGAAGTTTGAAGCTTTTTTCAATGCGGTTGTAACTTTTATAACTGTCGGTTGCAACTTTTTGTTTTTCGTCCATGGCTTCGATTCCACGGTTGAAACTTGTTTTATAGTGGATGAAGCTTTTTTCGTCGCTAGATGAAGCTTTTTCTGTCATCGGTTGTAACTTTTCTTCGATACCAGCACATGGACATATGCCGCTGCACGATGTTGCGGCTAATGCCGGAGAGCAGGACACCAGCGCAGCGCTGGTGCCGAGATAGTACAGATTGGTTTCTCACCCACACTTGAAGCTTTTGCATAGATGGACTCATGCTGAGTTCGCGTGGATCCGTTGCATCCGGTGCTCATTTTGGGCAAACTCATTTTATTTTGCATAGATGGACTCATGCATGAGCTTTGCTACATATTTTATTTTTTTGGGCAAACTCATTTTGGCTACCTCGAAGTTGATAATGTCTAATCGATATAGAAGATCCTGAATGTCCTGCAAGCTATGTTGCGTGGCCTGCTTTTGGTGGACTCATTTTGCTACTGCCTTTCTTAATCAGTTTTCTATCGCATACCCTGGCCCTGCATACTTTGGTAGAGTACATAGAAACACCATGTATTCAATGTTCTGCGAATCTAAATTCAAAACACAACCTGAAAAACAAAACTGACGAATTTAGTGTTGATGAACTAACGCGACTTCATGGCCCATTGGTAATTAACCACTGTTCATATAGGGATTATTTTCCTCGCTGTGATTTTCAAATTTAAATTAGAAAACGTGAATCATGGTAGATAGATGATTATCAACATGCAAATTTTCTTTTAGATTATTTTGAAGTTTCGAACATGTAAACTGAGGCTAGGCGCACCGAATGCACCACTCTTCAGTGCACATCATAACTTTTTCAAAACTTTGTGGTTGTCGATTCAGGTTCGTTAGTTTCAATGTTGAGACGGAATTTTCGCTAAGTTGCCACAACCGCAGCTGCCGACATATTGATTATTAGTTATTCATTATTTTCAATTGAATTTTCCTTTCAAAAGTTCTTCCATAAAAGTGGACATGTGTGGCAACGCGCACCTTCATGGTCTAGTAGGATGAATGATGATTGCGAGGTTTTCGAACAAAATCTGGAGTGTCATGGTGCCCAGACAGAACCAAGGAGAAACTTGCTGGACCAAGAGTAAACCTAGGACGCGTTGTCACCTGCATGTACACCCCTACTAGGTTTGTGTGGGTAGAAGAGGCTGATGAATTTGTTGGGGCGTGTTTGGCCCGCATGCAGCCCAACCAGGCCCGCGCGGGGTGTGCGCGGCCTACTTGGTTGCCTGGGTTGCATGTGGTTTGTGGCCCGCACGAACCTTAAAGCAGGCCGCAGCCTGGCCCGGCGGAGACTGCCGAATCGGCAGTTTCTCGCGAGCCTGGCTCGGCATGGCCACGCGTGCGACGGGGTTGGACGCCTTGGGCAGCGCGGGAGACAGACGGGACGCCTCATAACTCCCCCCACTCTCCTGTCACCGCCCCGCTTGCACTGTTCCCACCGCTCCCTCTCTGCCCCTCCCTCTCCTCTCCTCCGATGGCTCCGCCTCGCCCACCGCCGCGCCACCCTCTGACCCCCGTCGACCAGCGCGATCGCCGCATCCAGAGCGCTGGCTGGCCGGGTCCGAACTCGGGCAGGACACAGGCGTCGGCTGCGAGCACCGTCCCCCATCTTCTATCGGCCACCACGAGCGCCGGCCAATGCGGTGTCGGCCGTTCCTGCTCCGCCGCCGATTCCGGACCTCGTGGTCCTGGGCTCGGCGCCGGCGCCATCCACGGAGCCGCCGCTTCTTGGGACCCCATTGGGCAGGGGGGTTTTCTTGACCCCCCGTCCAAGGGTTTTCTGGTGTCGGTGGGCCGTCCTCCTCGACCTCCGGCGTGGCGATGAGCACGGGGCCGATGCCGCAGGCCGTCGTCAGGGCCGGCTCCTCCTCTGCTCTTCCACCTTTCTCCTTCCCGCCGGGGTTTTCACCCCGGCCTCGGTTTGCTGCGGCTGCGCAAGCTCCAGTGAGTCAATCCCCTCAATGCTTGCTCGTAGATGTAGATTAGGGGTTTATTTTCTTAGGCATGTGCTAGTAGTTAGTGGATTCGATCGAATTAGATAGGATTGGAGTAGATCCGATTGGATTTGATCCCAATCGAATCCAAGCGGACCGATCTATTCTTGGTTCCTACAGTGTGTGTCCTATGATATTTTGTTTCTGCTACTGCTAGTGTGTCCTAGGATCTGTCATCATGCTAGTTAGTTGTGTTCACGCTAGTAGTTGTGTTCATGCTAGGGTTTGTGTTGATTGCTATACGTGCATGTAGTAAGACCATTTTAGGATGATGCCAAATGTGCATGGCTGCACATGGGTGCTGTTGGCACTTGCACTTGCTATTTTTAGATGTTTCCATGCTTAAGATAGTGCACTGATCAGTGGACTTGCCCAACAGCAAGTGTCACTTATCAGTGGCATTTTCTCATATCAGTGGCATGATATGTCTCCAACGTATCTACTTTTTCAAACACTTTTACCCTTGTTTTGGACTCTAACTTGCATGATTTGAATGAAACTAACCCGGACAGACGCTGTTTTCAGCAGAACTGCCATGGTGTTGTTTATTGTGCAGAAAACAAAAGTTCTCGGAATGACCTGAAAATCCACGGAGATAAGTTTTGGAAAATATAAAAAATACTGGCGAAAGAATCAAGGCCAGGGGGGCCACACCCTATCCACGAGGGTGGGGGGCGTGCCCCCTATCTCGTGGGCCCCCTGATGCTCCATCGACCTCAACTCCAACTCTATATATTTCGTTTCGCGGAGAAAAAAATCAGAGAGAAAGTTTCATCGCGTTTTATGATATGGAGCTGCCGCCAAGCCCTAATCTCTCTCGGGAGGGCTGATCTGGAGTCCGTTCGGGGCTCCGAAGAGGGGGATTCGTCACCGTCGTCATCATCAACCATCCTCCATCACCAATTTCATGATGCTCACCGCCGTGCGTGAGTAATTCCATCGTAGGCTTGCTGGACAGTGATGGGTTGGATGAGATTTATCATGTAATCAAGTTAGTTTTGTTAGGGTTTGATCCCTAGTATCCACTATGTTTTGAGATTGATGTTGCTATGACTTTGCTATGCTTAATGCTTGTCACTAGGGCCCGAGTGCCATGATTTCAGACTGAACCTATTATGTTTTCATGAATATATGTGTGTGCTTAATCCTATCTTGCAAGTCTATAGTCACCTATTATGTGTTATGATCCGACAACCCCGAAGTGACAATAATCGGGATACTTCTCGGTGATGACCGTAGTTTGAGGAGTTCATGTATTCACTATGTGCTAATGCTTTGTTCCGGTTCTCTATTAAAAGGATGCCTTAATATCCCTTAGTTTCCACTAGGACCCCGCTGCCACGGGAGGGTAAGGACAAAAGATGGCATGTAAGTTTTTTTTCCATAAGCATGTATGACTATACTCGGAATACATGCCTACATTACATTGATGAACTGGAGCTAGTTCTGTGTCACCCTATGTTATAGCTATTACATGAGGAATCGCATCCGACATAATTATCCATCACTGATTCAATGCCTACGAGCTTTTCACATATCGTGCTTCGCTTATTTACTTTTCCGTTACTATGTTACAATTCCTACAAAACTATTATCTTTACTTTTGCCACTGTTACCATTACTATCATACTACTTTGCTACTAAATACTTTGCTGCAGATGATGACCCACAAGTATAGGGGATCTATCGTAGTCCTTTCGATAAGTAAGAGTGTCGAACCCAATGAGGAGCAGAAGGAAATGATAAGCGGTTTTCAGCAAGGTATTCTCTACAAGTACTGAAATAAGTGGTAACAGATAGTTTTGTGATAAGGTAATTGTAACGAGCAACAAGTAACAAAAGTAAAGAAGGTGCAGCAAGGTGGCCCAATCCTTTTTGTAGCAAAGGACAAGCCTGGACAAACTCTTATAATAGGAAAAGCGCTCCCAAGGACACATGGGAATATCGTCAAGCTAGTTTTCATCACGTTCATATGATTCGCGTTCGGTACTTTGATAATTTGATATGTGGGTGGACCGGTGCTTGGGTGCTGTTCTTACTTGAACAAGCATCCCACTTATGATTAACCTCTATTGCAAGCATCCGCAACTACAACAAAAGTATTAAGGTAAACCTAACCATAGCATGAAACATATGGATCCAAATCAGCCCTTACGAAACAACGCATAAACTAGGGTTTAAGCTTCATCACTCTAGCAACCCATCATCTACTTATTACTTCCCAATGCCTTCCTCTAGGCCCAAATAATGGTGAAGTGTTATGTAGTCGACGTTCACATAACACCACTAGAGGCTAGACAACATACATCTCATCAAAATATCGAACGAATACCAAATTCACCTGACTACTAATAGCAAGACTTCTCCCTTGTCCTCAGGAACAAACGTAACTACTCACAAAGCATATTCATGTTCATAATCAGAGGGGTATTAATATGCATAAAGGATCTGAACATATGATCTTCCACCAAGTAAACCAACTAGCATCAACTACAAGGAGTAATCAATACTACTAGCAACCTACTAGCACCAATCCCGGACTTAGAGACAAGAATTGGATACAAGAGATGAACTAGGGTTTGGAGATGAGATGGTGCTGGTGAAGATGTTGATGGAGATTGCCCTCTCCCGATGAGAGGAGCGTTGGTGATGATGATGACGATGATTTCCCCCTCCCGGAGGGAAGTGTCCCCGGCAGAACAGCTCCACCAAAGCCCTAGATTGGTTCCGCCAAGGTTCCGCCTCGTGGCGGCGGAGTCTCGTCCCGAAAGGTTGCCTTCTATTTTTTTCCTCATCGAAAGACTTCATATAGGAGAAGATGGGCGTCGGAGAGCCACCGGGGCCCACGAGGTAGGGGCGCCTTTGGGGCGCCCCACCCTTGTGAGCAGGGTGTAGGCCCCCTGGCCTTCATCTTTGGCGACGATTTTTCTTTATTTATTTTAAGGCATTCCGTGGAGTTTCGGGACTTTTGGAGTTGCGAGAATAGTCCTTCAATATTTGCTCCTTTTCGGCCCGAATTCCATTTGCGGCATTCTCCTCTTCATGTAAACCTTGTAAAATAAGAGAGAATAGCCATAAGTATTGTGACATAACGTGAAATAACAGCCCATAATGCGATAAATATCGATATAAAAGCATGATGCAAAATGGATGTATCAGCAGATACTAAGTTATCCAGGTGTGGTTGAATTGACAACTCAACTGCTAATACTTAAGAATATTCTTTGTCTCCCCTTGTGTAGAATCAATAAATTTGGGTTGAATACTCTACCCTCGAAAGCTGTTGCGATCCCCTACACTTGTGGGTTATCAAGACTAATTTATGGCACCGTTGCCGGGGAGCATAACTCTATTCTTTGAGTCACTTGGGATTTATATCTGTTGATCACTGAGGGAGTCCTGGATTTGGGGGTGTCCGGATAGCCGGACTACCATCATCAGCCGAACTATCACCTGTCGTACTATCATCATCGACCGGACTCCAAGACTATGAAGATAGAAGATTGAAGACTTCTCCCCGTGTCCGGATGGGACTTTCCTTGGCGTGGAAGGCAAGCTTGGCGATACGGATATGTAGATCTCCTACCATTGTAACCGACTCTATGTAACCCTAGCCCTCTCCGGTGTCTATATAAACCGGATGGCTTTAGTCCGTAGGACAACATCAACAACCCTTACAATCATACCATAGGCTAGCTTCTAGGGTTTAGCCTCCTTGATCTCGTGGTAGATCCACTCTTGTAAACATCCACAATATCAATATCAATCGAGCAGGACGTAGGGTTTTACCTCCATCAAGAGGGCCCGAACTTGGGTAAAACATCGTGTCCCTTGTCTCCTGTTACCATCCGCCTAGACGCACAGCTCGGGACCCCTACCGAGATCCGCCGGTTTGACACCGACATTGGTGCTTTCGAGTTCCTCGTGTCGTCATCGATAGGCTTGATGGCCTCTTCAATCAACAACGACACAGTCCTGGGTGAGACTTTTCTCCCGGACAGATCTTCAGATTCGGCAGCTTCGCCGCTGCGGCCAACTCACTTGGCCATCTGGAGCAGATCGAAGCTACGCCCTGGCCGTCGGTCGATTTGAAGCCTAAACTTCACGGCCGATATCCGCGGGGACTTGATCTTGATGGATCTGGGCCACGGCCGAGCGTGCGCGCCGTCACGATGGGCATGACCTAACTCTGCCGCCGGACAGCACCTTGGAGGCCGCTGCGAATCCGCTCCGACTCATAGTCCGGAGCCGATCGCTTCGGATCGAGGGCGGATGGCTGGACACCGCCTCGAGAGCTGCAACTTCTATGGCGATAGAGCCAAACACTTACCTTGTCCCGCATAAAGCTCATGACTCCGAGGTGCCGGACTCTCTGCCGGACTCCGAACCTCCTGCGCCCCCGGTCGAATCCGATTGAGGCGCCGATCATGGAATTCACCGCTGCGGACATCTTTCAAGACTTTTCGCCCTTGGCGATATCATAAATTCATGAAGCATCTCTCGCTATCCGGAGAGCCCTGGCCAAACTACGGCCAGGATGGTTGGGATGCGGACGACGAAGAAATTCAAAGCCCACCCACCACCCACTTCGTAGCCACCGTCGACGATTTAATCGACGTAAACACCGCCCTAAGTCCCGCCTCGATCAAAGCAGCCCTCCTAACGACCCAGTGATAGAGCAGGGCAAACCAGCGGACGACGAACAGGACGAGCCGGACAATCAACCCCTTCACGGAGCAATCAACAGTCCGGACACAACACCGGAGCATAAGAGCATACGCAAAAGACTCGTCGCCACTGCAAGAAGTTTGAAGAAGGAGAAACGGAAGCTCAAAACAGCAGAAGACACGCTCAGAATGAAGTGGAGCAAAGTATTCAAGACCGCAGACAAATATGGCAATGGCCATCAAGCGAAGAAACTACCCGGCGCAAGTTGCTGCGAAATTTGACGAGGAAGCCATAGAGCCTTCACGGTCAAAAATAAAGAGGCCACTGGCGGATAGGCGGCCGATGATGCCCAAGCGACAAGCGTGGCCACGCACAAGCCGGATTATAATCACAGGAAAACGGACGGCCCAACTAGGTCCATCTACGGGCCAAAAAGAGGGCCCCAGAAGTAACACAACACAACAAGTGTTGAAGACAGCGGCACACCCAAATCTGGGGCGCCGCACACCCGCTATGTTTTACCGATGAGGTGCCGGATCATGAATTTCAGCAGGTTCAAACCCATGAACATAGAGGCATCTGACGCACAATGAGACCCAGAGTCGGATAGAAGATTACATACTACACATACACATGGCTAGAGGAGATGATCTCCACGCCATAAAATACCTACCCTCAAGCTCAAAGGGCCAGCTCGGCATTGGCTCAAAGGCCTCCCGAAAATCTTGTTGGAAGTTGGGAAGAGCTTGAGGACGCGTTTAAACAAATTTTCAAGGGACTTATGTCCGCCCTCCGGATCTGAGCGATCCGAGTCATATAACTCAACAGCCCGGAGAGTCACATAAATTCTGGAACAGGTTCCTTACCAAAAAGAACCAAATAGTCGACTGTCCGGACGCAGAAGCCCTAACAGCTTTTAAACACAACGTCCGAGACGAATGGCTCGCCAGACACCTCGGCCAAGAGAAGCCAAGAACAATGGCCGCGCTAACAAGCCTCATGACGCGCTTTTGCACAGGAGAAGACAGCTGGCTAGCAAGATGCAAGCACCAGCGACCAGTACATCCGAGATCGAGATGGAAGCAGACGAGCACGGCAGCAGAAAGACCAGCGCGGAATAAAGAAAAAGCCCAAAGACACGGCGGTCAACGCCGGATTCAAAAGCTTCATGCCAAACAATACAACACGACCTCTTAAGGAGAACAGAGACGAGCTATCAAATTTAAACAAAATTTTAGATCGGATATGTCAAATCCACAGTACCTCCGGAAGGCCCGCAAACCATACCAACCGAAATTGTTGGGTTTTCAAACAGTCCGGCAGACTCAACACCGGACACAAGGGGCTCGATGTGCCAAGCGAGGACGATGACGAACCCCACCAGCAGAGCACCGGAAGTCAAAAGACTTTCCCACAAGAAGTCAAAACAGTAAACTCGCTTCACGTGATAGTACGGAAAGCCAACACGGCACTCGCTAAGACAAGTGTCGCACGATCCACCCCGGTGGACCGAGATTGGACGTCAAAACCAATCACTTTCGACCATCTGGATTCGTCCAGAAGTATCCGGAACGTAGGATAGACTGCCCTGATATTGGATCCCATAATAGACGGACTGCAATTAACGCAGGTTTTGATGGACGGCGGCTGTAACTTGAACCTGCTATATCCGGACACATTCCGCAAATTAGGATAGACCATACTGTAATTCGGCATAGCTGCACTTCCTTCAAAGGAGTGGCGCCAGGCCCCTACGCTAGGTGCACAGTCTCATTATTACTAGAAGTTGTGTTCGGGTTATCCGACAACTTCCGACGATAAAAGCTAAACCTTTCATGTCGCCCCATTTAAAAGTAGCTATCAAGCATCACTGGGACGGGAAGCTTTCGTCCGCTTCAATGCAATACCACATTACGCGTCTCTTAGCTCAAAATTCCCGGTCCACGTGGCACCATTTCATTATAAGGTCGCCTGAGACCCCGGACACGGCTGGACGAGTCCAGCATAAATAAGCTAGGGGCTACCTAGCCGCACACCCCTTCACAAGGGTTTGCACATATAAGACATAATGAGCTAGCATAGGCTCGGCTCTATTAATCTATATTTCTATTTTTATGCACTTTTTCGCACGATTTCTTTTCCAACCAAGTTCCTCTCTTTTTACAGATGAACCGCGTGCACACCCGTCCAGGATACGGCACAACGGAGACACAGGCGCAGACGTGCAGTAGGGACCCGTTGCAAGGACTCTTTTCAGACTAAGACCCTCGTAAACCTTTCTTCTGTCTCTTGTTGCTATAATCCCTGGTTTATCATTATAACCAGAGTGGACACTGGCGTTTGGCATCGGCGCGCGCTGAAGAACCTGCCGCACACGGACACAAGGGGCTTAGGGCTTTGTTTTGCCGCTATTATAAAGACCGAACACCTTCGGGAGTGTTCGGCGTCTCGAGTTAGGCCTTATATGCATCAGCTCGAATCTTGTCTTTGGTCAAATGTTGGGTTTGCCGGCTCCTGTGTTTTGCTGCCTTATGTTCCGTATCATCGGCTAACGCGGCTCCGGGAGAACTCTGCGATTGTGCCCCGATTAATTTGGCGAGCACCTCATTAGAGAAAGCCGAAACTGATCGTCATGATACTGAGAGACCGGTCAACCACTCGATCGACCATAGGAATGTTTAGGATTCCTCCGCTTTGTGAAGGGCCGTTTCGGCCAGGCACATACGCCCCAAATTCGGAGAGCGCGGTGCCCCGAGGGCTATGTCGTAGCCCACCCTCGAACTCCATGGCTAAGTGAAAGTGATAAAGCATTATAGTCCGGTTGCCTCGTTTGCTCGCTACCACCTCCTTTACAGGATCGAGGCGTCCGGATTAAGTGTGAAAAAGCGCTATTTTTGCGAACACCCCGCACCTTGTGCGTGGGGGCTGAAGCCGACGACTGCCATCTTCGGGTTATACACGCGTATACATGAGCGGCCGCATAGGAGATATTCTATTACTTGAACGCACAAGTATAAAAGGCGCTTACATCATAAATATCATTTTACATCATATAAACGTTCATTCAAGCGTAACATTTTTGAACATGCGACTCTATTATCTGAGCACCACGCAACACTTCGCCAAAATAGTGCTCGGCGGGTAACCGTTATCATCCGAACCGGGTCGCAACAGCGGTGGCATCCATCTCTGTCCAATGTGTCTTCACACGGCGGCGCCATCCGCGCACCCTCTATGCAGGCCGACCGCTTCATCGCCTTGATATGCGGCACCGCCCCAAGAAATTGCTGCAATAAGCCAAAGTAACTCTTCGATCGGGGCCTATCCGGCCGGATATGGGTCACTATATCCGTCATAGCAAGCCCGGACAACCTACTTAGCTCGGCCCACTCAGCCAAACGGTCGACCAATGGAAGTGAACGCCCCGGACTATGGAATTGAGACCAAAATAGCTCTTCCGTCTTGTGATCCTTCTGGCCTCGAAAATGCACAACGGCATCCGCCGCACTCGCTGCTAAGTCCATATAAGGGTCCTCTGAACCCCACAGTTGGCCCAATGAGCATATTTTGGATCCGTAAACCTTGGCGCAGCGAAAAAGGCTTGCCGGCTACAATATCTCGACTGGCGCAGCTCTTCCTTTATAGCCCGCATTGCGAGCGGGCATCCTTAACCGGCGGTGGCCTTCCGCAGGTCTTCTTGCCCGCTAAGCGCTCCTTCCCAAGAGCCTCATTGCGGTCGGTAGCATCTTTTAACCCGGGGCCATTGCGGGCATCTCTTCCCTGCTCCGGCGGCAGCGGCCCTTCGGCCGCTAACTCCTCGGCCGCCCTCGAGGCCGCCGCATTACTCCTTCTGGCCTGCTCCTTGGCTTGAGCAAGTTCGGCCCGAAGGCTCGCACATATTATAAGGAGTTGGCCTCGGCTCCCTTACCAAGTGACCGCGCAGTAACACTTACCTTGCGACTCATCAAGTCGCCTGTTGATCAGCGTGATGTCCGCATCCGCAACATCGAGTTGCCGCTTTAGTTCAGCAACTCCATCAGTCCGGCTGGCCCGGACGACCCGCCACCTGCATCGGCACGGCGGAATTTAAACCTGCGATTTTGATCCTCGACGCGCTGTCGATTTCGACAACCTACCGAGTCTCGGGGCTACTATCTATACAGGCGCATTCTATATGCAAAACTGTTAAAAGGTGTGTCATTTTACGTACCTCAAACCCGCCAAACAAACTCCCGACGGCATCGTGCAACCCGCCTTGATGGGCGAAATCCTTTCAATCACCATGCTCATCAATGCGTGATGATCTTACGAGATAAACGCCTTCTCAAGCGATCCTTCACCGTACACCGATTGGCGCCCGAACTATTCGGCTTTGCCAAACCGGGCTCCCTCCGTGGCGACACTTGAGCTCGTCCGCCCTATCCAACGGCGCCCGGACGGGCGTCTCGCTCTCTATCATCTCCGGACGAAGGTCCCCCGAAGACGAGCTCATCTGTGAAGGACGGAGATCCGAACTACAAGGTAAAAACTTTAGTTATCCTCAGAAGCACAAATAGGGATGTCCCTTATTATAAAACTCCTTTCTTTCTACTTACGGCTCGTTGGAGGGCTGACTCATCAACGGAGATTGTGCGGCCGGGGCCTCCCCGGACGCAGGACCCTCTGGCGAAGATTTCTTCCACCGTTTAGGGGCCTTTTCCCCCGGGTCTTCGGAGGCAGTCCTCTTCTCCCCTTGGAGGGAGGGATTCTTGATCCCCCCTCTTTCAAGAGCCTCCTTAGGTGAGGCAGTAGCTTTCCCGCTTTCCCCTTCGTCTTCCTCTGAAGGCACAACCTCAAGCATCCGGACCAGCACGGGATCCGGCGCGGTCTCGGGGAGGGGGGCCGGACACCGTATTACTTTTGCTTCCGCTATCCACTCCTGTGTAGAAGGAAGTTGGTCATAAAGCGAATCATCGAAGGGCAAACAAACGGTATGTCCGGACTCGGAACTACTTACTTGAGTATCCGGGCGATTGCAGCTTAGGCCAGCATCCTCGGTCAATTCCGGACGCACCTCTTGCGATCCGAGGAATAAGTTGTACATCTCCAGGGGTGTCATACCCATGAAGTGTTGAAGAATCCGTGGGCCCTCCGGATTGAACTCCCATAGCCGGAGAGGGCGGCGTTTGCAGGGCAGGAGACGCCTAATCAGCATAACCTGCATCACCACCACCATATCGATCTCCCTCGTTAGGAGATCTCGAATCCGCCCTGCGGTAGGGGCACGTCCTTTGACGGCCCCAGTTGAGCCCTGGTTGACCCACGACATCAACCGTCGTGGAGGTCCCAGGCGGAATAAGGGCGGTGGCTTTTTCCTGCGGCCCCTCGGAGCGGTAATATAGAACCACTCTTGCTGCCACGGGCGAGCTCCTCTTGGAAGGAGCCAGCGGGCCCGCGGGCATCGCCCTCTTACTTATGGCCGCCCGCCACACTCCGCTTGCGCCCCGATCATCTTGGCGCCACATTGAAGGTCTTCAACCACAGGCGAAGTGAGGGTGACGCGAGGAAGGCTTCGAGCGACAATAAATGCGGAAATATGGAGGATGGACTCGGAGCCAAGTCGTGGAATTCCAACCCATAGTAAAACATGAGCCCTCTCACAAAAGGATCCATCGGAAGCCTAAACCCCGGCGGAGGTGGGATCTGAAACGACATACTCGCCGGGCTCGGGGGTGGGGAAGGCCTGCCTTGGCGGCAACCTGTCTTAAATCTCGTAAGGCAGTACTTGGCCTCCGCAGCTTTAACACGTCCTCCTCCGTGACGGAGGAGGGCATCCACCGACCACGGAGGTCGGAACCGACATCGTTGGAAGTCCTGGCGCTCGAATCTGGAGCTCTAGGTGCTGGAACTTGGGCGGGAGAGGATTCGATGAAGGATTGAAGAAAAAAAACGAGCCTTGGTCCCGTTATAAAGAGGAGAATACCAAGAGCCGTCTCCGTGACCGTTTGGGACTCGCCGATAGAGGCGTGGAGAGCGGGCGCGTTGGAATTACCCACGTCCGTATTAATGAGAATCCCGGATTAAGGGGAAACATGATCTCTGTTTCGACAAGACGTGCCAAGGAAACCGCCTCGCTAAATGCGCTGAGGTGGTAGAGTGAAAAACAATTCAAGTAATGGCTTGGTAGTGGTGTGACGTCATGCCACAAAAAACATCAGCAGATTGAACTTGTGTATATATTATTATTCTCTCTACGGTGGAATGTGGAATTTATTTTGCGAGCGGACACTATCTGGTGTTCACAATCTTCTATCATTCGGAAGAGGAACCCGCCTTGCAATGCCAAGCAATATCTGCGTCGGACTTATCGTCATTGAAGCCTTGTTCAGGGGCTCTTGAGGAGTCTGGATTAGGGGTGTCCGGATAGCGGACTACCATCATCACCGAACTATCACTGCGGACTATCATCATCGACCGGACTCCAAGACTATGAAGATAGAAGATTGAAGACTTCTCCCGTGTCCGTATGGGACTTTCCTTGGCGTGGAAGGCAAGCTTGGCGATCTGGATATGTAGATCTCCTACCATTGTAACCGACTCTATGTAACCCTAGCCCTCTCCGTGTCTATATAAACCGGATGGCTTTAGTCCGTAGGACAACATCAACAACCCTTACAATCATACCATAGGCTAGCTTCTAGGGTTTAGCCTCCTTGATCTCGTGGTAGATCCACTCTTGTAAACATCCACAATATCAATATCAATCGAGCAGGACGTAGGGTTTTACCTCCATCAAGAGGGCCCGAACCTGGGTAAAACATCGTGTCCCTTGTCTCCTGTTCCCATCCGCCTAGACGCACAGTTCGGGACCCCCTACCCGAGATCCGCCGGTTTTGACACCGACAATCACTATGAGGAACTTGAAAGACGAAAGAACTAAGATTTTGCCCTCAACTACGAGGGGAGGTAAGGAACTGCAATCTAGCTCTGCACTAGATTCTCCTTCTGTTATTAGTAAGCTTGCGACACCTAAACCTGCTACTGCTATGAATTCTGATATGTCGCATGTTATTGATGATGCCACTATGCATGATTCTTATGATGAAACTACTTCTGTGCGTGATACTACTTTGCCATTAGGTGAATTTCTTGATGAACAACTTGCTAGGGTTAGAGAGAATGAAATTATTGAAGATGTTATTATTGATGATAGTGATGATGAAAGTTCTCCCCCTGATTATGAATTACCTGTTGTTCCTGAGGGTTATGTTATGAATGAGGAAGCTGCTAGAGCTATATTTGCTTGCAAAGATAGATATGATCTTAAAAAGTTATTAGCTAAATGGAAGCAGCAATCTCTCAATGCTAGAATGAAACCTGACCCTGCTTTTGCTACTTCACCTATCTGTGTTACTGATAAGGATTATGAATTCTCTATCGATCCTGAAATAATTACTTTGGTTGAATCTAATCCTCTTTATGGCTATGAATCTGAAACTGTTGTGGCTCATCTTACCAAGTTAAATGATATAGCCACCCTGTTTACTAATGATGAGAAGTCTCGCTATTATTATATCCTTAAGATATTTCCGTTCTCACTAAAGGGTGATGCTAAGACTTGGTTTAACTCTCTTAATCCTGGTTGTGTGCGTAGTCCCTAGGATATGATTTATTACTTCTCTGCTAAATATTTCCCTGCTCATAAGAAACAAGCTGCCTTGCGGGAAATATATAATTTTGTGCAAATCAAAGAAGAGAGTCTCCCACAAGCTTGGGGGAGGCTTCTCCGATTACTTGATGCTTTGCCTGATCATCCTCTTAAGAAAAATGAAATACTTGATATCTTTTATAATGGACTAACCGATGCTTCCAAGGACTACTTGGATAGTTGTGCTGGTTGTGTTTTCAGGGAAAGAACAGTCGACCAAGCTGAATTACTATTGAATAATATGTTGACTAATGAAAATAATTGGACTCTCCCTGAGCCAATTCCTGGGGCAATTCCCGAGCCAGTTGAGCCAACTCATGAGCCTATTCCTAAACCCACTCCAAAGAAGAGAGGTGTTCTATTTCTCAGTCCTGAATATATGCAAGAGGCAAAGAAATCAATGAAAGAAAAAGGTATTAAAGCTGAGGATGTTAAGAATTTACCTCCTATTGAAGAAATACATGGTCTTAATATACCGCATGTCGAAGAAACACATTGTCTTGATAACCCGACACATGTAGTAAAGGTAAATTCTCTCTATAGATATGATAAGGTTGAAATTCCCTCTACTAAATTTCATAGACAATGTTTAGATGAATTTGATGACTTTATGGCTAGACAAGAAAGTTTTAATGCTTATATTGTCATAGAATTAAAGAATAATGCTTTTGAAATAGGATGCTTGAGTGATTATATGGCTAGAGTTAAAGGTGAACTTAAACTCATTAGAAAATATGCTTCTATGGTTACCACTCAAGCTGAGCAAGTACTTAAAGCTCAAAGTGATTTGCTCGATGAATTAAATAATAAACATGACTTTGCTGTTAGAGTGGCTACTAGAACTGGTAGAATGACTCAGGAACCTTTGTATCCTGAAGGCCACCCTAAGAGAATCGAGCAAGATTCTCAGAGAAATAATTTAGAGGCACCTAGTTCTTCCAAAAAGAAGAAAAAGAAAAACGATAGGACTTTGCATGCTTCTAGTGAACCTGTTGTAGACACACCGAGAATCCCAATGATATTTCTATTTACGATCTTTGAAACACAATCAGTGATGAACATGAACCTAGTGCCAATGTTAATGATAATATTCATGTTGATGCTCAACCTAGCAAAAATAATGAAGTAGAGATTGAACCTGCTGTTGATCTTGATAACCCACAATCAAAGAATCAACGTTATGATAAGAGAGACTTTGTTGCTAGGAAGCACGGTAGAGAAAGAGAACCATGGGTTCAGAAACCCATGCCCTTTCCTCCTAAACCATCCAAGACAAAGGATGATGAGGATTTTGAGCACTTTGCTGAAATGATTAGACCTATCTTCTTACGTATGCGCTTAACTGATATGCTTAAAGTAAATTCGTATGCTAAGTATATGAAGGATGTCATTACAAATAAAAGAAAGATACCGGAAGCTAAAATTTCCACCATGCTTGCTAATTATACTTTTAAGGGTGGAATACCAAAGAAACTTGGAGACCCCGGGGTACCAACCATACCATGCTCCATTAAAAGAAACTATGTTAAAACTGCTTTATGTGATCTTGGAGCTGGTGTTAGTGTTATGCCTCTCTCTTTATATCGTAGACTCGAATTGAATAAGTTGACACGTACCGAAATATCTTTGCAAATGGCTGATAAATCAACTGCTATACCTGTCAGTATTTGTGAGGATGTGCCTGTTGTGGTTGCAAATGTCACTATCTTAACGGACTTTGTTATTCTTGATATTCCCGAGGATGATAGTATGTCAATTATCCTTGGTAGACCCTTTTTGAATACTGCAGGGTCTGTTATTGATTGCAACAAAGGCAATGTCACTCTTCATGTTAATGGTAATGAGCATACGGTACACTTTCCGAGGAAACAATCTCAAGTTCATAGCATCAATTCTATTGGAAAAGTTCCAACTATTAGTATTGGAGGTTTTGAATTTCCTCTTCCTGCTGTCAAGAAAAAAATATGATATTCTTATTATTGGGGATGTTCATATCCCCGTTGAGGTAACCTAGTGTTATTCAAAATTTCTCTGGTTCCGTGTTATTCGGAATGAGTCTGTTAACAGGACTTGATCAACCTTGTTAGTGGATTCATTTTGATGATCATGAGATGGATGAAACTAGAAGGCACAACCTTCATGCCCTCTTTTACTTTCTCATTATTTAGATTAAACAAAGCAAAAATAGTATTATCTGTCATTTTCTGAATTATTCGTGCAATAAAAAAATATCCCGAAAATAAAAGTGCTCCAAATGCCCTGCAAATTTAGTATGATTTTTATGGAATATTTGAGGATTTTAGGCACTGAAAACACTGCAGTAGGGGCAAGCACCTAGCCACGAGGGTGGAGGGTGCGCCTACACCCCCTGGGCGAGCCCCCCTGTCTCGTGGGCCCAGGGTGGCCCCCCTCCACTTATTCCTGCACCCACACACTCCATCTTCTTCCCAAAAAAATCTCCATCCAGCTCAAGCACGAGTTCTAGCTCATTTTGCTGCGATTTTCGATCTCCTTGCTCAAAGCTCCATTCACAAAACTGCTTTGGAAGATTGTTGCTTGGTATGTGACTCCTCCATTAGTCCAATTAGTTTTTGTTCTAGTGCTTTATTCATTACAAATTTTTGCTGCATAGGTGACCCTGTTCTTGAGCTTGCATGTTAAATTTATGAGGTCCCAAGTAATTCTAATGCATGATATAGGCTCTAGGCACTTGTAGGAGTAGTTGCTACCAATCTTGTTTAGTTTTATTCACTTTTATTTTGAAGTTACTAAAATTTCAGAAATTTTCAGAAAATGTTAAGGAGATTTTTTAGGGGCTCTTCTAGCCAAGGCTCCCAGGAAAAACAAGCTAAAGAGAAGGAAAAGGCCAAGTATAATCTTCCTCGCATAGCGGAAGTACGGCCATGTGAATGGCCCTGTGACGATTTCTTGAGAGAAGTCGGAATTTATGAAGACTTTTATTCTTTGATCGAGAATGCAGGCCTCACCGATTTCCTCCACGACCGGATCAATCAGTATCTCTTACTCACCAATACTTTCGTGCAAAACTTTTATTATTATCCTAAGAAGTCACCGCCTTCAGTATCATTTCATTTATATGATGAATTCAAGGAAATGTCTTTACGTAATTTCTGTGCGATATGTAAAATACCCTTTGAGGGTAAATTAGATGTGGATGGCTTTGTTAACACCATTACGGTAGGGGACCCAAAGAAGGGTTCCGATGCGAGAATCTCTAGCATACACTTTCCTGTTTTACGCTACTTTGCCTTATTTGCTTGTCGATGCTTAATTGGTCGTGAAAATAGTGGAAACTTCAATGTTCCTATATTATTATTCTTCTCCATGCCTTGTTTGGTGATAACAGTTTTAGTATGGGTGTCGTCATTGCTAAACGGCTAAGCCTGAATCGTACAAAAGGCCCCATCTTTGGAGGTATCTATGCTGCACGTCTTGCTAAACATTTTGAGATACCTATTAGGCACCATGAGAAAGAGGTGACAATATTGCCTTCTTACATTTTAGATTACAGGAGCATGGTAGCACATGAGTTTATTGTTCATAATGATGGTAATATGCTCATGTATAACTTGAGATTTAATAAGAAACACAATGAGACTATTATTTTGCCTGCGCCTCTGTTGTTTGATTTGACTGCAGTTAATTATCTTGTCACGCCGGAAGCGGTGTACGCTCATCGAGGCCAAGCATCCACTCCAGAGCCTGAGCCGGAGTCGGAACCTTCACTGGACCCTTATCGTGCATCATCTTACCAGTGGGATCCGGAGGAGATGGCCAACCAGTGGTATCCTGATTACACCCCTCAGTACACCGGGGAGAGTAGCCGCGATCCTTGCCAGTAGACCAACTTAGGCCAAAAGCCTAAGCTTGGGGGAGTACGTATTTCTCACCGACTTTACATTCATGTTCACACACTATTCTAGTTGTTGGTGCTCATACTCTTTCATTGTATTATCCATGCTAGTTTAATTTTCTTTTTATAGCCTTCTTCTTGTGTGTTTGATAAACCTTAAGAAAAACCAAAAAAATAGTTAGTTTAATTTCCATGCTTGTAGTAGACTTGAAATGAAAACCCAAAAATATTTCTCGTTTTTCTTTTTACTTGTTGGGAGGTTTCCCGTGTAAATAGTTTTATTTTCTTTTCTTTCCTTTGGGGGGTCGAGAGTAGAAGACCATATTGAAAATGTTTAGTGGCTCTCATATGCATGATTGTTTATTTAACTTAGAGCCCATATTACTTTGTCTTCTCTCTTGATTTGAATGCTTGGAGATTCCAGCTTAGTCCAATGCACGTGCACTATTATTATTATACACATCGTTCGGTCGTGCAAGTGAAAGGCAATAATGATGATATATGATGGACTGATTGAGATGAGAGAAGCTGGTATGAACTCGACCTCTCTTGTTTTTGTAAATATGATGAGTTCATCGTTCCTAATTCAGCTTATTATGAAGTAAACATATTTGCAATGACCTTTAGAGATTATAGTGGCTTGTGCCATGCTTGATTAGCTATGAGTTATAATGGTTTACCTTGCGTGCCAACATGCTATTAAAATGATTGTGATGTGGTATGATGGGATGGTATCCTCCTTTGAAAGAATTGAGTGACTCGACTTGGCACATGTTCACGCATGTAGTTTAAACAAATCAACATAGCCTTCACGATATTTATGTTCATGGTAGATTATATCCTACTCATGCTTGTACTCGGTGTGAATTAATTTTAATGCATGTTCATGAATGTTGTCGCTCTCTCAGTTGGTCGCTTCCCAGTCTTTTGCTAGCCTTCACCTGTACTAAGCAGGAATGCTGCTTGTGCATCCAAACTTCATAAACCCCAAAGTTATTCCATATGAATCCACCATACCTTCCTATATGCGGTATCTACCTGCCGTTCCAAGTAAATTTGTATGTGCCAAACTCCAAACCTTCAAATGAAATTCTATTTTGTATGCTCGAGCAGCTCATGTTTCAAATAGGGTTGTCCGTATCTTCCATGCTAGGTGGGTTATTCTCAAGAGGAGTGGACTCCGCTCCTCATTCACGAGAAAGGGCCGGTAACCAGGATGCCCAGTCCCATGATCCAAAAGATCAAAGCAAATCAATATAATTAAACAAAACTCCCCCAGGGCTGTTGTTAGTTGGAGGCACTCGTTGTTTCGAGCAAGCCATGGGTTGATGCTTGTTGGTGGTGGGGGAGTATAAACTTTTACCATTCTGTTTGGGAACCACCTATAATGCATGTAGTATGGAAGATACCGTCATCTCATAGTTGTTGCATTGACAGTGAAAGTATGCCGCTCAAAATGTTATTCACCTCTATTTTAAAACCAAGCTCTGGCACCTCTACAAATCCCTGCTTCCCTCTGCGAAGGGTCTATCTATTTACTTTTATGTTGAGCCATCACCTTCTTATTAAAAGCACCCGCTGGAGAGCACACTGTCATTTGCATTCATTACTATTGGTTTATATTGGGTATGACTTGACTGGATCTCTTTTACCATGAATTACAATGTTTAGTCAGTCCTTGATCTTTAAAGGTGCTCTGTATTTATGTTTTGCGGTCTTAGAAAGGGCTAGCGAGATAACATCTTGTTATATCATATTATGATTGTTTTTAGAAAGTGTTGCCATCCGAGTTTTATTATTATTGCTCGCTAGCTGATTATGCCATTGATATGAGTAAATGTGAGACCTAAGTGTTATTGTGAGTATGGTTAGTTCATAATCTTTGCTGAAAACTTGAATGTTGGCTTTACATATTTACAACAACAAGAGCAAATAGAGTTTGTAAAAGTTTTTCTTTACATATTTATCAACTGAATTGCTTGAGGACAAGTGATGTCTACTACACAACCTTCTTCTTGTAGACGTTGTTGGGCCTGCAAGTGCATAGGTTTGTAGGACAGTAGCAAATTTCCCTCAAGTGGATGACCTAAGGTTTATCAATCCGTGGGAGGCGTAGGATGAAGATGGTCTCTCTCAAACAACCCTGCAACCAAATAACAAAGAGTCTCTTGTGTCCCCAACACACCCAATACAATGGTAAATTGTACAGGTGCACTAGTTCGGCGAAGAGATGGTGATACAAGTGCAATATGGATGGTAGATATAGGTTTTTGTAATCTGAAATAATAAAAACAGCAAGGTAACTAAAGATAAAAGTGAGTGTAAACGGTATTGCAATGATAGGAAACAAGGCCTAGGTTTCATACTTTCACTATGCAAGTTCTCTCAACAATAATAACATAGATAGATCATATAACAATCCCTCAACATACAACAAAGAGTCACTCCAAAGCCACTAATAGCGGAGAACAAACGTAGAGATTATGGTAGGGTACGAAATCGCCTCAAAGTTATTCTTTCGGATCAATCTATTCAAGAGTTCGTACTAGAATAACACCTTAAGACAAAAATCAACCAAAACCCTAATGTCACCTAGATATTCCATTGTCACCTCAAGTATCCGTGGGCATGATTATACGATATGCATCACACAATCTCAGATTCATCCAACCAACACAAAGTACTTCAAAGAGTGCCCCAAAGTTTATACCGGAGAGTCAAGAACGTGTGCCAACCCCTATGCATAGGTTCATGGGCGGAACCAGCAAGTTGGTCACCAAAACATACATCACGTGGCACATGATATCCCATTGTCACCACAGATAAACACGGCAAGACATACATCAAGTGTTCTCATAAAAGACTCAATCCGATAAGATAACTTCAAAGGGGAAACTCAATTCATCACAAGAGAGTAGAGGGGGAGAAACATCATAAGATCCAACTACAATAGCAAAGCTCGGGATACATCAAGATCGTGCCATAGAGGGAACACGAGAGAGAACACGAGAGAGAGATCAAAACACATAGCTACTGGTACATACCCTCAGCCCCGAGGGTGAACTACTCCCTCCTCATCATGGATAGCCCCGGGATGATGAAGATGGCCACCGGTGATGGGTCCCCCCTCCGGCAGGGTGCCAGAACGGGCTCCCGAGAGCTTTTTGGTGGCTACAGAGGCTTGCGGCGGTGGAACTCCCGACATATCTTCTGTTCTGGAAATTTTACAATGCGTAGGTATATATGGGTGCAAGGGGTACGTCGGTGGAGCTTCGGGGGCCCCGCGAGGCAGGGGGGCGCGCCCTAGGGGGGTGGGCGCGCCCCCACCCTCGTGGCCAGCTCTCGTATCTTCTGATGTAGAGTCCAATTCTATATGGTGGCTTTCCTTCCAAAAATAACTTCTCCAGTTGATTTCGTTCCGTTTTGACTCCGTTTGATATTCCTTTTCTTCGAAATACTGAAATAGGCATAAAATAGCAAATCTGGGCTGGGCCTCCGGTTAATAGGTTAGTCCCAAAAGTAATATAAAAGAGGAAAATAAAGCCCAATATTGCCCAAAACAGTAGATAATATAGCATGGAGCAATCAAAAATTATAGATACGTTGGAGACGTATCAACAAGCAAAGGTTTATGCTTGGGGGAGTTGATACGTCTCCAACGTATCTACTTTTCTAAACACTTTTGCCCTTGTTTTGGACTCTAACTTGCATGATTTGAATGAAACTAACCCGGACTGACGCTGTTTTCAGCAGAACTGCCATGGTGTTGTTTATTGTGCAGAAAACAAAAGTTCTCAGAATGACCTGAAAATCCACGGAGATAAGTTTTGGAAAATATAAAAAATACTGGCGAAAGAATCAAGGCCAGGGGGCCCACACCCTGTCCACGTGGGTGGGGGGCACGCCCTCCCCCCTTGGCGCGCCCCCCTGTCTCGTGGGCCCCCTGATGCTCCACCGACCTCAACTCCAACTCTATATATTCCGTTTCGCGGAGAAAAAAATCAGAGAGAAAGTTTCATCGTGTTTTACGATACGGAGCCGCCGCCAAGCCCTAATCTCTCTCGGGATTGCTGATCTGGAGTCCGTTCGGGGCTCCGGAGAGGGGGATTTGTCGCCGTCGTCATCATCAACCATCCTCCATCACCAATTTCATGATGCTCACCGCCGTGCGTGAGTAATTATATCGTAGGCTTGCTGGACGGTGATGGGTTGGATGAGATTTACCATGTAATCAAGTTAGTTTTGTTAGGTTTTGATCCCTAGTATCCACTATGTTCTGAGAGATGTTGCTATGACTTTGCTATGCTTAATGCTTGTCACTAGGGCCCGAGTGCCATGATTTCAGATTTGAACCTATTATGTTTTCATGAATATATGTGTGTTCTTGATCCTATCTTGCAAGTCTATAGTCACCTATTATGTGTTATGATCCGACAACCCCGAAGTGATAATAATCGGGATACTTCTCGGTGATGATCGTAGTTTGAGGAGTTCATGTATTCACTATGTGCTAATGCTTTGTTCCGGTTCTCTATTAAAAGGAGGCCTTAATATCCCTTAGTTTCCACTAGGACCCCGCTGCCATGGGAGGGTAGGACAAAAGATGTCATGCAAGTTCTTTTCCATAAGCACGTATGACTATATTCGGAATACATGCCTACATTACATTGATGAACTGGAGCGAGTTCCGTGTCACCCTATGTTATAGCTATTACATGAGGAATCGCATCCGACATAATTATCCATCACTGATCCAATGCCTACGAGCTTTTCACATATTGTGCTTCGCTTATTTACTTTTCCATTACTACTGTTACAATTCCTACATAACTATTATCTTTACTTTTGCCACTGTTACCATTACTATCATACTACTTTGCTACTAAATACTTTGCAGATACTAAGTTATCCAGGTGTGGTTGAATTGACAACTCAACTGCTAATACTTAGGAATATTCTTTGGCTCCCCTTGTGTCGAATCAATAAATTTGTGTTGAATACTCGACCCTCGGAAGCTATTGCGATCCCCTACACTTGTGGGTTATCATGGCACTTGATGTTGGGCAAGTGCACTGATCAGTGGACTTGCCCAACAGCAAGTGCCATTTTCCATGAGCAAATGCCACTGATCAGTGACACTTGCTGTTGGGAAAATGCCACTGATCAGTGGCACTGATCAGTGGACTTGCCCAACAGTAAGTGCTACTGAACAGTGTCATTTGGCCATGAGCAAATGCCACTGATCAGTGCACTTGCCCAACAACAAGTGCCACTGATATGAGCAAATGCCACTGATCAGTGGCACTTGCTGTTGGGAAAGTCCACTGATCAGTGACATTTGCTTGCTTTGATACTAATACTTGTCATGTTGCCTGACTAGATACTGAAGACTGACTGGTATGTGGCGGGTGGAGGAGCTCAGGTGGTGGTCGGAGCTGAGCGCGCCGAGGATTTCATCCCCACAAACAGGTGGCTCAGGACGGCGGACCTGCCTTGCAGGATCACCTTTGAAAGAACGTGGATGTCGCCTAGAGGGGGGGGGGTGAATAGGCGCTTTAAAATAATTACGGTTTAGGCTTGAACAAATGCGGAATAAACCTAGCGGTTAATTTGTCAAGCACAAAACCTACAAGAACTAGGCTCACCTATGTGCACCAACAACTTATGCTAAGCAAGATAAACTACTAGGTGATAGCAAGATATATGACAAGAACCAATATGGCTATCACAAGGTAAAGTGCATAAGTAAAGAGCTCGGGTAAGAGATAACCGAGGCACGCGGAGACGACGATGTATCCCGAAGTTCACACCCTTGCGGATGCTAATCTCCGTTTGGAGCGGTGTGGAGGCACAATGCTCCCCAAGAAGCCACTAGGGCCACCGTAATCTCCTCACGCCCTCGCACAATGCAAGATGCCATGATTCCACTAAGGGACCCTTGAGGCGGTCACCAACCCGTACAAATGGGAACCCTTGGGGCGGTCACCGAACCCGTACACTTTGGCAACCCTTGGGGCGGTCACGGTGCCGTCAAATTGCTCAGGCGATCTCCACAACCTAATTGGAGACCCGGCGCTTTCCGGAGCTTTACACCACAATGATTGAGCTCCGAACACCACCAACCGTCTAGGGCGCCAAGGCACCCAAGAGGAACAAGCTCTAGGGTGCCCAAACACCCAAGAGTAATAAGCTTCTCAAACTTCACTTCCACGTATCACCGCGGAGAACTCAAACCGATGCACCAAATGCAATGGCAAGGGCACACGGAGTGCCCAAGTCCTTCTCTCCCAAATCCCACCAAAGCAACTAATGCTAGGGAGGAAAATGAGAGGAAGAACGAAAGAAGAACATGAAGAACTCCAAGATCTAGATCCAAGGGGTTCCCCTCACTTAGAGGAGAAAGTGATTGGTGGAAACTAGGATCTAGATCTCCTCTCTCTTTTCCCTCAAGAACTAGCAAAAATCATTGGAGGGATTGAGAGTTAACAAGCTCGAAGAAGGTCAACAAAGGGGGAAGAACACGAGCTAAAAAGGATAAGGTTCAATGGGGAAGAAGACCCCCTTTTAAAGGTGGGGAAAAATCCAACCGTTATGCTCACAGCCCGCACCGAGCGGTAGTACCGCTCGACATCACGGTACTACTGCTAGGGGTAGCGGTACTACTGCTAGCGAGCGGTACTAAAAAATTACATCCGTGCCTACCACCGCTGGACTTGTGACGAGTTTTTGGTCCCGAGCGGAAGTAGCCACGGAAGTAGCCGCGGTAGTACTGCTCCAAGCGGTAGTACCGCTCCCAAGAGCGGTAGTACCGCTCCCAAGGGCGGTAGTAAAAAATTACTTCCGCTCCTACCCGTGGTAGTACCGCTGCAGCCTTTTCAGAACACCAAAACTACCATAACTTCTGCATTCGGACTCCGAATTCGACGAAACCAAGTTTGTTGGAAAGCTAGAGACAAGGGCTAACACAATCTTGAGAGAAATACCAATAATAAGCAAATGAGAAAAGGCCCAAAAGAAAATGGTGAGAACCCTTCCTCGGAAAAGACCGGTAAAACCTCCAACATCGAAAACATCATAGAAGACGCATGCAAGCTCCGTTTTCGATGAACTCAAGCTTGTCATAAAGATGACCATAAGCTCTAAGACTCACAAAGAGAACCAAACAAGAACCAAGAAACATGATGCAAGGATGCAATGGTTTGAGCTCTCGACGAACGATACGATCAAGCTACTCACTTGAGAGCCCCCCTTGATAGTACGACTATCGATCCTATAACCCGGTCTCCCAACTACCGCCATGAGACCGGTAAAATAAAAAACCTATCAAGGGCAAACCTTTGCCTTGCACATGATCCACTTGAGCTAGATGATGACAATCTTGTCCTCCTCAAGATGGACCACCTTTCTTGATTGCGTTGGGTCGATGGAGACTAGATGATTGCTCCCCCATACTCCACTATGGGTGAGCCACTCTTCGGCACATCTTCACAAGTCCATTGACACCACAATGGATGGCAAGCTTCAAGCACTTGATCTCTTCGTGATGCTCCACTTGAACTTGCACACGGCAATCTTGATGACGATCACCACTTGATGTCATCCTTTCCATGGGTTGTATGATATCTTCCTCTTGACGCAAGCCCATGGACACGTACCTAACCCCACATAGACTCTCACATAGACCATGGGTTAGTACACAAAGTGCAATGGATAATGCTTACCATACCATGGGATCACTTGATCCCTCTCGGTACATCTTCTATGCTTTGTGAGTTGATCAACTTGATTCACTCTTGACTTAGTCTTGATCAACCTTGAATCTTTCCAACTCTCTTCATTTGGATGAGTTCTTGAAGGTAAACATGAATGATCACACAATCTTCTTCTTCAAGACATGCTTGCAATAAGCTCAACACTCACATGACCAATCTTTGGATAATTCCTTAATAGCACCTTGGTCAACACATAAACTCCTTGAAACCAACACATGGACTTCAAGAAATGCCTATGGACAAATCCTTCAAATATAACTCAATGCGACCATTAGTCCATAGAGAATGTCATCAATTACCAAAACCACACATGGGGGCACCGCATGTCCTTTCAATCTCCCCCATTTTGGTAATTGATGACAATCACTTTCAAGAGAGTTTATATAAGGAATTATGCATCACCATGCAATGCAACAACCAATAATGCATGCGTATGAGATGCAAATGCTTAGGAACAAAACCAAAGCAAGGAGAAAACTCTGAAGACTTCTCCACAAAACTCTCTAAAACTTCTCCCCCATTGGCATCGATTGCCAAAATGGGCGAAAAGCTAAGAAGACCAATATAAAAGGTGTTCCTCCAAAAGTTGTGTATTTCTCAACAAGAGAGTGGAATGCCATACACATATCCAAAGGTAATACTTGGTGGAAGACCAACTATATTGAGGCACCAAGATTGCAAAAGAATGATATGCCACAAAGACATAACAAAGAGAGAAACAAGCAATCAAAAGATACCAATTGAAGCAAGCTATCAAAAGATATCAACTGAACCAACTAGACCAAAGATCCTACGAGCCACATGAAAAAGATATTATGATATGAGCAGAGGATTGTTCTAAAGAAACTAGAGAAGCTCCCCATGATTTGTGCACATCAAGAATTTTTGTATTTGGATACAAAGTGCACAAAATAGGATCATAGCTCCCCAAAGTCAATGAAACTAACAACAAGTGCAAGAGAGCATATAGGAAACTAAGCCTAGCGCTTGGAACAAGCACATGGTTGAGCAACATTGTAAAAGAGGCAACTTAAGAATAGGCTCAACCAAAATGATGTGTGTGAGTCATGTCAAAGCACATGAGAAGACTAATATACGGATGTGCATAAGCATCAACATAGTCTCGAATGAATGAGATACACGGTGCAAAGCCTTTCATTCTCACACATAACTAGCAAATGGGTTCACAAGCTTACTAATAAGAAAATAGAGAACCTATGCTTGTGACAACCCGTGGTGAAGATAGACGATGAGAGGCTCATCAAGACGAGGGGTACCAATTAAGATGGCAAAAGCCTCGTAAAGATGAGCAAGAGGAAAATAATCTTCACCACACAAGAGTGCATCAAGATGCAACGATAGAGGACACACACTCAAGGCAAAAGCTTTCACGGAGCCACCAAAGAAATAACATAAGAAAGACAAGGTGGACGTGAAAGAAAGGATATCAACTAGAGATGTAATTTCTCTCAAGTGTATAAGGTTCTAGGTAGACAAAATCATGATGATATATATCTACAAAGAGGGATGTACACCCGAAATAGTTGCAACATGAAGGAACAAGATATCCACAAGGAAGTCATAAATATACCAATAAGATATTTGCTTGAAAGCATAGCACTTGGCTAGATATGGTCTTATTGTATATAAATGAATTCCTACCCATGAACATCAAAGACATCACAACTAGCAACATGAGATCATCGTTGAGATGCTTTGAGAAAGGAAACAAGTATCACAAGAAAGAATGAAATACATGCCATGATACAACCTACACAAGGTTGATGCAAGTAATGTGTGCATGTAGTAGATGATGATACTTATTACCGAGATAGCATTGGAAGGATGTAGTAGATACCAATTGAAGGTAGATAGTAGTTCATTGATCATCCTAGCTTGACTCCAATATGCACATGGTGACAACACCTTCCTTGTGCGTGAGCCGAGCATCCAATGCATCTCCAAATGTTCCTATAAGAACAACACAAACTAAACGGTACCCAAACTCATCGGGACCAAATAGTTAGAAACACCAATACATAGGACAAACTCCACATAAATATGTGCATATAGATATGAAAATGAATATCATGCACATCTCATCCAAATTGAGACTAGGTGGAGTTTCTCCCATATATTGAGTCAAAGAAAGAAAGCATGCCAAATAAAATACATGAAGAAAACATGCATGCTCAAGACTTCAAAACCCAAAACCAAAAGACAAAGAAATGCCAAGTGAAAAGGATACCAAATGAATAAAACATCACTTGGAGGATATCCATAAAAGATACATCAAGGAATGAGATATCCATTGATACACTCAAAATAAAAGATATCAAACTCCCAAAAGAGAGGATGGTTCCAAACAAACCAAGCTCTCTACAAAGTTTCATGATAGCACAAAGTACCAAAACGAAAACGGCTTGCCTTCCACCAACACACACTTGATAAGGATCGCAAGAAGAGTGTTCTATAGAGAATAGGATAGCTCCCCCAAGACTAGTGCATTATAGAGAATTTGCATTTGAATACAAAATGCACAAGGTGGGATCACCACTTTGACTATATCTAGAAAACACTAGACAAGGACGAGAAAAAAAAAGATCCACAAGTGGTAGGGAAGACAATGGGAGTTGACACAAACCTTGGCAAGAGAAAAGGAAAAATAAAAAATAAAAGCCAATGTAAAGATGATCAATAAATTCTACCACAAAAGTGAGTACCAATTGTCAAAAGACAAGAAGTAAATGGAAATAATTCCCGATGGTAGATAGCAAGGATATCCGACATCATCTTCACACCAAACACAAGCAAATTGCAACTTGTAGAGATATCATGCCACCTAGGAACAAGATAATATACAATATCAATTCTAGGTGACAATATCTCAAATGTACACATTTTCTAGGCTAGTAATACACACATAGCATATTACTCCCCCATAATGTGATACCAATTAAAGATAGACAAGAGGCAATTAAAAGGATCCAACAAGAGATAATTAATGGAAAAATTAGAATTTGAATTTCTCATGAGAAGACATACCACATAGAGACTAGATAATCTTGAAATATCAATACTAGATGGTATTACTCATGTACACACATCTATAGGATTGTGAGGTGCACAAAGCACATCACTCCCCCATAATGGGATATTCCATTAATCTCTCACAAGAGCCAGCTAAGAAATAAACAAGATGCAAACAGGCTCAACACACAACACACATGTACATGATGTGCAAACCAACATACACCTACTAGATTTCTCAAGATAAGCAATTTGGAAGCACAACATATACAAGCACATGCAAGATACAAAACCACAACATGCTAAGGGACAAGTAACTTTTAATGTAAGCAATTTAAGCACGAGTTATCGCAAGGAGGAACATTGGATATAAGATAGAAACTTGATAATCCGAATGACTTGGCTTGAGACAATTAGAATGATGAAGTCCCCTTAATTCTTCATAAAGTAGCCAAGTCTCCAATGCCCTCCAACAACACCTATTGATCAAGTTTGAGCTAGTTGGTCCCCAACCAAGTTGGGTCCTAAGAGGTTAGTCACAATAGGCTTGGCTACCCAAATGGTTCTTTTCTTGACACCACTTTGAGTACCAACAAACTTGGCAAACACATTGCCAACCTTATCCTTCCCAAGAGAATAGACATCATCAATAATAATTGGGTTGGATAAGTTACCACTAGTGCATGAAGAAGCGACGTGGCCTTTCTCACGACATAAGTAGCAACGTCTACACTTCACTTTCTTCTCACTTGATTTCTCAACAAGAGAAGCATTAACTTGAGTCTTCTTGGGAAGAGGACTTTCTTCAACTTGAGGTTGAGCATGAGATTGAACTTGTGCTCTCTTCCCTTGTTGCTTGACAATAATGGCCTTCTTCTTCAATGGGCAAGATCTAACATGATGCCCTTCTACTTCGCACTTGAAGCAAACAATCTTGGCCGATTTCTTGACTTGTTCTTGGCCCTTCTTTTTGTTCATCTTGGACTTCTTCTTCTTATTGGAGTTGAATTCAAGTCCACCTTTGTCATTGGGGATTTTGCACACTCAAGATATTGTTGAGTGTGGATTTCCTTCATGACTCTTTTCCAAGTCTTTCTTCAAAGAAGTGACTTGGGCCTTGAGCTCTTTGATTTCCTATACATGGTTAGTCTCAATACAAGTACTAGAGGAAGTATAAGCTTCATTGTTAGAGCAACAAGGCAAGGAAAGCAATTCATCACAAGATGTACCAACATTGTGAGTAGATGAATTACAAGGACTAGCACATATCAATATAGCATTTTGACTAGAAGTAGTGCTAGTATCCACATGAGGCTCACTAGATGTTACCTTAGCAAGCATGGCCTCATGATCTATCTTTAGCACATTATGGGATACTAGAAGATCATCATGAGAGCTTGTGAGCCTTACATGATTTTCTTCCAACATCCCATAATTGCTAGATAGCAACTCAAGTTGGGCCCTTAGCTCAACATTCTCCTTCAATATGAATGCTTCACAAGCGATAGAGTTAGTAGCACAAGCATCATCATTAGCAACAAGAGGAGAAGACAACTTGGCAAGCTCTTTTGAATATGAAGCTTTAAGTTGAGCATGAGACTCGGTGAGTTTGATGAGCTCACTCTTAATGACCCTTGAGCCCTTTTCGAGGTGCTCAAAGTCCTCAAGGAGTTTAGCATGCACAACTTCAAGCTCCTCATTTTTAGTTTCAAAATCATTGGCCACCTCAAGAGCTCTATCACGAGATTCCCTCACTCTAGATAATTCTAGAGAAAAAGTCTCCTCAAGAGATTCCTTGGTGGTTTGTTCAACTTCAAGAGCTTGAGAGAGGTCCGCAATCTCATTAGCGTAATCACGCTCATGACCTTCCATTTTATCAATGGTGACCTCATGCTCCTCAAGACGAGATTCCAATTCATCAATATATTTCTTGCCCTCAATAGCAATAGACATGATTTCCATGAAGTTGGAACGAGCAATTTTATTCTTAAGAAGAGCTTTAAAATCATTTCCCTTAATTTTTAAGGAGGCAACATCATCACTCTCTTCATCATAATCAACATCATCATCACTCTTGCCATCATCAATATCATCACAAGATATATTGGGATTCAAAGTGGGAGATACCTTTGAAGCCTTGGCCATAAGGAAAAATGCAGTAGATGATGATATAGGATCCCTTGAAGCACCATTCAAGACCACATCTTGTTCCATGGAGTGTTGGGTTTCATCTACATTGTTAGCACAACAACTCGAGGAAATACATGCATTTTTATCATGGCAAAAAGATATAGCAAGCATATCATCATGAGATTTAGTCAAGCAATTTCTACATGATATGCAAGGACTATCAACACAAGCAAGTGAAACATTTGGAGTGCTCGAAGTGCTAAGGCCCAAAGACGGAGCATTGCAATAATATAGTGATGAAGAATCATCCACAAAAGGCACACTATCATCATTGCAATGACCGACACTACTCACCATATCATTACCTTGTGGCAAACCACATGTAGGTGAAGTAGAAGAAGTTGAGAAGACTATACGGCCGGAGGTAGAGGGATAACAATCATCCCTACAAATCTTGGACACACCATATTTATCTTGAAGCTTCGTCCACAACTCATGAGCATCCCGAAACGGCATGAGTTGAAATATAACTACATTGCTCAAAGCATCGAAAAGCACATTAGAAGCTTGAGCATTGAGATAAGAGTTTTTCTCTTCCTCTAAAGATAATCTTTGGGGATCCTTTGGAGGAGAAAAACCCATATCTACAATTCGCTCCAAATTTGGGTCCATGACCCTAAAGAAATTAAGCATGCGAATTACCCAAACATCAAAATTTTGTTGGAGAACGTAGTAATTTCAAAAAAATTCCTACGCACACGCAAGATCATGGTGATGGCATAGCAACGAGAGGGGAGAGTGTATGTCCACGTACCCTCGTAGACCGTAAGCGGAAGCGTTATGACAACGCGGTTGATGTAGTCGTGCGTCTTCACGATCCGACCGATCCAAGTACCGAACGCACGGCACCTCCGAGTTCAGCACACGTTCAGCTCGATGACGATCCCGGGCTCCGATCCAAAGAAAGCGTCGGGGATGAGTTCCGTCGACGACGGCGTGGTGACGATGATGATGCTCCACCAGCGCAGAGCTTCGCTAAGCTCATGACGATATGACTCTACGGCGCAAGGCTTCGCCTAAGCTCATGACGATATGACCGAAGTGGAATATGGTGGAGGGGGCACCGCACACGGCTAAGGAACGATCCGTAGATCAACTTGTGTGTCATGGGGTGCCCCTGCCCCAGTATATAAAGGAGCAAGGGGGTGCGGCCAGCCCTAGGAGGAGGCGGAGGAGTCCTACTCCCACCGAGTAGGACTCCCCCTTCCTAGTTGGATTAGGACTTGGGGGAGGAGAGAGGAAGGCGCCCCCTCTCCTTGTCCTATTCGAACTAGGGGAGGGGCGCGGCCTGCCCTGGCCGCCCTCCTCTTCTCCCTTATGGCCCATTAAGGCCCAACATCTCCCGGGAGGTTCCGTAACCCCGGTTTTCCGGTAAAATCCGATTTCACCGGAACTATTCAAAGTCAAACATAGGCTTCCAATATATCAATCTTTATGTCTCGACCATTTCAAGACTCCTCGTCATGTCCGTGATCACATCCGGGACTCGAACAAACTTCGTACATCAAAACTTATAAACTCATAATAAACTGTCATCGTAACGTTAAGCGTGCGGACCCTACCGGTTCGAGAACTATGTAGACATGACCTAGAACTATTCTCGGTCAATAACCAATAGCGGAACCTGGATGCCCATATTGGTTCCTACATATTCTTCAAGATCTTTATCGGTCAAACCGCATAACGACATACGTTGTTCCCTTTGTCATCGGTATGTTACTTACCCGAGATTCGATCGTCGGTATCCAATATCTAGTTCAATCTCGTTACGGCAAGTCTCTTTACTCGCTTCGTAATACATCATCTCACAACTAACTTATTAGTTGCAATGCTTGCAAGGCTTATGTGATGTGTATTACCGAGAAGGCCTAGAGATACCTCTCCGACAATCGGAGTGACAAAACCTAATCTCAAATCGCCAACCCAACATGTACCTTTGGAGACACCGTAGTACTCCTTTATAATCACCCAGATTACGTTGTGACGTTTGGTAGCACCAAAGTGTTCCTCCGTAAACGGAGTTGCATAATCTCATAGTTACGGGAACATGTATAGGTCATGAAGAAAGCAATAGCAATATACTAAGCGATCAAGTGCTAAGCTAACGGAATGGGTCATGTCAATCACATCATTCTCCTAATGATGTGATCCCATTAATCAAATAACAACACATGTCTATGGTTAGGAAACATAACCATCTTTGATTAATGAGCTAGTCAAGTAGAGGCATACTAGTGACTATATGTTTGTCTATGTACTCACACATGTATCATGTTTCCGGTTGATACAATTCTAGCATGAATAATAAACATTTATCATGATATCAGGAAATAAATAATAAGTTTATTATTGCCTCTAGGGCATATTTCCTTGATCTCCCACTTGCACTAGAGTCAATAATCTAGATTACACAAGAATGATTCTAACACCCATGGAGTCTTGGTGCTGATCATGTTTTGCTCGTGGAAGAGGCTTAGTCAACGGGTCTGCAACATTCAGATCCGTATGTATCTTGCAAATCTCTATGTCTCCCACTTGGACTTGGTCCCGAATGGAATTGAAGCGTCTCTTGATATGCTTGGTCCTCTTGTGAAATCTGGATTCCTTTGCCAAGGCAATTGCACCAAGATTGTCACGAAGATCTTCATTGGTCCCGATGCATTAGGTATGACACCTAGATCGGAAATGAACTCTTTCATCCAGACTCCTTCATTTGCTGCTTCCAAGCAGCTATGTACTCCGCTTCACATGTAGATCCCGCCACGGCGCTTTGTTTAGAACTGCACCAACCGACAGCTCCACCGTTTAATAAAAACACGTATCCGGTTTGCGATTTAGAATCGTCCGGATCGAGTGTCAAAGCTTACATCGGCGTAACCATTTACGACTAGCTCTTTGTCACCTCCATATCGAGAAACATATCCTTAGTCCTTTTCGTATTTCAGATGTTCTTGACCGCTGTCGATGATACACTCTGGATTACTTTGGTACCTTCCTGCCAAGCTTATTGCTAAGCATCGTCGGTCTGGTACACAACATTGCATACATGATAGAGCCTATGGCTGAAGCATAGGAACATCTTTCATTTTCTCTCTATCTTCTGCTGTGGTCGGGCATTGAGTCGACTCAATTTCACACCTTGTAATCTGGTAAAAATCCTTTCTTTGCTGATCCATTTTGAACTTTTTCAAAACTTTATCAAGGTATGTGCTTTGTGAAAGTCCAATCAAGCGTCTTGATCTATCTCTATAGATCTTGATGCCCAATATGTAAGCAGCTTCACCGAGGTCTTTCATTGAAAAACTTTTATTCAAGTATCCTTTTATGCTATCCAGAAATTCTATATCATTTCCAATCAATAATATGTCGTCCACATATAATATTAGAAATGCTACAGAGCTCCCACTCACTTTCTTGTAAATACATGCTTCTCCAAAAGTCTGTATAAAACCATACGCTTTGATCACACTATCAAAGCGTTTATTCCAACTCGAGAGGCTTGCACTGGACCATAAATTGATCGCGGAGCTTGCACACTTTGTTAGCACCTTTTGGATCAACAAAACCTTCTGGTTGCATCATATACAACTCTTCTTCTAGAAATCCATTCAAGAATGCAGTTTTACATCCATTTGCCAAATTTCATAATCATAAAATGCAGCAATTGCTAACATGATTCGGACAGACTTAAGCATCGCTACGGTGAGAAAGTCTCATCGTAGTCAACCCTTGAACTTGTCAAAACCTTTCGCAACAAGTCGAGCTTTATAGACAGTTACATTACCATCAGCGTCGGTCTTCTTCTTAAAGATCCATTTATTCTCAATGGCTTGCCGATCATCGGCAAGTCAACCAAAGTCCATACTTTGTTCTCATACATGGATCCCATCTCAGATTTCATGGCTTCCAGCCATTTTGCGAATCTGGGCTCACCATCGCTTCTTCATAGTTTGTAGGTTCACCATGGTCAAGTAACATGACTTCCGAATAGGATTACCGTACCACTCAGTGCGGATCTTACTCTGGTTGACCTCGAAGTTCAAGAGAAACTTGATCTGAAGTTTCATGATCAATATCATTAGTTTCCTCACTAATTGGTGTAGTTGTCACAGAACCGGTTCTTGTGATGAACTACTTTCAATAAGGGAGCAGATACTGATTATCTCATCAAGTTCTACTTTCCTCCCACTCACTTCTTTCGAGAGAAACTCTTTTCTAAAAGGATCCGAATTTAGCAACGAAAATCTTGCCTTTAGATCTGTGATAGAAGGTGTACCCAACAGTCTCTTTTGGGTATCCTATGAAGACACATTTCTCCGATTTGGGTTCGAGCTTATCTGGTTGAAGTTTCTTCACATAAGCATCGCAGCCCCAAACTTTAAGAAACGACAACTTTGGTTTCTTGCCAAACCACAGTTCATGAGGTGTCGTCTCAACGGATTTTGATGGTGCCCTATTTAACGTGAATGCGGCCGTCTCTAAAGCATAACCCCAAAACGATAGCGGTAAATCAGTAAGAGACATCATAGATCGCACCATATCTAGTAAAATACGATTCTGACGTTCGGACACACCATTTCGTTGTGGTGTTCCGGGTGGCGTGAGTTGCGAAACTATTCCGCATTGTTTCAAATGTAAACCAAACTCGTAACTCAAATATTCTCCTCCATGATCAGATCGTAGAAACTTTATTTTCTTGTTACGATGATTTTCCACTTCACTCTGAAATTCTTTGAACTTTTCAAATGTTTCAGATTTGTGTTTCATTAAGTAGATATACCCATATCTGCTCAAATCATCTGTGAAGGTGAGAAAATAACGATACCCGCCGCGTGCCTCAACATTCGTTGTTCCACAAACATCAGTATGTATGATTTCCAACAAATCAGTTGCTCGCTCCATAGTTCCGGAGAACGGCGTTTTAGTCATCTTGCCCATGAGGCACGGTTCGCAAGTACCAAGTGATTCATAATCAAGTGATTCAAAAGCCCATCAAGATGGAGTTTGTTCATGCGTTTTACTCGATATGACCCAAGCGGCAAAGTGCCACAAATAAGTTGCATTATCATTATCAACTCTGCATCTTTTGGTTTCAACACTATGAATATGTGTATTACTACTATCGAGATTCAATAAAATAGACCACTCTTCAAGGGTGCATGACCATAAAAGATATTATTCATATAAATAGAACAACCATTATTCTCGACTTAAATGAATAACCGTCTCGCATCAAACAAGATCCAGATATAATGTTCATGCTTAACGCCGGCACCAAATAACAATTATTTAGGTCTAAAACTAATCTCGATGGTAGATGTAGAGGTAGCGTGCCGACCGCGATCACATCGACTTTGGAACCATTTCCCAGCGCATCGTCACCTCGTCCTTAGCCAATCTTCGCTAATCCGTAGTTCCTGTTTGAGTTGCAAATATTAGCAATGAACCAAGATCAAATACCAGGTACTCTGCGAGCATTAGTAAGGTACACATCAATAACATGTATATCACATATACCTTTGTTCACTTTGCCATCCTTCTTATCCGCCAAATACTTGGGAAGTTCCGCTTCCAAAGGACCAGTTTGCTTGCGGTAGAAACACTCGGTTTCAGCTTAGGTCCGACTTGGGTTTCTTCTCTTGAGCAACAACTTTCTTTCTGTTCTTTTGAAGTTCCTTCTTCTTCCCTTTGCCCTTTTCTTGAAACTAGTGGTCTTGCTGACCATCAACACTTGATGTTCTTTCTTGATTTCTACCTCCGCAGCTTTTAGCATTGCGAAGAGCTCGGAATTGTCTTGGTCATCCCTTGCATATTATAGTTCATCACGAAGCTCTTGTAGCTTGGTGGCGTGATTGGAGAATTCATCAATGACACTATCATCCGAAAGATTAACTCCCGTTGAATCAAGTGATTATTATACCTGACATTTTGAGTATATGTTCACCGACGAACTATTCTCCTCCATCTTGCAGCTATAGAACTTATTGGAGACTTCATATCTCTCAATCCGGGCATTTGCTTGAAATATTAACTTCAACTCTTGGAACATCTCATATGCTCCATGACGTTCAAAACATCGTTGAAGACCGGTTCTAAGCCGTAAAGCATGGCACGCTGAACTATAGAGTAGTCATCGCTTTGCTCGCGAGACGTTCACAACTTCGGCGTTGCTCTCTGCAGCAGGCTGGCACCCAGCGGTGCTTCGGGGCGTAATTCTTACATGCAGCAATGAGGATAATCCTCAAATTACGGACCCAGTCCGTGTAATTGCTACCATCATCTTTCAACTTTGCTTTCTCAAGGAACGCATTAAAATTCAACGGAACAACAAAGACGAGCCATCTATCTACAGTAAACATAGACAAGCAAAATACTATCGGTACTAAGTTCATGATAAATTTAAGTTCAATTAATCATATTACTAAAGAACTCCCACTTAGATAGACATCTCTCCAGTTATCTAAGTGATTCGTGATCCAAATCAACTAAACCATGTCCGATCATCACGTGAGATGGAGTAGTTTCAATGGTGAACATCACTATGTTGATCATATCTACTATATGATTCACATTCGACCTTCGGTCTCCGTGTTCGAGGCCATATCTGTTATATGCTAGGCTCGTCAAGTTTAACCTGAGTATTCGCGTGCGCAAATGTTTTGCACCCGTTGTATTTGAGCGTAGAGCCTATCACACCCGATCATCACGTGGTGTCTCAAAGACGAAGAACTTTCGCAGCGGTGCATACTCGGGAGAACACTTCTTGATAATTTTAGTGAGAGAGCATCTTATAATGCTACCGTCAATCAAAGCAAGATAAGATGCATAAAGGATAAACATCACATGCAATCAATATAAGTGATATGATATGGCCATCATCATCTTGTGCTTGGGATCTCCATCTCCGAAGCACCGTCATGATCACCATTGTCACCGGCGCGACACCTTGATCTCCATCGTACCATCGTTGTCGTCTCGCCAACTATTGCTTCTCGACTATCGCTACTGCTTAGTGATAAAGTAAAGCAATTACATAGCTTTGCATTTCATACAATAAGCGACAACCATATGGCTCCTGCCGATTGCCGATAACCGGTTACAAAACATGATCATCTCATACAATAAATATAGCATCACGTCTTGACCATATCACATCACAACATGCCCTGCAAAAACAAGTTAGGCGTCCTCTACTTTGTTGTTGCAAGTTTTACGTGGCTGCTACGGGCTGAGCAAGAACCGTTCTTACCTCGCATCAAAACCACAGCGATAGTTTGTCAAGTTGGTGCTGTTTTAACCTTCGCAAGGACCGGCGTAGCCACACTCGATTCAACTAAAGTGAGAGAAACAGACACCCGCCGTTCACCTTTAAGCAACGAGTGCTCGAGCGGTGAAACCAGTCTCGCGTAAGCGTACGCGTAATGTCGGTCCGGGCCGCTTCATCTCACAATACCGCTAAACCAAAGTATGACATGCTGGTAAGCAGTATGACTTATATCGCCCACAACTCACTTGTGTTCTACTCGTGCATATGACATTAACGCATAAAACCTGGCTCGGATGCCACTGTTGGAGAACGTAGTAATTTCAAAAAAATTCCTACGCACACGCAAGATCATGGTGATGGCATAGCAACGAGAGGGAGAGTGTATGTCCACGTACCCTCGTGACCGTGGCGAGGCGTTATGACAACGCGGTTGATGTAGTCGTACGTCTTCACGATCCGACCGATCCAAGTACCGAACGCACGGCACCTCCGAGTTCAGCACACGTTCAGCTCGATGACGATCCCCGGGCTCCGATCCAGCAAAGCGCCGGGGATGAGTTCCGTCAGCACGATGGCGTGGTGACGATGATGATGCTCCACCGGCGCAGAGCTTCGCCTAAGCTCCGCGACGATATGACTCTACCGGCGCAGGGCTTCGCCTAAGCTCCGCGACGATATGACCGAAGTGGAATATGGTGGAGGGGGCACCGCTTTGCGGCTAAGGAACGATCCGTAGATCAAATTGTGTGTCATGGGGTGCCCCCTGCCCAGTATATAAAGGAGCAAGGGGTGCGGCCAGCCCATGAGGAGGCGGAGGAGTCCTACTCCCACCGGAGTAGGACTCCCCCCTCCTAGTTGGATTAGGACTTGGGGGAGGAGAGGAGGGGCGCCCCCTCCTCCTTGTCCTATTCGGACTACGGGGAGGGCGCGGCCTGCCCTCCTCTTCTCCCTTATGGCCCATTAAGGCCCAACATCCCCGGAGGTTCCGGTAACCCCGGTTTTCCCAGAAAATCGATTTCACCCGAACTATTCGAAGTCCAAACATAGGCTTCCAATATATCAATCTTTATGTCTCGACCATTTGAGACTCCTCGTCATGTCCGTGATCACATCCGGGACTCGAACAAACTTCGCACATCAAAACTTATAAACTCATAATAAACTATCATCGTAGCGTTAAGCGTGCGGACCCTACGGGTTCGAGAACTATGTAGACATGACCTAGAACTATTCTCGGTCAATAACCAATAGCGGAACCTGGATGCCCATATTGGTTCCTACATATTCTTCGAAGATCTTTATCGGTCAAACCGCATAACGACATCGTTGTTCCTTTGTCATCGGTATGTTACTTACCCGAGATTCGATCGTCGGTATCCAATATCTAGTTCAATCTCGTTACGGCAAGTCTCTTTACTCGTTCCGTAATACATCATCTCACAACTAACTTATTAGTTGCAATGCTTGCAAGGCTTATGTGATGTGTATTACCGAGAAGGCCTAGAATACCTCTCCGACAATCGGAGTGACAAAACCTAATCTCGAAATCGCTAACCCAACATGTACCTTTGGAGACACCTGTAGTACTCCTTTATAATAACCCGATTCGTTGTGACGTTTGGTAGCACCAAAGTGTTCCTCCGGTAAACGGAGTTGCATAATATCATAGTTACAGGGAACATGTATAGGTCATGAAGAAAGCAATAGCAATATACTAAGCGATCAAGTGCTAAGCTAACGGAATGGGTCATGTCAATCACATCATTCTCCTAATGATGTGATCCCATTAATCAAATAACAACACATGTCTATGGTTAGGAAACATAACCATCTTTGATTAATGAGCTAGTCAAGTAGAGGCATACTAGTGACTATATGTTTGTCTATGTACTCACACATGTATCATGTTTCCGGTTGATACAATTCTAGCATGAATAATAAACATTTATCATGATATCAGGAAATAAATAATAACTTTATTATTGCCTCTAGGGCATATTTCCTTCAAATTTGTGCCATCGAAACTAAGAGTGTCAGAGAATCCTAATCCCCTAGTCGACATCTTTACTCTCTAGGCGGTTAAGCCCAACAAAGAGAGACGAGGCTCTGATACCAATTGAAAGAACGTGGATGTCGCCTAGAGGGGGGGGGGTGAATAGGCGCTTTAAAATAATTACGGTTTAGGCTTGAACAAATGCGGAATAAACCTAGCGGTTAATTTGTCAAGCACAAAACCTACAAGAACTAGGCTCACCTATGTGCACCAACAACTTATGCTAAGCAAGATAAACTACTAGGTGATAGCAAGATATATGACAAGAACCAATATGGCTATCACAAGGTAAAGTGCATAAGTAAAGAGCTCGGGTAAGAGATAACCGAGGCACGCGGAGACGACGATGTATCCCGAAGTTCACACCCTTGCGGATGCTAATCTCCGTTTGGAGCGGTGTGGAGGCACAATGCTCCCCAAGAAGCCACTAGGGCCACCGTAATCTCCTCACGCCCTCGCACAATGCAAGATGCCGTGATTCCACTAAGGGACCCTTGAGGGCGGTCACCGAACCCATAAAAATGGCAACCCTTGGGGGCGGTCACCGAACCCGTACACTTTGGCAACCCTTGGGGGCGGTCACCGGTACCCGTCAAATTGCTCGGGGCGATCTCCACAACCTAATTGGAGACCCTGACATTTTCCCGGAGCTTTACACCACAATGATTGAGCTCCGAACACCACCAACCGTCTAGGGCGCCAAGGCACCCAAGAGGAACAAGCTCTAGGGTGCCCGAACACCCAAGAGTAATAAGCTTCTCAAACTTCACTTCCACGTATCACCGCGGAGAACTCAAACCGATGCACCAAATGCAATGGCAAGGGCACACGGAGTGCCCAAGTCCTTCTCTCCCAAATCCCACCAAAGCAACTAATGCTAGGGAGGAAAATGAGAGGAAGAACGAAGAAGAACACGAAGAACTCCAAGATCTAGATCAAGGGGTCCCCTCACTTAGAGGAGAAAGTGATTGGTGGAAACTTGAATCTAGATCTCCTCTCTTTTCCCTCAAGAACTAGCAAGAATCATTGGAGGATTGAGAGTTAGCAAGCTCGAAGAAGGTCAACAACGGGGGAAGAACACGAGCTAAAAAGGATAGGGTTCAATGGGGAAGAAGACCCCCTTTTAAAGGTGGGGAAAAATCCAACCGTTATGCTCACAGCCCGCACCGAGCGGTGGTACCGCTCGACATCACGGTATTACTGCTAGGGGTAGCGGTACTACTGCTAGCGAGCGGTACAAAAAAATTACATCCGTGCCTACCACCGCTGGACTTGTGACGAGTTCTTTGTCCCGAGCGGAAGTAGCCACGGAAGTAGCCGCGGTAGTACCGCTCCCAAGGGCGGTAGTAAAAATTACTTCGCTCCTACCAGCGGTAGTACCGCCGCAGCCTTTTCGAACACCAAAACTACCATAACTTCTCGCATTCGGACTCGAATTAATGAAACCAAGTTTGTTGGAAAGCTAGAGACAAGGGCTAACACAATCTTGAGAGAAATACCAATAATAAGCAAATGAGAAAAGGCCCAAAAGAAAATGGTGAGAACCCTTCCTCGGAAAAGACCGGTAAAACCTCCAACATCGAAAACATCATAGAAGACGCATGCAAACTCCGTTTTCGATGAACTCAAGCTTGTCATAAAGATGACCATAAGCTCTAAGACTCACAAAGAGAACCAAACAAGAACCAAGAAACATGATGCAAGGATGCAATGGTTTGAGCTCTCGACAAACGATACGATCAAGCTACTCACTTGAGAGCCCCCCTTGATAGTACGGCTATCGATCCTATAACCCGGTCTCCCAACTACCGCCATGAGACCGGTAAAATAAAAAACCTATCAAGGGAAAACCTTTGCCTTGCACATGATCCACTTGAGCTAGATGATGACGATCTTGTCCTCCTCAAGATGAACCACCTTTCTTGATTGCGTTGGGTCGATGGAGACTAGATGATTGCTCCCCCATACTCCACTATGGGTGAGCCACTCTTAGGCACATCTTCACAAGTCCATTGACACCACAATGGATGGCAAGCTTCAAGCACTTGATCTTTTCGTGATGCTCCACTTGAACTTGCACACGACAATCTTGATGACGATCACCACTTGATGTCATCCTTTCCATGGGTTGTATGATATCTTCCTCTTGACGCAAGCCCATGGACACATACCTAACCCCTCATAGACTCTCACATAGACCATGGGTTAGTACACAAAATGCAATGGATAATGCTTATCATACCATGGGATCACTTGATCCCTCTCGGTACATCTTCTATGCTTTGTGAGTTGATCAACTTGATTCACTCTTGACTTAGTCTTGATCAACCTTGAATCTTTCCAACTCTCTTCATTTGGATGATGTCTTGAAGGTAAACATGAATGATCACACAATCTTCTTCTTCAAGACATGCTTGCAATAAGCTCAACACTCACATGACCAATCTTTGGATAATTCCTTAATAGCACCTTGGTCAACACATAAACTCCTTGAAACCAACACATGGACTTCAAGAAATGCCTATGGACAAATCCTTCAAATATAACTCAATGCAACCATTAGTCCATAGAGAATGTCATCAATTACCAAAACCACACATGGGGGCACCGCATGTCCTTTCAACCTTCATGAGCCTGCCTCGTTCAAGGGGACGATCTTCGAGAGGCAGGGCCACGAGGAGGGGGCCCGGGAGCCGCTGCACTTCTACCAGTAGATCAAGGACAATGAAGACCTCGCCATGCTCGTCGTCCCTCACAAGTTTGTGGAGGTGATGAACACCTGGCTGGTCATCAAGCGGCTCCCGCGCGCGGTCAGGCTGTCGGCGAACAAGCGGTGTGTGTTCTGGGTGCAGGTCCAGAACTTCGAGGTGCACATGGTGCTTGGCCGGGGCTAGAACTACTTCTGCCGCCGCCACCGGATCGTCCCCGACGACCTCGTCGTTGTGCGCATCTCAGGACTCGGACTGAAGGTTCAGATCTACAACCACGACTCCTCGGTCATGTGCAGGTTTCGTTGCAGCAGGCACAACTGCCATGGTGACATTGAGCATGCTATGTAGTTAAGTTAAGTAAGGTGTTAGTGTTGAACTTTTATGGTGTGTGGCGAGACTTGTGTTGGGAACTTCTTCATATTTTGGCCAGGAGCAGCACCCTGGCATGGAGCAGGGAAGGAGGATGCCCCTGCTGTTAATCTAGACTTATGCTATGTAGTTAAGTAGTTTGCTGTCATTTCCTTGCTTGCTGTGTTTGATTTCATTTGGTTGCTTGCATTGTTTGATCTTGTTGTTTGTGTTGATCATGTGGTGTTAAGTCCACCACATTTGAATGGGGTGAGCAGAACACAAACGTTGTTTGCAACCAAACAGCTGAAGTTTGCATCTGCTCACACCCTAAGCACAAAAACAGCAACCAAACAGCAGGGGGTAAGTGCCCCTCCATGCGATGCAGGCAACCAAACAGTTTGCACCTGCTGCATATGAGGTTGCTGAAGGAAATATGCCCTAGAGGCAATAATAAAGTTATTATTTATTTCCTTATATCATGATAAATGTTTATTATTCATGCTAGAATTGTATTAACCGGAAACATAATACATGTGTGAATACATAGACAAACAGAGTGTCACTAGTATGCCTCTACTTAAACTAGCTCGTTAATCAAAGATGGTTATGTTTCCTAACCATAGACATGAGTTGTCATTTGATTAACGGGATCACATCATTAAGAGAATGATCTGATTGACATGACCCATTCCGTTAGCCTAGCACTTGATCGTTTAGTATGCTGCTATTGCTTTCTTCATGACTTATACATGTTCCTGTAACTATGAGATTATGCAACTCCGTTTACGGAGGAACACTTTGGTGCTACCAAACGTCACAACGTAACTGGGTGATTATAAAGGAGTACTACAGGTGTCTCCAAAGGTACATGTTGGGTTGGCGTATTTCAAGATTAGGTTTTGTCACTCCGATTGTCGGAGAGGTATCTCTGGGCCCTCTCGGTAATGCACATCACTATAAGCCTTGCAAGCAATGTAGCTAATGAGTTAGTTATGGAATGATGCATTACGTACGAGTAAAGAGACTTGCGATAACGAGATTGAACTAGGTATTGGATACCGACGATCGAATCTCGGGCAAGTAACATACCGATGACAAAGGGAACAACGTATGTTGTTATGCGGTTTGACCGATAAAGATCTTCGTAGAATATGTAGGAGCCAATATGGGCATCCAGGTTCCGCTATTGGTTATTGACCGAGAATAGTTCTAGGTCATGTCTACATATTTCTCGAACCCGTAGGGTCCGCACGCAACAAGGATCGATGACGGTTTTAATATGAGTTTATGAGTTTTGATGTACCGAAGGAGTTCGAGTCCCGGATGAAATCGGGGACATGACGAGGAGTCTCGAAATGGTCGAGACGTAAAGATCGATATATTGGACGACTATATTCGGAGTTCGGAAAGGTTCGAATGATTGGTATTTTTCGAGTACCGAAGAGTTACGGGAATTCGCCGGGAGAAGTATTGGGCCTTATTGGGCCTGCGGAAAGAGAGAGGGCTGCCTAGGGCAGGCCGCGCGCCCATGGCCTAGTCCGAATTGGACTAGGGAGAGGGCCGCACCCTTGCTTCCTTCCTTCTCTCTTCCCTTACTTGTCTCCTACTCCTAATACATGGAAGGACTCCTAGTTGGACTAGGAAGGGGAATCCTACTCCCGGGGAGTAGGACTCCCCATGGCGCCCTACTAGGGCCGGCCTCCTCCTCCCTCCCTCCTTTATATCACGGGGCAGGGGCACCCATGGACACACAAGTTGATCTACGGATCGTTCCTTAGCCGTGTCGGTGCCCCCTCCACCATATTCCACTTCGGTCATATCGTCATGAGCTTAGGCGAAGCCCTGCGGAGAAGTCATATCGTCGCGGAGCTTAAGCGAAGCCCTGCGTCGGTGGAGCATCATCATCGTCACCACGCCGTCGTCTTGTGGAACTCATCCCGACACTTTGCTGGATCGGTCCGGGATCGTCATCGAGCTGAGCGTGTGCGAACTCGGAGGTGCCGTGACGTTCGGTGCTTGGATCGGTCGGATCGTGAAGGCGTCGACTACATCAACAGCGTTGTTATAGCGCTTCGCTTTCGGTCTCGAGTGCGTGGACGACACTCTCCCCTCTCGTTGCTATGCCATCACCATGGTCTTGCGTGTGCGTGGAAATTTTTGAAATTACTCGTTCCCCAACAATGGCATCGAGCCTGGTTTTATGCGTTGATGTCATATGCACGAGTAGAACACAAGTGAGTTGTGGGCGATATAAGTCATACTGCTTACCAGCATGTCATACTTTGGTTCAGCGGTATTGTGAGATGAAGCGGCCGGACCGACATTACGCGTCGCTTACGCGAGACTGGTTTCACCGCTTGAGCACTAGTTGCTTAAAGGTGACCGGCGGGTGTCTGCTCTCTCACTTTAGTTGAACCGAGTGTGGCTCGCCGGTCCTTGCGAAGGTTAAAACAGCACCAACTTGACAAACTATCGTTGTGGTTTTGATGCGTAGGTAAGAACGGTTCTTGCTCAGCCCGTAGCAGCCACGTAAAACTTGCAACAACAAAGTAGAGGACGTCTAACTTGTTTTTGCAGGGCATGTTGTGATGTGATGTGGTCAAGGCGTGATGCTATATTTTATTGTATGAGATGATCATGTTTTGTAACCGAGTTATCGACAATCTGGCGAGGAGCCATATGGTTGTCGCTTTATTGTATGAAATGCAAAAGCCATGTAATTGCTTTACTTTATCACTAAGCAGTAGCGATAGTCGTAGAAGCAATAGTTGGCGAGGCGACAACGATGCTACGATGGAGATCAAGGTGTCGCGCGGTGGCGATGGTGATCATGGCGGTGCTTGGAGATGGAGATCACAAGCACAAGATGATGATGACCATATCATATCACTTATATTGATTGCATGTGATGTTTATCCTTTATGCATCTTATCTTGCTTTGATTGACGGTAGCATTATAAGATGATCTCTCACTAAAATTATCAAGAAGTGTTCTCCTGAGTATGCACCGTTGCTAAAGTTCGTAGTACCCAGACACCACGTGATGATCGGGTGTGATAAGTTCTCGTCCATCTACAACGGGTGCAAGCCAGTTTTGCACACGCAGAATACTCGAGTTAAACTTGACGAGCCTAGCATATGCAGATATGGCCTCGGAACACGGAGACCGAAAGGTCGGCGTGAATCATATAGTAGATATGATCAACATAGTGATGTTCACCATTGAAAACTACTCCATCTCACGTGATGATCGGACATGGTTTAGTTGATTTGGATCACGTAATCACTTAGATGACTAGAGATGTCTATCTAAGTGGGAGTTCTTAAGTAATATGATTAATTGAACTTTAATTTATCATGAACTTAGTCCTGGTAGTATTTTGCAAATTATGTTGTAGATCAATAACTCGCGTTGTTGCTTCCCTATGGTTGTTGCTTTCATATGTTTATTTTGATATGTTCCTAGAGAAAATTATGTTGAAAATGTTAGTAGCAATGATGCGGATTGGATCCGTGATCTGAGGTTTATCCTCATTGCTGCACGAAAAATTATGTCCTTAATGCACCGCTAGGTGACAAACCTATTGCAGGAGCAGATGCGACGTTATGAGCGTTTGGCTAGCTCAATATGATGACTACTTGATAGTTTAGTGCACCATGCTTAAAGGCTTAGAATCGGGACTTCAAAGGCGTTTTGAGCGTCATGGACCATATGAGATGTTCCAGGAATTGAAGTTAATATTTCAAGCAAATACCGAGTTGAGAGATATGAAGTCTCCAACAAGTTCTATAGCTAAAAGATGGAGGAGAATCGCTCAACTAGTGAGCATGTGCTCAGATTATCAGGTACTTCAATCGCTTGAATCAAGTGGGAGTTAATCTTCCAGATAAGATAGTGATTGACAGAATTCTCTAGTCACCATCACCAAGTTAGTAGAACTTCGTGATGAACTATAATATGCAAAGGATGACAAAAGTAATTCCCAAGCTCTTCGTGATGCTGAAATCGACGAAGGTAGAAATCAAGAAAGAGCATCAAGTGTTGATGATTGACAAGACCACTAGTCTCAAGGAAAAGGGCAAAGGGAAGAAGGGAACTTCAAAAGAGCGGCAAGCAAGTTGCTACTCGAGTGAAGAAGCCCAAGTCTGGACCTAAGCCTCGAGACTAAGTGCTTTTGCTACAATGGAATTGGTCCTTTGAGCGGAACTACCCCAAGTGTTTGGCGGATAAGAAGGATGGCAAAGTGAACAAAGGTATATTTGATATACAGATTATTGATGTATATTTTACTAGTGTTCATAGCAACCCCTCGGTATTTGATACTGGTTCGGTTGCTAAGAGTAGTAACTCAAAGCGGAGTTGCAGAATGAACAGAAACTAGTTGAAGGGAAGTGACGATGAGTGTTGGAAGTAGTTCCAAGATTGATATGATCATCATCGCACACTCCCTATACTTTCGGGATTAGTGTTAAACCTAAATAAATGTTATTTGGTGTTTGCGTTGAGCATGAATATGATTTGATCATGTTTATTGCAAAACGGTTATTCATTTAAAGTCAAAGAATAATTGTTGTTCTGTTTAAATGAATAAAACCTTCGATAGTCATACACCCAATGAAAATAGTTTTCAAAACGGTTATTCATTTAAAGTCAAAGAATAATTGTTGTTCTGTTTAAATGAATAAAACCTTCAATGGTCATACACCCAATAAAAATAGTTTGTTGGATCTCGATCGTAGTAATACACATATTCATAATATTGATGCCAAAAGATGCAAAGTTAATAATGATAGTGCAACTTATTTGTGGCACTGCCGTTTAGGTCATATTGGTGTAAAGCGCATGAAGAAACTCCATGCTGATGGGATTTTGGAATCACTTGATTATGAATCACTTGATGATTGCGAACCATGCCTTATGGGCAAGATGACTAAAGACTCATTCTCGGAACAATGGAGCGAGCAAATGACTTATTGGAAATAATACATACGATGTATGCGGTCCGATGAGTGTTAAAGCTCACGGCAAGTATCGTTATTTTCTGACCTTCACAAAATGATTTGAGCAGATATGAGTATATCTACTTAATGAAGCACAAGTCTGAAACATTTGAAAAGTTCAAATAATTTCAGAGTGAAGTGGAGAATCATCGTAATAAGAAAATAAAGTTTCTACGATCTGATCGTGGAGGAGAATATTTGAGTTACGAGTTTGGCCTTCATATAAAACAATGTGGAATAGTTTCACAGCTCACGCGACATGGAACACCATAACGTAATGGTGTGTCCGAACATCATAACCGTACTTTATTTTGATATGGTGCGATCAATGATGTCTCTTACCGATTTACCAATATCGTTGTGGGGTTATACATTAGAGACAGCTGCATTCACGTTTAATAGGGCACCATCTAAATCCGTTGAGATGACACCGTATGAACTATGGTTTAACAGTAAACCTAAGCTGTCATTTCTTAAAAGTTTGGAGTTGTGATGCTTATGTGAAAAAGTTTTCAACTGATAAGCTCGAACCCAAATCGGAGAAGTGCGTCTTCATAGAATACCCAAAGGTAACTATTGGGTACACCTTCTATCACAGATCCGAAGGCAAGTTATTCGTTGCTAAGATGGATCCTTTCTAGAGAAGAAGTTTCTCTCGAAAGAAGTGAGTGGGAGGAAAGTAGAACTTGATGAGGTAATTGTACCTTCTCCCTTATTGGAAAGTAGTTCATCACAGAAATCAGTTCGGTGATTCCAACACCAATTAGTAAGGAAGTTAATGATGATGATCATGAAACTTCAGATCAAGTTGCTACCAAACCTCGTAGGTCTTCGAGTAAGATCCGCACTGAGTGGTACGGTAATCATGTTCTGGAAGTCATGTTACTAGACCATGATGAACCTACGAACTATGAGGAAGCGATGATGAGCCCAGATTCCGTGAAATGGCTTGAGGCCATAAAATCTGAGATAGGATCCATGTATGAGAACAAAGTATGGACTTTGATTGACTTGCTCGATGATCAGCAAGCCATGTAGATAAATGGATCTTCAAGAGGAAGACGGACACTGATAGTGGTGTTACTATCTACAAAGCTCGACTTGTCACAAAAAGGTTTTTCGACAAGTTCAAGGTGTTGACTACAATGAGATTTTCTCAATTGTAGCGATGCTTAAGTCTGTCCGAATCATGTTAGCAATTGCCACATTTTATGAAATCTGGCAAATGGATGTCAAAACTACATTCTTTAATGGATTTATTAAAGAAGAGTTGTATATGATGCAACCAGAAGGTTTTATCAATCCTAAAGGTGCTAACAAAATGTGCAAGCTCCAGCAATCCATCAATGGACTGGTGCAAGCATCTCGGAGTTGGAATATACGCTTTTGATGTATTGATCAAAGCATATGGTTTTATACTGACTTTTGGAAATGCTGTATTTACAAGAAAGTGAGTGGGAGCACTACAGAGATTTCGATAAGTATATGTGAATGACATATTGTTGATTGGAAATAATGTAGAATTATTCTGCAAAGCATAAAGGAGTGTTTGAAAGGAGTTTTTCAAAGAAAGACCTCGGTGAAGCTGCTTGCATATTGAGCATCAAGATCTATAGAGATAGATCAAGGCGCTTGATAAGTTTTTCAATGAGTACATACCTTGACAAGATTTTGAAGTAGTTCAAAATGGAACAGTCAAAGAAAGAGTTCTTGCACGTGTTACAAGGTGTGAAATTGAGTAAGACTCAAAACCCGACCACGGCAGAAGATAGAAAGAGAATGAAAGTCATTCCCTATGGCCTTGGCCATAGGTTCTATAAAGTATGCCATGCTGTGTACCAGATCTATTGTATACCCTACACTGAGTTTGGCAAGGAGTACAATAGTGATCTAGGAGTAGATCATTTGGACAGCGGTCAAAATTATCCTTAGTGGAATAAGGATATGTTTCTCGATTATGGAAGTGAAAAAGGGTTCGTCGTAAAGGGTTACGTCGATGCAAGTTTTGACACCGATCTGGATGACTCTAAGTCTCGATCTAGATACATATTGAAAGTGGGAGCAATTAGCTAGAGTAGCTCCATGCAGAGCATTTTAGACATAGAATATTTGTAAAATACATACGGCTCTGAATGTGATGACCCGTTGACTAAAATTATCTCACAAGCAAAACATGATCACACCTTAGTACTCTTTGGGTGTTAATCACATAGCGATGTGAACTAGATTACTGACTCTAGTAAACCCTTTGGGTGTTGGTCACATGTCGATGTGAACTATGGGTGTTAACCACATATAGATGTGAACTATTGATGTTAAATCACATGGCGATGTGAACTAGATTATTGACTCTAGTGCAAGTGGGAGACTGAAGGAAATATGCCCTAGAGGCAATAATAAAGTTATTATTTATTTCCTTATATCATGATAAATGTTTATTATTCATGCTAGAATTGTATTAACCGGAAACATAATACATGTGTGAATACATAGACAAACAGAGTGTCACTAGTATGCCTCTACTTAAACTAGCTCGTTAATCAAAGATGGTTATGTTTCCTAACCATAGACATGAGTTGTCATTTGATTAACGGGATCACATCATTAGGAGAATGATCTGATTGACATGACCCATTCCGTTAGCCTAGCACTTGATCGTTTAGTATGTTGCTATTGCTTTCTTCATGACTTATACATGTTCCTGTAACTATGAGATTATGCAACTCCCGTTTACCGGAGGAACACTTTGGATGCTACCAAACGTCACAACGTAACTGGGTGATTATAAAGGAGTACTACAGGTGTCTCCAAAGGTACATGTTGGGTTGGCGTATTTCAAGATTAGGTTTTGTCACTCCGATTGTCGGAGAGGTATCTCTGGGCCCTCTCGGTAATGCACATCACTATAAGCCTTGCAAGCAATGTAGCTAATGAGTTAGTTATGGAATGATGCATTACGTAACGAGTAAAGAGACTTGCCAGTAACGAGATTGAACTAGGTATTGGATACCGACGATCGAATCTCGGGCAAGTAACATACCGATGACAAAGGGAACAACGTATGTTGTTATGCGGTTTGACCGATAAAGATCTTCGTAGAATATGTAGGAGCCAATATGGGCATCCAGGTTCCGCTATTGGTTATTGACCGAGAATAGTTCTAGGTCATTTCTACATAGTTCTCGAACCCGTAGGGTCCGCACGCAAGGATTCGATGACAGGTTTTATTATGAGTTTATGAGTTTTGATGTACCGAAGGAGTTCGAGTCCGGATGAGATCGGGGACATGACGAGGAGTCTCGAAATGGTCGAGGCGTAAAGATCGATATATTGGACGACTATATTCGGAGTTCGGAAAGGTTCGAATGGTTCGGGTATTTTTCGAGTACCGGAGAGTTACGGGAATTCGCCGGGAGAAGTATTGGGCCTTATTGGGCCCTGGAAAGAGAGAGGGCTGCCTAGGGCAGGCGCGCCCCCATGGCCTAGTCCGAATTGGACTAGGGAGAGGGCCGCACCCTTGCTTCCTTCCTTCTCTCTTCCCCTTACTTGTCTCCTACTCCTAATACATGGAAGGACTCCTAGTTGGACTAGGAAAGGGAATCCTACTCCCCGGAGTAGGACTCCCCATGGCGCGCCTCTACTAGGGCCGGCCTCCTCCTCCCTCCCTCCTTTATATACGGGGCAGGGGCACCCCATGGACACACAAGTTGATCTACGGATCGTTCCTTAGCCGTGTCGGTGCCCCCTCCACCATATTCCACTTCGGTCATATCGTCATGAGCTTAGGCGAAGCCTCGCGGAGAAGTCATATCGTCGCGAGCTTAGGCGAAGCCCTGCGTCGGTGGAGCATCATCGTCGTCCTGCACGCCGTCGTCTTGTGGAACTCATCCCGACACTTTGCTGGATCGGAGTCCGGGATCGTCATCGAGCTGAGCGTGTGCGAACTCGGAGGTGCCGTCGTTCGGTGCTTGGATCGGTCGGATCGTGAAGGCGTATGACTACATCAACAGCGTTGTTATAACGCTTCGCTTTCGGTCTCACGAGTGCGTGGGCAGACACTCTCCCTCTCGTTGCTATGCCATCACCATGGTCTTGCGTGTGCGTAGGAAATTTTTTGAAATTACTACGTTCCCCAACAGTTGCATTTCAAGAACCAGGTTGGCTGGAGATGGACATGTGATACGTCTCCAACGTATCTATAATTTTTGATGTATTCATGCCATTTTTATAATATTTTTACATGCTTTTGGTATGATTTGGTTAGAACTAACCCGGACTAACGATGTTGTCAGCAGAACTACCGTGGTGTTGTTTTTGTGCAGAAATAAAAGTTCTCGGAATGCGCTGAAAATCAACGGAGATTTTTTCTGGAAAATATAAAAAATACTGGAACAAAAAGTTATCAGAGAGGAGTCCCATGGGGCCCACGAGGGTGGAAGGCGCCCCCTAGGGCGCGCGCCTGTGCCTCGTGGACACCCCGTGGGTCCTCCTGACTTGTTCTTGACGCCAAACCCTCCTATAAATATAGAAACCCCCGAAACATAACCTAGATCGGGAGTTCCGCCGCCGCAAGCCTGTGTAGCCACCAAAAACCTCTCGGGAGCCCATTCCGGCACCCTGCCAGAGGGGGAATCCATCACCGGTGGCCATCTTCATCATCCAGGCGCTCTCCATGACGAGGAGGGAGTAGTTCACCCTCGGGGACTGAGGGTATGCACCAGTAGCTATGTGTTTGATCTCTCTCTCTCTCTCTCTCTCTCTCTCTCTCTCTCTCTCTCTCTCTCTCTCTCTCTCTCGTGTTCTTGATTTGGCACGATCTTGATTTATCGTGAGCTTTGCTATTATAGTTGGATCTTATGATGCTTCTCCCCCTCTACTCTCTTGTAATGGATTGAGTTTTCCCTTTGAAGTTATCTTATCGGATTGAGTCTTTAAGAATTTGAGAACGCTTGATGTATGTCTTGCATGCGCTTATCTGTGGTGACAATGGGATATCACGTGATCTACTTGATGTATGTTTTGGTGATCAACTTGCGGGTTCAGTGACCTTGTGAACTTATGCATAGGGGTTGGCACACGTTTTTGTCTTGACTCTGCGGTAGAAACTTTGGGGCACTCTTTGAAGTTCTTTGTGTTGGTTTGAATAGATGAATCTGAGATTGTGTGATGCATATCGTATAATCATATCCACGGACACTTGAGGTGACATTGGAGTATCTAGGTGACATTAGGGTTTTGGTTGATGTGTGTCTTAAGGTGTTATTTTACTACGAATTCTGGGGCTGTTTGTGACACTTATAGGAATAGCCCAATGGATTGATCAGAAAGAATAACTTTGAGGTGGTTTCGTACGCTACAATAATCTCTTCGTTTGTTCTCCGCTATTAGTGACTTTGGAGTGACTTTTTGTTGCACGTTGAGGGATTTTTATATGATCCAATTATGTTATTATTGTTGAGAGAACTTGCCCTAGTGAAAGTATGAACCCTAGGCCTTGTTTCCTACCATTGCAATACCGTTCTCGCTCACTTTTATCATTAGTTACCTTGCTGTTTTTATATTTTCAGATTGCAAATACCTACATCTACCATCCATATTGCACTTGTATCACCATCTCTAGTGCACCTATACAATTTACCATTGTATTGGGTGTGTTGGGACACAAGAGACTCTTTGTTATTTAGTTACAGGGTTGTTTGAGAGAGACCATCTTCATCCTACGCCTCCCACGGATTGATAAACCTTAGGTCATCCACTTGAGGGAAATTTTCTGTTGTCCTACAAACCTCTGCACTTGGAGGCCCAACAACATCTACAAGAAGAAAGTTGCGTAGTAGACATCAACATGCAATGCAACTACTGTTGAAAACTGCAACCAAACACGCCCTTGGTTGACGAACACCGTAAAACCAACCATAACCCTGGTTTTGTAAAAAAAAAATACATAGTTCTGATTTGGGCTCAATTGACTTTTTTGATTTTCAAAGCAAAATCCACACTAGAACATGAGGGGGATGGGGGATATGTACAACAAGAAATAGCACACGTGTGATCTCTGTCGATGAAAGGGAGAAGACAGTTCCTGCGCTTCGATAGAGGCCACTGGAGATGAGAGAGAGCCGCATCTTCCGGCTCGATCATCTATCTTCTCCGACGGCGGAGCAGAGAAAAGGATACGTGCTCGGCATAGTTCTGTGAAATAGAGCCTCTAGTTTTTGGTTGTCTTTCTGCGCATGTGACATGTGGTGATATGTTGGTGTGGAGGATGCCGCCGTCGCAAGCGAGTGGCGATTGGTGGCTTTCGGTCCTGCCAATCTAGGCAGTGCCGGCTCGAGATAAGCTGCTTCTATGGAACGCAAAGCCGGTGCCTCCACAATAAGTTCATTGAGGTGCTCTACTCTCTCCCTCTCCAGCTTCCAAGGTCACTGAGGGAGTCCTGGATTAGGGGGTGTCCGGATAGCCGAACTATCACCGTTGGCCGGACTCCTGGACTATGAAGATACAAGATTGAAGACTTCGTCCCGTGTCCGGATGGGATTTTCCTTGGCGTGGAAGGCAAGCTTGGCGATACGGATATGTAGATCTCCTACCATTGTAACCGACTCTGTGTAACCCTAACCCTATCCAGTGTCTATATAAATCGGAGGGTTTTAGTCCGTAGGACGAACAACAATCATACCATAGGCTAACTTCTAGGGTTTAGCCTCTCTGGTCTCGTGGTTGATCTACTCTTGTACTACCCATATCATCAATATTAATCAAGCAGGAGTAGGGTTTTACCTCCATCGAGAGGGCCCGAACCTGGGTAAAAACATCGTGTCCCTTGTCTCCTGTTACCATCCGCCTAGGCGCATACGATTCGGGACCCCCTACCGAGATCCGCGGTTTTGACACCGACATTGGGAGTTCCTCGTGTCGTCATCCTTAGGCCCGATGGCTCCTTCGATCATCAACAACGACGCGGTCCGGTGAGACTTTTCTCCCGGATAGATCTTCGTGATTCGGCGGCTTTGCATGCGGGCCAATTCACTTGGCCATCCGGAGCAGATCGAAGCTCGCCCGCCATCGAGTCAGATTTGGGAGTTTGAACTACGGCCGACATCCGCGGAGACTTGATCTTGACGGATTCGAGCCACACAATAGCGCGCGCCGCCTTGTCTCGATGGGCGCGATCTAGCTCTGCCAAACAAAGGTGCCACGAGGCCGCACCGGCGTCCGCTCCGACCCTTAGCTCGAGCCGACTCCGCCGATCGAGGGCGAGTGGTTGGACACCGCCTCGGGGCTATGATCTCTCTGACGATTGAGCGAACTCCATCCCTGTCGCTGCGAAAACCGTGACTCAAGGTGCGGACTCCTCTCCGGACTCCAAACCCTCAGCGCCCCGCCAATCGAATCCGATTGGGCGCCGGTCATGGAGTTCACTGCCGCGGACATCTTTCAAAGACTTTCGCCCTTTGGCGACATCCTGAATTCACTAAAGTCTCTCTCTTTATCGGAGAGCCTGGCGGACTATGGTCGGGAAGGTTGGGATCTGCAGACGACGAAGAAATTCAACGCCCACCCACCACCCACTTTGTAGCCACTGCCGATGATTTAACCGACATGCTCGACTTGACTCGAAGACATCGATGGTATGGACGGCGATCTTTGAGACGACCAAGAACCAGCGCCTACGAGGCCTTTGGAAGGCCACCTCGTCATCGACATATACATGGTGGACATCCCAAAAGATGGGAGCAGCGATGGAACAGCGGAGGATGACCCCTCAAGAAACAGCCCAGCGGCGGCGTCGTGGCGCCGCTCTAAATCCCGCCACAGCAAAAGCGGTGATTCCGCACGGAGATAATAACACCCGGACTGTGCGAAGACAACCCCCTCCGGCAGGATTCAGCACAGAGGAGGAGAAGCCAGCCCTCATGATAGGCGGCGGGGCGGGGAGGTGGAGGGCGATAATTATATGCCTCCCTCCAAAGATGAGGCAAGCCTCGGCGACGCATTTAATTTGTCGTGCTGAGGATCCCGCCAACAAGAGCGTTTCAAGCGCAGTCTTATAGCCACGACAAGCAGCCTCAAGAAAAAGCAGCAACACTTAGAGCTGACCAAGACTTGCTAGGCGACGAGATGGATGAAGTCCTTGCAGCGAAAAGTACGAACTCGAGCGCCCCCAAGAGATACCCAAAACGCAGGCTGCTACCCCAATTAGAGGAAGCAGCACCCAAACCTACATCACCAGCGCATGATGCGGCCGACCGGCCACCCCGTGGTCGCGATAGAGAGGCCTCTAGGCCCTCCATTCAAGCCGCACCATGGTGTCGCTCGAAAAGTACCAAGGCACGGGTAAACACACCAGACCTGCGAGACATATTGGAGGACAAGGCAAGGCAAACAAGATCGATCTACGGATTGCGTGGGCGCCCCACGACACGTGATGATAACCGTCACGCCGGATACAGCAATTCGGCGGGCGAACACGATGAACAAAGCTCATTTGAGCTGCGTCGTGATATAGCTCAATCTGAGGCGCACACACCCACCGTGCTTCACGCGAAGTGATGGATCATCAAATCCCGAGGGTTTCAAACCCGTAAACATCGAATCATACGATGGCACAACAAATCCTGCAGTTTGGATCGAGGACTACCTCCTCCATATCCACATGGCCCGCGGTGACGATCTACACGCCATCAAATACCTCCGCTCAAGCTTAAAGGACCAGCTCGGCATTGGCTTAACAGCTTGCCAGCGAGAATCAATTGGTTGTTGGGAGGACACGGAAGCCGCATTCCTTGATAACATCCGGGGCACATATGGGCGACCACCGGCGCCGATGACCTCAGCCACATAATTCAGCAGCGGAAGAATCGGCGGACAATTACGGACACGGTTCCTAACCAAGAAAAATCAAATCGTTGACTGTTCGGATGCAGAGGCCCTTGCAGCCTTCAAACATAACATCCGCGACGAGTGGCTTGCCCGGCACCTAGGACAGGAAAAGCCGAAATCCATGGCATCCCTCACAACGCTCATGACCCGCTTTTGCGCGGAGAGGACAAGCTGCTGGCTTCGTAGTAACAACTTGACCAAAAACCACTGGTAGTTCGGATACCAAGGACAGCAATGGCAGGTCGGCGTCGCAACAAGCACAAGCGCCGCATCAGCGGCGATGATCTTTGAAGATCTGGCGATCAATGCGATTGAGGCTCTAAACCGGTCAGCGGAAAAAGCCGTTTAAAAAGAAATACTCGAGGCCCGTCCAATCTGGACCGAATACTCGATCACTCGTGCCAAATACATGGCACCCCAAAAACCAGCCAACCACACCAACAGGATTGTTGGGTCTTCAAACAAGCAGGCAAATTAAATGCGAACTCAATGACAAGGGCTGCATAGCGATGGCGAGGAGGAGCCGGCCGCCCGAGCAATAGAGGACGAAGGGCTTCCCCACAAGTGCGGACGGTGAACATGATATCGCAACCCACATACCCAAAAGGGAGCGAGCGTGCACTAAAGGGCGTACATGCGATGGAGCGATGCGCCCGAGTTCAACCCATGGTCCTCCCGCCCGATCACCTTTGATCGAAGGACCACCCACTAGCATCCGCCACGGCAGATTCGCCGCATTGGTTCTTGACCCAATCATCGGCGATTTCACCTCACTAGAGTCGATGGAATGGCGGTAGCAACTGAACCTGCTCTATCGGGATACAGTCGCAAAAATGGGCATAGACCCTCAAGTTAAACCCACAAAGGCGACCTTTAAAGGCGTCATACCAGTGTAGAGGCCAATTATGCGAGGCTCGATTACACTCGAAGTGGTCTTGGATCCCAGATAACTTCGAAGCGAAGAGTTAATCTTCGACATAGTCCCGTTCATGGCGGCTATCACGCCTTTGCTTGGGCGAACCGCATTTGCAAAGTTCAATGCGGTGCTGCACTCGCATACCTCAAACTCAGGATGCCAGCCCTCGAGGTAATCACGGTCAATGGAAACACCGAGCGCTCTCTCGAGCGGAGGAGCACACGGCGACCCGCGGCGGAGGTGCAAAGCAGCCTCTCACAGCAATTCTCGAGTCCGGCTATTAAACGTCCGGCCACCGTCAAGCGCGCCCGGAGTAACCTACAACAAGACCGCCTGGCACGATCCGAGCACGCGTAGCAATCCGGCTCCAACCCCAGCCCTCGCGATATTGCGAAGCCAGTACTACGCGTACATAACTACGCTCTGGAGATACCATAGGTATAAGGGGAGGGGCACGACCACGGCACGCCTGCATCGGCTCAACCGCACCAAGGGCTCGATTGTGTCATTCTTTTTCTTTTTCTTTTCTCTTACTTTCGGGACTCCGTTTTCCGAAGCCACATCCGCACTAGAATTGCCGAACTCACGATGCAACAGCCAGGGAAGCGAAAGCTTCGTCGAGTGTCGGTGGTCTCTACTACGAGCATTATACCTATTTTACATACCATCCAGCTTACCCTGGAGAGGACATGTTAAAGTCCATCCCTTGCTTATCGCACTATTTGTATCATTCGCTTTCATTGAGTACCTTTTGAATAAACAATACATAACTTTTGTCTATTATTGCACTCCTTTTTCTCTATATATATGTTCATTCATGACATGTTGCACCCATACACTTTAGTGCGGCCAATACACGAGGGCTTAAGTACCCGAAAATATGGTGTGATAAGTCCGAACACTTTCACAAGTCGGCACCCGAACTTATAGCATTATATGCATCGGCTCGAATCATGTCTTGGGTCAATAGTTGGGTTTGCCGGCTCCCATGTTTTGGTACCTTACGTTCCGTTATATCAGCTAAGGTAGTATTTGGGAGAACCACTGCGGTTGTGCCCGGTTGAGCTGGGTTGAGCACCTCGGTGGAAAGCTAAAACTGACCATCATGATAGGGCGAGCGATCGCTGTTCGAGAGGTTTTTGGTCCCTAAAGACTTATGCCGCTTAGGCGAGGAGTCGGCATTGTCCGGCCAAGGCGTGGATAGCGCCCGAACTCGGTCTTCGAATACTAGGGGCTTCACCGAAATTTAAAATTATAGAATTCTAGGGCTAAGTGAGAGTGTTCAAGCACTATAAGGCGGTTGCCTTGTTCGTTCGTTGGCGCCTCCCTCGAAGGACACAAGAATGGGAACAAGAGCGCTCAAGTTTATCCGAACACCCGGCACTTTCGTGGCATGGGGCTGAAGCCAACGACTTGCCATCTCTCAAATTTCATAAGCGGCCGCCTGAAGGTAATCTTTTAAATTCTAGCGTTGCTTAGCGCATATGAACAAGTTTTCAGCGTCAGGGATAACAAATGCGAGTCTATTAAAAATTACATCTTTGGAGCACTCACCGCTATAAAGGCGGGCACCCTTGAGGCGCCCCATAGTACATTTCGGCTTGCGATGCTCCTTGCCCTTGGTGGCTTTGTCGTCACAAGCTTCTCCGCATCCAGCTTGCCCGGTGCACTTTAGCACGGGCAAGGGCCAACAGGCACCTTCAATGCGAGGCAGCGCTTGATGACTTCAATCCATGAGCAGGCGTCCACCAGCCGCCGCACTAGCCAGTAGCTCCGGGCATGGCTTCCAATGGCGAGCGAATTATGAGGCCCTTCATGGCCTGTTCGGCGACCTTGTGGAGCTCGACCAACTGCTTCAGCTGGTCGCTCGGGGCACGAATGTCCGGCCTCGGCATCTTGAGACCAGAACACCTTTTCCGTCGAGCTCCCTCCTTGGCGCGTAGAACGCGGCAGCATCGGACACACTACGGGCAGATCTGCGAATGCTCTGGAGAGCTCGGATTCGGGTAAGTAACAGATAATTCACTTTCACATGCTTGCTTTGCATAAAGAATGCCTTACCGCGCTATCTTCTTTAATGATTCAATTTCTTGGAGGGCTTTTTGGGCTTGGCCTTAGCGGCTTTGGCACTCTCAAGAGCCGAGGCGAGCTCGGACTCTCGAGTCTTGAGTCACGCTCCAAACTCTCGTGTTTTCCACGAGCACAGGAACTCTTGCCGCACCTCCGCCACCCGCGCCTCCTGCTTCTCTCGCTCGGGCGCTTCGGGCCGCTTTTCTTTTGGTCGTGGACACGCTTCCCTCGAGTCGCCACCTCGTTCGTGGCCCCTACAATACCCACGTTAGTCTGTCATTTTCGCAGCAAATCCTTTCTATAAGGTATTACTTTAATAAGGTATTACTTACCTTCCCTATCCTCGAGCTGCTTCTTGGCAAGGCCGAGCTCGTTCTCAGACCGCTCGTGGCTCTGCTTCAATGCATTGACCTCCATTGATCGGTCTGAGGTCAGAGGTCAGCAGCGCCTTTGCATTCCCATATTGACATACTTATGTTAGACTCCTGCGTATATCTTTTTAGATCCTCGGTCCGGCTTTTCTTTCCGAACACGAACTAAGCATCGAGGGCTCTGTCTATGCGGTAATATTTTTACATATTCTAAACTTACCTCAAAGCTGTTAGAAGGCTGAGTACGAGCTTGATCAGCCCGCTCTTGGCGGATGAACTTTCGGATCACCACACTCATAACGAAGCGGTGCTCCTCGTTGATGGGCGCCGTTAAGCGCCTCAGCAAGCTATCCGTGCCTCCGGATGGGCGGAGGTCACCAGCGCCGCCGTCTTGCCCTTCTTCTAAGGGGCCGCTTGCTGGACTTCGGAACCACTGAAGGTTCCGGTACGGAGTCCGGCACAGGGCCGGACTTAGATCCCTCTGGGGTCTCGCCCCCTTTGCACCCGGGGTCCGAGAGGTCGCCTTGCGGCGCCTCCAGGACCACCTCCTCCTGGTTGGGCCCCTTTTGGGACTCCACCGCGGTGTCGTCTGCGTCACGAGGAGAGGAGGCGGTCGGAAGTGAAACGCTATTCACATCCGACGAATCAAGGGAGCCGCTCGACGAAGCGGCGAGCTCGTCCTTGGGCGGGCTACATGGTTATATTCGGCGTTAGAAGACACTATGCGACAAATAAAAAGTCATGAGCTATTCCGGAGTCCGGACACTTACGATCTCGCTAGGGGCTTGGCCCTTGTTGGCCACTCCTCCTCGTCGTTGTCGGCGTTGGTGGAGAAGTCCGGAGGAAGGGTCCTTCCTTTCTTGGACCCTCCGGCCTCCCCAGTCAGGGCGGCATTCCTTTTGTTCTCTCCCCCCGCTGGGGGAGAGGCTTCTTTTTCCTCCTCCTCCTCCTCAGGGGAGGATTCCGCCTCAGAGTCGTCGGACAATGAGTCCGACAACACCTGGCGTCGGGCGCTCCTTCGAGTTCCCGTGGCCTCCTTCTTGGCCTTCTTCTCCGACACCACGTGAGGTGCCGGAGCCAGCAGCCCATCAATCGGGCGTCCGCTGGGTTTTTACGGCAAGGGGCGGACGGTTAATCTGTCCGGGCGTCTTCACCCGATCTGTCAAAGGATAGGAGTTTCAGATCCGCATAGAGTCAAACTATGAAAAAAGAGTCTCATAAAGGGTAAAATAACTTACCTCGTTGGCTTGACGCTGCGAGCTGAATCCGCGATCTTGATGGCGGATGTAGAAGCCTCGGCGCCCTTGAACAGCACCTTCCGGGCATCTTCGCACGTAGTGTCGAAGAGCCTTTTCAGAGTTTGGTGTTGTGCGGATCGAACTCCACAATTTGAAGGCCCGTTCTTGGCATGGGAGAATCCGGTGGATGAGCATCACGGATTACATTGACAAGCTTGAGATTCTTGTCCACGAGTGTTCGAGCGCAGGTTTGGAGTCCGGACAGCTCTTCGAATCACCCCACGTCGGCCCATCTCTTTCCATGGCGTGAGCCGTGTGGGGAGCCAGATCAGAATTGGGGCCGCCGCCCATTGAGAGTCGCGGCTCGGTGATGTAGAACCACCCGATTGCTACCTTTATGGTCTCCACAAAGGAGCCCTCGAGCCATAGGACTTTGGCCATCTTGCCAACCATGGCGCCTCCGCACTCTGCTTGGCGGCGCTCACTACCTTGACTTGACATTGAAGGTCTTGACCATAAGTGAAGTGGGGCTAGATCTGAGGAAGGCCTCGCACACGACGATGAACGCCGAGATGTTGAGGATGAAGTTCGGGGCGGATCGTGGAAGTCCAGGCCGTAGTAGAACATGAGCCCCGGACAAATGGGTGAAGTGGAAAACCTAGTCCGTGGAGGAAGTGGGTGAGGAACACCACCCTCTCATGGGGCCTGGGGGTGGGAATGAGCTGCCCAGCGTCGGGGAGCCGGTCTGCGATGTCGCTGGACAAGTATCCGCCTTCCGCAGCTTTTGACTTGTCCCTCGGTGACGGACGAGACCATCCACTTGCCTCCCGCCGGACATGGCTGGAGGAGGTTGAGGAGGGATGTCGGACTTGGGCGTTGGAGCTCGAGTCTGTGCGAAATGGATGAGCAAAGGAGGAAGAAGGCGTGGCGAAAAGGTGGATCCTTATCCCTTATATGGACGGAATGAAGCTATCGTCCCCGCCACTGGTAAAACTCGCTTATCTCCCAAGCGCCGTAATCAATGGCGCGGTTGGGTTACTGCGTCCGTATGGATGAGAATCACGGAATAAGGGGCACGATCTCCACTTTGATAAGGCGTGCCAAGGAAGCCGCCTCGCTAAGCCGAGGTGGAGCAGTAAAAGCGATTCAGTATAAAGGCTGGCCGTGGTGTGATGTCACGCCACGGAATACCTCAGCAGATCTGTGCAAAAGTTATTCTCTACGGTGGTATGTGGAACTTGTTTTGCGAGCGGACACTATCCTTGTGTTCAAAATCTTCTATGAAGTATTCGGAAGAGGAACCCGCCTTGCGATGCGAAGACAATATGCGCGCGGACTCGTCGTCATTGAAGCCCGGTTCAGGGACTCTTGAGGAGTCTGGATTAGGGGTGTCCGGATAGCGAACTATCACCGTTGGCGGACTCGGACTATGAAGATACAAGATTGAAGACTTCGTCCGTGTCCGGATGGGACTTTCCTTAGCGTGGAAGGCAAGCTTGGCGATCTGGATATGTAGATCTCCTATCATTGTAATCGACTCTGTGTAACCCTAACCCTATCCGGTGTCTATATAAACCGAAGGGTTTTAGTCCGTGGGGCGAACAACAATCATACCATAGGCTAGCTTCTAGGGTTTAGCCTCTCGATCTCGTGATAGATCTACTCTTGTACTACCCATATCATCAATATTAATCAAGCGGGGTAGGGTTTTACCTCCACCGAGAGGGCCCAACACAGGTAAAAACATCGTGTCCCTTGTCTCCTGTTACCATCCGCCTAGACGCACAGTTCGGGACCCCCTACCCGAGATCCGCCGGTTTTGACACCGACAGTCATCATGATGGCGGAATTGAAGCAGAGAGGAGATGGTGATCCTGATCAGGTTTGTGCTCATCCTCGGTGGCTGATTGGGACTGGCTACGGTGCCTGCCAAAGTGATCGGTTATCGGCTGACTCCATCTCGCCGCCTTACATGCATGCCGAAGGGCGGCCTTCTACCTTCTTATTTCTTTCTCCGTCCAAAAAGCCTAAAGGGAGGCAACTCATCAAATCATCTTCTCCATGGCTTCTCCATCTCAAGAGGCGCTCTCCCAAACGACGACATGGCTACAACCAGGAAGGTGTAAAATGCATGACCAATTTGCTATTAGGATTAGTTTTGGGTCCTTTTGCTTTCTGCGGTGTACCGTTGTTTCAATATCAATGCAGTTTTGGGGTCCTTGTGGACCTCTCTCTCATTCAAACAAAATTCTATATGAAATATCCAATATGCTAAAAGAACTCTCCACAAATATAAGTTTGCTTCCTGAAAGATTTTTCCTTTTCCACATAGTAAGTTCTATCGCATCATATATTTGTCACGTCCTCTTTCTCAGTATGAAGGCTATCTTTTTTAGCTCGAAGGTGTTGCGTTTTATCTATCTTCTTGTCGAGATCTGAGTTCAAAACCAAATGGACCCAATCTAGTCAAATGCAAAACCAAGTTTTATCAATAGCTTGCTATCTCCGGCTACAACATTTGGAGGGGAATCACGCTAACAACATCATGTACAATTTAGCGGCATTAACAATGAGGCCAGTGGTGGTGATTACCGATGCGTTTTACCCAAAATTTTGTTAGCGCCTTCGTCTTCTGCCTCCTTGCCTTCCCAGTAGTGGCATTTTCTATTTGGCACTTCCGTCACCTGTCATTGTGCATTTAGTAGACATGCACACCCCCAACCCGACCCCCACCCCCACCCCTTGTGTTGGATCGACCCATTTGCACCTTTTCTTTTCTATGTTAAACCGCACAAAAGGTGTGTCGCCGTGAATGGAACCTGCGATCTACTCCCTCCGTCCAGAAGTAAGTATTTTCAGACGGAGGGAGTATTTGTGAAGTCTAAACCCAACTAACCAGTAGGGACAACTAACACATGTACCTTCATAGTTCTTCATTTCTTTTTGTTCTTTCTTGTTTCGCAGAAAGCCCCCGGTTTTACAGATTTTTTCTGGTCCGCTGGACATTTTTTTGGACGGTTTCTTCGTTGTTATTTTCCTTCTGCTTCTTGTTCCTTTTTTCCTTTTATTTTTTTGGTTTTCTTAAATGCTAAAAAAATCAAATTCATGATTTTTTTTCCAAAATTGATGAACTTTTTTCAAATTCATGATTTTTTTCCTTCAAAACCGATGAACTTTTTCATGTTTTTAACATTTGTTTTTTCAAAATTGATGAACTGGTTTTTCAAAATCGATGAACTTTAGATCAAATTAGTTTTTTTTTCCAAATTCATGAACTTTTTTCAAAATCCATGAACATTTTTGAATTCATGAATTTTCTGTTTTTTTGCTAATTGCTTTAGGAATTTTTTTCATTTTTTCTAGAGTCAACCGCGACCAGTCAGCAGCGAACCCAGCGCCCAGTCAACAGCAAACGAGCGAAGGAAGAGCGAGCGAGCGCACGCTGGGCCGGCCCAATTTGTGTGGCTGCATGAGCGCCACTTCCGCGAAGAAGCGCCGTATAGGAGGGTAGTTGCCCTCTATCGGATTCAGATCAGAGACGTTTCAACTTGGCACTTGAAGATGCTCCAATGGCCCCTGCTGATTGCCGTTGGTGGTTTACTCATACATGTATCACGATCTAGTGAGCTTATCACCGATCAATTTCCGAAGGCATATACATTCCAGCAATGTTTTGTCAAATGTGGTGATACCTTAATAATTAATAGTAGTTGCTTGTGATTAGATGAGAAATACAAATTTAATTCATCTTTTGTTTTTATGCTAGCTATACTTTTCTATGGAAATGTTAAGATAAAGAATAGAATAAATCTAGAGAAGTGCTATTATATATACCTACGACAAAGCACATACTCCCTCCCTCCCATATTATAAGAGCGTTTTTGACACTACACTAAGTGTCAAAAATGCTCTTATAATATGGGACGGAGGAAGTACAATTTTAGTACGACGCTAGTTAGTGTCGTATCTGAAGCAATCATCATCAGTTCTCAACCAGCTCCGGGCTTTTCTTGGAACAAAATGGCAATCTTGATTAGTTCATCTCTTCTCAGCTCATACTGTCCATTCTCATTCTAGAATCAAGATCATCACATCCCAAACATATAGAAACAATGCTGATTGAACCGGCTCAATCAGTGTAGCAACACATTCTAATCATCTAGCAATATTACATTCGGGGCACATGTGTTCGTTTCAACCAAATATACTTTACTTTCATTCATCTTCGGATTCAGCAAAAGATAAACAGAGTACCTACTCTCACAAGTAACACTATGTGGGAATAAAGATAAGGTTTTCCATTGCACATCTTAATTAACCCCAGTACCAAATTCTTTCTCGGAAAATTTAAAATTGCAGCCCAGAGATCCATGATCTTTTGCATCACAAAACCAAATTATACAGGTATCACCACCATGCATGTACATACAAGGAAAGAAAGGGGATAGATCATAACCATAACATTCTCTTGTTATCTGTCTGCTTCAGCTGCTTTGTCTGCCATCTTGAATGGAAAACGCGGGTGTGCTTATTTCTGAGTTCCAGGCCATGTTCAAACTGAACCCAGCCGGGAGATGATAGCAGTGACAAGAAAAGAAGAAGAGATCACAGCAATACTAAGAGAGGGATGAATGCCATCTGTTGTAACATATCAATTCTTCTCCGAAAGGAACTCCAGAAATTCTCAGAGCTTCTGCTAAAACTGGACAGGTCAGCTGGCGCTCGACCTGCTCTTGATGATGGCCAACCAAACAAGGAGGTGTTCCCATCAAATGATAAGCAAGGCAGAGCTGTTCCTTGGTCAGAAGCTTGTGACATTGCAATGTTCAGATATATGGTAATATGCAAAATTGCTCCATCCTAGATGGGGCGCACATTTTGCACAAGCGAAAGCTGCTTGCAGTTACTACCATCTTCCCACTATTTATTAGACTTGAGCCCGGTTCTGAAGAACATCAATTGCAGAATTCAAGAAAAAAATGGTTCACATACAGGAACAAATAGATCGGACAAGCTCTCACTTGGCAAGATTCTCCCCAAAAGTATAAAATAAAATAAAACTGAGAAACAGAGATCCATTTTCGGGCTTGAAGAGTTGTATTCCCGTCCCGGCCAATCCCAGTTTATGTACACAGGCTTAAAATGTTAACTACCTAACCAAGAAATTTTAACACCTGTGGGTTTATAATGAGGTTAAGTAAGCAAGCATGATACTCCCTCCATCACAAAATAAGTGTCTTTATTACAACTTTAGTACAAAGACTTATTTTGGGACGGAGGGAGTACTAAGTACCAGACCAGACACAGCCTGAATCTTAGCATTCCTTCCTGAACCTCCAGTCATGATCAAGATCAGAACGTGGCAAACACAACATTAATCATCAGGATTACAGCCATACCAGACAGGCAGTTTATAAGAAAATCTACAGGTTCTTGATCCATACTAAACACCATTGCCTATCAAAAATAAAAACTTGTTTTGCACAGAGATCAGAAGCCTGCCATATCTGCACCTTCCCTTTGATATCGACCTACTAAGCAAGTCTATGAAACAAGAAACTCCCGACAGCAGCCAACTGGCAGAATACTTAACTCCAGACAGCTCTAGTTTAGTTGAAAACAAAAGATATTTTTCTGACGTACTACTATTTTCTCAAGGTAGCTGCGTGGTACCTGGAGCATGCCGTGCTCTTCCCAGGCACCTGAAAAGAGGTGCCCATCTGCCTTTTCTGTTGCCGCCTGCAAAAAGTTGACATATATATGATGAGCAGTTTTCCCAGCTTCCATTCTGTAGCTACCACTCTTGTTGAATCTTTGCTGCGAAAGACACCTTCCGTTCTTGGTTAATTAATTCACTGATGCTATCTGTAAAGAGAAGTATACAGGACTTCACTTTGGATCCAATCCAAGGAACTGAAGATATACAGGTGAACAAAAATCTCTAGACCAAGATTATGTATGATCTATACAGGTAGGGGATAAAACAAAAATCACTAGACCAAGATTATGTATGATCTATACAGGTAGGGGATAAAACAAAAATCACTAGACAAAGATTATGAATGATCTATACAGGTAGGGACAAAACAAAAATCACTAGGCCAAAATTATATGTATGATACTAGTTGGGATTCAAGCCCATGCTCATTGCAGCAAATGTTCCGACTGACAAATGGATGGCCGGCTCTTTATGAATATAAAACTGTTACACGTGTCTGACTCATTCCATGCCAATTTTAAAATAAATTCATCATCAGTTCTGGAGCAGCTCGCAGGTTTTCTTGGAATAAAATGGCATTCCAGAGTCCTAAAAGAACATTCAAGAATCAGGAATCGCCACATCACAAACATACACAGAAACAACGCTGGTTGAGCTGACTCAAACAGGGTAGCAACACAGCCAAAGCAATCAACCACACCAAGAGATCTTATTTTTGGTGACCATTCAGTCGTGTTCACAAACTAATATCGTGTATGAAGCTGAATCTATATAGAACTGTTGTTACCAATGTCAGTAAAACTCTGGTGTACTGATTTCTTTCACCTGCACGCTGCTATTTGTACAAAAGTACGCACTCCAATTTGATTTCATTGACATTGATGCAATTTCTCTGTGATTAACAGATCCAAAGCTCTACTGAATTCATTAGCTACAGCAAACATGGATAAAAAGAACTTGCTCAAAGGCAGTGTTTTATCAAAATACTGAATGAATAATGTCAACTAGACATTTGCACTAGTAACCAGTCTGATTGACCCTTTCACTACACTACCAGGTTCAAAATCTGCAATAGGATTTAGGATAACCATAATAACTGATTGTTATGGAAAGGAAGAGCGATTACAGTATAATTTAGCCACATGGAACTAATACATGTCCAGAAAACAACCTGTGCTAGGTAAACAAGAACAGGGGTAACAACCTGTGCTAGGTTTACCAGGCATTGCTCTGAACTGAAAATCAACCAAGCAGGAGTGTAAGCAGCAGCAAATTGAGCGGCATGATTCAAGCAGATTCAGAGGTACACAAACAGGTACTTCAGCCGGCAGAAGAGCCAATTCTTGGAGGAAGCACAAGCCTGGTTTGAAGGTAACACTACCGCCCATCTCCATCTGCTAATGACTCTGAGAACAGAGGAACATAAGGTAGAAATCGTTGTGTATTCTTCTCAAGATTAATGATACAACCAACTTTCTGATGTTGCATATCGTACGCTACCAAGGTATCACCTCCATGTGAAACCAGGAAAATGGTGTCGCAATCTGGATGAATCCCAACCACCCTGTACTTCTCCCCAGTCATGCTCATAAGCTCATCGATGCTGGCAGTATGCTTCAGAACCAATTCTTTACTGTCACAGTCCTTGAGGCACCAGAGTTCTATCTCAGAAACTAGGATTTTATTGTTATCATCGACGGAAGATACGGCATAGAGCAAGCACCCCTGCGACGATCCAATCGTACCAAATCTTCGACCGTGCGGCATAGGGATAGTCTTCCGCACTTTGCCTTGCATGTCAATCCCCAGGAGCACATGCTCGTTGCTGATGCCCTTCGGGTTGCCAATCACGTACATCATACCGCCGACAAAGACACCCTTACTATAGAAGAACAATGCCACTTTCTCAACAATCCCACCATCTCCGTGACTCCAGGCTCCTGTTCGCGACGAGTAGACGTTCACTCCTGTCATGTACGTTTCCACAGTGGTCTCCTCAAAACAAAAAACGTGGAAATGGGATGAGACTGCCGGATCAAAAGCCAGGCCTGCCATACAGTTATACCTAAATCTGTCTGCCGGCGCCTGCGGTTGAGGGGGCAGCTCCACCCACCTCCCAGTGGCCGGATTGCACACAACAAAACGGAAATCGTCCTCTGCCAAAGCCCAAGGGTTCACCATGTTCTTGCTGGAGCTTAGGTAGAGAAGGAGGCCATTGCAGGCGTCCACCTGAGCCATGTCCTTGTACTTGCTAGGCTGCAGGTAAGGGAGGAAAGGGTCGAACGGGGCTGCGCCGCAGGAGACGCTGGCGAAGTGGTGGCGATTCCGGCCGACGGTGGTCGTGTAGAGGAAGCCGGCGAGGGTCTGGGGCAGCTTCTTGCGGTTGGCGGGGTCGGCGATGAGGTCGCGCCAGCGCACGGAGACGCACTTGAAGCGGTGGAGGGATCTGGCGGGGACGCGGGAGAGGATCTCCAGGATGAGGTCGTCGGTGAGCCGGCAGGCCGTCCCCGCCGCCGCCCCCGGATGGCTGTCCAGCCTCGACTTGTTGTTCCTCTCGAAGACCTCCCCTTTGTCCGCCTCCTCCATGGATTGGAAGCGGGAGAGCCTAGGCAGGGGACACGTAAGGTCTGGTGGATCTGCAATTGGAGAGAGGATATCATCGATCTTGCTTAGGAAAATCGACCCGGGTAGCAGCCGGCGGTGGTGACCTCGCCCTCGCCGTGGTGAGTCGGGAAAGGTGCTACCTTGGTTTAGGCGGCGACGGGCGACGGAGATGCAGCCGGCGGCGCCTCGCTTCTCGGAGGACAGCGGCTCAGGAAAATCAACTCTTTTGGCGAATGTGAATGCTGAACTCTTTTTCTTTTTCGAGGAAATTGAAGCCCTTTGTTTGTTGTAGAAGAGTTACCGAATTTTGAGAATTCATAACTTTTGGAGTTTATCATTTTTCCAAACATGTTTTTTCAAAGTTAAGAAGAAAAATACACCAACCCAAGATGACACAATTTGAGGAAACAATTCCCGAGCAAATGGTACCTGATATGATCTGTTTCGCCACTTATCTTCATGGTAAGGAAGTGTCGAATCGATACTCCAAAAGAAGCTACATATTTTTGCATGAAAGTGAAATGACCACTTTACAAGGAAAATTGGCCGAAAATCGATACATATCTACAGACACACGCCAGCCCTGAGGCTGCTTCAAGCGAGTCGATGAATTTGTCGTTCAAGTAGGAGCGGATGACACCCTATCATAAGACGCCGAGTTGCCGCTCCGACTTTACAAGCCACACCAACACAGACGACGACCCTGTGGTTAAGTTCCCGAACAAGTCGTCGACCCTACCGTCCAAACAACCAAAGAGACACCCTACAACGTGATTTGGTGGCACCGCTCGGACATACAAATCGCAACAACGCACACACCAACCCAGAGCCCACGTACTGGATGAGCCAAATACCTGGTACCCAAGCAACCTTAGGCGACATCCACCCATGTGGACCCCATGGTTCTAAGGCCTTCTCTGGTGCTCCACCATGTAGAAGTGTTAAGGTTGCAGAGAGGACAAAAAATATGATGTGGCAAGATAGTTACAAGGAGAAAGAGCACTTTGGTGACCTAGAAGAAACAATGCTAAGCACATGTACCTAATATTAATAGGATAACTAATACTTCAGTGGGAGGACATAATTACAATAGATTTCTTATACTCATGCATTTTAAAATACTCTATCAAGATATTTATAGAAAACACAAATATAGACATATTTAGGACAGTAAAACTAACGCTAATCCCTGCCTTCTCGGGCCATCAACAACTAACCATTCATTTTTGTGATCTTGCAACTTTTGGCCGTCTGATCTCCATTACTCGGTTGTCTCACACATCTTGCAGCAAGAGGTGTTCTCCCTTTCTTACTGGACTACGTCTGGCCATCCTCATCTTAGCAAAATAAGTTGAATTAAATAAGTTGGGTTGTTTGTGTTTTCCCCTATGGATCAAGGGATTTTAAAGTTTCGGTGAACACATGCTTTCGTTGTTGTGTTTGCGTCATATTCACTTCGTGTTTGTTTCCCATAGTATCCGTTTTAGTATTCATTTCCGCTTCCACACACAAATTAAAACAAATTGTGGTAGCAGGTAGGTCCATCTGTTTCCGCTCCGTTTTCATCCTTACTCATATGCATTTAGAGACTAGATGACGGTGAGCAACATCAGAGTTGCCATATCTTAGTCTTTGCAAAAAATATGTTCGTTAATTAAAACACTTTGATTCCTCCAAAATTAAACGTTTAGCACATCTAGCAAACATGCACATAGTTTTTGACAAGTTGCATGAACAAATGCATTTGACCGACGACATGTGCAACTCACATGTTATCGCTATGTTCATTGTCATCCCCTCTTCCAGCGTTTGCATTGTGCCCTCCTTCTCCCGGCGTGTGCGTTGTGACATCCTCCTCTGGCGTTTGCATTGTGCCCTCCTCCTGGACTGGAACACATGAAATCCTTGAATCGGGATTCATAGTTGAGCAGACCGGGTGATTTGAAGAGGAGGGAAGGGGGATTCGGCCCGATCCATGCGGCAAGCGACACGATCGGATTAGTGTTAATCAGAAGAAAATCAGGGAGGGGAAGAATCAGGAAGTTCTTGCATACCCTGGGATGACGAACAATGGAGTTCTTCTTTCCTTGCGGAGGAGGAGGAGGAGAAGAAACCAGATAAAAAAGTGAAAATTAGTTTTGCGATTGCCAGCGAGGGATCTATGTATGAATGAGCGAAGGAGTTGGGTGGGGCGGTAGGCTTCCAACCCCGACACGTCTCTGCATGACTGTCCACCATGGTTCACTGCGCATAGCTCGGTGCCCATGGCTCCGCATTGGGAGTACATTCCACACGTGACGCGACACGCGCTAGGATGGATCACTACGGAATTTTCAACAAAAGTTGGGATTTCAAAAAAAGATTTGGTTTTTCTTGTATAGCCGCAACACGAACAAAGCATTCCTAAGTTGGCAAATTGAAATTGACAAGTCAGTATCAATGCCTTGTGGTTGATAGTCACATTGTCTTCCAATGAGATAGTTGCAATAGAGGACTTGAACAAATCCATAATTTGCAAGCCTATGTACCATGTCTAGAACATTTGCCCGTGTAGACAAATTCTACAAGAAGCAATTGGAATATGCTAACTTTGCACTTTGCCTTTTGTGTTTCGTAACGTGGTTTGGTCACACTGCAATAAAACCTAAAAAATCTCCTTCCCTTGGCTCTAGGGGAAAACCCTAGCTTTAGTGGAGCAAGCGTTGGCGATGCTTATGATCCCTCCCTTCTTGGAGGCGTCGATCTTGAGCTGGTGGCCGTGATAGACCGGCGATGGCTTTGCTTTGCATGGTTGTGGAGTTGGCTACTCTCCTTCATGTCAGTGTGGCGTCCTGTTTCACAACAATGATGTGGCGAGATGTGCAAGGTCACGACAGGGCTTCGGTAGTTGGGTCTTTCCGATGTGCTTTACTGGTTTTCTCCAATCTTGATGTGTCGTCATGAAGTTGGAGCTTGTCGTGGGGATAGATCCAATAGTAATAGAGGTAGGAGAACGAGGCTTGATGTAAACGAGACACAAGTGGTGAAACAAGAAGTGTATAAGTTCATGCCCTCTCTGGCGGAGGTAAAAGCCCTAGTCCTGTCCCAAGGGGAGATGTTTCTTGTGTATGGCTTTAGGATTACAAGGGTTGCAAACCTGTAACTGGGGGTCGGGGTAGGCTTATATAGAGTATGTAATACACCCCCGGGGGGCTTGACACCTAGCTACGTCATGTTCCCATTACAAGAGGTAACATACACTCTTGGTTGTCTATGATAAAGGCTAGTAATGCTAGGCTTTAATGTTGGGGAATGTAGCAATAATTCAAAATTTTCTACGCATTACCAAGATCAATCTATGGAGATTCTAGCAACAAGAGAGGGAGAGGATGAGCATCTTCATACCTTTGAAGATCGCTAAGCGGAAGCGTCACTAGAACGCGGATGAGGGAGTCGTACTCGTGGCGATTCAAATCGCGGAAGATCCGATCTAACGCCGAACGGATGGCGCCTCCGCGTTCAACACACGTACAGCCCGGGGACGTCTCCTCCTTATTGATTCAGCAAGGGGAGAGGAGAAGTTGAGGGAGAGCTCCGGCAGCACGACGACGTGGTGTTGGAGCTTGCAGTTCTCCGGCAGGGCTTCGCCAAGCACTACTGAGGAGGAGGTGGAATTGGAGAGGGGGAGGGCTGCGCCAGGGGCAAGGGGTGAAGCTCCCATGCACCTTCCTACTATATATAGGGTGGAGGGGGCTGGTTTCTTGCCCTCCAAGTCCATTGGGGCGTTGGCAAAGGTGGGAGGAAAGAAATCCCATCATTTCCTTCCCCACCTATTGTTATCCCCCTTTTTTAGGATTCTTGATCTTATCCTTTCGAGATATGATCTTATTCCTTCTAAGGGGGGATCTTGGTGCACCTTGACCAGGGATGTGGGGCCTTTCCCCCACTACCCACGTTCATGTGGGTCCCCCCATGCAGGTGGGCCCCACTCCGGAACCTTCTAGAACCTTCCCGGTACAATACCGAAATATCTCGAACATTTTCCAGTGGCCAAAATAGGACTTCCCATATATAAATCTTTACCTCCGGACCATTCCGGAACTCCTCTGTGACGTCCGGGATCTCATACGGGATTCCGAACAACATTTGGTAACTGCACACTAATTCCCATAACAACTCTAGCGTCACCGAACCTTAAGTGTGTAGACCCTATGGGTTCGGAATCATGCAGACATGACCGAGACAGCTCTCTGGCCAATAACCAACAGCGGGATCTGGATACCCATGTTGGCTCCCACATGTTCCACGATGATCTCATCGGGTGAACCACGATATCAAGGATTCAAGCAATCCCGTATACAATTCCCTTTGTCAATCGGTATGTTACTTGCCCGAGATTCGATCGTCGGTATCCCAATACCTCGTTCAATCTCGTTACCGGCAAGTCACTTTACTCATTCTGTAATGCATGATCACTATGATGATGCATTACCAAGTGGGCCCAGAGATACCTCATCGTCACACGGAGTGACAAATCCCAGTCTCGATTCGTGCCAACCCAACAGACACTTTCGGAGATACCCGTAGTGCACCTTTATAGCCACCCAGTTACGTTGTGACGTTTGGCACACCCAAAGCATTCCTACGGTATCCGGGAGTTGCACAATCTCATGGTCTAAGGAAATGATACTTGACATTAGAAAATTTTTTAGCAAACGAACTACACGATCTTGTGCTATGCTTAGGATTGGGTCTTGTCCATCACATCATTCTCCTAATGATGTGATCCTATTATCAATGACATCCAATGTCCATGTTCAGGAAACCATAACCATCTATTGATCAACGAGCTAGTCAACTAGAGGCTCACTAGGGACATGTTGTGGTCTATGTATTCACACATGTATTACGATTTCCAGTTAATACAATTATAGCATGAACAACAGACAATTATCATGAACAAGGAAATATAATAATAACCATTTTATTATTGCCTCTAGGGCATATTTCCAACAGTCTCCCACTTGCACTAGAGTCAATAATCTAGTTCACATCACTATGTGATTGTAATGAATCCAACACCCATTGGGTTTGATCATATCTCGCTTGTGAGAGAGGTTATTAGTCAACGGGTCTGAATCTTTCAGATCCGTGTGTGCTTTACAAATCTTTATGTCATCTCCCAGATGCAGCTACCACACGCTATTTGGAACTATTTCAAATAACTGCTCTACTATACAAATCCGGTCTACTACTCAGAGTCATCCGGATTAGTGTCAAAGTTTGCATCGGCGTAACCCTTTACGACGAACTCTTTTACCACCTCCATAATCGAGAAAATTCCTTAGTCCACTAGTTACTAAGGATAACCTTGACCGCTGTCCTGTGATCCATTCCTGGATCACACTTGTACCCCTTGACTGACTCATGGCAAGGCACACTTTAGGTGCGGTACACAACATAGCATACTGTGCAGCCTACGTCTAAAGCATAGGGGACGACCTTCGTCCTTTCTCTCTCTTCTGCCATGGTCAGGTCTTGAGTCTTACTCAATACTCACACCTTATAACACAGCCAGGAACTCCTTCTTTGCCGATCTATTTTGAACTCCTTCAAAATCTTGTCACGGTGTGTACTCATTTGAAAGTACTATCAAGCGATTTTGATCTATCCTTATAGATCTTGATGCTCAATGTTCAAGTAGCTTAATCTAGGTTTTCCATTGAAAAACACTTTTCAAATAACCCTATATGCTTTCCAGAAATTCTACATCATTTCTGATCAACAATATGTCAACAACATATACTCATCAGAAATGCTATAGTGCTCCCACTCACTTCTTTGGAAATACAAGTTTCTCATAAACTTTGTATAAACCCAAAATCTTTGATCATCTCATCAAAGCGTATATTCCAACTCCGAGATGCTTACTCCAGTCCTTAGAAGGATTGCTGGAGCTCTGCATACTTGTTAGCATCTTTTAGGATTGACAAAACCTTCTGGTTGTATCACATACAACCTTTCCTCAAGAAAATCATTGAGGAAACAATGTTTTGACATCCTATCTGCAAGATTTCATAAATAATGCAGGAACTGCTAATATAAATTCAACAGGCTCTTAGCATCGCTACGAGTGAGAAAGTCTCATCGTAGTCAACTCCTTGAACATGTCGGGAAACATCTTAGCGAAAAATCGAGCTTCCTTAATGGTGACACTTACCATCATTGTCCGTCTTCCCTTTTAAAATCCATATGTACCCAACAGCCTTACGACCATCAAGTAGTTCTTCCAAAGTCTACACTTTGTTTTATACATGGAATCTCTCTCGGATTTTATGGCCTCGAGCCATTTGTCGGAATCCGGGCCCACCATCGCTTCTCCACAGCTCATAGGTTCATTGTTGTCTAGCAACATGACCTCCAAGACAGGATTACCGTACCACACCGAAGCAGTACGCGTCCTTGTCGACCTATGAGGTTTGGTAGTGACTTGATCCGGAGTTTCATGATCACTATCATCAGCTTCCACTTCAACTGGTGTAGGCGCCACAGGAACAACTTCCTGTGCCCTGCTACACACTGGTTGAAGTGATGGTTCAATAACCTCATCAAGTCTCCACCATCCTCCCACTCAATTCCTTCAAGAGAAACTTTTCCTCGAGAAAGGACCCGTTTCTAGAAACAATCACTTTTGCTTTAGGATCTGAAATAGGAGGTATACCCAACTATTTTGGGTGTCCTATGAAGATGCATTTATCCGTTTTGGGTTCAATCTTATCAGGATGAAACTTTTTCACATAAGCGTCGCAGCCCCAAACTTTCAAGAGACGACAACTTAGGTTTCTCTAAATCATAGTTCATACGGTGTCATCTCAACGGAATTACGTGGTGCCCTATTTAAAGTGAATGTGGTTGTCTCTAATGCCTAACCCATAAACGATAGTGGTAATTTGATAAGAGACATCATGGCATGCACCATATCCAATAGGGTGCAGCTATGATGTTCGGACACACCATCACACTATGGTGTTCCAGGCGGTATTAGTTGTGAAACAATTTCCACAATGTCTTAATTGTGTACCAAACTCATAACTCAGATACTCATCTCTATGATCATATCACAGACATTTTATCCTCTTGTCACGATGATCTTCAACTTCACTCTGAAACTACTTGAACCTTTCAATAATTCAGACTTGTGTTTCATCAAGTAAATATACTCAGCATCTACTCAAATCAACTGTGAAGTAAGAACATGACGATATCCACTGTGTGCCTCAGCACTCATTGGACTGCACACATCAAAATGTATTACTTCCAACAAGTTGCTTTCTTGTTCCATCTCAATGAAAACGAGGCTTTTCAGTCATCTTGCCCATGTGGTATGATTTGCATGTCTCAAGTGATTCAAAATCATGTGAGCCGAGTGACGAAATTCTCTCTGCGGGTACCCACATTGACTAATTAAAACCCCATGCTATTGACATTGTCTTGGACCATAAAGAATACAGGCTTGGGCCTCCATAGGCTTTTGTTGGATTTTGTGTCACCATGGGCCTACCCGTTGGGAGATAACATCGTCACAGCTGCCTCGGAGGGCCTAGACAGTGAAGATGACGAGTGTTCGATGGTCTTCGAGGATGTCTTCGTTGGTGCGAGCTTGGCATATTTCTTCTAATGGTCATCATCAAAATCAGATATATCTCATCGTTGCTCCTGGTGGCCAACTGTGTGGCATAGGTCGATGCGGGCTTCGTGAAGAGGGCTAAACCGGTGGGGTTTGTTGCGAAGTCACTCTCTTGCGGAGCTATGATGACGGTGACACTTGTAGTCAACCTCGGTGGTTCTCCTCCCTCGACGATGTGTGTGGTTTTTTTATTGATAGTCACATCGGTTGGTGGTGCCCCTTCGCGTGTAGCAGTCTTCGCCTAGTTTTTCAAAATTAACTAGGCAATTCTACTTTCCTTTTCAATGAGATGATGCCCCTATTTAAAAAAACTTATTTTTTACACTTTAGCTACACGTAAGTTGCCTGAAAATTCAATTTGGGCTAGTCAATTTTTTAACCTTTGATTGATGTTTCAAGATTCATGCTGATTTTCCCCCTGTTGTATCTTGTGTCTTTTTTGGGTTGGGAAAAATTGACGAGCCTCTATTTTGGGTTAGCCAAATCCTTAATGGGCTAAAGCCCATTATATTTACAACCTAGCCATTCCCCCTCTTCCTTTGTTTTTTGCTCAGTTTTTTTTGTTCTTATGTGTTTTTGCTTTTGTTTTTCTTTATTAGTCGGTAACTTTTTTCCTTTTGTGGTTATTTTTCAGATGTTGGGTGAGTGTATATGTGTACTCACAAATACTATAAATAATGTATGAAAATTGCACTATTATATGATTATTCTTTTCATACTACAAAAGTGCACTTTCAACGCAAAGTTGGATGCAAGTTTTTATATTTATTTTATTTTGTTGTTAAAGGCAATAACAATGTAAAATTTCATTATTTTTAATTTTGTTTAAGTTATTATTTCGATTTTCTTCTTCTTTAAAGGTAATACCAATGCCACTATTATATGTTTATTCATGTATAATTTTTAAAAATGCATATTTTTGTCTATATTGTGAGCATATTTTTGTTTCTTCAGAAGGGTAACACTAATGCCAATAATTAATTTCCTTAGCATTATTTTGATTTTGTTATAATTTTTATTAATATTTTCTTAAAGGGTAATATGAAAGTCACTAATTCACTGTTTCTTAGAAAACTTCATTATTTTGATTTAGTTTTAGTTTTTATGTGTAATACCAGTTCACTAACTCAATACTTCTTGCAAAACTATTTTTTTTGTGAAAATCTCACTTTTTATGTTTATACTTGAATATTATGAGAAAAATATTTTTATGTAAATTTTTCATTGTTTGATTTAGATTTATTTTCATTCTTTTTCTTCTTAAAAGGGTAATACAAATCACACTAATTCATTGTTCCTCACAACGCTTTATTATTTTGCCCTTTTAGTTAATAATTTTTTCTTTAAGGGTAACACCAATTCCACTAATTCATTCCTTCTCAGGAAACATTTTTATGCTACAATTTCATTATTATATAGTTATACATGCACATTATAAAAAGAGCAATTTCTGTGTAAATTGTGTGCAAATTTTGTCAGGTAATACCAAGTCACTAATTCAGTCATTCTTAGAAAACTTCACTATTTTTTTTAGTTTTTGTTTCCTTTCTTCTTAAAGGGTAATACAAATGCCACGAATTCATTCTTTCTTATGAAACTAGATTTTGTTTTAGTTTATACTTCATTTTTCCCTTTTAAGGGCAATAACAATGCCACTAATTCATTCTTCCATAGGACATTTTTTTTCTTTTGAAAACCCCACTATTATGTGCTTAATATTGCATATTATAAAATAAACAATTTTTGTGCAAATTATGTGCAAATTTTGCAATTCTTTTGTGATCGGGATCGGTCAAGTAAAAAACTTAACCACACCTGCCTCTTTTTCCCAAATTTGTTTTAGTTTTATATTTCATTTTGTTTCTTCTTCAAGGGTAATACCAATGTGACTAATTCATTCCTTCTTAGAAAACTTCCTTTTCCCCAAAAATCAACTATTATATGTTTATTATAGCATATTATAAAAAATTGCGCATTTTGTCTCTTTTTAAAGGGTAACACCCATGCCACTAATTCGTTCTTTATTAGAAAACTTTTTTTTTCATTTATATGATATTTGTCCGATGTCTTACGAGGTATTGGGTCAGTTTTTTCGTATGTTTTAGACCAAGATCAAGTATCTGATGGACTTCTGTTTATTTGTTGCATAGGGCCGGCTGATACTAAAAAGGTCGACTGGGACCAAACACTTTTTGTATTAATGTATGTCTTTATTTACTCACAAGAAAAATAAATATTTTATGGCTCTAATTCTAAGTGATACTAAAATCTTTTTTTATCTCCAAATGTGCTGATGTTTATGGCTCTAATTCTAATTTTATTAATTTTTTGATTTATGTTATGTAGAAAAAGAGTGGCTGGGGATTTGTATACACCTGCCATGTTGGAAATTCGTTTCTAGTCCAACTCAAACAATACAGTCATAAATCTGAAGGCATGGGGCATCACCGGGCAGCTCATGTTTTTTTTTTTTTTGAATTGTTTGAATTGCTTACCACATATGTCATCTTGTCCGGACAGTTCATGCATGGTGTGTTAATTGAAGTATAAACAAGGGTAGTCCAACTCAAACAGTACAGTCATAAATCCAAAGGCATGGGCATCACCGGGCAGCTCATTTTTTTTTAAATTGTTTGAATTGCTTACCATATATGTCATCTTATCCGGGCAGTTCATGCATGATGTGTTAATTGAAGTATAAACAAGGGTAGATAGACAGGGCGGGACCTTGCAGTAATTAAGAACAGTAAAATAGCGACTAACCTAAAATTAGTTTTCAGACACCAGTCAGTCCTTTTTTTTTCAAGTTCTTTTCTCGCTTCGGTGAATGTCACTGTGCTGAACGTTGATGTCAGACAAATGAAATTGGAGAGGGTGTTCTAATTTTCTGAAGCTTGCAGCATCATCCAAATGGGGTTCAGATTCAGAGGAGAACGCCAAACGAAAAATCTACTCCCTCCGTCCGAAAATACTTGTCTTATAAATGAATGTATCTAGACGTATTTTAGTTCTAGATATATCCATTTCTACCACAAGTAATTCCGGACAAAGGGAGTACAATTGGTGCACCAACTTCAGATCATCGTCCCTCGCCGCGGGCGCTGAGCTGGGAGAACACCTTGCTGTCGCCGAGCTCAGTCATGGTCAAGCAAGTCTCGTCCACGTCGTCCGTCCACAAGCTCACGCTCACGACCACGGGGAGCTGCGGGGCGACGGCGCCGCTGTTGCCGAGTTCGTCCCCGGCGACGTTCGCCTCGTGCAGCTGCAGGCAGTACTCGAGGTTCCACAGCACGTCGCCCATGGACGGCCGGTCCACCCAGCAGTCCGCCAGGCACTTCTCCGCGGTCTCGGCGAACTTGCGCACCGACTCCTCGTCCGCCTCGCCGGCGATCCTGGGGTCGGCGATCTTGTCGAGCCCCCCTCCTTCCCGGCGCATCCTCACCGCCCACTCGGCGATGTTGATCTGGCCGTGCTCCAGGCTCTGGTCGATCACCGGCCGCGCGCAGAGCACCTCCAGCAGCACCACGCCGAAGGAGTAGACGTCCGACCGGTCCGTCAGCTGCTGCGTCTTGAAGTAGCCCGGGTCCAGGTACCCGAAGCTGCCCTTCACCGCCGTGCTCACGTGCGTCTCCCCGAACGCCGGCCCCACGCGCGACAGCCCGAAGTCGGCCACCTTGGCCACGATCACGCCGCCGGTGCCGCCGCTGCCGAGGAGGATGTTGGTCGACTTGACGTCGCGGTGGATGATGTTCTCCGCGTAGCCCCTGTGCAGGTAGTGCAGGCCCCTCGCGGCGCCGATGCAGATCTCCAGCCGCTGCTTCCACGACAGCGCCGGCGCGTCGGAGCCGTACAGGTGGCTCCGCAGCGTGCCCTTCTCCATGTACTCGTACACCAGGATCATCTCCGCCTGCTCGCTGCAGTAGCCGATGAGCGACACCAGGTGCGGGTGCCGGATGCCGGACAGCACCACGATCTCCGTCTGGAACTCTGGCATCCCCTGCTGCGAGGCGCGGGTGGCGCGCTTCACCGCCACGGGCGTGCCGTCACCGAGCACGCCCTTGTACACGTTCCCGAACCTGCCCACGCCGATGAGGTTGCGCTCGTGGAAGTTGTCCGTGGCGGCCTTGACCTTCGCCAGCGAGATGTGCAGCTTCGTGCTCACCCTCTCCATCCCGCCGGCCTTCCCCTCTCTAGACCACAGGTTCCTCAACTGCTCAGCCCAGCCGGAGGCGCCGTCCTTCGTGTATGGCACGGCGAAAAAGCCTAACACCACGCAAGCAAGAACGCTGGCGCCGACAATTGCTGACATAGTGATGATAACGATTCTCTTTGCCGCGAGCGACCCCCTCGACCTCAAATCGACGGGCTGTATCCTCATGATCTCCAGCCCGTTCAGTATGCGGCTTCCGATGCTTTTCGCCGACCCGCCGATTCTGACGGTGAGGTTCCCGGCGCTCGGCGCCCTGGCCGCGTAGTCCATGTAAAAGGCCTCGTTCGACCGAGTTGCCCGAGCAGTCGGCGAGAGGTCTGGAGTTCCAATGGCTTGCGCAATATAGACGTCAAACACGATGCCAACGCCGACGACGGAGCTGACAACTTCATAGTCGCAGAAGTGGAGGCGGATAAGGTAGCGGGACCCCGGCACCACCGGGAACATCCACGTGAGGTCGAAGTTCGCCGCGCGCTGGGTCTGGTACACGACGTCGGGCGCCACCTCCCTTGAGTATCCGTTGGACGGGTCGTAGATTATCGGACTGGAGGTTGAATTGAGCTCCGACTGCCCCCCGTAGAGCAGGTAGGGGTCGTCGGAGAGCCACGTACGCCATAGCGTGTCGTTCTCAATAGTCACCATGGGCCCGCCAACGTTGAGGCGATACACCGTCTCCATCGGCTGCTGCTGCCACAGGTCATCCTGCCACATGCCCTCCTGCCACCGGCCCATCTCGTCTCTCTCTGCAGCGTCCACAGGCGTCGCTGTGTTGTTCCACAGCAGCTCCGGCGGTGCCGGGAACAGCTCGATGGCACTGACGAACGCGGAGGAGTCGGCGTCCGGGGTGAACGTGATGGTGAAGTTGGCGCCCGACACGCCCCGCGGGACGAAGAACTCCTTGACGACCCCGGCTGCCGGTGGCCTGAAGGAGAACATCAGGTCGTAGGTGTCAAGCATCGAGACAGCGAAGCGAGAGGAGGAGATGTTGACGACAGACTGGGAGGAGTTGGCGGGGAAGAAGGGGAAGAAGTGGAGGCGCAGGACGAGGAATGACGACCCGTCCGGAGAGGCAGGGTAGGGGAGGCGGTACGAGAAGGCCGATATGCCTGCGCGCGCGGCAGCGTACAGAGCTGGCGGGGAGGTCGGGGTGGAGCTGGCGGACACCGCCGGGGCATCCACTGGAGAGAGGTAATCGGCGTCCGAGACGAAGGTGCGCGCGGGGGAGTCGGACTCGGACGGGAAGGAGACGGAGGAGTTGGCGCCGCATGCGAGGAAAAAATGAAAGTCCGGGGAGAAGGCGGCGAGGGCGGCGCACGGTAGAACCGTGGCGAGGAGGAGGAGTATGGCCTGGACGGCCATTCGTGGAGTGGAGTCGTGCTGGTCCTCTCCTCTGTGCACCCGATCCCAGCGGAGCAAGTGAGGATGATCAAGTGCGGGTGGTGAACGTACGTAACACGGTCGGAGTGGTGTGTTGATTCGGACGGACAGCTCCACGACCAGCTTCATGTGGACGTGGTTGGAAGGTGGACTTGACTAGAGTTGGAACGTACGTAACACGGTCGGAGTGGTGTGTTGATTCGGACGGACAGCTCCACGACCAGCTTCATGTGGACGTGGTTGGAAGGTGGACTTGACTAGAGTTGGAACGTACGTAACACGGTCGGAGTGGTGTGTTGATTCGGACGGACAGCTCCGACCAGCTTCATGTGGACGTGGTTGGAAGGTGGACTTGACTAGAGTTGGAACGTACGTAACACGGTCGGAGTGGTGTGTTGATTCGGACGGACAGCTCCACGACCAGCTTCATGTGGACGTGGTTGGAAGGTGGACTTGACTAGAGTTGGAACTAGGTCACGAAGGAAGTAAGGGGGCATGTTAAGTTGATAATTTCGAACATTGTAGCATCCTTTTAACGGTTGGGCTTTGAGTTGAGAACTTTTAAGAACTCTTAATATGAAAATACACATTCTAAAATGACGCATCGAGCGAGACCATTCTGTTTCATTGTGAATGAAAGACGTTTTCGACCAACAACATCTACTCATATCCAGCTTCGTGTCATTTTGAACACTGCGATCAGCAAGCAGCAAGCGGGGAGAGTCAAGTCAAGTACAACACAGGACTGACGGGGTGGGCGCGCCAAAGCAACCGGGACCCTCCGGGTCACTACAAAAGCGCTGGCGCCTTCTTTTGAAGGTGAAAAACTATGCTAGCTAAGAAAAAGAAAAGGGCTGCGCTAATGGCAAGGAGCAAGAAAAGGGCAGCTAGCTCGAAATCTGATAAATCGAATACCTCCTGGCCTCAGTTATGAGAGAGAACTCCAAGGCAGGATAAAGACTGAGTTGGATTCAGCCGCGTGGGGAATGAAACAACATTCATGGAATGAGTTGAGGCAAAACCTCCAGCTCCTTTTGAGAGTCAGGGGCTTTAAAAGCGCTTTATAAAGGGTTGTCTGCATTACTGGATTCACTATATCAAATTGTAGTAAAAACAAGGGGCCACGTAGACTATTCTGAGGTGGTATGCTAAATCCATGATCAACTGATGTAGCTAGTGTGACTAAAGCAGCAGCTATTGGCTTAACTGGTTCTAAACTCTCCCACCCGATAAAGGAATTGAAAGACTACCCGGTTCACGTAGACTATTCCCTTCCGCGAACATTCTTTTCTAGAAGGAAAGTAGCAAAGCCGAACGCAAATACACATGCAAATTGCGTCGACTACCTCATCACTGTCCAAAATGGGGGATACCGCTATTCATACATGGATGGACGAGGGACTCCGCTGACAACATCAGTAGATGACTTTTCTCGCGGAATGCTATTAACGTTGGAAAAAAACACAGCTCTCAAACTCACCCTCCGGGTGATAGGTAGAAGCATTAGTACCTAACGGAGCGGTATCTAACCAAAAAGGGAGGTGATGTTCTTTTTAGAAACAGGATGGAGCATGGCTTCCTTTCTTCTTAGATACATTTCATTCATTCCATTTCTCTATAGTTTACACCAGAACATCTTGCTAATCCTGACAGATCTCGAAAAGGGTGGGGGCACTAGAACCAAATCTACATACACATCGAAACTTCCTATCTCAGCCAAGCTAGCACCTTCATCCCACCAATGCATTGTACGACTCTCCACCCCCTTTTCCTCCCTCATGAAATCCTAATTTCCCGCAATGAAATTCGATTTCGTTCATGTCGTGATTGGCAAAATGGCCTGAGATCCGGGACTGGTAAAACATGGGTGCCCAATTTGCTTTTCCGTGCTCCGCCTTAGTGCCCTTATGAAGGCGGGGGGAGTCCTTAGCCTTTGAACCAAACTCTAGGGAACGCTCAATTGCTGACGTCTCAACTGCAATGGTGAACTCAGTGACATACACTGAAATGGATTGCATCTATTGTTCCAAACAAGGCTGACTTGCTTCGCTCTCTGATTTAAAGTGCGGATAGTCAATGGTAACGGAAGATCTATGGTTTTCGAGAGAAGGTAATTGGAAAACGATTCATTCCTTTGCTTTCTTTCAGATATCTATTCAATAAGATGATCTGACCTTACCTGAAAACTAGATTCATGAAGAAGCCCAAAAGTGCGGGCTTAGTGCAGCCCAGTTCCTAGCCAGTGTGGGGTTCGCCATGGATATTCGGTCCACTCGAATTCCATTCATTTTCAAACGTAACTCGATTGACTCAATTCACAAACGGCAAGGAAGTCAAAAGTGGCGCTTACAGGTCGTACGACAATTGCTTCTCTTCGGGACTACATACATCTTTTCTTTAACAACTACCATACAAGCTATTAAGCAATACATGCTAGTAGGTAGGCTGGTGGTGGAGTATTTATTTTCGTCTTTTTTTGGTCTGTCTGTATTTCGGTTTTGGGATGGTGCGAATCCATCTATCCACCATTCTTTTACCTTTCAGTAGTGTCAACCTCAGTTCTGGTTCTTTATCTTGGAATACTCTCCGTTGTCCTGGAAGCAATGCTTGAAAGAAAGCGTAAGGAAGCGTCAAATCAGTATGATGTATTGGCAAAGCCAGTAAGAAGGGAATCGAAAGTAGATAGGGACTCCCACTGTAGATGTGGTTTTATACCTTGATGAATTGGTACCTTATAGCATAGCGAATTTACTTTTCTTTCAAAAGGATATATCAACCTGTAGTGAAACCGGGCCACCGAGCTTGCTTTTACCGCTCTTACAGCTCTCTCTCTTCTTTTTTATGGGTAGTTTGGCCAGAAAGAGAAATAGGAATGTACCCATTTCTATTTATCCATTCTCATAGAAAGTACCAAAAATGTTTTTGAATGTATGGAGCAGGCGTATGAGTTGATATCTTCAAGAGTCAAATCCTTTTCTTGCCCACCCAACCATAAAAGAAAAAAATCGTTACGAGCGGTCTTAAACCCTCACCTCAATCTCAAAAATGGAATTGAAAAGCTCCAATTTAAATAATGGTACCGGGGAAATACCCAGGGAAGAATCATTCTTTGAATCATCAAGATCTATCAATATGCGAATTCAATAAAAAACGGACTGATCCTCGGAATACACCATCATCTTTCGAAGTGCGCAGTCAATATTATGTTATATTCAAAGAAACAAGTCAAAGAGTAAAGGCTTCGCCCTTCAATACCACACTTCAATCGAAATTCCTACGAGATTGACGTTCGAAGAAAAAGACATGGTTTGATAGAAACTTTAAGTGGGTATCAAATAAACTGGAATGAATGGTATCAATTTCTTCTTTTCTATACTGAATCTGCTTCGGTATCTCTTTCTTCCTTCCCTTCTGTAAACCAAGCAGTGACTAGCCTCTGGCACTCACTTTCCAAAGCACCAATTGACTTGCTTTCAGAACAACCCTGATCAGTTCCAAGTCTAGTCAAGTCCACCTTCCAACCACGTCCACATGAAGCTGGTTGTGGAGCTGTCCGTCCGAATCAACACACCACTCCGACCGTGTTACGTACGTTCACATAGCACGTACGTTCACATAGCAGAGGGAGCTTGGTGAACTGGAGAGGGGAGCTGATTGGGTCGCCAAAAAATCAACGCACGCGCTTTTCTCACAACCACATAGGACCTCGTGGAATCTCGGTTGCAGCTTCGGCCGGCCCCACGAGAAATTTGTCATCAGTGGACTAGGAGGCGGATAAACGAGACTCGAGGTCTCTCCCAATGCTTTATCTTGTACTATATACAGATGCTAAGACTGTCAACTAATAACAAAAAAAATCTGATGTAACTTCTTAACCTCGTTAAGCCTAACGAGGAAACAAAATCATGTTCCACTCTATTCATTCTAAGCTTGTTAAGCTCGTGAGCCGCTCATTAACAAGTATTATTCCATTTTGCTTTAGCTATGACTACAAGGTGTCGTGGCTTACGAGGCAAGAGTGCGGGTATGATGTTTACAAAGACAAACGGTGATAAGAGGGGTTAGTGCGTTTATTTGCTGCTTCCTAGAGACTAGGATGGACCAATCATATTGAATAGATGGGTTGGAATGACATAAATTGCTCTAAGTTAAGATAAGAATATCTGAATATGTATTGTGATGTCTCCCCTATATATATATATATATATATATATATATATATATATATATATATATATATATATATATATATATATATATATATATATATATATATATAATATATCTTTCCTTACTAATAAAGCACGGAGTGCTTCTGGTCGTCGTCGTCGACATTTTTGCGAAAAAGCCCTTTTGTTTTTTTGAAATCAACCCGCACTCCTATTTAAGTGGCACTCTAGAAAACGTTTCGTTTTACGTAAAACCACTGCATTTGTTGGAAATTATGCACGCGACCCTTATCTCTTATTGGACTGGCTCACCACGCACAGACGCTTATCCTGCCGTTCTCCACCGCCGGGCACGCTGCCGCTTGCCGCCAGCGTCGACCCATGTTGAAGGCTGGTCGCGGCGAGGCCTCGGTAGGAAGATTCGAGGCGGTCTCGGCGCGACGGGAGCTGCCGGAGCGCACGCAGACGACGTGGGCTCGTCAGAGGCGAAGACCGACGGGAAGTTCAGAGGGCGGCTGGTGTGGCCAAGCCGAGGAGGCGGTCTGAGCGGCTTGAGCGCAGACGGACGGCAGCTCGCTTCGCGACATCGGCCGGAGGCGGACGGGCTGGCTCGCGAGATCCACACGGCACGAGAGGAGGTGGAGGAGAGGCGAGCATGGCTTGGCGGGCTCGAGATGAGGTGGAGGAGAGGCCGATCGTGGCTTAAGCGCCTACAAGAGCCACGAGGCCGTCGCCGCCGGCGTCAGGCGTCCAAGTCGATCGACAAACGCCTGTTGTAGGTGTAAGGACCAAAGCAAGGCGACGACACAAGGCCGCATCGGAGCGAGCAAAGGAAATAAGAGACACGCACGAGAGGAGGGAGGGGCGAGGATCTAGCGGCGGCCCTCGCCCGGTGGAACGTGGGCGCCAAAGAACTTTGGTGGAGGCTTCACATCTGCGCTGTGTGATACTATTGGCGATCCGTGGCGGCGCTCGCGCTTCGCTCCGGTGGAACGGGGAAGCCAACAACTTTGGGTGTGGAGGCTTCTCATCCGGGCCCGCCTCACACGATTGACACACGCCGCAACACAGGAACGAACCTCGCCGGGCAGCCAGCTTACAGTAGCGGCTAATTCCATTGTCTGCTTGGTCTAAGAATATCGGTGGAAGCACGGAATGAGAAAGAGAGATGGAGCGAGAGAAGGAGATGGATGCAGATGCTTCTCGGTGGACACAGCATTTAATGGATAAGGATAAGCTAGCTAGCGGTGGAGGTACACGTTGATGGCCTGATGGGTGTTATGTGCCGGTCAGTAGGCCCCAAGCCCCCAACATTGTTTTGTCAGCCGGTTATAGTATTTCTTTTTCTAATTTTTGCGAGGGGATTATAGTATTTCTTGCGCTTGGGCCAACATTTAATCTTCCAAATCAAACAAACCTTCCATTAAAAAACTACATGATCAAAATCAATAGTATTTCTTCCACGTTTAACCATATCATCAACATTTATTAAAAATGGATATAAAAAATGATGCACAAGGACACATGAAGTAAGTTATGCCTGTTTATCTGCCCGGTGCAACGCACGGGCATTGAATATCTGAATATGTATTGTGATGTCTCCCCTTATATATATATATATATATATATATATATATATATATATATATATATAACAAATGTTTGCTACAAGCAGTGGTAGTTACCACCACTTGCGTTTTGTATGTTGTATGTAGTATCTGTCGAAACCGAGAGTATGTACGTGTAGTATGTAGTATATAACAATGATTAGGTAGTATATATACAAATTTTTAGGTAGTATGTACCATTTTTTGAGTATGCTCTTTTTTACGTACAAATATGTACGTATTTCACAAATAGAACAAAAACTATGGGCTCATATGCAATTTTTTCATGTAACTTGTTTTAAAATATTTTAGATATAGTATACGAACATATTTGAAATAATAAAATAGTATATATAGTACCACATCCTAGTATATGAGACATGTGGGGTAACTACCACCGGGTGGTAGGATGGATTTTCCTATATATATATATATATATATATATATATATATATATATATATATATATATATATATATATATATATATATATATTAATCTTACTAATAAAGCACGGAGTGCTTCTGGTCGTCCGTCATGGTTGTTTTGCAAAAAGCCCCCTCGGTTTACAGGAAATCAACCCGCGGTCTTCGTCATAAGTCAGCCCAAACCGGTACGGGAGAGAAAAGAGAAAAAAATCAGCCCAGCGACCCGCACACCCTGCCTCCTCGATCCCATCGCGCCGCCCGCCGCCGCCGCCTCCTCCTCCAGCCCGCCGCCACGTCCTGCCCCGCCCCGCCTCAACGTCGGCCACCCGCCCCCGACGCCCCTGCGGGCCGCACGCCCCCGACGCCGCGGCGCGCCGGCCGCCGCACTCGCTGAAGAAGTGAATAATATTATGCCATACTTCTCCAAGATTGGAACATATACCATCTTTGCTGATCGATTTTATTACTAACTACCAGATTCCTGCTGGTGCTTGGGACGTTTTCGGCTGGGATTGATTTACCAGCTACGTCCAAGCAGGCCACTGGATTGATTTCACGAGGCTTATTAGCTATGCTCCAATCCAAGCTAGCTGACTTACTAGCTACGTCCCAAGCAGGCCAATCCAATATGTTGATCGATTTGATTGTTCCCGCTGCAAAGTAATATATCTGGAGGTCAGGAGGTGCGTCGTTCACACTAGATCGTACCCAGAGTTCTACAATTAGGTATAATTACAACTAGGAAGCTACCCTTCCTGGATAACTATTTTAGTATCTGTTTTTATTTATACTAATATAAAGGCAGGTTACAATTGTGTGCAGGTAGAAAATTTATCATATTAGTGTCCATCTGAAGAATCACATCATGATAGGAACAAGGACTATGGATGACATGTTGATAGGAATCTGAGATGATATAAAATAGTACTCATCCAACTGCTAACTGAATATTCTGGAAATTAGCTCATAGTGACACATATATTATTACTAGAGTAGTACTGTCCTAGACTTGCATATTCAGAATTAATGCATCTCATGCAGTAGTGCCATTTTGTCGACACACCATATGATATATGAATAAAACCATAAAAGTGTATATGAAACTGTATAATCTGGCACTTGGTTTCATGCCTCCAGCAATGTGATGTCCTTTTTATGTTATCATGGCATACACAGATAATTAAATGATGATTCTTTTATAATGTCTCCATCTCTTGAGCTAAGCACATGTTGTCAACATCACAGAACGACATGGAGCCCCCACTTGAATGCACCACTACTCTTCCATCCAAAAAAAATTCTTTTGCATTTAAATCCTTTGAAAATCCGAAGAATTTTTTTGAACTATTTATTAAACCTTGAATGGTATACTATTATTTTGTTCGTATACCCTGCTAAAAACACTTACACCATTCCTCTTCCACCTGATGATAGTGGTAAGCTGAAGGAGGAGCCATCAAAGGACATTGTTATGACTTTCTCAACTTTATACTACATGGTCTAGACACCAACAATCATGTTTTAAATTGCAGACATCGAGTGTGTGTGTGTTTTTTAAGATAAAGGGTGTTTCAAAATCTTGTTTTTTGACCAAAAAACAGTAGGGCAAAAACCCTACTGTGAGTCATTTTCATTAATAATTGAAGGAAACAAAGTACATATCAATGGTTGATGGGGGGACAACCAAAGTGGAGTTATCCAATAAGAAAATAAAGGGAAATAATGAAAAAATTAAATATTGTCTATCCAAGAGGACATGCCCTCTTTCAGAGTAGGTCTAGCCCTTAATATGGTCATTTTGAAATTTCTGATAAAATCATTCTTGCATTCATTTATTGAGCATGGTATTCTTTCAAAATCTTCCTGCTTTAAAAAATCATGCTTTTAAGTATGTTCACGTTTTTAACAAATACACAAAATCCAAAAAAATCGAGCTTAAACAAATATTTAAAATTTATCACAAAATTTTAAAATTTCATATTAAAAAGACATGTGGTCAAAACATGTCCATCTTCAAAACATGTTTCAATTCTAATAAAAAGATTAAAAATTCAAAATTGTTCATTTATTTTAAAATAAATAAATATTAGTGTTTTCCCAAAAGTAAATAAATAAAACCGACTACTAGACTACTCCATGCACCACTACTCTTTCATCATATTACTTGAAAAACAATAACAGTATAAACTTATTACTGATGTTTATGAGAACTGCCTATAAAATTGACGTGTCTTGTGACACGGAGTAGGTTTTATGATATTTTTCGCCTGTTCTGCAACGCACGCAGATTTATCTTAGAATAATAAAGCACGGAGTGCTTCTGGTCGTACGTTGTCGCGGCAATTTTACAAAAAAGATCCTCTGTTTCTGAAATTCAACCCGCGGTCCTATTTTAAAGTGGCTAATCGAAAAAACGATTCGTTCTTACAAAAAGGACTCTGCAGTTGGCGGCACTTGGTTGGTGGTCTGGGCGGCGGATCCGCCGATGGGGCGGATGGATCGAGGCGGAGGAGCACGAGGCCGACGGAGAGGTGGCGGCCCGAAGGCAAGGCGAGCCAAGGCGGCCAATGCAGCGGATGAATGGGTGCTCCTCTCGGTCGTCCTCCTCCCGACCGCAGGACAGGCAAGAGGTGACTCTTGATTGGTGGTCTGGGCGGCGGACACGGCTGGTCCGACGTGGATCCGGCGGCGGGGCGGACGGATCGAGGCCGACGGAGAGGTGGTGGGCCGAAGGCGGGGCGAGCTCCAAGGCGGCGGGGATCATTCCATGGCGACTTCCTTCCCTGTAGAAAACAAAGATTAGTGACAGAGAAAAGGAGAAGGAAAAAGCTGAGAGAGAGGACAGAGGGGCGGCGGCAGCTGCTGGGATGGCCTGCTCGTGGCATAGCTAGAGCTCCTCTTCAGACGCGGTTGGAGGCAGGAAGGCCGGGCTGCTGGAGTGGGAAGGCGCGGTCGTACAAGCAGAGGAAGAAACGGATATCCGATATCGGCAGTGGCTGCTTGAGGCATCAACAACCAGAGGAAGGGAACAGAAGGAAGAAGCAAAATCCAATCATCAGGAGGACGACGGCCCCTTGAGGAATAGAAAATGCGTCAATACAATATGATTTGGGCCATTAGATTCGCTGATGACAGAAGCATAAGATCACTTCCACCCCCACACGCACAGCGTCTCCAGCAACCAAAATAGCACTCACCGCGTCGCGTGAGTAACTCCCGAGAGCCGCAGGTAGTCGGCTTGGCTTGGAGCACCAGCTACACTCCTCAAGCTGTAGCAACCAAACGTTTCTGGTCACCTTACAGAAAAAGGCCGGGGCTGTTGTGACACACGGTGTCACCAGTGTTGTCGCCCAGCCCTCTGATGTGATCCACGCCGACTGGTCCACCGGGGCCACTGCCATTAGTCATTTTTTCTGTTTCGTTCGGCGAGAAGAACACGTGGAGGCGAGAAGAACAAGCGCAAGAAGGGGAAGATGGACAAATGCTAGTGTCAGGATGCTCGCCACCAGATCCTCCCCTGAGCTTGGCCAACATAGACCGAGGGAACAGATCCACTGTTGCTGTTCTTGGTTGTTCTTTCCCCAAATCTTGACTTTTTTTCCTGTGATTCTTCATGTGTCGCTGTTCTTGGATGTTCAAAGGCCGAGAGATGCTCTTAGTTAGTTGGCCAGATTGCTTTTTTGTGTCATTTTCATCTTATTCAGGCGGCTCTTCTTGCTTTGCGTTCTAAGGAGGGATTAATTAAGCAGATTATTCTGCAGTATTCAATAGCCAAAGAGAAGTTGACCTCTCTTCCACTCTTGTTTTCTTTTGACGTTTTCTACTACAGAAGAGATCTTCATCTGCACTATTTCATCTTTGGGTGTCTTTTGCCAGTGATCGATAATCTGATAAAAAAATATCTGACCCAGAGTTCGGACTTCACAAAGATAAGACCACACAACTAATATGCAAACAGATTATATGTACACACAAGGTAGTTATTTCTTCATGGTATGCAGGCGTCCCTTCATCTTAATCTGCACAAATCAATAGCGTTAATTTTTTATGTCGATGATAGAGTTGTTGACAAAGAGCTATACATAACTGTTCTATTTTGGTTATTATGTGCTGCTGTGGCTGAGCCTTTTTCTTTGATTTGTGCAGATTAAGATAAAGTTTTCCATGTAAATATTTCGATGTTAACTGAAAATATTTCGAAACAGCAAACCCTCAAAAGTTTTTCATGCTCTTTAGGCGTCCCTTTTTGCACGGAACAAGCAAGTTAATTTTTCATGTGGTCTATAGTTGTTGACAAGGAAGGTTACTGTTCTTAGCAACCCCAAAGTTTTCTCAGCACAGCTTGTATTCTTTGGCAGAATAGAACAATACAAAGTCATGGATTCTGTTTTAAGGTTTTTTGCGTAAGTTGAGTGAACTTTGTGGAGGTCGCTGAAGTACTGTCTGATCATCGAGCACAAGTTTTTTGTAATTTGGCTCGTGATGCTTCTGTGTAATGTAATAATTTAGGCATGGTTCCGTAGTTAAGTAACTGATGAAATAATACCATCAGTGTGGAGTTATGAGAAACAAAGTACTTCATCTTGATTCAACAAGTGCTTAAAAATCCTCCAGTATTAATTAGTCAGTTACTTTTATGCAAGATAAAGTTCTTTTTTTGCGGAAGATAAAGTTCGGTCTCTCGCAGCGATGGTCCTGAGATTTTGTAAGCATTGGGGGGACCTAGAATCCGGGGCCTCCTAATAGCTCCTAATATAAATGACAAAAAATAATAATTGATGTATTAGTGTCATCTTTTGACATCAAATTAAAAAATATCTTCAATCTAGCAGGCTGAATTTATTCGGTAGATATAAGTATAGCTACATCGCACAACAAGAAACCAACAATATATTTTCCACCCTTCAATTTGAACTATGAATCTTGTCAAGTTTAACAAATCAAGCAAACAAGCGCATTGCCATGATCAGCAGGAAATTATCTACAACTTCCATGTTGTGTTCAAAAATTGGTTCTTCATAGAAATGGACTAGTTCTTGCAAAACATATACTAAAGGGAAATGATATAAATCATCCGGCTGATTTTTTGGCTCCCGTCCGCTGCTTCGCTTGTGCCACATGGGTCCCACAATGACGTGGTTCTGCCGCTTCCCTTGTGCCACACGGGTCCCATAATGACGTGGTGCCATGGCTTCCAATACTATCTTAGAGCATCTTCAGCCGTTGGTCCCCCAGGAGGCATAAAAATCGCCGCCTCGGGGCGAGCCGGCAACAGACTCGGGTCTGGGGGCGGTTGGGCACCCAACCGTCGCCCATTATTCGTCCCAATTTCGTCCAAAAATGGCTCGATATCTGCGTGAATCGGCCCATATTCGACGCGGTTCAGCATGTTTCGGCGTGAATTCTCCCATAAATAATTCAACAAATAGAAATCAATTAGTTCATCACATAGTTCGGCGTGGTTTAGCGTGTTTCGGCGTGTTTTTGCCTTCATAGTTCATCGCAGAAAATCAATATAAATCAAATAGTTCAATACAAATTATATAGTTCAACAAATAAAAACTCATATTTCATCAAACGTCATTCTCGGTGTCGCCCTTGAGCCTTCATAGGTGCTCCACCAGATCGTGTTGCAATTCTTGATGCACCTGACGCATATTGAGGTAGTCAGTCCAAGTTGCCGATAGCTGGTGATCAACTTGGGCAAGAGGACCTTTCCTGTAATATGGTTCTGTGTCAAACACTGGCTTTTCCTGCTCGCTCTCAATGATCATGTTGTGCAAGATGACACAGCAAGTCATGATCTTCCACATTTGATCTTTCGATCAGGTCTGAGCAGGGTACCGGACAACAGCAAATCGAAATTGGAGCACACCAAATGCCAGCTCGACATCCTTCCTACAAGCCTCCTGAACCTTCGCAAAGAAGGCATTCTTGCCTCCTGGCACAGGGTTTGAGATAGTCTTCACAAATGTCGATCATCTCAGATAGATGCCATCAGCTAGGTAGTACCCCTTGTTGTAGTGCCGCCCATTGACCTCCAAGTTCACCGGAGGAGAATGACCTTCAACAAGCTTGGCAAAGACGGGGGAGCACTGCAGGACGTTGATGTCATTGTGAGTTCCTGGCATCCCAAAGAAAGAGTGCCAAATCCATAGGTCCTGTGCATCGAGCGCCTAGTGACCAAGAGAAGCGGTGTCACATCTCTTACTCACAATCAGCGGCCAGGAATTAGTATCGGCAAACTCGCGAGATCGATCCGAAAGAACATTACCATCATCCATAACAATTTAAGAACTTTGCTAAATCTCGTGGCGCACTTAAGGTATACAACACGAAGGACTTACCAACATTTTATCTCTTTTGATAAAAACTTTGTCCATGCGCGTTGCACACTTGAGATATCGATCCGGAAGAACTTTATTGTCATCCATAACAATTTAAGAACTTTGCTAAAGTCGGTGGCAGACTTAAGGTATAGGGGACGAAGGACTTATCAAAATTTTATCTCTTCTGATAAAAACTTTCTTTATGCACGTTGCACACTTGAGTGATCGATCCGAATGAACTTTATCGTCATCCATAAATATTAAGAACTTTTGATAAGCGTGTGGCACACTTAATATAGGGCATGAAGGACTTACCAAATTTTTAGCTCTTATGATGAAAACTTTGTTCATGCACGTTGCGCACGTGAGTGATCGAGTCGGAAGAACTTTACTGTCATCCATAACAATTGAGGAACTTTGCTCGAGCATGTGGCACACTTAATATACCGGGAAACAAATGAGTTATCAACATTTTATCTCTTATGATGAAAACTTCTTCCATGCACGTTGCGCACTTGAGGGATCAACCTGAAAGAACTTTACCGTCATCCATAATTAGTCTGAACCGAGTACGAAAGCAGCAAAGGCTAGAACAATTGTTCTTTGGTTTGTCGGTAAAAAAAAATAGCAAAAGCTGCACTTCTGGGTCTACATGCGTCAGAACTTTGTTCGGGTACTACAAAGAACTTTTTAGCACTTGTGTTAAAAGGTTGGCCATATAAGATTGCATGCGGTTAGAAAAACAAAGTAGTACTCTGTTACATTAAAAAAATGGAGGGTACTCTGTTACATTAATTAGTACTACCAGTCCATACAATTCGAAGATAAGCCAAAGAGTAGTACTCCCTCCTTTCCGGTTTATAAGACTCAATTCAAAAATCTCACCAACCAAGATAGATAGTGAGTGGTGGAATATTTTTTATATTTTGCAAAAGCATCCAATTAGTGCTCTTGTTTTCCTCAAAAAAGTATGTTTACCAATGCATTAATTGCAATGCATGCATGCATAAATTACATGCATTGATCAATTTTCTCTTAATAATTGCATGCAATGATTTAATGCACCTTGGAATCTGAACATGTGATGGGAACAACCAAATTAAGCCTTATAAAATAGAAAAACCGAAATTTTGCGATAAGCCCTATAAACCGGAAAGGAGGGAGTACTCCTGTAGTACTGACCCCAAGCTTTGACCCATAATAAAATGCAGCCGAATCGTACTGGTAGTAGTATTACTACTTTTGTGAAGGAGGGAAAATATCTGGTGCTCCGGGAGCACCTAAGCTTAGATGCTCCCGTGCGACCTCGGCCGTTGGATCTCAAATCCAACAGCTCTTGTGAGATGGTGAACATTTTTGCAAGAAAGCCTTCATAGAATCTGAAAAATACGCGCAAGTACATCAGCTACAACAGCTTCTCATACACCGTTGGATCTGAGATCCGATGGCCCAAAAGCCCGTATCATGAGAGCATCTAAGCTCCCGTATCACAGGATACTCTCCCTTGTGAAGGATGCATGTGAAGGACCAGTCAAATCGTTAGACCTGGTCCCACCACCTGTCAAATCTCTTGGAATACAGCTCTATATACCAACTGCCGAAAACAGTGAAACGTTAGAATACTCTGTAGAGCTGACAACCTGGTGGGCCTTGTTGATTTAATGGGCTGGTTGATCTGCGACTCAGATATGCGTTGTGGATGGAACGCGCAGGTAAAAAACCGCGTCCGGGGAACGAGTTGATGGGAATAGAGGAAGAGGAAGAAACGGGGCGAGAGGTCTAGAGGATAAGATTTCAGCGGTGGGGAACGAGGGGGCGGGGGATAAGGCGTGCGCGCTGTCGGACCCATGCGGGACACGTGACGATAGGAAGAGGCGGTTTAGATCAGTGGGGCAGATTTAAACATTTTATACGTGGGTGGCTTACAAAAGGAACGGAATATAATCTTGCAAACCAAAAACAACCATCATTTCCTAAAAAAACATACTAAACAAGTTTGCTTTTGAATATTAACAAACAAATTTTATATAAACAATCCCACTTCAATGCACCATAATTCTTTCGTTCAGTGATAGTGCAATGCCAAAGAAGACGCCGTCAAAACATGGATGTGGCTTCATCAATTTTTTGAACTGCGGACACCAACCACGGTGTCGAACATGAAAAGTGTCATCATGAATGAGTCACTAAAAATGCGATTTTTTTCTTCCTGTGCAACGCATGGCGCATTAAATTCTAGCATACAAAGGTTAAAAAGAATATTCTTTTGAAAAACACAGTACAAACATAGGCACTCACAAACATACATACACACTCACCCTAGAGAGACTCAACTGACGGGTCTTCAGATTGATGAAATCACCACAAACGTCTCGCTATTGATGCAAATGAGTTCGACCCTCTGTATATCCCACTAAAAACAGATACACCACTCCTCTTCCATCCAGTGATAATGCTAAGTTGAACGAGGCGAAAACGAAGGACATCCCTACAACTTTCTCAACTCCATGCTTCATGGTGACTGGTGTGGACACCATCAATCTTTTTTTTCATAATGCGGACACTCTGTGTGTGTTTTTTTTAAGATAAAGAGTGTTTCAATTTGTTTTGCCTTTAAAAACATCCACATTTTTAATACGTTCACACTTTTTAAAAAATTATCAAAATTCCCCAAAAAATGTCCCTTTTCAAAACATTTAAAATTGTTCACAAAATTAACAAATATTAATAATTGTTTAACAAATCATGTGTTAAAAATCTTTGTCTTGAAAACATGTTTTAGTTCTAATAAAAAATAAAAAAATATAAATTGTTACGGCGCAAAGGGACACACGCGAAGAAAAAGTTTCACACCCAAAGATCTGGGATGTGATCGGCTTCACTATCATCACTTTCTTCTGTGTTTCACACCTAGGAGGGAATGTCTGTAATAGTTAGGGTAGTTAATTATGTGTTTTGGCATTTGAAACGCGAAGAATTTTTATGTGCAAACAAATTCTTTTCATGCATTTACTGATTTTTTCCAGCTAAATGACCCTGAAATTGAAAAGCATTTGAAATGAACTCAGAAAAGGTTGAAAGTTAGCATGGTATCATAATTTCATACAAATAGCATGTGCAAAAAAGTAGAGAGGGTTACGGCAAAAACTGGATACACTTCGTGTACAAAATGGACAATCTCTTTGAAGTATCGGGGTTTCAATTTAAAACTGAACTGTTACAAAGGCATTTCATTTTTAAATAACCTAAGCATTACCAAATTGAATATAATGATAAAACACACTAATATTAAACATAAGAAAAAGAATCACTGAAAAACTTTTTCAAAGTTAAGTTATTCACAAACTAGTGATTCACACAAATTTTAAATAATTCAAAATTTAAACTATTCAAATTTGAAAACTACCGGCACTAACAGAAAGTTTGTAATTTTTGTACCTAAAGCAAAAATATTCACAAAGAAACTCTAAATACAGCAAAAAAACAACTCAAAAATAAATAAAACAAAAATAAATAGGCATTTCATTTTTAAATAACCTAAGCATTACCAAATTGAATATAATGATAAAACACTAATATTAAACATAAGAAAAAGAATCACTGAATTTTTTTTCAAAGTTAAGTTATTCACAAACTAGTGATTCACACAAATTTCAAATAATTCAAAATTTAAACTATTCAAATTTGAAAACTACCGGCACTAACAGAAAGTTTGTAACTTTTTGTACCTAAAGCAAAAATATTCATAAAGAAACTCTAAATACAGCAAAAACAACTCAAAAATAAATAAAACAAAAATAAATAAAGCGAAAAATTAAGAAAATAAAAAGCCGCCTACTAGGCCAAAGCGGCTGCATCGACTAGGAACACAACCTTTAGTTGGGCGGGATGCAGGCCATAAAGGCTCAAGATGAGGCCACAGGCGAAGAGGAGAGAGTAGGCCCAGTGGGCCTGCTTAGGAGAGGAGCAGAGAGAGCTACCGATGGGGCTTATAAACCAGTCTGGTAGCCCCTCGAGTAGCGAGTGGGACTAAACTTGCGCACCGCTGGAGCAGCGCACCCCCTATAGTACCGGGTCGTGGCTCCAGCAGTACTAAAGACCCCTTTAGTACGGTTGGAGCCACCACCCGTAGTAAAGGGGGGCGCTTCCACCGCTTGGCCAAGCAGGACCTTTAGTACCGGTTGGTGGCTCCAACCGGTACTAAAGGTCCATCATATATATATACAACACTTGAAAAAATTCAGTTTCCTTTGTTTCTTCCTCTGTTTCCTCTCTCCGTCGCGCCGCCTGCCCGATCGGCCTTGTCCCGTCGACGTCGCCGCCCGCCCTCGTCGTGACCCCGACCGTCCCGCCTCGTCGCCACCCGTCGGCGTCGCCGCCCGGCCGTCCTCGTCCCGTCGTCCTCGTCGTCCCGTCGCCGCTTCCCCCGCCCGCCCGTCGTCGCCGCCCGTCTGTTGCCCAGCCGCCCTTCGTCGTCGTTGCCGTTGCCGTCCGTCGCCCGTCGTCCGCCGCCAAATCCGTCGCCCGTCGCCGCCGCCCGTCGTCGCCTCGCCGGTGAGCTCGCCCGGCCGCCATGTCCACACACACACACACACACACTACACACACACACACACATTATTAGTTTGTTTGTTATAAATTTTTCCGTTTTTTAGTTGTAGAAATGTTAGAAATTATTCTGTTTTTTAGTTATATAAATATTAGAAATGTTAGTTATATAGAAATGTTATAAATGTTTTCTGTTTTTTAGTTATAGAAATATTTATAGAAATGTTAGCAATTTTTCTGTTTTTTAGTTATATAAATATTAGAATTGTTATAGAAATGTTAGTTATATAATCAGGAAATTTTAGAATTAGTTTTAGTTAGATGAATTAGATTAATGTCAAATTGTTAGAATTTGCATATATATAGAATTTTAGTTATCACAATCCAATCATTTAAAAAATGTTACTTTTTGCGGGCATATAATATTTGTTCTCGACGATATGCCCGACCCGCATCCTCGCCGTCGACCCGTTTGCGACGACGTCATGCTTCAAGGACCCATGTCCGGGATCGGGCTCCTTGAGCTGGCACTGGAGGTGCTTACACGAGGCGCGCCCCTTGGTGAGAACCCGACCTCGGGTCCCGTCGTCGACCTCGATCTTCTTTGGTGGCGTTAGCGTGGGCCACATTCGGTGCAGAGGCAGCCGGCCCGCCGGAGGTGGTGCGTCGCCGTGTCGAGGGAGGAAGATGAGCACGTCCATAGCTACATGGCTGCTATGGACGACGTCGAGTTCTCCATTACTTGGCGGGTTCTTTGGCGGATGATCGGAGATATGATCTGTGATGGTTCCTTCTCTTTGGGTGTGCACCACCGCCCGAGAACCGCGAGTGGCGCCTAGATTCTTCAGTAGTACTCGATCTTTATTAGGTACCTAGCCAGTGATGTATTCGATATATAATATTCGAGACAATGTATTGAGATTATATATCACTAGTAGAAAAGGGGCAATGGCCTGCAGGTTCAGCCCATTAGCCGGTTACGCCACGAACCGGGACAAATGGAGGTATTTGTCGGTTCGTGAGCCCGGGGGCGGCCGACCACGTGGGCCATTGGTCCCGTTCGTCCGGACCTTTTGGTCCCGGTTGGAGGGCGAACCGGGACCAATGGGCTGGCTCTGGCCACCACTATTGGTCGGTTGGTGGCATGAACGGGACCAAAGGCTTCCCTTTAGTCCCGGTTCATGCCACCAACCGGGACCAATGGTGGTGCCTATATATACCCCCAAGGCAGAGCGAGCACAGTGCTCTGTTTTTCTAGCTGAGGGGAGAGGGCTTGGTGGTGCTCTAGCTCACCTCCTATGCACACAAGGTGTTCGATGGAATGCCCGAGCCACACTACTTAAGGTTTCTCCTCTCCAAGCTCGACCGCCAAGCTCCATTTTCCTCAAGATTTATCTAGGTTTAGCAGTCCGTCACGCCCCGTCCCCGTCTTCACCGTCGTCGATCACCCGCGCCAATCTCATCGTCGGCACCACCGTGGTGAGCCTCTTGTTCTTATCTTCTTTCTGAAAGGAAAAACATTCTTACTTGTATGTTTAGATAGATACTTGTATTATTTTCTTACTTTTATTATTGCATCTTATATAGTGCGATGGTTTTGGTATCCGCCCCCGTCGGCCCTCGTCCTGTCTATGATTCGGATGTGGTATATATTATCTTTTCATAACTATTGGTTCATTTATTGTTTATGAAAATTATGCCGACCAACGTGACATAGATTTTATTTATCTAGGAGGTTGTTGAACCGGAAATTCCAACCGACCCTATTGTCGAGAGGTTAAATTTAGTTGAAGAAGAAAACAATTTCTTGAAGGAAAAATAAAAAAACTTGAGGAGGAGAAGATGATATTGGAGTTGCATGTTGCGGATGTCGTCGATGATCACAAGATCAAGATGGATGCAATGCGCTTGAAGATGAAAAAGATCAAGATGGATGCAATGCCATTCATACCGAGGCTTGGTATCATTATGCCGTTGGATCAGTTGTTACCTTGGTTGCGATTATGATCGCATTTGTTTTCGCATTGAAATGTTTTACATAGTTTCAATGTATGGTTTAATTAATTTAGATGCTCTGTAGAGCTTTATGTTGTTAGATGAGAACTATGTATGTACTTTGGTTTTATGTGATGATGAACTTCTATTAATTTGGTCACTTAATTATCTATTCATGATGTTACAGTAATGATTTTTGACACACTTAATTATATGTAATGCACGAGATGAACCGGCAATGGATGTACGGTGGCAGACACACCTCCGAGTACATTAAGGGCGTGCATGATTTCCTCGAAGTGGCTGAGGCAAACAAGCGAGAATGGTTTTATGTGTTGTCCATGCCCTATATGTGGGAATCTGAAGTCTTACTCGACCGGAAAATCCTTCACACCCACCTGCTTTACAAGGGTTTCATGCCACACTATAATGTTTGGACGAGGCACGGAGAAATAGGGGTTATGATGGAAGGCGGCGAGGAAGAAGAGTACGATGACAACTATGTGCCCCTGAATACGGTGATGCTCTTGAACATCAAGATACACCAGACGATGTGCACGATGGTGCTGCAAGCAGGCGAAAGCTGCTGAAGATCAAGAGGAACCAGACGATGTGCCCGATGATGATGATCTCCGCGGGTCATTGTCGATGCAAGGACGCAATGCGAAAGTCAAAAGGAGAAGCTGAAGTTCGATCGCATGTTAGAGGATCACAAAAAAGGCTTGTACCCCAATTGCGAAGATGGCAACACAAAGCTCGGTACCGTACTCGAATTGCTGAAGTGGAAGGCAGAGAATGCTGTGCCTGATAAAGGATTTGAGAAGCTACTGAAAATAATGAAGAAGAAGCTTCCAAAGGATAACGAATTGCCCGACAGTACATACGCAGCAAAGAAGGTTGTATTGAAGGAAATATGCCCTAGAGGCAATAATAAAGTTATTATTTATTTCCTCATATCATGATAAATGTTTATTATTCATGCTAGAATTGTATTAATCGGAAACATAATACATGTGTGAATACATAGACAAACATACAGTCACTAGTATGCCTCTACTTGACTAGCTCATTAATCAAAGATGGTTATGTTTCCTAACCATAGACATGTGTTGTTATTTGATTAATGGGATCACATCATTAGGAGAATGATGTGATTGACATGACCCATTCAGTTAGCTTAGCACTTGATCGTTTAGTATATTGCTATTGCTTTCTTCATGACCTATACATGTTCCTGTAACTATGAGATTATGCAACTCCTGTTTACCGGAGGAACACTTTGGGTGCTACCAAACGTCACAACGCGTAATCGGGTGATTATAAAGGAGTACTACAGGTGTCTCCAAAGGTACATGTTGGGTTGGCGTATTTGAGATTAGGTTTTGTCACTCCGATTGTCGGAGAGGTATCTCTAGGCCTTCTCGGTAATACACATCACATAAGCCTTGCAAGCATTGCAACTAATAAGTTAGTTGTGAGATGATGTATTACGGAGCGAGTAAAGAGACTTGCGTAACGAGATTGAACTAGGTATTGGATACCGACGATCGAATCTCGGGTAAGTAACATACCGATGACAAAGGAACAACGTATGTCGTTATGCTGTTTGACCAATAAAGATCTTGAAGAATATGTAGGAACCAATATGGGCATCCAGGTTCCGCTATTGGTTATTGACCGAGAATAGTTCTAGGTCATGTCTACATAGTTCTCGAACCCGTAGGGTCCGCACGCTTAACGTTACGATGACGCTTTATTATGAGTTTATAAGTATTGATGTACGAAGTTTGTTCGAGTCCGGATGTGATCACGGACATGACGAGGAGTCTCGAAATGGTCGAGACATAAAGATTGATATATTGGAAGCCTATGTTTGGACTTGAATAGTTCCGGTGAAATCGGGATTTTACTGGAACACCGGGTTACTGGAACCCTCCGGGGTCTATGGGCCTTAGTGGGCCATAAGGGAGAAGAGGAGGGCGGCCGGGGCAGGCACGCCCCTCCCCTAGTCCGAATAGGACAAGGAGAGGGGGCGCCCCTTCCTCTCTCCCCCTCCCCAAGTCCTAATCCAACTAGGAAGGGGGGAGTCCTACTCGGTGGGAGTAGGACTCCTCCAGCCCTCCTCCTAGGGCCGGCCGCACCCCCTTGCTCCTTTATATCTGAGGCGGGGGCACCCCATGACACACAAGTTGATCTACGGATCGTTCCTTAGCCGTGTCGGTGCCCCCTCCACCATATTCCACTTCGGTCATATCGTTGTGGAGCTTAGGCGAAGCCCTGCAGTGGAGCATCATCATCGTCCTGCCCGCCGTCGTCTTGTGGAACTCATCCCCGACGCTTTGCTGGATCGGGCCGGGATCGTCATCGAGCTGAGCGTGTGCTGAACTTCGGAGGTGCCGTGCGTTCGGTACTTGGATCGGTCGGATCGTGAAGCGTCGACTACATCAACAGCGTTGTTATAGCGCTTCGCTTCGGTCTCACGAGTGCGTGGACATACACTCTCCCTCTCGTTGCTATGCCATCACCATGATCTTGCGTGTGCGTAGGAAATTTTTGAAATTACTCGTTCCCCAACAAAGGCATCCGAGCCAGGTTTTATCGTTGATGTCATATGCACGAGTAGAACAAAAGTGAGTTGTGGGCGATATAAGTCATATTGCTTACCAGCATGTCATACTTTGGTTGGCGGTATTGTGAGATGAAGCGGCCGGACCGACATTACGCGTCAGACGCTTACGCGAGACTGGTTTCACCGCTTGAGCACTCGTTGCTTAAAGGTGACCGGCGGTGTCTGTTTCTCTCACTTTAGTTGAACCGAGTGTGGCTACGCCGGTCCTTGCGAAGGTTAAAACAGCACCAACTTGACAAACTATCGTTGTGGTTTTGATGCGTAGGTAAGAACGGTTCTTGCTCAGCCCGTAGCAGCCACGTAAAACTTGCAACAACAAAGTAGAGGACGTCTAACTTGTTTTGCAGGGCATGTTGTGATGTGATATGGTCAAGGCGTGATGCTATATTTTATTGTATGAGATGATCATGTTTTGTAACGAGTTATCGACAATGGCAGAAGCCATATGGTTGTCGCTTTATTGTATGAAATGCAAGCGCCATGTAATTGCTTTACTTTATCACTAAGCGAGTAGCGATAGTCGTAGAAGCAATAGTTGGCGAGGCGACAACGATGCTACGATGGAGATCAAGGTGTCGCGCCGGTGGCGATGGTGATCATGGCGGTGCTTCGAGAGATGGAATCACAAGCACAAGATGATGATGGCCATATCATATCACTTATATTGATTGCATGTGATGTTTATCCTTTATGCATCTTATCTTGCTTTGATTGACGGTAGCATTTTAAGATGATCTCTCACTAAAATTATCAAGACGTGTTCTCCACGAGTATGCACCGTTGCCAAAGTTCGTCGTGCCCGGACACCACGTGATGATCGGGTGTGATAAGCTCTCGTCCATCTACAACGGGTGCAAGCCAGTTTGCACACGCAGAATACTCGAGTTAAATTTGACGAGCCTAGCATATGCAGATATGGCCTCGGAACACGGAGACCGAAAGGTCGGCGTGAATCATATAGTAGATATGATCAACATAGTGATGTTCACCATTGAAAACTACTCCATCTCACGTGATGATCGGTTATGGTTTAGTTGATTTGGATCACGTAATCACTTAGATGACTAGAGAGATGTCTGTCTAAGTGGGAGTTTTTAATATGATTAATTGAACTTAAATTTATCATGAACTTAGTACTGATAGTATTTTGCTTGTCTATGTTTCTTGTAGATAGATGGCTCGTCTGTTGTTCCGTTGAATTTTAATGCGTTCCTTGAGAAAGCAAAGTTGAAAGATGATGGTAGCAATTACACGGACTGGGTCCGTAACTTGAGGATTATCCTCATTGCTGCCTGGAAGAATTACGCCCCGAAGCACCGCTGGGTGCGAACTTCTTTGCAGAGAGCAACGCCGAAGTTGTGAGCGTCTGGCGAGCAAAGCTGATGACTACTCTATAGTTCGATGTGCCATGCTTTACGGCTTAGAACCGGGTCTTCAACGACGTTTTGAGCGTCATGGAGCATATGAGATGTTCCAAGAGTTGAAGTTAATATTTCAAGCAAATGCCGGATTGAGAGATATGAAGTCTCCAATAAATTCTATAGCTGCAAGATGGAGGAGAATAGTTACATCGGTGAACATATACTCAAAATGTCCGGGTATAATAATCACTTGATTCAACTGGGAGTTAATCTTCCGGATGATAGTGTCATTGACAAATTCTCCAATCACGCCACCAAGCTACAAGAGCTTCGTGATGAACTACAATATGCAAGGGATGACCAAGACAATTCCGAGCTCTTCGCAATGCTAAAAGCTGCGGAGGTAGAAATCAAGAAAGAGCATCAAGTGTTGATGGTCAACAAGACCACTAGTTTCAAGAAAAGGGCAAAGGGAAGAAGAAGGAACTTCAAAAGAACAGAAGAAAGTTGCTGCTCAGAGAAGAAACCCAAGTCTGGACCTAAGCCTGAAACTGAGTGTTTCTCTGCAAGCAAACTGGTCACCGAAGCGGAACTGCCCCAAGTATTTGGCGGATAAGAAGGATGGCAAGGTGAACAAAGGTATATGTGATATACATGTTATTGATGTGTACCTTACTAGAGCTCGTAGTAGCACTGGGTATTTGATCTTGGTTACATTGCTAATATTTGCAACTCAAAACAGGACTACGGAATAAGCGAGCATCGGCAAAGGACGAGGTGACGATCGCGTGGGAAGCGGTTCCAAAGTCGATGTGATCGCGATCGGCACACGCTACCTCTACATCTACCTTGGGATTAGTTTTAGACCTTAATAATTGTTATTTGGTGGCAGCGTTGAGCATGAACATTATATCTGGATCTTGTTTGATGCGAGACGGTTATTCATTTAAATCGAGAGAATAATGGTTGTTCTATTTATATGAGTAATATCTTTTATGGTCATGCACCCTTGAAGAGTGGTCTATTTTATTAAATCTCGATAGTAGTAATACACATATTCATAATGTCGAAGCCAAAAGATGCAAAGTTAATAATGATAGTGCAACTTATTTGTGGCACTGCCGTTTAGGTCATATCGGTGTAAAGCGCATGAAGAAACTCCATACTGATGGACTTTTGGAATCACTTGATTATGAATCACTTGGTACTTGCGAACCGTGCCTCATAAGCAAGATAACTAAAACACCGTTCTCCGGTTCTATGGAGAGAGCAACAGATTTGTTGGAAATCATACATACAGATGTATGTGGTTCGATGAATGTTGAAGCTCGTGGCGGATATCGTTATTTTCTCACCTTCACAGATGATTTAAGCAGATATGGGTATATCTTCTTAATGAAACATAAATCTGAAACATTTGAAAAGTTCAAAGAATTTCAGAGTGAAGTTGAAAATCATCGTAACAAGAAAATAAAATTTCTACGATCTGATCGTGGAGGAGAATATTTGAGTTCTGAGTTTGGTCTACATTTGAAAAATTGCGGAATAGTTTCGCAACTAACGCCACCGGAACACCACAGCGTAATGGTGTGTCGAGCGTCGAATCGTACTTTACTAGATATGGTGCGATCTATGATGTCTCTTACCGATTTACCGCTATCGTTTTGGGGTTATGCTTTAGAGGCGGCCGCATTCACGTTAAATAGGGCACCATCAAAATCCGTTAAGACGACTCCTTATGAACTATGGTTTGGCAAGAAACCAAAGTTGTCGTTTCGAAAGTTTGGGGCTCCGACGCTTATGTGAAAAAACTTCAACCTGATAAGCTTGAACCCAAATCGGAAAAATGTGTCTTCATAGGATACCCAAAGGAAACAGTTGGGTACACCTTCTATCACAGATCCGAAGGCAAGGCATTCGTTGCTAAGAATGGATCCTTTCTAGAGAAGGAGTTTCTCTTGAAAGAAGTGAGTGGGAGAAAAGTAGAACTTGATGAGGTAACAGTACCAGCTCCCTTATTGGAAAATGGTTCATCACGAAATCGGTTCTGTGACACCTACACCAATTAGTGAGGAAGTTAATGATGATGATCATGAAACTTGAGATCAAGTTTCTCTTGAACTACGAAGGTCAACTAGAGTAAGATCCGCACTGAGTGGTACGGTAATCCTATTCTGGAAGTCATGTTACTTGACCATGGTGAACCTACAAACTATGAAGAAGCGATGGTGAGCCCAGATTCCGCAAAATGGCTGGAAGCCATGAAATCTGAGATGGGATCCATGTATGAGAACAAAGTATGGACTTTGGTTGACTTGCCCGATGATCGGCAAGCCATTGAGAATAAATGGATCTTTAAGAAGAAGACCGACGCGATGGTAATGTAATCGTCTATAAAGCTCGACTTGTTGTGAAAGGTTTTCGACAAGTTCAAGGGGTTGACTACGATGAGACTTTCTCACCCGTGGCGATGCTTAAGTCTGTCCGAATCATGTTAGCAATTGCTGCATTTTATGATTATGAAATTTGGCAAATGGATGTAAAAACTGCATTCTTGAATGGATTTCTAGAAGAAGAGTTGTATATGATGCAACCAGAAGGTTTTGTTGATCCAAAAGGTGCTAACAAAGTGTGCAAGCTCCAGCGATCAATTTATGGTCTAGTGCAAGCCTCTCGGAGTTGGAATAAACGCTTTGATAGTGTGATCAAAGCATATGGTTTTATCTGAGACTTTTGGAGAAGCCTCAGATTTACAAGAAAGTGAGTGGGAGCTATGTAGCATTTCGATATTATATGTGGATGACATATTATTGATTGGAAATGATATAGAATTTCTGGATAGCATAAAGGATACTTGAATAAAAGTTTTTCAATGAAAGACCTCGGTGAAGCTGCTTACATATTGGGCATCAAGATCTATAGAGATAGATCAAGGCGCTCAATTGGACTTTCACAAAGCACATACCTTGACAAAGTTTTGAAAAAGTTCAAAATGGATCGAGCAAAGAAAGGATTTTTCCTGTGTTACAAGGTGTGAAATTGAGTCGACTCAATGCCCGACCACAGCAGAAGATAGAGAGAAATGAAAGATGTTCCTATGCTTCAGCCATAGGCTCTATCATGTATGCAATGCTATGTACCAGACCGACATATGTTTAGCAATAAGCTTGGCAGGAAGGTACCAAAGTAATCCAGAGTGGATCATTTGGACAGCGGTCAAGAACATCCTAAAATACCGAAAAGGACTAAGGATATGTTTCTCGTATATGGAGGTGACAAAGAGCTAGTCGTAAATGGTTACGTCGATGCAAGCTTTGACACTCGATCCGGACGATTCTAAATCGCAAACCGGATCGTGTTTTTATTAAACGGTGGAGCTGTCGGTTGGTGCAGTTCTAAACAAAGCGTCTTGGCGGGATCTACATGTGAAGCGGAGTACATAGCTGCTTGAAGCAGCAAATGAAGGAGTCTGGATGAAAGAGTTCATTTCCGATCTAGGTGTCATACCTAGTGCATCGGGACCAATGAAGATCTTCTGTGACAATCTTGGTGCAATTGCCTTGGCAAAGGAATCCAGATTTCACAAGAGGACCAAGCATATCAAGAGACGCTTCAATTCCATTCGGGACCAAGTCCAAGTGGGAGACATAGAGATTTGCAAGATACATACGGATCTGAATATTGCAGACCTGTTGACTAAGCCTCTTCCACGAGCAAAACATGATCAGCACCAAGACTCCATGGGTGTTAGAATCATTATTGTGTAATCTAGATTATTGACTCTAGTGCAAGTGGGAGACTGAAGGAAATATGCCCTAGAGGCAATAATAAAGTTATTATTTATTTCCTCATATCATGATAAATGTTTATTATTCATGCTAGAATTGTATTAACCGGGAACATAATACATGTGTGAATACATAGACAAACATACAGTCACTAGTATGCCTCTACTTGACTAGCTCATTAATCAAAGATGGTTATGTTTCCTAACCATAGACATGTGTTGTTATTTAATTAATGGGATCACATCCTTAGGAGAATGATGTGATTGACATGACCCATTCCGTTAGCTTAGCACTTGATCGTTTAGTATATTGCTATTGCTTTCTTCATGACCTATACATGTTCCTGTAACTATGAGATTATGCAACTCCTGTTTACGGAGGAACACTTTGGTGCTACCAAACGTCACAACGTAATCGGGTGATTATAAAGGAGTACTACAGGTGTCTCCAAAGGTACATGTTGGGTTGGCGTATTTGAGATTAGGTTTTGTCACTCCGATTGTCGGAGAGGTATCTCTAGGCCTTCTCGGTAATACACATCACATAAGCCTTGCAAGCATTGCAACTAATAAGTTAGTTGTGAGATGATGTATTACGGAACAAGTAAAGAGACTTGCGTAACGAGATTGAACTAGGTATTGGATACCGACGATCGAATCTCGGGTAAGTAACATACCGATGACAAAGGAACAACGTATGTCGTTATGCGGTTTGACCGATAAAGATCTTGAAGAATATGTAGGAACCAATATGGGCATCCAGGTTCCGCTATTGGTTATTGACCGAGAATAGTTCTAGGTCATGTCTACATAGTTCTCGAACCCGTAGGGTCCGCACGCTTAACGTTACGATGACAGTTTATTATGAGTTTATAAGTATTGATGTACGAAGTTTGTTCGAGTCCCGGATGTGATCACGGACATGACGAGGAGTCTCGAAATGGTCGAGACATAAAGATTGATATATTGGAAGCCTATGTTTGGACTTGAAATAGTTCCGGGTGAAATCGGGTTTTACGGAACACCGGGGTTACGGAACCTCCGGGGGTCTATGGGCCTTAGTGGGCCATAAGGGAGAAGAGGAGGGCGGCCAGGGCAGGCGCGCAGCCCCTCCCCTAGTCCGAATAGGACAAGGAGAGGCGGCGCCCCTTCCTCTTCCCTCCCCCAAGTCCTAATCCAACTAGGAAGGGGAGTCCTACTCCCGGTGGGAGTAGGACTCCTCCGCGCCTCCTCCTAGGGCCGGCCGCACCCCCTTGCTCCTTTATATACGAGGCGGGGGCACCCCATGACACACAAGTTGATCTATGGATCGTTCCTTAGCCGTGTCGGTGCCCCCTCCACCATATTCCACTTCGGTCATATCGTCAGCGGAGCTTAGGCGAAGCCCTGCGCCGATGGAGCATCATCATCGTCCTGCACGCCGTCGTCTTGTGGAACTCATCCCGACGCTTTGCTGGATCGGGCCGGGGATCGTCATCGAGCTGAACGTGTGCTGAACTCGGAGGTGCCGTGCGTTCGGTACTTGGATCGGTCGGATCGTGAAGACGTCGACTACATCAACAGCGTTGTTATAACGCGCTTCGCTTCGGTCTCACGAGGGCGTGGACATACACTCTCCTCTCGTTGTTATGCCATCACCATGATCTTGCGTGTGCGTAGGAAATTTTTTGAAATTACTACGTTCCCCAACATGTATGCCCTCTAGGATTAGAGGTGGAGAAGATACACGCATGCCCTAATGACTGCATCCTCTACCGCGGTGCATACAAGGATCTGAACGCATGCCCGGTATGCGGTGCATTGCGTATATAGATCGACGAGATGACCTGGTGATGTTGACGGCGAGCCTCCCGGAAGAGGGTTCTGTGAAGGTGATGTGGTATGCTCCTATAATACCACGGTTGAAACGTCTGCTTCGAGAAAGGAGAGCGTGCCAAGTTGATGCGATGGCACGGTGAGGACCGTAAGAAAGACGGAAGTTGAGAGCACCCACGACGGGTCGCAGATGGAGAAAAATCGAGAGAAAGTCTTGGGATGAGTTTGCAAAGGACCCAAGGAACGTATGGTTTGCTTTAAGCGCGGATGGCATTAATCCTTTCGGGGACCAGTAGCAATCACAGCACCTGGCCCGTGACTCTATGTATGTATAACCTTCCTCCTTGGATGTGCATGAAGCGGAAGTTCATTATGATGCCGTTCTCATCCAAGGCCCTAAGCAACCCGGCAACGACATTGATGTGTACCTAAGGCCATTAGTTGAAGAACTTTTACAGCTGTGGAATGAAAACGGTGTACGTCGTGGGATGAGCACAAAAGGAGGAATTTGACCTAAGCGCTTGCTGTTCGTGACCATCAATGATTGGCCCGCTCTCAAGAACCTTTCAGACAGACAAACAAGGGATACCACGATGCACACACTGTTTACTTGACACCGATAGTATATACCGGAAGCTGCAGCAAGAATGTGTACACGGGCCGCCGCCGATTTCTTCCGACCAACCATCAATGTCGAAAGAAAGGAAGCATTTCAAAGCGAGGCAGATCACGGAAGAAGCCCGCCATGCGTCGGGTGATCACGTACTTGCTATGGTCAATGATTTACACGTAATCTTTGGAAAGGGTCCCGCGGACTAGCTGTTCGAATGACGCGAGAATCACGTACCCATGTGGAAGAAGAAATCTATATTTTGGGACCTACCCTCTGGAAAGACCTAGAGGTCCGCTCTTGATCGACGTGATGCACGTGACGAAGAACCTTTGCGTGAACCTGCTAGGCTTCTTTGGCGTGTATGGGAAGACAAAAGATACACCGAGGCGCGGAAGGACCTGCAACGCTTGCGAAAAAGAGGGCATGCCTCCGGCAAAGATGAAGGTCCTACTAGCTACGCTCTTCGAAGAAGAGAAAGAAATCTTCTTTCAATGCCTGCTCGATATGAAGGTCCCGACCGGCTTCTCGTCGAATATAAAGGGAATAATAAATATGCGGAGAAAAAGTTCCGAACCTAAAGTCTCATGACTGCCACGTGATTATGACGCATCGCTTCCGGTTGCATTGAGGGGCTTCTACCGAAAATGTCCGATTAGCCATTGTGAAGCTATGTGCATTCCTCAATACAATATCTCAGAAGGTGATCGATCCAGAAATCATACCAACGCTAAGGAGTGATGTGGCGCAATGTCTTGTCAGTTTCGAGCTGGTGTTCCCACCATCCTTCTTCAATATGATGACGCACGTCCTAGTTCATCTAGTCGACGAGATTCTCATTCTGGGGCCCATATTTCTACACAATATGTACCCCTTTGAGAGGTTCATGGGGGTCCTAAAGAAATATGTTCAGTAGCAGCTAGGCCGAAGGAAGCATCTCCATGGGCCATCAAACAGAGGATGTCATCGGGTTTTGTGTTGACTTCATTCCTGGCCTTAAGAAGATAGGTCTCCCTAAATCGCGGTATGAGGGGAGACTGACCGAAAAGACACGCTTGGAAGGGACTCAATAATATGCAGGACGGATATTCTTGGTCTCAAGCACACTACACAGCTTCTACTGAACTCTACCTTGGTGACCCGTATGTCGATGAACACAAGAACGATCTGCGCTCCAAACACCCGGAGTAGTGCGACGATTGGATTACATGTGAACACATCAGACTTTCAGCAGTTGGTTGGAAACACGTCTCGAGAGGTGACAAGACTGTTTGTGATGAGTTGTACTTGTTGTCCAGGGGACCATCTTCGATCGTAATGATTTGGAAAGGATACGAGATAAATGGGAATACATTTTACACGATTGACCATGATGAAAAGAGCACCAACCAAAACAGCGGTGTCCGCTTTGATGCAGCAACCGACAGGGGAAAGGACACATATTATGGTTACATAGTAGACATATGGGAACTTGATTACGGAGTAGATTTTAAGGTCCCTTTGTTTAAGTGCAAGTGGGTCAATCTGTCAGGAGGCGGGGTACAGGTAGACCCACAGTACGGAATGACAACAGTGGATCTGAAAAATCTTGGGTACACTAACAAACCGTTCATCCTACCCAATGATGTGGCACAAGTTATCTATGTGAAGGACATGTCTACCAGACCGAGGAAAAGAAAAGATAAGGAAGCGAATACATCATACGATGAGCCAAAGCGCCACATAGTTCTTTCAGGAAAAAGGGACATCCTGGGAGTGGAGGGCAAGACAGACATGTCTGAAGAGTATGAAAAGTTTCATGAAATTCCCCCCTTCAAAGTCAAGGCTGACCCAAGCATCCTGATAAACGATGAAGATTATCCATGGTTTCGGCGCAATAAGCAAACGGCACAAGCGAAGAAAAAGTGAAGACTTTCTCCCGCAACTCTTATGATGATACCATGCCAACTTTGTAACAGATGAGTATGATACCATTGTCCGTTTTGTACATGCACATGCTATGCCAACTTTTTCAGAGTTCATTTGAAAACTATGAATTTGAAAACCTCGCCAACCGAAGGGCGCTCACACCGGTTTATAAGCCCGTCCCTCTACGCCTTATTGAGCTCACAAACTTGTGATTCACACAAATTTTAAAGAATTCAAATTTTATAAAACTAATGGCACAAACAGAAAGTTTATAATTGTTCTAAAACAAATGGCACTAACAGAAAGTTTATAATTTTGCTGACCTAAAAGCAAAAAGAATTAAAAATAAAGCAAAAACCAAAATAAAATAAATAATGCAGAAAACAAAACAAAAAACTTGGAAAAAAATAAAAATAGCAACAATAAGTATTTTGTTGTAAGTAGAAACAAAATAAAATAAATAAAGCAACAAAGAAAACAAAAAAGTGTTTTCAATTTTAAAACTAATGGCACTAACAAAAGTTTATATTATTTCTAAAACTAAAAGCACTAACAGAAAGTTTATAATTTTGCTGACTTAAAAGCAAAAAGAATTAAAAATAAAGCAAAAACCAAAAGAAAATAAATAATGCGAAAACAAAACAAAAACCTTGAAAAAAATAAAAATAGCAACAATAAGTATTTTGTTGTAAGTAGAAACAAAATAAAATAAATAAAGCAACAAAGAAAACAAAAAAGTGTTTTCAAATTTTAAAACTAATGGCACTAACAGAAAGTTTATATTTTTCTAAAACTAAAAGCAAAAAAAGTGCCACCCATCGGGCCCCCACGGCTGAATACGACTAGAAACCCTATGGGCGAGGATTCAGGCCCGCGAAGGCCCATAAGCCTGACAGCACGATGGCGAGTTAGGCCCGAAAGCCTGCTTTAGAGAGGAGCTCGAGAGGGAAGCCGCACCGCACCTTATAAACAGGTGCGGCTCCCTCTCAACTAGCGAGGTGGGACTAAACTTTGGGCGCGGGGCAGCACAAGGCCTTTGGTCGCGGTTGGTGGCACCAACCGGGACTAAAGGGGGCATTGGTCCCGGTTCGTGGCACCAACCGAGACCAATGCCCACCTTTAGTCCCGGTTGGTGCCACCAACCGAGACAAACGCCGCTTCCGCCCTTTGGGCTGCGGAAAATTGGCAGCCCAAAGGGCGGGAAGCGGCGTTTGGTCCCGGTTGGTGGCACCAACCGACTAAAGGGTGCATTAGTTCCGCTGGTTTCATGAACCGGACCAATGCTCTTGCTATATATACAACACTTGGCAAAATTTCATTCAGTTCCTCATCCCGCCACGACGCTGCCCTCGCCCCGACGCCCTGCTCCTCGTCGTCGTCGCCGCCGCCCGTCGTCGTCGCGCCCCGCCGCCCGTCGTCGCCAAGGCCGCCACGACGTCGTCGCCGCCCGCCATCGCCATCGCGCCTTGCCGCCGCTCGAGCCCGCCGTCCTCGTCGCCGCTTGCTCACGCTGCCCGCCGCTCGCCGCTACGCCAACGCCGTTGTCGTTGTCGCCATTGCCGTCGTCGCCGTCGCCCCTTCGCCTTGCGCGCTCGCGCCCTTGCGACCCGCCCCCCACCATCGCTGTCGTGCCACGCCACGCCCTGCCCGACCCGCCGTGGTCGCCGCCGACGCCCTCGCCGCCGCCGCCGTCGCCCTCGCCGCCCCGTTGTGAGCCGCCGCCATCGAGGCTCTGTTCATAGCATTTTTATATATGTTTTTCATATATGTATTAATTTTTTGTTTATAGCTATATGATGAATGGATGTGGCTATATATGTATGTATGAATATAATGTTCATAGCATTTTTGTTTATATATGTTTTTCATATATGTATTAATTTTTTATTTAGGTTGTTAGTAGATATCGATTTTAGGTTAGTGCATTTTAATTAGGTTAGTGTAGAGGAAAAAGTAAAATAAGGAAAAGGAAGAAAAGAGGAAGAAGGAAGAAGGAAGAAGAAGAAGAAAAAGAATGAGAGGAAAAAGGAAAATAAGAAGAGGAGGAAAGGAGAAGAAGAGGAGAGGAAGAAGATGAGAAATAAATAAGAAGAGGAAAAAAGAAGAAAAAGAAGTGGAGAAGAAGAAAGGAATAGAGAGAAGAAGAAAAATAGAAAAGAAATTCTATTTTTCTTCTTCTCCTATTCTTTTCTTCTTCTTTCTTTTTTTCTTTCTTCTTCCTTCTTCCTTCTTCCTATTTTCTTCCTTTCCTTATTTTCCTTTCTCGAGGGATAAGAAAAGAAGAGGAGAAGAAGAAAAATAGAAAAAAAATCTATTTTTCTTCTTCTCCTCTATTCTTCCTTCTTCTCCTCTTTTTTTTCTTTTTTCTTCTTTCCTTCTTCCTTCTTCCTCTTTTCTTCCTTTTCCTTATTTTCCTTTCTCGAGGGATAAGAAGAAAAAGAAGAGGAGAAGAAGAAAGAAAGGAATAGAGGAGAAAGAAGAAACTTCAAAACGAGGGGGGGGTACCGATACCCCCTCCCCGATAACATTATTTTCCCATGTATATGTATGTCGCGTCGTTCTCGATATAACGAGGGTGTCGAGGGTCGGGAACTAGGGTAGAGGGTCGAGGGTCGTTAAGGGGTCAAGGGTCGAGGGTTTCAGGGTCGAGGGTTCGAGGGATCGAGGGTCGAGGGTTCCAGGGTCGTCTAGGGGTCGAGAGTTCCAGGGTCGTCGAGGGTTCGAGGGGTCGAGAGAGGTTTCGTAGTGTCAAAGTATTGAAGAAATCCATGGCTTCATCATTAGCCGAAAGTAACCAGGGCATGAAGGTACGAAGTCCTCCAAAGTTATTCTGGAATGGAGTCCCGGATAGGATAATTTGCCTTTTTGTACGAATTTCAGCAAAGGCCTTCCAAATAAAGATATTCGGAAGGTTCTTGCTGAACTTTGTACTAAAAAGCTAATTATCCTATCTCGACCTGCCCAAAATAACTTTGAGAGCTTGCACCATCATGCACCTCACTTTCGCCTAATGATGAAGACATGGTTTTGTTGAATCCTTTGACACTAGGCAACCTCCCGACCCCTCGGCGATCCTCGACCCCTTGACATGTGGGGGGTCGATACTACCCCCTCCTTGAAGCGTTCTCGAGGAAACCCCTAACCCTTGAAGCGTTGTCGAGGCCACCCGAAACCCTAGAGAAGCAGCGTCGAGGCCACTAATTAATATGATTCCTTATTGTGATTAGCTAGCTAGTTCTACGTTTGCCACTAATATATCCATATCTGTTATGTTTGAATAATAATTGCCATGTTGTAAATATTTGTAGAAACTATGGACACCCCAGCCCGAGACGAAGCACAAGAAGCGTTGTTGAGGGACATAATCGCAGAAGGAAGTGATGTCGTCTGCTCGTTGATGTTTCTCAACGACAATGATGGTCTGGAAGGAGAAGGTGAAGAAGCAGCTGGCTATGATTTACATGGTTCCAGGGACCCAATGCCGGTGCAAGAAGGAGAGGGTGAAGAAGTAGACCGTGAGGACGGCTCCGGTGGTCACCGAACCGAGTCCGGCCAGGTATATATATTAGTTAAGCCTGTGCTGACTAGGGTTTTGATGCATTCATTGTTTTGGTATGTACACATATTAATTAACTCTCGTCTTTGTTCTTTTTTCTAGCCTTCCAGATCGAGCACAACTTCGGTAAAGAGACGAGGCCCGAAGAAAAGTTGAGCTCGGATGAAAAGTTTGAGATCATAGAAATCACGCTACGACGGCCAACCGATTGAACCCTACCGACAAAGAACGCATTTGTTGCTCGGTCAGGGGGTTCTGGTTAGGGACAAGATCCCAATCAGCATCCACCAATGGTATAAGCCTAGAACGAAGACCACGAGGTGTCTTATGTCAATGATATGCGAAAAATGATCTTTGGACTGAGCTGAAGTCAAATTTCACCCTACCGCCAGAGGATGATCCGGAGAAGCCAGTTATAGAGCCATTAATCAAGTCTTTTGCTCTTAAGAAGATGGCAGACCTATTCAGGAATTGGAAGAAAGACCTGAATAGGTATGTCGATAAAAATGAGACACCAGAATTCAAGGGCAAATATGAGAAGATCAGAGATGACTGGCCCGCATTTGTGGCCCACAAGACATCGGAAAAGAGTAAAAAGATGTCGGCGACAAACAAGCAAAATGCCGCGAAGAAGAAGCTTCTGAAGGAAATATGCCCTAGAGGCAATAATAAAGTTATTATTTATTTCCTCATATCATGATAAATGTTTATTATTCATGCTAGAATTGTATTAACCGGAAACATGATACATGTGTGAATACATAGACAAACATAAACGTCACTAGTATGCCTCTACTTGACTAGCTCATTAATCAAAGATGGTTATGTTTCCCAACCATAGACATGAGTTGTCATTTTATTAACGGGATCACATCATTAGGAGAATGATGTGATTGACATGAACCATTCCGTTAGCATAGCATTTGATCGTTTAGTATGTTGCTGTTGCTTTCTTCATGACTTATACATGTTCCTGTAACTATGAGATTATGCAACTCCCGTTTACAAGAGGAACACTTTGTGTGCTACCAAACGTCACAACGTAACTGGGTGATTATAAAGGAGCTCTACAGGTGTCTCCGAAGGTATATGTTGGGTTGGCGTATTTCGAGATTAGGTTTTGTCACTCCGATTATCGGAGAGGTATCTCTGGGCCCTCTCGGTAATGCACATCACTATAAGCCTTGCAAGCAATGTAGCTAATGAGTTAGTTACGGAATGATGCATTATGTAACGAGTAAAGAGACTTGCCGGTAACGAGATTGAACTAGGTATTGGATACCGACGATCGAATCTCGGGCAAGTAACATACCGATCACAAAGGGAACAACGTATGTTGTTATGCGGTTTGACCGATAAAGATCTTCGTACAATATGTAGGAGCCAATATGAGCATCCAGGTTCCGCTATTGGTTATTGACCGAGAATAGTTCTAGGTCATGTCTACATAGTTCTCGAACCCGTAGGGTCCGCACGCTTAACGTTACGATGACAGTTTTATGAGTTTATAAGTTTTGATGTACCGAAGATTGTTCGGAGTCCCGGATGTGATCACGGACATGACGAGGATTCTCTAAATGGTCGAGACATAAAGATTGATATATTGGACGACTATATTCGGACACCGGAAGTGTTCCGGGTGTTTTCGGAGAAAACCGGAGTGCCGGAGGGTTACCGGAACCCCCCCGGGAACTAATGGGCCTTATTGGGCCCTAGTGGAGAGAGAGAGGGGCCGGCCAGGGCAAGAGGCGTGCCCCCTCCCCTTGAGTCCTAATAGGACAAGGAAGGGGGGGCGCGCCCCTTGCCTTCCCTCTCCCTCCTTCCTTCCCTCCCTCTTGGACTAGGAAAGGGAGGGGCAAACCTACTTGGAGTAGGTTTCCCCCTCCTAGGGCGCGCCACCCCCTTGGCCGACCCCCTCCTCCTCCCCCCTTTATATATGGAGGAGGGGGAACCCCATAGACACACAAGTTGATCTTCGTGATCGTTCCTCAGCCGTGTGCGGTGCCCCCCTCCACCATATTCCACCTCGGTCATATTGTCACGGAGTTTAGGCGAAGCCCTGCGTCGGTAGAACATCATCATCATCACCACGCCGTCGTGCTGACGGAACTCATCCCCGACACTTTGCTGGATCGGAGTCCGGGGATCGTCATCGAGCTGAACGTGTGCTGAACTCGGAGGTGCCGTACGTTCGGTACTCGGATCGGTCGGATCGTGAAGACGTACGACTACATCAACCGCGTTGTAATAACGCTTCCGCTTACGGTCTACGAGGGTACGTGGACATACGCTCTCCCCTCTCGTTGCTATGCATCACCATGATCTTGCGTGTGCGTAGGAAATTTTTTGAAATTACTACGTTCCCCAACAGTGGTATCAGAGCCAGGTTTTATGCGTTGATGTTATATGCACGAGTACAACACAAGTGAGTTGTGGGCGATACAAGTCATACTGCTTACCAGCATGTCATACTTTGGTTCGGCGGTATTGTTGAATGAAGCAGCCCGGACCGACATTACGCGTACACTTACGCGAGACTGGTTCTACCGACGTGCTTTGCACACAGGTGGCTGGCGGGTGTCTGTTTCTCTAACTTTAGTTGAACCGAGTGTGGCTACGCCCGGTCCTTGCGAAGGTTAAAACAGCACTAACTTGACGAACTATCGTTGTGGTTTTGATGCGTAGGTAAGAACGGTTCTTGCTCAGCCCGTAGCAGCCACGTAAAATTTGCAACAACAAAGTAGAGGATGTCTAACTTGTTTTTGCAGGGCATGTTGTGATGTGATATGGTCAAGACGTGATGCTATATTTTATTGTATGAAATGATCATGTTTTGTAACCGAAGTTATCGGCAACTGGCAGGAGCCATATGGTTGTCGCTTTATTGTATGAAATGCAACGCTTACTGTAATTGCTTTACTTTATCACTAAATGGTAGCGATAGTCGTAGAAGCAATAGATGGCGTAACGACAACGATGCTACGATGGAGATCAAGGTGTCACGCCGGTGACGATGGTGATCACAACGGTGCTTCGGAGATGGAGATCACAGGCACAAAATGATGATGGCCATATCATATCACTTATATTGATTGCATGTGATGTTTATCCTTTATGCATCTTATCTTGCTTTGATTGACGGTAGCATTTTAAGATGATCTCTCACTAAATTATCAAGAAGTGTTCTCCCTGAGTATGCACCGTTGTGAAAGTTCTTCATGCTGAGACACCACGTGATGATCGGGTGTGACAGGCTCTACGTTCAAATACAACGGGTGCAAAACAGTTGCACACGCCGAATACTCAGGTTAAACTTGACGAGCCTAGCATATAACAGATATGGCCTCGGAACACGGAGACCGAAAGGTCGAGCGTGAATCATATAGTAGATATGATCAACATATTGATGTTCACCGTTGAAACTACTCCATCTCATTTGATGATCGGACATGGAGTAGTTGATATGGATCACGTAATCACTTAGAGGATTAGAGGGATGTCTATCTAAGTGGGAGTTCTTTAGTAATATGATTAATTGAACTTAAATTTATCATGAACTTAGTACCTGATAGTATTTTGCTTATCTATGTTTGGTGTAGATAGATGGCTCGTGCTGTTGTTCCGTTGAATTTTAATGCGTTCCTTGAGAAAGCAAAATTGAAAGATGATGGTAGCAATTACACGGACTGGGTCCGTAACTTTGAGGATTATCCTCATTGCTGCACGTAAGAATTACGTCTTGGAAGCACCGCTGGGTGCCAGACCTCTTCTTGATGCAACCGACGACGTTAAGAACGTCTGGCGAGCAAAGCGATGACTACTCGATAGTTCGATGTGCCATGCTTTACGGCTTGGAACCGGGTCTTCAACGACGTTTTGAGCGTCATGGAGCATATGAGATGTTCCAGAGTTGAAGTTAATATTTCAAGCAAATGTCCGGATTGAGAGATATGAAGTCTCCAATAACTTCTATAGCTGCAAGATGGGGAGAATAGTTACATCGGTGAACACATACTCAAAATGTCGGGTATAATAATCACTTGATTCAACTGGGAGTTAATCTTCCGATGATAGTGTCATTGATGAAATTCTTCAATCACGCCACCAAGCTACAAGAGCTTCGTGATGAACTATAATATGCAAGGGATGGACAAGACTATTCCGAGCTCTTACGCAATCTTGAAAGCATGGAGGTAGAAATCAAGAAGGAGCATCAAGTGTTGATGGTCAACAAGACCACCAGTTTCAAGAAAAGGGCAAAGGGAAGAAGAAGGGAACTTCAAGAAGAACAGCAAACAAGTTGCTGCTCAAGAGAAGAAACCCAAGTCTGGACCTAAGCACGAGACTTAGTGCTTCTACCGCAAGCGGTGGACATTTGGAAGCGGAACTGCCCCAAGTATTTGGCGGATAAGAAAGATGGCTAAGTGAACAAAGGTATATGTGATATACATGTTATTGATGTGTACCTTACTAATGCTCGCAGAGCACTGGTATTTGATCTTGGTTACATTGCTAATATTTGCAACTCAAACAGGGACTATGGATTAGCGAAGATTGGCTAAGGACGAGGTGACGATGTGCGTGGAAATGGTTCCAAAGTCGATGTGATCGCGGTCGGCACGCTACCTCTACATCTACCATCGGGATTAGTTTTAGACCTAAATAATTGTTATTTGGTGCCAGCGTTAAGCATTAACATTATATCTGGATCTTGTTTGATGCCGACGGTTATTCATTTAAATCGAGAATAATGGTTGTTCTATTTATATGAGTAATATCTTTTATGGTCATGCACCCTTGAAGAGTGGTCTATTTTTATTGAATCTCGATAGTAGTGATACACATATTCATAGTGTTGAAACCAAAAGATGTAGAGTTGATAATGATAGTGCAACTTATTTGTGGCACTGCCGTTTAGGTCATATCGGTATAAAGCGCATGAAGAAACTCCATACTGATGGACTTTTGGAATCACTTGATTATGAATCACTTGGTACTTACGAACCGTGCCTCATGGGCAAGATGACTAAAACGCCGTTCTCCGGAACTATGGAGCGAGCAACTGATTTGTTGGAAATCATACATACTGATGTTTGTGGTCCAATGAATATTGAGGCTCACGGCGGGTATCGTTATTTTCTCACCTTCACAGATGATTTGAGGAGATATGGGTATATCTACTTAATGAAACACAAGTCTGAAACATTTGAAAAGTTCAAAGAATTTCAGAGTGAAGTGGAAAATCATCGTAACAAGAAAATAAAATTTCTACGATCTGATCGTGGAGGAGAATATTTGAGTTACGAGTTTGGTTTACATTTGAAACAATGCGGAATAGTTTCGCAACTCACGCCACCCGGAACACCACAACGAAATGGTGTGTCCGAACGTCGTAGTCGCACTTTACTAGATATGGTGCGATCTATGATGTCTCTTACTGATTTACCGCTATCGTATTGGGGATATGCTTTAGAGACGGCCGCATTCACGTTAAATAGGGCACCATCAAAATCCGTTGAGACGACGCCTCATGAACTGTGGTTTGGCAAGAAACCAAAGTTGTCGTTTCTTAAAGTTTGGGGCTGCAATGCTTATGTGAAGAAACTTCAACCAGATAAGCTCGAACCCAAATCGGAGAAATGTGTCTTCATAGGATACCCAAAAGAGACTGTTGGGTATACCTTCTATCACAGATCTGAGGGCAAGATTTTCGTTGCTAAATTCGGATCCTTTCTAGAGAAGGAGTTTCTCTCGAAAGAAGTGAGTGGGAGGAAAGTAAAACTTGATGAGGTAACTGTACCTGCTCCCTTATTGGAAAGTAGTCCATCACAAGAACTGGTTCCTGTGACAACTACACCAATTAGTGAGGAAGCTAATGATATTGATCATGAAACTTGGATCAAGTTTCTCTTGAACCTCGTGGGTCAACCAGAGTAAGATCCGCACTGAGTGGTACGGTAATCCTATTCGGAAGTCATGTTACTTGACCATAGCGAACCTACGAATTATGAAGAAGCGATGGTGAGCCCAGATTCCGCAAAATGGCTAGAAGCCATGAAATCTGAGATGTGATCCATGTATGAGAACAAAGTATGGACTTTGGTTGACTTGCCCGATGATCGTCAAGCCATTGAGAATAAATGGATCTTTAAGAAGAAGACCGACGCGATGGTAATGTAACTGTCTATAAAGCTCGACTTGTTGTGAAAGGTTTTCGACAAGTTCAAGGGGTTGACTACGATGAGACTTTCTCACCGTAGCGATGCTTAAGTCTGCCGAATCATGTTAGCAATTGCTGCATTTTATGATTATGAAATTTGGCAAATGGATGTCAAAACTGCATTCTTGAATGGATTTACGGAAGAAGAGTTGTATATGATGCAACCAGAAGGTTTTGTTGATCCAAAAGGTGCTAACAAAGTGTGCAAGCTCAACGATCCATTTATGGACTGGTGCAAGCATCTCGGAGTTGGAATAAACGCTTTGATAGTGTGATCAAAGCATATGGTTTTATCTGAGACTTTTGGAGAAGCTTTGTATTTACAAGAAAGTGAGTGGGAGCTCTGTAGCATTTCGATATTATATGTAGATGACATATTATTAATTGGAAATGATATAGAATTTCTGGATAGCATAAAGGGATACTTGAATAAAAGTTTTTCTATGAAAGACCTCGGTGAAGCTGCTTACATATTGGGCATCAAGATTTATAGAGATAGATCAAGACACTTGATTGGACTTTCACAAAGCACATACCTTGATAAAGTTTTGAAAAAGTTCAAAATGGATCGAGCAAAGAAAGGGTTCTTGCCTATTACAAGGTGTGAAGTTGAGTCGACTCAATGCCCGACCACGATGAAGATAGAGAGAAATGAAAGATATTCGCTATGCTTCAGCCATAGGCTCTATTATGTATGCAATGCTGTGTACCGGACTGACGTATGCTTAGCAATAAGCTTAGCAGGAGGTACCAAAGTAATCCAGAGTGGATCATCGGACAGCGGTCAAGAACATCTGAAATACGAAAAGGACTAAGGATATGTTTCTCGTATATGGAGGTGACAAAGAGCTAGTCATAAATGGTTACGTCGATGCAAGCTTTGACCCTGATCCGGACGATTCTAAATCGCAAACCGGATACGTGTTTTTATTAAACGATGGAGCTGTAAGTTGGTGCAGTTCTAAACAAAGCGTCGTGGCGGGATCTACATGTGAAGCGGAGTACATAGCTGCTTCGGAAGCAGCAAATGAAGGAGTCTGGATGAAGGAGTTCATTTTTAATCTACGTGTCATACCTAGTGCATCGGGACCAATGAAGATCTTTTGTGACAATACTGGTGCAATTGCCTTGGCAAAGGAATCTAGATTTCACAAGAGGACCAAGCACATCAAGAGACGCTTCAATTCCATCCGGGACCAAGTCCAGGTGGGAGACATAGAGATTTGCAAGATACATACGGATCTGAATGTTGCAGACCCGTTGACTAAGCCTCTTCCACGAGCAAAACATGATCAGCACCAAGACTCCATGGGTGTTAGAATCATTCTTGTGTAATCTAGATTATTGACTCTAGTGCAAGTGGGAGGCCAAGGAAATATGCCCTAGAGGCAATAATAAAGTTATTATTTATTTCCTCATATCATGATAAATGTTTATTATTCATGCTAGAATTGTATTAACCGGAAACATGATACATGTGTGAATACATAGACAAACATACAGTCACTAGTATGCCTCTACTTGACTAGCTCATTAATCAAAGATGGTTATGTTTCCCAACCATAGACATGAGTTGTCATTTTATTAACGGGATCACATCATTAGGAGAATGATGTGATTGACATGACCCATTCCGTTAGCTATGAGATGATGTATTACGGAACGAGTAAAGAGACTTGCCGGTAACGAGATTGAACTAGGTATTGGATACCGACGATCTAATCTCGGGTAAGTAACATACCGATGACAAAGGGAACAACGTATGTCGTTATGCGGTTTGACCGATAAAGATCTTCGAAGAATATGTAGGAACCAATATGGGCATCCAGGTTCCGCTATTGGTTATTGACCGAGAATAGTTCTAGGTCATGTCTACATAGTTCTCGAACCCGTAGGGTCCGCACGCTTAACGTTACGATGACAGTTTATTATGAGTTTATAAGTATTGATGTACCGAAGTTTGTTCGGAGTCCCGGATGTGATCACGGACATGACGAGGAGTCTCGAAATGGTCGAGACATAAAGATTGATATATTGGAAGCCTATGTTTGGACTTCGGAATAGTTCCGGGTGAAATCGGGATTTTACCGGAACACCGGGGGGTTACCGGAACCCTCCCGGGGGGTCTATGGGCCTTAGTGGGCCATAAGGGAGAAGAGGAGGGCCGGCCAGGGCAGGCAAGCGCCTCCCCCTAGTCCGAATAGGACAAGGAGAGGGGGGGCGGCGCCCCCCTTCCTCTTCCCCCTCCCCCCAAGTCCTAATCCAACTAGGAAGGGGGGGAGTCCTACTCCCGGTGGGAGTAGGACTCCTCCGGCGCGCCTCCTCCTAGGGCCGGCCGCACCCCCTTGCTCCTTTATATCTCGGGGCAGGGGGCACCCATGACACACAAGTTGATCTATGGATCGTTCCTTAGCCGTGTCGGTGCCCCTCCATCATATTCCACTTGGTCATATCGTCGCGGAGCTTAGGCGAAGCCCTCACGCGGTGGAGCATCATCATCGTCCTGCCACGCCGTCGTCTTGTGGAACTCATCCCCGACGCTTTGCTGGATCGGAGCCCGGTATCGTCATCGAGCTGAGCGTGTGCTGAACTCGGAGGTGCCGTGCGTTCGGTACTTGGATCGGTCGGATCGTGAAGACGTCTGACTACATCAACAGCGTTGTTATAACGCTTCGCTTCGGTCTCGAGGGTTCATGGACATACACTCTCCCTCTCGTTGCTATGCCATCACCATGATCTTGCGTGTGCGTGGAAATTTTTGAAATTACTCGTTCCCCAACATGTATGCCCTCTAGGATTAGAGGTGGAGAAGATACACGCATGCCCTAATGACTGCATCCTCTACGCGGTGCATACAAGGATCTGAGCGCATGCCGGTATGCGGTGCATTGCGATATAAGATCGACGAGATGACCACGGTGATGTTGACGGCGAGCCTCCGGAAGAGGGTTCTGTGAAGGTGATGTGGTATGCTCCTATAATACCACGGTTGAAACGTCTGTTCGAAAAGGAGAGCATGCCAAGTTGATGCGATGGCACGGTGAGGACCATAAGAAAGACGGAAGTTGAGAGCACCCGCGACGGGTCGCATGGAGAAAAATCGAGAGAAATCTTGGGATGAGTTTGCAAAGGACCCAAGGAACGTATGGTTTGCTTTAAGCGCGGATGGCATTAATCCTTTCGGGGACGGAGTAGCAATCACAGCACCTGGCCCGTGACTCTATGTATGTATAACCTTCCTCCTTGGATGTGCATGAAGCGGAAGTTCATTATGATGCCGTTCTCATCCAAGGCCCTAAGCAACCCGGCAACGACATTGATGTGTACCTAAGGCCATTAGTTGAAGAACTTTTACAGCTGTGGAATGAAAGCGGTGTACGTCGTGGGATGAGCACAAAAGGAGGAATTTGACCTAAAGGCGTTGCTGTTCGTGACCATCAACGATTGGCCCGCTCTCAAGAACCTTTCAGGACGCACAAACAAGGATACCACGCATGCACGCATTGTTTACTTGACACCGATAGTATATACCGGAAGCTGCGGGAAGAATGTGTACAGGGCCATCGTCGATTTCTTCCGACCAACCATCAATGTCGAAAGAAAGGGAAGCATTTCAAAGCGAGGCAGATCACGGAAGAAGCCCGCCATGCGTACCGGTGATCACGTATTTGCTATGGTCAATGATTTACACGTAATCTTTGGAAAGGGTCGGCGGACTAGCTGTTCGAATGACGCCGAGAATCACGCACCCATGTGGAAGAAGAAATCTATATTTTGGGACCTACCCTCTTTGGAAAGACCTAGAGGTCCGCTCTTGATCGGCGTGATGCACGTGGCGAAGAACCTTTGCGTGAACCTGCTAGGCTTCTTTGGCGTGTATGGGAAGACAAAAGATACACCTGAGGCACGGAAGGACCTGCAACGCTTGCACGAAAAAGAGGGCATGCCTCCGAAGCAGTATGAAGGTCCTACTAGCTACGCTCTTACGAAAGAAGAGAAAGAAATCTTCTTTCAATGCCTGCTCAGTATGAAGGTCCCGACTGGCTTCTCGTCGAATATAAAGGGAATAATAAATATGCGGAGAAAAGTTCCGAACCTAAAGTCTCATGACTGCCACGTGATTATGACGCAATCGCTTCCGGTTGCATTGAGGGGCTTCTACCGAAAATGTCCGATTAGCCATTGTGAAGCTATGTGCATTCCTCAATGCAATATCTGAGAAGGTGATCGATCCAGAAATCGTACCAACGCTAAGGAGTGATGTGGCGCAATGTCTTGTCGGTTTGAGCTGGTGTTCCCACCATCCTTCTTGATATGATGGCGCACGTCCTAGTTCATCTAGTCGGCGAGATTCTCATTCAGGGCCCATATTTCTACACAATATGTACCCCTTTGAGAGGTTCATGGGGTCCTAAAGAAATATGTTAAGTAACGCTTAGGCCGTAAGGAAGCATCTCCATGGGCCATAAAATGAGGATGTCATCGGGTTTTGTGTTGACTTCATTCTGGCCTTAAGAAGATAGGTCTCCCTAAATCGCGGTATGAGGGGAGACCGACCGAAAAGACACGCTTGGAAGGGACTCAATAATATGCAGGGGCGGATATTCTTGGTCTCAAGCACACTACACATTCTCTGAAACTCTACCTTGGTGACCCGTATGTCGATGAACACAAGAACGATCTGCGCTCCAAACACCGGAGCGGTCGCGACGATCGGATTACATGTGAACACATCGGGACTTTCAGCAGTTGGTTGGAAACACGTCTCGGGTGACAGCACTGTTTGTGATGAGTTGTACTTGTTGTCCAGGGGACCATCTTCGACTGTAATGATTTGGAAAGGATCTGAGATAAATGGGAATACATTTTACATGATTGACCATGATGAAAAGAGCACCAACCAAAACAGCGGTGTCGCTTTGATGCAGCAACCGATGGGAAAGGACACATATTATGGTTACATAGTAGACATATGGGAACTTGACTACGGAGTAGATTTTAAGGTCCCTTTGTTTAAGTGCAAGTGGGTCAATCTGTCGAGAGGCGAAGTGCAGGTAGACCCACAATGCGGAATGACAACAATGGATCTGAAAAATCTTGGGTACAACGACAAACCGTTCATCCTAGCCAATGATGTGGCACAAGTTATCTATGTGAAGGACATGTCTACGGACCGAGGAAAAGAAAAGATAAGGAAGCGAATACATCATACGATGAGCCAAAGCGCCACATAGTTCTTTCAGGAAAAGGGACATCCCGGGAGTGGAGGGCAAGATGGACATGTCTCAAGAGTATGAAAAGTTTCATGAAATTCCCCCTTCAAAGTCAAGGCTGACCCAAGCATCCCGATAAGCGATGAAGATTATCCATGGTTACTGGTAGCAATAAGCAAACGGCACAAGCGAAGAAAAAGTGAAGACTTTCTCCATAACTCTTATGATGATACCATGCCAACTTTGTAACAGATGAGTATGATACCATTGTCCGTTTTGTACATGCACATGCTATGCCAACTTTTTCAGAGTTCATTTGAAAACTATGAATTTGAAAACCTCGCCAACCAAGGCGCTCACACTTGGTTTATAAGCCCGTCCCTCTCGCCTTATTGAGCTCACAAACTTGTGATTCACACAAATTTTAAAGAATTCAAATTTTATAAAACTAATGGCACAAACAGAAAGTTTATAATTGTTCTAAAACAAATGGCACTAACAGAAAGTTTATAATTTTGCTGACCTAAAAGCAAAAAGAATTAAAAATAAAGCAAAAACCAAAATAAAATAAATAATGCAGAAAACAAAACAAAAAACTTGGAAAAAAATAAAAATAGCAACAATAAGTATTTTGTTGTAAGTAGAAACAAAATAAAATAAATAAAGCAACAAAGAAAACAAAAAAGTGTTTTCAATTTTAAAACTAATGGCACTAACAAAAAGTTTATATTATTTCTAAAACTAAAAGCACTAACAGAAAGTTTATAATTTTGCTGACTTAAAAGCAAAAAGAATTAAAAATAAAGCAAAAACCAAAAGAAAATAAATAATGCAGAAAACAAAACAAAAAACTTGAAAAAAAATAAAAATAGCAACAATAAGTATTTTGTTGTAAGTAGAAACAAAATAAAATAAATAAAGCAACAAAGAAAACAAAAAAAGTGTTTTCAAATTTTAAAACTAATGGCACTAACAGAAAGTTTATATTTTTTCTAAAACTAAAAGCAAAAAAAAAGTGCCACCTACTGGGCCCCCACGGCCTGAATACGACTAGAAACCCTATGTGCTAGGATTCAGGCCATGGAAGGCCCAAGAAGCCTGAGCACAGATGGCGAGTTAGGCCCAAAGCCTGCTTTAGAGAGGAGCTCGAGAGGGAAGCCGCACCGCACCTTATAAACAGGTGCGGCTCCCTCTCAACTAGCAAGGTGGGACTAAACTTTGGGCGCGGGGCAGCACAAGGCATTTGGTCCCGGTTGGTGGCACCAACCGGGACTAAAGGGGCATTGGTCGGTTCGTGGCACCAACCGAGACCAATGCCCACCTTTGTCGGGTTGGTGCCTGCTGAGACAAACTGCGCTGCTTCCGCCCTTTGGGCTGCGGAAAATTGGCAGCCCAAAGGGCGGGCAGCGACCTTTAGTCCCGTTGGTGGCACCAACCGGACCAATCTCTTGCTATATATACAACACTTGGCAAAATTTCATTCAGTTCCTCATCCCGCCACAAACGCGCCCTCTCGCTTCGACGCCCTGCTCCTCCTCGTCGTCGCCGCCCGTCGTCGCCGCGCTTGCCTCGCCCGTCGTCGCCGCCGCGCCCTTGTGACGTCGCCGCCGCCCGCTTCGCCATCGCCCTCGCCTACGCCCCGAGCCCGTCGTCGTCCGTCGCCTGCCCCGACGCTTCCCGCTTCCCATCGCCAACAACGCCGTCGTTATCGCCATACGCGTCGTCGTCGCCGCTCGCGAAGCCCTTGCCGCGCCGCGCCCCTACGACCGCCCACCATCGCCGTCCGCCGCCACGCCGCCCCTGCCGCCCGCCGTGGTCGTCGCCGACGCCTCGCTCGCCGCCGCCGTCGCCCTCGCCCCCGCCCCGTTGTGAGCCGCCGCCATCGAGGCTCTGTTCATAGCATTTTTATATATGTTTTTTCATATATGTATTAATTTTTTGTTTATAGCTATATGATGAATGGATGTGGCTATATATGTATGTATGAATATAATGTTCATAGCATTTTTGTTTATATATGTTTTTCATATATGTATTAATTTTTATTTAGGTTGTTAGTAGATATCGATTTTAGGTTAGTGCATTTTAATTAGGTTAGTGTAGAGGAAAGAGTAAAATAAGGAAAAGGAAGAAAAGAGGAAGAAGGAAGAAGGAAGAAGAAGAAGAAAAAGAATGAGAGGAAAAGGAAAATAAGAAGAGGAGGAAAGGAGAAGAAGAGGAGAGGAAGAAGATGAGAAATAAATAAGAAGAGGAAAAAGAAGAAGAAGAAGTGGAGAAGAAGAAAGGAATAGAGGAGAAGAAGAAAAATAGAAAAGAAATTCTATTTTTCTTCTTCTCCTCTCTTTTTTTTTCTTCTTCTTTCTTCTTCTTCTTCCTTCTTCCTTCTTCTTTTTCTTCCTTTTCCTTATTTTCCTTTCTCGAGGGATAAGAAGAAGAAGAGAGGAGAAGAAGAAAAATAGAAAAAAATCTATTTTTCTTCTTCTCCTCTATTCTTCCTTCTTCTCCTCTTTTTTTCTTCTTTTTCTTCTTCTTCCTTCTTCCTTCTTCCTCTTTTCTTCCTTTTCCTTATTTTCCTTTCTCGAGGGATAAGAAGAAAAGAAGAGGAGAAGAAGAAAGAAAGGAATAGAGGAGAAAGAAGAAACTTCAACACGAGGGGGTACGATACCCCTCCCCGATAACATTATTTTCCCATGTATATGTATGTCGGCGTCGTTGTCGATATAACGAGAGTGTCGAGGGTCGGGAACTAGGGTAGAGGGTCGAGGGTCGTTAAGGGGTCAAGGGTCGAGGGTTTGAGGTCGAGGTTCGAGGATCGAGGGTCGAGGTTCGAGGTCGTCTAGGGTCGAGAGTTCGAGGGTCGTCGAGGGTTCGAGGGTCGAGAGAGTTTCGTAGTGTCAAAGTATTGAAGAAATCCATGGCTTCATCATTGGCGAAAAGTAACGGGGCATGAAGGTGAAGTCCTCAAAGTTATACGAATGGAGTCCCTGATAGGATAATTTGCCTTTTATGCAATTTCAGCAAAGGCCTTCCAAATAAAGATATTCGGAAGGTTCTTGCTGAACTTTGTACCAAAAAGCTAATTATCCTATCTCGGGACTCCGCTCCAAAATAACTTTGGAGAGCTTCTGCACATCATGCACCTGCACACTACTTAATGATGAAGACATGGTTTTGTTGAATCTTTGACACTAGACAACCTCCCACCCTCGGCGATCCTCGACCCCTTGACATGTGGGGGGTCGATACTACCCCTCCTTGAAGCGTTCTCGAGAAACCCCTAACCCTTGAAGCGTTATCGAGGCCACGAAACCCTAGAGAAGCAGCGTCGAGGCCACTAATTAATATGATTCCTTATTGTGATTAGCTAGCTAGTTCTACGTTTGCCACTAATATATCCATATCTGTTATGTTTGAATAATAATTGCCATGTTGTAAATATTTGTAGAAACTATGGACACCCCAGCCCGAGACGAAGCACAAGAAGCGTTGTTGAGGGACATAATCGCAGAAGGAAGTGATGCCGTCTGCTCGTTAATGTTTGTCAACGACAATGATGGTCTGGAAGGAGAAGGTGAAGAAGCAGCTGGCTATGATTTACATGGTTCCAGGGACCCAATGCCGCTGCAAGAAGGAGAGGGTGAAGAAGTAGACCGTGAGGACGGCTCCGGTGATCACCGAACCGAGTCCGGCCAGGTATATATATTAGTTAAGCCTGTGCTGACTAGGGTTTTGATGCATTCATTGTTTTGGTATGTACACATATTAATTAACTCTCGTCTTTGTTCTTTTTTCTAGCCTTCCAGATCGAGCACAACTTCGGTAAAGAGACGAGGCCCGAAGAAAAAGTTGAGCTCGGATGAAAAGTTTGAGATCATAGAAATCACGCGCGACGGCCAACCGATTGAACCCTACCGGACAAAGAACGCATTTGTTGCTCAGTGCGGGGTTCTGGTTAGGGACAAGATCCCAATCAGCATCCACCAATGGTATAAGCCTAAGAACGAAGACCACGAGGTGTCTTATGTCAATGATATGCGAAAAATGATCTTTGGTGAGCTGAAGTCAAATTTCACCCTACCGCCAGAGGATGATCCGAAGAAGCCGGTTATAGAGCCATTAATCAAGTCTTTTGCTCTTAAGAAGATGGCAGACCTATTCAGGAATTGGAAGAAAGACCTGAATAGGTATGTCGATAAAAATGAGACACCAGAATTCAAGGGCAAATATGAGAAGATCAGAGATGACTGGCCCGCATTTGTGGCCCACAAGACATCGGAAAAGAGTAAAAAGATGTCGGCGACAAACAAGCAAAATGCCCTTGAAGAAGAAGCTTCAAGGAAATATGCCCTAGAGGCAATAATAAAGTTATTATTTATTTCCTCATATCATGATAAATGTTTATTATTCATGCTAGAATTGTATTAACCGGAAACATGATACATGTGTGAATACATAGACAAACATAAACGTCACTAGTATGCCTCTACTTGACTAGCTCATTAATCAAAGATGGTTATGTTTCCCAACCATAGACATGAGTTGTCATTTCATTAACAGGATCACATCATTAGGAGAATGATGTGATTGACATGACCCATTCCGTTAGCATAGCATTTGATCGTTTAGTATGTTGCTGTTGCTTTCTTCATGACTTATACATGTTCCTGTAACTATGAGATTATGCAACTCCCCTTTACAAGAGGAACACTTTGTGTGCTACCAAACGTCACAACGTAACTGGGTGATTATAAAGGAGCTCTACAGGTGTCTCCGAAGGTATATGTTGGGTTGGCGTATTTCGAGATTAGGTTTTGTCACTCCGATTATCGGAGAGGTATCTCTGGGCCCTCTCGGTAATGCACATCACTATAAGCCTTGCAAGCAATGTAGCTAATGAGTTAGTTACGGAATGATGCATTATGTAACGAGTAAAGAGACTTGCGTGCTTGAGATTGAACTAGGTATTGGATACCGACGATCGAATCTCGGGCAAGTAACATACCGATGACAAAGGAACAACGTATGTTGTTATGCGGTTTGACCGATAAAGATCTTAAGTAGAATATGTAGGAGCCAATATGAGCATCCAGTTCCGCTATTGGTTATTGACCAAGAATAGTTCTAGGTCATGTCTACATAGTTCTCGAACCCGTAGGGTCCGCACGCTTAACGTTACGATGACAGTTTATGAGTTTATAAGTTTTGATGTACGAAGATTGTTGAGTCCGGATGTGATCACGGACATGACGAGGAGTCTCTAAATGGTCGAGACATAAAGATTGATATATTGGGCGACTATATTCGGACACGGAAGTGTTCGGTGTTTTCGGAGAAAACGGAGTGCCGGAGGTTACCGAACCCCGGGAACTAATGGGCCTTATTGGGCCCTAGTGGAGAAGAGAGGGGCGGCCGGGCAAGAGGCGCCCTCCCTTGAGTCCTAATAGGACAAGGAAGGGGCGGCGCCCCTGCCTTTCCCTCTCCCACTCCTTCCTTCCCTCCCTCTTGGACTAGGAAGGAGGGGCAAACCTACTTGGTAGGTTTCCCCCTCCTAGGGCGCGCCACCCCCTTGGCCGACCCCCTCCTCTTCCCCCCTTTATATATGGAGGAGGGGGAACCCCATAGACACACAAGTTGATCTTCGTGATCGTTCCTCAGCCGTGTGCGGTGCCCCCCTCCACCATATTCCACCTCGGTCATATTGTCGCGGAGTTTAGGCGAAGCCCTGCGTCGGTAGAACATCATCATCATCACCACACCGTCGTGCTGATGGAACTCATCCCCGACACTTTGCTGGATCGGAGTCCGGGGATCGTCATCGAGCTGAACGTGTGCTGAACTCGGAGGTGCCGTCGTTCGGTACTTTCGGATCGGTCGGATCGTGAAGGCGTCGACTACATCAACCGCGTTGTAATAACGCTTCCGCTTACGGTCTCACAGTGCGTGGACATACGCTCTCCCCTCTCGTTGCTATGCATCACCATGATCTTGCGTGTGCGTAGGAATTTTTTGAAATTACTCGTTCCCCAACATGGTATCAGAGCCAGGTTTTATGCGTTGATGTTATATGCACGAGTAGAACACAAGTGAGTTGTGGGCGATACAAGTCATACTGCTTACCAGCATGTCATACTTTGGTTCGGCGGTATTGTTGAATGAAGCAGCCCGGACCGACATTACGCGTACACTTACGCGAGACTGGTTCTACCGACGTGCTTTGCACACAGGTGGCTGGCGGGTGTCTGTTTCTCTAACTTTAGTTGAACCGAGTGTGGCTACGCCCGGTCCTTGCGAAGGTTAAAACAACACTAACTTGATGAACTATCGTTGTGGTTTTGATGCGTAGGTAAGAACGGTTCTTGCTCAGCCCGTAGCAGCCACGTAAAATTTGCAACAACAAAGTAGAGGATGTCTAACTTGTTTTTGCAGGGCATGTTGTGATGTGATATGGTCAAGACGTGATGCTATATTTTATTGTATGAAATGATCATGTTTTGTAACCGAAGTTATCGGCAACTGGCAGGAGCCATATGGTTGTCGCTTTATTGTATGAAATGCAAATGCCCTGTAATTGCTTTACTTTATCACTAAATGGTAGCGATAGTCGTAGAAGCAATAGATGGCGTAACGACAACGATGCTACGATGGAGATCAAGGTGTCACGCCGGTGACGATGGTGATCACAACGGTGCTTCGGAGATGGAGATCACAGGCACAAAATGATGATGGCCATATCATATCACTTATATTGATTGCATGTGATGTTTATCCTTTATGCATCTTATCTTGCTTTGATTGACGGTAGCATTTTAAGATGATCTCTCACTAAATTATCAAGAAGTGTTCTCCCTGAGTATGCACCGTTGTGAAAGTTCTTCATGCTGAGACACCACGTGATGATCGGGTGTGACAGGCTCTACGTTCAAATACAACGGGTGCAAAACAGTTGCACACGCGAATACTCGAGTTAAACTTGACGAGCCTAGCATATAATGATATGGCCTCGGAACACGGAGACCGAAAGGTCGAGCGTGAATCATATAGTAGATATGATCAACATATTGATGTTCACCGTTGAAACTACTCCATCTCATTTGATGATCGGACATGGAGTAGTTGATATGGATCACGTAATCACTTAGAGGATTAGAGGGATGTCTATCTAAGTGGGAGTTCTTTAGTAATATGATTAATTGAACTTAAATTTATCATGAACTTAGTACCTGATAGTATTTTGCTTATCTATGTTTGGTGTAGATAGATGGCTCGTGCTGTTGTTCCGTTGAATTTTAATGCGTTCCTTGAGAAAGCAAAATTGAAAGATGATGGTAGAAATTACGGACTGGGTCCGTAACTGAGGATTATCCTCATTGCTGCACGTAAGAATTACGTCTTGGAAGCACCGCTGGGTGCCGAACTGCTGCTGATGCAATCGACAACGTTAAGAACATCTGGTAGAGCAAAGGCGATGACTACTCGATAGTTCGATGTGCCATGCTTTACGGCTTGGAACCGGGTCTTCAACGACGTTTTGAGCGTCATGGAGCATATGAGATATTCCAGAGTTGAAGTTAATATTTCAAGCAAATGCCGGATTGAGAGATATGAAGTCTCCAATAACTTCTATAGCTGCAAGATGGGGAGAATAGTTACGTCGGTGAACACATACTCAAAATGTGCAGGTATAATAATCACTTGATTCAAGCTGGAGTTAATCTTCCGATGATAGTGTCATTGATGAAATTCTTCAATCATCGCCACCAAGCTACAAGAGCTTCGTGATGAACTATAATATGCAAGGGATGGACAAGACTATTCGAGCTCTTACGCAATCTTTGAAAGCAGCGGAGGTAGAAATCAAGAAGGAGCATCAAGTGTTGATGGTCAACAAGACCACCGAGTTTCAAGAAAAGGGCAAAGGGAAGAAGAAGGAAATTCAAGAAGAACAGCAAACAAGTTGCTGCTCAAGAGAAGAAACCCAAGTCTGGACCTAAGCACGAGACTTAGTGCTTCTCTTGCAAGCGATGGACCTTTGAAGCGGAACTGCCCCAAGTATTTGGCGGATAAGAAAGATGGCTAAGTGAACAAAGGTATATGTGATATACATGTTATTGATGTGTACCTTACTAATGCTCACAGTAGCACTGGTATTTGATCTGGTTACATTGCTAATATTTGCAACTCGAAACAGGGACTATGGATTAAGCGAAGATTGGCTAAGGGCGAGGTGACGATGCGCGTGGGAAATGGTTCCAAAGTCGATGTGATCGCGGTCGGCACGCTACCTCTACATCTACCATCGGGATTAGTTTTAGACCTAAATAATTGTTATTTGGTGCCAGCGTTAAGCATTAACATTATATCTGGATCTTGTTTGATGCCAGACGGTTATTCATTTAAATCAGAGAATAATGGTTGTTCTATTTATATGAGTAATATCTTTTATGGTCATGCACCCTTGAAGAGTGGTCTATTTTTATTGAATCTCGATAGTAGTGATACACATATTCATAGTGTTGAAACCAAAAGATGTAGAGTTGATAATGATAGTGCAACTTATTTGTGGCACTGCCGTTTAGGTCATATCGGTATAAAGCGCATGAAGAAACTCCATACTGATGGACTTTTGGAATCACTTGATTATGAATCACTTGGTACTTACGAACCGTGCCTCATGGGCAAGATGACTAAAACGCCGTTCTCGGAACTATGGGCGAGCAACTGATTTGTTGGAAATCATACATCTTGATGTTCGTGGTCCAATGAATATTGAGGCTCGCGGTGGGTATCGTTATTTTCTCACCTTCACAGATGATTTGAGGAGATATGGGTATATCTACTTAATGAAACACAAGTCTGAAACATTTGAAAAGTTCAAAGAATTTCAGAGTGAAGTGGAAAATCATCGTAACAAGAAAATAAAATTTCTACGATCTGATCGTGGAGGAGAATATTTGAGTTCTGAGTTTGGTTACATTTGAAACAATGCGGAATAGTTTAGCAACTCCGCCACCCGAACACCACAGCGAAATGGTGTGTCCGAGCGTCGTAATCGCACTTTACTAGATATGGTGCGATCTATGATGTCTCTTCTGATTTACCGCTATCGTATTGGGGATATGCTTTAGAGATGGCGCATTCACGTTAAATAGGGCACCATCAAAATCCGTTGAGGCGACGCCTCATGAACTGTGGTTTGGCAAGAAACCAAAGTTGTCGTTTCTTAAAGTTTGGGGCTGCAATGCTTATGTGAAGAAACTTCACTAGATAAGCTCGAACCCAAATCGAATGTGTCTTCATAGGATACCCAAAAGAGACTGTTGGGTATACCTTCTATCACAGATCCGAGGGCAAGATTTTCGTTGCTAAATTCGGATCCTTTCTAGAGAAGGAGTTTCTCTCGAAAGAAGTGAGTGGGAGGAAAGTAAAACTTGATGAGGTAACTGTACCTGCTCCCTTATTGGAAAGTAGTCCATCACAAGAACTGGTTCCTGTGACAACTACACCAATTAGTGAGGAAGCTAATGATATTGATCATGAAACTTCAGATCAAGTTTCTACTAAACCTCGTAGGTCAACCAGAGTAAGATCCGCACAGTGAGTGCGGTAATCCTATTCGGAAGTCATGTTACTTGACCATAGCGAACCTACGAATTATGAAGAAGCGATGGTGAGCCCAGATTCCATAAAATGGCTAGAAGCCATGAAATCTGAGATGTGATCCATGTATGAGAACAAAGTATGGACTTTGGTTGACTTGCCCGATGATCGTCAAGCCATTGAGAATAAATGGATCTTTAAGAAGAAGACTGGCGCGATGGTAATGTAACTGTCTATAAAGCTCGACTTGTTGCGAAAGGTTTTCGACAAGTTCAAGGGTTGACTATGATGAGACTTTCTCACCCGTGGCGATGCTTAAGTCTGCCGAATCATGTTAGCAATTGCTGCATTTTATGATTATGAAATTTGGCAAATGGATGTCAAAACTGCATTCTTGAATGGATTTACGGAAGAAGAGTTGTATATGATGCAACCGAAGGTTTTGTTGATCCAAAAGGTGCTAACAAAGTGTGCAAGCTCCACGATCCATTTATGGACTGGTGCAAGCATCTCGGAGTTGGAATAAGCGCTTTGATAGTGTGATCAAAGCATATGGTTTTATCTGAGACTTTTGGAGAAGCTTTGTATTTACAAGAAAGTGAGTGGGAGCTCAGTAGCATTTCGATATTATATGTAGATGACATATTATTAATTGGAAATGATATAGAATTTCTGGATAGCATAAAGGGATACTTGAATAAAAGTTTTTCTATGAAAGACCTCGGTGAAGCTGCTTACATATTGGGCATCAAGATTTATAGAGATAGATCAAGACACTTGATTGGACTTTCACAAAGCACATACCTTGATAAAGTTTTGAAAAAGTTCAAAATGGATCAGGCAAAGAAAGGGTTCTTGCCTGTATTACAAGGTGTGAAGTTGAGTCAGACTCAATGCCCGACCACAGCAGAAGATAGAGAGAAAATGAAAGATATTCCTATGCTTCAGCCATAGGCTCTATCATGTATGCAATGCTGTGTACCAGACTGACGTATGCTTAGCAATAAGCTTAGCGGGAGGTACCAAAGTAATCCAGAGTGGATCATTTGGACAGCGGTCAAGAACATCTGAAATACGAAAAGGACTAAGGATATGTTTCTCGATATATGGAGGTGACAAAGAGCTAGTCGTAAATGGTTACGTCGATGCAAGCTTTGACTCGATCCGGACGATTCTAAATCGCAAACCGGATCGTGTTTTTATTAAGCGGTGGAGCTGTAAGTTGGTGCAGTTCTAAACAAAGCGTCGTGGCGGGATCTACATGTGAAGCGGAGTACATAGCTGCTTGGAAGCAGCAAATGAAGGAGTGCGGATGAAGGAGTTCATTTTCGATCTAGGTGTCATACCTAGTGCATCGGGACCAATGAAGATCTTTTGTGACAATACTGGTGCAATTGCCTTGGCAAAGGAATCTAGATTTCACAAGAGGACCAAGCACATCAAGAGACGCTTAAATTCCATCCGGGACCAAGTCGGTGGGAGACATAGAGATTTGCAAGATACATACGGATCTGAATGTTGCGAGACCGTTGACTAAGCCTCTTCCACGAGCAAAACATGATCAGCACCAAGACTCCATGGGTGTTAGAATCATTACTGTGTAATCTAGATTATTGACTCTATTGCAAGTGGGAGACTGAAGGAAATATGCCCTAGAGGCAATAATAAAGTTATTATTTATTTCCTCATATCATGATAAATGTTTATTATTCATGCTAGAATTGTATTAACCGGAAACATGATACATGTGTGAATACATAGACAAACATAAACGTCACTAGTATGCCTCTACTTGACTAGCTCATTAATCAAAGATGGTTATGTTTCCCAACCATAGACATGAGTTGTCATTTTATTAACGGGATCACATCATTAGGAGAATGATGTGATTGACATGACCCATTCCGTTAGCATAGCATTTGATCGTTTAGTATGTTGTTGTTGCTTTCTTCATGACTTATACATGTTCATGTAACTATGAGATTATGCAACTCCCGTTTACCAGAGGAACACTTTGTGTGCTACCAAACGTCACAACGTAACTAGGTGATTATAAAGGAGCTCTACAGGTGTCTCCGAAGGTATATGTTGGGTTGGCGTATTTCGAGATTAGGTTTTGTCACTCCGATTATCAGAGAGGTATCTCTGGGCCCTCTCGGTAATGCACATCACTATAAGCCTTGCAAGCAATGTAGCTAATGAGTTAGTTACTGGAATGATTCATTACGTAACGAGTAAAGAGACTTGCGAACGAGATTGAACTAGGTATTGGATACCGACGATCGAATCTCGGGCAAGTAACATACCGATGACAAAGGGAACAACGTATGTTGTTATGCGGTTTGACCGATAAAGATCTTCGTAGAATATGTAGGAGCCAATATGAGCATCCAGGTTCGCTATTGGTTATTGACGAGAATAGTTCTAGGTCATGTCTACATAGTTCTCGAACTCGTAGAATCTGCACGCTTAACGTTACGATGACAGTTTTATGAGTTTATAAGTTTTGATGTACGAAGATTGTTGAGTCCGGATGTGATCACGGACATGGCGAGAGTCTCGAAATGGTCGAGACATAAAGATTGATATATTGGGCGACTATATTCGGACACGGAAGTGTTCGGGTGTTTTGGAGAAAACGGAGTGCCGGAGGGTTACGGAACCCCGAGAACTAATGGGCCTTATTGGGCCCTAGTGAAGAGAGAGAGGGGCGGCCCGAGCAAGAGGCGCCCCTCCCTTGAGTCCTAATAGGACAAGGAAGGGGGGCGCCCCCTGCCTTTCCCTCTCCCTCCTTCCTTCCCCTCCCTCTTGGACTAGGAAGGGAGGGCAAACCTACTGGAGTAGGTTTCCCTCCTAGGCGCGCCACCCCTTGGCGGCCCCTCCTCCTCCCTCCTTTATATCTGGAGGAGGGCACCCCATAGACACACAAGTTGATCTTCGTGATCGTTCCTCAGCCGTGTCGGTGCCCCTCCACCATATTCCACCTCGGTCATATCGTCGCGGAGTTTAGGCGAAGCCTGCGTCTGTAGAACATCATCATCATCACCACGCCGTCGTCTTGTGGAACTCATCCCGACACTTTCTTTGGGTGAGATCAGGGATCGTCATCGAGCTGAACATGTGCTGAACTTCGGAGGTGGCGTC